>CM076994.1:80698307-81948307 GCA_039090855.1 Macrothele yani
AACCACAACTTCGCTTCTATAGGACTTCGTGTCTCTAAAACAATGCTTCATAGTTTCAAAGACAATGAACTGTTTCAGGTTTCAAAGACAATGTACATACTGGTGCGCACAATTTCGGTAAACTCTAACCGCATGCTAGCAAATCTATTAAGTAGTGCGAATTCTTCTTTTGTTAAAATTTGAATCTTTGGTCAGCTTCAAATTTCTGCCCCATTACTGACTGATGTAACAGAGCAGACTATGATACCCCAATAACTTATGTTCATTGATTACCTCATCCTGTAAATAGTTTCAGAGAAGGGAACATTTTTGATGAATAAGATTGTATCATAATCAGAATTGTTTTTAATAATCTGGCTTAAAAGACACTTAAGACTCTTTGTAAACCAGAAGTTTGCCCAGACATGGTGTACTTTTCCCACATTTAGGAAAAAAGTTCCTGAATCACTCATAAGGCTGGTCTCACTAAATTTTGTCAACTGCGCTTGCAATGTCGTGCAGGGTGAGTACTGCATACCTTTTAAAGGTAACGTTGTGGGAACCATGCAGAAGAATTGGCAACATATATTTTACTCTCTGCAGGTTTCACGCATTCTAAAAGAAACTGTGCCGTCCGGTGTCGGTTTAATTTTCAGTTGTGTGTCACAGAAATCGGTGTATATCCCCGTCCATTACTGTTGCACCAAATCCTTGAAATGCTTGTCTAGTTATACTGTATTCTCTCAGTATGTTACACAATCTGTAGCTAAGATATCTTAATCAAAGTCAAACTACTATTGAAGAATTCTGTACTTTCTTTTTATTTTCTTTTTGTCGTTTTGGGGCTTAACGATGATCTTAAGCAAATCTAGTGGCTGTAATCGTCGACAAATTTGCGTGTGAATGCTAGTATCCTCTTGTTGACGACTGAGTCATTTAGAAACCGATAAACATTTGCGTTGTACATTTCCTGTAAGTCATTTTTCTGTATCTTTTGGTATCTATCACTCTGCTACTTCAGAAGTTAATAGCGTTATCTACAGTGGGGTACCTAACTCTTGCTACACCAGATGCTAATACCGTTATCTACAGTGGGGTGGGGTGTTCCCTGAGGTCTCTCTCTCTCTCTCTCTCTCTTTCGAAGCTGCAGAAGATCATTTTGAGCACTAGGACATTCCTAAAGAATAAAGTACAAATCACCTACTTGATTCGTTTGACATTGGCAGTACTATGACCTGGTGCTGCCAGTGGTCAAACGTATCCCATCCCGTGATATTATACTAACGTTTTCGTATGGATTTCATTGAAGCATATATATTTTCGTATTTATTGACCAGGACCAAGTTCTTTCAACTGTGTAGGAAGTAAAAGTAAACAGAAAGTCCACTTGCCTTTGACGTGGAAATAGCAAGTCCGTATATAAATTATAGGATCACTCTGCTCCAAATTCTGAAATCTTGGCCATCTTAATCGCGGAATTGGATACTTTCCTACAAGACATTCTAGAAGTCAGGCATCCTCAATCGCTGCATTAATGTCTAAGGCTAATACTTATCTATGAGGTGCGCGATAATACTACCAGGCTTCCGCTTCCCCAACGAACCACAGTTAGGATGTCCTCCCACAAATTAAATATTTTCCCGCAGAAGTGGAACCACAAAATCAGCAGCAGGAATTCAATTATTACCCGCTCATAGATAAGGATTAGCATTAGCGGTAATCACCAACATGATGTACACTCATTTCGTTTCCGTATTAGGGATGGTCCGAACCTAGGGTCGTTATTTCATATTCAAGAATAACAGATCCATAATGGGGTCCACCAAGGAATATGGTGCTGAAAGAAGTTTGGGCCTAGAAATATGGGCAACGATACAAATAACTACAACTAAAGGCCCATAAGCGATAGTAATTTAAACTACCGTCAAGGGTGAGTGCAAGGACGGCTTCTCCATCTATCCTCCTCATGCTACTCATTAAATGAAGCCTCCAGAGTTATTTGTGCTTCTCACACTGGAAAATACAATAGTGTACAACATATTCATTAGTGACCTTAATTACTCTGACAAAATTGTGGCTTCTTGTAGCAAATCATTGTATGATTTGTCAATTGAAAATCCATGAAATAGCGATATAAATGAAACTTTTTTCAGTCTCCGGTGCTCTAACATCACTAGTAAAATTCGCCAAATTTGAGTTAATTCACTCTTTCTTTGTTAGGCATGGATTTTACTAGGAAGATTTCAATGATACTAAATTTTGAAGAGTGCTTAATAACCATGCCGGAGCAAGTTGCTTTGATCCCGGCAAAACAAGTCGACTTACTATCGCCAGTGGATAAATGTCAAGTGCCCCATGACAAAAATTTTGGTATTTATTGCATAAGCTCCCTCGATAATTTAAAAATAAGTCTCGTTTCACTTAGAAAGTGTATCATATCATAAATATCCTATTGCGGGTCTTAAAAATTATGAAATGCTAAAAGTTGTCGATGAAATTCTCCAACAGGGTATTGTACTGGACAGAGAGAATTATTGAGCGGGACCCGCATTTGTTGTGCCTAACAAAGATGGCATTTAACGATTTATCATATATTACAGAAAGATCAACAGGGTAACTAAACTCGTGCATTATCCTTTTCCTCTTATTAGTGATATACTACAGAATTTGTGTTAGCTCTGAGACATAGATCTAGCTTTCGGGTTCTGGAAGGCTACAGTAACCCGGACTCCGTTTCTAAAAGAGGATTTGTCACACCCTTTGGAGCTTATTTATTTCTGAAAATACTATTCGGTTTCGCGTCTGCACCGGCAACCGTCCAACGTCTAATGGGTACAGTCTAGATGTCCAGTTCGCGGGGCAAAATATCTGTATTTATTTTGATATAATTTTTACTTCAAATGCTTTTGAAGACCAACTTGAAGTCTTAGATCATGTATTTGAACTGTTATATAGTACTCAGCAAGTGCAATTTTAGACGAAAATAACTTGTTTTCCTTGGTCCGAAAATTATCTCGCAGGGGTTAATCACGGATGAAAGCAAAGCACAAGCTACGTCAGTTTGCTGTCCAAAAACTGTAAAAGAACTGTTTCGGTACCAGCAGTTCGTGCCTACTTATGCAGTTTGTGTGAACCATTGTATGTTCTGAAGAGAAAACAGAAAAAAAGGTTAATCGGTCTACAGCAGCTGACAACGCATTTCGCTAACTGAAATGTTTTTCGTAAGACCCAAGGAATGCGCATTTCCTGTTCATCCTAATACCTTTCAAACATACACTGAAGAGCAATTGAGATAGAGATACCTGTCTAGTAACGTGTAGCACCACCTTTCGCCCTGATGACGGCGGCGATTCGTCTCGGCATGGACTCGACAAGACACCGGAAGGTTGGGAAGCCATACGGATCCACGACCCCTGAACAAGCTCCCACAGTTCACGAAGATTTGATGGAGGGGGTCAGAGCCTCAAACATCTCTCTCGATGGCATCCCAGATGTGCTCGATGAGACTGAGGTCAGGTGACATAGCTGGCCAAGGAAGCTAGGTCACGTCGGTGGAGTGTTCATCCAACCATTCGGATACAATTCGGGAGCCGCATTGTCTTGTTGCAGGATGAGGTTCCCAGTGGGATGTTGAAGACGCACAAACGGGAGCAAATGTTCGTCCAGGATATCCCGGTAACGTTGACATGTGAGGGGAGATGTCACACGTACCAGGGGTCCCATTTCAGTCCACGGAAACAGTCCCCGAACGAAAATGCCATCCCCAATAACTTGAAGAGTACCCTGCTGGCAAGAATGATCCATCGCTTCATATGGATTGCGCCGTGCTCGTATCCTGCCATCCGCATGTACCAACGTGAATCTCGACTCATCAGTCCATGCAACATTTTCCCACATGTCTAGGGTCCAGTGGCGATGTTCTCGCGCCCATGCTAATCTTTGAACCCTGTGATGTGCGGTCAGCAGCGGTACCATCGTAGGACGATGGCTTCTGTACCCCATAGCGAGTAGATGTTTCTGGATGGTGTGGCTGCTTACACGTTTTTGTGCACCAGCGTTAAATTGCCGAGTGATTTCTTGCACTGTGGCCCGTCTATTCGCTGTTACAATGTGAGCTAGCCGACGATGACCCCGCTCATCCACATGCTGTTGTCCACGGCAGTTGGACAACAGCATGTTATTCGTCGCGCCCTGACAATTTTCCCACGATCAAATGCGCTTAGATCCTTCGTCTTACCCATACTGCGTCCGACTCTTACTGATTCTCGTCGCATCACTCCTTATATTGTCGGATCGCTGCATACGTCATGTCGTTTTCGTTTACAGGGCCGCCCACAGCGCCACATTTGAATAACGCCAGCTGTCTCTAATTCAATTGCTATTTAGTGTACACGATGCATTGGCATTAGTCTAGGAGTAGCGCTACCACAGAACAGTCTATGTTTCAATAACATTTGCCTTTCTAAAACAGATCGCGACTATGTAGCTAAAGAGCAAGGATAACTTATTCTCTTTACTTTGTAAAAGTTCTAGTGTCATTCAAAGAAGTTAAAAGTTGAAGTGATAACTTATCAGGTATCCCTGCAACACCCGAATGCAGCTGACAATTTTTCAAATCGACTTCTAAGATGGTGCTTAAAATTGAAACATTTAGTATAGTAATCTTATATGATAATGGAAAGTTGAACCAACTACCAGACGTTTTGTCTAGACATCCCTGTAGAATGGAATAAGTTTAACATTTAGATGAAAAATCTCAGTCATTACTGTTAGTACACGAAAGTAACAGCAAATTGAATATTTCGAGATGCATATTCAATGAGAGATACAAATGATATTCCATTTTTATACAAAATCACCCACCTTTTCAATACATTACTCACATCGTTGCACCAACTTTATCAGTCCATCAAAAAAATGTTTTTGGTTGTGCCTTCAGCCAGGAATGCATCGCTTCTTTAACCTCTTCATCATTTCCACATATTCGCCCTCTCAAAGCGTTCTTCAGGAGTCCAAAGACATGATAATCAGAGGAAGCAAGATCACGGTTGTATGAGGGATGCTAAAAGATATGAAATATAAATCTTCGAATGGTGTCAAGAGTTTTAGTGGCCGTGTGAGGGCGGGCATTTATCATGAATTAGAAACGCATCTTTAGACAAAAAGTCCTCTGAGACGGCTCCGTATTTCTGGCTTCAGCTCTTCCACCAACATTGCGCTGTATCAGGCACCATTCACTGTTTCCCTCTTTTGTTCTGATAGTGCTCCAAAATTGGTCCATTCATATCCCAGAGGTAATTGCACAGGACCATTCCGGCGGAGGGTTGAGGCCTGAACCTCTTCTTTGGTGCCTGCCGCTATTCTGAAGACTGCCTCTTGCTTTCGGGCTCACAGTGATACACACAAGTTTCGTCCCTTGTGAAGATACGTGCCAGGAAGTCGTTTCCTTCGTCATCATACAGCGCAAAAAAGGCTGTGGAACTCTGCACACGAATCATCTTGTTCCCATCAGTCAGCATCCTAGGCACCCACCGTGCACACAACTTGCGATACTTAAGAACCTCCGTGAAAATGACATGAACGGATCCGATACTGACATCCAATTCCGTAGCCAGAACTTCTAAAGGAATGCGCCAAGAATGAGGCAAGATTGGTGCAGACTCACCAATTGTGCCTCCTTTTCCTTCTCTTATTCCTGTAAACCAGATACAGAGTACCCTTCAAGTGTTCCACAAGCACGCTTATGATCCACGATGATTGCTCCTACTCCAAATCTTGTAATTCGTAACTTCTATGTGGGGTCGAAACTTCTACCGTGTTGTAAAAGCATCTGCTAGGTTTCGGCATAGTGGACCATCTATTCTTCCTACTGCTACAAATAAATGTTCTCCACCAGCTACTTTCAGTTCTTTGTCGCTTGAAGCTCCTGAAGGTGTTTCTGTTCCTCCTTAGTCTCCTGCACGTCTGGTATGCAATGTCTCTTCCTTTTGATCTTCTAATGTATCTACTACATCGGCGAATTATTGGAAGCTTCCCCCACAGTCTATTAGTTATTAAGTAAGCGGACTAGCCTACTGAAGTGTTCCATCCCTTGTTTATCTACTGCCTCTTTTACATCAAATCTCCGTAGGAAGCCTCCTTCCTAGTATATTGATTTTCAAGTTCACAACCTGCTGAAACGATCTTCATTAACGTCTTCAAATTTTTCCCTTCGTCGACGTCGTCTTCCGTTCATTAACTATCCAGGATTTCTTCCATAGTATCCTCCATCTGTACGTACAGAGCCTGTACAGTCGCAGACCAGTTCTTCCATGAAAAGAGTCCTCATTTTCCTTCAATTATTGCAAGCTCCAGACTTCATGCTAAGTGATTTTTGGAGATATCAACGTGCATACCAGCGAGGGTTTTGTCTAAAGCTGGTCTGGCTGCTCCATACTGAACGGAAAGTACCTAAGCTGCGTCGCGTTGACTGGAAGGTAATTGGGATATTCTCTGTTAATGTTTCAAGCCATGACCTCCGTTGACATCGTACCCACTGGAATATGACGTTCTTCAATTCTGAGTTCAAGAAATAGATATTTTTCCTGTCCGCTTTGTTTTTGGCAGACAGAAACAGCGTCACACAGAATAGTGTCCCTATTTATTTTGGACTTTATTTCTTGGTTAGAATTGTTGTTTTTTTTGCTAGTAATAGCAAAACATTTTTTTTCCTTTTTTTCTCAACTTTCTAACTAAAAAAAATATGCTTTCTTTCGAACAAGAACTTTTTCCATGAGAATGGTTCTAATATATACCGTGGTTTTCAAGAAGATTAAACTTTCTAGCATCTAAATGTTTACGATTCTGGAACAAAACGTTTCAATTTTGGATACTTCAGGTTTTTTTTTGAAGAGTACATACAGTAAATGTTAAGGACATTCTGGTGTAAGGTTTTTTACTTTACTAAAAATTGAATATTTCAGTATGTTTCATCTTCAAAGATATAAAAAAATGTTTCTACTTGAAGATATTCTGTTTTCATCCTTACGACGAAAGAGCAAATCATACTTTTTGATCACAGCTTAATTGAAAGCTTGGCTGTCATGTAAAAGAAATATAATTTTTTTTGATGAAACGAATAATAGAGGTGTGATATTGTGACGTATATTACCAATTTTGAGTTTCCCTTTGTGTTTGCTATTTGTAAATATTGATTACTTCTGTCTCGTTACACAGGCTGTTCCAAAAGTCGCACAAAATTTTAAAAATCAACGATTCGCTGAGTTTTAACAGTAGCACAATGCGGTTTGTACAAAAATGCATCAAATGACATGGGATTTTCATTGAAATTAAAATATTTATTAGACGTCTTAGGTTTATTCATGGCCACCAGTTGGTGCTATAGCCGAATGATTAGTTGTGGGTTATACAAGTTAAATTGACGTAGCGTACGGAAAAAAGGGCTCAGTGTGGTGCTCATAATCCTCAAGCACTGCCTACAGACGTGATAAGACACCATGGACAGCAATAAACACCATATCCTTTAGTATGGCAAACACATGATCTCAGATAGTTTTTCAACACGGCCAATGAAGTGGAACGATCTCTGTACACCCGTGATTTCAGATAGCCCTATAATCAAAAATCCCACGGTGTAAGTTCTGGAGACGTGGATGGGTATTCGAATCGAAAATGACGGCTGATCACACGATTTTCTGCAAACGTTGACTTCAGGAGTTGCTGTTCAGGAGAAGCGATGCGCGGTGACGCTCCGTCTTGCATAACTGTTACACCATTCAGTGCATGTCTCTCATGCAAGCTTGGTACAGTGCTGTTTCGTAAAGGTTTTGTGAAACGCGCACCTGCGAAAGATGCGGTTCGAAAGTAGTATCACCGATTTTTTCAAAAAAAAGGGGGTCAATAATGAAGTACGACGTGAATCCACACCACAGTTTGACATTCTGCTGATCGAGTTGGAGTTCCTGTAACAAAACCGGGATTTTCCGTTGACCAAATACTGCTATTTGTGTGTTTGCCTCTCTTTTAAGAGCGAAGTAGTAGTCCCATATGAAACGCTGGTTCGACGCGTAACTTTACGAGCACTTGATTCCCCATGTACGGATCCCATCGAATTGTTTTCGATTTCCTGTGACTGTAGTCGCAGCTGAAAGAAAAAGTTGCTAGTCCCCACGTCGTGGACGTGCTACCAAAGTTCCGGTCTCCTCAAATCTCTTAATCATCCGCTGCATTGCCGAACAAGACATCGGTACTTTCCCACTTGGAACACACTCAGTGAACGGAAACATTCCAAAGCTGCACTTTGAGATTCCGAGTTACGATAAAACAATTGTTACATTTTCAACTGCAGCTGCTTTTATACCTGTCGCTTCTCCGATATCAGCTCCGGTAAAGCGCTATCTGGTGACTATGGACTATGAATAAAACTAAATTGTCGAATAAATGTTTTCATTTCAAAAAAATCCCTCCTCATTCTGTACATTTTTGTTCAAGCCTCATTGCACTACAGTCAGAACACAGAGAATTACTGATTTTTAAAGTTTTGCGCGACTTTTGGATCATCCGGTACTTTCAGAATTTGTTCTTCTGTTCTTTTTGGCAACACTGGCAGTTAATCAGAGGTCAGGAAAAAATAAAAACAAGATGCATGAAGTCTGATGTTTGTTTGGTGTTGGGTGACGTGATATCTTCTGTTCAACTTTATTAAATTGAATACCATATATTTGTTGTTTCACCAGAGCTCAATTTACTCACCGTTGTTGTGTTTGTTAAACGTTTCAGCGTTAATAATCTGCTTGCCTGTTTCAACTTGTTATTTAATTAATCGACATGTTAGTTCTTAGTATTTGTGAGTTGGTACTACCTTTGTCTTACGGTGTACAAGTCATCTGGACGCCAATAAAAATTTACATTGTCAATCTCGTTAAGTTTCTTTTTCTATTATCCTCATTGGATAATAGAAACTTCTGGTATTGTTGAAATCGTTGAAGTCACTTGAGCTTCCATATATGAAGTTGGTTTGGGTGAACAGGTCATTCACTTCTATGCGCATTAGTTGTAAATTTTGTCTCATGCACCTAACTTGTGTAGTAAGCTGTAGTAATTCATCCAAAAGACTAGAAATGGGCAGCAAGATCTCGAGTCAGGACGAACTGTTGCCTTTTAAATCCTATGAGTCGCCAGGAACATCTTCGGTATGGATTCATTCTCAGGAAATTTCCAGGCAGGAATGACGTTGAGTAGAGCGCACAGACGAGAACTGTTTCTGTTTTAGTGAGAGAAAAGTGTGGGTCAGAAGATTTTCTGGAAGAGATTTCTCAGACCGCATAACACACACACAAGAAAGAAAGAAAAACTCAGCAAATTTTGTATGCAGTATTTCGGTTGGTTAGTTGACTTGTGTTCTCTGGCGCAAGGGTTTCAATATGCCAAAGAGCACAAAGTCCAATGCTTTAGAGCAGTAAAGAATACGACAATAAAACATGAAAAGAAAGGATCTCAAAAAAATGAAACACCAGAAACGTTGTAAGTTTCGACAAAACAATAACGAGCTGCACAAAAACGAAAAACATCTATACAACGGAAAAAGGAGAACACGCACATCCGAATGATCGTTTAAAATGTGGCTTAGGGTTTCTGAGTCGTGCAATAGAGTGCGTTAAAGCAATATCTTCCCGGCTTGGGGAAGGGAAGAACAATAACTTTTCGCCCATAGTCCGGGAAGCTATGCTGTAACCAAATACGAACAAAAACGACGTCACAAACAGAAATCAGAGGAACATTGCACGTCTCATATATAGGGACAGTGTC
Source organism: Macrothele yani (assembly GCA_039090855.1). Lineage (NCBI taxonomy): Eukaryota > Metazoa > Arthropoda > Arachnida > Araneae > Macrothelidae > Macrothele > Macrothele yani. The sequence goes on from CM076994.1 coordinate 80,708,094, forward strand.
GCCCTACAGCAAATGGCGGTTAGTGAAACGGCAGTGCGCAATGCCAACTTCTTTCCTAAGATTCCGGCGACAAGATGAGATACAGACTCCCAGATCTAGCTTGACACAATGCAGTTTGTCTTCCATCTCTTGGTCCTACAGACCCTGCCACATTCGCTTGATATGTTTTCGAACAAGAAAACGTAAATCTCGGTGAAACAGTGGTACGCTTCGCTGGAATTTGCGAGACAACCACAGAGGAAACAGACCTGGCATCAGCAGGTGACTCGTTACCTTGGATTCCTACATGGCTAGGAATCCAGCAGAATTAGGTCTGGAAACCGGCTTCGAGTAAAGGTCTCACGTTATGAAAAAAATGGTCCCCATTATTGGCACAAGAGAGAGACTACAAAAACACTCTAGGAATAGATATAAACCATAGATTGTGTGATGTCGGCTGAACGTGAAGAAATGCAAGGTACACAATTCATCTACGCCAAAAACACCTTGGTCTAGGCTGCGATCCGCGCAACAGCAGATTTATTAGGACAGACGGCCGCGGATACTTCAGCTCCACCCGTATACAGTAAGTTCCATTGGTAAAAACATGAAAAAAAAATTGAATGGAAGATCTGGTGTTCAGCAAAGAGCTGAACGTATACTGGTTCAGAGCAGAGGTTTTATTATATGAAGTGAAACTGGTATCAGTTTCACTTCGTACTGTTCCTCCATTCATATTTCGTTCATATTTTTACCAATGGAACTTATATAGGTAGAGCTGTAGGGTAGCGAGACCAAGGGGGTTCCAGGGAAGTTTTTGGCGTACTGTGGTCTCTCCAATCAATAACAATTCGAGTCCTGCATCCAGAGCTACGATCGATAGGTTAAGTCCCAAATGTTGGAATACACGATGGTCGGTCCTCAAATCCACGAGCATGCTGGGATGGAAAACAAAATCATGCAAGAGATGTTCTAAGGGATATCGCAGTTGCAGATAGTATTGAAAAGACAGCTGCAGACTGCACAACTCAAACGATGGTTTGATGGCGTCAGCATGAAGGCTGGAAATGGGCGAAGTGCGAAAAGCACCCGTACACAGACGTAACGCTTGATTTTGAAACGTGTGCAAAGCCTGGAGCGCTGAACAACGCACACACATAGCCACACACAAACAAACCGTAATCTAGTTTAAACCGAATCAAAGAATGATAAAGGAAATCATGTCTACATTGTACGAAATCGCCGACAGAATCTTCGAAACTGACATAGCCTTTAGACAGGAAGCCTTAAGCCGCCAAACGTGCGCACGAAGCATGAGGGCAACTTGGTCTTCGGCAAAATTGAAATGCCTGTAGGTTCCAAATGCAGCTGTGAGTCAGGATGAAGTCCACGCCTCCAACAAAAATGGACACACGCTGTCTTGACTGGAGGAAGAACGAAACCCTTGTAAGCTCGCTGTTTTACAGATTTGATTAATCGCAGACTGAAAAATGCCGCTCAATGAAATGCATGGTGGAGGACAAGAAGAAGATATGAAAGTCATCAACACAGACGGTGGCCCTAATCAGAGGAGGAAGATTGTGGACGAAACGATCGTTTTGATGGATGAATAATGTGGCGGATAAAATGCAGCCTTGAGGGACGCCTTGAACTTGTTGGAAAGGTATAGAGTGGCATCCAGGCGCTCCTGGAACAACTGACAGCGAAAAAACTTGCAATGAAAGTAGGGAGATCTGTCATCAAACCATATTTGTGAGGGTCACGGAGAATGCCGTATGCCGTGCACGATCATAAGCCTTTGTAATGTCGAAAAAGACCGAAACCAGGAATTACCTTCGCTCAAACGCCTGACGCGCAGAGGTCTCAAGGCGCAGCAGATGATCGAGAGCTGAAGGATATTTGTGAAAGTCGCTTTGCGATCTTGAAAGTCTTCGGTGGCTTTCCAAAATAAGAATTAACCTGGAATATGCCATGTGTTGAAGCACCTTGCACAGTGAGCTAATGAGGGCAATAGGAAGTTAACTAGAGTGAAACTTGGGGTACTTTCTAGGCTTGTGGAAGGGCAGAACAATGACTTTTCGCCTAGAGTCCTGGAAACTATGCTGTAACCAAATACGTTTATAAAGGAAAAGAAGAATTACAAGAGACGATGGTGAGAGATGACGCAGTTGTCGTAATGTATGCCACCAGGCCCGACTGACCTGGCACTGGACTTATGAAAGGCCGCCTCTGACTTTACTGAAAGGAATGTCATAATCGCTGTTATGAAATGGAGTAAAGCAGATTTTCTGGCATTGCTTTAGCGCTTTCACTCGGTAAAAAGAGGTAGGATATATTCTGTCGCTAGAAACAGCCGCAAAAGCTACACCCAAACAATTCGCAATATCCCGATTTTAACATATGTGCAACTGTCACTCAAATAGTAAAATCTGATGTGTACCACAGTTTCCTCGAATACTACGAATCTCTTCCCATATACACTGCTGGCCACCCAAAATGCAACACCAAGAAGGACACCAGATAAGAAAGCCAGATTTACTGGACACATAACAACAGATACGAAGATGAAACGATTGAGCTTACAGGCCCGTGCGACTTGCGGAACACGCACACATCAACAGTTCGTGTGGCCCCCATGGCTGGAAATAACGGCAGCTACACGCCGCGGCATCGATCGAAAGAGGCTTTGGATGTGGACTTGGGGCATGTCAGTCCAGGCTGCTTCCACACGTTGCCACAGTTCATCAGGCGTAGCCGCCGGTGGTATTTTCCGGGCTACTCGGTTGCCGATCAGCCAACAGACGTGTTCGATGGGCGACATATCTGGAGAACAGGCGGGCCACGGCAGGAGTGACACCTGTTGGGCCATGAAAAATTGTTGCACGATGCGTGCCACGTGCGTTCGCGCATTGTCCTGTTGAGACGTGGCCACTGGAAGGTCCTGCATGTATGGGGGGAGGGGGGGAAATCCAGGCTCGAAAACGTCGGAGATGTAGCGGTGGCTGTTGAGTGTACCGGCGATGCGTACCAGAGGAGTGAGGGTGTCATATCCAATTGCGCCCCAAACCATAACGCCAGGTGACGGACCGGTATGACGATGCATAATGCAGGCGCCATACAGGTTCTCGCCGCGGTGCCGCCACACGCGGATCCGACCATCGTGGTGTAGCAGGCAGAAGTGGGATTCGTCGGAGAAGACAAAGTCGTGCGATTCTGTAGTAGAGGTGCAGCGTTCAACGGCCCACTGACACCGCACTCGCCGGTGGTGTAACGTCAATGGTAATCGGAGCAAAGGGCGCCGTGCGACAAGTCTTCGCTCCTTCAGACGACGTCGAACGGTACGTGCTGACACAGGTTGTTGCGCAACACACCCTATTTCTTGCGCTAACGTTCGTGATGTTGCGGTTTGAGCCGTCAATGGCCGCCGCACCACACGCCGGTCCTGTTGTTCGGTGGTGTGCCGCAGCTGCGGCAATCGCTCACGTCGGTCCGTCCTTCCTTTCTGCACCCACTGAATTCATACTTGCCTCACTGTGGCTAGATGTCGTCCCACACGGGCGCCGATGTCTCGGTACGATAAACCGCTGTCGCGATAAGCCGCTATTCATCCTCTGTCGAACTCCGAAACGTGCTGGAATGACTGCCGTATTCTGCCACGAGGCATCAAGAAGCTTACCACGCAGAGGTCCGGCAGCACAACACGTTTCCACTACTTACTCTCAGCCTTCTGTGCACCCTTCTTACAGTACTTCTCGGTGGCGTGCCCTACGTACACGATTTGCATATGCCCTGCAATGCTAATCGCATGCCTGTCCTCTCGCGTGCGACGCACGCTGCGAATTTCAGGTCAATCGGATGCTTCCTTCTTGGTGTTGCATTTTGGGTGGCCAACAGTGTAGTTTGGGAACTGGAAAGTTAACTGATAGAAAAAACGTACTGAATCCAAGATGCTCATTTGCTTCGTCAACGCACCAACCGATCATAGAATTTTTCACGCTTGAATGGAAAAAGGCTCACATCAGCTGGCTGGCTTCTGAACTTACAGCAACCCTTATGTTGTGCTTTCCCAGCAGCTATGCATTCGCAGTTCCTCCAAGGATCTGGACATGATGTGAGTTTGTGTATATCTTGGGAATATCAAGATAAATTGCCTGAACACTACACACGGCAACATCCGCAACAGCCGCGTCAATCGACTTCTAGGTCATCATGACAGAACATATTACTGCGGACGATGTGAATACATCCTATCTAGCTTGATCCATTTGCTATTAAAAAGAAGAAGAAGCAGATGATGACACGCCCTCATTAAATAAAAGAACAATCGGAAAATGGCCACCGCAATGAAAGTCGTTACACACCGCTGAAGAACAGTCAACATAAACCGATGGTGAACCTAAGGGAAAAACGAGTGCTCTGATACTCCGAACGAGTGCACTGATACTTAAAAAGACACAAAGAAGACGACACTAACCCATAAAAGATCATGAGCGTTAAAATCATCCAGGCGAAGAATGAATAAATGAAGCGGATCTACTAAGCTCTCGAGATCGGAAATGCTCATATCGTCATCTGGTGGCAGATAGACACTGCAGACAGAAGAACAGGCACGGAAAAACGAACCGTCAATACCTGTAGCGTTATTGTATACTGCAACACTATGACCAGGCTACTGTGAGGGACAACTACAGCAACTCCCCCCCACTCAATGTCATCTGACGTAATGTCATTTCGAAAAGCGCTGTATCCTCGAACTGAAAGAGAAAATGCTTAATGAAAAAATAAGGGAAACTGACAACGTAAAAGCACTCACTGTGCATCAGTTCTTCAAGTGATTGCTCCACCAGAGGTGGAGATGCTTTATCCTGTGGCAGGATGGGATGGTGCTTGTCCCAGAGGTATTGAACGAATTCGTCCGAACCTGGGTTTTAAGATAAATTGTGGAAAAGCAATATTCTTTTTCTGCTGATCTTTTTACTTCGTAGAAGAATTCGCAGCTTGAGCCCAGATTCTCGTATTGGTAGCTGTGCATTTTAGTGAAATGGTTGATGTCGCTTGCAAAATCACAGTACGTGATTTGAGTTATTTAAATTCAGCAGCACCGCCGCGGTTGCGCAGTGGTTTAAGCGCTGGCTTCTGATCATTCGTTCAAAATGTGTCCGGGTTGGAATCCCGCTAAGGCATGGATGTTGTGTTTGTCTTACGGCACTGCCTCTCTCCCTTTCCTGAAACAAGTGACCCTACTTTAGTGACGGGCGACTGCTTATAGCCCATTGAGTTGCTCACGGTGGTCTTTAAACATCCAAATAAAGACAAATTCACCAGCAATTATACCTTCGTACTGGTTAGGACATTTCGTTGGAATGTGAACATCAGTTTGGACACCGACTGCTGTCTTCCAGACCACCACTGATGTATAAAATCGCTTATCAAACTGAACTGGAACAACTCCTTCCTGGCCCCTGGATAAGAGATATTCTCAACTGTCTTGTGGTGCTGTATTTCATTTTCTTCAACTCACTTTGGACAGTCTTTGGCAGGTGCAGAATGCGTGCTTTTTCAATTGACACATTTCTCGTTTTTGGCATCACAGTTTTTCAAAGTATGTTCTGTGGCACCACAGCGCCCACACCAAGCAGTACTCCTGCATTACTTCTTTGAGTGGACATAGGTCTGGCACTTAAAACATCTCAGAGGATTTGTTATGTACGGTCGCATCTAGAGATGAAGAAACCCTGCCTTGGTGGACGTAGGCACGGAGGTAATCCAAAGGTCAGGATTATATTCGAGATGAGACAGACTGCCCGTTTCTCCTGAAGAGAATATACCGTATACTGACAACATGTTGACCTTTCAGTTCCTCGAGAAGTTCATCGTCGCTACACTTGATGTATACATACTGAGATGTACATGAGATGCCACTTCAACAGGCGTGTCCAGCAGCAAGGTTGTGTTGAAAAGTACGATACTATACCTCGGATTCAACATATTCACAAATAGATATCTAGATTTAAGTTTTTTGACGCTCTCGGATAGCCTGACACTGCTTGAAGGGGTTTATCAATCCATGAAAGACTCTTGGTATTCAAAAGCTGAGAGGTATCTGAGGAGTAAATGAAGAAAACTGAAGCGTCAGAAAGATCTGGGGCCTGTTTCTTAGCTGAAGGGAAGGCTATTCTTCAATACTCCGCTTAGGCTTTACTACCTCGGAAGCACTTACGGAATCCGTACACAAGGGAAAGAATTATTCTGCCGACTACCCTGCCCCCGTCGAGCCAAGCAAGTTGCAGCTGGAGATCCGCGGGTCCTCATGGATGCAAATTACTGTTCTAGGGCAGACAATGGGAATATAATCCATTGATAAAGCAGATATGCAAATATAATCTATTGATAGGGCAGACATGGGAATATACTCCACTGATAGCGAGGGCATGCGCGTGTGCCGGGCGTACTACCACTTCCCCGTATCTCGCTAACACCCCTTTGTCATGGCCACACTCTCCCCAGGCTTACCCAGTCGCATGCAACGAACATGCCACTAGAATCCTGGACTACATTTAGCCACAGACTTCATTGATAGGAATGGGTTAGTTCCCAGCGGCTCGTTTAGGGTGAAGTATGGGACAAAGAGAAGGGTTGGTAGATGTAGACAACTACACTCCAGCACCCATAAACCTCAGCTTCCAGAATCACCTTTTCCACCTTCCGGGTCATCGTATACAGCAAGAACGCAGGTTTGTCTAGCTAACCAGCTCGCAAAAACAAAGAAGAAACATAAAAACGAAAAAGAAAGCTGACATAAAACGAGAAGATAAACTCCGGCGTTGGCTCATAATCACAACCTCAACAGCCTGGAACTGAGGCGGGTGCGTATCAAGAAAACAACCTAAGACTGAAAACAAAGGAAAACATAGAAGTCGGCTCGGGCTGAGGGGTCGTAAAATCCCATCAGATGGATGAGTTGTTGCCATCCCTGCGGTGATGAAATCACACAAAGACGAGAGGACAAGATAATCCCTCCCATAATCCGTCCCAAGGCAGCTCGGGCAATAGGGACGCTCTATAATTGTAAAATAAATTTTCCCCTTGTGGGGACAATGTTATCGATCGCCATCGGATGTGACACTGCAAAAATTCTCCTGTATGTAGGATATACTGTAGGATATCATGGTAATGCTAGACAACACCTTATTACTTTAAAAATGTACTAAACTAGTAGTCTTCCTGCTTTTGGAGATTATATGTAATGTATATCCTTCTCATACATCTCTTTATGGTGCAAACATCTAAGAATGCCGAACAATATGGCCAGCTTAATCTCCAGTCCAACATATCTGACAAGAGAAACTATTGGACCTCCCGACGACAATCATCACGGAACGTTCTGTGGTGAACAAGCATAACACAAAAGTAACAGTTCTGAAGTACGGCATTCGCAATCGCCCACAACCCCTAGAATATGACTTATAAAAGTGGAACACCCGCCTGTAATGTATGCATCTATAAAGTGTCAAACAACATTTACCTGTTAGATATGAGGCACCTAAATGTCGACAGAGACCACGTACAACATCATTAAGTTGCAAATATCATATACATACCTCACTTCACGTCATGGTAATGTGTTGAGAGAAGGCCGTGCTGCAAGCAAAAGAATCTCGCACCACGAGAAGATAATGACCGCACTCGAAGCACAGTCAGGTGCGTTGCACATGTCACGCACAGCAAAATTGATGTCCAACACATTACAGAAAGGAAGAGGCGTTTCGTTGTGGCAAGTATCCGACGCCTTCCACACATAGCAAAGCATAGGTTGGTATTGTGGTGAACACAGCTGGTTGTATATAAATGAATACAACTTGAAAACGAAGATTCTGTTATGCAGGTTCACGTCATGCACCTCATCAGAAGGTATGTACTCTTCCATGCGTCGTGCAAACAGTTTGTATTGTCGAAAGAAATCCGCATAAAGGGGCTGTTATATTTGGCGGCTTTCGGTGGTATGATTTTTGTGTGCAAATTGACGTCGCTGTCACCGAAGGCTTTGGCTGGCAAAGTAGTGTCGGTTTGACCAGACTTCGAATCCAGTAAGAGAAGGGAAGGTCCTATTAGCTCTGGTTCCAGTACCTTACGCATCCAGGACAGAACGAGAGCTGTGGACATCTTACCACTGGGGCTGCAGTCACAATCTCTATATTTGGAGGTTGGTTACGTCGTACTGTTTCAGAAACACCTTTGCCAAACTTACCACCCGCTTCCTGAAAGCAGACGTACAGTATCTTTGCAAGGCGTCCTGACATGAACATAAACACCTGAATGGTATAGGAGTGGGTAGTCGATGCAACGAATTGCACAATAGCTTCAGTTGTCTTCTCCTCAGTCAGTGATTGCGTCTTGTTTGACGTGAGTACGTATTCAAACCGAGTTTGGTCTGTATTGAACACCATGTCGGCATCAATTGCATTGGAAGTGAAATCATCTAAATACGTGGCGTCAGTTGAATAAATAAATCCAACGCTCTTTCCACGTTAAGCAACGCACAGCAACCGAAAAATTGTTTTTCGGCCAAAGTCGGGGAATCGAATCCCGAATCTCTCGATATTTAACCGAGCGCGTTAGCCTTACGCGCCCAACAATTCACGACGCTAAGCGTGTTTTTCTTTTTCAGTCAGCATCTGACATCTTAAATCCGTACGATGGGCTCAGCTACTGAGACGTCTCCATCTGGTGGGCATTAACGGCACTGGCTATATGTAATTATAACAATATATTTCAAAATATACTTTATTGGCAAAAACATAGGGAATACAGGCGTACCACATATGGCAAAATAAACAACAAAACAATGAGCGATACTGATGAAATATTACAGGTGAATGTGATACGGCAGTCAACTAAGGATGACAAAATGTTAAAATCAGTAATAAGGAACAATACATGCTTGAGGAAGATGATGCACAAGCAAAAGTAATGATTAATTAATAAAGCATGTGATGACGTGCAGAGTGAAAGCAGAGCACAAAACAACAGGTAAATATATTTACAAGAAAATGGCTGTACAACGCAGTGCACAAAAAGAAGGGAACATGCAAAACACAACAAAAGCATATACTACGATAAAGGTACAGAAGTTCCCACAATCCAGGAAACCACACGATATGTGACAAAAACAGGATAAGTATTACAGAACATAGTGGAAACTTGGGCGAACTCCCCAAGTGAAACACAAGGATACACAAAATACAAACAGCAAGCCGTGCAGTATTGCATCGGTCCAAAAAAACAACGACATGGGACGAACAAAAAATACATGACGTCAAAGAATGTGAAAATGCAAGACAGAAATAAGGTATAAATTAAAAGATGCAACACAATGCAGCAAGAAAAAACAGAAAGAACAAAGTATCGCAGGGCAATACCTCTCGTATTGCTCCTAGAGAACAAATACACGGTGCGCAACTCAATGAAGGTACAGGCAGCAAAAGCAGACACATGAGTGAAGAATAAGTATTAAGGACAGGTGCAACGAAGAAACAAATACAACACGGTACATGCACACGAATTACACAAAAATTGCAGAAAACCCCCACAATACAAATCATAAGCAGTTACATGACAAACACTTAGTAGACGCTGTGACGAAGCACCAGGAAGAGAGAACACAAAATCTCGACTGATGCATTCAGATCTTCGAAGCTGGAAAAAAACAAAAAATCAGAAAGAAAGATGAATGGAAGATCCAGTGATTTCGAACCAACCTGTCCCCTGCGCCCAGGTAGACCGGAAAGAGGCTTGAGATTGAGGGGTGGAAGCAGCGAAGTTCTCCAGGCGTAGTCGAGACACGATGCGATTCCTAAAAATCGACCGTAAGGCCGCGCCAGCAGAGAGAATACTAGGTGTGGTAGCAGGAGAGCGGAGAGATTGATGATAAAGAAAAACGACATGTTTCACAAGTACGAAGAGATAGGCACAGGCATCCGGCAAAATAGCCGGGGGATGTTTGGTAAGCAATAGCCACTCGTACGCTTGAAAAGGGATGTCTCTGGAGCAAATGGTGCCTACAAGACGAAAGGCAGTATTGAGAAGTGGAAGGAGAACGGGACAGTGACAGTACACATGAGGAACATCACCTTCAACACCACAAAAGCAGCAGAGAGAAGTAGAAGAAATAGACATGTGAAAGAGAGAAGAAGGAACAGGAAGGCGGCGGTGAAGAAACCGCCAGTGGATGTTTCGCTCTAACGGGGTAGAAAGGGGAGAGAAAGAGGCAGACCAGATAGGCAGCAGAAGAGAAGGAGAAGCATCAGGAAGACCATGCGGAGAACTGAGGGGCGCACGAAGGATCGCATAGATAGAGGCAGTGGAAAAAGAAGAAATGGGAGCAACAGAGTCCCGAAAGGGAAGGAAGAAAGGAAGAGAGAGGCTCGGTCCAGAGACAGAAATAAGGCCAGTGTCAGAAACCAGAAGTGGGAAGAGGGTACCGAGAGCGGAGAGAAGAAGGTCATACTCTTCTTCCAAGGTGGAAGAAGGGTCAGGGAAAAGAGAAGAGAGGGGTTTCCAGGTCAAATCGGAAGTTAATAAAGCTACGACAGTGAGAATTCCTGAGCGGAACCAAGAGGGGAAAAGAAAGTATGGTTGATCGGGTGGATGAATCAGAGTGGAAAAGAAAAGAGGTTCTGCAAGCAGGTCCAGGGTGGTAGAGGGAGGAGCGCGGAGTAGCGGGAGAGAATAAAATACCGCTAGAGCGTCGATAAGAAGTGGTGGGAGGCGTTTAGAAGTAGAAGGAGATGAATCCATCCGAAGAAAAAGGAGGAAAGTGAAAGATGGATCATGAAGAGAAATAAGAGTATTCAGGGTAGAAGAAAGTGCAGGGGAGGGCGAAAGGAGAAGACGAATGAAGGAGACGATTCGGTGAGCTCGATAATATGTTCTGACATCTGGGAAATGAAGACCACCAAATGATGTTGGCAGAGAAAGCGTGGCAGAAGAAATCCAATGTCTAGATGACCATATCACTGAAGTGAAAATACTATTGATGGCAGAGAAATGATGCGATTTAAACACACAGGAATCCCAAGGATAGAAGCATTGTGAGAGAAGATATCGATGAACAATTTGAGCACGTTGAAAGTAAGAGGAAAAGGAAAACGTAAATCGCCAAAAACCAGCCGTGCGATGAAGTCGTGGGCGAAGAGCTTGCCAAGTGACGTTGCTCGTGGTAAAGGAGTGTCCAAAATGAGCTCCAAGAAATTTCTGGGTCGAGGAGGACCACACTGCTCCCCACGGCGAGTCAGTGCGGCCTCTCCAAGAACCACACCACAGGCCAGCACTTTTCTGAATATTCAGGGCAGCACCAGAGAGCGCAGCATACTGTTCATAAGTGGCAAGAAGAGTATCAAATTGGTCATCGCGGCGAAGACAAAAGGTAACATCATCTGCGTAAGCAGAGACAAGAAAACGGTGATGCCGAGTACTAGAGACAATCGGTCCTACCGCAGGTAAGAGAGACGCCCGACTTGCAATCAAAAAGGGCTCAAAGGCGAGAGCAAAGAGTTGTCCTGATAATGGACAACCTTGTCTGATGCCAGATCGAAAAGGAATCGGGGCCGTCAAAAATGTGGCCGTCCGAACGTGCAAATGGGCGCCCCGGTAGAGGCTAAGGATGAGAGAAACAAAAGCGGGAGGAAAACCATAGTGAGTTAATACGGCAGAAAGGTAAGCGTGAGAGACGTTATCAAAAGCGGATTTCTGGTCAAGATTAAACAAAGCTAAGGGTTCGGAATGTTTTAGTGCAAGAAAGGAAAGGTTATGAAGAAAGGAGATATTGTTAGAAATAGAACGACCAGGCACGGTATATGTCTGGTCGGGGGATAGGAGGAACGGAAGAACAAAATTTAGGCGGCGAGAAAGGAGTTTAGTGAAGAATTTGTAGTCCAAGTTGAGAATAGAGATGAGGCGCCAATTCGACAAGTCCAGAAGGTCACCCTTCTTCGGCAGGAGGATGACATGTGCAACTGTAAATTCCGGCGGAAGCGCAGGAGAAGAAAGAGCACACGAAAAAGCGGCAGAGAGAAAAGGCAGGAGTGACGGAAGAAAAGCCCGATAGAACGAGAGCGGGAGGCCATCAGGTCATGGGGAAGAGTGAAGATTGAGGGAGGCAAAAGCCTCTCTCAATTCAGGCAAAGAAAAATCAGCAATGAGAGGGGCGCAGAGAGAAGACGGGACCTGAGGGAGAGAAGAAAGAAAAGAGGAGGAAGAAAAAGAAGAACCCTGCGCAACCGCTCGGAACTTCTCCTGAAAGAAGTGACGGACATGAGAGCAGATGAGAGTTGTATTGCCAGTAACAGTGCCATCAGGCAATCGGAGATGTCTGATGGAAGATGACGTGCGTCGCATGGATTCCATCTTCGAAAGGACTTCGAAAGAATGCGTCGATGGTGAAATACGTAGGAGCCGAAGACGACGGACTGCTTGCTGAGCAAACGGTTTGAGGCAGGCATGAAGTTCATCACGGACGGAGGCGTAGTGCGGGTCAGACATTGGCGTCGCGGAGAGGAGTCCTCGTAGGTTACTCACCTCCATCGAGCGAGTGGTGGAAATAGTAAAGGAGAGTTGACGAACGAGCAAGAGAAGATCCCGTTTGACATCAAGCCACAAACGCAAGGCGCTTGGGGTCGTTGTGAGCAGCAGCTTACGATCAGAAAGGAACTTCTCAACTTCCTCACAAAAGGAACGGTCTTGCAAGAGAGTGTCATCAAACGTCCAATGACGACGCGTAGATGAAGGTGCAGGAGAGACGCAAATTGATAGTGAAACGGCAGAATGGTCGGAAGAAACAGTAGGTGAATGTCGAGCAGCAGTGATAGCAGGGAGTAAGGAAGCAGAAACATATATTCGGTCCAACCGCGCAGCAGTAGAACCGAACGTCGGCGGATTACACCACGTAAAGGAAATGGAATCAGGATTTAGCCGTCTGAAGGAATCGACAAGATGAAAATCATCAAGGAGCTGAGTCAGCTGTGAAACTAAATTCATGCGGTATTCGCCAAAAGACGAATTTCTGTCAAGAGAAGGCTGCAGCGTGCAGTTAAAATCCCCCCAAGAACGAAATAATCCCCGGGAGGAATCGCTGCAATCGCTGCACGAATATTACTGAAAATATGAGCAACATATATTTCATCAGTGGGAATATATACATTAAAGATATGAAAAGTAACATTATGCACACAAAAGGTAAAACACCGAAGAAAATCAAGGTGTAAATTTGTCACAGAAATAGAAGTCAGCTGAGTCAAAAACAGCTGGCGCACACCTACAGCTATACCACCATACCGCGAGAGGCGATACGAGTGGTAAAAGGTGTACGGCCAGCGTCTCCATAGGTGAGTGGGAGTGTCAGCAGAGCAGTGAGTTTCCTGGAGAAGGAGAACATCTCCACCAGCGGCAGAAATGTCCTCATAAACGAGGGAGTTCAACTCTGGTGTCGCGAACCCGCGACAATTCAAGGAAGTCACAGTGAAAGTGCCATGTCTCTAGTGGCAGTGACAATCTTTTCCAAATGGGAACGGAAATTGTTGTACCGCCGTTGGAGGCACTTCTGAGTGGCAGCATCCTCGGCAGATGGACTCTTGATGGTATTGTAAAGAGTTAACAGTTGTGCCAGTTGATTCTCAACTGCTGGGTAGCGACCTTCAAATCGGTTGACATAGGTGGGTAAATTACGAAGAAGAGTCTTGGCACAAGCAAAGTCGTGCAATTCGTTATAAGAGGAGAGGAGTGTCCGGAAACACATTCATGTGTAGGCGTGCGGAAAATTCCTCAAGAGGCAGGAGGTAGATAACTGGCTTGGAAGACTTGACAGGGCGACCCGAAGCAGGTGATCCAGCAGGCTTAGTCGGAGAGGTGTGAGTAGAGTGGCCAGATTGTCGCCGTCGTTTCGTAGAGCCGCGAGGAGGTTTGGCATCCCTTTTGTCAGAACGGGTCCGGAGATAGCCCTCCGTCCCATCACTCATCGCTTGGTCGCTGACGCTTTGATAGGCTGTGTCATCAGCGGTCGAGTTCTCGGTATCAGACTGGTCAGTCGCAAGGGACTCAGCAACTGCTGTAGGGTCCACAGGAACACGAAAAGATGCTGAAGATTGTAAAACTGGGTAGTGTTCCTCGGAGAGAGAAGGTGGGACAACAATTGGCGTAGAGGTTGCTACCGAAGGTAGGTTGTTCGCAGGAACCACCGTCGGTAACGGAGCGCTACTAGGATCGTGATGAGAAGGCGTCGGATTTTGATAGACGGGCGAAACAGACTTTGGTGGAGCAACTGGACACTGCTTATAGTAGTGACCAACCTGATGACATTGACTACAATGGAATTCCGTCAGGAAGTTTATTTGCCTGACCTGATCTTCGCACCGAACAGTGAAGTGTGTTGGAAGCCGTTCGATTGCTTCTTGTGATGGAAATATGACCCTCGCAACACGGCGAGCACCTTGGATCGATGCATGTCGTGGATCACGTAATGGGTCGTTTCGGGCAGCAAGATGCGTTTGTATGCCTCCAACTACCGAACCAACCGAAGATAAGACAGCATACAGCATGAGATCTGTCACCTCCAACGGGACCGGGTAGAAAGAAACGTTAATGGGTCTTTGGCCCACTGGTTCTGCAGAAAGATGTCTATCACCAATGGTGAGACCAGATGTTGGGAGAGATTTCGCCATTTCAGCCGTGGCCAGATAAACAACTACAAGTCGTCCTCTACGATACATTTGCGGAATAGATTCAGATGGGAACCGCTGTGCAATGGCATCTGCATATACTCGCAAAGGAGTGTCCGGAAGGGCTTCGAAATGAACGCCTTTTGCAAGATTCGCAGTAAAAGCTGTGCCAGCTGGAGAGCTGGCTGGGATATTAAGCACGATATTATTGCCAGCTTGGGAAATGAAAGATTTCAGCTTTTCAGCGCCAACATAATTATTCTTGGATGCTGGACGAGAGACTTTTGAGGCTGCAACAGAAGAAAACGAAGGTAATGACACGTTGGGCTCGGCAGTGCTAGAAGAGGCTGCATTTCCAGTGATGTCCATTGCGTCATCATCGATAGCGGAAGCCGGGAGATGTGACGTAGCTGGAGAAGGCAAATTGGCAACGCCACGAGCTGACGCTTGCGTGGCAACACCCCCATCTGGGGCATCAGAAAAGGAAGAGAGATTAGGGCTATCACTATCCCTACCGGAAGTCGCCATCTTGAATGGCAGCGCCCAGTAGCGAGCTTGGCCAGCTCGGCCAAACGTAAATAAGATGAAATACAACAAAATAGGCACTCACCGCGCTCGAAACGAAGCAAAATGAAAGACGATACCTTTATACTTAAGGTGAACGTGAAATTAAGGAGCGAAGAGTCCAATAACACACCCAAATCAGAAGAAAATCGCGGAGCAACAACACGCTGCGCAGTTAATTCCAAAGGGCGAGATCCAAGGTGAAAATCATCTAAGTACGTGGCGTCAGTTGAATAAATAAATCCATCGCTCTTTCCACGTTAAGCAACGCACAGCAACCAAAAAATTGTTATTCGGCCGCCGTCGGGGAATCGAACACAGAGTAGCTGAGACCATCGTACGGATTTACGATGTCAGATGCTGACTGAAAAAGAAAAACACACATAGCACCGTGAATTATTGGTCGCTGTGGTGTAAGGCTAACGCGCTCGGCTAGATATCGAGAGATTCGGGATTCGATTACCCGACGGCGGCCGAATAACAATTTTTCGATTGCTGTGCGTTTCTTAACGTGGAAAGAACGATGGATTTATTTATTCAACTGACGCCACGTACTTAGATGATTTTCACCTTAAATCGTTATTATTGGTGATAAAACGGTGCATCATGTGTATCAATATTTTACATAGTTTTGGTTTTACAAACTGTTGAAACCGTCTATTTTAGTTGTAATAACCCGGTATCATGATAAAAAGGTTTAGACTGCACCACAGAGAACATAAACACATCTATTTCAAATGATCAAAATGCCAATTGCGAACCACGGAATGCAGATTCTTTCTAGGAAGTAGAATAAAAATTTTCTTTTTCATACGCTTGCAGAATTACTCGTAAATTTCGAATAGAAAGCGCGGTCTTTATCTTGCCGCAATAGGATATGTATGTTGAAACAGTGAAGTTACGTACCTCCTACAGAAGCTTATTGAAAACGCGATTCGTATCTGCTTTGAGCGAATTCATCTGGATACCGTTTCTAAAACACGATATATTCTCATCAACCTCATGTGGAAGTTATGTTTACTAATATAAGATTAGTTCTCTTTACAACTATTTCCTGCTCAAATTTCTAAGAAATATCTTTAGTGTTTTACTCGAAAAACGTCTACGCCAGTATTATTATACATACGAGTATTTCTTATTCTTTACAAGATATTTTCGCAAACAAAGGATCCTCGACTTTACGACTTGTATTACAATCATACTGGGAAATTAGGTTTAAAGTGCGGTTCATTAGGAAAAGTCATTTGAACAACAGCAACAGTGCGAATGGATGTTTAGGGATTAACAGTAACTGCAAAGTAACTTAGCAAACCCGCGAAAAATGAAGGGTTTGTGAACAATGTATGATAAGTTCATGTTTTTGTCTAAGCGAAATCAAGAAGGCCACGAAATACTAGTAAGGCACTCTTTAAAAAAGATAAGAATACCTTACTTCATAACAACAGGTAATATTAGAACCAATTTGGGTTTCATCGAAAAATTGGCATAAATATTTCGTAAAATGGCATGAAATATTACGACATCAATTTTCTGCAGTTTATCAGTATATCTAAACCAAAGCATCAATTTGACACTTATCTATGAATTCACTGCACTGCCGTCTCCGGTTTGAGGTCTATGACAAATCGTCGTCATAAGTGAAATGCTTATCCGCATCCGTACTTTCAGAATTTGAATCGTACTTTCAACGTCCTCTTTGATTAAAGGCTTCACAAATGTGTAGACACAAAAGTATTTCCTGCTAGTGTCATACATTCTTATAATAAATGCTAGCGTTGTATAAGCAAGTATCCAACATTCGCAGATCTTACAATGACCGTGAAATATCTTCTGGGATAGAACTCTACTCGCTATATGTTAAATCATTCTTTCACAAAGTTGTGCTTGCAGGATACTTGCAACAAAATATTATTAGATGCGCTTTTTGTGCTACATATGAGGAGTGTCCTACAAATTTAACGTATGTAAAATAAAATAAAAAAAAGGAAGAAAATGCATTTAAATTTATTGCTGGATTTAAAAATCAAACCAACGTATTTGAATTTATTGCTAGGTTTTGCTTTTAATATATTAAGCCATCTCGGTGGCCCAGTTACCTAAGACGCCGTCTTCCAATTGTTATTTCGAGGTAGATCCTTGTTTCAGTTTCGCATCGATGTTGCGAAATGGCTTTGGTTCTGCCCTTTATGTGAAACAAAAGGTCTCAAATCAAGAACGGGAAACTGCTTGTAGCACCAGATATTGCTCATGGCTGTCGTTACAACCCCCCTCCACCAAAGGATACTATCCAAAAGTGAATAATATTAATTTTCATTTTCGGAGATTCGGCTAGGGTGTAGCTTTAGGAGAATTTAACATATTATCCCTAATTTCACCAGAGCTAATTTTTTAGATGTAAATATTTTCCACTGTAGGGCTTAAGTATATAGATTTAGGTACCTATGATTTTTTCAAGGATATTTTACTAGAAATCAAAATAAAAATATACAAATATATATGTGTTTGGCAGCTTCTTAATTAATTAAGTTCATGCTTGCAGTGCAATAAACTTGTGGATATTAAACGAAGATTCTGTACTTTGCTGCTGAGAGTCTGGTGACAAACTTTCTATTTTGCCTTCCACTTAATTTACGTAATTTACTGCTACAATTCATTATTTTGCGTATAAGGCAATTCAAGTTATTGTGAAAATAAGTCATCACGAAACACTTTTTGAAGTCCTCTGTAGTACAAACGTTGTCCAAAAGTCTATTATTCTTTTCGAAACTGATTTCGCAAGAATGTTTAACGCTTATTTTTAGCGCTTCAAAAGCCATTATCAAAATTCCACAGAAGTACCTAATGTCGTTATATAATGTGAAAAAATTACAGTTTCTCTCTCTCTCTCTCTGTCTGCCCTATTTTTGAGGAGAGGAGGTGATAAAAGATTTTAGATAAATGGAATACCTTTAGCATAAAACGCAGTAGTTTTCCACGCGCTCCGAAGAAGTTTCAAAGATTTTATCCAAAGAAAAAATTCTGACAGAGTAGTGCGATAAAAAAAATGCGGCACTTGCTTTCCGCTATTTGCTAAGTGATTGCTGTCGATCTGCAAGATGTTTTTATACCACTGTGTGATGCCTCTTTGCTACCTCACCTCGTTAAGGTGGAAATCCGTGCCATAGGATCGTTAACTTGAAGTTGTATCTCTCTGCACAGCCAATGCGCCGCGGTTCGCAGCAAATGTGTAAGTTTTCTGCTGATCTTGGGTCTGTGAAGCAGTTTACTAATGGATTTTCAGTGTTTACCCAGTTTTATCGCTTAACTCAGTATCTTTGTACATCCGCTGCAACTCAGACTTTGTCCTTTTGTTGAGAGCGATGATGAAAATAAAAAAAGACAGCAACACATTACATATAGTAAGCAAGTAGTGACAAAAAAATAGTCTTTATTTTACCCTTTACTTTGTATCTACAAACGGTGGTTTATGGAAAAGTATACCCGGAAACTTTCGTATACTGTGCGAATATACAGAGTAAGCATGCATTTTTTTTTTTTTTTTTTGATTGGAGGTTTAACGACCACCGTGAGCAACTCAATGGGCTATAAGCAGTCGCCCGTCCCTAATTTAGGGCCACTGGTTCCAGGGAAGGGAGAGAGCCAGTGCCGTAAGACAAACACAACATCCATGCCTCACCGGGATTCGAACCCGGACCCCGTTCGGACGAATGATCAGAGGCCATCGCTTAGACCACTGCGCCACCGGGGCGGCTAAAGCAGGTTTAAATGTCTAAACCTAGAACTCCTAATACCACAAACAACAGCAATTTAAGATATTGTGGGTTCATAACGTATTGTCTTAAGTTCTCTTTCAAGTTCAAAAACGTCGTTAAAAAGTATTGAGCAAATGTGGCTATCAAATCTCCTGCGTCTATACACGACACGTTGTTATCTACAAGTAAACCACCAATAAATAAAGAATACACAGCGGGAGTTTATGACATACCCTTAACCTATCCATACGGCAGCACAAAATCATACGTATGGGTTAACTAAAAGGTCACTCCAGATAACGATCAAGGATCATAGACGAGACGTAAAGGACGGGAAAACTACAACCGCTTTGTGGAGGAAGTCATCCAAAATGGAGCAACGCCACTTTGGAGCATGATGAAGAGAATAGCACCCTGTACAAGCTATGTTGGCATAGCTACACGTGAAAGTCTAGAAATCATGACCCACCTACACCCATGCAACGAAAACCTGTCTTATGTTACAGAGATTTTATACGGGGTTTTAGAATTGCTTATAAAATCTCAAAATGCAACCTTTTTCTATCTCGGGCTTCCATTCCTTTGCCTCCACAAAGCGCGAGAGAAATTTCTCAGAGTCAGTTCCCCATTAGACACCGGTTGCACGGTTATTTACTAAGACGACATTCTGTCTAAAATTAGTATATGCACATTGTTTGTTGAATGGAAATTAACTCTATCGCGCCTCTTTTGATGCTTTTCAGGTTTCAATTTCAATGGTGCCGGCGAATGCAGTAGCCCTCACATTTTACTTCGACTTAAGATTTACCGAGGGCGGTGTGGTTCCTCCTTCTCACGGGGAATTTTAGGATATGCTTAAGGGCATTTCTTGGAGATAATGGAAGGAGGCGAAGGACAGTTGTCTCGAGGTTTAGGAAGCGAGCGGTCACGACGAGGTGATTGCCCCAGGGTAGGTCTTAGGTGGACTGGCAGGTTAAGGGATTTCACTACAGCGCGAGAAATGAAGGAAAGCAGGACTTAAGAAAAAAGGAATTGGAGTTTTAAGGGGAGCAGTTAGGAAACATAGCACAGCTAATGGACAACCTTTGCAGGCAATTAAACGAAGAGAAGAATAAAAGTTTCTTAGACGTATTTACGGATCGCAAGAATTATTTGCATACAATTTTACTATCATCTTCAACTATATAAGACTTAGCAACTCAACCACGCAATGCTTATAAAGTTAACAACAAGAACAAAAGATAAGAACGAACTTGTTAAGATTTCTGAGATATCAGATGCCTGGAGGAATCTCCTGAACAAGCATCAAAGAAACGACAGGGAATTCCTCTCAATGCCGCATGATCACGTTTCAAACGCGCAATGCACACGTGAGTATATCTAAGCACGGACCTCAACGTGAAATAGAACTGTTTGGTTTTATAATATCAAAGTTTTGAATTGCAACAATATTGTAAGTTGTTATCTCTAAGAAGGCTTTGAAAGCCTGCCCAGACGAAGCCTCCCGGTGGAGCGCGAAAGCTCGGCCTAAATTGTGTATTAGTTTTACGTCATTAAAAAGAAGTGTTTTAGTTTACATAAAGTTTATTTGTCATTTATACTGGCAGAGACCAATTTTTTAAGCTGTTTGATGGCATTTTCTTTATTAGTACAAACCCGAGCAGCTCTGAGAAACTATGAAACAATGATATCCCTATGTATACTTTTTGCTAGGTTAGGTGACCAATGACCTCAAAGTTAGAAGAAATACGTTTGTCAAATAAATGACAAACGTTATTCTTCTAACTTTGAGGTCAAAAAAGACCCAGGCAATAATCCATAAAAACATTTAAAAAATGAATATTAATTTAAGCTTCTAGATCCAAGAACCTTAAATTTTTATTCATGTTTATTTTTGTTATGATCATGTTAGTCATCTAACATACCCAAAAGTATACATAGAAATACCACTGCTTGTTTTTGTTTGATTGAAAGTTTGAGGACCGCCGTAAGCTGCTCAGTTGTCCATAAGTAGTCGCCCATTCCAAATTTATGGTCACTGGAATGGAGAGAACCAGCGCCGTTAGATAAACACAACATCCATGCCTCACCGGGATTCAAACCAGGACCGATCTCGGACGAATGGTCAGAAGTCCACGCTTAGACCACTGCCACCGGCGCAGCCGTGCCAGTATGTATCTTCCTTCAAAATAGATGTTGAATGATTTACTTGACTCTTGAAATGATATTGTTTTTCCCCTCGTTTCAGGTAGGAAAAATGGGTGCGTATATTATTACAGTACATTACTAAATTATTGGAGATGTCGCTTTTTTGCATTTTGAATTTGAAGTGCACCCACGCGAAACCTGATATTTGAGATTGTGGTCGTCTAGTAAGTAGTCGGGCATGTCTTTCGCTGAAGAGTGGTTCCCGGCTGCTGAACTATGAAGTAATTATACGTGTTCTATTGTTTTTCGTCTCATGGTTTTTGGCCATGAAGTGATATACACTATATTGACATATATACAGTCCCTGGACACCTAGAAGAGAAGCACAACATAGCATTTATTGACATACATTAGTACGGTGTTTGTCCACCTTTGGCCTTAATGCATGCACTGACCCTTCGAGACATGCTTTCGACACGGTTTTGGAACACACCGATAGGTAAGCGCTTCCATTCAGTAAATAATGCTGCCGCTAACTGTTGCTTAGTGGTAGGACTTGGTTACTTAGTGGTAGTCATCGGAGAACAGAGTTTATTGGGTAAGTTTATCTTTTTTTTGTAATTAGTGATGCATTTCTCAATGCATATTTGAAAAACTACAGTTTTTTCGTGCAATCTGTGCATAATGTAGGCATTATCTGGGTAAAACAAAATACCTTTTTAATTAACTGTGTGTCTTTTTAATGATTGGTGACGTTCATATCTAAGGATGTCAGCTTTCTCTTGACGTAAGGCAACTAATTCAAAATTTACATTGTATCTTCTCTTTTTTTAGGTCTTGGTAAAATGGGCCCTCACGGATTGAGAAGGCTCTTACAGTTCTCAAGGTCCTATTGGGTTGTCGGAAAAGTCATGACGTATTTTAGCCATGTTTTGCAAAGGTCATTTATTGATAGAAAGAACAAAGATCAATCAATGATATAATTCCCGTTTCGTATGATAATCTTTTGCCATCTTTCAGTGATCTGCAGAATGCCTCGTTCATAGAAGGATCGGTCTTTCGTGGCGAAAAACTGTACAAGATGCTGATTTACAGCCTCATCTGAATTTGAACGTTATACCACGCAAGGACTGTTGAAGAAAGCGAAACAAGTGGAAGTCTGACGGCGCAAGGTCAAGCGAGTATGCTGGGTGGGGCAACACATCTCACCTAAGCTCCAATAATTTTAGGTGGGAGACCACACACAAGTGATCAAACTTGTGTGTGATCTCGCGTTGTCGTGATGGAACACAACACCTTTACGATGAATGAGCTCTGGACGTTTCTCCATGATGGATTCGTTCAAACTGTCCAATTGCCGACAGTACACATTCGAACTGATTGTTTGTTTCCCTGGTAGCAGCACGTCGGGATCAAGACCGTTTGCACAACGCATTGTTGTACACAATCCACTTTTCGTTACCAGTTATCAGTCGCTTCAAAAAAGAACATTTTTCTTCACGTTTAATGAGCATATCGCAGATGTTCATACGCGCCGTCAATTGAGCTTCTTTGAGTTCATGAGAAACCCAGCATCTTCAGGTGGTCGTGAACGCTTGCATGATGTATGTGCAATATGTCTGCAATCTCTCGTGTCGTGTAACGTGGGTTTGACTCGATAAATGCCTTGATTTGGTCGTCATCAACCACGGTTGGCCTCCCGGACCGAGGAGCATCGTTGAGGTCAAAATCACCAGCACGGAATGTTGCGAACCACCGCTGGCACTGACGTTTTTGTAGAACGTTATCACCGTACACTTTACGCAACGTTTCACAAGCTTAACGCGCATTCTTCTCTTTACGGAAGTAAAACTGTAAAATATGCCGAAAATGCACAGTTTGGTCTTCCATCTTCAATTTGATGTCAAACCTCTGCAAACCAACCAAATCGCTCACTATTAATTTTAAACTGCAGCTAGAACTGGCACCTGTCGAATGCCATAGCGATAAAAAAGCTGCGCATGCCTCTACTACTTACAAAACCGCCCAACCTTCATCGGGTGCCAAAATACGTTGTGACTTTTCCGACAGCCCAATACATTCAAGTTCCATTTGGTTAATTTGTAATTGGGGTAGTGCAGTCAACATCACTGGTAGATATTTACTTTGTTGAACATAAAAAAATAGTGAAATGAATGACATAAATTAAGTTTAGACACTGGTGGAAAGTACTTGTGCTGTTATACTTTTAACTGTTAGTGCTCAGTACTTGTCTACTGCTTCTATTGTGAAAGGCTATTAAATGTTGTGGACAAATTTCAACTTCGTTGTGGTGCAAAAGTTTTGCTTTTTACATATGGCCAAAATACAGTTTCTGGACCTGATCTGTTTTTCTCTCAAAAATCCAATAGATGGGCTGACGCTCTCATTGTGAAATCTAAATAATGAGGTCAATAATTATCGCTTATATGCATTTAATTCTCGTTGATTGGAAAGTTGTAAATACGTAATGGCTGTATGACCTTTCAAAACATTAGGTTTAATGGCAGATTTATTAGTTTATTAAAAGTGTTATTTCATATGTTAAGCCATATAGGCTATCCGCCCAATCTAGACTTGTGATAGGATTCTAAAACTTGGTGTCATACACTCACAATAGTCATGGTCCAAGGAAACCAGGCAAATGAAAAAAAGTACTTTACAGTGTGCTTGTGTTGGTACACAACAACAAAATTACACTCTTCTTGCACCATTTTAAATTTGAAATAAGTGGAACTCTTATCTCACTAGAAGACAAACTCATGTTTTTCTTTACCATATTCTTTCTATGTGCCTATTTATTGACTTAATATTTGTTGAAAAAAGTAGAGGCTAACAGAGGTGAAAAGTACAAAGTAGATGTAAAGTCATGCTTATTACGTTAAAAATATTTTAAAAACAAGACTTTCGACACGGCCTTGATCACCTGTAAACATGTTTACAGGTGAAAACTCAAGACAGTGCTAAAAGTCTTCTGTGTTTTTCAATTTTGATTAACGTAATATGCGTGATTGTATACATCTACCTTCACTTATTTGTTATGTGCGTATTACATATTTATTACTGCATTATTTACACGTCACAGAAATACAATAGCTGACAACAATAGTTTTTTTCCTGTTTTACATCAGTAGATAAAAATAAATTGATTTGATTCTATCTAACTCCTATAACAGTTATATTTTCAATTACATTGGATTGTTATATAGAATTAAAACATGTTAGAAAAAAGTTGATTTTTAAAAATAGCATGGAAGACAGCGCAAAGAGTTTTATGTGTGATCAAGGCAATGTGTTTCATTTCCTTGGGAATTAATGCTTAATAATTAACCTGAATTACCATTAGTTTGGCATGGATTGTTAAAGGAATGAAATAGTTATGTTGTGTGGTATATGACATGTAATATTCCTCTTCCAGTCTTCCACACTAATTTCAAAAATAACTGAAAAACTGTGTGAACTTTAAAATACACAATTGCCCAAATTTTTCAATTAAAATTTGACGTTTAACAAAAGGCCAGCAGCTGAGTTCAACTTTGCTCTGTTTTGATGTGCACAGTAATTCAATTTTAAATTAACGCTTTTGGCAGGGAGGCTGTCGCTCTCCCAGAACAGTCATACTAGGGGTATACATTCATGCTCTGAGGGACATAAAAATTGATACATTGGAACTGCGAATAAATTTTTTGACCCATATGGGAGCTATGGTGATTTTTCAGCATGCAGTTTGGTGCGGTTTCTTGCAATTTATGAATGTATAAAAACCATTGCCTTCCACTATGTTAAATTATGTTTTTAACACCATACAAATTGTAGCTCTCAGTTCAAATTTGGGAATACTGTAGAACTTGATCATGTTTAGAACTCTTATCAGACACATTTGTCAATACATATCCGGCATTTTTTTAATAGAAATTTTAACGACCACCAGCAGTTCAATATGCTATAAGAAGTCGTCCGTCCCTAATTTAGGGCCACTGGTTCCATGGAAGGGAGACATGTCAGGCATTCTATTGTATCTTAAGGTATTACATGAATATTATAATTAACATAATGATAATCTGTCACTCGATTCTGAGTTACCCTGGCAAGTTTATGTATAGCCGTTGTGTGGAAGTGGTGTAAAAATTCTATCCTTTATGGAAGGTTTAATTTTCTCTGCTCGGTAGAGTGATTATGTCTTACCAACAATTATTTGTTTTGTCACTTTGTTTTAAGAGGTTGTGGAGACACAACAAGGGAGGAGTGGGGTGCAGTAGGCTTTACAGTTTTTTTTATGGTGATGTGGTAGATTTATTAGTTACGTATGCGGATATAAATTGCAATTTTTAAGTACATAGAACAGGAAATGACAGACAAGTGGTCGTTATACCTATAGAAATGACTTACAGAATGCAAAATAAAAGCATCAATAAGCAGAACTGTGTCCAGGCTGCTGGAACTAAACTGTGTGGACATTGAAAATAATACCATACAAGCTACTATATGCTATATAATCCGACCCGGTGGCGCAGTGGTCTAAGGCGCTGGCCTCTGATCATTCGTCCGTAAGGGGTCCGGGTTCGAATCCCGGTCAGGCATGGATGTTGTTTTTGTCTTACGGCGCTGGCTCTCTCCCTTCCCTGGAACCAGTTACCTTAAATTAGGGACGGGCGACTGCTTATAGCCCATTGAGTTGCTCACGGTGGTCGTTAAACCTTCAATCAAAAAAAAATATATACTATATAACTATATGATATTGGTTTTAGAAGCTGTCATCTTCTGTTGCAGTTTGAAATGGTATCCTATAGCTTGTTTATGTCTGTATTGAAGTTCCATGTTCCATGTAAATCCAGTTATCACAGTAAATTCCTAAAGTGCTTGTTGCCACAGGTGCAATTCGTGTTTTTGTTTCAACAATATAATGGTGAAAGAATTTTTAAAGTTGGCACGTGATTAAATGTAGCACCAAAACCACGCTGCATTCAACCATAAATTATTGTTTAAAAATTCAGATAATTATTTTCCTTTCAAAAATTAGATTTTTGCAAAATAATAATAATAATCCCGTGTCTTTTGAAGTCCCCATTTCCAACTAAATTCCCATGAGGATAATTCTTAAAGTTGAAAGTGTACATGCCAAATAGCAATTTTCCCACATAATTTTTATTTTATTTTTGATCAGCGATTGCCTATTGCACAATGGTATTGTCATCTCCTCCTTGAATAAACACCTTTTTAGTCTAACTATTATTTTGACCCATGGACCAGTTCTGGTAAAGCATTGTATAACGCAGTAAATTTCTCCATCATCTTTGTCCATGGCGGACATTGAATCCGGGTCCCCCTCACTCCGGAATAAGTCGCTCTCCCAACTGAGCTACGCGGAGGTATGCTCTCACTGCTATCTGCCTTTTTCTCATGCGCGTCCTGCGGTGCAGGCACGTCACAACTGTTTTCTTTAAGACAAAGGTGAGTGGGACAAAGATCTCAGAAAATCTCTGTTTGCGAATCTCTTCATACTCTGTCAGTCTGCTGATAAGGAAGTGAGGGTGATGGACCATCATAATGAGTACCAGTGTCTCCTTTAATATTTCAAGAGGAAGGGATTATGCACCAATGACTCCCTGCTCTCCAAGTCCAAGGAACTATGTCTAAGTTCCAACTGTAGTTAACTTTTGCTTAATTACCTTATAGCCGCATGCTTGGTCCGGCGTCACTTTTCTCACATAAGTAGAAATAATTTTGTTATGTGGTTTCAGAGAAAACACCCAACATATGGATACAAGGAAAAATTTCATTTATATATTTATTTAAAGAAAATAATATTTCAGACAGAAATAAAGCTCAAATGAATTTAACTATTATTATTCAGAAGTACCAAAATAATGATTCATTCGATTCGAAAAATCCAGGCAAAAGAATATGAGAAAATAGGTCATTTCTCGAGTTGCAAGCCGGGAAATGAATCGGTGGGCAAATCAACCTCTGTTAACAGAGGTGAAAACTACAGTGTTGAAGGTAGATAGTACAATCGTGGCCAAAATTCCTGAACCAGTAGACCGAAAGTCAAATTTTTGGTGTTTGAAGTCAACTAATACAGCGTAATGATAAAGTCAGGAGTACATATTTGTGATGATGCAAACAGCCATCGAAAAATAAAAAAGAATGAGAGCGAGAGAGAGAAATATGTGTCCTGCGTGTAAGCCCCCAGCAGCGGGAGGTTTATGTTTTCTGTGGACACGTGCAAACGAATGGTGAACAAAAACGAAGAAACGGTAAGAAAAGGGGAGTGTTTTTCTGGAAGGACGCTGGCAGACGAAGGTTACTTGCCCGTCCGGGCGGTTGCTTCTCTCTTTTTTAACAAACGGAGGAAGCAGTATGCTGAAATTGTAAATGTTTTCTGTTTATGTGTTGTACCGTTTTTGTGTGTTCGTCTGGTTTTATTAAAAACCATTTTCTTAACTTCCTGCATTTTTAATTGGAACAATGCTGATGTTAATTTGCACCGACCTGCAATGATGAGGACGGCTGGTCATAACAAGGGCCAAATATGTTGGCCAACGCTACCACAAAGAATAACATGTAAGTGGAACAAAACCACCACATGTAGTAAAACGTTTCGGACACGCAGGGGGATTCACTCGCACAACAAACAATAACGGAATACAACGATATTATACATCATTTTAAAGGAAAGTTCATGCTGAATTCAAATATTTTTACAGAATGTTATTACCAGTAATAGAAGTGAAATTACAAGCAAACGTTAGCGTCTAGTCATAAAAAGAAACAAATAGTGGAATTTATGAAATTAGTGTACAATGCATTTAACGTAAAAGTATTGTACAGTACAATATTTACACTTGTAGGACATTTGAAATAATTGGCCAACAAGCAAAATATACTTTAATAATTTCATTGGATAACCACGGTTACTTAGTAACAATGTGCATCTTCTTAGCATGGAGCTATGAGCTTTTCTAGTTGTCCAATGGTGGTAACACGGTGCCATACGGCCCTTACAGACTCAATTAAAGTCTTTAACAGAGAAGTATTTAATAGAAAAGCTCATTAGTGCTCTATTAAAGTCTTTAATAGAAAAATGTTCATTAGTTCCTTGCCAAGAAGGTGCACTTCATTACTAAGTAACTGCGGCTATCGAATTAAATATCAAAGCTTATTTTGCTTGTTGATAAGTTATTTCGAGTGTCCTGCAAGTGTCAATAATGTACTGTACTGTAATTTTACGTTAAATGTACTGACCATAATTTCACAAATTCCACTATTTGTTTCTTTTTATGACTAGAAGCTGTACTTTTGCTTGTAACTTCACTTCTATTACTAGTAATAACATTATTTAAACATATTTGAATTCAGCATAAAATTTCCTTTAAAACGATGTAAAATATGTATTCCTGACTTTACCATTACGCTGTATAAGTTAACTTCAAACATCAAAAATTTTACTTTCAATCCACTGGGGCGGGACATTTGGCCACGAGTGTATAGTCACGCTCATTTCATTAAAGAAAATTGAAAAACACAAATTTTCAACACCACTTTGGGTCCTATCACCTGTACATATTCAAAAAAGCAAATGTTTACAGGTGATCAAGACCCAAGATGGTGAAAGTCTTCTGTGTTTTTCAATTTTCTTTAATGTAATAAACATGACCACATCTATCTTCAACGTACCTTCAGTTATTTGCGTATTGCATATTTCTTATTACTACAGCGTTTACATCACAAAGAAATACAATAACGCAACGACAATAGGTATTTTTTCATGTTGTATACCAGTAAACAGGATAAAAAATTAACTAAATTGCTTGTATCTAACTCTTATAACAGTCATATCTCAATACGTTGGATTGCTGTGTACAGTTAAAACATGCCTATTTTTAAAAATAACGTGGAAGACAGCACGAAAAATTTGCTTACGTGTAATCCAGGCAAGGTGTCCCTTCCCATAGAAATCAATATTTGGTAATTAACCTTTTTGATTAATCAGTGGTTTGGCATTGATTGTTAAGGGAATGAAATATGATGTGTCACATGTGACATGTAGTATTAGTGTTTTCAAAAATAGGCTTTCTTTACAAGCCCCAATTCTGTGCATTGTATGCCTAACCAATGGGGTGATAAAGGACTGCTGCGGGGGGCATAAGGCAAAATGTTTCATACGGGGGCAATTTGCCCATGCAGTTTACGAGAGTTTTATTTTAAAGTAAAGCTATCACAATATTCCTTGAAAGGTCCACTTTGCTTTCAGTCATTTGACTTCTGCCATCAATCTAAGCAACTTTAAATAATTTAGCTTAAATAATAAGTTCCTAAAAAAAGTGTGCTAGCAGTTTCTTCGATTTTACCTCATTATGACTTCAGCCAAAATTCCACCGAAAAACACAAATATGACATGAGGTATGCTCTAATTTAACTTCAATTTTTAGTTTCTTTCCCATATAAATTTTTAGTTTATTCTCTTTAAGCGTTTCAACCTTACTATGTTTTATATTTTTCCTCCCCCACAAAAATGTATGTCGGGAGCAGTTTGAGGTCAGGGTGGGTGATGGGTGTGTCGACTTGAGAAGGACGAGCTATGTAATGTTGGAGCAAGCAGTGAAAAAGTGTGGCGCGTTAGTGGAAGTCGTGGTAGCTGTTTAAATTTTTAAACTGTGTTGTTTCATGCACATAGCATCTGTTGACCTGTAGTTTATTCACATACATCGTGTTAGTCTTTTAAAACTACTTCTGTGTTAACTAATTCAAGTTAATTCGACTAAGTGCCTAATGTGGTTATTGAAACTATGATTTAGTGAAGTGCAGCTGAATAAAAAGCGAACTGGAAGTAAATATTTCGTGACCTTTATTGAGTAATTTAGTTCACTTCGCATGTGAATAAGAAAATTAAGCTTTAGCTAGTAGTGTTTTCAAAAGCTACATACACACGTAACATATTGTAGAACATTACAACCCATATTTCCCTATTAAAACTTCACCTGTAAACAAAACAACAGCAGCGCACTTCAACTTTAATCTGCTTTGGCATGCACAGCAGCTCAATTTTAAATTAAAGCATTTGGCAGGGAAAAATCAATGTAAAATTTACACCACAGCCTCTAACAGGAGCCTTTACAGAGTGAGAGGCATTTTCAGTTATTCAGCCATATTTATTTTGATGCAAAATTGAATAATGTGCTTTGTAATCAGATTTACCAGACATTCTATTTTCCTTTGACCATTCTCTCTTTGAAGGTAATTTCTGATTGTTTCCACTTTTAATACATGAAATACCATCTTTCCGTAGGAAATACCACAATGTTGGTTAATTAATTCTGTTAAGAATTTGGAAAAAAAGGACAATAGAAAATTGATGTTATTCAGATGTCCAGGAAATGAAGTATGCATCCTAATGCTAAAGAAGTATGCCCATATTGCTAAAGTAAACAACACTGAACATTTCTTGTTTTGTATTCATCTTGTGGAAGAAAAGTCAGATATCTGATGAAAAGATAAGAAAAAAGATGCTAGGCAGGAAAAAATTACAATCAGTTCAAAAATAAAAAACAAAAACAATAAGAGTTAAAAACGTGACGGAGTCTTTTAAAACGTTCTCCCACGATCGTTCATCGCCGATACCGAACTTCTAGGCTAAAAAAATTCGGACTTTGAAAATTAATATTCAGATTTAGAGAACGGGAGCTACGACTTCGTAATAATTTTAGTTTTCATTTTTTTAGTAAAAAGAATACGTGAAGCATTTATAGCGATATGTTACGTTTGTGATGCAATTTATCACTGTAATACAGAAATTGTAAGACTATTCCTATTATATTTTACGGTAATACATAAAAAGTTGTAGTAATTTAGAATGAAAGTGGACAATGTTATGGTACTTCGTGAAAACAATCTGAAAAATGGAAGATAAAAAAATCTCGACGATCAAAGAATCACGACACGCCGACACTGTCGTCTATGGCTATTGAAGTCCAGTACGGAGAATTACGCCAGACCAGAAGCGTGACGTCAGAGGCTTCCGCGTAGATCGCATCAAGGCTGCTCTTTCTCGTTGGCTGCGGGAATCTAAGCAACGCTCGCTACAGCAAAACAAAAACAAAAAAAAACACAACCAAGAAAGACGACACCGAATTTTCGGGTGTAATAAGCACGTCTTTTGAATCCGTTCTGACGCAAATTAAATTTATCAAAGCTATTCAAAGTCAATGGAACCTGTATGGAAAACAATAGTATCTGACGGAAGAAAGAAGTTTTTTAATCGGGTTTTTAATTCCTCAGATATTGCTGTAAACGGAATCGTGAGCTTACGCCCTATGGTTGCAGACTTGTGCGTTTAGAAAAACATGAGTTAATATGAGAAACATTTTACACCGGAAACGCTCTCCAACATAGAAAGAATGTTTCAAATTGGACTCTTAGAAACAGAGATATTGACAAAACTGAGATGTGACTTTACGTCCTCTGGTGGGAAAACCATGCATTATCTTAGTAAGAAAGTATTCCAAAAGGTTTTTCTATATCAGCGGTATTGGTCCAAGAAAAAAAATTAGTCGAGTTTTCAGGAGCCCGGATTTTGCCACAAATACATCAGAAGCATAAATTAACACTTATGCCCCCTGCTGGCCAAACCATTCTTTACCAAACATTAGAAATTATGTGAAAAATATTTTCCATGAAGTCTTATATGCGATACAGGAAGAATTTTTCAAATCGGAGTTTTAGAAATAGAAATAACGCAGTAAACGCAATTTACCTTTGTGCCCCTTAGCGGACAGTCTATGATTTACTTGAAAATTTTGAATTTATAGGAAAAACATTTCGCATTGGAAACACCATGAAACAAAGAAGGAATTTTTCAAATCGGTCTCCTAGAAGTAGAGATATTGACAAAAATAAGATATACATATACGCTCCCTGGCGTAGAAACCATGCATTATTTCAAAAAGAAAATCTTCCTAAAACTTTGGCGACATGAGTAGTATCGGTCCACAAAAGACTTTTTTTTCAATCGAGATTTTGGAAGCTCATATTTTGCTGCATATACATCAGAAGCGGAAATTAAGGTTTACGCCCCCTGGCTACCAAACTATGTTTTTTTACAAAAATTAGAACTTATGTGCAAACGATTTCCCATCAGGAGCTGTATGCCCTTCTGAGTACATTTAGCGTTATTTCCCCTTGTCACTGAATACTTCTGTACATATGTTGTAAATTTTGAATGTAGCATCATTGTTGCATTTCTGTTTCATGAGAAGCTGCCCTTCTGGGTATGTTTAGCGGCTTTCTTCCTTGTCACTGTATTGTTCTGAACATATGACATGAAACTTGTGCATTGCATTACTGTTCGATTTCTGTTTTTTGTAAAGTTGCTCTCCTGGGTCCGTTTAGCATATTTCTCTCTTGTCACTGCATAATTCTGTACATATGATTAGTATTTCTGCTTATTTGTTTCTACCATTACTGTCATATCTCCAAATACTGTTGCACCTGTTAGTTCCTTCTCACCCATGGTCTTTTATGTGAATTAGTACCTTGTGCATGTTTAATCTTTAGTATGGTAGTATTGCTTAATTGGAATTTGTGCATAGTATAGAATCATGTCTTTCCCTGTCTACAATGCTGTAGGTAAACAGTTTCATTTGTATCGCTCGTGCTTTGTTGTCTGCCTCTCCTTCGACCTACGTGGCGAAATAATTTTATGATTTTAACAATATTTTGTATTACGTTTCACTGGAACTTTCCAGCTGATGTATATACGACTGTATTTATTGGCAGATTCCATTGTCATGTACATAGAAGTGTTATTTTATTGAAGAATAAAGGCAATTTTGAAGTGTATCCGGTGCAGAAAGAATTTTTCAAATCGGAGATTTAGAAGCAGAGATACAGGGGAAAACCCGAGATACCTCAACGCCCCTCTAGCAGAAAGTCTATGAATTACTTGAAAGTTTTGAAGTTATATGAAAAACGTGTCACGCTGAAAACACTATCCAACGAAGAAGGAATTTTTCGAATCGGACTCCTAGAAGTAGAGATATTGACAAAAATAAAATATACATCTACGTCCCCTGTCGGAGAAACTGTGGAATATTTTAAGAAGAAATATTCCAAAAACGTTTATCGATGTGAGTGGCATCAGTCCACGAAATAATTTTTTCAATCGATATTTTAGAAGCTCAGATTTTATGGCAAATACATCAGAAGCAAAAATTAACACTTACGCCCCCTGGTGGTTAAATTATTCTTTACCAAAAATTTGAAATTATATGCAAAACATTTTTCATCAGGAGGTGCATCCACTGAAGCAAAAAAATTCCATATCGGAGTTTTAGAAGAAGAATTATCGGGAAAAATGTAATTAACTTTTACGCCCCCTATCGGAAAATCTATGCGTAATTTGAAAAAAGTAACTATATCTAAAATACTCTTCGACATGAATGGAATCGAAAGATAAAAGATTTTTTCAATCGAATGTTTAGAAGCAAATATGTGGAATAAAACGTATTTTTGAATTCGACATCATCTGCATTTACGCACTCTAGCGGCAAAATTGTACATCGTTAAGAAAAACAAAAGGAAATGAAGGATCAATATTCGAATATTTCAAGCTTCCCAAAGCAAAAATAATTTTTCAGTCGGACTAATAGTTGCAGAGATAGCGTGGGTACAGACGGACGGACGGACGGACGGACGGACGGACGGACGGACAAACCGGTAACATAAGCACTATCTTTTTTTACAAAAGACGTGCTAAAAACAGCGAGCAACTTGAATGAACTTGAGGCGATGCTTCTAGTTCAAATGTTGTGGAACTCTTACAGTCATATAGTTTTTATAGGGATATTTAGTCATTTAAACCTGAATGAAGAATAGTCACTTGGATATTGACAAAACCACATCCTCACACTAATATACGCACATCTTGTTCAGCATTAATGCACACACACTCTACATCGACGACATAATGCTTTTTGCTACGAAGACTGCGCAATAACTTACTGATCACCTCAGAACGGTATCAAGGCAACGCTCGGTACAGCAAACAAAATAAAATAGCGAGTGCAGCGCCACCTACCGTCTGCCCAGCGTTACGATGACGATGTCAGAATAGTTGGCGTAAGCTTTGTGACACGTACAGCAATCAGCTGATTGAATTTAGAAGGATTTTTTTAGTTTCCCCAATTCTTGGGATCAATATCTCCAAAATGAGCCATTTTCCAAGTTCGTACGACGTACTTATGTCCAACAGTTTTGTGGGACACTACATGATTATATATAAAATGCTCTGTCTCTATTTTTTGAATTTTTCCGGTGTAGCACAGGATTGGAACAGTACGGATGATATATATATATATACTGTATATCTATATCAGTGGCGTCGCGTGCCCATTTAGATTAGGTGTGCGTTGTTATGGGAAAAAACACGCAAAAATTTTGTTACGTATTCCGAGCTGCAAAAATTAGCGCATTGATTTTGAACATACGAAAACCATTTGTTTTATTTAGTCATTTATTTAATTTTCTTTAGTCATTTTCGTTTATTTCGTCTAAAAACTTACGGTAAAGATGTTTATGTACACTCCATCGTAAAAAAAAATCTGAATTTCGTGTCCAAATCCTAGACTGATGAACGAATTTTCGGGTTATTTTTTAACTTGCCACTGTATTTGTCATTTTCTTGTATGACTTCCATCCACAGTAAGTGGAGTTTAGGTCCCAGCCAGCTACAGCGAGATCGCCTTTTGGGCAGGACACAGAAACGGAAGGAATGAGAGCAAGTCTAGCGACTTTGACAGAACAGTTTGTAGTGAGATTAGAGTACAGTAGATGGCGCCACCGTACAAGTACGATGTTGCACATAACGAGTGAGAGAATTTCAGGGAGTGAGGGGGGGGCATAGGAAATGATACCCATTTAACCAGTGGGTCCAGCCTGGGGGCCGTCACTTAACGTGCTCCTCCGATGCACAGCGGATATTCAGCGATTGTTAGTAAATCACACCATCTCTGAAAGATCAGCCTAGGATCGAACCTGAGAACCTTGCATTGATGGTCTGACTCGCTAACCACTAAGCCATGCGCGGCTCTTTCGGGATCTTTTTCTTTATATATAAGTTTTAAATACAGTTAATATAAATTATACTTTATATATAAGTTTTTACACAATCTGCAAAACCTCTGGCAAACAATGGGACACTTAGTACACCGTCAACCTAAATGGATGTCAAAATTCAAATTGCATATGGATGTGAATTGTATCTGTGCTCATAAACACATCAATTCACAGAGCGATGAAAATATATAAAACTCGTTGCAGAACGTTAAAGTGTGTTTATGACTCCACGCTATTCCAAACACAAACAAGTATGACCAGTGGTGATTTTTTAAGCACGCACAACCTGGGAATTTAAACCTCTGCATTAGATACACGGGAAATAAAAACATGCTCTCTATCTGGAGGGCTTTGAATTACAGTTGCTTTGGCGACTTAGGGTGTCCGCTGCTAAAATAGCACTCCTGCAGCTGCAAATATTATTTACTTCGTTTTGTTTACTGCACGAAGCAACGAACCTTCTCCTCTTCACGAAAATATTGCACATAAGGAATTTAGTTTAGCGTACAAACTTGAGCGAGTCATACTGGAAATACATAAAAAGAAAAAATATATATATAACCGCAACTGGCTGCTCCGTGAGACTCAAGCGGTGCTGATTTTGGGTAGCACACCTTGAGAAATAAGAACGTGACCTACAGTGCCGTCTGGGGAGCGCTTGTACCATAGCTGCTTTAAGGTTTTCGGATGTGTGCACGCGAGACACACACACACCCCTGGATTCTAGCGCGAATGCGACATTCTTACTGAACACACCTTTTCTTATTAATGAAAACGTTATGCAAGGAAATTAATTTTAACCACCACTAGAAGCCTTAGGACGAACTCTAGCGAGTTTTATTAAAAACAAATCCGAAATAATAATATCGATAATATAGGTTAAATTGCGACTCTGTGTGGGGTGTGGGTGTCCGCCGCACACCTAGTACATCCCGAATATTCTTCCCTGATTTATACACTGCTGGCCACCCAAAATGCAACACCAAAAAGGAAGCATCCGATTGGCCTGGAATTCGCAGCATGCGTCGCCCGCGAGAGGACATGCAAACGATTAGCATTGCAGGGCATATGCAAAAATCATGGGGGCCCGGCACGCCACTGAGAAGCACTATAAGAAGGGTGCACAGAAGGCGGGGTGTAAGTAGTGGAAGTGTGTTGTGCTTCCGGACCTGTGCGTGGGAAGCTTCCTGATGCCTCGTCGCAGAATACGGCAGTCATTCCAGCACGTTTCGGAGTTCGACAGAGGACGAATACTGGCTTTTCGCGACAACGGTTTATCGTACCGAGACATTGGCGCCCGTGTGGGATGACATCCAGCCACAGTGAGGCGAATATAGATTCGGTGGGTGCAGGAGGAACGGACGGACCAACGCGAGTGATTGCCACAGCCGCGGCATACCATCGAAAGAGAGGACCGGCATGCTGTGCGGCGGGCATTGACGGCTCGCACCGCCCCATCACGAACGTTAGCGCAGGAATCAGGGTGTGTTCCGCACAACCTGTGTCACCACGTACCGTTCCACGTCGTCTGCATGAGCGCGGACTTGTCGCACCGCGCCCATTCCTCAGATTACCACTGACGCTACACCACCGGCGAGTGCGGTGGCAGTGGGTCGTTGAACGCCGCACCTGGACTATGGAATGGCACGACATTGTCTTTTCCGACGAATCCCGCTTCTACCTGCAACACCACAATGGTCGGAGCCGCGTGTGTCAGCACCGCTGCGAGAGACTGTATGACGCCTGCATTATTCATCGCCATACCGGTGCGTCACCTGGCGTTATGGTTTGGGGACATCGCCGGTACACTCAACAGCCACTGCCACATCTCTGACGTCAAGAGCCACTGCTGCATCTGCTCTCTTACCTGCTGGACCTGCCAGCGGACACGTTTCAACTGGACAATGAGTGCCCGCACGTGTCACGCATCGTGCCACAATTCTTCACGGCCCACCAGGTGTCACTGCTGTCGTGGCCCGCCTGTTCTCCCGATATCTCGCCCATCGAACACGTCTGGTCACTGATCGGCAACCGAGTGGCCCGGCAAGCGCCACCCGCTGTTACGAATGATGAACTGTGGCAACTTGTGGAAGCAGCCTGGACCGACATACCCCAAGCCCACATCAAAAGCCTCTTTCGTTCGATGCCGCGCCGTGTAGCGGCCGTTAGTTCCAGCAATGGGGGACACATGAACGGTTGATATGTGCGTGTTCCGCAAGTCGCACGGGCCTGTAAGCTCAATCGTTTCATCTTTGTAACTGTTGTTATGTGTCCAGTAAATCTGGCTTTGCTATATCGTGTCCTTCTTGGTGTTGCATTTTAGGTAGCCAGCAGTGTATATATATATTCATTACGGAAAATTATCACTGAAGACGTAAGGGAATTCAAATATGAGCTAGTGTGGAAAGCAATTGAAAACAACCAACGCCTAAAGACAGCCAAGTGACATCTCAGTAAGGGAAGAAAACAGATTATGGCACTGAGAAAAGAAGATGGTTCTGTAACAAGAAATCGAGGCGAAATTTTGACAAGAGTGAAAGATTTCTACTCCAAATTATATGAAAGGGATGGTACATGTACTCCAGACATCATGAAAGGTACCAGTACCAGAGTTCTTCCAGTCCTCCCAGCAAAAGTTGCACATGCAATCAAGAACATTAAGCGGGGAAAAGCTCCAGGAGAAGATGGAATTACTGTAGACATCATACAAGAAGCAAGTGGAGAAATTGAAACAATACTCGCAGAAGTTTTCACTCGATGACTTAATGAAGGGAAGATTCCCGAGGATTGGAACAACGCTACAATGATCCTGTTGCATAAAAATGGTGACATTGAGGATCTGAGGAACTACAGACCTATCAGCCTCCTATCAGTGGTTTATAAAATTTTCACTAAAGTTCTTTCACACCGCTTGAAGGTAACACTGGACATAGCTCAACCGAGAGAACACGCTGGATTCAGGAGTGGCTACAGCACAATAGATCATATCCACGTACTGAGAGAACTAATTGAAAGAGCGAGGGAATAGGAACCTCCATTGTGCATGGCTTTTAACGATTATTAAAACTCCTTTGATTCGGTGAAACCATCAGCAGTTACAATGGCTTTAAAATCCTGCGGTATTGAAGATGCATACATTAATATTATTAATAACATCTATGAAAATGTAAGTGCAAAGGTTCGGCTGTTTGAAATTACAACAAGAATAAAAATTGGAAACGGAGTGAGGCAAGGAGACACCATATCTCCCAAGCTCTTTAATGCCAAATTGGAAAATGTCTTTCAATCACTGAACTGGGAAAACAAAGGGATAAAGATTAATAGAGATTATCTAACTCATCTTCGTTTTGCTGATGACGTAGTCATTTTTGCAACTGCACCATCAGAGCTGCAGAGCATGATCCAGGAACTTGATGACAAGAGTAAAGAAGTGGGATTAAAAATGAACTTTCAGAAGACAAAAGTGATGTACAATGCTTTTACAAGAAATTAAAATTTATCGATTGATGGAGAAAAGCTGGAGATAACAGATACGTACGTTTATCTTGAACAGTAGACATCAAATGAGCGTCACATTGATGAAGAAATTAACCGAAGTATAAAACTTGCTTGGAGAGCTTTTGGAAGAAACAGCATAATTTTCAAGGGCAATATGCCATTATGTCTTAAAAGAAAAGTGTTTGATCAATGCATCCGCCCAGTGCTTACGTATGGTGCAGAGACGTGGACCTTAACTAAAGGGGACGTACTAAGGCTGCAGACAATTCAATTAAGCATGGAGAGGTGCATGCTTGGTGTAACCAGGAGAGATAAGAAGAGGAACTCGTGGATCCGAAAAATGACAAGAGTGGAAGACATCATGATCACAGTTAAATCTCTGAAATGGCAATACTGCCAGAAGGACAGACCATTGATGGACAGCCGAAATTTTATATTGGATTCCAAGGGACAGGAAAAGTCCCAGAAAAAGACAACATGGGAGATGGGTGGATGAAATTCGAGAGTATGCGGCAGTAACATGGAGGAGACTGGCACAAGACAGACCGTAATAGAAGAGGCTTGGAGAGACCTTCGTCCAGCATTGGATTGACAATGGTTGACAATGATGATGACGATGATGATATATTAATTTAAACCTGAATGAAAAATAATCACTTTGATATTGACAAAACCACATCCTCACACTAATACATATACACTAGTGGAAAGTGAAAAAAGAACACCAAGAAGGAGACGTCTGATACCAACGAAATGTATACAGCATAATAACGGAATATAGAGGATAACGTGATCAAAACGTTATGGCAAAATGCAGG
The DNA here is from genome assembly GCA_039090855.1 of Macrothele yani. Lineage (NCBI taxonomy): Eukaryota > Metazoa > Arthropoda > Arachnida > Araneae > Macrothelidae > Macrothele > Macrothele yani. The sequence goes on from CM076994.1 coordinate 80,747,694, forward strand.
TGCATTTGCTGGTAAACTGAAAAATAACATTTCCATGTAACATGGTTAGTACGAGGTTGAACCAGCATGAACTGCGTCACACTGTGCAATTCTGGCATGGAGTCTGTCGTACAGGTGGTGGATGTAAGTTTGGGGTATTGAGTTCCAAGCATCCTCAACCTGGACGCGTAAATCGGGGATGGTCGTGGCTGGCCGTATAGACCGGATAAGTCGTTGTCCCATTAAATCCCACATGTGCTCAACGGGGGACAAATCCGCTGAACGTACAGGCCATGGAAGTTGTCTCACACCCTGAAGGGCATGTTACGTTGCACGTGCCGTGTGTGGGCGTGCGTTATCTTGCTGGAAAACATCACGATGGAGCGACCTTACAAATGGCACTACAACGGGCTTAATGATGTTGTTGATGTAGGAGGTGCTGTTTAACGTACCCGGTACAAACACTAGTTGTGTACGGGAGTGATAGCTGATCGCTCCCCACACCAGGAGACCAGTTGTAGGCCCTGTGTGTCGCTGGCAGATGCAAAAAGGGTGGAGACGCTCCCCTGTGCGTCTGCAAACACGCATACGGCCATCGAAGGCTCCCAAGCAGAATCTGCTTTCATCGCTGAACACGACAGATCGAAATTGCGTTCTTCAGTGCAGACTTTGGCGACACCACTGCAGCCGTTCCTGACGGTGTGCTGGAGTCAGAGGTACACATGCCAGAGGCACACGTGCACGTAGTTCTGCATCCAGTAGACGGTTGCGGATTGTTCGCACAGTCACCTCAGATGCAACGGCAGCTCGGATTTGCGTCGCAGTGAATGTTCTGCTTGACAACGCCGCTCTTCTTATGCGTCGATAGGTCCGCTCATCAGTCCGTCTGTGACTCCCGGTTCCACGTCTTCTCGTGTGGGAATGTTCCTCGGACCATCTACGCCACCATCGTACCACCACCGACATTTCCGTCCAATTCGCTCCGCAATACTACGATACGACCACCCGGCCTCGCGGAGTCCGACTGGACAACCTCGCTCAAAGTCCGATAACTGCTGAAATCGTACACGTCTTCCATGTCCAGGCATTGCAGCTTCTTCAGGGTCTTCGCACGTGTCCGTACGTCGACGACTGACTATATTCACTTCGCCGTACTCCTTAAATACCACCGACGATACTTTGCATATTATGCCGTGCTGTGGCATAAGCGCTCACTGGTTGGTCCCGAAATTAACATCACACCTACGTCAACTCGCCCCTATTATCATATGGAAATTTCATGATCGTTAACTAATTCCTTGTTAGTGTTCTTTTTCACTTTCCGCCAGTGTAGGTATATTCTTTTTGCTTCTCTTTTTCTGTGTCTGGTAAGGTTTTCAATAGCAGGAAAAGTTTAGACTCAACCACGCTTGTATGCTGCGAATCAAAGACGTAGTTTAGACTCAACCACCCTTGTATGCTGCGTATCAAAGACGTAGTTTAGACTCAACCACCCTTGTATGCTGCGTATCAAAGACGTAGTTTAGACTCAACCACCCTTGTATGCTGCGTATCAAAGACGTAGTATAGACTCAACCACCCTTGTATGCTGCGTATCAAAGACGTAGTTTAGACTCAACCACCCTTGTATGCTGCGTATCACAGACTTAGTTTAGACTCAACCACCCTTGTATGATGCGTATCAAAGATGTAGTTTAGACTTAACCACCCTTGTATGCTGCGTATTAAAGACGTAGTTTAGATTCAACCACCCTTGCATGCTGCGTATCAAAGACGTAGTTTAGACTCAGCCACCCTGGTATGCTGCGTATCAAAGACGTAGTTTACACTCCACCACCCTGGTATGCTGCGTATCAAAGACATAGTTTAGACTCAACCACCCTTGTTTGCTGCGTATCAAAGACGTAGTTACATTAGATTAAACTCCGAGTCTCAGATAAGGCAGAGGGGAGAGAAGTCAGAGAAGTTGGACTACCAGATCCTTAGTGCGAGTTTTCACAGTGGGAGTTCCAGATAATGTCGATTCAGGAAATGCACCGATGGAGAGAATGGGGATAAGGAAGACATGACCGTATTTATGACGACGGTTCTATACCACATATCCGACGGCTTAACATGCCAGTCCTGATGCACGACGGGTATTCAGTGGTTCACTGCAGCTCAACATACCTTGGATCGATCCTGCGACCATGTGGACTTAAGACGGTTGCTCTAACTGCTAGGCAACTCCCAGACAGCGCATGTTTGATGGTACGTACGTTCCATTAACTGTTCTTCTCCTGCACCTCTTTATTGATGCACTAGGGCTCAGTAGTAACTTTCGAATGATAAAGCATTTTTCAGAGCTCACCATTTGCAACATATCATGTCTCTCCCATCCAATTCTGCCAGCATCAACATCCTTTAAATGGCACTTTCCTACTATTTTCTCACTCATTTGTCCCCAGTCTGTTTACATCCTACTTTACTAGAACAGAAAATTATCCATCATATTCCAGTCGCACTATTGCAGCCATATCTATTGACGAAAGCCGTCCAGTACAGTAGTCGTTGTAAAACATCAGCAGCTGGTTGCTCCACTGAGAATCTTGCATGGAGAAGCGGAACAATGGCACTGATATTCATTCATTCTCAGTTTTTAAAATTAACAGGTGTGGTTTTGCGAGACTTGGAACATTTTTTTCGCGAGCATTCTCTTAACTTACAAAACATAATAAGTAGGTAACAAGTTACTCTGCACATACTTAATTTTTCTTTATTAAGTACTCAAAAATTACATTAAAATTTCTTCGAAATTATTAGATTTGATCTGTCACAGATATTGCTCACCGAAATTTTGCCCATTCTTTTGAAAAAGAAACATCTTAATAGGCAGTAAACTATATGTTATCATGAAAGTGAGTAGGTACTTTCCAGCACACGCAAAAAATGAACCTAAAATTAAAAGATCTATTAATTGGAATCCTGACCATGTCTACAGCCTTACAGTCAGTTCTGCTATACAACTGAGATATTTATTTTACATAAAATTCTACGAGTGCCAAGAAAATAGTCGCAATCACAAATAAATAAATAAAAGTTATCCATTTCCGTTTATTAGCTTGTTTCTTTTTGCATTTCTGCAAATGGACAAGCCAATTAATAATATACATTTGTGCTATGATATACACAAATATTCGTCAGTAACTGTGACGGGAGGTGAATTATTGAGATCTTTGATAGTATGCTGTTTATATTTTTGGTCGTTCTAACGGATATCAGAGGTAGTAAATTATTTTGCACGATCACGCCCATAGCAGCCTCATAAATTCTTCGTTCCATTTCTTTCTGAGTCTTACTAATAACCGCCGTACTGTGTGACGCATACATCTGATTTAACTTTCCTTATGGGTTTCTGCGTTCTTATACAATTATTTTATTTTCTCCTTAAACTTTTTCTGACTTAACAACACATTATTTTCAAAAACGAGTTTTGAAAACCTGGCATCGGATCACAGGTCAAGGAAACGTAATAACCGAATGTAGTAAAAGGGTAAAGCAGTGGAGTTTGAGATAACGATTTATAAAGGGAGCAATTTGTGGTAACAATTTGTAGTAATGATTTGTTGAGCGGAGAGCAGGGTTGTGTTAACATCTCGATAATGTGTATTTTTAAGATAACGTCTTGGTAGATAGAAGTGCATTTTGATAGAAGCATTAGAGGCTATAATGTGACTTAAAACAAAAGTTATTCAGCAATAAACTGCCAGTGGAGAACAAACAAAGGCATGGACTGCTTAGTGATGCCTTACCTTTGACCGTTCGTGTTTATTCTATAGTTTGGAGTGTTCAGTATTGATATACACCAATTCATAAACCTTACAGCTTTCAACTACGACAAACAACCATTTACGCCTAAAATTTAATCTGCAGCAAAACACATTGAATCTCACGCGTAAATTAAATCTTCATAACTATTGAATCACAATACAAAACAATTTTGATTCCACCTTAGGCGTTTAATTCTTCCGACATGTTTTCAGTTCCCTTGCTCTTTTTTACGTCCGATAAATGAACGGAGTTTTACTTTCTCCCCAGGTAGCGACGCCTGAAAAAATGCTTTGACTCGAAATATTTACTACCAGACACAACCGGATAATTTCCTCTGACACTAAAAGCAGTCGTTTTCTTTTTGTCTGAAAAATAAAATAAAAATTGAATATTCTGAATTTGCTTATAGTGTGTTCTAAATATAGTAACTGTTATGAAGTAGTGCTCAAAATATGCACATTTCTTTCGAAAACAGTGGACAGAATAAAACCTTTAGAGCTAAGGTATTTAACACTCTCCTTTAGCATATTTTTGACTTGAAAATGTCATCCCGAGTTTAAGTTAGAATTAGATGCACATCCTTTTGAACTTGTGTTGTTTGTGTCCCATATGGTAGAATCAGTTATTTCCATCTCGGATTTTGGATAACTGACTTCCTTTATTTTTATAAAACTAAATAAGAAGTTTGCCGCTTATAGGGCAAGTTGAATTTAACAGAACCAAATCCTAAATCAGGATCAACAATTCAGCTTCTGTAAAAACCGAAAATTCGCCACAAGGTTACCATTAATGCATCTTACTCTTTACTGTAAGTTATATCCAACACGAAAATAAGACTTCATCAATCACTTTTATTCCGGTCTTACATGATTGCTCTAAAAAAACATTTATGAGAACAGAAATGAGGAACAATTCCGTATAATACGCTACAGCATTTCTTCGAGTCAAGTACATTCCTACAGGAGTGAAAAGTTGTGCAAACCTCGTCATGTGTTCGAGCAACGGAATTACGCAGTTTCATTTAAAATGTTGAACTCATTTCGCTTGGATTATTTTTGCTACTTTTGCGCTGTTCGTATTATCATTATTTGTCATTTTGTCTCTCACATACACTTCAGAAATATAAGTTCCCTATTTCCATGCTACTTTGCGAAATTAAATGCGGCAGTGAATTGCTAACAAGGTTCGTTATGAGGCTGAAAGTTGAATTATTATGCACTGGAAGGAAATAACACATCAGAAGACTAGTCACAAAGAGAGAATAATACAAAAAAATAAGACGAGGAAAGAGTTTTGTGTGGCTTTCAAACCTCTTCTGAAGCAACAAGCAAGACGCATTTTTCAAGTGTGGTTCAGCTGTAACTTCTGAAGCTGTCGATTCTGCCCAAATGGACTTTTTATCATCTTAAACAGTAGCGTCATAGCCTTCAGTTATTTTAAGCTTTTTGCACGAAATTTACATATCGACCGTAAAATTCAGGGATATACATAAAATTTCATCGTTCATGATGAATGAAAAAAATTGCCTTGTTCAAACTGAAAAAAAAATCCATCAGCTTTCTTCCATTTTTTTATTTTACGATTCTGGAGACCTATACTTATCAGAGACAGTGTTATTTACCGCTCAATTTCCCTCTTTTCTGCTTTGCTCTCAGCATCATGTATGAAAAACGATTTTCGACAAGACCTTGAAATCAAGATGATATAAATTTATAACGTAATCGAAAGATCTAATGAGAAATAAATTAAGATATTTTTCCAATGTCATCGATCATTCACATATAAAAAAATTACATACCATGAATTTTCCTAAAAGCTTTTATTTGATTTCGTAAAAAGATAAGGACGCAAAATAAAATTTTCATTGCGCAAGTGGTCTAAGCGATGGCTTCTGATCATTCTTCCGAAAGGAGTCCAATTTCGAATCCCGGTGAAGCATGGATGTTGTGTCTGTCTTACGGCACTGGCTCTCTCCCTTCCCTGGAACAAGTGACCCTAAATTAGAGACGGGCGACCCCTTATAGCCCATTGAGTTGCTCATGGTGGTCGTTAAACCTCCAATCCAAAATTTTCTTTCGATATTTAATATTAAATATTGAAAGTTGAAAGTTTTTTTATGTTAAAGTGTAAATCATGCTTTCATTTTTGTCGCTAAAAAGGTTATAATTTGCATATTGCTTGCAATCTTCTTCTTTAAAAAAAGTACGAATGTGAAGGAAAATTACGATTTAAAAAAAATGCGTGAAGAAAAGTTTAAAAAACACAATACATATTAAGGATGCTTCACACTGTAATTTTGTACCGTGCGGAAGTAGTGAAAACAGCAAAAACAGTCCACTAAATTATACTGAAATTCAAATATTCTGAATTATGATTTTAAAAATGTATATCAAGAAATTAGGATTCTTTTGCAAAATAGTGCGGTAGGATAATTTGGTTCCGTAGGAATTATTCGAAGTTTTGGTTTAAAGGTAGAGTATGTGTGCAAGAAAGGGATGCGAAAGGTAAGTTTTTCTCTAAACATTTTAAAGGATTCTTAGGGAATTGTACAGAATTTCTCAATCATATTTATGTAATCTTTCTTTTTTCTTTTCTGCTTTCTGAACAACGATTTTAAAACGTTCTCCTTCAGATGGGTTTAAATTTCTCCCCAATTAAAAAGAACCAGACGAAACCCGTCGGAATCGACGATCAGTTTTTTTTAAATAATAAACTCATATGAAACAAAAAATGTAAACTTTATTTGATTGACAAATTCATTCAACCACTTCAGTAAAAACAATAGGCCAGGTTCGTGATTTTTTTGACTGAAGGTTTAACTAGAGCCGTGTGCAACTCAGTGGGCTATAGTTAAACCTTCAGTCGCCCATCCCTAATTTAGGGTAACTGGTTCCAGGGAAGGGAGACAGCCAGTGCCGTAAGTCAAACATAACATCCATGCCTCACTGGGATTCGAACGCGGACCCTTCACGAACGGATCACCATAAGTCATCGCTTAGACCACTGCTTCACCGGGGCGGCCAGGTTCTTGATGAGCATCAGGACTGCACACTTTTTCAGTTGTAAAACGTGAGGCGGAAGTCCACTCATCTCGATCGTGTGCAAATATTCAACTGGATAGCGCTCTCTTTCACTCTCATCTTCAGTCACAACTGTGTTTGTAAATGTTGTTGGAATGAGATTCGTGTTGCGAATACTCTTCATTCTCTCTTGTCTGAGATATATACACTATCTACCAACAAGGAATTGGACACACCTGCAATCGACGATATCTGCGGTTCTGATACACGTCACGGCCGCTGCCGTTAAATATCGTGTGGGAAATACCAACGCAACCAGTCAGTCGCATGCAAGATGCCACGCAGTTCAGAGATCTCTGATTTCGAGAAAGGTGTTATCGTCGGGGATCACAGAAATGGCCGATCCATACGTGACATATCCAGCGAGTTGAAGTACCCAAAATCGACAGTGGCCTACGTGATTGGTAAGTGGAAGATGAGAGGTGACGGTCGGACTGTGCCCCGACCCGGCAGACCACAAAACTGGGAGTTAGAGACCGACGGGTGCTGGCCAGAGAAATTCGGAAGAACCGCACCAAATCGATGGGCCACATCCGCGAAGAGTTTCAACAGGCATCCGGGAGTGTTCTTTCGATGAATACCATCCGTAAGGAAGCCCATCTGCTCGGTTATCTTGGGCGTGCTGCCGCCCACAAGCCTTTGATCACCAAGTCCAATAGCGCTGCTCGGCTAACGTGGTGCAAAGAACGTCGACAGTGGACCGTTGAACAGTGGAAACAGGTTCTCTGTAGCGACGAATCAAGGTTCACCCTCTACCGTTCGGATGGCAGGGTCTGGATTTGGCGTCTGCCTGGAGAACGCCTCCTGCCGGAATGTATTGTGCCAAGTGCGAAGTTCGGCGGCTGTGGAATAATGCTATGTGGGTGTTTCTCCTGGTATGGCACGGGACCCTTGGTCGCAATTCCTTGTAGACTCAACGCCGAGACCTACTGCACCATTTTGGATTACCATGCGCTTCCTACGTTGTGGCAGTTTTACGCGGTGGACCTATGTTACTTTCAGGATGACAATGTCACCTGTCATGTTGCGAGGTCCACCATGGCTTGGTATGGTGACAATGGAGTTAATCGAATGGACTGGCCTGCGCAGAGCCCGGACCTTAAACCTATCGAGCACCTCTGGGACGAGTTGGAGAGTCGACCTAAGGGGTGCCCCCCCGTCCGAAGTCGGTGAAGGAACTGACCTGTCTTCTCCAAGCCGAGTGGAAGAAAATACCGCTAGCCGTCGTTCAACGCCTGGTTGATAGTATGCCCCGGAGGGTTGCAGCTGTAATCGCCGCTCGTGGAGGCTCCACGAACTATTGAAGGTGAAGAAACTTCGTTTTCCTTTCCTATCACAGGTGTCCAATTACTTGTTGGTAGATAGTGTAGTTGCGACCCATTGATCGCTCACGCCTTCCAGTAAGGCTGTTACATTTTCTTTTCTTTTCTTTTTTTTCTGCGGACAGACATTCTGTTAAGGATAAGTAAGTAATAAAGTATTTACTTACTTTAGGACTGTCCATAGAACACCATGCGCACACCACGTCTGACACTGAACTAAGCGCCTGATGTAGATATGGGCCGCACGCTTCTCCCATGGGCTTTACATGGGAACTTTGCCGTCCCCCTTCCCCCACGCCCGAACCGTCGACCCAATCTCAGGTTTCTCTTCGACTGGCACATCTACATTGTAATATCTGTATTTTGAAACCTGAACCATATTTTTACGTTCAATCGTTCTCTCAAAATAGGTCTCATAGTAAAAAACCTTATGGAATGAAGACATAGATGGCGCAACTCAATATGTACATTCCGAATATTTTCACTAACAGTGTTCAACGGAATGTTTATTTACATCTTTACATAATGGAAAACGTCTTACCTACGTGAATTAACTGGATTGAATGAATATTAAATTGTATACAGGGTCATCAGAATCGACGGCACGATAAACTTACCAGACGGTTTCTCGTGGAGAAAGAAGCCGAAAACCGTTGTCCAATCGGGCGTCGCATTCCGGAGATATACGCGCCGAAAGTTTCGTGACGTCATATCCGGTAACGCACATGCTCGTTGAAGAGCGACGTGGATAGTTATACAGACGCACGTATCACAAGGCAATCAAGCCGCCCCGGTGGCGCAGTGGTCTAAGACAATGGCTTCTGATCATTTGTCCGAAAGGCCCGGGTTAGAATTCCGTGAAGCATGGATGTTGTGTTTGTCCTTTGGCACTGAATCTCTACCTTCTCTGGAACCAATGGTCCTAAATTCAGGACGGACAATTACTTATAGCCCACTGAGTTGCTCACGGTGGTCGTCAAACTTCCAATTAAAAAAAAATAAGGCAATCAACATTTTAAAAAGTGGCACGGGGTGGGTATGCAAATTCGAAGGACGTGGTGGCGTGAAACCATCAGCTGTACGCCTGCGCAATACGGCAGGTAGGGATAAAAAGGGTTGGTGGAAGTAGCAGGCAAGCTTTGACAGTAGTGTACATTTGACAGTAGTGTGGGTAGCGATATGTCGTACAGTTAGAGAGAGTATTGGGACACGTATCTCCTTTTGGGGGAATGCCATGGTTCAGCAATGCGTGCAGCAAGGGTCTACAGCGAGCAATCCCCAGCACGACGGCACCCGGAAGTCCGTGTCATACGGCGGCTTGACGCTCGAATACGCGACACAGGCAATGTCGCACCACGTCCAAGTGTAGACAGTGGTGTACCATACTTGCCGTTATACACGACGAAGACCTGCATCCATATCACATCACACGGGTTCAAGGCATATTACCACAGGATTATCCTCGAAGACAGGCATACTGTGAGTGGCTGCTACAGCAACTTGCTGCCGATAATAGTTTCATCTGCCGGATCTTGTGGACTGATAAAACAAGGTTTACACGGCAAGGTATCTGCATTACCCATAAAAATCATATTTGGGCACTGGACAATCCGCACGCAACACGTTAACACGCTCACCAGGTCCGGTCGGGTGTTAATATCTGGTGTGGTATTGTGGGCGATATCCTAGTGGGACTATATCTTCTTACCGAACGTGTCACAGCTGCCAACTACATGGTGTTCCTACGTGATGTTCTGCCGAACTAACTGGAAAATGTACCATTGGCTGTTCCAGCATGATGGAGCACTGGCGCATTAGGCTGCAAATGTTCGCTAATGGTTGGATTCGGAATATCCCGGTCGATGGCTTGGCCGTGGTGGTCCTGTCGCATGGCCCGCTAGATCGCCGAATATTAACCCATTGGACCTTCCTCTGGGGTCATCTAAAGGAACTAGTGCGTATATTGACGGCCTGTCAACAGCCTGCACGACCTTGTGGCCACCTTACGCGCTGCCCTCACAACTGTAACTTCTGCTATGCTGCAACGCGTCTATTCCTCGGCGGAATGCCGCCTGTTCCGCACTACAAGGTAGTCAATTTGAACACATATTGTAATTTGACACGAATCCACGTGTTTTATCATTTGTGTTGTAGTGGTACACATCAATAAATTACATGTTTTCTTTCAAAGTGATTGGGTAAGTTATTTCTAATGTCTGCATTCTTGCCGGATGTGACGTCACGAATTTTCAGCACGTATATCTCCGGAATGCGACGTCTGATCGGACAACGGACAACGGTTTTAGGCTTCTTTCTCCACGACGAGGAATCGTCCGGTAGGTTTATTGTGCTGTCGATTATGATCACCCTGTATATACATTACACAGTCCAACTGCATGACGCAACCTGGTCTTCGAGAGTGTTCGCTGTTCCGATGAAAAGAACTTCGATACGAATGCCTGCTGGCGTTGCTTTGCGCAATGGTTCGCTCAGAAAAGAGAAGACCGGACTTTGGACTATCTTAGTCCCTCCATGCCTCCGCCTTCAACAGCGCGTGAGCCAACCACAGGCGATCGAATGTCAAGCGCACGCTTCTTCCACAGACTTTACATGGGAATTTTGTCGCCCCACAACGCCCGAACCGCTGCCCCAATCTCATGTTTCTTTTCAACTGGCACATCTACATGATAAGGCCTTTATTTTGATATCTCAACCATATCTTTACGTTGAGCCGTTCTCTCAAAATAGGAGTCACAGTAAAAAACCGTATAGAATTAATATATAAATTTACTATTTGAAAAGTTGAACTAAATATAATCCTGCATAAGTATTTTATTGTAGCCATAATACAGTATTAGTGTCTATGATATTTCTTTACTCCATTTCCAATAAAAGGAATGTTTTTTTGCTTGAGAGAGAAATCCTTGCACGCATTTCAGCTGTTTAAATCTACTCAAAGCTCTCCAGTTACTTACAAAACACTCATTGTGATAAAAATCCGCGCCCCAAGAAAAAACCGCACGATTAACGCCAAACTCGGGGAATAGCTACGGGGCGAGCAGACATGCAATTAAAGTTTCATGCGATACCGCATGGCCGCACGTCCAAGACTGGCGCTACAATTGCAATCCTTGGGGCTTGTAAGGCGCCGTGCAGGGGACTCCACATTCGTGCCGAAGTGCAAGCTAAGAGTCAGGTGAGATCCCTGAGCGATAGACATGCCGAAGAGTCGTCGTAGATGAGCATACGGGCAACTGACGGAGTTTGAACGAGGCCGTATCGTCGGAATGAGAAAAACAGGGTGGCCGGCGTACCAAATCGGCCGCCATTTAGGCCGGTCGGACAGTGTGTTGCGATCGTGTTGGGTGCAATGGACGCGGGAATGCTCCCAGACACGGCGGACTTGCTCTGGACGTCCCATACACACCACCAGCAGAGACGTCTATGGGATCGTGAGAGCGGCGCGCACAGACCCAACAACGTCCTTGTCCAATATCCAGAGACATGTAGCGGCTGTAAAAGGGACTCCTGTGTCCGCCAGAACCATTTCCAGGCGCCTGGAAATGGTTCCCTTTTCGATTTCTACCATTAACATCGGACCATCGTCGGCGTCGATTTCAGTGGTGACAACAGCGAGCAATGTGAAATGCTACGGACTGGCGAAGCATACTGTTCAACGACGAATCCCGCTTCTGTATGGGAACGGACGACCACCGTGTCAGAATGAAGGACCGCAGGTGAGCGCCACAATCCTAACCTCACTGTACAGCAGCACACGTCCCCAACTGCAGACGTGATGGTCTGCGCGTATGGCAGCAGTACTTCCGTCGCAGTGATCCGAGAGACGTTGACATCCCAGCGCTACGCACAGGAGTTCCTGCAGCCCTATGTGCTGCCTTTCCTGGTGGGGTGGTTTGGAGCCATTTTCCAAGAAGATAACGATAGTCCGCACACGGCTCAGGTTTCCCGGAACTGTCTATGTCATGTTTCGATGCTTTCGCGGCCTGCAAGATCGCCTGATCTCTCGCCCATCAAGCACGTGTGGGACAAGATGGGACGCCAGCTTTCTCCGTGTCCCAGTGTTCGTGATTTAGAGCGTCAGTCGCAAGAAGTAGGGGCCAATCTGTTCCAGGATACCACACGGCGTATCTTTGAACCCATCCCGGACTGTATCACCGCATGTATCCGTGCACGAGGCGATCCGACGCGGTACTAACGCTAACCGGAATGTGTACCGCATGTCCGCGGGAAATCTTGCTGCTGCTGTGATATTGTAATCACTTCTGTCCTTGGCGACTGCTTATAGCCCATTGAGTTACTCAGAGTGGTCGTTAAACCTCCAATTAAAAAAAGCAAAAAAAAAACCCTCTTCTGTCCTTGGTATGTACCATCTCACTACTAAATAATCATTTCAATCCGACGCCTTCTGCTTGGTGCGCGAATTTTTATGACAATGATTGTATACTGTTTTGGGTAATGTGATGGGCAGCATGGCATAACTGAATGGATATCGAGAGGAATATTTATTTCTGTTGCAGGCAGCAGAAGTTTTCAATTTTCCTTCAGTTGTTTGGAGTTAATACAGGACATTTCACATTTCTCAGCATTAAAATTTTTAGTTACATTTACTTAAAATCATTTGAAGCGCAAACTAATATCTCGGTGTTTTACAATTGAATATCATTTAATTTCTATCATATTTCTGAAAACCCATAAATTAAACAAATAACTGTTATTAACAGTTTTCGCTAAGTGTAAAATTTGTCGCCCTGTTTTATGAAGGCCAAGTGCTATTCATTCTGTATTGTGGCTATAGGATTATAACATCTAGAACACTTACAGTGAAAAGGCATCTCTATTTCAGGATTAAGTTGTCTAAAAAAATTAATGCTTCTAATTCAAAGATCAGGGCTGTTACTGCGCTAAGACAAAGTTAAACCCAAGGAGAAATAAATTTCATGGTACAGAAAAGAAAGGTTTTGATGAGTAGATTTATCTGATCTTAGAGAGAAAAAAGTAAAAGCTGAAAGGAGAGAGAATGAGAGAGAAAAGTATCAGAAAATGGTGGCAGCTTGACAAATCTTTTTTACTGGTTCACCAACCACGAACATTGATTACCTTCGTTGTGTGCAAACAATTAATATTGAAAGAAGGCTTAATCACCCATGCGAGAAGATAAATGTTGTTTTAAAAGGGGGAAAGATAACAAATGGCCGGAGCGATAAGAACAAGGGCTTTTTCAAACCCTGAGGAAATAATTAAAATGTTTGTTCAGTCACCTGCGAATTACGGAATTTAGAAAGGTATTTTGAAAACAATTTCAGCGACTTTAAAAGATCGTTCCCTATAAATTACTTATATTCATGTTGTAGTAGAAACAGTGTAACTAACCTTGGCAACAGATTTAATGTGCGTTGATTCTGTTAGAAAATTGCGAGTTAACTTGCGTAGTGCGGCTTATGTTGCTTACGAAGAAAAATACAATTCGTAGATGTGCGAATGTGTGATCATGATTGAACTGAATTTTTATTTAGAATTACATTACGCAAGTGACGATAAGCCTTTGATGTTTCTCAAGATCATCTTCGAACAACTGTATTAGTATGCATATCGTATGATATGGGCAACGTATTATTCCGCAACCTTCCATCAAAGCTGTAGGAAATAGCGCAGAAACACGCTTCCTGCTGAGCCTTGTTTCCAAATTGTATGGCGGATGACACCAGAAAAAATATGAATTCCGTCACAGACGCACCGTGGAAGAGAAGGCAACAATTGTATTCAACTGTCTAGAACTATCGAAGCTTACACTTAGGATGATCCTAGTTAGTATTCTTCACATTGATATGTTACAATTAGACTGGAGTGTGTTAAATTATAAGTCTGCTAAAATCACACTAAAAATATGCTTGACTTTTTCCTCACTGGATGTTTCCGAAATGTGAGCCTCAAACTTTTCTGAATGGCATTTTAATGAATGTCTGAAGTACTTGATACTTTAGCCGCGAAACTTAATTTAGATACAGCAGAAGCTGTCTATAGTAATCTCCTCTTAGACGACATCTTGTCCATTGAGTCCAAAAAACAATATATTTAAGTCCCAAGAAACTGTCGTTAATATTATGATTTAAACCTCGTTCATAATATTATGACTAAAATGCCAACCTCTATTTCAACGTCGTTGAAATATAAAATTGAAGTTCATGACTTTCGCTTGACATTTACTTGTAAAGTAAATCTCCAGAGGCTAACTGCTCACCGATTCAACACTTCCGACTGCCAATTGTGCAATCAAAAAGATGGCCGCTCTTGGAACAAGGGGTCATCAGCTGGTAGAAATGCTGCAAACCAGTTTCGATAAATGTAATTGCATGAATAAAAAATAAAGGGAAATTGCTTTATAAGGTCGCTACATTACATTGAATTTTAAGTAAGCCCTGAAGACAAAGGACAGAAGAAAACACAGTAGTAATGTTTTCTATAACGCATGTTTCTTTTGTTTAGGTCAAGAAGTAATAGATGTATCTGACACCGTTGACTACGTACCATTCGGAAAGACAACTGTCTGAAACTGCTGTAATGAAAGTGGAGATAAAGATTTGATAATTACAAAAATGCAAACAGATTTGAGATCGTTAAAAGAACTGAAACATAAGAGAAAATTAATCTAATGAGAGAAAACTAATATCTTAAAAATGTGAAGGGCTTCCATATTGTTAAAGATAATCTAGGAGCTGTAGCTTTTAAGACAGTACCGAAATTCTGTGAAAAAAGTGTAAGTGATCACCATCTCTTGCAAAAAATCGCTGGTGTCGAAGGCAGACTCCAATCTAACTAATCTTTAGAAAGAAAGCAAACATGAATCGCACATTTGTTTTGCTGTGACAAATGATTAGGCATTCCACTGTAAGCCTCCAGAGGTCTGGCCGAACGGAATAAACCCGAGACCTGGCAAGCTCTTGGAAAATTGAAATCTGGAATTGGCAAGCTCAGATATCGGACCGGGCTCTGGCTCGATGCACGGCTGATCTCTGGTAACTCGAGCCATGGAACATAAGTTGCTTCTTCGGGTAGAGCCACCATTTAAATATCATCTCTTATGAAAATCAGGCCTTAAAGCTATTCGTTTTTTCTATAAATAACTTAATTTCTTAAAATTCGATTTTAGAAATTCGGAAATAAATCTCATAGCCCAGCGCAAATCACTTATACACGTCTTAGATAGAAGGTGAAGAACTGTTGAGAGCAATTAACCATTGTTTTGTGTTCCCGCTACCCCATTACGCTTCTTCTCCATTTTATGGCAGAAAACAGTGCAAATGACAGCGTAATGTTGCTTTGTAGCATTTTCAGTGTGTGTGCGCGGCGCAGACTGCGGGATTGCTGATAACATGAAGATGATCGTAGTTTTCAATAGGTAATTATAATAATCATAGCTTGTAACACAGCGGCCATCAGCCTCCAAAGAATAAATTTTGCTAATTTAATTTCATTTTGCTTAGGTTTTCTCCCTTCATGGAAGTACCTTTTCGCCATTTTTCGACTCGCTGTTGTTCTCCGGAGCCTCCTTCTCATACCACAAAATAATATGAGTATCGCGGTATTTCCAAATTTTTAAGCTGATAGCGCGAACATAACGCATTGCATTTTTTCACCAATCTACGAGATAGTCATTTTTTTAAATGGGGGAAAAGATGTGGGGGTAAGCACATCTTTACTTTCACTATGTTCCCAGGAAATAACATCAGCATTAACCATTCCTAAGAAATTTTATCTCTTTGAGGTATTTTTAATGACTTATCGTTTTGAGTTAACACCTTTGTAATAGAAGGAAAGCTTTGAAAACTGGTTCTCGTGAACAAAAATCATGCATATTAAATCTTAGATGTCTGCCATATCCTTATAAACAGAAGTAAGAAACATTGGGAGTGGATAAATAGGATACAAGTAAATGCAAGGTGGTCTGGTATAGCGAAACAAGTCCTTTTGCTAGTGGTGAATTCGAACTTACGCCTCCTCGCTCTGGAGCTATTTGTTCTCCCAACTAAGGTACATCGACGAAGCTTATCGCTGCAACTTTGCCGTCTTGAAACGTGTGTCACCTTTGCAGTTCGTCACACGGGATAGGAGCACTAACTGCTAACACTGATAGTGTTTCTAGCCCAACACTACAATACTGTTAACACTGCACTACCCAAAATACTACCGACTGACATTGCTCCTGATTATAGAATTTTGGTGATTCCTCAAGTTGGCTGATCATGAAGAAATTGAGATGCTCGGTGGCTGGACGAGCAGACGGAATACTATAATTTTTTTTTTGTAAACTTTCGTGTCCTAGTTTTAAACGCAACAATAGAAGAGTGGTCTTTCTTTGGCTCTGGTTTTCTTTCTTTGATAGAAACCATACGTAAATTAGAGAGTCTTGACACTTCTTTATCTTACTATTGATGTAACTCATTATGCTAGCGAAGAATACTAGCATAATCAGTATAATACTGCATATGGGCTGCTATAACTTTGTAGCTGATATGAAATTTTCATTCCGGCTTAAATCGCCATAAAACGTCGTTTGATTCAAGCCATAATAGTAAATATTTTTTTCCTTTTTAGCTTAACTCAAATCCTAACATCTTCGAAAGGTCAACATAAAATTTCCATAGCAAATTATTTCTTCCTCAAGGAAGTCCTAAAGCACACTTGTGTTGGAATTAGGCACTTTGATGAAAAATTGTGTTTCGTTTATCATTTTCTATTTTGTTCTGTTATAAAAAATGTTTTTATGTATGAAATCTCTAAGAGCTAGCCTAAATGGATCTCTGATATTAGTTTCGTCTCTTTCATCATACAAAAGAAAACTCTATTACGGAGAAATTTCTTTTTAAAAAACGCAATAATATGGGAAACAAGGGCACGCTTATCGAGAAAGGGATCTGTAAGTGGATTACAGAAAATTAAAGTAATTTCTGAAAAAGCTGAAACAAAATCTCGGAAGACACAAAATTTCACGTAGATATAAAAAGCACTGAAGAAAGAATTAATGTATACGTGAAAATAAAACAAGTATTAGTTTTTTTAAGCTCCGAAAAGAAGATATAGGATTAACACATGCGTCTCCAACGGAAATACTTGCGATATTTGTAAAAGAATGACGTGCATTTACTTACGAACGAATTGAAAAGGAATTAAAGAAGAAATGCCAGTGAAAAAATGCAACTCTAAGCAGCTTTTGACAAATGATTAACTCCCTTTAAAAAAATGCGATGAAAGATTTGTTCAATCGCATGGCGTTAGAGATGAAAAAAAGCAAGACGAGATAAATAACAAATATAAGAGGGCTTTGGATTTATTTTAATAAAGAAAAATAAATCCAAAGGCATCGCCAAGTGAATAATGCAAACCTTAAATACGTAAAGAAAAACAGCGTCTCACACTTTTAATTTAAGAGAATAATTGGACATTATTTTCCCCGGTTCTGTAAATCTCACAATTCACAGAGACCAATCAAAAAATCGATGCCTTCCAAAGTCTTGGGCTTAATGAGAACATCGTCAGAAAAATAAATTAAATTTAGAATGTTCTGTTACATTCCAGAATGTTGTTCGCCATTAGAAATAATTCCATGGAAGCAGGGATATATATACGTTACTTAGAGGGAAGAAATACACTGCATTTTTTTCATGTATGTTAGATTCTTATCGTGCTGAGGTAAAATAGCGCACCTTGGGAAACTGGAAAACCTCCGTTGTTCTTGGTTCAAACCTATCCAAAGCAGTTCCTTTATTCTGTCTTCTAGAAACAGATATTTCTAGAAACGATATATCGTGCAATGTTTCCTTCTGCCCTATCTAAGATTTTTTGTAATACATCCAAATAATAGAAGCAAAAGCATCTTAGGAAAAACAGATATCCACTTTCGTAACCTAAAGCAAACGTTTTGCATGGAAGCAAATTATATGAAAACTTTCAGTTATCCTCTTGATCCTATACAAAAATAAATTGCGTATGATACGACTTCTAGACTCGTCCAGAGGAGAAGAATGGGATCCGTTGAAATATCTATAGCATTCCAGACTTGCATGATTGTTTTAATCTGAAGCAACGGTACTGAAAAGCTATTTTTACTTGCTTCCATATCTGATTTCAAAATGCTATCTGTTATGTTTACAAAAGTTGTTGTCTTGAGTTTAACGACCACCGTGAGCAAGTTGATGGGCTATTAGCAAGTGCCTGTACCTAATCTAGGGCCATTGCCTCCAGGCAACGGAGAGAGCCTGTACCGTAAGACAAAAACAAATTCCACGCCTCACGGGAATTCGAACGCGGACCCATCTTGGACGAATGGTCAGAAGCCAGCACTTAAACCATTATGCCACGGGAGCAGCGATGTTAACCGATGTGCGTTTCACTAGAAAGAACGTATGATTTTCCTCCGAAATATATTTTCGTTATCACTATTAAAGACATGTTTCTAATATACACTGCTCAACATTGAAATTGCTATAGCCAGAAAGACTGAGCCAAACAAATCCAATATCACTAGCAACGCAGAATATGAGGTGGATAATAGAAGGTTTGATTTCCAAGGCATTGCATCAGTTTGGAAAGCTACAAGACAGGGTCCCGTGACAGCAGTCCACACCTTGTGTGACCATCATGTGTAATGTAATCAGACATAAGGTGCGAAATGGACTGATACGGCCATGAAATGATGTTCTGAGGCATCATGCACTACGCAGTGTTTACCCGGTTCCGTAATTCAGCGGGGGCGGCCAAGGGAAGATCTGGATGCGCCGTACAAAGAGATCATATGCACTCACGGACACTGAAATTTGCGCTCCAAGAAGTAAACATCGGATTGAACTGAAAATTTATGGATGTAATATACAGATGAATTATACACATGATGTCAAAAACAGCTGCAGGACAATTACAGTGGGATCTGTGACACGCAGTCCGGTCATCTTCAATAGCGCGTCGCACCATTTCGTGGGCGATACATGCTGCAATACGGTCCGGCATGGAGGCGAACAGACGCCTGATGTTGTCCTACGACAGACTGGCCCACACTTGTTAGACGGTGTACTCCAAATCCCAGATAGTGCGGCATAGCGGCAGCCGGCGTTTCAACTGGTCCCACAGATGCTCGATAATTGACGTGATCAAGGACCGGGTAGGCCATGGAAGTTTCTGGACATGACGTAGGCAGTCATGGGCAACCCGAGCCATGTGCGGGGGGACAGTATCCTGCTGATATAGTGCACCTCGAATCCCGGCCAGGAACGAGGTGCACTATATCATCAGGATATCAGTATCCTGCTGAAATAGTGCACCTCATTTTATAGAGCCCATGAAGCCGTAGGATCTCATCCACATACCGCTGGCCCGTCATTGATCCACGTACCGCTACTTGAGCTGAACGGTTATCTTAGGTAATGGCTCCCCGGACAATTCTTCCTGCAGTGCGAGAGGCTTGGCGATCGATAGCGAGTTTGGGATTGTGCCGTTGACCCGGGGACCTCCACACCCGGACACGATGATCATCTGTCCCCCAAAACGAAGCTGCACTCATTGCTAAACACCACACGACGCCAGTTTGTGGCGTTACACGTCGCTCTGGCCTAGCATCACTGCACACGAAGCCGGCGATGTTCCGGTGTTAATGTCAGCACATGTAAGCGGCGCTGGGATCGCAGATTTGCTTCCGCAAAGCGTCGGGAAATGGTTCGTGCGCGCAAAGGAGCCGCTACATCTGCCTGTATAGTGGACCGGACCCCTTTGGGACGGACCAGGAGGACCACCTCTCTACCGGTGGTCCTCCTGGTCCGTCCGGAGCCTCTCCGCCGTGTGGCAGTGCCGTCACGTGTCCACTGCTCCCAACACAGTAGGACGATATGGTCAGAACGATCCACGTGGCGGGCTATACATCGCGCCAACCACCTTGTGGTTTTTAGCCCGATGATCAGGCGTCTATCGAAGTCCGTAAGTTGCGTGAATCGACGTCTCTGGCGTCTACCAGGAATTTTTGTTACTCTGTACTCTTGCTTGCGTCGGCCGAAGCTTTTCGCTTTCATGGGGCATCGACTACACGCTGGTTTACAAGGCTGCCGGTTCGTGATTGCAGGGCCAACACAGGGTGTGCGGTCTTGCGCACTCACACCAAACGTAGATAATTTGCATACCAGCATTAACTCTAGCTATTTGTAAAGTAGAGCGGTTGTAGCATGTTTTCTTCTTGGTCCTCAAATTTCATTGTCCGTGAATGTACAAGCTGGGTGGGTAGCAGGTTCGGAGATCTCGTTGACCATGGAAGCATATGGTCCACTGGTACGCAAGCTCGGGTGACGTGAGCGATGTGTGGCTGAGCATTATACTGCCGTAAAATGGCCTCCGGGATTACACTCAGAAATGGTAACAACACGAGCTGTGTAACTTCATCCATGTACCGCCCACCGTCATGCTAACGTACCGCCATGTCTGTCATCCCCATTATGCTTAGCAGATATAACCCGCTATCGTAACTAATTGCACCACTAGCGACCCTCCCTGTGTTCAGGTCGCCACCAATATGTGGACTCGATGATTTACGGAATCGAGGCGAAATCCGGGCTCAGTGGTGAACACGTCGGTTCCCTATCATTTCGTCCGTGTTCATTTCGTCCACGCTCACTTCGTCCGTGTTCATTTCGTCCGCGCTCACTTCGTCCAAATCATTTTGTCCAACGTTCACTTTGTCCACTGTTAACTTCGCCCGCTGTTCACTTAGTCCAATGTTCACTTCGTCCACTCTTCATTTCGTCCACCGGTCATTTCGTCCACATTCATTTCGTCCCCCGAATGAATGGAATACTGTGAAAATTATCTGTTTTCTGGGAGTTTTGTAATAGGTAGAAGAAAAGGTCAGCGGACATTGCTTGCATGCGATTTTTTTTTCCTGTCGGAGTTTCTCGATTAAAATATAATGGTTTTAAATCTTATTTAAAGTAAAACAAGAAACTTAGTTTTGAAGAACTTTTTAACTCTTTTGTATGGTACGACGTCAATCACTATAGCATGACTCACGCTATGTTCATAAAAGGAGTGTAAAGTGGGATTTTTTAATATCGCTGCACTTTTGCTTAGGCACTAAATATTTACATAAGATGCCAAGTTATTAATATTTCTCTTTTACCTACTTGGGCACTAAATAATAATTACTATGCCTCGTGCGTAGCCCCTTTTGACATTTTTTATTCTGCCGATGTTATATTCAAAACGTTTACGTATCCACTCAAGGTAATCATTTTGTGCTTTTACTAAGGCACGAAATATTAATTCATGAGCCCTAGGCTTAGGCCGTTTCAACAGTTTTTATTCTGCCGATGTCATATTCATAGCGTTTACATATCAACTTAAGGTAACATTATTGCACTTTCACTTAGGCACTAAATAGTATTTCATATGCCCTAGGCCTTTTTCACAGTTTTTATTCTAATCACGTCATATTCATAACATTTACATATCAAATCAAGGTAATAATACTGCGCATTTGCTCAGGCACTAAATATTATTGCATAATCCCTAGGCCTAGGCCTTTTTTACAGTATTTATTCTACGGATGTCATATTCATAATGTTTATGTTACAAGTCAAGGTAATAATATTGCGCTTTTTTCTCAGGCACTAAATATTATTTCACAGGCCCTAGGCCTAGGTCTTTTTCACTGTTTTTATTTTAAGTGTGTCATATTCGTAACATTTTTTTATCAAATTAAGGTAATAATATTGCGTTTTTGCTCTTGCACTAAATAATATTTCATAGGCCCTTGGCCTAGGCCTTTTTCATAGTCTATATTCTAACTATTATGTATTCATAACTCTTACATATCAAGTCAAGTTATTAATGTTGCGGCTTTACTTCGGCTCTAAACATTAATTAGTAAGCCCTAGGCCTTTTTAACAGTTTTTAAGGCATTACACTACATATTCATAGTATTTGCATAACATGTCAAGTTATTAATATTGATATTTTACTTCGCCATAAAATATTAATTACTAGGGCCTAGGACATCGGTATACTAAATATTAATTCTAGGCCTAAGGCATATGAATTAATATTTAGTGTCTAAGTAAAAAGCGCAGTATTACTAAATTTTTATGTCATGTAAACTTTATGAATATGAGACCGGCGGATTAAAAACTCTTAAACCGCCTAAGCCAAAGGCCAGTTAATTAGTATTTAGTGCCTAAGTAAAAGCGCAATATTATTACCATGACTTGCTATGTAAACATTATAAATATGGCATCCGTAGAATATGCAATGTAAAAAAGGCTTAGGTATCAGGCCTATGAAATAATATTTAATGACTGCGCAAAAGCGCATTATTATTACCTTAATTTGATACGTAAACGTTTTGTATAGGACATCCGTAGAATAAATACTGTAGAAAAGGCATTGGCCTGGGGCCTATGAAATAATATTTAGTGTTAAAATAAAAGCGCAGAATAATTAAATTGAGTTTATACGTGAACGTTACAAATATCACATAGTCAGAATAAAAACTGTGAAAAAATGTTAGTCCTAGGGCCTATTAAATTAAATTTACTGCCTGAGCGAAGCGCAATATTATTACCCTGATTTGACACGTAAGCAATGTGAATATGATATCCGTAGAATAAAAACTGTTGAAACGGCCTAAGCCTAGGGCTCATGAATTAATATTTCGTGCCTCAGTAAAAGCACAATATGATTACCTTGAGTGGATACGTAAACGTTTTGAATATGACATCGGCAGAATAAAAAATGTCAAAAGGGCCTACGCATGAGGCATAGTAATTATTATTAAGCGCCTAAGTAAGAAAAAGAGAAATGTTATTAATCACTTGGCATCTTATGTAAATATTTAGTGCTTAAGTAAAAGTGCAGCGTTATTAAAAAATCTCACTTTACACTCCTTTTATGAACATAGCGTGAGTCATGCTATAGTGATTGACGTCGTACCATACAAAAGAGTTAAAAAGTTCTTCAAAACTAAGTTCCTTGTTTTACTTTAAATACGATTTAAAATCGTTATATTTTAATCGAGAAACTCAGACAGGGAAAAAATACGCATGCAAGCAATGTCCGCTGATCTTTTCTTCTACCTATCACAAAAACTCCATGAAAACAGATAATTTTCAGTGTTCCATTCATTCGGAGGACGAAATGAATGTGGACGAAATGAACGGTGGACGAAATGAACAGTGGACGAAGTGAACGTTGGACGAAGTGAGTGTGGACGAAATGAACACGGACAAAGTGATCCGTCACCAACACGCCATGGTGTCATTCATTTCTGTCGGCGTGCAGGCTTACTAAGCCACCACTCTAGCCGAACTCAACGATGCCCTATGGTCAATAACATTCGACTCAATGCCGTCTGGGAGTGCACACCTACCTCTGCAAATTTTCAGTTCCCCGTTCGAGACTTAACGAGTATGCAAATAGACACCGTTACAGCGCTTCGGAGTTAGTTGGCATGAATACACCGATCGATGCACCTGACTACACTGGTCCCGCTTCATCGACTGGCTGGGTTTTCTTCCTACTAATGCTGCTAAAAATGTCCAACTGTTGTGGCCTCTCGATGCACATGGGCTGCGATTAGGCGAATTGACGAACAAACTTGATTGAGGCCTAAGATCGATTCCTCCTCTCTCTCTAACACGTTCGGCTAATGATAAGGTTGGTAAGTCGGGCCATGAAGTATCTTTGGTCCTTGAATACGTTGTAGCAGCCCTCAAGAATATAGCTGCTATATTCCATTCGACATGGAGCACAATGTGACTTCGGCTGCTCGTGTTACCAATCGCTCTTCTCGCGCAATTGGTTGCATGCTTAAATCACTTGCACATCTCACTTGCCTGCACGGAACTAGCAATCCGCATGCTGATACGTCGGCTTCTTCTAAGTTGGACAATTTCAGGGTCGAGCAGTGTAAATTAAATCGCACTGGACGTACAGAGGTTTGTTAAGGAATTTTCTTTACATGATTGTTCATCATTTGAGTGATTGGCGATATTTTTATCGATCGTTTACTTTTCTTTTTATTTTTGATGAAATGCGGTTATTTTAAAAGTCGAAATTAACCTGAAAAATAAAACAACAACAGGAAATGACTAATCTGCATACGAGGGGATGCTGAAACGTTCTCGGCCTCACCAAGAAGGAAATGAGCTACAGCCAGGAAACTTACAGACTATTCCACAGATTCACCCCGAAGTTCAACACACGTCGCCCAGTGTTTCTGGAGTTTCTTTAATTCTTCCAAACAAAATTCTGAAGTCTGATCCCTCAAATACTGCTCTGCTGCTGATATCACCTCCGAATCATTCAGAAAATGCTTCCCTTTCAAACTTTTTTTTAAGGTTTGAGAACACGAAATAGTCCGATGGAGCAAGGTCTGGTAAGTAGAGTGGATGGTCTATGCACTGAAACTCCAGATCCCCCAAAACATCCACTTTCTTGCCAACTTTGTGAGCCGGCGCGTTTTCCTGCAAAAGTAGAACACCTTTCCGCAGTTTTCCTCGTCTTTTTTTTTCTTCAACGCCTCGTTTAATCGGCGCAGCAAGTTGGAATGGTACTCAGCATTTATTGTTTGGCCCTTTTGGAGGAAGTCAGTCAGTCAGTAAAACGCCCGAATCCCAAAATACGCTTGCTATGATCTTTCCTGCAGATCTTTGAGTCTTGAATTTCTTTGGCCGTGAGGAACCCGAGTGCCGCCACTGCAGGGACTGTTATTTCGTCTCTGGATCGTAGTGATTTAACCACGTTTCATCAACAGTGACAAGTCGCTGTAAAACATTATCACCAAATTGCTCAAACTGCTGCAAAACCGATTTGGAAGTGTCCACTCGTTTTCGTTTCTTATCGGCGTTCAAACACTTGGGCATCCACTTAGCTGATATCTTCTGCATATCCAAGTGCTCATGAATTATAAACCCAACACGTTTCATGGATATCTTCAGTGTCTTAGCAATTGTTTTAGCCGAGATTCGCCGATTTGACAAAATCGAGTGATGAACACGATCAACAATTTCCGTGTTGTCGCTGTTGAAGGCCTTCCAGATCTTGCTGCACCTTCGGTCTCAAAGTCTTCACGCTGAAAGTTGGCACATCATTTCTTCACAGTGGAATACGAAGGACACTTTTCATTTAATGTTTGCGTCATACACTCACATATTTCCTTTGCAGTTTTCTTCTGCAGAAATAGAAATTTCATGACAGCCCGGAGTTCCACATTCAAAAATTCAACACCTTGGATTGATGTGATTCATTGCATGACAGCAAACATCTGCAAAACAAAAGAGCTATTAGTCTGAAAATTGGCACTTTATAATATAAAAGAACACTCATTCGAGCTGCAGTGACAAAATAATGCTATAATTACAGGAAGTTGGTTAGCCCGAGAACTTTGCAGCTTCTCCTCGTAGGAACCATCTTTAAACTGTTTGAGAAATTGCACTAAACATTATTCTGAAATAAACATTACCATCATTCCATCAAATGTACATATATATATGATGTAGCATATTTTTTGCATTCTGGAACTTCATCTGCAAGTTCATGCAATTTTTTCCTCTTTTTATGATTACAAATCGAAATTTTCAACTCTGTCAAGCAAACTTTGAACATTGGATTTTATGTTAATTTTCCTGATGATAAGACCAAATTTTTCTGGTACATGCTTAGAAAAAGATGCATGCGTCACCGTGATGTGTCTTTGCCGGAGTTATACCATTAGATGCAAAGGTTTTATTAAATGAGGGATTTAAATTCAATGTTTGTATTTGCCATAGAACAATTACACGTATATCAAAATTGCGGTCACTAAAAAATACGGAAGTATCCTTTATGATACAAGAATAACAACTGTTGAAAATTCTTGGATGCACTTTTTTCCATTCACCGTGTTTTACTTATATTTTTCGTGAGTACTAAATCACAGTGTTTTCCATTATGATTGAGCCTGAGAAATACGTCAAAAAAGATTTGTGGTGAATACTTTTATGAAATGCTCCACAGATGGAGAAATTTTAGGAAATCTGAAGAATATTACTTTTGTCATCCTCCTCCGATATCGAAAGTCTGCTGCTTCGCAAAATGAGAAGATGTGCGTATCGTTCCACAAGATCGTTCTAGCGTATCCATTACCGCAGTCGTTTCGCTTCATATCACAGCAGCCGTCTCCAAGAACCGCGAAATTAAAACTTTCATCACCAATATCTTTTTCCACAAAGTGATCCACAATGCGAAGGAGAAAGTTTATTCAAATTTATTCTCCTGCGTAGGTATCGACGAAGAAGTTAAGCACGGGTTTTTCGAAACTGTGTGTGCTCTGCCTTAATCAACTGGGATATGCTCTAGAAATGCATTTGGAATCGGAATTTTCGCTTCATCAACACTCAATAATCATATCAAGGGTGATGAGTATTGCTCACAGCCAATATTACAGTGAAATCAGTTTCATTATGCATTGCTCCTCAGGCTGATTAGTAATGAACGTTCAATAAGACTGACACGAAATTTCTTGAAGTCAAAATACTTTGAGAATGCTGTAAAAAGCAAATTTTCTATTTCAACGGCCTCAAAGCTGTTTAGTGAAAGTTCAAAATGCCTTTTCAGATAGATGTGAAACAATGGGGCATTGTTCCACGTCTGCCTGAAGGCCGCAATAGAAAGTGCAGCAGTTCACTAATTTTACCTTAGATTTCCTGGTGGATAGTTACAAAGAAAAACTTAAAATGTTGGCAGCAACCGTAACAGAAAAATGCTGCAAGCTGCAACAAGTATAATCATACTGCTACATACCTATACCTTTTTCAGGTATGTTCCTAGTTATCAGTTATCCGTACGCCGAAATATACGCAGGCCATCTATGCTTCCGATTACACCGTCAAAAGTGCCATCATAAAGTACTTGGTTCGGGAAGAAGCAAAATTCTTTTAACTGGAGAAGAAAAGTGTACAAGTAAAGAAAAGAAGCGGTGCGGGGTATATCTATACAGGTTCGAAAGTGACACAAAAATCATGAAGACCGTTTCAGCCGTTCAAGTTTTTACATAAGCAAACAGCATTATTGAATTGAAGTAGTTGACATACACGCATTGCATAGTTATATTTCATTTAGTTACATTTTTTCTAAATTAAATCAAAAGTATTATTGAAGTCAAGACTATCACACAATAAAACAGCAATTCTTTTTATTTCTGGTACTGGTTTATTTGTTTGGTAATGCCTACAAGCAACAAATTCGCAAACTTTGCGCTATCTTGGTCCTTGAGATATCCATTCTGAGCCAAATTAGAAAATGCTGAAATGATTCACACATATTTTTGCAACCATATTAAAGGAGGTGGTTGAAAAGTCCATGGCCTGAGCATGGAAACGTGTGGTTTTTTACAGAGCCCCATTTGGAGTCAAAACACTTTTCCCACCTTTGCTAGAATGAATTGATTCCAGCATGGAGAAATGTTGGCATGACCTCCAGAACTGCTTACACGTCGGCAATGACGTCATCGCTGGTGGAGAATGGGTTCTTGCCAAATGTAGTTTTGAATTAGGAAATATATGAAAACCTTACGGTTCATGTTCTGAAGAATACAGAGCGTATTCCAGGATTTCAAAATCGCTCACATGCAGCGGAACATAGCAGATCTACCAGCAGACGCATTTTCCGTGGCAACCCTCAGAGAAGCCTTCCGGGGAAGTTCTTCTTTGATCTTTCTTTGCAAATGACTCTAATGTCTACGTAGCCTTGTGCAACTTATGTATGCCTTTTCTGAGGAAGGCCTAACAGAAAAAAACATTAGTATAGAAATTCCTCCCCCCCCCCCAAAAAAAAAAACCTCAGCTTTTAAACCAGAACCACCGCTCAACTATCAGAAGGAATCGGTTTGCTTTCCTTTGGATAGAGGAAGATATGAACTACACGTACTATTCCTTTTTCTCTGGACCAAGGTCATATCCATTGCTACAGACCTTGTCAGGAAATATTCCTGATCTGCTTGAAATTGCCATAAGTTGCGACTTTACTCGAATGGCGTTGTAAGTTCTCTATCACATGTTAAGAAATTTTAAGGCCTGTCGGGCTCAATTCCCACTGCCTGAAGTTGAAACAAATGGCTATGGAGTGAGAACGATCAAGAACAAGTCACGTAGGGCAGGACTACAAATACAGACAATAAGTTTCATCGTGCTGCACATGAAAAGTCATTCACAGTTGAACCATGTTCCTGGCTCTACCTCCAACGTTTATTTAATACTGTCCACTGTTTCACCGTAAAATAGCATGTGTCATATTCTCCAACCCCTTCCTGACGGACTGCTTTTCATCGAGTTACCACCGTTTTGCCCAAACACATGATTACGACCCAGTAGATGCTTTTCCCCTTCTTTCCTCTTATGGCCAAAACAGAAATTCTGGTAAACAGATGAAACTTGCTAGATAATTGTATTAGTAGATTCACATACATGCTCAGGACACGCATGTATGTAAATACAACTGAGGACACGATCATGTAAAGACCTTTTGTACAACCATGATGAGGCAATGCAGGAACATACCGTCAAGCCAAAAACTATTCCTTAGAATAAAACTTTCGGGGTGATCATGTCCTCTCAGCAATCACAAATTTAAAAGAAATGCTTTATTCTCGTGAAGGCAGCATCTGCATTGTTCCATGATGCAATAAACTTGTTCTTGAATGTAATCAGGGACGTGGAAGGTTTAGTTTTATAACATTATTGTGAAATGCTTCAAGAGAAACTGAAGGATGTGATCCACAAGACAAGTAAAGGTTTGTTGTCAAGAGAGTTTTCCAACTTCAAAATGTTATTATATCACATTTATCAGCTGGACCAACACACTCTTCCGATCTTATTCCAACTAATTACTGTTAGTTGGAATAAGATCACCGGTGTTCTGAAATAACTAGTAAAGAGGAATTTTTTCCATGATGGTATCAAAAAATTATAGGAATTTAGTTTAAGAAAATAGCTGAAAACGTTCTTTCCAGATTTATTTAGAAAGCAGAACGTTCGATTCAATTCATATTTTCAGGATTCAAAGGAAGTGATTAAAAAATGTTTTGAAAAAAGATTCATGTGTTTTAGTTTCTCATAATACATGCCAAATGACTCGACATTGTTTTTGACTTTCCGTGATGAATATTTTTATAGAGAATGTCGGAAATTTAACTGTATTATTATGAATCAAGAGCAATATACAGAACAAAAACCCAGTTCAACAATGAATATAATACTTTTGACTTACATACAGTGGTTTCTAGCAAATAAAATAAAGGAAAAACGCAGTGGCAAGTACCATGCCAAATATGTAGTCGGTTTATTTCTCTTGTGTTTTTGTCTTCTATAAAACGATTTGCCTCATAATGGAAAAGTTGAGTAAAAATTCCTATACACAGGAATGACGGAAGTGCAATACTCAGCGAAATTAAGTTGAATATTAAAAAAAGCCATAATATTAAAAATATCGTAATAAAATCATGTATAAAGCATCCGCCATACGACAGTCTTCAAACTTAAAGTAAGTACGTTTTTGGACCAATTTTAACGCTGACAAGGTGCCCCGTATCTCTTCTGGCGAAACGAGATCAGTATCAATTAACTTGGTTTCTATAATCTCATGAGCCGAATCAACAGGTATGCTGGGGAACAACGAGACTACATCTAAAAATGCCATAATAAAATGTGTTCCGAAATGTTCATAAGCCTTAATCATGTCCAGCGCCTGTATTGAGCTTGAAATTGAGTATATGGAACTGGTAGTAAGAGGCTTCAAAAAGGTAGCCAAATTCTTTTCTAATGGACGGGTAGCACTCGAATGTCCTGAAACCAAGGGTCTTAGAGGGAAACCTTCTTTATGGGTTTTCAGTGTCCCGAATAGTTCCGGCACTCTGGGTCCACATGTCGGTATAAGCTGTCAGTTATGCCCTTCGGTAGCACACATCCACTTCTAAGTTTGGCAATAGCTGCCACAGTGGTTGAGGTAGGGTCTGATTTAATAACCATATGTGGGATGTTGGCCATAGCTTCTATCATTTTAGCTTGATAATCGACCTTATCAATAATAACGATTTGATGTGACTTATCTGCTTTTATATTTGAATACCGGAGTGAAGGAACACATGTACAATGTCCGACTGGGTGCCAAAACAACCGCTCTCTCCCGATTAGTTGATTCTGGAACCCATGTACCAATCTGGACAGAAGCGGAGATCCTCGCCACACCAAGTAAGAAGTATCAATTAACATTTACTGAAAGTTTATTTATTGCATGGAAGGGGAAGGGGCATATGTGTTGTAATGACTCTGTTCCACACGTTATACCTAGACCGTGAACATTTATGTTTACTGATTACAGTGCACATGACCGTCCAATTTAATATGTTGCTGCTTGACTTAATCATTATTGTATTGTAATCGATTTGTTTTCGTTTACACACCAGATGGCTGTTCGCAAATTGCGTCACTAGTTGAAATTATAAATTGTCTATATCCAGCCTATACTACCTCTTTTTTATGTATCTGATGATGGAACGCGGTGCGGGGTATCCGAAAGATCTTATACGTTTTGCTTTTATACTTGGTGTATTTTAATTAAGCGTAACCGGAGGTTCCACGGTGAGCCCTGGTTTATATCGTGCATAGATGGCATTCAGTTTATTACTATAGTTATTTTGCACGAAGATTGTTTTCTTATTTTCTGATAAAAATGCGCAGGAAGCCTTCGTTTGGTAAGTATATGATTAAACAGAGTGAGAAATGAAACATTTAGTTGGTTTCGATTTTACAACCCAAGATCAAATATAAAATATCCTATGAAAGGACATCTTATACCTTCAAAACAAGAATAAAGAATGTTTAATTAGAGCACATTGTTTAATCTAACAACAACAAAATGAGAAATCCTAATTGAAAAACCCAGCTCAGAATCAACCAGACAAAAATTATGCATTCCCGTGAGGTATATGCTGAGAAGAAATTCATGTCGTCTTCTGAGGGTGTGTTGACTTACCGCTAAATTGTACAGGACATCTGCAGTACCAAGAGATGACATGATCCGTCAAAGATAATAAAATCTCCAGTTGGAGCACACACACACACATATATATATATACACTATATTGACAAAAGTCACCGGACACCTAGAAGTGAAACACAACATTTATTGGTATACATTAGTACGTTGTTGGCCCACCTTTGGCCTTATTGCATGCACTAACCCTTCGAGACATGCTTTCGACAAAGTTTTGGAACACAGCGATAGGTACGCGCTTCCATTCATTACGTAATGCTGCCGCTAACCGTTGCTTAGTAGTAGGCCTTGGCTGCAAACTTCTTATGCGGCGCTCTAATTCATCCCATAGGTGCCCTATGGGATTAGGAGCAGGGATCTGTGCTGGCCAGTCTACACACGATATGGAATTATCGTCAAACCACGCCGCAACAATTCTTGCTTTATGGCTCGGTGCATTACCCTGCTGGTACCAACAATGCTCGGTTCCATAGTATTGCCACAAAGTTGGTAGGGCATAATTGTCCAGAAAGTCGAGGTAGATGTGCTGGTTAATAAGGTTTGTCCACGATAACCAAAGGGCCGGGACTATAGCGCGAAAAACACCACCACACGAGTACACTGACAGCTCCAAACTTGACATTAGAAACAGTACATTGTGATAAATAGTGTTACACCGGCTGCCGCCATACCCACACACGGCCATCAGACTGATGGATCGTGTATCTGGATTCATCAGTCTATAGGACCCATTTCCAGTGATCTACGGTCCAGGATAAATGTTCTTTATGCCATGCTAAACGACTTATATCATTCCGAGTGGAGATGAAGGGCTTATGAGCAGCCTCACGATCACGTTAACCCATGGAATGAAGTTCTGTGCGAATGGTAGGTATATATACCGATATTCTAGCATTTGTACTCACCTGTACACTGAGGTCTTGCGCAGTACTCCGTCGATTAGCTGTAACGACTCTCTTGAGGCTTCGACGTCCTCTATCACCAACTTTCTTTGGTCTGCCGGTACGTTTTGCTGCTTCAGGCACGCTATGTTTCTTCCACTTATTCAATACATCCAAAACAGTTGAGCTGGGTACGTTTAAACGCCTCGCGGTTGCTCGTATGGACAGCCCACTAATATAACACCCAACAATCTTTCCTTTCTCAAAGTCAGTTTCTCTCCCGCCGCGAGATTTTTACTCAACCTCACAGTGTGATACGATCGTGGTCAGATCAGATTTTATGTAGAGGATTTTAGGAAGAGAGGGTCTGACCCAAGGTCTTAAACAACCCTTCGAAATAGGAAGCTAGGAGATTTGAGCTAGAGTGCCCCATAGGAAAGTCACACGCAAGCGAGGTAGAAGGGGGAGGAAGACGCCCTTATTTATTACCAGGGGCCCGTGCACGGGGCCCGACGACATAACGTGCCCATCCGACACACGGCGGGTATTTAGTGGTTCGAGCGGGTATTTAGTGGTTCTTCTCCGTAGCAGTTAGGAAGAGAGGATCTGACCCAAGGTCTTAAACAACCCTTCGAAATAGGAAGCTAGGAGATTTGAGCTAGAGTGCCCCATAGGAAAGTCACACGCAAGCGAGGTAGAAGGGGGAAGAAGACTCCCTTATTTATTACCAGGGGCCCGTGCACGGGGCCCGACGACATAACGTGCCCATCCGACACACGGCGGGTGTTTAGTGGTTCGAGCGGGTATTTAGTGGTTCTTTTCCGTAGCAGACACGGCGGGTATTTAGTGGTTCTTCTCCGTAGCAGTCACGAACGTTGACCACTAGGCCACCCGCGGTACGCGATATCGTCGCGGCTAGCTGCAGACTTGTTTTTATACCATTTGCAGCTGTATCGCGCATCTTAACAACCTTGCGGATCCGTTCATTTCTTTTTGAAGGGGTGTCCGATGATTTTTAGCAATATAGTGTATATTCGCTTCAGTGCACTTTACTTTGATGCATGATTGCAAAGCTTTTATCTAACAATGATCTCAGAACGGTTAATTTCTGCAGGAATGGATATCGATTTCTTAATTATTTTTCTTTCTAAGAAAGCATGTTATAAGAAAGTATGGTGAATGTTGCTGAATTTATCGCCTTTGACAGCCAGACCGACTATGAATGGAACAATTTACTTGAAACATTTTTTTTATTGGAGGTTTTAAGACCACCGTGAGAAACTCAATGGGCTATAAGCAGTCGCCCGTCCTTAATTTAGGGCCACTGGTTCCAGTGAAGGGAGAGAGAGCCAGTGCCGTAAGACAAACACAACATCCATGCCTCACCGGGATTCAAACCCGTACCACTTTCGGACGAATGATCAGAAGCCGTCGCTTAGACCACTGCGCCACCAGGACGGCGAAACAATAGTGCCTCTAATAACCAAAAATTTAAAAATCGGCATTCCGCTAAAAGGAGAAAGGCCACGAAGTATCCGAAGCGAAAAAAAAAAAAAAAACACTTCTTTTGGTGAGAGTCTCAAACCTGATAATCTAAAGTTATTTCAAGGGAATTCCTTTTTATTTTGAGCTGAGTAAGAAAAACATAGAATTTTATTTTTCATCTCGCAGAGAAGAAAGTTTGCATCTAGATAAATGAACAACACGTGGAAAATTGCTGTCATGATTCATGAAACTAAATCTGTTAAACTAAACATTTGAAATACCTATATAGCGTCAAATACAGAAGAACATGTTATCATAACCACTTGTGGAAAAATAGCGCATCTGAAACATCAAAAATCCTATGAATAACAATGCCTTCAGTTATAGTTAGACAGTACTCGCAGAATTATTTCAATCTCTTACTTCAGAGTTTTTCAACCGGTGAGGTGGCACGTGAGGTGTTGTCCATCGGTACGCGTAAGCGCCAGAAGAGGAGGGTGGGTAAGATTTTAAAACATTAATAGAGTTGAATAAATAAATCCATCGCTATTTCCACGTTAAGCAACACACAGCAACCGAAAAATTGTTATTCGGCCGCCGTCGGGGAATCAAACCCCGAATGCGTGTTTTTCTTTTTCAGTCAGCATCTGACATCATAAATCCGTAAGATGGGCTCAGCTACTGAGACGTCTCCATCTGGTGGGCATTAACGGCACTGGCTGTATATAATTATAGCAATATTTCAAAATATACTTTATTGGCAAAAACATAGGGAATACAGGCGTACCACATATGGCAAAATAAACAACAAAACAATGAGCGATACTGATGAAATATTACAGGTGAATGTGATACGGCAGTCAACTAAGGATGACCAAATGTTAAAATCACTAATAAGGAACAATACATGCTTGAGGAAGATGAAGCACAAGCAATAGTAATGATGAGGATATTATAGCATGCGATGACGTTCATAGTGACAGCAGAGCACAAAACAACAGGCAAATATATTTACAAGAATATGGCTGTACAACGCAGTGCACAAAAATAAGGGAACATGTAGAACACAACAAAAGCATGTACTATGATAAAGGCACAGAACTGAACAGTATGTGACAAAACCATGATAAGTATTACAGAATGAAGTGGAAACTTGGGCAAACTCCCCAAGTAAAATACAAGGATATTACAGCATGCGATGACGTGCACAGTGGCAAGAGAGCACAAAACAACAGGGAAATATATTTACAAGAATATTGCTGTACAACGCAGTGCACAAAAATAAGGGAACATGTAGAACACAACAAAAGCATGTACTAAGATAAAGGTACAGAACTGAATAGTATGTGACAAAAACATGATAAGTATTACAGAACATAGTGGAAACTTGGGCAAACTCTCCAAGTGAAACACAAAATACACAAAATACAAACAGCAAGCCGTGCAGTATTGCATCGGTTCAAAAAAACAATGACTTAGATCGAGCAAGAAATACAGGAACTTGTATACAAAATCATAGGTACGAACAGAAAACCCTCTGCCGTGTAAGACAAAACACAAATGAAACAACACAAAACAAAAAGAGACATAGATACCCGGGGCAGTACAAGTAGAACACCCAGAGATACCAAACACCACACGCTCCGGTGCAAAAGGCAACAAGAAAAAACATATCAAGGGTCCAAGAGTCTACTAGCCTTGAACACAAACAAAATCTTAAAGCCCAGAACGCACAATGCGATGAGTGAAGTAAAATAAACAAGACATCAAAGAATGGAAAAAAATGCACAAGATCTTAACTACTGCATTCGAAGCTTGGAAAAAACAAGCCAATCAGAAGGAAAGATCAATGGAAGATCCAGTGATTTTGAACCATCCGGTCCCTTGCACCCAGGTAGACCGGAAAGTGGCTTGAGATTGATTGTTGGAAGCAGCAAAGTTCTCCAGGCGTAGTCGAGACATGATGCGATTCCTAAAAATCGACCGTAAGGCCGCGCGAGCAGAGAGGATACTAGGTGTGGTAGCAGGAGAGCGGAGAAATTGATGATAAAGAAAAATGACATGCTTGACAAGTACGAAGAGATAGGCACAGGCATCTGGCAAAGCAGCCGGGGGATGCTTGGTAAGCAATAGCCACTCGTACGCTTGAAAAGAGATGTGTCTGGAGCAAATGGTGCCTACAAGACGAAAGGCAGTATTGAGAAGTAGAAGGAGAACGGGCAGTGGCAGTAGACATGAGGAACATCTCCTTCAACACCACAAAAGCAGCAGAGAGAAGTAGAAGAAATAGACATGTGAAAGAGAGAAGAAGGAACAGGAAGGCGGCGGTGAAGAAACCGCCAGTGGATGTTTCGCTCTAACGGGGTAGAAAGGGGAGAGAAAGAGGCAGACCAGATAGGTAGCAGAAGAGAAGGAGAAGCATCAGGAAGACCATGCGGAGATGTGAGGGGCGCACGGAGGAGCGCATAGATAGAGGCAGTGGAAAAAGAAGAAATGGGAGCAACAAAGTCCCGCAAGGGAAGGAAGAAAGTAAGAGAGAGGCTCGGTCCAGAGACAGAAACAATGCCAGTGTCAGAAACCAGAAGTGGGAAGAGGGTACGGAGAGCGGAGCGAAGAAGGTCATACTCCTCTTCCAAGGTGGAAGAAGGGTCAGGGAAAAGAGAAGAGAGGGGATTCCAGGTTAAATCGGAAGTTAATAAAGCTTCGACAGTGAGAATTCCTGAGCGGAACCAAGGGGGAAAAGAAATTATGGTTGATCGGGTGGATGAATCTGAGTGGAAAAGAAAAGAGGTTCTGCAAGCAGGTCCAGGGTGGTAGAGGGAGGAGCGCGGAGTAGCGGGAGAGAATGAAATACCACTAGAGCGTCGATAAGAAGTGGTGGAAGGCGTTTAGAAGTTGAAGGAGATGAATCCATCCGAAGAAAAAGGAGGAAAGTGAAGGATGGATCATGAAGAGAAATAATAGTATTCAGGGTAGAAGAAAGTGCAGGGGAAGGCGAAAATAGAAGACAAATGAAGGAAACGATACGGTGAGCTCGATAATATGTTCTGACATCCGGGAAATGAAGACCACCAAATGATGTTGGCAGAGAAAGCGTGGCAGAAGAAATCCAATGTCTAGATGACCATATCACTGAAGTGAAAATACTATTGATGGCAGAGAAATTATGCGATTTAAACACACAGGAATCCCAGGGATAGAAGCATTGTGAGGGAAGATATCGATGAACAATTTGAGCATGTTGAAAGTAAGAGGAAAAGGAAAACGTAAATCGCCAAAAACCAGCGCCGCCCCGGTGGCTCAGTGGTCTAAGGCGCTGGCATCTGATCATTCGTCCGTAAGGGGTCCGGGTTCAAATCCCGGTGAGGCATGGATGTTGTGTTTGTCTTACGGTACTGGCTCTCTCCCTTCACTGGAACCAGTGACCCTAAATTAGGGACGGGCGACTGCTTATAGCCCATTGAGTTGCTCACGGTGGTCGTTAAACCTCCAATAAAAAAAAAAAAAACCCAGCCGTGTGATGTAGTCGTGGGCGGAAAGCTTGCCAAGTGACGTTGCTTGCGGTAAAGGAGTGTCCAAAATGAGCTCCAAGACATTTTTGGGTCGAGGAGGACCACACTGCTTCTCACGGTGAATCAGTACGACCCCTCCAAGAACCACACCACAGGACAGCACTCTTCTGAATATTCAGGGCAGCACCAGAGAGAGCAGCATACTGTTCATGTTCATAAGTAGCAAGTAGTGTATCAAATTGGTGATCACGGTGAAGACTAAAGGTAACATCATCTGCATAAGCAGAGACAAGAAAACGGTGGTGCCGAGTACTAGAAACAATCGGTCCAACCGCAGGTAAGAGAGACGCCCGACTTGCAATCAAAAAGTGCTCAAAGGCGAGAGCAAAGAGTTGTCCTGATAATGGACAACCTTGTCTGATGCCAGATCGAAAAGGAATCGGGGCCGTCAAAAATATGGCCATCCGAACGTGCAAATGGGCACGTTCGGATAGAGGCTAAGGATGAGAGAAACAAAAGCCGGAGGAAAACCAAAGTGAGGTAATACGGCAGAAAGGTAAGTGTGAGAGACGTTATCAAAAGCGGATTTCTTGTCAAGATTAAACAAAGCTAGGGGTTCGGAATGTTTTAGTGCAAGAAAGGAAAGGTTATGAAGAAAGGAGATATTGTTAGAAATAGAACGACCAGGAACGGTATATGTCTAGTCGGGGGATATGAGGAACGGAAGAACAGAATTTAGGCTGCGAGAAAGGAGTTTAGTGAAGAATTTGTAATCCAGGTTGAGAATGGAGATGGGGCGCCAATTCGACAAGTCCAGAAGGTCACCCTTCTTCCGCAGGAGGATGACATGTGCAACTGTAAATTCCGGCGGAAGCGCAGGAGAAGAAAGAGCACACGAAAAAGCGGCAGAGAGAAAAGGCAGGAGTGACGGAAGAAAGGCCCGATAGAACGACAGCGGGAGGCCATCAGGTCCCGGGGAAGAGTGAAGATTGAGGGAGGCAAAGCCTCTCTCAATTCAGGCAAAGAAAAATCAGCAATGAGAGGGGCGCAGAGAGAAGACGCGACCTGAGGGAGAGAAGAAAGAAAAGAGGAGGAAGAAAAAGAAGAACCCTGCTCAACCGCTCGGAATTTCTCCTGAAAGAAGTGACGGACATGAGAGCAGATGAGAGTTGTATTGCCAGTAACAGTGCCATCAGGCAATCGGAGATGTCTGATTGAAGATGACGTGCGTCGCATGGATTCCATCTTCGAAAGGACTTCAAAAGAATGCGTCGATGGTGAAATACGTAGGAGCCGAAGACGGCGGACTGCTTGCTGAGCAAACGGTTCGAGGCAGGCATGAAGTTCATCACGGACGGAGGCATAGTGCGGGTCAGACATTGGCGTCGCGGAGGGAGTCCTCGTAGGTTACTCACCTCCATCGAGCGAGTGGTGGAAATAGTAAAGGAGAGTTGACGAACGAGCAAGAGAAGATCCCGTTTGACATCAAGCCACAAACGCAAGGCGCTTGGGGTTGTTGTGAGCAGCAGCTTTCGATCAGAAAGGAACTTCTCAACTTCCTCACAAAAGGAACGGTCTTGCAAGAGAGTTTCATCAAACGTCCAATGAAGACGCGTAGATGAAGGTGCAGGAGAGACGCAAATTGATAGTGAAACGGCAGAATGGTCGGAAGAAACAGTTAGTGAATGTCGAGCAGCAGTGATAGCAGGGAGTAAGGAAGCAGAAACATATATTCGGTCCAACCGCGCAGCAGTAGAACCGAACGTCGGCGGATTACACCACGTAAAGCAAATGGAATCAGGATTTAGCTGTCTGAAGGAATCGACAAGATGAAAATCATCAAGGAGCTGAGTCAGCTGTGAAACTAAATTCATGCGGTATTCGCCATAAGACGAATTTCTGTTAAGAGAAGGCTGCAGCGTGCAGTTAAAATCCCCCCCCCAAGAACGAAAAAATCCCCGAGAGGAATCGCTGCAATCGCTGCACGAATAT
Organism: Macrothele yani; assembly: GCA_039090855.1. NCBI lineage: Eukaryota > Metazoa > Arthropoda > Arachnida > Araneae > Macrothelidae > Macrothele > Macrothele yani. Next base: position 80,786,831 of record CM076994.1, read on the forward strand.
TACTGAAAAGAGGAGCAACATATATTTCGTCAGTGGGGATATATACATTAAAGATATGAAAAGTAACATTATGCACACAAAAGGTAAAACACTGAAGAAAATCAAGGTGCAAATTTGTCGCAGAGATAGAAGTCAGCTGAGTCAAAAACAGCTGACGCACACCTACAGTTATACTACCATACTGCGAGAGGCGATACGAGTGGTAAAAGGTGTACGGCCAGCGTTTCCATAGGTGAGTGGGAGTGTTTCTAGAGCAGTGAGTTTCCTGGAGAAGGAGAGCATCTCCACCAGCGGCAGAAATGTCCTCATAAACGAGAGAGTTCAACACTGGTGTCGCGAACCCGCGACAATTCAAGGAAGTCACAGTGAAAGTGCCATGTCTCTAGTGGCAGAGACAATCTTCTCCAAATGGGAACGGAAGTTGTTGTAGCGCCGTTGGATGCACTTCTGAGTGGCAGCATCCTCGGAAGATGGACTCTTGATATTATTGTAAAGAGTTAACAGTTGTGCCAGTTGATTCTTAACTGCTGGGTAGCGACCTTCAAATCAGCTGACATAGGTGGGTAAATTAGGAAGAAGAGTCTTGGCACAAGCAAAGTCGTGCAATTCGTCATAAGGGAGAGGAGTGTCCGGAAACACATTCATGTGCAGGCGTGCGGAAAATTCTTCAAGAGGCAGGAGGTAGATGACTGGTTTGGAAGACTTGATAGGGCGACCCAATGCAGGTGATCCAGCAGGATTAGTCGGAGAGGTTGGAGTAGAGTGGCCAGGTGTTCGCCGTCGTTTCGAAGAGCCGCAAGGAGGTTTGGCTTCCCTTTTGTCAGGATTGATCCGGAGGTAGCCCTCCGTCTCATCACTCATCGCTTGGTCACTGGCGCTTTGATAGGCTGTGTCATCAGCGGTCGAGGTCTCGGTATCAGACTGGTCAGTCACAATGGACTCAGCAACTGGTGTAGGGTCCGCAGAAACACAAAAAGATGTTGAAGATTGTAAAACTGGGTAGTGTTCTTCGGAAGGATAAGGTGCGACAACAACTGGCGCAGACGTTGCCACTGAAGGTTGGTTGTTCTCAGGAACCACCGTCGGTGACGGAGCGCTACTAGAATCTTGATGAGAAGGCGTCGGTGAGACGGGCGAAACAGACTTTAGTGGAGCAAGTGGACAGTGCTTATAGTAGTGACCAACCTGGTGACACTGACTACAATGGAATTCCGTCAGGAAGTTTATTTGCCTGATCTGATCCTCGCATCGAAGAGCGAATTGTGTTGGAAACCGTTCGATTGCTTCTTGTGATGAAAATATGACCGTCGCAACACAGCGAGCACCTGGGATCGACGCATGTCGTGGATCACGTAATGGGTCGTTTCGGGCAGCAAGATGCGTTTGTATGCCTCCAACTACCGAACCAACCGAAGATAAGACAGCATACAGCATGAGATCTGTCACTTCCAACGGGACCGGGTAGAAAGAAACGTTAATGAGTTTTTGGCCCATCGGTTCTGCAGAAAGATGTCTATCACCAACTGTGAGGCCAGATGTTAGGAGAGATTTCGCCATTTCAGCAGTAGCCAGATAAACGACCACAAGTCGTCCTCGTCGATACATTTGCGGCATAGATTGAGATGGGAACCGCTGTTCAATGGCATCTGCATATACTCGCAAAGGAGTGTCCGGAAGGGCTTCGAAATGGACGCCTTTTGCAAGATTCTCAGTAAAAGTTGTGCCAGCTGGAGAGATGGCTGGGATATTAAGCACGATATTATTGCCAGCTTGGGAAATGAAAGATTTCAGCTTTTCAGCGCCAACATAATTATTCTTGGATGCTGGACGAGAGACTTTTGAGGCTGCAACAGAAGAAAACGAAGGTAATGACACGTTGGGCTCGACAGAGCTAGAAGGGGCTGCATTTGCAGTGATGTCCATTGCGTCATCACCGATAGCGGAAGCCGGGTGATGTGACGTAGCTGGGGAAGGCAAATTGACACCGCCACGAGCGGACGCTTGCGTGGCAACACCCCCATCTGGGTCATCAGAAAAGGAAGAGAGATTTTTTTTTTTTTTGTTGGAGGTTTAACGACCACCGTGAGCAACTCAATGGGCTATAAGCAGTCGCCCGTCCCTAATTTTGTGGTCACTGGTTCCAGGGAAGGGAAAGAGCCAGTGCCGTAAGACAAAAACAACATCCATGCCTGACCGGGATTCGAACCCTGACCCCTTACGGACGAATGATCAGAGGCCAACGCCTTAGACCACTGCGCCACCGGGGCTGCGAAGAGAGATTAGGGCTATCACTATCCCTACCGAAAGTCGCCATCTTTAATGGCGTCGCCCAGTAGAGAGCTTGGCCAGCTCGGCCAAACGTAAACAAGATGAAATACAACAAAATAGGCACTCACCGCGCTCGGAACGAAGCAAAATGAAAGACGATACCTTTATACTTAAGGTGAACGTGAAATTAATAAGCGAAGAGTCCAATAACACACCCAAATCACAAGAAAATCGTGGAGCAACAACACGCTGCTCAGTTAAATCCAAAGGGCGAGATCCAAGGTGAAAAACATCTAAATACGAGGCGTTTATTATTATATTATTAGTATATCACTTCTTGCCATGCAAAATAAAACCCAATTATATTATTACTATATCAAGTCAAAATCTGCTGGTTTACCACGAACAGCATGAGGTACACCGCGAGACAACTCTTTTCTAACTTCAAAGAACGAAAAGAGCCGAACAAAGAATAATTTAACGACGTTGTCATCTAGATTGCTCCTCGTGTAGTTACAGAGACAGCATAACGAATATTAAAACTTAAATTTAAAATCAGTTAAAAAGGTTTAATATGATAGGACAGCGCCTAAATTGACATATGCATGCGGATAAGTTTATATGTACATTTCGTGACTTTGATTTGTCAGCAATAAACTAAAATAGAGATTTTAAAATGCTTACTTAAAATGAAAAGGCTTTTTGAATTACGCTTTATATCATGAGTAGAAAACGCGTACGCCTTTATATGCAATTCATTGAAGTATACATTACTAGTTTTTGGCACTGGAGTAGTGTCATGCAGCCGCCCCGGTGGCGCAGTGGTCTAAGGCGTTGGCCTCTGATCATTCGTCCGTAAGGGGTCCGGGTTCGAATCCCGGTCAGGCATGGATGTTGTGTTTGTCTTACGGCACTGGCTCTCTCCCTTCCCTGGAACCAGTGACCCTAAATTAGGGACGGGCGACTGCTTATAGCCCATTGAGCTGCTCACGGTGGTCGTTAAACCTCAAAAAAAAAAAAAAAAAAAAAAGTGTCATGCAGCTCAAGATAAAATATGCTTTCATGAGGGAGAGTACCTGTACTACGCCAGAATTTGTTTTTCTGACTTTTTCTTTTTTATCCAATATACAGTATACACTGGTAAGACTGAATTGATAATCCGTTTAATCGGCGTCAGAGTACGAAATACAATTTGCTAAGCTAACGATGGCTTTTTCAAGGCTAATAGCATAAAACAAACTGACATATTAGAGCGATTATAATAAATGATAATCGTTCAAGTATTTCCGTTTGTTTTGCGATATTAGTCTTGAAAAAGCCATCCGTTGATGAGAGAAAGCTTGGCAAAATGTATTTTGGATTTCTTACGCCGATAAAATGGATTATCACTTCATACTCATATACTTGATGTATTAGTTCTGCAAAACACACTGGTCACACAAAGTGCAAGATATTGCGGTTTCGAAGGGAAAACGTGGTGAAAAGGAAATTTATCGATTACTGCAGATCAGTAATCAGCGTGGGTACCTACGTCATATATAAATTAGCACCACGGCAACATGGCACTTGGCGTGCGAGCTTTGATAAAAGTACCCTGCGAGAAGTGGAAAACGTGTCGTTTAACCGCTTGGTCTAGAACAGAAGTGAGGAACCTTCTCATATTGGAAGACCGCGTTAAGTTAGCTGTAATCTAACGAGACCGCATTCAAGAAACTTCAATTAAACATACTTCGAAATGTACATTATTTTGTAAAAATATTGCTATGTACTAACTTCGAAAAATGAAAAAAAAAAAGTTAATTCTAAAGTTAACTAACATTTTAGTGACTTTATTGAGACTAATTTTTTTGGAAAGCATTTGAATATTTAGTTGCAACATAGAGATCCACACTTTTATCTGATCCTCTAGATGGGTATCCGCCATTTTTGACCCTAACAGCGTCTTGATTTGGGTTGGATAGGAGAATGTAGATTCGCAGCAATAAGTGGTTGAAAAGCAAGGAAGCATTTTCCGAGCATAATCCGGAAGGCGTGAGTAATCTATTGCATTTTCCATATTTCAACTGGATCTTCCATAGCGTCAAAAAAGGCCTGTAAAATGTGATCTTCTGAGAGCTCAATCAATTCCATCTGTACTCCTTTAGGAGCCATAGAACGAAATCATGAGCGTAGCAGGTATTAGAAATAGACTTACTAATGCTTTAATTTTGGCCGTCAGTCTGGGATAATTATTTCGTTAAACTTCTTCGAATCCTTCATATTTTAAATACGGCCATTTTTAAGATAAAAAAAAAACAATAAAAAACGAACAAATAATATATTAATAAAATAAAGGATTTGTTCTGCAAAATTTGGATTCACCCAAAAGGTCGCACTAGACGGCAGCAGGTTCCCTACACCTGATGTCTAGAATTTGTTTAAGCATTGACACCAAATGATGTCCAGAAGACATTGACAACAGAAATAGGGCTGTTGGCATTTTACACGTAGGTGAACGGCAAATCAATGTGGCTGCTTCTTTAGGAGTTTCACAAATTGTGTTAAGTCGGCTACACACATGACTCCTACGGCATGAAAATGTTCCAGATCGATGCAGGAGTGGTTACCCGAGGATAACAACCAAGAGGCAAGATTGTTACCTGAGAGTAAGTGCTCAGAGAAGGTCTAATACCACGAGTAGCCAACTCCGGGAATCACTTCGAGCTTCTACTGGTGTCACAGTATGTGCTCAAACGGTACTAAACCGTCTTCACTAGTACGGACTAGAGCAAGGAGGCCGCTGAAATACTTGACATTGACATCACCCACCATCATCAAAGATGTACCTGGGTCCAACAGTACATATCATGGAATACAGAGTGGCTCCATGTACTTTTCACAGACGAATGCCCATTCTCTCTTAATTCTGATATTAGACGAGGACACATGTGGAGGAAATCTGGCACACGAATGGAACCACACTATTTGCAGTCCGTCTACCCTTACCAGCGTCAGTCAGTTCTGGTCTGGGCAAGAGTGTACTTCAATGGCTGTAATTTCTTGTATGTTTATCAAGGCAACATGAATGCCACAGTGCACCGAAACAAGATAATTGTGCCCATTGTGATACTGTTTTACGGTGCTATTGGATGTGCTTTCCATTTTCTTGATGACCATGCAACCAGTTACTATGCCTGGAGTGTATTTCAGGAGCTGAAAAATAATGGGATTGAATCGCTACAGCTGTCTCCGAAGTCACGTGACATTAATTCTGTTGAGAACACTTGGGACGCTATACAGGGACGTCACGATAGCTACGTTTTATAATCCAGTACACTGGCATACCTACGTAACGTGTTCCTTGTAATATGGGATGAGACGTCCCAAAAACTCACCAACGTCATTGCAAGTATGCCTCGAAGGTGTCAAGAAATTCTTCGACACAAAGCGGGTGTTACCGGGTACTCAAATCCAGAGCTGTTGACATTTACCGAATTTACCATTTTGTCTATGTTGCAGTGCTACTTTGATGAGTGCAGAAATTGCACAATATATAGTTTTTGCAAATGCACTCTTTATCATTTGTGTTACGTAACTTCACTGATGTTTTTTAAATGTGTGTTACTTGAGTCTGATACACGCATCCTTCATTTCATGCAATATCCTAACATTTTATATGATTTTTCGTTTCACGGTTTGACGACCACCGTACACGACCCTAAGAACCGTAAGTATTTACCCGTTTATAATTTAGCGCTACTGACTCCAGAAAAGCAAGAGAGCCGTTACGCAAGCGCACCACCCATGCTTTGCTCGGGACTCGAACAAAAGTTCAGCTCAGATGAACTGCCAGGAGGCAGTACCTCTGGCCACTGTATAAACTAACCCGACCTTTGTGAACTAAGTCTAACTGTGTAACGCTTCTTTTGAGGCTAAAAGATCATCCTACGTTTATTAGTTCCCAAATGCCAGTTAGAACGGTTGTTTTTAAGAACTCACCATATTATACATACAATTATATCTTAAATACTCCCCCATAGATTCATGAGCCATACTTACACGAAAGTAGGGAATTATTAGAAACTTCTACCTAATATAGCATGTTGGGCCGCCCTTGGCTTCCAAAACAGCCGCGATGTGATGTGATCTGGATTCAGCGACGTACTGATATCGTTCTACAGGTACGTTCAGCCAAGTGTATGTGATAACGTCCGTCAGTTAACGAATGTCAACTTGAGGGGAATCTATGTTACGAATGGCTTTCTCAAACTCATCCCACAGGTGTTCAACTGGTTAAGATCTGGAGACTCAGGGAGCATTTTTTTCACTTTGATGTCCCTGTAGAAAACCTGAAATCACTGTGTGACGACCCGAGTCTTGCGGTATGGAGCGGTTTCCTGCTGGAGGTACCCCTCTCCATTAGGGAACACCGGTGATGTTAAAATACCGTGTGTTATCCAAATGTACAAAGAAACCATTCTTCGCCATGAAAGAAACCGCAAACCACTGAACCGCCTCAACCAGCTGGTACAGTTATTATTAGATAGCTCGGTTTCATCTCTAAGCAGCCTGGCTTCTTCTCTCAGGCCTCCTTCCAAGTTACTTAAATCACAAGTCTTTCCCATGTTGCCGTTATTATGGTTTATACAGGTCTCAATCCTTTGCCGTGATATGCTCATAAAACCATCTCAAAGCGGTAGCTGCATAAGAAAGTGAGAATAAGACATGTTTGCTATTAAGAATACCTCATAATTTGCTACTTCAGTGTATGTTGCTAAATTATAATTTTACTTTCTCGTAAGATAGCAAGCATTTCATGTGTTCATCTGATAATAATAATTCATTCGCATTCTTCAACCTGTTTAAACGCCTTCTCTGGTCCGATGTGCTGTTCCATTAAAATTTCCAACATCGGGGAAGAAATCGTTCGTTCGTATTAGCTCACATTTGAAAGTTTGAAACGGACGGTTTTCTGCTGAATCCATGCATTTTGTCAAAAAACAAATTTCTGGAACTCTCTCTCACGCTTTTTGTTGGTCACATATGGATGCTTAATGCCTCACAAAAATGTTTCAGTATGACCCGATAAAGTTTCTTGCTATGAAATAAGAGACCCGGAAAGTCAAGATCGGAAACCAAAAATATGGAAATTTTGTCGTTTCCGATAAAACAATGATAAATGTTACCCCTTTTATGTTTAAAATAACAGTTTAAGTATAAACATGATGATATCGACTACAACAGAATCGCTAATTTAAAAGAACAAGATGTCTTCCCATCTGTCATTACATTACTTGAGTTGAACAGAATAAATATTTCGATACGCATGATAATGTTATGACTGCAAACATACAAATCGGTAGAAAATCTTATTTAGTTTTCATCCATCGAGATGTTAAGTAACACAATAATGAAATTTTCATCATATGTTTCAAATTTAATTAAATCTGAAGAATTGAAGTAGCCCATGTACAACTAAATCGCCATTAAAGTCCGTCACATTTATGTTATTGGAGAATAAAAATTCAATAAACATGTATGTCCTGAAATGTTTTAAAACTATGCGGAGAACTTGAATATGACTTCAGTTCACTGCGTTTTCTGCGAAGGGGATATACTTCTTCCGATTTCCTGAAACGTGTTCCCCCCAAAAATGTTTCTTTTCTCTCTCATACTTCCAGCAGAAACTCTTTGTGTCTTTTTGGTTTCTGATCTTCTGGTATTGAATTGGATTCATAAAATCATCAGCGAAATTGCTCAAAAGCAAAGAAAATTTCTTCGGTTTCCGATACTTTAGTTTCCTTCTGTGATGAACTTTCAAAAACTGTGTGAAACAGCAGAAGCAAAGGCCACAATGTTCTGCGCAAAGTACATCATGAAGGATCAATAATGGTCTTCAAAGCGAGCACTAAATCACACACCCTTCTCCTCAGCGTTGTCTAAACAAAGAGTTCCAGCTGATCGTTCGAGTTGCGTTTTTATCCAGCAAGCGACGAACAAAGTCAGTTCTTTAGCTGCTTCACCGGCTAACGTATTTCCCATGGTTTGAAAAACAAAACGCGTAACACTGATAATAATACTAAAATGCGCATTATACGGATTATTTGCCGAGAAGATTCCCATTATCGCACAGAATGATATTTCGTAATTCAAGGATCGAAATCGCAAAATATTTTTTATTTACTCTGCTTGTAAATAAAAAAGCTCTCCCTGCTCTCCATTTAACCATCACGGAAGAAACTCGTTTTCTGTCAGTACAGAAGGCATTTAGGTCAAAGGTTATAGCGCGAAACATACCAAATGTCTCTTAACCTCAAGCCCAGAGAATTTCCGTGGAAAGAGATATTCATTTTAATGAAAACATTCCAGTACATCGGTTTAAGGGGAAATGTCAACACGCCTCGAAACCGTATATGATATTTAAAAAAAAGGTTTTCCGATTGGCGTCTCAAACATCAGTGAACCATAGAAGTAGAAATTGGAGACGCTAATATCAACAGGTGAAGGACAGATATTGAAAGAGTCCGTTGGACAGTGGAACTAGCGACATTTACTATTTGAGTAAGAAGGGGAAGAATGGTGGCCAAAATTTTCTACATCCATATAGCGGCTTAGTCTTACAAAAGCGACAGCAAAACAGTTCCTTTTCGCCTCTCGTCTGAGAGGTACTAACCATACCTCCTATCAATGGCCATAAGAGCAGGCTTCTACTCCTCTATTGTCTGTTCCATAACCCAAAGGATGATGGTAAAACGACAGTCCTCTGATACATGAACAATGCCACTGGGCAGAAACAAATTACTAAAATATTTTCTCTCTCCTTTTTAGGTTCATCGACACTGTAACAGACGTTTTAGCAAGGAATCGGTCAGAAATTATTAGTGTTAATCCTCCCTATAAATGATCACTTTCAAAAACACAGCTAAGGGTAATAAAACCTTTCTTATGAGTAGGTTCACTCTTTCCAGTCGCGTTCAGTCCACTTCTTAGAGAGCGAATATATTTGTTTGAGCTGATTTCTGCCCATTTTGTTAACCCCTAGTTAGATCATTCCCGTCTGTTAAACTTATAGAGCAGGAACTCTCTTATGAATGTGCAAGAAAATTAAAATGTCAGAGACATTCCAGTACAAAACACTTAAATGTAAAGGCCTGAAATATCTTTTTATAAGATAGTAAAGATTAACTGCAGCGACTTAAATACTCGTACTTTCATTTCTTCTCAGCACGTATTTTGTAAACAGAAGGGCGCGCTTATGTTATCACTTTGTCCGTTTGTCCGTTCGTCCATGTGTGGACACCATATTTCTCTACAATTGTTAATGCTATTTGAAAAAATATTTCTGAATTGGGAAGCTTGAACTGTGAGAACAATATCATTGTTCTTCGGTTTTTTCCGATGCATAACGTTTCCATTAGAGCGTGTAAACGCTGATGCCGTCGAATTCAAAGTACATTTTATTCCATATTGTTGCTTCTAAGCATTTGATTAAAAAAATAGTTCTTCCGTTCAATACCATTTATACCGAAGGCTAGTTTGGGTACAGTTTCTTTCCCAGGTAGTGTCGAGTTTTTTTCTATTTTTTAGCCAGGTGGTGTTAGTAAAGCAAAATCGCGATTTCTGCGATATCTCAGATTCTAACAGTCCGATCTGAAAACTTCCATCTGCATCGGATAGGCCTTGGTAGGAAAGGATCTGCATATAATTTCCAATTTAATTTCTGATAAAGGAAGTTTTTTCACTAGGTAGCGTAAGAGTATATTTTTCTTCTTGATGAATTTCCATCAACACCTCTAGTCCTTAAAACTTGATCGGAAAAAACCTTTTGCAATCTGATACCGCTCACTGCAAAAAACCGTTTTGTTAGTACCTTCTGCTTAAAATAACGCATAGCTTTGCCCACATGGGTCGCATCGATGGTGCAGTGGTATAAGCGCTGGCTTATGACCATTCGTCCGAGAAGTGTCCGGGTTCGAACTCCGGTTAGGCATGGATGTTGGGTTTGTCTTACAGCACTGGCTCTCTCCCTTCGCTGGAACCGGTGACCCTAAATTAGGGACGGGCGACTGCTTATGGCCCATTCAGTTGCTCATGGTGGTCATTAAACCTTTAAGAAAAAATTGCCCACATGGCCGCAATGATATATCATATTTACCTACATAACTCTGCTTCTAATAGTCGGATATGAAAACTTCTTTGTCTGTTGGAGAGCGTTTTTTACAGTGTTTCAAATTTTTCTTAATTCACAAGTAAGCTACAAAGGGCATAAGTTCTCGTCCCATTTACAGCATATTTGTAACAATATCTGCGCGTCTAAAAATCTGACTGAAATAATTCTTTGTCGATCAGATACTGTTGACTACTAAAACATTTAGTGTACATTTCCTGCCCAAAATAGAGCAGATGGCTCCTGCTAGAGGCGCATATATTTAATTTCTTTTTCTCGATACCTCTGCTACTCAAAGACCGATTTAAAGTTATCTTTCAACCCAGGGTACTGTTCACGATGCGGAATACTGTGTTTGCATTCGTAGATGTTTTATAGTTCACAATTCTGAAGCTAGGTGGTGTTATTGTGCATTTATGTTTGCAACCGTATATCCACTGCTAAAAATCCTATTGCTTCCCCGGTGGCGCAATGATATAAGCACTGGTTTCTGAGCATTCGTCCGAGATGCAGCTGGTAAGACATGTATGTTGTGTTTGCCTTACTGAACTGGCTCTCTCCCATCCCTGGAACAAGTAACCCTAAATCAGAGACGGGAGACTGCTTATAGTCCATCGAGTTGATCACGTTGGACGTTCTCCCATCCCCCGAAAAAAATGCTATTAATTAATGTAAAATTGCGTTATTCTTTAAAATGCACAAGTAGTACGAGAAAGTATTTTTTTTTTTGTTTGCTTTCCCAGATACGTAAGGAAAATTTCACTCTTCTGTATCTTTAGGATGGGAAAGATGTGCTTAGAAACTGTAAGAGAAGACTGTCAAACATAACTTTCTGACAACACTATGTTGTACATTTTCTGTTTTCTCTTCAGTGGTATATATAAATTAGAAAATATTTCTTAGAATCAAAATATTCAGGTATGTTTCACAATTTTTTCGGATCGTAATATAGTGCTAAGACAAATTAGGTAAATTGACTTACCCGGTAAGTAAGCTATCCTTTTTGATTTCACATAATTTGTTCCTGGAAGCTCTAGCACACACTCGAAGTCCGTTGCGCCATTTTTCGTTAAGTCTCTGACGCTGAACGTCCGATAGAGTGTAACATCGTAGGCACCATTTGATCTAAGGTTTTCCACAGTTTGTACATCTGCTTGAAGTTGTGGATTGCCACTACTAGAACCATGTATTTGGAGGTTTAACACTGGCCTGGGAAATAGTCCAGCGGCCAGACACGAAACATTTACCGAGTCGTAACTTACTTCTGTATAAGATAGATCGAATTCATTGGCAGGAACTGAAAAGAAAAAGATAAACGGTTATGTCAGTGTGATGTCCAGAAACGTAAATATCTAGAGGAACAATATTCATAATTGATTGTTCAAACGAGAGTAGTTCAATACATCTTTGCCGGCACATTTTAATTTAACATATTGTATCGCCCTGAACGTTTTAGTTTTATAAAACGTAAATATGTAGCGAACAATACTCATAAATTACTGTTCAAACGGGAATAGTTCAATATATTTTTGCCAGCGCAATTTAACATATTGTATTGTCTTGAAAATTTCATAACGCACAAATGATTAGCGAAACTTTAACATGCTCAGAGCAATATTTCCGTTAAATTGTAACACTTAATAATAAAACGAGAAAAGGAAGTAAACACAGTCAATACCACTGTGAATACTAAACCTACAGTCAATACCATTCTCTGTTAACTGTAATTCCAACAAACAACGTTTAGTTTGATATTCAAGGACACAAAAAATCTCATTGTTACCTTTTTCTGCGAAACGATGAGAAGAGACGCAGCTTGAATGAATGGCGTTGTGCCGTGGCCCCATTAATTTCAGCTAAAGTTATCAATAATAACCTTCTTTAATATCATCTCATAAGTTAAAATCGTTTCCCTTTTTCTCCAGTTTTGGGGAAAGAAAATGTCCTGTTTAACCGTTTCCAGCTTGCGGTTAACGAGAAAGGAGATATGACCACTACCTGCTATACGCCCTGTGTTTGGATAGGACACAACACACTTTTACTGGCGTTCTTTGTATCGGTTGTTTTTTTTTTTTTTTTTTTTTTTTTTTGATTGGAGGTTTAACGACCACCGTGAGCAACTCAATGGGCTATAAGCAGTCGCCCGTCCCTAATTTAGGGTCACTGGTTCCAGGGAAGGGAGAGAGCCAGTGCCGTAAGACAAACACAACATCCATGCCTCACCGGGATTCGAACCCGGACCCCTTCGGACGAATGATCATAGGCCAACGCCTTAGACCACTGCGCCACCGGGGCGGCATCGGTTGTTCATCAGCCTCAGATATTGAGCGAATGGTTGAAAAGTTTTGTTGCATCAGTGTCCCCGTAGGAAGAGAGGCCAACACTTGACCTTTTGGAGTTATTCATTACCTTTTTAAACAGAATGTGAAAGGTACAATGGCCCATTACTAAGTGGAAGGCTCAACGATTGCAATGCACATGTGTAAAATACCGATTTATCCCTAAATTATGACTACCCCTATCAAAAGTGGATGCAGCCCGATGACCACGCAATTTCCGAGAGGTCGCGATTAGTCTACCCTCAAAACACATATAAGGTGTGAGTGGAGAAGTAAAATTCGGAGTGCAGTAGATAAACGACATGATTAATTGGACTTTGAGGAAGGACAGATTTTGGGAGCTCTGTGAGCGGGTGCCTCAATTTTCCAAATGGCTGAATTGGTGAGTTGCTCTCGAGCCGTCGTAGAGCAACTCACCAATTAATGAATGTAAAAAAAGAAGAACCCTCGATCCATCCTGCATGGTCTCTACAGTGCAAGCCGGTGGAGGAGGTTGTATGGTTCGGTCTCTACATTGCAAGCCGGTGGAGGAGGTTGTATATTTCGGTCTCTACAGTGCAAGCCGGTGGAGGAGGTTGTATGGTTCGGTCTCAACAGTGCAAGCCTGTGGAGGAGGTTGTATGGTTCGGTCTCTACATTGGAAGCCGGTGGAGGAGGTTGTATGGTTCGGTCTCTACAGTGCAAGACGGTGGAGGAATTTGTATGGTTCGGTCTCTACATTGCAAGCCGGTGGATAAGGTTGTATGGTTCGGTCTCTAGAGTGCAAGCCGGTGGAGGAGGTTGTATGGTTCGGTCTCTACATTGCAAGCCGGTTTAGGAGGTTGTATGGTTGGTCTCTACAGTGCAAGCCGGTGGAGGAGGTTGTATGGTTCGGTCTCTACAGTGTAAGCCGGTGGAGGAGGTTGTATGGTTCGGTCTCTACATTGCAAGCCGGTGGAGGAGGTTGTATATTTCGGTCTCTACAGTGCAAGCCGGTGGAGGAGGTTGTATGGTTCGGTCTCAACAGTGCAAGCCTGTGGAGGAGGTTGTATGGTTCGGTCTCTACATTGGAAGCCGGTGGAGGAGGTTGTATGGTTCGGTATCTACAGTGGAAGACGGTGGAGGAGGTTGTATGGTTCGGTCTCTACATTGCAAGCCGGTGGATAAGGTTGTATGGTTCGGTCTCTAAAGTGCAAGCCGGTGGAGGAGGTTGTATGATTCGGTCTCTACATTTCAAGCCGGTTTAGGAGGTTGTATGGTTGGTCTCTACAGTGCAAGCCGGTGGAGGAGGTTGTATGGTTCGGTCTCTACAGTGTAAGCCTGTGGAGGAGGTTGTATGGTTCTGTCTCTACAGTGCAAGCCGGTGGAGGAGGTGGTATGGTTCGGTCTCTACAGTGTAAGCCTGTGGAGGAGGTTGTATGGTTCTGTCTCTACAGTGCAAGCCGGTGGAGGAGGTTGTATGATTCGGTGCATGTAGCCCTGGGGGTATGAGTTGTGCCCACTATCGTTAATTTCTTGCTGACTGGTACACTCAGCAATTTTGCCCTTTTTCTCGAACGGCGACAGTGTGTACGAAGATGACCATGCGCCGAGCCGCAAGTCCATTGGTGTGCATGAATGGTTTGACGAACACTATTCAGACTTTCACCATATCGATTGGCCTCCGAACTCCCCAAATGTTAATACCATAGAGCCCTTGTGGAACACTATGGAACACCACATCAGGAGTGTTGGTACACCAATCACATCCATACCTGCATTGAGGGCCGCATTACACACGGCTTGACTCGCCATACCGCCCAACTGCTTCCGACATATTATTGAATTGATCCCACGTCAGATTGCTGCTGTACTGAGGGCGAGAGGAGGACCTACGAACTATTTGGTAGGTGGTCATTATTCAGTGATCACTCAATGTAAGTTACAAATGAAGGGGGTGACAGAGGAAACTAAGTTGGCATAAGTAATTAGCAATTGTATAGACGACCAGAGTGAGGGTGATGAAGAAAATGGATGATACCCGAATTTGTTTTTGTTTTATTTAAATAATAAAATGTGGGAAACTTATTCTGGTTTTCGAAGGAGATAGGAGGTATATGTCGTGTTTCTTCGTATGATGCAGAGAGATTTCATTTCCCGAGCAAAGAGGGGAAGATCATTTTTACGTTCGAGATAGGACAGCGAGAGAAAAGTTAATTGAAAGACGGGAACGAGGGAATTTGCCGAGTGATCGAGAAGAATGACCAATAGAATAATCAGGGACAGATGAATGTATAAATAACAAAAAAGCAATATACTCTAGATATAAATAGAAATCAAGAGAGCAAATCTCTGATGCCCATCATATACTGCATTGAATAAAGAAGGACAATGCAAAAGAGTGGGCTCTCGTATATGTAGAATTCATTCATTTCATCATTGGAAAAGACTAGCTAAAACCCTAGAAATGCGTAATTTCCTTAGAAGCGAATGACGAACGCACGTGACCGGGCACTGTAAGAAATCTCGTGAAAAGCTTTGTAACACCAAAAAGACAAATCCAGTATGTTGACAACCATTAGGTACTATTAAAACATTCCAAAAATTTATATTTCATTTGAATATTTCGAAATATTCACGGCGATGCAGTATGATAAACGAAACAACTTCGCTCGTAATTGAAGACAGTCAGTGTTATGATGTATAAGATGGCCTACATAACGTCATACAGATATTCAACTACGAAAACAAATTGAATATATGTATGACTGGGAAATGAGTTTGTTTACCAAGGAATAATAAGTTGCATGTTAATACATCGAACGTTGGTATTACACTAGTGTCCGAAGCCTAAGGACGAACAGTATTTTGAAAGTTTTTTTTTTATATTAGGGGTTTAACGATCACCGTGATCAACTGAATGGGATATAAGCAGTCGCCCGTTCCTAATTTAGGGTCACTGGTTCCATGGAAGAGAGAGAGCCAGTGCCGCAAGAAAAACACAACATCCATGCCTCACCGGGATTTGAACCCGGACCCCTTTCGGACGATGAATCAGAGGCCATCGCAACAGCTTGTAGAACTTTCCATAACCGGGGACGTTCAATAGAAGGCCATTACACATGCAAATTGTCGAATAGTGATCCCAGGCTCACGTGGTATCACTTGGACGGATAAAAGTGAAAATGGCACGGTACGCGGCATGTGTTTGAGATAAATTCTGGACGAGAAGGCGTAAAGGTACAAACGTGTAATTTACCTTATGTCTCAAAGAAATCATCTAGATGATTTCACGCGGAGAAAAAATCCAGGGAAGCTGGAAGTAGAACCCCTATTGAGTGATGTTGCCAAGCCCTGGGCAACGTTTCAAGCCAATGGAATATTTTTCAGACGCATGCTAGGTGGTCGCTTAGCTCTACTACGATGCATGAAGACAGATTTTTAATTGTAACAGCACAACGAAATCGCCGCATCAAGACCGGGCATCTTGCGAGTCGGCTCCATTCCTTCACAATAACGCGGATATCCCGACAAACTGTGACAGGACGTCTGCGACATAAAGGGATATATGCTCAAAGGCCTGTGGTCTGCGTTCCTCTATCCAGAGTTCAACGCACACGTTTCCAGTGCTGTCGTATCGACAGAAATTGGACACGACACCAATGGGTCAATGTATTCTTCCCAGATCAGATTCATTTCAGTCTGTCCTAGGATTTCATATGTGAGTTGATCTGACGTTAAAGTGGTACTGCATTCCACGGCGAGAATGTGCAGAAAAGGGGTAAATACGGCGGTGTCGGGGTAATTGTCTGAGGCACCATCGCTATTAATGGACGCAATGAGCTGCAGGCACTGGGAAATGGGACCATGAAGGGCAAACGATATCGCAACGAGTTTTTCTACGTCATGTATAATTATTCCATGATGCTGTAGGCAAAGACTTTCTGTTCATGGATGAAAACCCGACACCCCATTGTATGAGAGCAGTGCTGACACTTCTGGACACCGAGGATGTTCATCGCGTGGACTGGTCAGGACGTTCCTCAGACCCCAACAACATCGAACAATTTGGGACGCAATGGAGTGACGTACTGGTGCTGAAAACCCCTGTCCAGAAAATAAGCTCAGTCTCAATCGTGCTGTGAGGGAGGAGAGGGACAGTTTGTTTCAAGAACTGGGTCACTTGGTGCTCAGAATGTCACGACGTCGCGAGAGCTGCAATGCAGTTCGGATTATATACCATACTGAAATGTTTCCCCGCCTGGTTATACATACCATACTGAAATGTCTCTCCGCCTGGTTATCCATACCATACTGAAATGTATATTTCCGCCTGGTTATCGGTAAGCACTGTACATTCATTCTCCAACTATGTCCTCCAGGAAATTTGTACCTCTTTTGTAAACATTAAGTACAATGTAATTTGTGCGTCATTTTTAGACAAACTTTTGCGTCTTTTCATGTGTTCGTATACAGACAATATAATTATATCCCCATTTGACTGCGGCCATGTATTGTGTTTCTTATGCAGGTAAAAATGTAGTTCGTTCTTTGGTTTCGGACACCAGTGCATGTTAAGCAAATATTGGGTTGGTGCGAATGAAATGCAAAGCAAAGGACCAGCACACGTGCGCGGTGAGAAAGGAAAAGTAGGACAACTTACCTAGGCAAAATAATCCTCCTCGGCATCGACACATAGTTGTCATCTGTCCTGCAAGGTCGTGATCCCGGAACGAAAAACGTCCTGTGGCTGGGACCCGAAGTCATCAATTGCACGTTGAACCTCGTTGTCTGCCGTGAACTGTTTCCCGGACAGGAAGTGATCCAGGCGACGAAGCGGATGATAGCCTGTCAGAGACGAGTCCGAGAAATAGGCAGGATAATGCAGTGCTTCATAGCCCAAGGCACTTAGTGTCAGCATCGTTCGGTGTGCGACATGAGGACCGTCGTTATCCTGGAGCAGAAGAACACCATGTCTGTTGGGCAAAGCCGGCTGTTTCTGCAGAAATGTTTGGTACATTTGGTGTAATTCAGCACAAAAACGTTCTGCAGTGATGGCTGGGCTCCTTGCCAAGAAACTCCGATGAATTATCCCGGCTGTGGACCACCAGACAAGGAGCATCATCTTCTTGGTGTGTAGGTGTGGCTTAGGACGCTGTCCAGCAGGCTATGCCTTGCTGGACGACTTCGTTTTGCTGGTCTGTATCTCCAATTCGAAACTTCACAAACCATCGCCGAATGGTTCGTTCGTTGGATGTATCCTCCCCAAACGCTTTGTTAACGTTTCGAGCGGCGATTCCTGCAGAATGGCCAAGTTTTAATTCATACAGGAAGATGACTCTCAAATTTGGCGTCCGCATGTTTCATTTGCAAGCTACGTTACGTCTAAAAAAACCACGCCTGAACCTTGTTCTTCACACACATACTAGATATTTACAGTAACTCTGTGACGTAATACCCGTAACATTTGTGGGTGGTTCCATTCCGCTGTGGTGGGGGCCTGTCTCCACTGCTCGTGCGCGCCGGACATTTCGTTCGCACCAACTCAGTTTTCTTCATTTTCAAAACTTTTTTTTCTAGTTTCTTAACCTTAATGATAAGATAATGCGACATATTTTCCATTACTACAACACACTCGTATATGTATGCTTTCAGACCGGAAAAAACTTTTTCAAAATGTAGAGCTTCACAGAGAACGGCCCACGTACGTATTGCACATTTGAAAAACCAGCGAGAAAACAATATGTGAGGATCTCTGCGAACGAGAGGCCCCTTTAAATACTTAGATAGGGTTTTGGTATCTTTTTCTTGTGTATATGTATGTGTTCAAGTGACAGCCGTGTAAGATATCTTGTACGAGAACGAACAATTTATCCTTGCAAACTCACTGCTGGACATTTTGGGGACATTGGTCCTCAACGACGCCATTTTGCTCGAACGCGTAAGATAGTCGTTGGTTGTCAAGTACATGGTGATATTCGGTACGCCTTCTTACATGGTCGGACACGGAACTTAAAGAACATTCGTTACGAGGTGTCAACAATACAACTCCCAAAAACGTTGGGGGTTCGCGGAGGAAGAGAGACGAGGAGGACATTAGAGATTCGAAGCGCGAGGAAAAAGGAGATGTCACGGTGATACAGCATAATGTTTTTTCGTTGTATGGGATATAACCCATTAAGCATGTAAATAATGTACAGTTGTATATATATATCTTGAATAAATACTCGGATTTCTTAGCAAATGGATTCCTGAAGGTATTTTCCCTAAGGCCGACTTTGTAAAGGACGAAAAGAAACCAAACGGGCCTGGGAACCACAGGCTCGCTAAAACATGTTACACAATACTTTGAACAACATGGGTTTCAATCTAATATCTTTCATCTAGCATCTAAATAAATCAGTATTTGTTGCACGATTTCCAGCATAAGCATTCCAGAAAAAATTTCGATTCTATCAGACTTCCCGTATAATAATTATCGTTTAACTCACGGCGTTTCACAAATTCTCGAATCGATTAAGAAATACTGAGTTAATTCAAGTACGTTTCAGCAAAAGAAAAGAAAAGAAAAGAAAAGTGGATAAAGCCACCTGTCAGACATAATACTTAGGTTTGGTAGAAACTGTTATAGAAAGGTAGCACGGCTGCCCAGATATTCAGACCTGTTTTCACCAAATGCTTTTCTGTGGAGAGAGAGAGAGAGAGAGAGAGAGAATCGTAATGAATACCACGTTAGAAACAAACTGAAATGAAACATTTTTGAAAAACTGAATTTATTGCAAAGGAAATGCTAAAGATAGAGAGTGTACAAATATTTAGCGGTGGGCCAAAACGTGACTAGGATTCGATGGAAACATTTACTGTATCTTTCATAACTAGCCCGGATGTGTTACGAATATTCATGTTAGTTCATGCATTAATAAAACGGTTATTAAGAAAACCCTCTTCCCTATGGCGAGGGAAAATATCTTGGGAAATGGAATTTCAGATTCCCTATTTATGTAACATTTGTTGATTACATTCAAGTTTTGCGGAGCACCACATGTTTCTGCTTCCATCCAATTTCTAATTCCTATTAGCTCTTTTCTCCTTTCTAAAGGTATTTAAAGAACATAAACTCACCTAAGAAATCATGCAGCGGCTGCACCATGTGGGCCCAAGTGTATTTTGGTTCTTTAATGCGAAGTAACTGACTGAACATATTGCACCGAGGAATTCATTAAGACTCTAATGGATCTTCCTCAAGGACACCTGTCCCGCTCTTGTCGTATATGGGTATGATTAGTTTCTAACAGTGCTGATGTTTTTCTTTCGGCTCCTTTTAGTCTCTGACGCTCTCTTGCCATAATTATATGCATTTTCCGCAAAATTAAATAAATAAATTATTCATTTCCTTTATGACTTCCGATTTGTAAGATGAACTCTGTAACAATATACTAATAAAAGACAGAGAGAAGATATAAGTATCAACTTTTGCATGCATAATGTTCATCGATTTATATTATTCGGAATCAGATTTTTGCTCGCTTCGAAGTATTTTCCATTTAATGATAGGTTTTATTTTGATGCTATGCAGAAGTTCTGAGGTTTAGTTCCACGACTGCAAGACATAAGTACGTTTTAAAATAAACATATAAATAAAATACAATACTTTCGTCGTAAACTTTCGAAATGAAGAGCAGGGGAGAGTAATTACTCTAATTTTATTCATTTCACTTTGCAAAGCGCTGTTTTAGTTTTCAAAGAAACTGTTTACAAGAAATTGTGCGTATCAAAGTATGTATTTTAAAAGTGGTTGAAGTAATTATTTTATTCTCCAAAATTCAAATTATAATCTGAAAGAAATATTTTTTTCGTATAGTTTGTTACGGTCTTGGTTTACACCTTCCTAAGCCGTGATACCCAGCACAGGTATTAATTGAATTATTAATTTCAGGCCTCACATCAGTCCAATCTTTAACATATAATTATGAAGATTTCTGAATGAGTTTTCCAAAAGCAGTATGTAACCATGTGTTAAGATTTTATGACTACGAACAGACATTGGTAATTAGGTTCACTTGGCGATAGTAGTATTAAATAATTGTAATCGCGAAAATTTCGCGAATCTTCGGTTTCTGATAAAAGAAAAAAATCCTCCA
This sequence comes from Macrothele yani, assembly GCA_039090855.1. Classification (NCBI taxonomy): domain Eukaryota; kingdom Metazoa; phylum Arthropoda; class Arachnida; order Araneae; family Macrothelidae; genus Macrothele; species Macrothele yani. The sequence continues at coordinate 80,807,683 of CM076994.1, forward strand.
ATAATAAGGATTAGAAATGCCATCTAGTGTTCTTGAAGAGTTGTAAGGCATAAGGTCTCACCCTAGAATTTCTCAGCTTTAGATCCGGGGTTGATGACTCGTGGTTTCGACGAAAGAAACCCCAGTTCCAACGGCAGACACTATTCCACCTTATTCGCTCGAAGACGATCCCTCTAAGGAAGTTGAAGTTTAGAGCCTTTAACCTCTATTTGAGACTGGCGGAGGAGGTAACACCTCTGGAAATTGAAGCCCTACTACGACGTCTGGATGTGCTAACCAGTCGCCAATTAAGGTCACGCACGGCAACCCACAGGGACAATCTCGCTCTACTGCGCATGCCTCCACAACCATCACACAACTGCTCGCAATACCTGTCGTCAACGTGTCGTCGCAAATATTTTCCCCGATGAACTTAGAATACTGCAAAAAGGCCCTAAGTTTGCCTTCGAAGAATCAATTAACCCCCAAGTCTATCATTAGATCAATTGAGAACCTTCTGAATAAAATCCCACCGCAAGAAAGGGATATGATCAGACGCCAGAGCGTCAACAAGCTGGATTGAGCCATTAATCGTCTCCAACAAAAAGGGGTTACGGGAACTCGCAGAAGAATCTAGCGTCTCAAGATGGACCGCAAGATAATCTTCACCCTGACGGATAAGTCGAGACAGATCGCCGTCATGGTTACATCAAACTACGACCAAAAGCTAGCTAGCTTCATCGAGTAATCTGAATCGCTCCTGCAAAAGGAGGATAGCTCAACCGATGGGTTGCCAAGACTAAAAAGCAGCGAGGGTGCCAGCGCTACCAGAGTCCCTGAAGAGAGGAGCCAGACTGTCTCAGCGACCTCGTGTTCCTAGACTTTTTGGTAGATTAAAGCACCACCAACCCGGCAACCCCGTCCGACCAATTGTCTCTAGGAGGTGCTCTCCTTCGACCCACCTCGAGAAGGCGTTATCTTCCTTTCTGCAGATTTTTCTTCCGACAACTGAAAGGGTACTACGCTCCTCAACTGATTTTGTCTCCAGGTTAAAGGGCATTTCTGTTAATTATGATGGCATTATAGGCAGTTCTGACGTTGAAGCCCCATACCCTTCAATCCCGGTTTCCGAAGCAACTGCCAATCTCAAGCAGTATCAGTGGAGACCCCACCGAGTCCAACTTCTTCAGCTACCGCTCCAGCGTATACAGGCAGACAAAAGGAGTCTCAATGGGGTCTCCACTGTCATCCGTCCTAGTTGTAGCAGTGCTGCGTCCTTTGGAAAACTATGACAACACAAGAACCGCCACACTCTGGGAAACAACAGAAATCTTGACTCGACGGGAAACCCGCAATAAAGATGTTTCCACCAATCTACGAGTGATCAGGCACGCCCTCCTCGATATTTCATGAGCGTAACAGTCTGTTGGATTTTTGAGCACTCGTGATCTGAACGAGTGCCTTGCACGTATATTTTTTATTTATTTATTTTGAATACTTTGTTTGGTTCGGTTTATCGTTTGCTAAACAGCTTCCTGATGAAGCCGCCCGTAGGTGGTGAACACTAGCAGAATTGTTATTCTCTGTTGTTTATTCTACTCCAATAAACAGATTTATATACATTTAGTCTTGTTATCATGGATACTAATGAACATGAACTTTGCTTTTGCTTTTTTCCATTGTTGGTGCAGTACATGCTTTAGCGTCGTGGTTCTTAACGGCTTTTATTGGATGTACTTAGTAACGTCGTTACAAAATGCAAACTATTAAATTTATAGCTTGCAAAGAATCAGTAAGAACTCGAAACCGTCTACATGTCTACAGAGCTGAAAAGAAGATTCATCTTTACCACACATTCTGTTGATTCCAAGGTGTTTGATGTAAACGATATTTGATGTTTTGTCTAACACAGAAACTAAAACTTGATTTTGATATAAAGTACTCGGTACATTAATAAAAAAACAATAACGTAACGTAGAAAATTAAAAAAGTCAAGTTAGGGTGCACGCACTGGAATCCATTTATTATTGAAAAGATGAAACAGAAGAACTTTCCCCCAAATCTACAGTCACATTGCTGCTTGTTACTAAATTTCTTTGCACAGAGTTCTTGACTTTAGTGTTAATAAATTTATCACATGGTGATGGTACACTTGTATGATGTTCTCTTTACAAATGGTATCATTCTATAATGTCTTTAGGGTTTTGCAGTAGTTGTTAATTAACTTCCTTAGATAAACATTTGCTGAATGCCTGTACATGAGTATTTGAATAATGGCCAGTGGTCAAAAGAAACAGAAAACTTGCGCAACAAGTCCACTTGTTTGTTCGTGCAAATGGTAACAGACATACGACGTGAGCGTTGGAGCGTCGCCTTAAGGGGTGCCCCCACCGTCCGAAATCGGGGAAGGAACTGACCTGTCTTCCAAGCCGAGTGGAAGAAAATACCGCTAGCCGTCGTACAACGCCTGAATGAGAGTATTCCCAGCAGGGTCGCAGCTCTAATCGCCGCTCGCAGAGGCTCTACCAACCACTGAAGGTGAATAAACTTCGTTTTTCTTTGCTATCACAGGTGTCCAATTACTTGTTGGTAAATAGTGTATGTAACTCAGCAGCTAATTTAACTAACGGCCCTGGTGAAATGAATAGACTCAACAAATGTACTCAAACCACTTGTTTATTCGTCAAACCGGCAGCAGACATATGATATCAATTATTTGCCACAAGTACGCTTTACCTTTGTGTAGCTTTTAAAGGGCATTCATAAATCGTAAATCATCTGACGAAAATAAGAGCAAGCCCTAGTAATGTAAACAATCATAGAAATCCCCACGATATACGTAGTGCGATCAAAACGTTCAGAGACTAGGTACGTAGCGCGTCAACCCAGCAAAAGCGCAAGTGTTGGAAAACTGCTGGCCAACAGCTAGCAGTGATGATGGGTCACTGCTGGCTGAAATCGTCCGCTCACGGGCCGGTAGCGGGCCGTTGGTGGCAGTGCCATCAGTTGGCAGCCATTGATGGCCTTGCAGCATCGCCGTTAGTTGCGGGCTTCCGAGTAAGTGCCACTCGTGGCCGGTAGCTGGCAACCGGAGGAACCCCAACAAGAGGTGAATCAACACCTGGCGTGTCTCTCATGGTACCAGTTAGTTGAAGACGACGCTATCGCCATCGTGTTTTTTTAGTGGATGTTAAGCAAAAAAAGTTATATGTAGAGGCGAATTAATTTCCTAATGAAATGCCACGTCGACGAAGATAACAGTCGGAAGAAAAATATATAAATAATTATTAATGAACTGTATGAAATAGTCAATTACTCTCATGTATTTATAGAAACTCATTTCGTAACAAAATTCCTGCAGTGACAGACAAAGAATCGAGAATACAAACAGCCATGAAATACATCCACTCCATTACCATGAATAACAAGACATAACTTCTGTGTAATCTTTCGTTTCAACATACATTAAACCGCTTGAAACAAAAGTCCCTGAAAAGCATAAAAAATCCTTATGTTGGATAAAAATAAGAATTACATGCGTACACAATTTATCAATTATTTGAAAAAAAATAATAATATGCTCATTCGTACGTTGAATACACAAGATTGGAGAAATTCGCTGCTACAAATAACGTCTAGTAAAATAAAATACCTTTCCTCTTTAGAACAAATGTTGCTTCGGACCGCGGAAATAAGAAATACAATGGTAAAAATGAAACAGGATGTGAAATGAACGGTTAATTATATTAATTAAACAATCACCTTTGAAAACCACAAGGACAGCACAAAAATTTGGAAAGCGCCTTTAAGTTGGTACACTTGTTAAAAATGAGTGAAGTTCCCTTAAGGTAAATAAAAACAATCGTTACGTTGAAAAAATAAATTTACGAATTATATGAAACGGACATTTATGAAAAATACCTCGCAATATTGTAAAATTAAAAAGAGAACCATTCGTTTCACATCCCTCAGGAAAGAGGCTGAGCTTCAAGCAAATGCTTGAGCGTGGGAAATCCGTCCAGTTGCCAGAGCGCCCGCTTTCCCCGCAGACAGTCCTCGGTTCGTTTTCAGCCAGATCCAAACGGACGTTTTTCAGGACCAGTCGAGAAAATTTCCCCAGCCTAGCGGACCACATTAGGCTAGCCATCATTTATGTTACGTGCTTGCAGGGCAGCTTCAGGACCGCGTGTGGCAACCACTGCCGGTGATGGATATCTGACGGCCCTGTTCTGGCATATGCTGATGGCGTGCCAACTGTGGCCCAGCTACAGCCCTGAACTGCTGGTCCACGCGGTGGCCACCGGGACATTTGTTGACGGTTAGGCAGCGGCAAAATAGTACTTGGCCACCGCTGGTTGCCAGTACTGGCTTGAGTGTTGGCCCAGCAACAATGTTTTTGCTGGGAAGAGATGGCAGTACGAGGACCCGCGAACAGCGGTAGAGGGCCGTGACCATCATGAGTCATTGTGCCGAGTGGCGTCATTCTGTAAACATCGAGAGCTGTGCTACACGATATTTAATCGCAGCAGAACACAGCTGCGATTTCGGTATGGACTGCAAACTAGAGCAGCAAGCGAACATCAATTTACTGCGTCAAACTCGGCCAATCGGGAACGGAGATGCATGAAATGTTGCGGCAGGCTTATGGCAATGAAGCAATGAGTCGTGCTAGGTGTTTTGAGTGGCACTCGCGCTTCAAGAGCGGCAGAACGGCACTGGAAGACGACGAGAGGTCAGTGCGACCGTCCACGAGTAAAATAACCGGAAATGTGGACAAACTTAAGGAACTGGTGCATGAGTATCGTCGGAGAGCCATTCAAGATATTGCTACCAACGTCAATGTGTCACACGGAACAGTGCAAGTAATTCGGACGTCGGTTTTGAACATGCACCGCATTGCTGCAAAGTGTGTGCCAATAATTCTGAAACTCGAACAGAAGACGCTCCGTGTCGAACTCTGTCAAGATCAGCAGGTGGTGACTGAAACAACGTTCCTGTCGCGGGTCATCACTGAGGACGAGACTTGGGTCTACGGTTACAACCCGGACACCAAGCAACAGTTATCGCAGTGGAAGAGCCCGGCATCTCCACGGCCGAAGAAGGCCCGACAGATCCGTAGCGCAATCGAAAGTATGCTCATCGTGTTATTCGACATTCGTGGGGTTGTGCACGGTGAATTCGTCCCCCAGGGCCAGACCATCACCGCTCCTTTTTACTGCGATGTTCTGCGGCGTCTTAGGGAGGACATTCGCTGCAAACGACTTAAAATGTGACGCACGGACGATTCCCTGCTCCATCACGACAATGCAGCAACTCACAGAGCGTGAGCAACACGCCAGTTTTGCAGCCGCAACATCATGACTACCCTTCCTCACCCGCCTTTCTTTCTGTTCACGAAGATGAAACTGAAGCTCAAGGGTCGCCGTTTTGAAACCGTGGACGAGATCCAGCGAGAATCGCAGAGTGTACTCGACACTCTTAGCGAACAGAACTTCCAGGGAGCATTTCAGCAGTGGCAAAAACGCTGGCTGCGCTGTATCGCTGCCCAAGGAGATAACTTTGAGGGAGATCATAGCCAGATTTAAGTAACGTCAGTACTTTGTTGTATATCGGCAAGTCTCTTTCCACGGTTTTCACCTCTCCACTTTTCGTACCCTCGACTTAGCTCTTTATTTACATTTGATTTGTTAGAAGCCTTGACAAAAGGTACAAGTAGTTCGGAAAAGTAATGCGCCGTTCAGTAAAAAAATCAAATGGGGAAATAAATTTTACTTAAGAAACAAAAACTCAAAAGGATGGTTAAATTAGAGATTTACGTCTGAGTTTCTTAAAGCATTCCCACTATGAGGCTTTCACTGCTCTTCAAATTGTAAATTATGTACAGGTTTGAATAAAACGGCAAATTTATTCAAACTAACTCAGAAATAATTAGAAAAACAACAACGTTTTCTTTTTAAAATCGTGCATCACCTGCATTCTCATTGGCTGTCGGAACTGACGCAATGCAGGGTATGTGACCCTCGTACGCTTTTGGGTTTATCTTGATGCCAAATATTCCAGCATACAGCTCGTCTTGAATACGTACCCTATAAACTCACGCTCTGCAGACTGATAATTCTGGTATGTAAAACACAAAGGTTGTAAATGGGTTTCACAGGAGCTTCCTGGTAAATACTTTATGGAAACACCAGTATGCATGAATTTTCTTCGACAGTATCTCAAATTTAATACTATTTTCTGCCTAACTAGACTTGGGTCGGAAATATTACGTCACTGTTATTTTGTTATCGTTGCTAAAGAATTACTCTCACTGTTATGACCACTCTTACAATACGTAGCAATTCCAAATTTACTGATAATAATATCACAGTTAGCCATGTACGAGCAATGCTTGGGGTTCAAAATCACTGTTGCGTCGTAGTTTCGGTTAACATGTCACCATATCTGAACACTCTGTCTACTTTTCTGAGGAAACGCCATTGAGGTCGTTAGAGATGTTAGCTTTCTTTCAGTCTCCTCTTTTTCAAGCGCTTAAGATAGCTTTTGTTTTGGATTTCGCTGTGCGTTCGATCGTAATCAAGGAATTTAAATCTAGCCAAGAGTAATAGTGATTTTGTCACTGTTACAAAGGAACAGGTGGCTTGCCGTTCCGTTACTGCTCCGTCAACACTATGGTACACTGTGATTTTGTCACTGTTACAAGTAAGATTGTGACTCACATTTTCGACTTTCTTACAGCATCTTCACAGAAATTCTAAAGGGGTATTTTTTCACCTTTTAAAGTCCCCGTTACTTTGGGGAACTGTCAACAGTTTTACTGTGACAGGAAAATCACAGTTAAGCCCACCTCTACCCACCTCTACTTCTAAGGCCTAAGCCCATCTCTACTTCTAAGGTGAAGCCACGTCAGTATACAGAAACTCTACCAGCATGCGTAAATTTCTTTGGTAGTACTGTTACATGCTGTTAATAGTAACTTCTAATGTATCTGCCTAACTTCTAATTTCGAAAAGTTCTGTATTTAAAACATTTATGCTTTCGCTGCTACTCATTTTGAGCCAGTTTTGTGGGCAACTCATTATATCTTCGTACACACGTGGTTTCTTTCTCTTTGGTAATGCCTACATTGGGCAACAGTTTTTTCCTTGATGCAAAGTTGTACCTAATATGAGAATCCCCTGTATTCATCATTTCTGTAAACCACCCAGACATACAGTCATTTGCAAAAGTTTAAGACCACTCGTAAATTTATTGGAAATTAAGATTTTCAAAGAAACAACTAATTACTAGTCAGAGATATTTGAAAAAATGACACCACGGATGAATACTTATATTCTTTAGAACACAAAATGACCGAAATCAGTACTTTGTGTGACCACCTTTGATATTTATAACGGACAGAATACGATGTGGCATACTCTCAATAAGGGATTTGCAGTAGTCACTTTAAATGTCTATGAACCACACGCATTTTATCGCAGCCATCAAAGCTTGGGAATTTAATAGCTGTTTTTCTGCTACCTTGTCTTTTAAAATGGGCGTCGGGACTATTACCGGGCCAGTCAAACACAGTTATGTTTTTCCTCTGTAGATAGTCCTTTACTGTCTTTGATCTGTGGCATGCAGCATCATCATGCATAAAGATTGTGCATCCGTGTACTTGCATATGAGTTAACAGCTTCTCAGGTAACATTTCCACATCAAAGGCACTAGTCATGGTAGTGCCTATCGGCAAAAAGGATAATGAAGCAGCACCGGATGCTAACATAGCACCTCATATCATCTGAGTAAGCGGATGTCTCACAGGGCCAACGGTGTATTTTTCATCAAACCCTTTGCCTTTTGGTCGTCGAACATGTGCTTCACGTGATTCAAATTGACGCAGTTGAATCATCGGAAAAAGAACATGGTTCCAATCTTCAGCAGTCCACGACTGATGACGCTTCGCAAACTGGAGTCTCTTCTTTTTCCTGACAGAGGTTAGTCTAGGTTTATGGGCAGGCTTATAAGACTTTAATCCAAAAACTTTGCTAAGACGCCGGGAAACAGTGCTGATACTAATATCAGACCGTTTTAAATGTAGAACGGCTTTGTTTTTCTTGCACGAACACGGAAAACGCACAACTATTCACCTTATGGTATTGTCATCAGGTGGGGTTGTTTTCCTTGGAGGTCCACTTCTCTTTCGGTAGCTAAATTCACCTGTATCTTGATATTTCATGATCGTATTAGGAATAGCAGTCTTGCGCACAATAACCTTTCTGCTTATGTAACGTTCGGAGTTACGCCATGATATAAAGTCACTATTTGTACCTTTGAGTAACACTTAATGAGGCCTTTTTGCCCATTGTTCGCTACATACAGGGTGATTCAGCTAAGCATGTACAAACTTCTGGGAGGGTTAGGTTGCACAAAGACAAATCGGAATCACATAGTAATGCAGGGTCGGGAACGCCATCTTCATGTGGTAAATGGCGTTGTTCGGCCACGAGAATGCTCATACGTTCTTTCAGCATACCGTCATTTGTAAACCGCCCGCAAAGGTAACACTAGCTGATGACTCTACCTGCACCGTCAAAGTGCTGACTTCGCAGGGAAATGCGGAACTCTCTCGAATAGTTTTGGGATAGATAGTATCCCTCGACGGCGTTCCGACAGCCAGCCTGTCAGTCACCGGAAACCACGGTCTTCTACTCGGACAGATTCGGTCTAGAGACCTGTGGGGATCTGCCTCCCCCACGGGACTGGTACCTTACACCCCCTGTCACAACCCGTGTGTGCGACGTGCTATGGGCAGTTGGGGCAAGCAACTTTTTCAAAATATCTCATCTCGTGGCCGGGAGATCGCCCGCCAACGCGAGTTTTTGGGACTACTGTCCTTTATTTCAAAACTCAGCACAATTACAAACATTTTCACTATGAGGGTCTCATGCACCCCTCTCACAATACTTAGATACTAAACAAAAATCACACACATTGAAATATTTACATTGTTCACAGCTCTAGGGCCAGAGCTGTGGTGATGACCCCGGGCCAGGGTCAAATCAAACACCTTGGTCAGTAGACCGAGAAACTCATTATTGAGAGTTACGTACCTCCGAGGGTACTTCCATTTGTCAACCATAGTTGACCCGACTCTTTCTTTGCTCAAGTTCCCTAACAAGACTAGGACATGTCTTGCTGAAGCTGGAGTGAGCGACGTCCAACTTCAGTCGGAACTTGGCATTCGCAGCGGTGCAGTTGCTGCAGTTCGGTGCGGCGGCACACTGATGGTGCTGGTGCCCAACATCACCACAATTGCCGCACCTTGCATCTGTCTCGGGGCAGTTGCCTCGGAAATGGCCGAAGCCATTACACCGAAAGCACCTGACCTCCCTCAAAAATTCCTTTAGACGGAGCACTGACCAACCCAAGTTCAGTGTCTTCCGCCTCACCAGGTGCTTGAAAGCCTTGGGTTCCACGTCTGCCACCCAGTGGACCCTACCTCCCTTGCCCCTGATGGGAAAACAGGCTTTGAACCCGTTCTCGAGCTCTGGGTTCTGCCCACAAACCATCTGCTCGAACTCTTTCCCTGAGAGATCCCCGTCGACCCCATACACTATCAACCGGGGATTTCTCTTCCGTGGGGCCGTGGGGGATGTGCAATCCTTGGTCATAGGATTGCTTCTCAACTCCTGGGCTAGGCGGTCGAGCTCCCCGGGATGGGAACATTCCACCGCGACCCCTCCTTTCCGGATGCTCCGAATGCTCTTGACCCCTATCTGCAGTTTAGTTGGGTTTACTGCAGTTTTTAGGGTCTTCTTCGTGTCCTCTGAGGACGCACTCTCAACTGTCGGGTAGACTAAAAGCACGTGTCTTCTGTCTACCGACTTTCCCTTCTTTTAATCTCACTCAGGGCGGGCGAAGGCCCTTTCGCCTTGTTAGCCCCCTTCTTAGCCACTTCGGCGTAGGAAGCCGCTTTTACTTCGGATTCGCAGCGCAACTCATCCCGCACGGACAGCCTGCCTTCGAGGTAGGATGCCCGTGCTGCTTGCCCGTAACAAGCGTCTCTAACACTGCTCAGGGCAGCTTTCACCTTCTCTCTCCCTGAGGAAGTGACCCGCAAGTCCGAGAGAACGGACTCGACTTCCTTAGTGAGGTCGCAAATGAGATTCACAAACTCCTCGGGTGTAAGCTCCTCGGGTGTCCTGGGATGCGTACCTCCCACCGAAGGTACCTCTGGGCACCCCGCGGACGACCCCTCAGGAGCCCGAGAGGGTTCGGGCTGGGGTGTTGTTTTCCCCTTCCTTGCCATGGGCGGAACTGGCAAGGGGGTGCTTACACCCTTCGTGGGTGTAGCGGCTTTAGAGCCCCTCGCTTGGGGAGGCGTCTTCGACAGTTTCCCCCAGCATTGGGCTCTACCTTCCTGCTGTTCTCGGAAGAGGGGCTAAATCCTTTAGCACTGCCGACAGGGCTTGGTAGTGCTTCTGCCGCTACCTTCTGCGTCCGGGTTGTCCCGGACGATTTGGGGACGGGCTCCTTAGATTTCACTCTACCCTTCTGGGTAGTTGGCATCTCTGTGAGAGAGATGAAAAAACACAAAAATTTCTTCTAAGTACTGAGTGGGCACCCAGAGGTTCTCCCACTCTAGTCTAACATTAGTAGCCTGGCGCTCGGGCTCTGGGCGAGCGAGAGACCCCTCGTCCGTGGGACCGATACGACGACGACGTACCCGATGACTGATGCCAGAGTCTCTATGCGAGCTGATCGGAACTTCGCCCTCACAAGGGCGTTTTTACTAAGTCCCGTCACTGCTCTAAATCGTGGGTAACGTATACTACCCAGATCGGTTAAAACAAAAATCGCGAGATCGGGATTGAAACCCGTCTCGCGGTTGGAATCGTCAGTTCTGCTCAACGGCGCAGTTCAGCTCAAACAAACACACACAGAAACTCTCACCCGGTCGGCATCAGACTGACCGGTCGCCCGCAAAGGTAGTAGGAAGGCTGAGTTCACGAACGCGGAAATGGCTGATATGCACCTCGCAAATGGAGCAGCGGACTGCAACGGACGAGCCGCGGTGCAACTGTACCAGGAACGGTACCCGATTAGACGAGTGCCAAACCACCAAATGTTTGAACGGCTGCATCAGAGTTTATGCGACTTGACACAGCTATTGAACGAACAACAAGTCCCTCAACTAAATGCAGGAAAACATTCGTGCACATGAACCAATTAGATGAATACCATCTTCACACGATTTTAATGATATCAAAATATGAAATATATGTACAATTAAAATACTCTAATGCACACTAGCACTTTCAGAGCGACAGTCGCCCCATCATCAGGTGTGATCGGATCTCCCAAACCATTCAGTATAAATATCTGTAGTGCACCATAACTGCAATCAACGTAACAGAATTTTGCGACATACGCGCCATCTGTCCCGGCGGTTAAACCACGATCAGAGCGACACCACATCACAAATCGTAAACATGATTATAACTGCAACATTAAGTATTAAAGTATAAAAAACGAAGATAGTTCTGTGGATTGTCTAACACTTGTAGACAAAAGACGTCTTCAAATATCAGGTAGATCCCAAGAGCAATTATCATTACAGCAACTTCGTTTGAACGCGGAAATGAACAAACTCTCAGTCACCAGTAGCATGTGTGTAGAGGCTGGGGTTATCAAAATTTTGGCATTGTCCCAATCAGGGATTAAATCTTCTGAATCAATGCACTTGGTAAAGGCTGTACAGATATGGCTTGCTTTTAAACTATATTTATGTTCCTGCAGCCTAAGGCACAGTTTCCGACAAGTGGAGCCTACATAATATTTAATACTCTCATGCGAGCCATTTTCCAATAGTGGGATGCAATAAACACCCCACCTCTGTGAATCATCAATTCCTTGGCGGTCTTTCCTCAAAACAGATGATAGGTTGTTAACACCCACGCCAAAATGTAGCCGGTTTCTAGAGCAAATTTTAGACATTAAAGTAGTAAAACCAGGTAGGAAAACCATTTTTCTGACAAACCTTTTAGCAACAGGTGGATCACCGACCAAAGTTGACAGGTGTCGACGGGATGCAAAAACTCGACGAGAAATTTTACAAGCAATCTGTCGAGGATAGCCGAACGAGTGGGCTAAATCAAAAATGTAATTAATTTCCTGGTTAAAGAAAAACCTGGTGGAGGCAAGTGTAAATGCTCTATGAAACAAAGAGTAAAGTGCTGCAACTTTATGTTGCATTGGATGAAAAAGAGGCAAATGGGATTAAGGAACCCGGGGCAGAAGGCTTACGATAGACCGAAAAAGATAAGTGATTCGAGATTGGGTGCCTATGAATACAAAAATCTAGAAAAGGAATTTCACAGTTAGACTCAAGTTGTACCGTGAGCTTGATAGTGGGATACTTTGAAGAAAGTACGTCGGCGAAACAAAATAAATCATCTTGGGAGTGAGGCCACGCTACCAAGGTATTGTCAACGTACCTTAAAAATAAAAGCGGGGGAAGGGGAAATTCACTAATAACTTGGTTCTCAAGATCCTGCATCAGGATCTCAGCGAGAACTGCTGAAAGAGGGGAACCTTCAAGTTGCTGATAAATACAGCTTTGGAATTAAAAAAACGAATGTTGCTTAACAAATCGAAAAGCATTCATAATAGCCGAAATTTTGTGCGGGGGGAACGCGGGTATCAGCAAGTTTAGCCTCGATAATTTGATGTGTAGCCTCTATGGATACATTAGGGTATAATGTTACAACATCTAAAGACGCCAAAATGAGAGGCCCTGGGTGTGACTGAAGTACCCTAAGCCTATCTAAAGCCTCAACGGGACTCTTAATCGAGTAAAGTGAACTCCCGGTAAATTTGGCAAGATAATTGGCCAAAGCTTTTTCTAAAGGTCTGGTAGGGCTAACATAGCCCGATACCAGAGGACGAAACGGGTACCCCACCTTATGCAATTTAATGCGACCAAATATATCAGGCACACGGTAACCTGGGGGTGGAGTAAAAGCAGACGCAAAGCCCTCAGGAAATTCATGAGCTTTCTTTAACCTACCTAAAGCAGAAACTGTGGACTTCGTTGGATCAACACGTAACTCCTTGTGCAAAGATAGTATGAATTACTTCATTCATACCTTGAAAATAAAAGCTGCTGTTTACAATAACCAACTGCGAATATTTATCAGACAACACACTAGAGATCTGCGGGTCATTCCTAAGCCCCGTCAGTTGCTGCGCCGTGTAATGTGGTTCCAGCATGATGGGACCCCCGCCCATTTCAACAATGACGTTCGTCATCACTTAAACATGACATTTGGACATCAGTGGATCGGGCGTGGTGGTTCCGTTCATTGGCCTGCAAGATCACCGGACTTAACATGACTTGATTACTTCTTCTGGGGTTACGTCAAAGACTGGTGTAGGACACACCGGTTGAAAGTGATGAAGACCTTGTATCATGCATCTCTGTAGCTGCTTCGGAAGTCCGAATCACGCCAGAAAATTTTCCAAAATGTACGTGATTCCATGCGCTGACGATGTCAAGTATGTGTTACAGGTCATGGTCTCGCAACTTTGAACACCTTCAATGCATTTCGCAAATGTCTTGTGAGTAATAAAAATCATTTTTCTCTTACATGCTGCTCTTTCATTTCTCGTTCTCTCTGTACACTACTAACACATGAAGATGGTGTTTCCGACCCTGTATTGCTAGGTGATTCCGATTTGTCTTTGTGCAACCTACACCTCCCAGAAGTTTGTACACGCTTAGCTGAATCACCCTGTATAATAGAAAATACGTACAAAACTTCTCAACATAAAAACCAGAAGCAAACTGACGCTCGCACGCTTCCCCCAACACTATCAACAGGTGCAGCTGTAGGATGATGCAACACCGACAGGAAGTTGAGTAATATAGACAGTAGCTGACCCAAACGGCAGAAATCTTCTAATACCAACAGGTGGTCTTAAACTTTTGCAAATGACTGTATTCTGTAACTTTTAATTTCTCTATAAATAATTATTCTGTCTTTTTAAATCACACAAGGTCAGTAAATTTTCTGTCTTCACAAAAAAAAAAAAAATCTTTTAAAACCAGTAGCTCTGCGTTACTTTCTCGGCTAAATTCAACGCTTTAACCCTTTAAAATCCTAAGGCGTTAATTTACATTAATTGCTACAATAGTAGAAATTTTTTTCCTTATTATGTACTTTTCGTCATGGATGAAGATCTGGTTCATAATTACACTCAACCATGACGAGTCCTCCGTTTTAATTGTCAACTTAAAGAAACGAAATGCTCTCTGACATTAAGCAGTTTAACCTCGAAACATTCTGATTTTCTTTGGTATCTTTCACGACGAAGAGTGTCACAGAATATTAAAAATTTCTTGTTTCAGAGTTCTTAGACTACCTTCATCGTAGCACTTCGAGACGAATATTGACGACATTGTCAATGCGATTAAATTGACGCTCTTCTCACTTCACCTTATGAATCAGCTTTGGAAGAAAATAAATACATGGGAAAAGTTACCCCTTAAAAAGGCCACATGTCATTGCATTATAGTGTACTTGTGTGATACACCTTAAATTTACACCTGCATTGACCATAGTTATATCATAGTTACCACCGACATAGCGCGGTTGGTTAAGTCGCTATGCTCTGTGTTTGAGGCGGTCGTTTCTGAATGGTGTTCGAATCCCGGTCCTGCAGGCCATCTAGTGGGAGGTTTTTGCGGGGATTTCCGCAGGCTCCCTGTGGTGTTGGGGATGCGAGTGCGTAGATGGTTCCCTTTGAAGTTGGCACCGGACGCACTTTGTCTCTTATCCATGGACAGCAGAGAAATGGAAAGCGGGCTACATTTATTTGCCAGTAACTCTCAAGGGCGCATAGTTGTCTTTGCGGGACTCAACCCGCCATGTGCGGACGAGATGGATGGATACCATAGTTAACAGTTACACCATAGTCATTCTATACCTTCCACATAAGTACCATGTTGACTCGTTCATAAACTTTTCGTAAATCTAAAAAAACAGCAAAAACTCTTTTGCCGAAAAAGAGACACTTTTCTGTCGTCATACGCAACGCACAAAACTCAATTGCAACCCTTCAGTACACCCCAACCTTCTCTGATATAAGACCGCGTACCATACCAATAATAATCTCTCTGAACATTTTCGCTTGCACATTCATTAGGCTGATACCGCTGCAGTTCCTGCATTCAGTCTGATGATTTTTCCGTTATACAAAGGAACAATGATTGCATCTCACCAATCCTGAGGCAGCATTCCAAATTCTCACAACTGGCAAATTTCCGTTAAGGTGGACGTCAAGTAATTTTGCTTACTATACTTCCAATGGAAAAACTTCTGTACACATTTTCTTCACAATTAATGCGTTCCCAAGAATGAAAATTTGGACATCGATTAAAATAGCTTCATTTTATAACTTGTAATACTTACTATTTTCTAAAACATAACCATAAGTGTATGCAATCCAACATTTCTTTGTCTACTGACGTCATCAAAGTACAAGTCGCGCCATCTTTTTTCTGGTTTCAACACCACCAAAGGAAAAGTTATTGTTGTTTAATATAATGATGGTTATGTTTTAGAAAGTATTAAGTATTCCAAATTATAATATGAAGTTATTTTAATCGATGTTCAAATTTACATCCTTGGGAACACACTAATTGTGAAGGAAATGTGCACAAAAGTTTTTCCATTAGAAGTATTGGAAGCAAAATTACTTGACGTACACCTTAACCAGTCAATTGTGTTACCATCATATTTTAACAACTCATCAGTTTTACCACCCACTTCCGAAACC
Source organism: Macrothele yani (assembly GCA_039090855.1). NCBI lineage: Eukaryota > Metazoa > Arthropoda > Arachnida > Araneae > Macrothelidae > Macrothele > Macrothele yani. Next base: position 80,823,487 of record CM076994.1, read on the forward strand.
TTATCGTTTTGACGAAATTTCAGATCTTTACACAGGAGAGAACAGCAGCTACCTCAAGAGAAGGCTCTTGAGGTAGCTGCTGTTCTCTTTCTTTTCACTATGACATCATCTGCTTCTGCCTCAAAATCACCTTTGCTCTCATGTTCTAATAACTCAGAGAACTATTCACCACATCTTCCACTTAACTCGTTTTAGGCTGCCATATCACTTCTCCGAAACTATTCTTCATACTTCCCCTATTTTTCTTGCATTTTAACAATGAAGATAAGCCTCTTAAGATCTTTAAAGAACAACTAAGTCGTCTCCAGCATGAAGCTTTATCGAAGTCCAAGTGTTATGTTGGAATTTAGAATGTTATAAAACTATTTTCTCCACACAGGACCATTAAAATGCCATAGACTAAACAATGACTCGCAATGGATTTAGCTACGCTGCCTTCCATCTTACGCGCACTGGACTGTCCTAAGAATACTGAACTTTAGTATACAATACTATTTAGTTAAAAACCACGTCCCGAAAAATAAACTGAAAGATACCTAAAATTCTGTCTGTTCTACGTATAAGAATTTCTTTCCAAAAGCAAACACACTTATTTTCACTTAACGTTTGCGTCAGTAAAAGTGTACTGAAGAAACTGTAAAGCTTGATAACGTATGTTTATTGCAAGATAACTTCTCTAAAACTTTTAGTTTGTCTGTTGCATGGTGTACTATACTTTGCATCGGATGTTTGTGAAATCATTCTAGGAAAACCATATCCGAAAAGCACTTACTGCGGAAATACTAATCACCATAAATGTATTTGCTTTGAATGCAGTCTTTTATCTCTTCAGACTGGGCTCATGGTATGAGCATTCAGAATGGGAGCTTTATGTATTGCCCTAGATATCACTTTATGGAAGCAGTAGGGTAAACTGAAATTATTGTTAACCTGGTGTGTATATATTAAGCACAGACAGTTTAACTACGCTGAACGTGATTCCTTCTCCATCAAGTGAAAAGAAATGCTGCCACAGACGTACTATTGTTAAGTTCCTTTGTGTTTTGTTCTTCCTTAGATGTACGTACTTATTTTGGCAAGCTTCTGAAAGCGCCGTTATTTTCAATTTTCTGAAAATATTTTGCTAAGCCTTTGGCAGTTGCTTAACTCCGATAGTAATCCGTGCATAGTTTTATGTTTCACCAAATGGCCCATTTCACGAAGCATTACAGGTTGAAATCGAACTTCGAATTGTCTTTTTCCTGCTGCTATTTTTCATTTTTTGTCACATGACATTCTGCTTGTTGTGCCCTTCAGTGGCAGGCAGGGGCGGATTTTCCCACCGGGTTACCGGGACATTTACCCGGTGGATCAATCTAGAAGTGGCCCACTTTCTCTTATTCTGTTTGTGTGGAAAAACAAATAAATATTTTGGTACTTCTGAATAGCGTTATTGTAAACTTGAGCTTTATTTCCTGAAAGGTTATATACATAAAACAAATACAGGTAGGCTCAGTTCTGATTGAGCCGTCAGTTTGGAACGTAGCACTACGACTTGCAGATCGGAGAGTTGAAATGATCTAGTTTAGTATGGTTTCAAAGCGTTTATTTAATTTGTTATGGCCAACACAGGTCTATGATATGAAGTGTAGCTTACATAATTTTTACAAATAATGCTGGATACATTGCGAACACAAAGCAGATCTGTACACGAACTACCCAATGTGGGGCTCTGTCTTCTTGGGATTCTTATAATTCTTATGAATTGCTCTTGCCTCTGGATTTGATTTTCTCCAGTTTTGCTTACGTTCATTCTGCGATTCCGCGGCATTGTCGAAAAAGTTAACCCGTTCACACGAAAGCAATTTTTTAAATCTTAGTTTAAACCAATGCTATATGTTCTTCGTATATTTGAATAGATCTCGTCGAGAGCTTTAAAACGATACCACGCACAGTCGTGTAGTGCTCACGGTTGCCGAGATAGACTGAGTCAAACGCGGTGGCACATCCAGAAATATTGCACCGTCTTCCCTGCGCACAGGGAGCGAGAGGAGCATCGCGCGCACGATGATTTGCGCCGTACGCGAATTGCTGTTTACGAATATGCTAACGCAATTAGTGTGCGGAACGTATTTTTTACGCTATAATGATTTCATTTGGGACCTATTTTTGCTACAGGAGGTCGGCCGTAAGTCGCTCCATACTATCCGCGAAGTTAAACGTAGTCCAACGTCAAAAAGAAAAAAAAACGTTTGTTCTATATATGTTGTACGTTGGCTCCAAAATAAAATAGCAAAGTCTATGCACGACTGTGAGTAAAGTCCTGACCAAGCAAGCTCTTATAAATTAATTAAGCTAAGGCTAACTACAGTTAGATGTCGGTTCCTGGACTAGGGACCCCAGGGGTTTTTGCCCTATCCTCATTTTGTAATTTTGAAGGCACTAGTACCCATTGTGATAGTCTATCGGCCTCACACATTTGTCTACTGACTGACGCAGAGAACAAAGTGCTTCGCCGGCAGCGGTATTCCAAAATCTGTGTCCTACACACGTGTATCTTAAAAGAAACAATGATTCACCAATTCTGGTTCATGGATCAAAATAATGGGTAGACTTAGAAAGGGCTTCTATACAAAGAGAAGATACTAATACCATTGCGCCGAAGGTGACCAGTAGCCAATTAAATATATAAATTGTGTATAAAAATTTCTATGTTGCATGAGCACCTTTTAACTCACAGAATGATTTTCATAGTGATTTAGTTAAAAATGGGGTCTTCAAAATAATGGGTAGACTTAGAAAGGGCTTTTACTCAAGGAGAAGATACCAATGCCATTGTGCAGAAGGTGACCAGTAACCATGTAACGTACCAGGAGATGTGACGTACCTGCCAGAAGGAGGCACACGACATAAAGGCAAATAGGAATCAGAATAAAATGTCCGCGTAGCTCAATTGGTAGAGCAACTTATTCCGGAATGAGTGGACCCGGGTTTGTATCCCGGCGTAGACCAAAAATGACGGAGAAATTTACTTCGTTATGACCAATTAAATATAAAAATTGTGTAGGAAATTGCTATCTTGCAGGAGCACCTTTTAACTTTTCAAATGATTTTCACAGTGATTTAGTTAAAAATGGGTTTTCAAGAGACCCAATTGTTCCTTTTTTTTTTCTTTCTTTATTTTTTTTTTTTTTGTCAAAACCAAATTTTTTAAAGGAAAATAGTAATATGGTAAAACGCCCCGCCCGTTTTGAGCGTGGTTTGATGCTACATCAGTCACCAAAGGATTTTTAAAGAACTCCGTTACATTTTTTTTCATGAGAGAATTATGGCGTATTCCACTGTATAAATGTGTGTTTTGAGTGTGGATTACAAGAATAAACTCCCGGCCTGGTGTGGTAGTTCCAATCCCCCTTGTGACAGGATCTAATTGTTGGGCGCGAATTGCTGAAGTTACGTATAAATCATAAATATAAAATTTTGAATGTAATATAAAACTCTAAACCAGTGGTTCCCAAACTTATTTAGCCTACCGCCCCCAGTTCAGAAAAAAATAATAACTCAGGGCACACCTGGAAATCAACTTTCTTTAAGCGAACAAACAGAAAGATGCAATGACAAATTTGCGTTATCAGCAGAAAGATGCAGTGAAAAATTGGTATCTATATTTCTACCTACGTCCAACATCATAGTAACGAAATATGTTGTAAATAAGACACATTGAAGCTTGAAATTATAAAATTATTTATTAAAATCAACCACATTGAAGCTTGAAATTATAAAATTATTTATTAAAATCAACGTATTACACAAGATAACGAAGGATAACATTAAGGTAAAATTTACGAATAACATTAAAAATAATCCTAATGAGAAGGATGAATCTGGTGCGCTGCTATCAATTTATTAATGCTCGGTTCTATTTTTTCAGCAGCATTCTTACATCACCGCGATTAAATATTTGCAGTCGGTTTCTTTTTTTAGTTAACAGCTTTGTGACCGCACTGAACCCACGTTCCACTAAATATGATGAAGGAAATGTAATTAAAGACTTTTGTACTGTAGCCCATAATCCAGGATAAATGTAGGTATCTGCTTTTGCAGTCAGAACTGTTGGTAGCCGTCTTTGAATTTAACCCTACCATGCAACTCATATTTTTCAAACGCTACTGTTACTCTGGGTGAATATTCACCCACACTTCTTTTAATAGTTACAATTAATTATGGATTAATAACAACTGCTGCCTTTTATATGAAACAAAAATGTTTTTATTTAATTTGTCATTATTTTAACTAAATATGAAGCACTCGATCCACCCTAAGGCATGTGTGAATTTTCAAGTAGCAAAATAGGATTAAATTTCAATTCTTCATTTGCTGTTATTTCTATCGGATCTTCTTGTGATTTTGGAGATTCATCTGTGTTCGTACTTGAAAAAGGGTCCAAGACCCAATCGGACATGTTCATTGTGAGAATATCTTCAAATCGTTAATTGAAATCAGAATAACAGCCTTCCAGTGCTGACAATAGGTAAACAAGACTTCATCATGTTTTTCTACGGTTGATAAATTTGAAAACTGGCTGAATTCCCATCGTCTTAAATTTCATTTGTTCAAAACAAGTTTTGCAACAAACGCGAAAATAACAGTTTTTGTTTTTATTAAATTCAGCTCATCACCTTTGAGCTGTAGACTTGTTTCATTGAATGAACACTCATCGTCAAAGAAATAGTTGCAACCAGAAAGTCGTGTCGGATTACAATGCCATTCAGGAGAATGGTAAGGATTACCAGGAACAATAAATGATTAAACCTTTAGACTGATATGGTGAATATTTATTCAGCTACTCGCCAATAAGTAGTGTCTCTCAGTATGGCGTCGGGCAGCCATGTTTGCTCACACAGCATGCCAGACGTTTCGGCATGAAGTTGTACAGGCTCCTAATGGTGTCCTGCGATAAGCCATCCCATGTAGCGTGAATCTTCTCACGCAGTTCCTGAAGATTGTGCGGTAGGGGTGGAGTGTGGAAAGCGCGTCCAATAGCATTCCACACATTTTTAATCGGCGATTGGTCTCGCGATGCGGCTGGCTATGGCAAAGTGTCAGTGCCTTGAAAGCAAGCTCTCGAGATAGCAACAGTATGCGGACGAGCGTTGTCTTGTTAGAAAATCTCACCGCAGTGAGCGTTTAGAAAAGCTAGGGTCACTGGTTGCAGGATCTCATTAACGTAACGTTGGGCTGTCAAAGTGCCTGTAATCAACAACAACCCAGCAAAACCACGAGTGCTGGAAAACTGCTGGACACCATCTGGCAGTGATGGGTCACTGCTGGATGAAATCTGCCAATCACGGCCCGGTAGCTGTCCGTTGGTGGCAGCGCTATCAGTTGGCGTGCCATTGATGGCCCTGCAGCATCGCCGTGAATTGTGGGTCTTTTTTTTGTTTTTTTTTTTTTGATTGGAGGTTTAACGACCACCGTGAGCAACTCAATGGGCTATAAGCAGTCGCCCGTCCCTAATTTAGGGTCACTGGTTCCAGGGAAGGGAGAGAGCCAGTTCCGTAAGACAAACACAACATCTATGCCTGACCGGGATTCGAACCCGGATCCCTTACGGACGAAATGATCAGAGGCCAGCGCCTTAGACCACTGCGCCACTGGGGCGGCAATTGTGTGTCTCCAAGCAAGTGCACTAGTGGCCCGTTGCTGGCAACCGATGCAACCCCAACAGCAGGTGGAAGCAACGGGACTGCGCATGCGCAGAAGCAACACTTGCTGTGCCTCTCATGGTGCCAGTTAGTTGAAGACGACGCTATCGCCATCGTGTTATTTTAGTGGATGTTAAGAAAAAACATCCATGTGTAGAGAGGCGAATTAATTTCCTAATGAAATTCTACGTCGACGAAGATATCAGATTAAGCCATGAAATACTAGATTACAGCTATGAAATACACCCATTCCATTCCTATGAATAACAATTCATGGAATGGTGTGGGTGAATAACAAGAAAACATTTTAAACCGCTTGAAACAAATGTCCTGGAAAACCATTAAAAAACATTTGTTGGAAAAAAAAGAATTATAAGCGTACAGAATTTATTAATGATTTGAAAGAAAAAAAGCAACGCTTTGTGGATATAATGTACTCATCCAACAGTTGAATACACAAGACTGGGAGGAATTCGCTTCTAAAAATAACGAGAAGTAAAATAAAATATCTTTCCTCTTTAAGACAAATGTAGCTTCGGACAACGGAAAGAAAATATACAACGTTAAAAATGTAACAGAATGTGACATGAACCCGGGTAAATATATATTAATTCAACAATCTCTTTTCAAGACGACAAGGACAGTACAAAACTTTGGAAAGCGACTCTGAGTATGTGCACTCCTTGAAAATGAGTGAAGTTCCCTTAAGTTAAAAAAAAACTATCGTTACGTTGAAAAAATTTATTTTATTTATGAATCATATGAAACTGACTTTTATGAAAAATACGTCGCAATATTGTAAAATGAAAGAGGGAACCATTCTATTACACATTCCGTACGAAACAGACAGCTTCAAGCACACGCTCGTACTTGGAAAATTAGTCCGGTCGGTAGAGAACTCAAATACCAAGCCAACGACCCTGGTTCAGATCTAAACGGGCGTTTTTCCGGTCTATTGAAAAAAATTATCCAGCGCAGTAAGAGTAGAAAAACAAATTGCAGCTTTGGGAAACTGCGGTTATCCTTGATTATTATTTTTTTTTATGGCTACTACTGGGAAATTGGCGGACAATATTCGGCAAGCCACCAGTTACGTCACGTGGTTGCCGGCTGCCACTACTGGCAAACTAGCGGACCACATTAGGCTAGCCATCATTTCTGGCACGTGCTTGCAGGGCCACTGAAGGGCCACTTGTGGCAGCTATTATCTGTGATGGACAACTGATGGCCTTGTTGTGGCATATGACAACAGATGGGGTGCCAACTGTTAGCCAACTGTTGGCCGGAACTGCTGGCCTTTCTGTTGGCCACCCGGACATTTTATTGACGGTTCAGCAGCCGCAACATAGTGCTGGGCCCAGAAAAACTGTTTTTGCTGGAAAGGTGATCTGGTATCGTAGGCAATTGCACCCCACGCCATGACACCAGACCTTCTGGACGTGTGACGCTCGACAACAAACCATTCACCTTGGCGCTGACCACGGTGCCTCCACACATGGATTCATTGGTCGTCTTTTCCAAGACGAAGCTGGACTCGTCACTGAAGATCACCCGCTGACATTCTGAGTGGCTCCTTGACAGTCTGGTATGACGCCATTAAAGTCTTTGGCGAGGATGCACTGGTGTTAAGGGCAGTCGTCGTAACGATACGTGCGTGTAGTCCTACGTCGTCTAGCCGTCCGTCAATAAAGCAGGTACTAATCGGACGATGCATGGAGGGCACCACTGACGGTTGAATATCCGCAATCGTGGCTATTGGGTCACTCGGCGCATGTCGGACAACCCGTCGGTCCTGTTTCTATGTGGTTCGTCTAGGCCTCTCAGACCCTTCCTGTCGCTACTGCGGGCGTTGCTGTATGCACTGCCGCCAACAGCATGCTATGGTGATATCCGCACGACCGGTATGGCTCGCAATACGCCGATAAGACCGTCCCGCTTCCCGGAGACCGACGATGCTGCCCTTCTCGAACTCCTCCAACTGCTCGAATTGCTTCCGAACTTTTCTCCAAGGCATACTTCACTTGCAAAGGTTGCAACCAATACAACAGCATGAGTCCGAATGGCAAACACGCGCAACGGGACGAACTTATACAGCCTGTCAGGCACAGCGTTACGACCCCTTCTTGCTTGCGTCACATGCGCGGCCGAGCGTGATACTTAAGTCATTTGCATGCCTCACGATGTCAAACCTACCAACCAAGTTTCATTCCTGTCGGTTGTTTCCTTCTGGGTACAACTATTTTTTGGACGACGAGTGTATTACACGAGTCTCTCAATTAAGCTCTGTCATTTTTGGAATTAATCAAGTTGGCTCGTTAAACATCATATTTGTTTCCTGGAAACTGTAGCACTTTGTCAAAGAGTTTATAAAACCGATCGAAACAGATGCCTTTTGATAGCAAACGAACTTCTGGATGAAGCAGCAAGTGATTGAATTCTTCGTCGTTTCCAACAAAGAGTCGTCGAAACAATCTGTGATTCAATAAATTGCTTCTGATTTTGTTGATTGCTTTAATGACATAATACAGTATAATGACCTATGTAGGCGTTCACTCAGATTTTTAGCAACTAAATGTTGACGATCAATGACACAGTGCACAACGAATGACATTCGGAATTCGGGACCGATTTTTAACACGTTTTTTGTAAAAAGGTGGTGCTTATGTTATCGGTTTGTCCGTCCGTCCGTCTGTACCCACGATATCTCTGGAACTATTAGCCCGATTTAAAAAATCATTTTTGCATTGGGAAGCTTGAAATATGAGAATCATAACCCTTTATTTCGTTTTTATAACCATGTACAATTTCGCCGCTGGAGTGCGTAAATGCAAATGATGTCGAATTCAAAATTAAGTTTTATTCCACATATTTGCTTCTAAACATCCAATTGAAAAATTATTTTATCTTTCGATTCCATTTATGTCGAAGATTATTTTAGATATAGTTACTTTTTCAAATTACGCATAGATTCCCCGCTAGGGGGCGTAAAAGTAAATTACATTTTCTCCGATAAGTCTTCTTCTAAAACTCCGATTTGAAATTTTTTTCTTCAACGGATACACCTCCTGATCGAAAACATTTTGCATATAATTTCTAATTTTTGGTAATAAATACTTTGGCCACCAGGGGGCGTAAGTGTTAATTTTTGCTTCTGATGTATTTGCCATAAAATCTGAGCTTCTAAAATATCGATTGAAAAATTTCTTTCGTGGACTGCTGCCACTTACATCGATAAATCCTTTCGGAAAGTTACATCCATAAATCCTTTCAGATTTCCCAAAAATGTGACAGGCGTATTATACACTCATTGGAGTTCGACTGCACCAAACAAAAAACGAAAAGAACAGAAAAACGAAAAAAAAACTTACACGGCCTTCACTTTGGTCTTATTCCCAAACCCGATGATAAAAAGGAAATATTGATGATAATTAGAAAATCCCCATGTGCCAAGTTTTAGAGGAAAACCAGATCGTGAGGAAAAGCCATAACTTTTAAATTATAAAATACATTTGGCTTTCGATTTTTGCTAAAATTTGCTGCAAGCAGTAAATAAGCATCTAATTGAGATTGTCTGTAAACCCCATCTGCTAAAAAATTCGTGAACATGAGGACTCTACGCAGTAACTGCACTTCTACAGTTAGAAAAGCATAACGGAACTCACCTTTTACTTTCGGTTTAAAAGAAACTTCGATGCTTTTGGCCGATTGCTATATTTGCCAGATTTTCAGAGAAGAGATGGAGAAATAAAACATTTCTTGCATTTGTTAGAGTATTTGAGTGCTTTCAATATATACGGAGGTTCCAAAATTATTTTAAGCCCTTGAGCTTCATTATCAAACACGTCGTTCCTCATATTTCGAAAATAGGTACTTATGTGATTCCGGACTGCAGTTTACGGAAAAATAGACTATTTTTTATCAGACCTACTTAATTGAAGCCAAAGAGTCACTAATTTATCTGTGGTTGTGTAACCACACAGCTAGGTGACTGAGTGTGCAAGTGACTTATTGTAGAGAAAAAGCTTAAGATTCTTTCTCTGCAAAAACATACAAACAATTTCATTTAAAGCCGTTAAGAGAAACCGTCAATTTGAGCAATGAGGCCTTTTATTATTTTGTATTACTTCTCATTGTTAAGTTCATTATTGTGTATGAACTACTTACTGACTGTTATTGATGTTTGCGGTAATGAACGATTCATTGTTTTTGATCCTCGTAATAATGCTTAAGGCTAGGTAAAAAATATTAGAACCAACATTGTATGTCATTGCAAGTAATTATTTTGTTGAAATACCCAATGGCTTAGCCCTGATAATATCATAAGTTGTGTATGCCTAACTTATTTCCTTTTATTTGCTCTATGTGAAGTGAAAAGGAAATAGTTAATTTTTCAGAATATATATCAGCCATTGAGTGACGTATCGACGTGACAAAAACGAATGACAGACAAAACGTTCAAACGAGCAAATCAAATCTTACTACCTGAAACCGACATCCTGAGAGAATAAAACGTAAAATAAATGTCAAAATCAATAATGCTTTCGACGGATATGTGTCTGTTTTAGATATAGCTGCTTTGCCCCAAAGCTCACAGCTCCGTGAGTTAAAAATAGAACTTTTCCTGAAACGACTGGAAAGAAATAAAATTTTTCATCATTGAAATGGCTGAACAAACGTGTTATATCGAATTCAATATCTTTAAAAGCCTGACGATGCACCGGACTTCAGGAAACCAGACTTTTCTGATAACAGTAGTAAAAAACGTAAATCCGGGAATGATGGGAGAAACGATTATGGAACAATTCTTTCTCGCTTTAGTAGCGATTAATCACGTCGAAATTCCTTTGTTCTCCTTCCTCTGTTGGCGACATCACGGTCGCTGAAATCATTTTGATTTCAGTTTTATGTTGCATCCACATTTATTTTTTTTATTTTATTTCCCCGAAATGTCATTTACTACATAATTCGAATAATGTTTGATCCACATTTTTCTGTTTTTTATTTGAAAAAGATGAGTACTTGTTTGTGTATTGTGTCATGTAAATCTAACTTCTGAATTATTTAATTAGCATAGCTTTTTCCTTTAAAATTATAATAATAATGATGCGGAGGGTGTTCAGAAAGTAATGCCTCCATATTTATATATACAAGTCCATTGACAAGGTATCAAATTAAAGCAAAGTAAGAATAAAGCTCAGAATTTCCACCGTAATTCACATGTTTTACTTTTCGACATAGTTCTCGTCACGCTCGATAGAGAAACGCCAACATTTAACAAGTTTTTTTAATCCGCCTCTGCAAAAATCTTCAGGTTGTCCTCGGAACGATTTCTTCGTAGCGGCTTGAAAATCTACGTCCCAGCTGAACTGAATTCCTTTATGTCTCTAAAGAGCAGAAAACTACCAGAAGTCCCACAGAGCCAAATCTGGGGTAGGGTATTCAAGAACTTAAACGCCAAATTTCTGTATAGCCTCTGAAGCGAAAGCACTGCTGTGGGCTTTGGTTTCGTCGTGTTGCAGAATCATTAGCTCTTTTCCCTCACGCACGCGGTTTATTCTTTGCTTAAACTTTACTAAGATATGAACATATCTCTCAGAGTTGATTGTAGCGCTTTTGACCATTTACTCCTGATGAATACGGCCTCTGAAATCCCAGAACACAGTGAGCATAAATTCACAAGCAAACATTTAAGTTTTGCATTTTTCGCTCCAGAAAAAGACGGGTGTCGGTATTTCAGCAATTCATTTTTATTTCTGAGTGGATTATAATGGTGAACCCAATTCTCGTCACTAGTCACAATGCTGTAGAGAACATCACTTCCATAATTCTACAGAGAGCAAGCAACCTTTGGCATGTTTCAAGTTTTGGAATTTTTATTTCAGTCGTTGGGTGACGCGTAACCCAACGACCACACACTTCGTTGCATCCTAAAACTTTAACGATATCATTGATACTGCTTAAACTAATGTTGAGCTTATCTGCCACGGTTTCCTGAGTTATTTTTCGGTTTCCTCTGATGAGCTCATCAGCGTTTTGCCAGTTCAAATCACAAGTTGAGATTACAGGTCTCCCACTCAGCGGTTGACATTCCTCCACTGTCCTTAGGTGTTCTTACCCAACCACGAACAGTGCTTATGTTCAAAGTTCCACAGCCATTAACTGCCACTACCCTAGAGTGAATTCCTTCGGGAGGTATATAGTCATGAGTTAAAAACCCTATAACTGAACATTGTTTGACACCCGTCGACACAGATAAAAAGGAATCATGCATTTTAAACATAATTAAATACGAATTAATAGATGTACTGTGTTCTATTTCGCAGTAATATGAAGCTGATGCCAGAAAGAATCGTTTACCGTCTGACTGGTTGCTAGAGACCACGTGATGCGCGAGGCACTTGTGGGGAGTCATTACTTAATCAACACGCCTAGTAGGAAGTTAATAATAATAAGTACAGTATAACGAAGTAAATTTCTCAGTCATTTTTGTCCATGCCGAGGCTCGAACGCGGGTCCCCTCATTCCGGAATAAGTCACTCTACCAATTGAGCTACGCGGACGTTCGTTCTGCCTCCTATCTGCCTTTATGTCGTGTGCGTCCTGCTGGCAGGTACGTCACAACAGTCATGTTTATGCTGCGCCTGATTATAACATCTTGCCAGTTGTCATGCCGTTGACAGTACTGGTTTATAGTTAATTTCTCAATTAAACTTTTGGTGAGCAGGTATTGTCTCAGACAGTTTAGAAAATCTTAGAGATGGTTACTTTGCAGGCGGCGCGTATTATTCATGCACAGGTTTGGATTATTTTAAACTGCTTTAACCTAAGCCTGTGAGTAAAAAATAGTGCGTAGACTCCCATTAGTTCAATTTCGCAGTAGCTAAGTGCAGACAACAGTTTTCTCTGCGCAAAATTCAGCTACAAATAATATATACTTCTTTTATTGTATATGTGTCACAGTTACAATATGTTAGAATACTATGTACAAGGAAAAGTGATATTTTTTACACCTGTAAGTGTACATAACCCTACTGTAAACAATATGGCTCATTGTAATTAAGAAAAGGTTCAGGAATTTTTATCTATGTTCTTCCCTTATCAAAATGTTTTTATAAGATTGTATTAGGGATAATGACATCATCACTATTTTGTTGTCCGGCTGGAATATATTTAGAGCGTAAAGCAAAACCGTGAACACCAGGAGAAAAAATAAACTGAAGCTTAATCAAGAAAAGTGTCACTGTTTTATTCTTAAGCAGTCAGAAAGCAACTTCCCGAAAAATGATAAAGAGGATATATTTAACAATAACTATCATTTAATATTTTTTAGCCTTTTCTTTCGTCTTTTTTTTTCGTCATGCTTTACGAATAACCCGCGATGATTAACTCCTGGTAACCAGGCACTTTCGTGTAACACAACATATGGATATTTCGTAAGTGACTTCTACTTTTTCCCTCGATTTATGACGGCAGGATGAAATGCATCATTTAAGGTGTCAAGTTCTTGTCATTTCAGCTTGTTTCCTCCTCAGAAGTAACACTAAAATAAAGACTGTGTTAGAGTGCTCATTAAATGGCACGTGATTGATTACCACTCCTTAAGAACATAACAAATCTCTGACACGTTATGCACACCCAGTGTTTTAAATGTAGGTGAAACCATGAAATATTGCACGTAATACAGTTTATTTTGCCGCTGTGAAATCAGATATCAAATATACTGAAAATGTTGTGTCAAAAACTGACGAAATGTTCTTTTGATTTTTTTAACTGAATGCATTTCTTTGTAGTATTCCAACTCCGATGAATATCGATAAGCATGTGTAAGGAATTATTCATCCATCACTCAGAAACAATGGTCGTAAAAGAGATCGAGAATTGGAACAAACATACCAGCTATGCATAAATCTGGTTTTGAATCTGGCCGATGATTTGGTTTTTACATGGAAGAGTCTCCAGGCTAACGCTAAACACATCACGTTTACCGTTAGCCTGGAGACTTTTGCGAATTTTATACGCATTCATACGTAAAAAAAAGCTTATGTATTTAAGAAAGAAAAAGTAAATCTGATCAGTAGCAAAATATTAAAATTTAATTCCATGATGCTGACTTTTAAAAATATAATGTATTTGTGAGATATTTGAGGGAAAAGTAAAGGCATTTGTAAGAAACGCAAAATGCGTTATCATGCCAGTCTAGAGAACTCAAAAATCTTGCATACGGTTAGACAGTTTGATACACGATCAAACATTGTCACAAATGGTCTCTAATAAGCCTTCGTCGTATCTAGTATTCCACTCTCTGGGAAAGTGAACGGATGGTGGCGTTCTACTTTCATACACATTAAGTCGTTCTTTTTGAATAAAAATGTACTTAATATCAAATCTTATCTACAGGAAAAGCGCTCATAAAACTCTCAAGTCAGTATGAAAAGATCATGCTCGGGTGTATGGGATAACGTTTAAAAAGTTAAAGATAAATACGGAGAATAATTGGTATAACGTTTAGAAAGTTGAAGATAAATGCGATAGGCCCCAGTTAGATCAAGAATTTTATTAAAGGAAATGTGCTCATGACAGGTTTATTTTTACTTGAGCTGTTGTGAAAAGCTATGGTATGGCCATTGCCTTTGTTTTAATAAAACAACAGTTTCCAAGTTGGAAGGTGGGAAATCACCAGAGTAAGGTAACCGTTCGTTCCATTTTCAGCTAAAACGTTAAATGATGCGACAAAACCATACACGGTTACTCATTCTTCAAAGTACAGGCTTTTTTTCTCTGTAATCCTTTGCCAAAGTTCCACCAGAGCCAACACCCCTGCGGAGGTACCATTAAGCAGGTTTCTCACAACAGAAACTTTCTGATGCCAGATTCCACATCCGCTCCTGAAGCGAAGTGTGGTCCTTGTAGGAAGTGGGCCATGGAGCAAACCAAGTGATGGCCGAATAGGGCAAGTTCCGGGCTATACCGCAAATGGATTAGGATCTCAACCCCTTCCGATTCCTGCAGTTATCAGCGTTCCACTCTGGAGGAGTTCCTTAAAATATGGACTGTGGAGGAGTCCATTTAAATTAATGCTAGCATTCTATTGATGACGGCTGGACAACTTTGGCACAGAGCATCATGGACCCACTGCAGTTGCCCTAATTAGAGGTACTTGTCCACAGCCTGACCATCAGACACGAGTTGCCAGGTCGCAGAACTATCACAATTCCGCCAAATGCACAGCATGGCTTTTCTCTCGAACGCACTTTTTGCACAACTGACTATACTTCCTGGTGCAACCTCAGCCACTGGTTTCCAGTGGTAAGCAGATGCACGGAAATCCACTTTTCATCACTCGTGACGACCCCCAATCATCCTTTAAATTTGACAGAAAGCTGCAACTTTGGGGATACGTTGTTCCTCCTGCTGGGGTGTCAATTCATGGGAACCGTTTGATGGTGCCTGAAAGGGAAACCAAACCGCTGCAGGGGACGAATGGTGAATTGGGAAGACAATACTTCAGCTTCTAGTGATCATATATTGGTTACGGTTTTGCTGTCACAACTTCGATCACGGGGTCAGTGTTTATGGTCGTTGGACGTCCTGACTTCGGCTTGTATACGAGAATGGTGTCTCATACATTAAGAAGCAGGAACCTTCTTCGTGCAGTACAACTCTCCACTCTTTCCCTCCCCTTCAACTACGCACATTTCACTCGTTTTGTTTCAACAATGACGTAAAAGCATGCCAACAGCAAGTTTATAGACCTCCATCCTCTGCTCACCTGAAAACTCAATGTTGTTCCGTGTCAAATGCGCATCACTATCCTTATGTGTTCCGCGTCATCACAGTACCCAGTCCAAGTTGACGCGCATTTTTCACAGGCAGAGCCGTAGCCAGAGGTGTGCCAGGACGGACGGCGCCCGAGCTGCGTTTCCTTTTTCCCGTCCTAGCAACTCAAACTACAGTGCATTGCTCGACCTTTTCTTATAGAGATTAGATATTTATGTAGATGATTTTATGAAGGTCGTATCTGACCTCAGGCCAGTTCTTAAATAACTCTTGGAAGTAGTAAGCTCGGAGATTTGTGCAAAAATGCCGGACAGGAAAGTAACCACGGTGTCAGTACTCGGGATCCAACGGTTTCATGTGCCCATCCGATGCAAGGCAAAAATTTACTGGTTTGAACGTTCGTACCTTCCTGGAATCGATCTTGCGATTCTTCTGTGGCAGTCCCGAACGTTGAACTCAGGACCATCCGCAGCCCACGTCTTTTATATTCTTCGCTCGACCTCAATCATCCGCTGCACCTACCAACTTCTCTATCTGGCTACGGGACTGCGCACAGGGATGAAGCCCTAATATTATGGGTAGCTCAAAAGGGGACGAACGTTTTTTACTTACCAGAGTACACTATATTGATAAAGGTCACAGGACACCTAGAAGAGAAACACAACACAGCATTTGTTGACACCGATTAGTAAGGTGACTGTCCACCTTTGGCCTTAATGCATGCACTGACACTTCAAGACATGCTTTCGACAAGGTTTTAGAACAGAGCGATAGGTATGCGCTTCCGTTCAGAACTTAATGCTGCCCCAACTGTTGCTTAGTAGTAGGCCTTAGTTCCAAACTTCTTATGCGGAGCTCTAATTTATCCCATTGGTGCTCTATGGGATTAAGAACAGGGATTTGTGCTGACCAGTCCACACACGATACGGAATTGTCGTCAAACCACGCCGTAAAAGTTCTTGCTGTATGGTTCGATGTATTATCCTGCTGGTACCAAGGCTCGGTTTCATAGTATTGTCACAGAGTTGGCAGAGCATAATTGTCCGGAATATCGAGGCATACATGCTGCTAAAAAAGGTTTGTCCACGTTAACCAATTAGTCGGGACCATACCACGAAAAACACTCCCACACGAGTCCAAACTTGACCTTAGGAACCGTACACTGTGGCAAATAGCGTTCCCCCGGCTGCCTCCATGTCCACACACTGTCATCAGACTGATAGATCATGTATCTGGATTCATCAGTACATAGGACCCATTTTCATTGATCTACGGTCCAGGATAAATGTTGTTTATATCATGTTAAAGGATGAGTAGCAATCCGAGTGGTGATTAAAGGCTTATTAGCAGGAGCACGACCACGCTAACCCATGGGATGAAGTTCTATGCGAATGGCACGTGTACATACCAAGGTTCCAGCAATTTTACTCACCTGTACACTGAAGTTTTGTGCAGTACTCCGTCGATGAGCTGTAACGAATCTCCTGAGGCTTAGAGGTCCTCTATCACTCATTTTCTTTGGTCTGCCGGTACATTTTGCTGCTTCAGGCACGTCATGTGTCTTCCACTTATTCAGTACATCCAAAACAGTTTACTTGGGTATGTTTAAATGCCTCTCGGTTTCTCTTATGGACAACACCCTAATATAACATCCAACAATCTTTCCTTTCTCAAAGTTAGTTCTCTCCTGCCGCGACATTTTCACTCAACCTCACAGTCCGATATGATCGCGGTCAGCTGAAGGCTTGTTTTTATAACATTTGCAGCTGTACCGCGCATCTTAACAACGTAGTGGGCCCATTCATTTTCTTTTTAAGGCGTATTTGTCAATATAGTGACAAATACGCCTTAAACTTTGTCAATATAGTGTATATGAAAACGTAAAGCGTGCCATATTTTCAAACCGGACATCTTTATTTTCTTGCTCGGGTGTAAACGACCACCGTGAGCAACTTAGTGGGCTATAAGCAGTCGCCCGTCCGTAGTTTAGATCCACTGGTTCCAGGGAAGGGAGAAAGCCAGTACCGTAAAAACAATACAGCATCCGTGCATCACTGGATTTCGAACCCGGACCCATCTCGGATGAGGGTTAAGAAGCCATCATTTAAACCAGTGGTTCCCAAACTTTTTGCATTCGCGGACCGCAAAACGTTGGGGAAACTTTCGCAGACCCGCGATGCCAAAACAAAACCTTTGGGCTATTTTCGGGAACTTAATTTCGTAATATTCTATTTTACAATGATCACTGCGTACATTCCATGATCCATATACCAGATTATTCCATGTCACCTACTACACTGGCGTGCAAAAATTAAAGACGAGACGGTTTTTCGAATGTAACGTCGTGCAGAAGTGCTCCACATCGACTCAAATCATACCATAAGATCCCCAAGATGTACGAATTTGGGAAAAGTGAGCAAAATCGTCCAAACAAGGAATCCAATGGATACAAAGGCACTTTATTGAAAAGGTAGCTTCGAGCACAGAAGACAGAAACGTCCATGTGACAGGTGGCTACCAAGAATAGGCCAGTCTTTAGTAGGTGATATGATCACCCCAGACTGCGTTGCAGGATTTATAACATCTGTCCATGCTGAGGACGAGGTTGTCAAGGAGCTGTTGAGGCATCGCCGCGTATTCCTCTTGTAGCGCCAATCGCTGCTGGCGGCTGGAGACGTGCTGCCAAGCATCTCCCGAGAAGGTCCCACACGTGTTCAATTGGATTTAGGTCCGGGGACCTTGCGGGCCAATCCATGCCTTCAATATCTTCACTCTCCAACAACGCTGCGACAGCCACTGTACGATGAGGTGTAGCGTTCTCGTCCATGAAGAGGAACTCAGGACCCACAGCACCTCTAAACAAACGCACGTGAGGCAGGAGAACCTCGGTACAATAGCGGACACCGGTGACTGTACCTCCTTGGAAGATGTGGAGGTCAGTACGGCTACCAAGCATGATACCGCCCCAAACAAGAACTCCGCCACCTCTAAACCGGTCCTTTTCGATGATGTTGGAGGTGTGATTGCGTGTTCCCTGCTCTCTCCAGATGTGTATACGTCCAGAATCGCTCGTCAGACTAAATCGGCTCTCATCCGTAAAGAAAACTCTACCCCATTGCTGATGTGTCCAGTTCTTGTGTTCCTGGCACCACAGAAACCGCCGTCTCCAATGAGCAGGCGTTACGCGCACACACCGTACTGGTCGTCGTGCAAATAGACCACCTTTGTGCAACCTCTTGGCCACAGTAACACGCGAAAACGTACGTCCAGTTGTCTGTTGCATGTGCCTTGCGATTTCTCCAGCTGTCTGCCGTCTGTCTCTTCTCGCTTGTAGGACAATATACCGGTCGTCCGCCGCCGTGGTTGTTCGTGGACGACCACTGCTAAACTCTCGGACAGCTGTTCCTGTCGTTTGAAATGCTCTCCAAGCTCGTGAAACGATGTTGTGAGCGATCCCTAGCTCCTCGGCCATACTAGTCACAATTCGACCTTCTTCCAACTTCCCAATGACGCGACCTCGGGTAAAGTTATCCAGATGCCGTCTACTGAATTGTCCGTTTGCCATATCACACGGTGGCAGCAATTCGACGTCGTTCAAACCGATGTACACCGTGTAATAGCTTTCTAGCTTTCACCGAATTGCCGAGCGCACACCACTCGTGTGCTTCATACCCTTCCGACCCCCCGCCCTACGTCATGCTGCATATATGCGCATTCCCTACCGTACCGGACCCTAGTGGTGTTTCCTTCCGTTCTGCCTGCTCGTTCCGCTGTTATGCTAATTTCTCCTCTTCGTCCTTAATTTTTGCACACCAGTGTAATACGAAATATTTAATCTGTTAATATTCTTTAACGACTAATAAGTGCAATCCATAATCAATTTATCACAATTATCTCCTTGCCGGTAATATCACTTTTGTGAGGTCAATATGACGTCTGTTGCTGCTACTTCAGGATAATCTTC
The DNA here is from genome assembly GCA_039090855.1 of Macrothele yani. Lineage (NCBI taxonomy): Eukaryota > Metazoa > Arthropoda > Arachnida > Araneae > Macrothelidae > Macrothele > Macrothele yani. Next base: position 80,842,912 of record CM076994.1, read on the forward strand.
TCGAGCTGTGGTTCCAGCGTCGCTCCTGCAAAGCGCAGTGCAGCAATAACGTTCATTACGTTCCTGTGCTCTGTTTTGATTGCAAAAACTGCTGAAGAGGTTTTCTCGCAATAAATACGTGGGCGAAAAGGTTACCAATAATTTTATAGTTTTTCCCCTGAGACTTGGATATTCTTTCTCCATAATACCCAAGAACTGAGTCAGAGGTATTTGGGTCGGAATATCAATACAAGAGTGGCATCAGAAGGAATTTCAACAAAGCTTTTCTTTTCCTAGGGAGATAGCCTGCAGAAGTTCAGATCTTCTGTGAAGAGATTAGCTACCCAAGCTTCCTTTAATCTTCTGCGACAGGTGTTCATAAATTTTTAGATCTAGATTTCCTCTTACTTTAAATCCATTTCGATTCAAAAGAAATATAAATAAATTCACTCGTTTTTCGAGGGCCAGTAGAGGTCCGTGGACCGGTGGTTTAGAAGAACTGGCTTAGAACACTGCACCAGAAAAGCGGCAAACTTGACATCACTTGGTTAAAAGTTGCGGAAGTGTTTGAAGCAATAAAACGCTGTGGTTCTGAGACATGTATGTTATTTAAGAGTATTTGCAGTTTGTGTCTCATATTAAACATACTGAAAAAATGCCATTCTTGGGAATTTGGGAATTTGAACGCAGAGTTGGAAATCACAAGAAAAATTTATATGTAATGGGTAAATTTCTAGACGAATTATTGGAAAATGTAAATTGGAGAAGATGCATTTTCTTGTGCAATGAACTCAAAATTACTAAAATTGTCGTTTGACCGAAGAGGTCGTAACTTAAATAGGGAATGATATTTAAGAAACTGGATTCATAATGTTGCACTTTTTACAGGTTTTGAAATAAGTTGTGACCACACATTTAGTCGAATCTATTCTTAGAGTTATGCCAAGCAGTTTAAAAAATGGGGAAATATATAATGAAACATTTTTGTTGATATCATAAATTCTAGACTACAGGTATTATTAAGGAAAACAACGTTTAGTCAAAATTATTACTAATATTATTCTTGTTCACCAAGGTTTCGTTGTGCTTTGTCCCAACTTCTTCAAGACGAATGACACGTAAATATCCAAATTGCATGTGATGTCAGCAGCTTTGATGGTCACGAAAATATTTAAATCGCATGTGATGTTATCAACGTTTTTGACGGTGGCGGATTTTCGTCAGTAGCTTCCGCGCGACCGTCAACGCTGTTGATGATGTCAGATGAGATTTCAATATTTACGTACATCATTGTTGATATTTTTAATAACGCAGAAGCGGGGAACAGTTTCTCGATACAATTTTTTATTGGAGATTTAACGACCACTGTGAGCAAATCAATGGGCTATGAGCAATCGCACGTCCCTATTTTCGGGCCATTGGTTACATGGAAGGGAGAGAGCCAGCGCCGTAAGACAAACACAACATCCATGCCTCACCGGGATTCGAACCCGGACCCATCTCGGACGAAAAAGAGAAGGCACCGCTTAGAACACCGTGCCACCGTGCTGGCAAACAAATGTTTTAATGTTACAGTATAACAAAATCAAAACCTCTTCTATTAGAAACAATTAAACTGAGTTTTTTTTTTTTTTTGATTGGAGGTTTAACGACCACCGTGAGCAACTCAATGGGCTATAAGCAGTCGCCCGTCCCTAATTTAGGGTCACTGGTTCCCGGGAAGGCAGAGAGCCAGTGCCGTAAGACAAACACAACATCCATGCCTCACCGGGATTCGAACCCGGACCCCTTACGGACGAATGATCAGAGGCCAGCGCCTTAGACCACTGTGCCACCGGGGCGGCTTAAACTGAGTGGAACAAGTATATAAGATGTGCTACTGTAGCTGCTAGGAAAGTATTTGGTAGCATGGCACACTGAGTGTATAATTTACGTATTAAGACACGTATATTATTTCAAATAAACAAGCTCATGTCTGCCGTTTTCGTGACGTGACCACAATTTCTCCCAGCAGTAGTTCAGAATACGCCGCTGAAGTTCAACAGAAAAGTGATGTGATCTAAAAACCTTTGAGTACGGAATGATAGTGAAAGACGCGATTGTCAACAAACTGCTGCCATTGTGAAATGTGAAACAGCAGAAGTAATGGGAGAATAAAGGGAGTTGTTGATGCAACAAGAAATGCCGTAGTTAGAGCATGAGATGCATTCGTAAGTAACTATTCAAGGTTGGATATGATTACAGGGTAAACAAGGAGCTAACAAAAAAACATTAGTGAAACCAATAACAGACGATTTGGTCCACAGACAACGCCAAACGTCATATAGTGCAATGTGCGTCTTTCAACATGAGAAGACCTGCCCATACACTATTACTGTCTGCAGTGTGCTAGACAAAACATCTCCAGACAGGGTTGAGATGCACCGGAATAGGATCCTAAATTGAATGGAAAAATGCCAACTTTTCTTACAGATTGCACTTTCAACAGCGCCATACTGACTGAAGGTTCAAAATTTGGAGACAACAGTGTTAAAACTTGGGTTTATCTTGCATGATCACGACTCTCCAGGCTGTCGGTGACAGTATAAGGATTTGGACTATGTTTTCATTGGGTACTTCAGTTTTCCTGATAGGATTGGAGTTTTCCTAGCACACTGCAGAAAGTAATTTTCCATAGTATAATAATAAGAGAGTAATTTTAAATAGTATAAATTTATTTGTCTGAATGTGCATTCGAATATAAAGGTCAGTACTGATCAAATTCAACCAGCCATAGTCACTCTCAACTTCTGTGGGGATGAATTCTTCCAGCCAAATAGAATCCAATGTCACAATACATGGAGGCCTTTCTTTTATGCTTCGCGGGGCATCTCAGTCACTAGATTTGGATTCCATTGGGTATTTGTGGGATGAAATTAAATGGGACATCAGAAATCTAGATCCACAGTCTTCCGATCTGCGGGAGGTGGAAGATGCTGTCTTACATGCATGTGCCAACATTTTATTGGACCGTTATCAGATCCTAGTCTATCCAATGTCAAGAGCAGTTGCTGATCTTTCGAAGGTCTAACTTGAAATGCATTACTGGGTGATGATCCTAATAAATTTACGACTCATACTACATAAGGGTAGTCAGGACTCCTTAGCGGACTTTTTTTTTTTTTTTTAGATTGGAGGTTTAACGACCACCGTGAGCAACTCAATGGGCTATAAGCAGTCGCCCGTCCCTAATTTAGGGTCACTGGTTCCAGGGAAGGGAGAGAGCCAGTGCCGTAAGACAAACACAACATCCATGCCTCACCGGGATTCGAACCCGGACCCCAGACGGACGAATGATCAGAGGCCAGCGCCTTAGACCACTGCGCCACCGGGGCGGCTTAGCGGACTTCAAATGGAAGTTAAGCATAGTATGAGTGGTAAATTTATTCTATTTCCATAGTATAAATTTACTATTGATACTATGGAAATAGTCACAACTCCTTTGCGGAGATCAAATGGACTTTGAAGAAAGCAAAAGAACTCGTAGAAAGATTTTAACAAAAATATAGAGCAATTTACATCTGCAGAAGAACCACCACCAGAGAAAGGAATTTTTGTGCTTCTGTTTTATTCTGCACAGCAAAAAAATTGGTTAATTCTTTTATCGCTGTATTTTGGCAAAACTTGTCATATTTTCTCTACAATAAAAATTAATATTTACGCTTGATTAAGTAATACATTTATGCGAATATTGTATTAAAAATTTTAAAACGCTACAGTATGCTGCTCTTTGAATTAATTTTGCATCGCTCCTAGTAATCTTTACTTTAAGTGCATAATATTTTTCTACATCTTGAGATGCGTTATGTTATATTTCAGATAATTTATGATTTGGTGCATGTGTAGACAGTGACAGTCATTTAGGATCTTTCAGCATTGCGAATTTTAAACTTTCTTGTAATATTATTATCTTAAGGTCGCCTTTAGCGCGTGTTCATGCTCGCAACTCCATGATTCAGGTTGCAACGTTCCTTCTTCCAAAGTTATTTTTATTGATATTTGTTATGGGATTATTTTAGAAGGTTTTACGACCCTTCTTTTTCACATTGAAATGAATAGTAATTTTCTTCTGAGAAAGTGCTCTGATTTGTAGTTTTATGGTAAAGGAAGTTCAGAATTTTCTTCGAAATCTGAGAGCATTTCGAAAATTATTTGACTTCTTGTACATAAAATTATGCGTTTCGAGTTGGTTCATATTTTTCATTCAGTAATTAAGGCGGATGACACATCTCCCCGGAAAGAATTTCCCGTTATGACTTCGAGACTTTTATTGATCTTTCCAATACATCCTTCCGGATTTTACGTTGTAATTCTTGGCATTTGTTTCGAAATAACATATTACGTTTTTATATTTTAATGTTCCGGCAACTACGGTTAGATTTATGTTCTTGTTTTCAACCACATATTTTTTAAAAACAATAATTATTTGTACTGCACGAATTTATCCTGATAGTTACATTGTGGTACTACAATTTCAAAATCCCTCTGCCTTCAGACGGAATTTCTTTTTGCATTCAAGCTTTTTATCTTCAACACTGAAACGATTTTAGAATAAAAGAAAATACACAAGGACCTTCCGTCCTGAACACATAGTTCATCTCATAGAAATTACGAAAAACAAAAAAGGCACAATTTTAAAATTTACTCCCATTAAATTTTCCAGATGCAGTGATCACGTTGAAAACTTTAGGAGAACAATACTAAGTTAATTTTTATTTACTTTGAAATCATTTACATAGTGGTATAAGCGCTGGTTGATGACCATTCGTTTGAGAAGGGTTCGGTTTGGAATCCCTGTGAAGGATGGATCTTAAGTTTTTCTTATTTGAACCAGTTGTCCTAAATTAGGGACGGGCGACTGCTTAAAGCCCATTGAGTTGCGCACGGCTGTTGTTAAACCATCAACAAAAAAACATTTATAGTAAACATGAAGATGGCATACAAATGGCATAGGTATTTCAAGGAATATGTGAACGTGATGGTGTTATGATCGCCTGAACAATTTCACGATGCAATTTATTTTGAATAGATTGTTTTTAGAAGACACAATGCATGTTTCTCCCTATATTAAACTGATATTTTGGTTTCCTTGCTATATCATTGATCCCAAAGAAATTCGTCGAAAAGTAAATATTTCAATTTAAATAATGATGACAAACGCTAAAGTAAATAAGTTATTTTCACTTACGTCACTAAGTTTTGTGCCACACGTGTTATGGATTATTTCCTACATGCGAACATTTTCTTAATATTATCTGTTGTTTTCGGTATGCGAAGTGTTTGTCAAATTTTTCCCTTTCTAAACTATGGCATCAGTAACACAGATAAAAATTAGATACATTCGTTTGAAAGAAATTGATAGTGTCAATTATTCGAAACTTCTATGATTTTACAATTTTTGAATAGACGAAATAAAATTTGGCTCACAGCTTCTGCTAGTTCATTGCGGAACTTTCTGATGAAGATAGTATCCCGTTAAAATGTACTAATGCACAAAGATTCATGCTCATCAGCAAAAACATTGAGTGCTGCTTCTTAGCACGTCTTTGGAAAAAATGACGCATTTATATTGTCACTATCTCCGTCCATCCAATTGTGAATGTACTTCTGCATCTACACTGCCGGACAATTGCTAAGGACGGATGACAATAGCAACGATAGCAACCATAAAATGGAAGGCAGGAAAATGTGGAAATTAGCATAAATGCGGGATACAGTAAGACGTGTTGTGCCTATGCAAATTTTGGATTGGCGAACTTGTTCGTGACGTCATAGCGCTGATAAGAGATATAAAGGATTTGACGCGTATTGACCGTTGTTGTTCAAACGCAAAGTTGAAAGGGAAAGAATCAATTGACGAACTTGCAATTTTCAGTATGTCTTCCCGACATCACCTAGATGATTTTACGCGTAGCCGTATTATTGGCAAGATTGAAGAAGGGCGAAAAATAAGAGATGTTGCCAGGGAGTTCGACGTCAGCCACAGTGTTGTTTCAAGGCTTTGGAAATCATTTCAAACAAATGGAGAGTGTAGCAAACGTCATGGGGGAGGTCGTGTTCGCAGTACGACAACTGCAGAAGATCGGTACATAGTGCTATCAACAAAAAGACACCGGCGCAGCACAGCTAGTGAGGTAGCAAATCAGTTTATGCCTGCTACTGGCAAGCGGATCTCCCAAAAAACTGTCGCCAGACGTTTGCAGGAAGGAGGACTATACGCCCGCCGTCCTGTTGTGTGCATCCCATTGTCCAGACGTCACCGTACCGCCCGTTTGCAATGGAGCCATCAACATCGCAATTGGACTGATAACGACTGGTCTGCTGTCCTCTTCTCAGATGAGAGTAGATACAGTCTATCGTCTGATTGTCGACGACAACTGATCTGGCGTGACAGTGGTACTGCATATTGCCCAGCAAACATACAGGAAAGGGACCGATATCCGACATGTAGTGTTATGGTATGGGCTGGCATCATGATCAATGGCCGTACGTCCCTCTATGTGCTTCCAACTGGGACTATGACTGGCCAACGATACATTAATGATGTTCTGCTACCTCATGTTCGCATGTTCCGTGGTGCTGTCGGTGATAGATTCATTTTCATGGACGACAACGCAACATGTCATCGAACAGTCGCTGTCCAGGAGTGTCTTGAGAGCGAGGATATTCAACGCCTCGTATGGCCAGCACGTTCTCCAGATCTGAATCCCATTGAAAATGTGTGGGATGCTTTGGGGAGGAGTTTTGCTGATCGCCAATGCCCTCCAAAAACAAGGATACCCTCATGCGTGCACTGACTGAGGAATGGGATAAATTACCCCAACAGCTGCTTGATAATGTTGTGCAAAGCATGACACGACGTGTGGAATCTTGCATCGCCCTCCATGGTGGCCATATCCCGTATTGACATCTTACGCCGGAACGCCTACGGACGGTACTTGTATTTTTTAAACGTTTACGTATTCTGCACAAAATGGCCTGTTTGTCCCTTGAACACGTTCCAAAGCCTTCTGGATTTCAGAGCACAATAAATAGTCTTTCTTGTAATGTCCTGGCATTCTGACATTATTTTATTTCACTTGGCATCCAACCACACTTACTTTTTTATGCGCTATATAGACGTTTATGATCCGTCCTTAGCAATTGTCTAGCAGTGTATTACTCCGAGTTGAAAAACATTTTTTTATAGAGTATGCTTGAACTATGAAACCGAAATTCTATACCTCTTCATGTTCTTGAGTTTGTATAACCCAGCCAGTGGAAGGCGTACTGCAGACGCTATTCAATTAAAAAGGTAGCAGACTCTACTTGTTGGTATGCCCTTCCCTCAGAAACTTATTGATGCCATTTTCCCTTAATATCCGATTAAAATATTACCTTTTTTTCCTCAATGCCATTTCGCAAGAAGACAATTTTACTTAAGCTTTATGCTTCAAGTAATGCATAGTTATTCCTCTAGTAGTTTTAGTGCATATTGTTTTTGTTTTTTTCATATCCTCTATTTCTAAATTTCGGTGCCCCGTCAATCCGTCGCGCCCACTCTACGAACTGAGTTCGTCACCGACTCAGTTCGTCGAGTGCAAATTCATCGCGCGTCGATTCGTCGCAGTTACCAATTCATCGCGCGTCGATTCATCGCAGGCAAATTCATCACGAGCAAATTTGTTGGGGAAGAATTCGTCGTATTTCGATCTTTCTCAGTGAAATACTTTGGAGTTTGTAAGATGTCTTCATTTATTCTTAGTGTACTTTACATTCTTCTGCAGGTTCATGGCACGGTGTCTTTGGGTCCCACGGGGATCGCTGGACGGAGATTTGTATAAGCCTAACGAAAGTGATTTGTCCGCATTTTTCGTGTTTACTGTTGTATCCAGTAGCAGACTCTACTTGTGGGTATGCCATTCCCTCAGAAACTTGGTGAAGTCTATAAGAAGGATCCGAGTTGCTTTGGTTGGGGGCCTTCCCCAACTTCCGTAATTTTATATCCTCGGACACTAGAGTCAGTCAATGTAACCAGGGTGTTCCCTCTGAAGCGTCAGCGAGGTTCGCGAGCTTTAGGGGGCCTCCCCATAAATAGTTAAAATGGACGTAGAGCTGTAAACATGAGCACCATACTTTATATGATGATCCTGCACACGACCACGAATTTTCAAGTGGGTTGGGTATATTCACCGTCTCCCCCAGGTTTCTAAGACCAGAGGCAAGGTGTTCGGGGAAAGTTATTTGCTCGCAATTTCCATGCTTCATTTTGTTTTGAGTGATAGACTCTACTTGTGGTTAGGCCTTTCCCTCAGAAATTTGGTGAAGCCTGTAACAGGGATCCGAGGTGCTTAGGTTGGGGGAGTCTTGCCCCCGACTTCCGTAATTTTAAATTCTGGACCGCTAGAGTCAGTCAGTGTATCCGGGACGTTCCCCCTGAAGGGTCCGCGAGGTTCGCGAGCTTTGTGGTGGGTTCCTCCCAAGTTAGTTAAAATGGGCTTGTTGCTGTAAACGTTGGTGCCATGCTTTATATGATGATTCTGTACATGGCCACAAAAATCTTGACCATGAGATAACCTCTTTCCGATAAAGAACGAATTTTTTTAATCTGATTTTCAGAAGTGGAAAAATTATTTTTGCAAATATACAGCCTGACAGACAGGCAGATGGAAGGAGAGACATGTAAGATCTTGTGAAGACGCTTTGAAATTTACGGTGCAGAAAGAAGTTTTGTAATCTGACTTTCAGAAGCCGATATATGATGCTCCCCTACATAGAGCAGAACGGACAGACGGATTCAGGCCTCACCCTCACCCCAAGCACCTCGGATCTCTCTTACATAATGCACCAAGGGTCAGAGGGGGCATACCCCCCCTCAGACTCTCGGTGCATTATATAGACCGTCACTCAACACAACAACACAACATGAAACATGGAATTGCGAGTAAATAACTTTAACACCTTCTCACCGCTTTTAGAAACCAGGTGGAAGGGGTGAATTCCCCCTTCTACCTGAAAATTCGTGATCGTGTACACAATCATCATATAAAGCATGGTTCCAATGTTTACAGCTCTACGTCTATTTTAACATTTTTGGGGTAAGCTCCCTCAAAACTCGCGAACCTCGCGGACGCTTCAGGGGGAACATCCAGGATACACTGACCAACTCGAGCGGTCCAGATTATAAAATTACAGAATTTGGGGGCAGGACCCCCAACCCAAGCACCTCGGATCTCTCTTAGAGGCTTCACCAAATTTTTGATGAAAGCCATACCCACAAAAAGAGTCTGCCACTCAACACAACATGAAGTATGGAAATTGCGAGCAAATAACTTAACTTGCACACGCTGTCTCAGCTCTCAGAAACCTAGGGGAGGGAGTGAACATACTCACCCCTCTTGAAAATTCGTGGTCGCGTACAGGATCATCATATAAAGCATGGTGCTCATGTTTACAGCTCTACGTCCATTTTAACATTTTATTGTGAACCCCCCCCCGCAAGCTCCCGAACCTTGCGGACGCTTCAGGGGAAAATTCCCGGGATTCACTGACCGGCTCTAGTGGCCTAGGATATAAAATTATGGACGTTGGTGGCAGGCCCCCAACCAAAGCACCTCGGATCCCTCTTACAGACTTCACCAAGTTTCTGAGTGAGAGGCATACCCACAACTAGAGTCTGCTACTTGATACAACAGTAAACACGAAAAATGCGGATACATCACTTTCGTTAGGCTTATATAAATCTCTGTCGTACGATCTCCGAGGGTACCGAAGACACCGAGGTCCCACGAGGTGTCATGGACCTGCAGAACAATGAAAAACACACTAAGAATAAACCAATGCAATATACAAGAGTTGAATTTAATACTGCAAGAGCAACCGAAGAAGACGAATCCTGCCCTCCTGAACCACTTGATCCTCAAAAATACTTCACCGGGTCCCCGGGAAGGAGGAGACGTGTCACACGAAACATGAAGCATGAAAGATCCACAAGTTATACAACATTCAAAATCGTAACGGCAGCCTCCCCCCCCTCTTCCCGGAGGACTTTTTCAGGCTGGAGAGCTCAAAGGCCTCTTAAAAACTCCAAAGTATTTCACTGAGGGGGTTCGAAATTCAGCGAATTGGTCCACGACAAATTGAATGGTCGACGAATTTGTTCGTGATGAATTTGCCTGCGACGCATTAAGCCTGCGATGAATTGGTAACTGCGACGAATTGAGGCGCGATGAATTTGCACTCGACCAAATGAGTTGGCGACGAACTGACGTGTAAACCTAAATTTCCAGTTCCAAAATTGTTCTCATATCAAGCTGATAATGTTTTTTCGGTTGCACTCCGTTTCTAATTTTTCGAAACCCAAAATTTTGCCGTTTGGGACAAATCCCCCTGTTCAACAAATTTGCAGCCGTATCTTTACATCTAAATAACCACTTGTGAAATTAATTCTCTTTTGATCCAACGTCGTATACTACGAAAAATACTTCATGCATATTTCCTGGCCAAAATGTTACAAATATTTGCAATTGTTATAAAAAGATGTATACACTGTAATACACGTTCACCCGTATTTTATTATACAGGGTCAAAAGGAAACTCCTTATTCAGGGCAATAGCTGCGGAACGAAGGGTCCGAGTGGTACACAACTTAGGTCTATGTATAGGAAAGGGCCGATGGAGTGAAAGTCATTGGAGCAACCTTAAGTGGCAAAGGTACGGTTAAGAAACCTAACTCGCCAACAACGCGGGATCGAAACGAGAGTCCAATTATTGGATTGGGGCGAATGAAATGCCCGGGAAAGGACCAGCACACGTGGACGGCGAGAACTGAAAAGTAGGACATCTTACCTAGGCAAAATTATCTCCTTCGGCATCAACATATAGTTGCCACTTGTCCGGCAAGGCCATGATCCCGGAAGGAAAAACGTCTTGCGGCCGGGACTAGAAAAAGTCATCAACTACACGTTAAACCTCGTTGTCTCTCGTGAACTGTTTCCCGGACAGGAAGGGATCCAGGCGACGAAACAGACGATAGTCTGTCGGAGACAAGTCCGGGCATAGGCAGGATGTGGCAGTGCTGCATAGCCCGATGCACTTAGTGCCAGCATCGTTCGTTGTGCAACATGAGGGCGAGCGTTGTCTGGAGCAGAAACCCCATGTCTGCACAGGCAGAAATGTCCACCAGATGCACCGGCTGAAATGTCCGGTGCATCTGGTGTAATTCAGCACAATAAGGTTCTTCAGTGATGGTTTGGCCTCTTGCCAAAAAACTTCGATTAATTATCCCGGCTGTGGACCACCAGACAAGGAACATCACCTTCTTGGTGTGTAGGTGTGCCTTAGGATGCCGTCCAACAGGATGTGTCTTGCTTAACCATTGTGCAGATAGTTTATGATTATCATAAAGGACACACTTCTTGTCGCAGGTGACGATTAGATGCGGTAGAGGTTCCTGTTTATTCCTGGAAAGCAGCGACGTGCAGACTTCCAAACGCTTAGTCTTGTTGGCAGTTGTCAACTCATGCGGCAGCCACATATCCAGGGCTTTTTGACCTTACCCAGGGCAGCCAGACGCCAAACGACTGTCATGTGGTGGACATCTACCTCTTCCGATATCTCACGACACGTTTTTCGGGGGTCAGCTTTAACCACACGTAACAGAACATCGTCAGAAACAGCAACGGGTCAGTGGCCATGTACTTCGTTTTGCAGGTCCGTATTTCGGCTTCGAAACTTAGCAAATCTTCGCCGAATTGTTCGGTTGTTGGATGTATTCTCTTCAAACGCTTTGTTTACGTTGCGAGCGGGAATTCCTGCAGAATGGCCCAGTTTAAATGCACACAGGAAGATAACTCTTAAACCCGGCGTCTGCATATTTCCTGTGCAAGCCACGTTACGTCCAAACAAACCACTCCTGAACCTTGTTCTTCACACACGTGCTAGCTATTTATAGTGACTCTGTGACGCAATATCTGCAACATCTGTGGGTGGTTCCATTCCGATGTGGTGGGGGCCTGATTGTACTGCTCGTCCGCGCCGGACATTTCATTCACACCAACCCAATACAAAGTTGTAATGCAGCGTCGAATTATTAGGAACCAGAATACGGGACGCACGAATTGCTTAATCGAAATGATGATTACGTGCACGCGGTTACTGGATAGTCACGATTCAAATGCCTTCTAAATGTTGACAGTTACGTAACTATCGGTAAGACAAAATACCGAGGCTACGGAATTGAACGTCAGTCACCGTACACGTTACAAACACTGATGGCGGGCTACTAGAACGCTTAGTACTGTGAAATGGTCGTGCTTTATGATGAATGTCATCGCAATGCCCACGAAGCTGCAAAGTGGTACGCCGATCGCTTTCCAAGTAGCAACATCCAAATGCAGTGACTATTATCAACTGCGTTCTCAGCCTTCATGAAATCGGAAGCATACAGGCAAGTCCGCGATCGGGCAGTCCTACGGGTTCGGGTGTTATAGTGCATCCTGAGGCTGTCCTGGGATATGTCCTAACCAATCTCCGCATTAAAACCACAATATTCGCCGATCATGCAGATTAACAGCACAACGTGTTTGGCACATCCTGAACGAGCACCGTGTCCATCTATTGCAAGGTTTGATGGATGGAAACCAGGGAAGGCGTTTCGATTTCTGCAAATGTGCACGTAATATGTTGGATATTAATCCAACCATTTTGACTGATATACTGTGGGCAAATGAGTCCCGCTTCGACGAGACAGAATAGTCAATTGTCATAACACTTATTACTAGGCTCTGAGCAGAAATGGGTCTAATTATTATGTTTCACCAATTTTCCGCCATTCATGGGAAGAGCTCCTCGACAACAAAGACATTAGTTAACTAACGTTTGGTGCGGAATTTGGCAAAACACACTAACTGGACCCATTTCCTTAGATGGGACATTAATAATACATCCAGCTTTTACGAGGCTCGATATCTGACTTTTTGGATGATTTTCCCCTCAAAGATCTGCAGCGCATTTGGTGACAACATGTGAGGTGTCACAAGGCAGCTAACGTACAGAGGTTCTTGGCTGAAATATTCTGACGCCAAAGAATTATTTATGGCGGTACGGTGGAATGCCATCCGCGGTCACCGGACTTAACACCTTCGGACTTCTGCCTGTACAGCTACTTGAAGGAACAGTTGTACGCTACAGAAGCTGCTAGTCTGGGAGATTTAATATACCGTATTGTGTCACTTGTAATAGAGTTGCACCGGCCGTGCTAGATAGTGTACGAGAAGCTATTCTTACACGCTTTGGAAAATGCATTGTATCCGATGATGGCCACTTTGAACCGGCTCTACATTAATTTCGCGCAGCTGTGTGTTGTGCCTGTAAGTAGGCATATCTCCTGTAACCATTTTTCAGTGTTATAAAGCTTCTGCCTCGGGTCATTATCTACCTGTCTGTTTCTACACGCTTTAAGGATTTCGGATTAACAGCATTTCTAGCAGTCCATGTATATACATAATTCGTGCGTACCCAATATCATTTTATGCTAATACGACGCTGCGCTGCAACTTTGCAATTGAAATTTTGTTTCGACCTCTCGTTGTTGGCGAATTAGATTTCCTAACTTCTTATCTTTGCCTCTAGGGGCGCTCCATTCAGTTTCATCTTCTCGGTCATCGTCTCTTTCCTATGCTTAGTTCTAAGTTGTGTACAGCTTGGGCCCTTCCTTCCGCAGAGATTGCCATAAATAAGGACTTTCCTTTAAGCCCTGAACACAAAATATAATACGTGTGAAAGCGTATTTTATGTTCACAGATATCGAGGTACGAAAAGTCCAATTTAAATTGTGTTTTGTTTCCAGTAACATTCACAGGGGAGAATTACCTTCATATACATGCTGGTTTTAGTACAGCGCAGACTTACCAGTAGGGGACGTAAGTTCATATTTCTGTTCGTAAACGTTTTGCACCCTTATCTCGGTTTTTGACTAGAAAAATGCTAATTCAGTCACGAAAAATTGGTTTTTCATATTTACTGCTCAAATTAATGCACAGTTTTATCACTAGGGCAAAAATGATTGAGCTAAGCTTTTTAACCCAATTTGAGGTTTTTATACTTGGGTAATCAGTTGCCCCGGGGAGAGGTTTGCTATATATTTGATTTCTTTAAGTGCACATTTCTAAAGATAGGTAGAGCAAATGTACATTTCTGTTTGTAACTCTCTTCTATAAATCTGATTGGAAAAGTATTTTGCACTGTACACCATTCGCTATAATGAATACTGCGAATATTATCTACTTGAAATAATGCGCAGAGTTTCCGCTAGGGCTATACACTGAGTGACCACTTTATTATGACCACGCCCTTAGTACTTCGTCGGGCCACCTTTTACCTTTAATACTGCGTCGATTCTTCGTGGCATGAACTCCACGAGATGTTGATAGGTGGTTTGTGGAATCTGAGGCCATGCTTGATGAATAGCACTTTCCAGGAGTGTGCGATTGCAGGGTTGTGGATCCAGCTGTCTGATAGCTCGTTCAACTTCATCCCACAAATTCTCAATGGGGTTGAGACCTAGAGATTGGGGGCCACCTAAGCAAAGTAAACTCCCCGGCATGTTCCTTAAACCAATATTGTACAATACGAGCATGACGCATTATCTTGTTGAAAGTAGCCATCGCCATTGTTATAAACCATCCACATGACAGGATGCACTTGGTCAGCAACGATGTTTAGATATGATGTGCCAGTCAGATGTTGATCAAAACGAATTAAAAGGCCCAAAGCATGCCAGGAAAACATTCCCCAAACCATTACGTTGCCTTCACCAGCTTGAAGGGTTGTAACAATGCATTTGGAGTCCATACTTTCGTGCTGTTTCAGCCAAATTCTCATTCGGCCATCGGCATGGTGCAACAGAAAACGTGATTCATCAGACCACATAATTTGTTTCCAATTATCGACGGTCCAATCCTTGTGCTTCTATGCGAACTGGAGACGTTTCCTCTTGTTAACTGCAGACAGCAAAGCTGTTCGAACAGGCCTTCGGCTGCCATATCCCGTTCGATGCAGTGTACGGCGAACAGTGCATGCAGAGATCATTTGAGGGGATCCTTGATTAAGATGGTCTGTAATTTGCTGCATTGTTGCCCTTGTGTTGTCTGTTACTAGTCTGGACACTCTCCGTTCCGCCCGAGCTGTCACTAGTCGATGACGACCACACGTTGCACGTAGAGACCCAGTTTTTTGGTTGACAGTCCAGTCTTTAAACACTTTAACAACAGCTGCACTGGAACATTTCACGAATGCGGCGGTTTTGGTGATACTCGCTCCATAGCTCCGAGCTCCTACAATCATCCCACGTTGATAGTCCATCAAATCGCATTTTTTACCCATTTCGTCACCCAAAATCATTTCTACTATTGTCGCAAGCACTAAGCTTTCCTTTTTTATATTAGCCTTGCCCTCTGGCGGCAACAGCGTGCGGCCATAGCTCATTTGCTTAAAGCTGTGCAGTGGTCATAATAAAGTATCCACTCAGTGTATACACTTCCGTTTGTGAAAATTGCCCATGGAGGTCTGTTGGTATTATCTTGAAACTAAAGTACAAAAGGTTGGGCCATGCAAATGATTAGAATGTCGGTGAAAATGCGCATGCAGTTCCGGAGCAGCACCCTCTGAACTGTTCGGTCTTGGATATAAAGAGCTGGCTCAAACGAAATGTTGCGATCAGGGAAGAGCCGGCATTGAGTTGAAAAGGTGTTTCTTGTGTCTCACTATTCCCGTTGCCGAAGAAGGTCGCATTCTGAACACCTGACGGACTTTGAGCGAGTAAGGATTGTTGGGATGAGAGAAGATGGATTTTCCTACCGTGAAATTGACACTCATATGGGACGAAACGCCAGTACAATAATGCGGATGTGATGTCAGTGGATAAATGAGGCTCAGACCCACAGAAAAGAAGGTCGCATTCTGAACACCTGACGGACTTATAGCGAGTAAGGATTGTTGGGATGAGAGAAGATGTATTTTCCTACCGCGAAATTGACACTCGTATGGGATGAAACGCCAGTACAGTAATGCGGATGGGACGTCTGTGGATAAATAAGGCTCAGACCCACAGAAAAGAAGGTCGCATTCTGAACACTTGACGGACTTTGCCCGAGTAAGGATTGTTGGGATGAGAGAAGATGGATTTTCCTACCGTGAAATTGACACTCATATGGGACGAAACGCCAGTACAGTAATACGGATGCGACGTCAGTGGATAAATGAGGCGCAGACCCACAGAAAAGAAGGTCGTATTCTGAACACCCGACGGACGCTTCCCGAGTAAGGATTGTTGGGATGAGATAAGGTAGATTTTCATACCGCGAAATTGACACTCGTATGGGACGAAACGCCAGTACAGTAATACGGATGGGACGTCAGTGGATAAATGAGGCGCAGACCCACAGAAAAGAAGTTCGCATTCTGAACACCTGACGGACTTTGACCGAGTAAAGATTTTTGGGATGAGAGAAGACGGATTTTCCTACAGCGAAATTGACACTCGTATGGGACGAAACTCCATTACAGTAATGTGGATGTGACGTCAGTGGATAAATGAGGCGCAGACCCATAAAAAAGAAGGTCGCATTCTGAACACCTGACGGACTTTGAGCGAGTAAGGATTGTTGTAATGAGAGAAGAGGGATTTTCCTACCGCGAAATTGACACTCGTATGGGATGAAACTCCAGTTCAGGGATGCGAAAGTGTCGTCAATGGACATATAAGGCTCCCATAGCTCCTACTTTGAAAAATATTTTACATACACTGACGGAAAAAAATCCCAGCACCACGAAAAAATAGTTGTAGAGGAATGAAATGGCGGCAATACATTTGTATAGGTAACATATTTAATCGATTAAGGTTTCAAGATCACAGCTTAATGTAGGCGCGAGAAGAGCCATTTTAAATGTGAATTGCTGGTACATTAATAACCGGTGTAACCGCCAGAATGTTGAATGCAAGCACGTAAACGTACATGCATTGTGTCGTACAGGTGCTGGATGTCAGTTTGTGGGATGGATTTCCATGCCTGTTGCCATTGGTCGATCAATACAGGGACGGTTAATGCTGGTTGAGGGTGACGCTGGAGTTTTCGTCCAATGATGTCCCATACGTGCTCGATTGGTGAAAGATCTGGTGATCTAGCAGGCCACGGCAACAAGTCGACACTCTGTAGAGCATGTTGGGTTACAACAGCGGTATGCGGGCGAGCGTTATCCTGTTGGAAAACACCCCTGGAATGCTGTTCATGAATGGCAGCACAACAGGTTGAATCACCAGACCGACGTACAACTGTGCTGTCAGGGTGCAAGGGATAACCACGAGAGTGCTCCTGCTGTCATAGGAAATTGCACCACAGACCATAACTCCAGGTGTAGGTCCAGTGTGTCTCGGCCGCAGACAGGTTGGTTGCAGGCGCTCACCTGGCCTCCTTCTAACCAACACACGGCCATCACTGGCAACCAGGCAGAACCAGCTTTAATCAGAAAACACAACAGGTCTCCACGCCGTCCTCCAATGAGCTCTAGCCTGACACCACTGACGTCGCAAACGGCAGTGGTTTGGAGTAAGTGGAATGCACGCTACAGGGCGTCTGGCTCGGAGCTGTCCTTCAAGTAACCGATTTGTAACAGTTCGTTGTGTCACTGTGATGGCAACTGCAGCTTGAATTGCTGCCACAGACGCGGTACGATGCGCCACGGCCATACGCCGACACGGCGGTCTTCCCTCTCAGTAGTGCCTCGTGGCAGGCCGAAACCCGGTCTTCTTGAGGCAGTACCTTCACTTGACCACCAATGCCAACAATCATGCACAGTGGCTACATTCCTGCCAAGTCGTTCTGCAATATTGCAGAACGAAAATCCACCTTCTCGTAGCCCTATTACACGACCTCGTTCAAACTCCGTGAGCTGTTGATAATGGCTTCTTCGTCTTCTTAAAGGCATTCTTAACTAACATCAACACACTACATCGAATCTCAACGATAACTAACGCTCACGAACGTTACAGCGCGTATTTACAGCAAACCTGCTTTGCATGTTCCGAGGGGCACTACTAGTGCCTCACGTATGCGCCGAGCGCGAAATGTGCATAGACGTCATCTTACAGATGTACTCTCAACGCCTACTAACTGTCGTTTATCTAACACAACCCGTTCTGGATGTTGGGATTTTTTTTCCGTCAGTGTATATCCTCTCCTATTTTACGCTTTCCAACCGTAGGTTGAAGAAGCGTATATGGTCCAGCTTTGTCCATCCGTCTATCCGCACGATAACTGGGGTAAAAATGGTTCAATTTCGATGAAATTTTAGTATGTGGCAGGGGACCACCTGGGGACGAACCCTATTGAAAATGGGACAAATGTGGTCAAAGGTCACGACGTAGGAGCGTGATGCATTCCATTGTACTTATATGTCAAAACTTGCGTAAATATGGTTCGATTTCAGTGAACTTTGACTGTGGTAGGGGACCGCCTGGAGACGAACCCTATTCAAAATGGGTGAATTGGGTTCAAAGGTCAGGACATAAGAGCGGGATGCATTACATTGCCTTCATGCGTCATAACGTGCGTAAAAATGGTTCGATTCCGATCAAATTTCAGTATGTGGCAGGGAACCACCTGGGGACGAACCCTATTGAAAATGGACGAAATGGAGTCAAAGTTCAGGACATAGGATTGCGATCCATTCCATCGCTCTTATCCCATATTATTAAGGTGGATGTCAAGTAATTTTGCTTCCTATACTTCCAATGGAAAAACTTTTGTACACATTTCCTTCACAATTAATGTGTCCCCAAGGATGAAAATTTTAACATCGACGAATAAAATAATTTTTTATTATCACTTGGAATACTTAATATTTTCTAAAACATAACCATAATTATATTAAAAATCAATAACTTTTCCTTTGGTGGTGTTTTAACCAGAAAAAGGATGGCGTGACCTATACTTTGATGACGTCAGTAGACAAACAAATGTTGGATTGCATAAGTATGGTTAGGTTTTAGAAAATATTAGGTATTCCAAATTATAAAATGAAGCTATTTTAATCAATGTTCAAATTTTCATCCCTGTGAACGCTATAATTGTCCAGAAAAAAGATGGCGCGACCTGTTATTTCATGACGTCAGTAGACAAACAAATGTTGGATTGCATAATTATTGTTGTGTTTTAGAAAATATTAAGTATTTCACGTTATAAAATGAAGATATTTTAATCGATGTTCAAATTTTCATCCTTGGGAACGCATTACTTGGGAAGAAAATGTGTACAGAAATGTTTCCATTCGAACTACAGGAAGCAAAATTACTTGACATTCACCTTAAAGGAGCAATTCTTGTATGTATGTAAATTTTATTTTGAAAACGGCTCTAAGAATTTTGATGAAAGTCGTTAACCTACCGTTTTCTGGTACTAGAAATCGATTTAGTTTGATATCGACTTTAGGAAAATTCGTTTAGTGGGTTAATAACCACCCCGAATTACCACGTTTTTAGAGTAGTTGCATGGCGTCGACCGATTAGATGTTGGCGCGCGGTCACGCCATCTGTCTGCTTACGTCACGAGTTGTGCGCGGATCCTATTAAAGTTTTATGACGTCACAGTCTTGCGTGCAGATGGTCGCGATTCCCAACTGCCTCATTACGTCACGCATTGTGTGCGTATGTTCGTCCGCACGATAACTCGCGTAAAAATTCGATGAAATTTTAGTATGTAGTGGGGGACCACTTGTGAAGGAACCCTATTGAAAGTGAACGAAATGGGGTCAAAGGTCAGGACATAGGAGCGGGATCCATTCCACTGCTCTTATGCGTCATAACTAACGTAAAAAATGTTCGATTTCGATTAAATTTTAGTACGTGGTAAGGAATCGCCTGGGGACAAACCCTATTGAAAATTGGCGAAATGGGGGTTAAGGTCAGGACATAGGAGCGGAATCACTTCCATCGTCATTATGCGTCATAACTTACGTAAAAATGTTTCGATTTGGATGAAATGTTAGTATGTTGTAAGGACCTGCCTGGGGACAAATCCTGTTTAAAATGGGCGAACAGGGTCAAAGCTTAGGACACAGAAACGGGATCTATTCCATAGCGCTTATTCATCATAACTTACGTAAAATTGCTTCGATTGCGACAAAACTTTGTCATGTTACTTCGGAGGTATACTGAGCCAGGTCTGTTGAATATCATCGAAATGGGATCAAAGCTCAGGGCACAGGAGTGAGATTTATTTCACAGCCATTTTCCTCATAACTTTAGTAATTAACTTGAGTTATCATGTCTAGTATGTTAGAAAGCTTATCATAATCAATGCATTGCATGATTTTACTAACTTGTTTTATAATGCCCAGTTCTGCTGCTAAGGGCGTCAGTCTATATTCTTATTTGGAATAGTTCCTCTGTTTTTACGAATCCTAAGAGATACTTCCTAGGTCAGATACGCTTGACCATAAGGGATATTTTCCGCCCATTTTAGATTTCAAATAACAAAGAGAGTTTCCAATACGATAAATAAAATTATGTTGTGTCCTATATCTCTACTTTTAAATATTCGACTTGAAAAATACTTTTACTTCGGATATCTTATGCTAAGGAGAACACATTTTGTACAACCTCCGATTTTTTGCAAGGCACATTTCTGTTGATAATCGTAGATACATGTATTTATTTGTTGCAAATATTTGACAGAATCTAGAAATTCTGTTTAATGAATTTTCGAACAATACGAATTCTTATGAAGAAAACCGTCTACATGTTATATTTTAAATTGCACTCAATATTTCCTCAAGGGAATGCAAATACCATTTCGTTTTCTCTTACTTTTCCTCTTCTGCAAATTCGCTTCGAAAATTTGCTTCTGTGTCACACACACTATAAAATAAGGTATACTCCACCTATGACGTAAGAGCTAAAGGGTGCTGGAAAATGCTGACCAGCAGAACGAAACATTAAGTGGGTCATTTGCAAAAAAACAGTGTATGTAGCTGAAAGCTTTTCTATTGTCCTTGGAAAACTACTGCCAGATGGTTGCACGGCCGTTGGTCCGTGTGGTACGATGAGTAGCATAACAACTGTACATCGCATATTAAAATGGAAGGCCAGTGTCAATACAAGAATGACTAGACGTATTACAATGTCTGAACGCGCTGGGATCCTGACTTCGCGACAACAAGGTCTGACGTTGCGTGCAATTGTACGGCAGGAGGGGTGTTGCTATACTGATGTCCCGCGGACGTAGCTACGTTGCCAGTACTGTGGGAATGTGGACGACAAAGGACAGGTCGTTCTCGAGTAATCACGCAGAGAGATGATCGATATTTTCATCTTATGGCAATCACAAACTATACGACAGCCTCCAAGCTCCGCGATTACCGGCCATAAACCAGCGGAACTGTCGTGTCGAAGGAGACCGAAGCAGACCCCGTAAAATAGGCTGCGTGATGCACATCTGCGTCCAAGGCGCCCGTAGCTGGGACCTCCACTAACAGCACGCCACAGGGAGCACCGCACCGGTGGGCAAATGCCCACCTGACATGGGAGCCGGTGATCTAATACAACGTGCTGTTGACGGATGAAATTAGGATCTGTCCATCCCGGGCAATTATAGTGTTCTAGCCTGGTGTGAACCTAGTAACGCGTCACAGCTTTGACTCACCATTCCTAGTGTGCAGAATGGTTGCGGTTCCTCCAACCATAGTTTTGGTCAGGGATCATTCTCTGTCGCCGAACTCCACTGCTTTGAACTGACGGCATGATAACTGCACCATGGTACAGGGACATCATCCTGACATCTGTTGTTCAACCTCTACCTGTCGTGGTCTGCGCGGATTTCGTTCTCCGAAATGATAACGCTCGAGTACACTCGGCACATCTCGTCAACACGTACCTGCAAACCCGTTGACACCGCTCTGATAGACTAGCCAGCACTTTAGCCTGATATGTACCCTACCTAGAACGTGTGTGGGCGTCTTACAGACGCCCACACACGTTCTAGGTAGCAATGCAACGCACGATGAGACCGCAAGCAAGGACCTCATAGGAGCTTAGAGAAGCCACTCTTCAAAAATTGGCCTCACCGGACTAGAAGCTGCTAGACATCTTAATCGATAGCATACCTCAGCGGAACCGAGCTTGTTACACTACTCATGATGACAGCGTATTGGTTGTGTTTTGCAATGCATAATCTGTCATCAGTCTGTTGTCGACTGTTTTGGCTCTCTTTGTTACATGTTTTCTATTTGTCGCAAAGAATACTTGCTCAAATCAATATTTTGTGTTCTATGAATACTGTGCATTTCACATCTATGTGGTATACCGCCTCTCTTTTATGACATGAAGGTGGTGCAAAACGTTTTGTGTGGTGTGTGTGTATAGAAAGGTTTGAAAAGATGTGTTCACTAAACCCGAGAATTATGCATTATCTTTCTTCTTTTTAATGTAACTCTTAAATTGGTCACTTTGGTACACACACAGGAAACCTAAAGTTATTTAATTTTTGCTAAGTTTCCAAGCGTAAAATATATCAGGAAAGATCACACTGAATAAGAAAATAATTAGTATATTGTTTAGACACTGTCTTCATTCATTTTTTCTGCTTTTTCTGAGTTTCCTTAATATCCGACTGAATCGTTTCCCAATAACATTGCATGTCGAACGAAAGCCTCGTTTATGTTGTAAAACAGCACAATATTACACAGTGTCTTAAATTTACTTTGAGTAATAAGAGCTGACAGAATACTACTTAATATTAACAATTAAAAAAATTCACCAGTCTTTTCTTGGCCTCAGAGGCTCTCTCCTTTGCAGAGGTTTAATACCACTCAGAATAAAGTCTACTCTGAAGTAGCAAATTATTACGATCATCTGTGTAATAAGGTGCTTGGCCGCACTTGGCCTTCAAGATAGCTTTCATTCAATGTGGCATGGGTTCAAAAAGTTTCGCCGCACCTGGCCTTCAAAACAACTTCCATTCAGTGTGCCATGGATTAAACGAGTTTGTCTGCACGTGGCCTTTAAAACAGCTTCCATTCAGTGTGGCATGGATTCAACGTGGTACTAGTATCGTTTTACAGGTGTGTACAGTAAAACGGATGTGATGGCGTCCGTTAATCAAAGAATGTCCGCTGAAGAGGATCTCTGATACGATTGGCTCTGTCAGTCTCACACCACAGTTATTCAATCGCATTAAATTCTGGAAGCTGTGGGATCATTTGAGCAATTTGAAGATATTATCGTGCTCCTGCACCTATTGTGCTCCTATCCAAGCATTGTTATATGCCACATTATCCTACTAACAATACCCAGGTCGCACAGCCTTCCAATTTAACGTAGGCCCAACACTGAACTACACTCTTTTAGGAATAGAGGACAGCGGATAGTGTTAGGCCGACGTTAAATTGCAAGGCTATGCTACCCGGGTAGCCCTCTCTATTAGGAAACACTATGCGCATGCACGAAAGTGCCTGATTCGCGATGACTTTGAGATACTTGGTTTTCAGATTTATTAAAGAACCCAGTGTATGTCATGAAGACACATTTCATAGAGTTACACTGTATTCACCAGCTTGTACAGATAACGCTAGACAGCTAGGACCCATCTATTCGTGCTGCTGACGTCATATTCTCGCCTGTTATATGGTGTGTGTTAACTGAAAACTTGATTTATCTGAGGACGCGACATTTTCTCAGTCCTCAAGAGCCCACATTTGATGCTTCCTTGCCCACTTCAAACAAATTTGTAAAGACTCATAGAACATGAATGGGAATCTGCTTTTAAACATAGTCCATTTGCGCCAATTTAAGGCGGACAGCGTATGCTAAAAGTCTCTTCTCGATGCCTCTGTTTTACTACGAGGTTATTTGGCGCAATAGAGCTTGGCTGTAACCTCGTACAATCTCCCCCCAACCGTCGGTGCCCTCAAATATCGACTAGTCGTTTCCTTCCGTAGGTAAACCGCTGACTGCTTGTTTTTTTGTTTGTTTTTTGTGCATCACTCATTACACACAATCGAGAAAGTTTCCCTTTTCTGAGAAGCTTGCACATTCCTGATTACCACGCCTCTTTCAAAGTTGCTTAAATCACTCGTCCTTTCTATATTGCCCTCGTATACACTTCATAAAGCGATCTCCAGGCCATAGTTGTGTACGGAAGTTAGAATGCCACGTGTCTGATTGCTATTTGATTTCTCTATAAATTTGCTTCTTCAGTGTATACAGTTTCGCGCGGATTGTAACTGAATTTGTGAAATATTATTGCGAAGAATCTCATGTAGTAGATAAATATCATTATCATTGGTAACAGTGAAGGGAAACGAGTGCATGTGTCAAGGAAATAAATTGAATTCTGCTTCCCGGTACTGAATTTCACAATACGTTCTAGTGCATCAATAAATGGAAAATCACAAAATGAAGTGTAAGAATATGCTAAATAATTAAAGAAATGATACTAAAGGCCCATCCGTTAGAATCTCCCGAAATATATGTATTAAATAAAAAAGTATCCTTTAACAATAAGTGCAGGGTGTTCTAGTGTTAAAGCTGATGTTCTCTTCACATTTCAATAAAAAGCAAATACTCAATTATAATAGAAAATTGAAGTCGTGAGTATAACATCTTGATATCAATATACAATGTAAAAGCCTCATGTGGGACTTATTTTCAGAGTAAAACATTAGTGATATGTTCGTTTATAGAATATGATTTCATCTTGTTTCTGGAGCGCGAAAAAACAAGTTAATAAAGCAAAACCGTTTCTAGCCCTCCCAATTTACTAAGTGCTATGCACTATGTACGAAGTTATATTTAGCACGTCATTTGTAAGAAGTACGTGCGTATGGTATCCGCCATGAGCACGTACTTCTATCCGAAGTACGTGCTTATGGCGGATACCTGCAAATATTTGTCAGATTAAAAATAATATTTTTGCATTGGGGAGCTTGAAATTTGAAAACGATTATCCTTCCTCTCCGATTTTTTAACACTGCATAACTTCGCCGATAGAGGGTGTAATTGCAGATAATATCGAATTCAAAATGTATTCTTTCCATAAAATTCTGATTGAAAAAGTTTTTTCTTCCACTCGATGCCATTAATAACGAAAACTATTTTGAATACGCCTGCGTTTTCAAGTATTGCATAATTTTTTCGCTAGAAGGCGCAAAGTTAAATGCGTTTCCTTCTATATCTCTGCTTTGAAACCTTCCAATTTGTAAAACTATTTTTTCATCGCATAGAACTCTCAGTGGAAAATGTCATGCACATAATTCCTAACTTTCGGTAAAGAATGGCTTGGCCACAAGGAGGCGCTAAGTGTATATTTTCTGTTCCTCATTTTTTGCAGCAATATCTTTGCGCCTCTGAAGACTCGATTAAAAATTTCTTTCGCGCTTAGACACCACTCAAAATGACAAACCTTTTAAGAATAGCTTTTGCTAAAACTTTTCTCCCGGGACGTAGTTATATCTTATTTTTTGAGATATCTCTACTTTTAATAGTCTGATTTGAAATATCCTTTCTTTGTCGGAGAGCGTTTCTGGTGCTGAATGTTTTCCATGTAATTTCAAATTTATCTTAACGCACAAGTGTGCTACTGGAGGACATGAGCTCACATTTCGGCTTGCAAAATATTAGCAAAAATATCTGCGTGCCTAAAAACGGATTAAAAAATATTTTTTTGATCAGATACTAATATCTGATAAAATATTTTGTTTACATTTACTGCCAAAAATGTTGCGCAATTTCTTCGCTGGTGAACGAAAACGTGAAATCTGTTTTTGTCAATATTTTTGTTCTAAAAGTCCCATTAAAAAAATTAAACTCGCCGTATACTATTTACCTTGTGTTGTGGAACACTTTGCCTGTAGTTTTGGATGTCCTGCCACTAGCTGGCGTTAGCGTGTCTTTCTGTTTGCAGCTGTATTTTTGCATCTAAAGCTGCAATTGAAAATTTTCTGTTTTTACTCGGCGCGATACGATACAGTGAGAATGGGCAATATTGTATTCTGTACATAATGTACAGTTTTTCCATTATGGGCAGAAATGTCAAAACCTTTTGCAAAACCTCTGATTCCAGGAGACGTATTTGATAAATTATTTTTCCTGGCATCACTTTCATTTTGCAGAATACTGTTACATCATTCCGAATTCTTCCTATAGGGGGCGTAGAGTTATATCATGTTTTCCTCCATATCTCTGATATTTTCATTTATTTCTGAGAAACGCTAATTCGTACATTTTTGTAATGTTTGTCAGCCGCTATGAGAAAAAGTAACTGTTTCTTCTAGATATTTAATCGACTATAGAAATACGGTTCATTTTTTATCTTTATTTATATATATAGAAATTTATTTATTTTTGGTAATGGGTTCCGCTGATTACGCATATTTTGAAATACACTGGCGGAAAGTGAAAAAAGAACATCAAGAAGGAGACGTCTGATACCAACGAAATTTATACAGCATAATAACGGAATACAGAGGATAACGTGATCAAAACATTATGGTAAAATACAGCTGTATTCGCTGGTAAACTGAAAAATAACATTTGCATGTAACATGGTTAGTACGAGGTTGAACCGCCATGAACTGCGTCACACTGTGCAATTCTGGCATGTAGTCTGTCGTACAGATGTTGGATGTAAGTTTGGGGTATTGAGTTCCAAGCATCCTCAACCTGGACGCGTAAATCGGGGATGGTCGTGTCTGGCCGTGGAGACTGGATAAGTCGTTGTTCCATAAAATCCCACACGTGCTCAATGGGGGACAAATCCGGTGAACGTGCAGGCCAATGGAAGTTGTCTCACACCCTGAAGTGCATGTTGCGTTGCACGTGCCATGTTTGGGCGTGCGTTATCTTGCAGGAAAACACCACGATGGAACTACTTTACAAATGGCACAACAACGCGCAAGAATGATGTTGTTGATGTAGGAGGTGCTGTTTAATGTACCCGGTACAAACACTAGTTGTGTACGGGAGCGATAGCTGATCGCTCCCCACACCAGGAGACCAGGTGTAGGCCCTGTGGGTCGCTGGCGGATGCAAGAAGGGTTGAGACGCTACCCTGTGCGTCTGCGAAAACGCATACGGCCATCAGAGGCTCCCAAGCAGAATCTGCTTTCATCGCTGAACACGACAGATCGCCATTGCGTTCCCCAGTGCAGACGTTGGCGACACCATTGCAGCCGTTCCTGACGGTGGGCTGGAGTCAGAGGTACACATCCCACAGGCACACGTGCACGTAGTTCTGCATCCAGTAGACGGTTGCGGATTGTTCGCACAGTCACCTCAGGTGCAACGGCAGCTCGGATTTGCGTCGCAGTGGATGTTCTGCTTGACAACGCCGCTCTTCTTATGCGTCGATCGGTCCACTCATCAGTCCGTCTGTGACTCCCGGTTCCACGTCTTCTCGTATGGGAATGTTCCTCGGACCATCTACGCCACCATCGTACCTCCACAGATACTTCCCGTCCAATTCGCTCCGCAACACGACGATACGACCACCCGGCCTCGCGGAGTCCGACTAGACGGCCTCGCTGAAAGTCCGATAACTGCTGAAATCGTACACGTCTTCCATGTCCAGGCATTGCAGCTTCTTCAGGGTCTTCGCACGTGTCCGTACGCCGACGACTGATTACATTCACTTCGCCGCACTCCTTAAATACCACCGAAGATAATTTGCATATTATGCCGTGCTGTGGCGTAAGCGCTCACCGGTTGGTTCCGAAATTAGCATCACACCTACGTAAACTAGACTCCATTAACATATGTAATTTTCATGATCGTCCGCCAATTCCTTCTTGGTGCTCTTTTTTCACTTTCCGCCAGTGTATTTTATTCGCGTAAGAAAAGACTCAAAAGACGTGCTGATTTCAACAAAAAATTCGGTGTCATATTTCTTGTTCGTTAGGCTTTACTGAACGGCGCTCTGTGCTAAAAAAGAATGGAAACTGCCACATCCTTTAAGAAAAAACTCTTGTTCTATCACATAAAGAGAGAAAGAATAAAGAGAGAACACATAAAGAGAGGAAGAAAACTACAATGCTGGCCACCCAAAATGCAACATCAAGAAGGACACGAGATAGCAAAGTCAGATTTACTGGACACATAACAACAGATACAAAGATGAAACGATTAAACTTACAGACCCGTGCGACTTGCGGAACACGCAGACATCAACAGTTCGTGTGGCCTCTATGGCTAGCAATAACGGCCGCAACACGCCGCGGCATCGAACAAAAGAGGCTTTGCATGTGGGCTTGGGGTATGTCGGTCCAGGCTGCTTCCACACGTTGCCACAGTTCATCAGGAGTAGCCGCGGGTGGTGCTTGCCGGGCCACTCGGTTGCCGATCAGCGACCAGACGTGTTCGATGGGCGACATATCTAGAGAACAGACGGGCCACGGCAGCAGTGACACCTGGTGGGCCGTGAAGAATTGTTGCACGATGCTTGTCACGTGCGGGCCGTGAAGAATTGCTGTACGATGCGTGCCACGTGCGGGCGCGCATTGTCCTGTTGAAACGTGGCCGCTGGCAGGTCCTGCAGGTAAGGGAGGACTACAGGCTCCAAAACGTCGGATATGTAACAGCGGCCGTTGAGTGAACCGGCGATGCGTACCAGAGTGGAGCGCGTGTCATATCCAATGGCGCCCCAAACCATAACGCCAGGCGACGGACCGGTATGGCGATGCATAATGCAGGCGTCACACAGTCTCTCGCCGCGGTGCCGCCGCACGCGGATCCGGCCATCTTGGTGCTGCAGGCAGAAGTGGGATTGGTCGGAGAAGACAATGTCGTGTCATTCCGTAGTCCAGGTGCGGCGTTCAACGGCCCACTGCCGCAGCACTTGCCGGTGGTGTAATGTCATATGTAATCGGAGCAATGGGCGCCGTGCGACAAGTCCCTGCTCTTGCAGACGACGTCGAACAGTACGTGCTGACACAGGTTGTTGCACAACACACCCAAATTCCTGCGCTATCGTTCATGATGTGGCGGTGCGAGCCGTCAATGCCCGCTGCACAACATGCCGGTCCTCTCGTTCGGTGGTGTGCCACGGCTGCGGCAATCGCTGACGTCGGTCCTTCCGTCCCTCTTGCACCCACCGAATCCATACTCGCCTCACTGTGGCTGGATGTCGTCCCACACGGGCGCCGATGTCTCGGTACGATAAACCGCTGTCGCGATAAGCCACTATTCGTCATCTGTCGAACTCCGAACCGTGCTGGAATGACTGCGGTATTCTGCGACGAGGCATCAGGAAGCTTCCCACGCACAGGTCCGGCAGCACAACACACTTCCACTACTTACACCTCGCCTTCTGTGCACCCTTATTATAGTGCTTGTCGGTGGCGTGCCGGGCGCACATGATTTGCACATGCCTTGCAATGCTAATCGCTTGCATGTCCACTCGCGGGCGACGCATGCTGTGAATTTCAGGCCAATCGGATGCTTCCTTCTTGGTGTTCCATTTTGGATGGCCAGCAGTGTATTTATCACATAAAGAGAGGAAAAAAACTAGAGATTAACTGATAAACTGATATTTGATGTGAATTAAAAAATATACACAAATGAGCCATTACATTATGACCACCTACCTACCAAGCTGTATGACCCCCTTAAGCCCGCAAAACAGCGGCCATTTGGGAAGGTATCAATTCGACGAGGTGGTGGTAGGTATCCTTTGGTTTCTGGTACCATAATGCCAACAGCAGGTTCTCCAGTTCCCGTACATTTTGTGGTGGTGATGATTTAGCTCGAATTCGCTTTTCTAAGTCGAACCGCAAAAGTTCGAGAAGGTTCTCAGGCGAATTTGGAGGCCAGGGAACTAACAGAAAGCCAGCATCATCTTTCCTGAACCACTCCGTGATGATTCTGGCAGTATGGTATGGTGCATTATCCCGTTCGTAATGGCCATCACCAACAGGGGTTGCTATGAATGGGTTAACTTGGTCCGCAACGATGTTCGGATACATGACAGCTATCAGGGATTGTGCTATTGGTATTACATGGCTTAAATTATCCCAAGAAAAAATCTCCCACAGCATAACACCCCATCCTCCAGCATATTTGCGCCTAACAGTGCATCTAGGTATCATAGCCTCTGTTGGTAATCCACGTACCCGCACTTGGACGTCTACGTGATATACCAAGAATCTTGATGCGTCAGACCAGGCCACAATCTTCTAATAATCGATGGTCTAATCTCGATGATCTTGGGCCCATTTCATGCATTGTTGGCGATGACGTGCAGTGAGCAATAGGGACCAGGCTGGATCTTCGGCTACGAAGGCCCATGCGCAGAGGGCTGCGATGAACTGTGTGCTGTGACACATTGCCCGGATAACCACTTTTGTAGCTGCGGGTGATGTGTCGCACTGTGGCTTTGTGGTCGCTCTGAACAAAGCGCGACCGTATCCGCTCCTTTCTGGCATCAACGAGCTGTAGACGACACATAGCTGGACGACGGTTCGCCGTTTCGTCATCTGCGCATCACGTTTGATACGTACTCACTAGAGTAGCGTGTGAACAAAATACAATCCACGCCGTTTCTGAGATCGTTGTTCCGAGGCGCCGTTTCATCAGAATTTGTCCTTCATCAAACTCCGATAAATCGGCAGCTTTTCCCATTCTGACTCCCAACACTCTACTAACCGAAAGCCAGTCCTTTGGTTGTATATATATATATTGCTCTACGAACTTCACCTGCGCCACCGTTCAGTCTTCAAGCGCGCTTATTTTTCTAGGCTTAGGTGGTCATAATGTAATTGCTCAGTGGTGTAGTACTTGTGTGATAATTATAATAAGTCTGATTCTGGCTAGAATTATTTTATCTTCAAGAAGGAGAAATTCACAAAGAAAACTGTGTCATTTTACTTTTCGAAACGGAAAGGGGGAAAAAAAACAATACGCAGAAAAGTTTGTGAATTGAAATACAAATACATAAAAATGAGCAGAACGGAAATATTGAATTTAAACGGTTATTAATTATTCTGAAATGCAAATTTTACCTCATTAAAGTGAAGCTACTATTATTACACACAGTCTGAGGACAGAAATGAGAGAAGGGATGAAAGAGATAAAAAATTTCCAGGGAAATTAAAATGCGTTGAATGAAAATAAAGCCTTAACTGAGAAAATATTTTGTACAGACGATAAAAATGAAAAGAAGACAAGGAAAAAGAGGAGTATAAGAGAATAGTTAAATAAACTACCGTAATAAAAAGAAATACTTTACAGCTTAGCTAGAGATTTCTTTTAATAAAAATGTGAAAGTAAAGGAAAAACTATTCTAATTGCTTACGCCAAGAATTAAATAACATAGACGCTTAGATCTAAAATTCGGGCAAAAACCTAAAATTAATCAAGAAGGATGCCACCGAGTTCTGAAGGGTACCGAGAATGTCTTCGAAAGAAATTTCAAACCTTTTAAACCTTTTCCGGTTAAGAATATTTGAAATGTGAAATCGAGAGTTTTCGTAAAACTGCAGATTTCATAGGGAATATGTGGACGAACTTGATTATTTTTCCACACGACGACGGAAAAATATTTTTTTTAATTTAATTAGCAGATACATCGAGTTAATGCATGTATGAATATACGTCACCGAATGCAAAAGAAAATGCTGGGACATGTATGATAAACCTTAGTGATATTTGATCAGTACTTTTATTAAATGTTGTAGCTTCCCAGTCGGCCTCTGAAACTGACAAGTCTGTCGTAATACTTTCAGAGGTGTCAGACGTACATATTGCGAACATTTTTCAAATTACAGTTAACAAGTATCCCAGTTTTCAGGAATGAAAACTATCAGAACTGCCGCTACCCTGTTACATAATATAATTAAAAACCACTGACTGTGTTCTGTGTTATTTTCTTTTACATTTAGGTTCATTCGACGTGCTTCGTGTTTTGGAGATGATCGGTATTCTACTAGCGCCAAAAGGAGAATGTCATTAAAATATCTCCAAGTGAATTTGATGCCCATTCTCGCAGCAGTGTCCTCACATAAAATGAAATTGTACTCACAGCAAAAGAGAAAGAGGTTCTTTGTACAACTGCTAAACCAAGTTAATTTTTTTTTATTTCCTTTACATGTAAATCAGGTATACTCAAGACAATAATTGTTCAAAATGCATTAGCACTGCTACTTTTAGATTTCCATGCTGAAATCCACAAAGACTTACGCAGTGTAGCCCGTTCAAGAATGGGCATGTATGTGACTTTCCAAAAAAACTTTTTGCTTTCTTTACGAAAGGTTATTTGAACCTACGTTTCTTATTTTTTTAAATTAAAAGAAGCTGTCTGCATTAAAGACGCTGATAAATCAGAGTGGTATTTGAACAGAGGAAAATTACTTGCAACAGTGTGACTTTTAAATGCAGGTTCTTCAGAGCTGTGTTTCGTAAGACAGTAGTTAAGCACAAATGTTCTTTAAGATAGCAAAGGAGAAGTGCTTGCTTTTCCTTCCTTACAAATACACTGTTCCATCTGTTGCACATTTGGGCTATTTTGCTACTAAGATTTAATGAACAGTTTTTTCAATGTTTCATAATGTGTTGTAGTGAATCTACATCTTTTTATCATTAGATTTATTACTTCATAAGCATTTTATATAAGGTTTACTCTTTCACCGGCAATGAAAACTGCTCATACCTTCTTATTTCGTTGCTATGTACACATATCGGTTACTGAATTAAAAATTTTTATTCAACACACAGTTGGACCTCCTTTAGGTCCAACTGTGTGGCTTTGCATAGATTCACAACATTATGGAGTCCGTGTACCAGTCATTCACAACGTGTTGGAGTGGAGCATGCCAGTCGTTAACCAGACAGCCCTTCAATTGGCTTACATTTGACGGTGTACTTTGCTCCTGTATCTGTTTTTCCAACATGTCCCATACATTCCTGATGGGGTTCATATCTGGGCTGTCTTTTGGCCAGAGCTGATGTTAGATGGGACTTGTCATGCTCGCTGAACACATTTTACGCAACGAACAGTAGCATTGTCGTCCATGAAAGAGCGGTCACCTGCCGGATAAAAAGTCAGCATTCTAGGATGGACTTGATCGGTAACAATGTTCAAATAATCCATGAAGGACACCCGACCTTCCAGCAATATCAGCAGGCCGATTCCGTGCCAAAAGAACGTGCCGTACACCTTGAGTTGTGTTTACACGGCAAGATGCGTCAGGTGCTTCATGAGGCACCCGCCAAACTCTTTCCCTACCGTCGGTACAGAACATGGTCACCGCGATTGGTCGGATCACATGATTTTTTTAAGTCTTTCAGTGTTCAGTCATGATACCACCGTAGACGAAATTCCCAGCAACTTCCAATACAGTTCCACTTCAATTCTCTGCGCATAGTTCACCGATATATGGATCAGCAATCGCCTTCATTGAATGCTTCGGTTAACTGTGTCACACAGGAAGTCATGTTTCTCCTTACAAGCCTTGTCAGACGGCAAGTATCAAGTTCCCGACAGATTGTGTTCGCACCACAATAACGCCTCTTAGGCAAGTAACGTATATTATTTTTCCACTGATTAAATAAAGACCGGGTATATCTCAGCTTTTGAGAAACCAGTCAGCTGTGCTGTTTTCAAAATCTTTGCTCCAGCAAGATGGGCACGCACAATAAGCGGTTTATCGAACTCCTAAATATCCTTTGATTTTCCCGTTGTGATGAACACCACTGGCGAGTGCTAACGAGCAGTAGTATGAAATGGCCGCCTAGATCACGGGTGATGTACGTGACCATGTATTTTGCATATACACTGCGTAAGTGACGCAAACGTAAATCTGCATCAAGGTTTCTAATTCAGTGGCCGGTTTGTGTATTTCTAAAAACAAAAATCAATTTTTACAATTATTACGGTAATTTCAATTGTTACAATAGTCGTAGCATTTATGCAAAAAATCGTCTTCCTATTAGCAGACATTTGCATTAACGTACTACTCACGCTCGGCCACTCGTTGCTAGAAAATGTTTTCTTACTGTGGCACGTATCTCGAATCATAATAGTTTGGACCCCATATTTCAGACATTGTAAGCCTTAAGTCTCTTACGATAGATAGATATATAGATATACTTAACTTTTTCTTAAAAATAAGAAGCAAATTAAAGAAGGAAGAACGTACTGAAAGCATGCTGAAGTGCGTTATAATCATCATCAAAGAGTTTGCGACTGAATATGCTGTCTTATTTTAGACAAGGAATTTTCGACTTTTTATTACTCATATATGAAAGAAGTCACAGTCATCCGGTAATTTTGCTAACAACCATTAGTTAACACTCTTAGGTAATCTGATGAACTTAAATTTCAATAAAGTTTTATTACACCTTTTAAATGCAGAAACAAATACTTCGTTCTCATATAAATGTTCGCATTGTTTTTGGCAGGATTTTGTTTTGACATCCTGCTAACAGGAGTTTAAATCTCATTTGTTATTCATATACAACCACTGATTGCTTATCACTTAGGTCTACTGAAGTGATATTTACAGAATATTCTTTGACTGAGATGTAATCATGTGAAAAGGTCATAGCTCGATTCCACTGCTAAATAAAAACCATCATTCCAGACTTCGCATTCGAAAAAGACGGCAGGATTTCGTCGATTCACTGATGGCATAGCTTTATAAAACCAATTTCAGAAAATTACCTCAATCGTTGCCCCAGATACAAAACCAAAAGGAATTAATCGAAGTTGCCGGCAAAGCTTTATTCTTTTTCTCCTTCACAGAATCGTGTGGAAATGTTTTTATCGAAGCTAATGACATTTATTTTTTGCAAAACATCGAAGAACGTAAGCTTTTGAAGTTCACCTGTAACTGAAGTTCTGTGAGGCGATATTTAATATCGCTGTTGTTTGTGTGAGGGAGAAGTGCTTTCACTCTAACAAAGTGATTCACAAATTTAATACTCTTTCGCCTATTGCTGATGTAATGTTGCAGAACCACCATTATTTACAACTGTGGTTTGGTAAGTTTTAGGCTACATATTAAAATTTAATGTGAAATAAATAAGTACTATTTTGAATTTTAGGTTTGTGGTTTGTGCTTTGCTGCAATTTTTAACCAATTGATAATCACATGTCACGTGAACACAGCTAGGAATCTCGAAAAAAATAAGAGCCTCTATAATGGAAAGCTTGGATTTACTGAGGTTTTTTTAAAGTTACATATAGTAGTAACGTGCGGAAATTATTCACAATCTTAGCGTCACTCTAGATTTTGACATTTTCAAAAATACCTTTTAATAAATGTGACTTTAAATTTATGTAAAATGGATGACAGTTTACAAATTTAGCAAATTTTTGCTAGGTATTTTGAAATGGTGTGATAACCGAAAGGAGTATCATAGATTAATGTGAAAAAAAAAATATTACAATTGAATTAGTTTTACTTTAATTTTTTTTGTTACCTAGGACATTTCAGAAAATCATTTTCTTTTATTCACGTACCTATTTAATTGTTGCAAGAAACAACCTTCGGCTTGATTGCTAGAGCTCGGTCGAGATTTGCTCTTTCACTTCATTTCTAAAGTGCCATTACTAAAGATACTTTTGAAAGGTCAAAGAGTTGTCTGATAATGCGCCGTGTCCATTTGAACTAAATGAAACTGAAATCTGGATAAATGCAAAGTTTCTTTCTAAGAGCAATGAAGAAGCAATATAATAAGTCCTCTCAATTTGAACTAAACGAACTGAAAATACGGGTAAATGTAGCTTTTCTAAGAGCGTAAACCTTTCCATTCACAGGTACACTAGTTTATCATGCTTCATAGTTAGGTATCAGTTTAATTCCTTCATACGAGTAATGGGCGACTAAAGCTTTAATTAAGAGTTTGATTTTTTAACAAAGATGATGAAAACTTCACCAAATCTGAATACGCTATTCCATTTATCCCTAATGCATAGAATACAAAATTTCACGTATAAAAGTTGAATCCCGTGGATTTGGATAGAGCACAAGCTAAAGATAATTTGACTGCATGAAAATTTTACTAAATTCATTTACATGAGTTTTCTTTTGTCTCCGCATAGGGTCCCTGATACTATGTACTGTGCTTTCAAATTGAACGTCAGGCAGACTTTTATCAATGCACAACAATGAGCCATTACATTTTGACCACGTACCTAAAAAGCTGTAGGAACCCTTTTATCCAGCAAAATAGCAGCCACTCGGCGAGGCATCGATCCGATGAGGTGGAAATAGGTGTCCTGGGTATCTGGTACATTAATGTTAACAGCAGATCCTCCAGTTCCCATACATTTCAGGGTGGTGATGGTTTAGCTCGAACCCTCTTTTCCAAGTCAAACCACAAATGCTCGATTTAGTTCATGTCAGGTTAATTTGAATGCCAGCGCATTAACAGAAAGTCACCAGCATGTTCTTTGGACCACTGCTGGACGATTCTGGCAGTGCGACGTGGTTCATTATCCTGTTGGTGATGGCAATCACCAACAGGATAATGGTGACACATTTGC
Source organism: Macrothele yani (assembly GCA_039090855.1). Classification (NCBI taxonomy): domain Eukaryota; kingdom Metazoa; phylum Arthropoda; class Arachnida; order Araneae; family Macrothelidae; genus Macrothele; species Macrothele yani. The sequence continues at coordinate 80,879,439 of CM076994.1, forward strand.
TATGAAGGGGTTAACTTGATCCGCAGCGATGTTCGGACACCTGACACCTGTCAGAGATTGTGCTATTGGGATAATGGGGGATAAATTGTCCCAAGAAAATATCGCCCACAGTATAACACCGCCGCGGCTGGCCTGTTTCCGCCTAACAGTACATCCAGGTACCATAGCATCCGTTGGTAATCGGTATATCCTCTCTCGGCCCTCTACGTGATATACCAGGAATCTTGATTGGTAGGAGCAGGCCACTTTCTTCCAATCATCCATGGTCCAATCTCGATGATATTCCGCCCATTTCACGCCTTGTTGGCGATGACGTGCAGTGAGCTTGGGGACCCCTGCTGGGTCTTCGGCTACGCAGGCCCATGCGCAAAAGGCTGCGAGGAACTGATTGCTGAAACACATTGCCGTGATCACCACCGCTGTAGCTGCGGGTGATTTGTCACACTGTAGCCCTGCGGTTGCTGTGAACAATGTGCGACAGTCTCCACTCTCCTCTGGCATTAATGAGCTTCAGACTACCCACGTCTGGACGACGGTTCATCGTTTGGCCATCTGTTCGCTTCGTTTGATACGTATTCACTACAGCGGCACGTGAACCCACAAGCCGCACCGTTTCCTAGATCGTAGTTCCGAGGCGCCGGGCCATCATAGTTTGTCCTTTATCAAACTCCGATAAATCGGTAGCTTTTCCCATTCTGATTTCGAACACTCTACTAACCGAACGCCGGTCCTTCGCTTGTATATATACTGCTCTGTGAACTTCACCTGCACACGCATTAATTTATTTGAAGTGTTTTTTATGTATTTGTCTACTTCTTCTTTTAAAGTATTACAGAAAATGAGATTCTGCATCATATTGAGAAGGGATCGTGTAACACCATTTCCCTGCAAAATTGTTGTAGCTAACAATGTATCAATAAACAAGTACCTTTGGAAAAAATTAAAAACCATGATGTCATATTAACTTTGACATCCACCACGACAGAGCATTTTTCTTTTCTTTGGAAACTCATGAGCCTCCCCAGTGGCGCAGTGGTCTAAGCGATGGCTTCTGATTCGTCCGTGATGCGTCCGGTTTCGTATCCCGGTGAGGCATGGATGTTGTGTATGTCTTACGGCACTGTCCCTCTCCCTACCCAGGAACCAGCGGGCCTATATTGGGACGAGTGACTGCTTATATCCCAGTGAGTTGCTCACAGTGGTCTCTAAATCCCCAATGAAAAATATAGTGAAGCTTACTTCAGCTTCTTTATGCATAGTGTCCCATTGAAAGCAAAATTACAGTGATGCGCAATGTTTGTGATGTGCCGCCAAGTAATTGCGACATTTAGATAAAAAACTTCCAGTCTCGCTTAAGCATCTGTCCTCGAGGCATTTTTTTGCAGAGTATAGGATTATACCATCTTACATGTTTCAAAGGGAAATACAATGTGCCAAACTGGGAGAGGTAGTTAATAAGAAATTGAAGATTAACCGCAAGGATGCGGGAACATTGAATTCCTTAAGAACTGTTCAAATACTATTATTCTCAGATTCGAAATTTCCAAACTGGATTCGAAAAAAACATCTTTGGTTCAACGAGAAATTGTAAAATACATAGCTATGAATTTTGAAACACCAGAAAATGTTGCAGCAATTTTGTTCGGATGTAAGTTTTGTTTTGCTCTGCCCATTTTAAGGTCATATTTTGTTGTTTTGTGTTTTATTCCTTTCGTATTGTTACAGTTAGTCCTCATCGGCGGAGACACGAAAGCGAGCCCTGCTTCACGAAAACAAAAGCAGAAGCGTTCCAAACATTTCCCCCAGAAGTGGTGTCCGTGTCTATAGGTGGATAATTCCTTTCGCACGACGACTGCTACCCAGAATTATCTGCTTTGTATGATTTTCCCGATATCTCTGCCACCAGATTGTTTGAGAAGCTCACTTTCTTTATCCGGGCATCCGAGTCAGTCTGCGGTTCTATGGATTTCAACGCTAATGACTCTCAGAATAATTTGTCTACGCAACAGATTTCGCGAGTAATGTTTATTGCGTGCTATGATCGTTTGCAATTTTGCAGATGAACAAGCTTTTCCTATCTGACAAGATTTAAAAGAAAGCGAAATCATCTGCTTTATGTAGATGTAGAATCGTGACTGCATTGCCTAAAATTCGTTTGCGAATTCAATGTTTTGCAAAAACAAACGGATTAGCCCAAATTTCACGCCGAAGGTATACCTTATACTAACATTAGATATGTTTCATTGTTTCAGTAAACTTTATTTGTTATCTTCCTTCTATGTTCTTTTATTAAAAACCTTAGAAAACACAAGAAACACAGGGAAATGTTTTGATTTTATTTTCTTATAATGTAATCTAACACACACACACACACAAATGAATTTTCTAACAATAATTTAGCAGAAACATACTTGATCTCCCAGCTGTTAACTTTGCCTGTCCTGTAAACGTGTTCATAGATAAGAGTCCGTCAGGAAAAAAGAAAATATTTCAAGTATTTTTCCACGGAAAAAAGGTTGGGAAACACTGTTATAAATGCAACATAAGTCAATGTAAAATTGAAATTTGACTCACCAAAAACTGTCATGACTTGTTCTCTGGAGTCTTGACCAGCCAGAGAAGCTACAACACACGTATACTTCCCACTGAGTTCTGTTGAAGGCTTTGAAATTCTTAAGGCCCTGAACCTGGAGTAGGCATCAACAGTATTAACAGCAAAGTTTAAGTCCACTCTTCCGTGTAGAACTCCAGAAGTGTGTATTTTATTAAGTTCAGGAATCCACTGATACACGGGCTCCAGGTTATCGTCGAAAAACCACTTCACTACAAGTCTGAGGTCATTTTCATTGTACACGTATTCACAGTCCAAAACAACTGACTCTTCGGTTCCGTTTTGAACCCATCTTGGGACTGACAACCGTCGAATTTCTACAGTCAATACACCTAATAATGGAAAAAATTATCTATCATTTAGACGATACCTTTCTTCTGTATTAAGTCAAAAATTATTTGTTTTATGCATACATTCTGAAATAATGAAAATAATGCAAATACTTATTACTTATAATAAAGAAGCGTTTGACATATAATTTGAGTATTACATAACTTCATGGCAGTCATCGGCCGGCATTTAATTTCTTCAGATAATAAACATTAACAAAGTGGGTGAGACGCCGACGAAAGAAGAAAATGAGAAAAGAAAGCAACAGAGGTATTTAAATAGATTTTCTTTTTTAGGGATATCTGTATAACTAACTTTCCTTAAGGTAAGCTGAACTCTACCCTTAATGTAATTCGTAGTACAGCATTCTGAGCATTCTATTGCCATCACCTAAGTTTTTATACTATTTTTTATGTTTCACTTAACCATTGATTCTTAGAACATTAGATGATGATACTCCCAGCTTTTCTTAAATATCTTGTGTAATCTTTTTGTGCTAAAAGCTTACGAATTGCTTCAACTTTGGAAAACGATTCAGCGTAACGAGAGAATTACTTTGGAGAATGGATTGGTTTCTTAAAGATTTTTTTCCTGACACCGATGCAATAAAACGTTGACACCTGTCTCAAGTCCCACATCTACCGCCTTCAATCTCTTCGCACAGATTTGTTAACGCAACAGTGGTTGGTTGATCGTTTTATTTACGCTTTCCAACCGTAGGTTGAAGAAGCGTATATGCTCCAACTTTTTCCGTCCGTCTGTCCGTCCGTCCGTCTGTCTCTCGGCGCGATAACTCGCGTAAAAATGGTTCGATTTCGATGAAATTTTAGTATGTGGTAGAGGACTACCAGGGGACGAACCCTATTGCAAATTGGCAAATTGGAGTCAAAGGTCAGGCAGGGCATATGAGCGGGATTTATTCCAATGCCCTTATGCGTCATAACTTGCGTAAAAATGGTTCGATTTCGATGAAATTTTGTTATGTGGTAAAGAAACACCTGGGAACGAAACCTATTGAAAATGGGTGGAATAGGGTCAAAGGTCAGGACATAAAAGCGGGATCCATTTCATTGCATTTATGCGTCATAAGATGCGTAAATATGGTTCGATTTCGATGAAACTTTAGTATTTGGTAAGGAACCACCTGCGGACGAACCCTATCCAAAATGGGCTTAAATGGGTTCAAATGTCAGGGCATAAACGTGGAATCCATTTCATTGCCTTTATGCGTCATAACATGTGTAACTATGGTTCGATTTCGATGAAATTTTAGTATGTGGTAGGGAACCACCTGGGCACGAACCCTATTGAAAATGGGCGAAATGGGGTCAAAGGTCAGGCAGTACATAAGAACGGGATTTGTTCCATTGTCCTTATGCGTCATAATTTGCGTAAAAATGGTTCGATTTCGATGAAATTTTAGTATGTGGTAGGGAGCCACTGGGGACGAACCCTATTGAAAATGGGCGAAATGAGGTCAAAGGTCAGGATACTGGAGTAAGATCCATTCCATTGCCCTTGTGCATCATAACTTACCAAAAAATGTTTCGATTGCGACAAAACGTTATCATGTTGTTCTGAAGGTATAGTGAAACGGTTCCGTTGAATATAAACGAAATGGGGTCAAAGGTCATTACACAAAAGCAAGATTTATTCCACAGCCATTATTCTCATAACTTGCGTGAAACTGCTTCTATTGTGACAAAACTTTAGTATGTTATTCTTGAGGTGTACTGAACCGGTTCTGTTGAATATCATCGAAATGGTGTCAAAAGTCAGGACACAGGAGCAAGATTTATTCCACAGCCATTATCTTCATAACTTGAGTAATAATTTCTGGTATGTTGGAAAGCGTATCATAATCAATGCATTGCATGATTTTACTAAATTGTTTTTTATTTTTTTGTTTTGGGGGGGGGCTGTTAATAACTTATAAGCCATGTCGGGACACAGATCATCTAGAGCAGAACAAACTAAAACAAAACTAAGTTCTTATGTAGGGACACTATGAAAACACAAGTTTGTCTGTGTCCCTTCTCTCCGGAGTTCAAAATATCTTTATTGGTATAAAAGCACTATACACAACGAGACTAACACTTATGTCTCAAACCAAAAAACTTTGCGACAGAAATTAAAATAAACAAAGTGATGACTAGATAAAAGGATGAACAGATAAAAGCACGATAAAACAATCTCAAAGGGCATAAAAAGGGTACTAGTCAAAAAACGTGTTGTTTGAAATCAAAAGGTAAATAAAATATCTAATAATGCAACTCAAAAGTCGACAAAAAGGAAAGAAATGCATGGGAAAAAACACAATTGACACACTGAAACAAAAAAGAAATCCAGGAGCAGAGGCCAAGCTGTAGAGAAACACAGTACTGGACAACAGCACCTAAAGAGGAGCATGGACCAACTGCTCCAGCCGGACGGATTTAAAAAAAAATCGCAGAGGTACACGATAAGAACTCACACACAGAAATACAACACTAACTAAAACAAGGGGAAAACGGGACTTAACAACGCAGCAAAAGGCATTACGGAAAAACACTGAACAAATTACAACAGGTTAAACAAAACATAACGCAAGATGCAGAAATAGGTGTTAGTGCAATTACATAGTAAATCAACACAAACGAGAAAAACAACCGGTTGTACCATATAACCCCCAGTAGAAAGAAACACAAGCAATATTAAGTGTGGAAAACCACACGTTGCAAGGGTTGTTGAAAACTAATAAAAATCACTCAGTAAGATAGCGGAACACAAGCACGGTGCAATCTCAGTGTAAAGAAAGGGCATTCAATTACAAAGCTTGACAGCGTCAAGCGAGAGCACAACGCGCTAGCACACACATCAAGACACTAAACAAAGAAAAAAAAAAACTGAGAAAAAGGCATGAAATTCAAAACAATAATAACAATACACAAAACAAATAGCAACAAAACAAAACGGCAAGAATTCACAATGCGAAGATAAAGTGCTGGCTTATTGCATCGGGCAAACGCTCTCTCGAAGAATTAGTATGTAGAAGCAAAGGTACACAAAGCGGGAAAGACAACAATGGCATGTACAAAGGTTGAAACAGTATCAGACCATACCGAGAAGAGTAATCACGAAAAAAACCCGTGCAAGCACTAACAATCTTCGCTAAACATAAACAACCTGCAAATTTTTAGTCCAATGACGGAAACTGTGCAAGACGAAACGCGAACAAGAGGGTCATTATATTAACAAATAAATCCTTAGTACAAGCACAGTAAAGGCAAATAGTAGCAACCCGACCAAACTGGGCGGAGACACTACACACTTGCAAACAGCAAAAAAAAGAGCATAAGACAAAAACAAAAGCACCCGAGAGGAAAAACAAAAAGAAATCAGCACAACAAATATCACACAATACTATACAAGTAGCAATGTAATACAAATAAAGCAAATACTCATAGTAAGAAAGCAAAGCATTCAAATCACTCAGCGGAGATGAAAAAGGAAGTGTGTCGACCAACGACGTCAGTCGATAGTACGCCAAAAAGAACGCACAAAAGTAAAGAGCATGCAACACAAGAAAAACATTTCACAAGAAACAAAATAAAAATATGCGAGAAAAAAATTAAACCATAAATTAGGAAATCGCAATTGTAGCACAATTCACAAATCTAGGAGACAACTCAGTAAAACACAATACAAATTAAAGGGTGTTGACTCACAGCCCAGGTCAACAAACCTCAAAATGGCCTCACAAAGACCAAAACACACTACAGGTGAGAAGCAGAACAAATGAACAAGGAAGGGAACGAACTAAAACAAAATCAACAGGAAGCAATAACAAATAAAAATAGAAAGAAAGAAGGAAGAAACGGAAGACAGAAGAGAGACCACCAGAGAAAGTCAACTAACAGCGACACCGCAAGTGGTGTCGTCAGAGCAGACAAAAAAGGAAAAAGGGAAGAAGGAGGATTCATGACAACAAATCAACCTTGCCGTGGCTGAAATGAAACCACGGCAAATGCGGAGACCAAGTAGCAAAAAAGGCTGAAATCGTATGCCGAGACTAAGCTAAATCATACTCAAGTTGGAGGATAGCTTTTATTGAAGAACGATAGCGGGGGCACAAAAAGACTCTTGCCGGGTGGTAACGCCAGAGCGAAGCTCGCTGAACACAGAAATGATGAAATAAATAAATGGTTAGTTTTGCTTGCAGAATGAGAAAAGCACAAACTGGGTTATGAGAACTAGCAGAAGACTGATGGCGACGGAGGAAGTAGTAATAAAACATAAAATAAAAGCTAGGACAGACCTTACAAAGAAGGGAAAACATCAAGGAAACCGACGGTTGAAGAACCAAACAAGAATCATATGAATGGGAGACATCACCTAGTGTAGAACAAAATAAAACACAAAGGGGAAGAGAAATGGCGAAATCGATGCAGGGTACGAGGGGTTAAAAACCGGCGATAAAGATGAAGCCAATGAATGTCCTTTGCTTTGGGTGAAGTCAAGGATGAATGCGCATCGAGCCAAGTATTTGAAGTCTCATCTGAAGGAATGGAAGAAATGGTAATCGGCGAAATAAAATGAGTAAGACAGTGACAATAAATAAATTTAGCTGAAATCAAGTGAACTGTAATGAGATAATCATTCAAATAAACAAGAAAGGGAAGACTGAGGGACGCCGAATAAGAAGGAATAAGACCAAATGAGTTCACGAGTGAGGGATAAAGACGTTTAAGGGTACAACGGATCAAGCAAAGTTGGGCACCGTGTCTGGGTAATATCAGCCAAGGCGGGATAATTTTGCGCCAAAGATTTCCAGCGAAGCCAGGAATCAACGAGTTGTGAAACCCGCACGACGCCACTGACGAACCAGGTAGCGAAGTGCAGGTAGTGAGAGGAGGGAGAGCGGATAGCGGATAGCGGAAGAGAAAAAGAGGGGTTCTGCCAGAAGATCGTTAGTTGAAGAAGGGGGAGACGGACAGGACATTGGGAGTGCCAAAGAGGAAACAGGGATCGGTAGTAATCAGGAAAATGGTCAGGGGGAAAGATCCATGAGGGGGGAAAGATCCATGCGGATGAAAGTAGCAAAACAGAGGAATGGAGTACGGGGAAAGAGTGAAGTATCGATAATGGTAAGAGAAGAGGGCGGAGCAAGACAAAAGTCGTAAAGAAAATACCAAACACGGTGAGCGTCAGATTTTAGAAAAAGGTCAGGAAGGGCAAGACCACCAAAAGAGAGAGGAAGTGCAAGTGTAGAGCGGTGCACCCAATGGACGACGTCCCAGATGAAATCAACGAACAACCTTTGGACTTGACGAAGAAACATGGGAGTTGGAGAATTAGCAAGCCAGGTATGAGTCAAAATCGGAAAAAGAAAATTAGAAATGAGATGGGCTCTGCTGAAGAAAGAGAGGAACGGTTTAAAACGACGGAAAGGGCCATGGTGGTGACTGATTTTCTGAACCAAAGGAGTCCATGTGGCGGCAGCAACCGCCGCCGGAGAGCCGACATGCACCCCAAGGGCGATCAGCGCGAGCCCTCCGCGATCTAGTCCATAATCCGACAGATTTGGTCAAGCTCAATTCAGAACCAGAGAAGGTAGCAAAGTCACGATAAATAGAACGGTCAACATCAAACGAAGCATCATTGGGGAGAAAGAGCGTCGGATCATCGGCATAAGCAGAAAGAACGACAAAGTGATGCCGCGTGGACGCAACCCCACGAGGAATACCAGAAAGCAAATTAGATCGAAAACGGATCAGCAGAGGTTCAAAACAAAGAGCACACAGTTGACCCGACAGAGGGCAACCCTGCCGAATCACGTTTGCGAAAGGAATGGTAGCAGTCATGAAGGTAGAGGTTCAAATCCGGAAAGTGGAGTGAGAATAGAGTTTAATAAGAGCTTGATAAAATATAGGTGGAAAACCAAAATGACGAAGGGTAGCAAAGAAATAAAAATGGTTAATGGAGTCAAAGGGCTGTTTCTGATCAATATTAAAAATAGCAAGAGGTTTGGATAGACGGGAAGCCAGAGAGCACAAGTTGCGAATAGTAGAAATGTTATGGGCAATGGAGCGGGAGGGAATAGTATAAGTCTGGTCAGGATGGATTAAATGTTGAAGAACAGGATTAAGTCGAAGAGCAAGAATTTTAGCGAACATTTTATAATCGGTGTTTAGTATAGAAATGGGACGCCAGTTAGAAAAGAGACCAAGGTTACCAGATTTCGGAATTAGTCGAAGAAGAGCAAAGGAAAAGTCAGAAGAACAGAAATCAGGAAAGGAGAAAATAGAATTATAGCAAGCAACAAGAAAAGGAAGAAGGGCGGGAAGGAAGGTCTTATAGAAGGAAAGTGAAAGACCGTCCGCACCAGGGGCGGATCGATCATTAAGACTGGAAATAGCAACTCGTACTTCTGAAGGTGAAATTAGAGAATCCAAGGCTACGGAAAAACCGGAAGGAACCTGAGGCAGATTACTTAAAAGAGTAGAATTAACCGCAGAAGGCAGGTTCTGAGAGCAAATGCGCTCAGAATAATGTGAAAAAGTGAGCTCACAAATGCGAAAGGGGTCGGTAACAATAGAACCGTCCAGCAACGAAAGAAAAGAGAGGGTATTACCTTTAGCACGATGTTCCTCGAGGAGCCTCATTTTCTGGAAGGGATCATCGTGAAAACGTAATTGGGAAAATTTTAATCGAGTAAGAGCCGAAGAAGCAAAGGAAGTCAAAATAATACGAAGGCGAGTTTGGTAAATGGTATAAGATGGATCAGCAGGAGAAAGAAACTGTAATTTACGTCGAAGAGTGGACATTTCTGCAAGTCGTCGGGCACGAGAAGGAAAGGAAAATTGGCGAGCAAAGGAAATAATATCAAGTTTCGTGGAGAGCCAAAAAGCTGCTGGGTAGACCGATGAAAAATCAAACTGACAGAAGAGGAAATAATCGAATGGATTTGCGCAATGAAGGCAGGATCAGTCCAATAACAATCGTCCAGAGACCAAACCGGGGAGGAACGGACAGCAGAAAAAGGCAATAAAAACGTAAAAGAACAGGGCGATGGTCAGAAGAAACAGAGGGATGGTGAGAAACTTCAGCAAGGGAGGAACGAAGGAAACTAGATACGTAAAAGCGATCAAGACGAGCTGCAACACAACGTAAAGCGGCAGGGGGAAACCAGGAAAAAACACGAGCTTGGGGGTAAAGAAAACGAAAGGCATCCAGAAGACCAAAATTAGCAATAAGATGAGAAAGTTGAGAGGAGAGATCGAGACGACTCTCAGAAGAGCCATCACGATCAAAACCAGGTTGAATGATACAGTTAAAGTCACCGGCCACTAGGACAACATCAGAGGACGGAAAAAGAGAAAGAATGGAGGTGAGATCCTGGATAAGAGTATCAGCATCAGCAGTAGATTGTGGAACATGAACATTAACAAGATGAATACGGTAGGAACAATAAGTAAAAGAAATGCATTGAAAGGAGCCCAGCAGACTCTGCAACTCAACAATATCGGAAATTTAAGTATAAAAATTAGAATGAAACGCTATTGCCGTACCAGAGCCAAGACGGGCTCGGTAGTTGTGAAAAAAAACGTAGGGTCAGCGCCTGCAGCGAGAATACGCGGTCTCCGAGGTACATTTTCGTCTCCTGGAGCAGGATGATATGCACTCCCACGCACCGAACGTTCTCGAAGACCAACGCATTCGCAGCGGAAAACGCCAAGCCTCGACAATTAAAGCTAATCACCTGTAGTGCAGACATCACCGTGAGGCTGCAACCATCCCTCCAGCTCTGCCTTTAGAATACAAATTAAATAATCCAGACGGCGAGCGTAAAGCTCCGTCCCATCTGGCAACATAACATTAGTCAAAAGTTGGTGAAGTTGGACCAATTGAGCAATCATTTCGGGAAACTTAGACATCTTAGATTTAATACACGGCAAAATGATAAGCTTCGCTCGCCGAGGTTTAGTAACCAGGGCGAAGAGAACAAGGAAAGTTAGAGGTGCCTAAGGAACTTCCAATTCGCCGAACATTGAGCGAATTTGCACCAGAGAAGGGGTTGCGGTTTCATCATCAGAATCAGCCAACTGAAGATCTGTAGTGTCCAAGGTAACAACGTCCATGGCGTCGTCATCCTGAAGTCACGCTTAGCGGTTTTCAGTTGACAACGGAGAGTGATGAACACACGGACTTGGCAATCCTGATTTATAACTAGCCGGCTTCTTGGAGCGAAGGCGCTCAGAAGACCGGGAAGAATGAGTAGACACCGCAGGTGAGCTGGGCCGCTTGTTGCGTTGTGACGTAGGGGCAGAAATCTCCAGAGACTACTGATTCGAAGGATACTGAACAGGATCCACAGCAGTAGGCATCAGAACAGGCGAAACATCGACAGTTGGGAGAGAGCCGATAACCTGGGGGAAGAGTCACAAGAATAGGTTGTGGTAGAGATATAGTGTCTTGCAGTGAAGAGGCCAGCACGTCAGCCGCTTGGCCGGTGGCCGGAAATTCTGGATAAACAGCAGTTGAGGAACTGGGTCCAACACCTAACGTATTGTGAGGGCACGCTGAAGCAAGGTGACCCTCACCCTTACATCGGAAGCATTGTACACTAGCGAAAAGCTGGAATATATAGATGCGAGCCTCAGTGATGAGTTCAAGAGTGGTCGGGCGATTGACAATAGCCTGTGGGGGTCGGAAATATGACTCGATATTGCCAACGTCCACCCTGAACATGTTTCAGGGAAGAGTCTCTGGCATTAGCTGGCAAATACTTCGTTGTCCCCTCAACTCGACCAAGGGTGGTAAGTGCATCCAGTAATAAAGTATCAGGAACTGTAGTCGGGACCGGGGACAAGGTGACTGTAACTGGTCTTTGAGAAGCAGCAATAGGTTGTAAGTGAATAGCTCCAATAAAATGACAAAAGCGAGGACCTTGTCCACAGCTTTTTGGTGTGTAAAATGCACTACAACACTTCCTCCCAAGCGGATTATAGATACAATACTCTCACCTGGAACGACTTGTGAAACCGCATCCAAATAAATGGGGAGGGGTGTCACTCAAAGAAGGTATAAACACACTTAATAAGAGAGCAGATGAAAATTCTTTACCTTGTGAACTATCTGGTTGTAACATAATCCTCAGAACAGAATCAATTGGAGCAAAGGCTGGTTGCGACGAAGTAGTAGCGGTCGTGGAAGTGGAAGCACTGCCCAAAGTATGGGCATAAGAACGGGAGGCACTGAGAACCTTCGATTCGGCTGCCGACACTTTGGGTGGGCAGAAGCGAGATCGTCACAGACGTGGCATTACTGTGTGACAGAACTCCAACCATGGTGGTAGACGAAGACAAGGTACATGCAGTAGAAAGCTCAGCTTGAGACGTAGCGCTTAAAGGAACATTGTCAGTACCCAACTTGGCTACAACCGTGTAAAGCAGGAGTACTGCAGCTTGCAACACTGAACAAAAACAAACAAAATAAGCTAAAAGTGCACTCCTGGCACCCAGCCTCACAGCTAGTGAGGCAAGGAAACAAAACAAGCAACGTACAACTCACGCTGGCAAGAAACAAACGAAAACTCAAGATCAACAAACAATCTAGTCTTAACTCAAGAGCTCAAACAAATGCGACCGTCCTGCACGCCGGAATAAGTCGTTCTCCCAGGTGAGCTACGCGGACATAATGTCTTGCTGCAGATTTGTCGTCTTGACCCATGTTTTCACCTCTGTAGTACGTCACATCATCTCACTCTTAATTATTATTTTTCTTTCTTTGAACAGAAGTAGGAATTGTTCATTAACTCCAAACAATGTGTGGAACAAACATCCCACATTTTTCGAAAACCCAACGGCCAGTGGATACATTTTCCAGAATCGGGTGCCAATGTGAAAACACAAGTTTGTCCCCTCACTCCGGAGTAAGTCGCTCTCGCAACTGAGTTACGCGGACAGAATGTTTTGTTGCAGATTTTTCGTCTTGACATATGTTTTCTCCTCTGTAGTACGTCACAACACAACCACCTGGTGAGTGAAAATGCGTTATGCAAGAAGGTACTTTGAAAATCGCGAAATCACTCCTCTTTGAAGATAGCCTTATTGGTGCATCAGACTGTTCAAAGACATTATTCTGAACACTTGATGACATGTTCATAACGCTTAAGAAACTTAACTCTTTCTTATTATTTATTAGTCATACGTGTCTTGCTTACCTGAAGATCGTATTTTTATATCTCTGTTTCAGTTTTTAGTCATACGTGATTTTATCACTTGTTGCTGCATAAGCATAATTTAGTGACAGATCGTTATTACTTGTTTCATAGTGGGAAGACACTATACGTAGATTGTATCGTCAATCATGCTTTATAGCACTGATCGTATGTGCAAGAAAGCACTTATGAGCGGAAAAATTGGGTAAAAACCGTTATTTTCTATAGATGTTAAATTATGAATATTGTTTAATTTCGTATTCCTGTTTTTTTACGCTTTCCAACCGTAGGTTGAAGAAGCCTATATATTCCAGCTTTGTCCGTCCGTCCGTCCGTCCGTTTCCCCGTCCGCACGATAACTGGCGTAAAAATGGGTCGATTTCGATGAAATTTTAGTATGTGGTAGGGGAACACCCGAGGACGAACCCTATTGAAAATGGGACAAATTGGGTCAAAGGTCACGGCGTAGGAGCGGGATAATTCCATTAACCTTATGAGTCATAACTTGCGTAAACTTGGTTCGATTTCAATGAAAGTTTACTATGTGGTAGGAGACCAACTAGGGACGAAACCTATTGAAAATGGGCGAAACAAGGTCAAAGGTCAGGACATAGGAGCGGGATCCATTCCATTGCTCTTATTCGTCATAACTTGCGTAAAAATGGTTCGATTTCGATGGAATTGTAGTGTGTGGTAGGGAACCACCTGGGGACGATCCCTATTGAAGATAAATGAAATGGGGTCAAAGGTCAGGACATAAGAGCGGGATCAATTCCATTGCCTTTATGCATCATAATTTGCGTAAAAATGGTTCGATTTCAATGAAATTTTAGTATGTGGTAAGGAACCACCTGGGAACGAACCCTGTTGAAAATGAGCGGATAGGGGTCAAAGGTCAGGACATAAAAGAGGGATCCATTTCATTGCCTTTATGCGTCATAACATGCGTAAATATGGTTCGATTTCGATGAAATTTTAGTATGTGGTAGGGAACCACCTGAGCACGAACCCTATTGAAAATGGGCGAAATGGGGTCAAAGTTCAGGCAGGAAATAAGAGCGGGATTTGTTCCATTGTCCTTATGCATCATAACGTGCGTAAAAATGGTTCAATTTTGATTAAATTTTAGTATGTGGTAGGGAGCCACTGGGGACGAACCCTATTGAAAATGGGCGAAATGGTGTCAAAGGTCAGGACACTGGAGTGGGATCCATTCCATTACCCTTGTGCATCATAACTTACCTAAAATTGTTTAGATTGCGACAAAACGTTATCATGTTGTTCCTGGGGCATAGTGAACCGGTTCTGTTGAATATCAATGAAACGGGGTCAAAGGTCATTGCGCAAAAGCATGATTTATTCCACAGCCATTATTCTCATAACTTGCGTTGAACTGCTTCTATTGCGACAAAACTTTAGTATGTTATTCTTGAGGTATACTGAACCGGTTCTGTTGAATATCATCAAATGGGGTCACAGGAGCGAGATTTATTCCACAGCCATTATCCTCATAACTTGAGTAATAATTTCTGGTATGTTGGAAAGCGAATCATAATCAATGCATTGCATGATTTTACTAACTTGTTTTTTATGATTTACCAGCCAAAATTGTCGCATTACTCATCTTTCCGGAGATCTGAATTCACAACTGATTTAAATGTGTTAGTTAAACGTGCTTTACAATTTTCTTTCGTTTCCACTCGACATTTGGTTCTTTCAGCAGCTGTCGTTCGTGCCAAGGCGATGAAGTACAAGTAACTGTCTTTGAATTGTTAGTTCCGTTGCTACGGTTGTTTGATTTCTTACAGGTCAGATTTTGTTACTATTTTTGATGAATTAACTATACCTACTTCGCATTTCGCTTTCCTTTCGAGGTTGGTTTGGTAGCCGCTTTGATCTCTCACCCGTGAAGACTGTAGCACTGTTTAATGTCTGGGCTTTCTGTTCAGATCAGTGATCTTGCATTTAAAATCGTTATATGTTTTTCATTTCTTACATTTTAGTACGCATACGTTTGCCAAAGAAATCATGAATGGAAAAGAGAACTCTTATTCTCTTACCTTTTTATCAACATAGTAGTTAAAGGGAACACGTGGTTGCTCCAACTGGACTTTAGTAAATGAAACATCACATTCAAGTGCTTCAGTGGGGCCATAAGCCAGTTCCCAGACTTAACATCAGTATGATGAAAATATTAAGATTTGTAGAGGTTTTTTTGTTTTTGTTTTTGCACTTTTTGGGTCACTGTGACATCTCTTCATTAATATTTCCTAAGTACTGACTATCTATAAAAATCCCAGTAGAAAATTTTCGTCATGGTATATGACAGGAAATAAAATTAGGTCCATTCGCCATTCGCTCTAGTTTTCGGGCGTTTCACATTATCCACAATTTCTAAACTTGTAACTCTCAATATTAGCGAGAACATAATTTCTTAGGAAACCATAACAAACAAGCTCTAAATTATTTTTTAGTTTTGCAAGAGATTTATAATGAAAATAAAATAATACAACCTTTACTTAAAACAAAACAACGGTTCGAGAATGTTTGTCTTGCTTCATTATTGTGAACAAGTCACGACGTAAAACTCCCAACACAAATTTTACGTTTATAAAACGTAGAAAAAGCATTTTGTGAAGCGTTATTTGCATTATGAGGAAAAATTTCAACTTCTTTTTGTGAGTATCATTTCACTTCTGGTATCGTTTGCTTACTTAATCAAATTAAAAAATAGGAACCTGCTTCTTGGCTTACATACAGTATGCCGGTAATATTAACTTAACGAGAAATAATTCCTGTCTTGACCTTGAGTAAACATAATAGCGTCTGTTTCAGTTTTTCTTGTGATGTAGACAAGTTGTTTTCTAGCTGTAGGTATGAGAAGAAAGTAGTATTTTTCACCACTATGTTGCTAATTGGAAAACCTATCTTATTTGCTTGATTATGAAGAGGTTAATCAAAATCATCTCTCACCTCCGTAGCAATTTCTGCTATGCCGAACGGCACGTTTGAATCTGAAAAAAAATAAAGATGTCATTATCTGAAACAATTCTTTTCTTTTCGTTGAAGCATGAGTACCTCAAAAATTCGCTTAGGTTTAATAGAGCTGTCAGAAATCAGTTTTCCACTAATAAAACTGAGGCCGAGTAGCCCGAGGTGCTGGTAAATAGCTAGTCGTCCGAAATGTACCAGAGCTGTAGTCCCTGATGCCGGATGAGGTGTAGATGGTGCGTGCAAGCAATACCGCTGGCTATGTCTTTTCCTTGAAACCACTGGCCTCAAATTAATGACGGGCGAGAACTTATATCCTTAAGAGCAGCTCGTGATTACCGTTAAACCCCAAAACAAAATAAAAAAGAGTGGAAGGGATGTTTTGAAAGACATTTCAGCATTTGATGAACTTGTAATAAACTAATTTCCCAAATGGTGACAAGTGCAAAACTGACTGTGCTTTAAGAAATTTTATTACAACTAGCTTTACTACCCGGCTTTGCACGGGATTTAGATATTAATTTCATATTCCCTTATATGTCACTGAAAAAATCGGGGAAAAATTGAGGCTTGCAAGAAAGAAAAAAGCTGATTTTACAAATTCGGTCAGTACAAATTATTTATTCATAGTGTGATTATTTCAGCACTTGACCGCACACAACATTTTTGGTTTCTCCTTATATATATATAATTTTGTTGGATCCTCTGCTGTTGACATTCCAACATGCAGCTGTCCATGTGAGAAGCATCAAATGCATCACGTGCTTTCAGTTTCAGACGTCTTTGTGGGGCGAATCTCTGGGATAAAAAGTTCAAAACGTATCTTCGCGAATATTTTATGAAACTGGCTGAAATTTCAATGAACACCATAAATCGTTCATAGGAACATGACCTCCAAATTTCGCCTGAATCGGTAAATAACGTTTTAAATTAGCCGTCAAAATTTTATCAACCGTTTCTGTGAAAATATTTCTGTTTACCGATGAATTAAAATTTCCATGCCTATTTTAAAAAGTTTTGACCGGATTCGGGTGAAATTTTGAGGGACTCCTTTTATTACCAATTCATGGTGTTGATACAAATTTCAGCCCGTTTCGTTAAGATTTCGCAAAGTTCGTTTTAGCATTTTTTATGCACAGTTCTCCAAGAATGGAAACACCTGTGGATGTACCGCGGCGATGAAGGCAGTCACGTGCTTTCAGATAACGATGACTTACCAAACAACGCTGACTTTATTGATTAGCTCATTAATTAATTCATAACTCGCGAACGGAACAACGTAGATATCTTAAAATAGTTGCGTTGACCTAGAAATTCCAGTATTAATAAGCTATTCAAATTTCATGATGCCACAGTTCGGCGTTCGAGAGTTTTTACAGCTTCAGACAAACAGTCGTTTTGTGTTTTATACATAAGATATCATCTTAATATAAGTCAGTTATAAATGTTTTACTATGTACAATGTAAAAGTAAGATGATATAGGTAGAATATTAAAAACTATGTGATGTACAGAAAAGGTTGAAGCAATGCGCAGGTGTCAAAGTATCATAATTGTAATTTAAGTAAATAGACAATAACAGGAACTTGAGAATACTGAGAGATAACCTTTTAGCATGGAGGTAGAATATTATATCACTGGAAAATTAAAATGGAAAAATATTATTTGATAAAAAAGAAATTACGGAAGAAGCAAAAAGATCTTATATGAAACTATGTAAGGTCGGGTGATGCGTAACATCACAGCCTCTCCTTGACAAATGTCAACCCCGCCTTCTCGTGGTGCATCCTGTTCCCACTAAAGGGGCTCTGACGACCGCCAATAGCGGTATAACTATACCATCGGGATTAGAGGAAATTCTATCCCACACTCACCAACCCGCTTGGCCAGCGTGGTGAGTTATGGCCAAACCCTCCAAAATGATTCCACAACTTAAATCTTGGCCCTCAGTCTCCGGCAGCTGGAATGTACCTGGCCAAGGCAGCGGCCAGTGCGACATGAAGGCAGAGGGTGCTAAGAATCCCCGGAGGACCGGACTAGGCTGCCATCTGATGCTGACCTTGGCTACGTACAATGGACGCTCCTATCTTCTGATTCAAGGCTTCTTGAATTGGAAGAGGAACTACAAAGGATCAAGTGGGACATCGTGGGGCTAAGTGAGGTAAGGAGAAAAGGAGAAGATCTCATCGAACTGAAAAGTGGACATCTCTTCTACTATCGTGGGACAGATACTGGCAGAACTAGTGGTGTTGGATTTATAATAAACAAGAAACTGAAGGATAAAGTTGTAGAAGTTGAAAGTTCCTCTGACAGAGCTGCACGACTTGTTATCCAACTCTCGAAAAGATACCAGGCTCAGATTATTCAAACTTATGCACCCACCACAAGTCATCCTGAAGAAGAAATTGAAGAATTTTATGAGGAAATTTGTCCTCTAAATAATAAAGGTAAGCAGCACTTGAAAATAATTATGGGAGATTTCAATGCAAAAATAGGGCAACGGCAACAGAATGAAACTTCAGTAGGTAAATTCGGTCACGGCAACAGAAACCAGCGTGGAAATACTCGTTGAGTTTGCAGAGGCAGAAGGGTTTTTTCATCTTGAACTCCTTCTTCAAGAAAAAGCCACACAGGAAATGGACATGGAGACATCCAAATGGGACGACAAGTGAAATTGATTTTATTATGTGTAACAAAAAATTCGTCATAGAAGACTGCAGTGTGCTGAACAAGTTCAACACAGGTAGTGACCATAGATTGGTGAGATGTAAGATGCACCTCAACACTAAACTTGAGCGTGGCAAGCTCATAAGACAAACAAAATCTATTGACATAACCAACCTTAAAAAACACCATAATACCTTCCAGTTGGAACTGAAGAACAGGTTCTCTGCTTTAGAAGGCCTAACATCGGAAGAAGTGGACATCTCTGAAGTTAACAGAAAAGTAACCAAAGCTCTTATGGAAACAGCAACAAAATTAGCTGGATCTAAGAACAAGTTGCATGTGAACAAATTATCAGGAAAAACCAAAATGTTTATGCAAAAAAGAAGAGAGATGAGGACAACTAAAGAAGATGTGACTTCCAAAGTGGAATATATAGAGCTATGCAAGACAGTAAGAAAAAGTATCACTGAAGACATCAGAAAATTCAACTGTGGACTAGTGAGGAAAGCAATTGAAAACAACCAAAGCCTAAAGATAGCAAAGGGACATCTCAGTAAGGGAAGAAAACAGATTATGGCACTGAGAAAAGAAGATGGTTCTGTAACAAGAAATAGAGGTGAAATTTTGACAAGAGTGAAAGATTTCTACTCCAAATTATATGAAAGGGATGATATATGCACTCCAGACATCATGAAAGATACCAGTACCAGAGTTCCTCCAGTCCTTCCAACAGAAGTTGCACATGCAATCAAGAACATGAAGCGAGGAAAAGCTCCAGGAGAAGATGGAATTACTGTAGACATCATACAAGAAGCAAGTGGAGAAATCGAACCATACTCGCCCAAATTTTCACTCGATGCCTTAATGAAGGAAAGATTCCTGAGGATTGGAACACCGCTACAATGATCCTGCTACATAAGAAAGGTGACATTGAGGATCTCTGAAACTACAGACCTATCAGCCTCCTATCAGTAGTTTATAAAATCTTCACTAAAAGTTCTTTCACACCGCTTGAAGGTAACACTGGACATGGCTCAACCGAGAGAACAAGCTGGATTCAGGAGTGGCTACAGCACAATAGATCATATCCACGTGCTGAGAGAACTAATTGAAAGAGCGAGGGAATATGAACTTCCATTGTGCATGGCTTTTATCGATTATGAAAAAGCCTTTGATTCGGTGAAACCATCAGCAGTTACAATGGCTCTGAAAACCTGCGGTATTGAAGATGCATACATTAATATTATTAATAACATCTATGAAAATGCAAGTGCAAAGATTAGGCTGTTTGAAAATACAACACACGTAAAAATTGGAAAGGGAGTGAGACAAGGTGACACCATATCTCCGAAGCTCTTTAATGCCACATTGGAGGGTGTTTTTCAGTCGCTGAGCTGGGAAAACAAGGGGATAAAGATTAATGGAGATTATCTAACCCACCTTCGTTTTGCTGATGACGTAGTCATTTTTGCAACTACCCCATCAGAGCTGCAGAGTATGATCCAGGAACTTGCTGACAAGAGTAAAGAAGTGGTATTAAAAATGAACTTTCAGAAGACAAAAGTGATGTTCAATGCTTTTACAAGAAATGAAGATTTATCGATTGATGGAGAAAAGCTGGAGATAACAGACACGTACGTTTATCTTGGACAGCAGATATCAAGTGAGGGTCACATTGATGAAGAAATTAATCGGCGTACAAAACTTGCCTGGAGAGCTTTTGGAAGAAACAGCATAATTTTCAAGAGCAATATGCCATTATGTCTTAAAAGAAAAGTGTTTGATCAATGCATCCTTCCAGTGCTTACGTATGGTGCAGAGACGTGGACCTTAACTAAAAGAGACATACAAAGGCTGCAGACAACTCAAAGAAGCATGGAGAGGTGCATGCTTGGTGTAACCAGGAGAGATAAGAAGAGGAACTCGTGGATCCGAAAAATGACAAGAGTGGAAGACATCATGATCAGAGTTAAATCCCTGAAATGGCAATGGGCTGGACATTCTGCCAGAAGGACAGATCATCGATGGACAGCCGAAATTTTAGATTGGATTCCAAGGGACAGGAAAAGACCCAGAAGAAGACCACATGGGAGATGGGTGGATGAAATTCGAAAGTATGCAGGGGTGACATGGAGGAGACTGGCACAAGACAGACCGTTGTGGAGGAAACTTGGGGAGACCTTCGTCCAGCAGTGGATTGATAATGGTTGACAATGATGATGATGATGATATCAAAATATTGAGACAACTACTGAGACAAGTGCCCGAAATGAAAATATTGACAGTAGTAAGGACATACCACCAATAGAAATTTTTAAAATTGAAAAAACATTGCAACAAATAAAAAATAATGAAACTTCTGCAGAAGATGGTATTACAATTGAAATGATTACAGAAGGTGATAAAACCATGAAACAAGAACTAAAAGTTATTTTTAATGAGTACATCACAGTTGAAGGAATTCCTCAAATGTGGAAAAATGGAAATATCATCTTACTGCACAAGAAAGGAGATAAAAATAAACTAGAAAATTATATACCCATAAGCTTGCTGTCTCACATATATAAATTATTTACAAGAATCATTACAAACAGATTAGAAGACAAATTTGATTTCATACAATCCTATAAAAAAGCTGGCTGTAGGAAACATTCTGGTACAATAGATCATATACAAACAATAAGTGTTATTATTGCAAAATGTAACGAATACAACATCCCTTAATATTTAGCATTTATACACTGCAAAAAAGCTTTTGATAGCATAAAAGCAGCATCAATAATACACGCCCTGAAAAAATTACGGCATTGTAGAACATTATATATATCTAATCAAGTACATCTACCAGAATGCAACGTCTAATATTATCCTAAATGAAGAAAGTGGGAAGTTTAAAATAAATAGAGGAATAAGACAAGGAGACACTATCTCGCTAAAGCTATTTACATCAACGCTGGAACACATAATGAGCAAATTAATTTGGTTGGAAAAGGGGATCAACATAAATGGAAAGTAAGGTTGAACAATTTAAGATTTGCAGACTACATGGTCCTCATTTCAGAAAATAATAAAGAATTCAAAGAAATGACAGAAGAATTAATAGACTTATGAAAAGAAATTGGATTAAAAATCAATATTGATAAAACAGAAATAATGTCAAACCAACTTAATAATAGAGAAGCACAAGAAAATATTAGAATACATGATAAAGACATTGAATGTGTAGAATAATACATATACCTAGGAAAACTAATTACGACGAAGAAACAGGAAATTATTGAAGAAATTGACAGAAGAATAAATATGGAGTGGACAGTTTTTGGAAAGTTAAAGAAGATTATGTGCAGTAAAATAAAGCTGGTAATTCGAGCGGAACTTTTCAGTCTATTTATTATACCCATTATGTCATATGGCGCTGAAAACTGGCCTATCAAGAAAAATATCTTTGACAAATAGCAAAAAGCACAACGTAAAATGGAAAGATCTCTACTAAATATAAGACTTCAAGTTAAAATAAAGAATACATATATAACATCCAGAAAACAATTTTTAGACCAAAGTGAAAAGATACTTAATTTAAAATGGAAATGGTCTGGCCATATAGCAAGAATGGAAAATAATAGATGGACTAAAACAGTAACAGAATACATATCATACAAAGAAAAGAGAAGAGTGTGAAGACCAGATGGAAGATGGATGGATGATATAAACAAAACTCCAGGAAGGCTGTGGAAATAGTCAAGCCCAAGACATGAACATTTGGAAAAGGGTGAGGAGATGAGGGAAACCTATAGCCTTAATTATTTATAAAAAGAGTTGGAATTGGAAGAGTTTGAGTGAAGCATTCTCCACCTGAATCATTGTAGTCGATTTTTTAATCAAGATTCATTATATTGTTGTTTTTCATGCTTCACGAAAATACGATTTAAGAAAAGGAATTGACGTATCACTTTGTAAAATTCTAAACACAATCCTCAATTATATTCCCATCGATATAGCTGCATCTCTACATCGAAGAACCAAGGGTGATTGTCGGTCATGATATTAGTTCACCAATAACCGGTTCCTGTATACTGACTCTTTTGATCAAGGTTGATCAGCCCTAGGAAGTTAAACATAGTAGATGTTATCCAAAAAAGTGCTAAAAACTCAAAACTCGAGAGCACACGAAACATATCATTTTGTTTATGTGAATCAGTAGATTTAAAAAGACACTGATTTTATCTGTCCTTTAATTTCGTTAATTAAAACAAATCCTGACTATCTGAAGACATTGCCACTTTCTTCATGAAGCGAAGTATGATTTTATTTCATGACAGTTTCCTTCCTCTGCAAATCGCTCTGACAATTATTGATTTACAGTTGTTACATGGAAGTTTAGGAATTATTTCTGTAATTACAGAATTAATGGAGTTGTGACCAGGAAGAGAAAACACTCAATTATTCAGATAGAAAAAGTGAATTTACTTTGAGAAATTCCACATTTCAAAAACCGAAAAAAAAAATGTTATGTTGCAATGCACTAAAGTACTCTCATGACTACTAATTCGTTGAAAAGCTAAAGAATAAAACGATCTTCCCAGTAAATTTCTGGAGGTTCGAAATCAACTAGATTAAAAAATCGAAGTTACGTTTTTGCCCTCGGCTGTTTTAGTTAGAAAGTGTTTTTGCCTTGGCTGTTTTAGTTCTAAACACGTGACCAAAACTTCTTTCCTGTCTAACAGTTCCCAAATATACAGAGAAGTCTAATATGAGAAACTTGGGAGTTAAAATTGTGGTTTGAGCACTCACATAATAATTAGGTTTGTACTCACTCTTTTGCTTCTGCTGTAAAGATTCAGTACTGTTTCAGATTCCATTCTCACATTTCAGCCATATGTTTACTCCATCTGTTCTTCAGAATGATGCATTTAATCCTGTGTGCCGCTAAACAGACGATGTTTAAAGATTGGGAGTGTAGAATTTCATTTCATTATTCCTTAAATATCGTTCAGCTAGCGCTGACGAAGACCTTTGAGACCGGATGCTAACGAATAGCTCAAAATTAATTAAACATGTCTATCTGTTGCATTTATCCATCCAACTTGAAAAAGAAGATATGCCATACTGCGAAAATGCAGTCGTGATGCTAAACCTTCTGTTATGATTACAATGTCCTTCTAAATTTCTCCTTTTGATAATTAATTCAGTGGTACACAATTCATGCCTGTAATAGGAACTTGTTCTGAGACTGAAATAAGGAATCAATTGTTTTCAGATATGAAATGTGAGACAAGGTCTAGAGGCTTTTTTTTTTTTTTTGAAAATTTCAAACCATGTTTCCGCGAATTATTTTCAGGAGTGAGAGAGAAAGAGCGAGAGAGAGAGAGAGAGAGAGCATGACTACAGACATTATCAACTTAAATGGGTTTCCTTAGGATCACGTCTTTTCTCTGAGCGTTTTGAATAATCCAACAATGTCGCGCGTTTGTTCCGTAAATTAAATTAAAACAGGTGTTATTACATTAACGGTCCGGTAATGCAACACAGTTTAATCAAATACAAGGGATCTGATTACGTTTCCTAGCGTTACCACTTCCTGCCGAACAAAGAGCCTGTATCGGCGGCAAAACGAAAGTTCTACGCAGGAAATAGGCAATTATTCAAATTTAAAGGCTGGATGTAATAACGTCAGCTTCGCAATTAGAAGATAAGATTAGTAACTAGTTAAAGCAAATGAATTATGAGGCTGGGCTTCGTGCAAATGATACGGCACTAAGCCAGGTTGTACATTTAACTCGGCATCCGGGTGCGAGGAATTTGCCGATTCCAGTGTTTGTTTCCCTTTCCTGCAAGTCATCATTCATCAAAGTGGCTGCTTAATTTCTGAGATAAGGCGGTGCTCAAGTTCTTGACTTGACTCCAGTGTGCGGTTTCGGAATTGCGACTTAGAGTTTTGCTTAAACGATTCCGAAAATAAAACCGCGCGAAATATAAGCCGAATGAAAACGGCTTTGCTATTAAAGGAATTAAGGCAGTCTTTGGGAAAATGCCTCACACCCCTTTGAGGGAAATATAATGAGGCACAGAGGCACAGTCCTGACACCAATTAATTACCGGCATTTTGAGAAGGTTGCTAATAAAGTGCATTACATCTCGTTTGATCACACCAACCACTCGTCCGGCTTTTTGAAATTTTCAACAAACTCATTCATCGTAAAAAACAAGAACAACAAAACAAAACTTCAGACAGGACCATGAAACTTGTTTTAAAACACATGCATTTAATGAACCACAAATGCACCACATTTTGGCGCATTAACACCTATATCATCATCATCATCATCATTGTCAACCATTATCAATCCACTGCTGGACGAAGGTCTCTCCAAGTTTCCTCTACAACGGTCTGTCTTGTGCCAGTCTCCTCCATGTCACTCCCGCATACTATCGAATTTCATCCACCCATCTTCCATGTGGTCTTCTTCTGGGTCTTTTCCTGTCCCTTGGAATCCAATCTAAAATTTCGGCTGTCCCTGGATGGTCTGTCCTTCTGGCAGTATGCCCAGCCCATTGCCATTTCAGGGATTTAACTCTGATCATGATGTCTTCCACTTTTGTCATTTTTCGGATCCACGAGTTCCTCTTCTTATCTCTCCTGGTTACACCAAGCATGCACCTCTCCATGCTGCTTTGAGTTGTCTGCAGCCTTTGTATGTTACTTTTAGTTAAGGTCCACGTCTCTGCACCATACGTAAGCACTGGGCGGATGCATTGATCAAACACTTTTCTTTAAGATATAATGGCATATTGCGCTTGAAAATTATGCTGTTTCTTCCAAAAGCTCTCCAGGCAAGTCTTGTACGCCGATTAATTTCTTCATCAATGTTACCCTCACTTGATATCTGCTGTCCAAGATAAACGTACGTGTCTGTTATCTCCAGCTTTTCTCCATCAATCGATAAATCTTCATTTCGTGTAAAAGCATTGAACATCACTTTTGTCTTCTGAAAGTTCATTTTTAATCCCACTTCTTTATTCTTGTCAGCAAGTTCTTGGATCATACTCTGCAGCTCAGATGGGGTAGTTGCAAAAATGACTATGTCATCAGCAAAACAAATGTGGGTTAGATAATCTCCATTAATCATTATCCCTTTGTTTTCCCAGTTCAGTGATTGAAAGACATTTTCCAATGTGGCGTTAAAAAGCTTCGGAGATATGGTGTCACCTTGTCTCACTCTCTTTCCAATTCTTATGTGTGTTGTATTTTCAAACAGCCGAATCTTTGCACTTGCATTTTCATAGATGGTATTAATAATATTAATGTATGCATCTTCAATACCGCAGGATTTCAGAGGCATTGTAACTGCTGATGGTTTCACCGAATCAAAGGCTTTTTCATAATCGATAAAAGCCATGCACAATGGAAGTTCATATTCCCTCGCTCTTTCAATTAGTTCTTTCAGTACGTGGGTATGATCTATTGTGCTGTAGCCACTCCTGAATCCAGCTTGTTCTCTCGGTTGAGCCATTTTCAGTGTTACCTTCAAACGGTGTGAAAGAACTTTAGTGAAGATTTTATAAACCACTGATAGGAGGCTGATAGGTCTGTAGTTCCTGAGATCCTCAATGTCATCTTTTTTTATGTAGCAGGATCATTATAGCGTTGTTCCAATCCTCAGGAATCTTTCCTTCATTAATGCATCGAGTGAAAATTTGGGCGAGTACTGTTTCGATTTCTCCGCTTGCTTCTTGTACGATGTCTATAGTAATTCCATCTTCTCCTGGAGCTTTTCCCCGCTTCATGTTCTTGATTGCATGTGCAACTTCTGCTGGGAGGACTGGAAGAACTCTGGTACCTTCCATGATGTCTGGAGTACATGCATCATTCCTGATGTGTAACTTGGAGTAGAAATCTTTCACTCTTGTCAAAATTTCACCTCTATTTCTTGTTACAGAACCATCTTCTTTTCTCAGTGCCATAATCTGTTTTCTTCCCTTACTGAGATGTCCCTTTTCTATCTTTAGGCTTTGGTTGTTTTCAATTGCTTTCCTCACTAGTTCACAGTTGAATTTCCTTACGTCTTCAGTGATACTTTTTCATACTGTCTTGCATAGCTCTATGTATTCCACTTTGGAAGTTACATCTTCTTTAGTCGTCCTCATCTCTCTTCTTTTTTGCATCAACATTTTGGTTTTTCCTGATAATTTGTTCACATGCAACTTGTTCTTAGACCCAGCTAAGTTTGTTGCGGTTTCCATAAGAGCTTTCGTTACTTTTCTGTTAACTTCAGAAATATCCACTTCTTCCGATGTTAGGCCTTCTAAAGCAGAGAATCTGATCTTCAGTTCCAACTTGAAGGTATTATGGTGTTTTCTAAGGTTGGCTATGTCAATACATTTTGTTTGTCTTATGAGCTTGCCACGTTCGAGTTTAGTGTTGAGGTGAATCTTACATCTCACCAATCTATGGTCACTTCCGGTGTTGTACATGTTTAGCACACTGCAGTCTTCTATGACGAATTTTTTGTTACACACAATAAAATCAATTTCACTTGTCGTCTCATTTGGATGTCTCCATTTTCATTTCCTGTGTGGCTTTTTATTGAAAAAGGAGTTCAAGATGAAATACTCTTCTGCCTCTGCAAACTCAACAAGAGTAATTCCACGCTGGTTTCTGTTGCCGTGACCGGATGTACCTACTGAAGTTTCATTCTGTTGTCGTTGCCCTATTTTAGCATTGAAATCTCCCATAATTATCTTCAAATGCTGCTTACCTTTATTATTTAGATGACGAATTTACTCATAAAGTTCTTCAATTTCTTCTTCAGGATGACTTGTGGTGGGTGCATAAGTTTGAATAATTTGAGCCTGGTATCTTCTCGAGAGTTGGATAACGAGTCGTGCAGCTCTGTCAGAGGAACTTTCAACTTCTACAACTTTATCCTTCAGTTTCTTGTTTATTATAAATCCAACACCACTAGTTCTGCCAGTATCTGTCCCACGATAGTAGAAGAGATGTCCACTTTTCATTTCAATGAGATCTTCTCCTTTCTCCTTACCTCATGCATCTATAGGTGCGAGATAGTTAGGATGCCAGTATCTGTCCCACTTGATCCTTTGCAGTTGCTCTTCCAATTCAAGAAGCCTTGAATCAGAAGATAGAGAGCGTCCATTATACGTAGCCAAGGTCAGGATCAGATGGCAGCCTAGTTTGGTCCTCCGGGGATTCTTAGCACCCTCTGCCTTCATGTCGCACTGACCGCTGCCTTGGCCAGGTACATTCCAGCTGCCGGAAACTGAGGGCCAATGATTTAAGTTGTGGAGTCATTTTAGAGGGGTTTGGCCATAACTCACCACGCTGGCCAAGCGGGTTGGTGAGTGTGGGATAGCATTTTATCTAATCCCGATGTTATAGTTATACCGCTATTGGCTGTCGTCAGAGCCCCTTTAGTGGGAACAGGATGCACCACGAGAAGGCGGGGTTGGCATTTGTCAAGGAGAGGCTGTGATGTTTCGAACACCTATATAGATTTACAATTCGAACACCTATATAGATTTACAATTCGAACACCTATATAGATGGCATTGTATAGTACATTCTGAAATACAAGAGGAATGTCACCGAAATCTTAGACGTTAACACCAAAGTTTTTGACACAAAGAAAGGTTCACATTCTGAGTATTTCCAGCAGAATTCCAAACATCGGGCAGTTTGACTTCGTATCAGGTAATGTAAGTGCCCTCACATGCTGTTTTGGGAATGAAGAAAGGAATCTACAGTAAATTGTTCCTGATCCTTAGTAGAAGCGTATATTTTGAAATGAAAAGTAGAATAGAGGAAATGAACATCACCATTATATTATACAGTATATATATATATGAACATCACATTATGAACATCACATTATGAACATACATTTTTGATTTGAGGCTTTCCTATTGTTTTCAGGATAAATAATGCATTTAATCAACAATATTATTTTCCAAGCAGATCCGAGTACTTGCAGCACTCAGAAACTCTTTATTCTAAGGGGAAAAAAGGGAAAGAGTCAGGATTGAGATTTTTTAGTAGAAACCGACTTGAAATTTTGTGATTGATTGCACAATTCTCCTAAAACATTTTTTTTAGATGTTCTATGCGTTATTACACCTAGACACGAAAGTGTATTATAAAGAAAATGTTTGAATAGCAGTTATATTTACCTCTATAATACAAGAGTAATTTTTTAAATCTTCACTAAGAAAGGGAAATTTACGTCAGATACAAGCTCGGATTTTCGCTTGGGGGGGGTAAATTGAATTTTTAGAATATGTTCAAAAGATGAAAAACCTTGTCCAAAATTACTTCTCTCAGATCTAGAAAAGCATTTTACAATTCGATTTGTAGGTGCTAAGATATTGTTGTAAATGCCGTTATACCCCAACCTCACAGAGCAAAAACGTCTGCATTCAAGAAAGATGAGAAAGCCTGAGAAATACTAGGGATTAAGGGCATATTTTTGTTTGGGCATTTTTTTTCTGAAAGCAGAAATAGCATGAAAAACACACATGAAAATATTTAGTCGGGCATAACTCTACCAGAAATAGCATGAAAAACACACATGAAAATATTTAGTCGCGCATAACTCTACCAGGCAAAACAATGTTTTAGAAATCGACCTTCATGAATCGGAAGTACAATTCCAACGAAAGGGAAGAAAGATCGACAAGCGCAAATAGGAAATAAGCATGTAATTTTTCCACGTATATATGAATGTCAGTAGTTTGGTGCTTAAAGGGAATATTGAAACATTCTTATGAAAACAACTCTTTAAGCACAAACTTTCAGCACCTGCATAACAAAACAGAAAAGGCAACTCTTTTTTTATCTTTTGTGGTGCGAAACAGGAAACTGAAAGTCAATCCACTCCTCCCACCTGTGGAGTACTAGAGAAGTAAAACACATGTCAAGACGGCAAATCTGAAGGGATCCATTCCGTCAGTGTTGTTCAGTCGGTTAAAGTAACTCACACTCCATGCGGCTTCGATCTCCGTTACCGACAAATTCCTGTTTTCACACACCATGTATAACATGAACTGGTATCAAAGCTGTTACTGTTCCTCCACTGTCTTATATTTTCTACGACGGTATCTGCGCTCATGGATTAGATCGTTATTTACGCCTCCATGAGTGGACGTGGCCAACAGGGCTTACCAGGAACGTCACCTACCAACGCAGAATATACACTAAAGGGTGGGGCAAGGCGTATAATTTCGCCAATACTAAGCTTGTGCTATGGGGAAAGGAAAATACCAGTCGGAATTTGAAATGGAGCGGAGGATCCTGTATCCCAGAAACTGGAGGCATTATTGGCTCTTCGAGAACAGCTGCACTGAAGGTCTGGGGAGGTTAATGAATAGGAAGAATAACACATCTACCCAAAGCGCCGGAAAGGAGAGACTACTACTGGTCGACAATCTAGTTCAATGCCGTTCGGCAAGATGAACTTTTTAGGACAACTGTCGGTTTGTGATCCTTTATCTTACTGAAGACAGCATCTAGGGTTCACAGAAAAATGTTTTGAGCACACAATCCAGCTGCAGCTGTTGCGGATAATCCTAAGAAGTCTGTGACCCATTCAATTGCCAGTGTGACCATCCGTCATGGTCACCACTTCCTGTAATGGACACGGAAGCAGCCTGACTGGATATTCGACGACTGGAAAAGATCTCAATTGTTCCGATCGCTGCAGATCACAACCCTAAAATACTAATAGATGGATGGAAGTCGACGCCGTCCAAGTGATTAGCTACAGCTAGACTGAATGATTAGAAACAAACCTGATGGCCGCTGGGGCGATATTATAATATACAAGAGTTTTTATGGACAGAACATTATCCCCTCCACATCACTGATGGACACAAATGCCATCTAGGCACTGTTTCGGATCAAGAAATGTTCTACATCGTGACATCTTAATCCAGGACCTAATCGTACTGCACAGAAGTGGCTCGAGGATCGTATTCAAGTGCTTCATATGCTTCTCTAACGGCCAGTTCCTCCCGATTTGAACCACAATGAATATTTGTGGGATAAAGTGGGACATACGTAGCATTCCTTTCCAGGAAGTCATTCTGGCTAGCTGGTACTTAATATCTGAAGACACTTTTCATCATCTAGAGGTGTCGATTCAACAATGAGCACAAGCGGTTTTCGTGGCGAAAGGCAGCCCAAGTGCTTTACAGCCCAAACCGCTTGCACATGTATATAAGTAGTCAAAATGTAATCACCTATGAATACGAGTATATGACACAAAAAAGAAGAGGGAACTAAATGTAATTTACTGCAGCAAACACATGTTATTTTAATTAAATGAAACCAATGTATTTAAATTGTTAGGTTTTCGTAGAAAGAATGAGGCCAAAACTGAATCTGTTTTGAACTGCAAGTAAAGGATGATATCGGAATGAATTAGACAAAGTTGAAGCAGAGATTTATTTCTGAAACGAAGTCGGGAAAATCTGAGGTTTCGTATAAAACACAGGAAGATTTGTCTGTGAAAGAACCAGTTTCGAAACACAGTAAAATAAATAGCAAGCAGTTTACATTGATTCAGTAATATGATGTGCTGTTATGATGATTCATGGCTCGAAAGTACTCTGAAGGAGAACACACAGTCGACAAATTGACTTACAGCCAGGTATTCATAGTTAATGGTTTATTCCTTGAGTGAATACAACTTGTAGTAAAGTAAAATACTTAACTCAACAACAAAACTGTTGTAAAATAGAAGTTCAATCACAAATCTAACCCATAGCAATTAACAGTAGACATTCGGGTACGGAACCGCTGCAAACGAAGGTTCTAATCAGTACAGATTTGAAAAAATGCGTGGGTTTCCTGTACTTATACAAATTACTAACTAGACTCACTCTCAGTCGTAGCAAAGAGCTAAAAAACTCATTTGAGTTCAGACGTGACTTTCAGCTTGAAAAAAATAACAAGAAGAAAATTAAATTTAGATAAATTTAGTAAAAAAAACCGAAAGGTAAGCAAAGCATTTTGGACGCACTGTGTTAAACGTACCTTGAGATTGAATGCAGGTATTATAACTGAATTCACACCGTTAAACAGAACACCGTGAATAGCAAACATAACGGATTTGAATTAACTATTGGCGCGACGTAACATAACATTTTTAAAACATCACGTCAATGGATACAAAGAGTTTCCAGACATTCCACTGTGAGCTTCCAGAGGAAGGAGTTTGCCCTGAAATTTTGCACTTGCGTAGTTAAGAAACGATAACTAAATTCAAGGTCATCAGTTTTGTTGAAACAGTGAATATAATACTGAAAACTTACAATTTTATGCAAATTCCAAAATTCTGTATAATTTTCAGTCTACTAGTGTTGAGTCTGAATGTGAGCATTTCATTATGTAGACATCTTTCACATCTAGAAAGAACTGTGTTTTTAGGCTCGTTTAAAAAATTCTTCAATATTCTCTTGTAACGCCATAAAACTTTGCTAGAGAACCAGAAAATAAATAATTCAAAACTGTCTCATCGGCTTTCTTCATGTATTCCCCTGCATCCGCAAACAAGAGTAATGCATTGTCATACATTATACCTTTCGGCCACAGTAAGTGCATAGGTCCATTAAATAATCTAGCAACTGTAACACAAATTGCTCTGGAAATGTGTTTGCACGTTAGTAAAACGAAATCTAGAAAAGGGTTTCGATATTTTTTCAACACACCGATGATAACTTTTTTAACCTTTCAGCCACTAGAATGGGTAGTTTTATCAACGGTCACACAAATTTCTTCATTTTCACATATCGACCTAATATATCCTAATACTTCTTTACAACGCTTTTGAAGAAATTTTTTTCTTTAGTATCGATTCATCAGTGAATCAATGTTCGTATGTTTGGTAACAAACTTTCTGAACTTTGGATTGTTAACTTTATGTAGAGGAATATCAGCTGAAACAATTGCATAAATCTGAATCATGTACGGAACACTTTGAACTGCTGGAATGCGGGGGTGGAACTGGTTCTCCTAGAAGTTACGTGTCACACATGACGAGAGCTGATGTGCTCATTGGTAGAGAAATGTGTTACTTGGGGTAACGCTGATGTGCTCATTGGTAGAGAAATGTGTTACTTGGAGGAACGCTGATGTGCTTTTATAGTATCCCACGTGGCTGGCAAACAGTACTTTTTCGTCGGTAGTAAATGCGTTTTTAAATTAAATGATGTATTGCCGCAGACGAGAATTTACACTCGATTTGACTTTCGGCATTACATTTCACTTCATATTTTTTAAGCTATTGGCCACGTCACAAATGAATGAGACGAATGGGTACTGGAACTAAAGGAAGGATAAGATTGGACCAAAAGAAAACTTACAACTGGTGTAAACCTTCATTCAGAAAGCATGCAATCCACAGACACTGAGCTAAAAGGCGTAAGAAATACGAAATTAAACTAAAACTTCAGCAAAATGTTTTTGTTTTTCTTTTGGCCTTGCCTTATTTCCCGCGTGTATGATAATGCCATACGATGTCACATTCACGCCAGTTTCTTGATTGAATGCTTTTAGGTTTTAGTTACTTTTCTTGGTTTTGGGATTCGAAGGATACTTTTCCACTCAAAAACTCTCAATGAGGAGGCAGAATGTTAAACCTCAAAACGATCATTTTATTCCGCCCAGCTATAGGTGCAACTCCTAGAATTAATTAACTCAGTGCATTTTACAACCGAAATTCAGCTCGCAATACAGGAGTGGAATAATATCGCAGAACAAAGAACATGCTGACCGAATCAACAGCAACGACAAGATCAGATCATATGTAGAGGATTGTAGGAAGGGAGGGTCTGACCACAGGTCTTAAACAACCCTTAGAAATAGGAAGCTAGGAGTTTTGGGCTAGAGTGTCCGATAGGAATGTGATACGGAAGAGAGTTAGAAAGGGGGGGGCGACGCCCTTATTTATTACTGGGGGCCAGTACCCGGGGTCCGACGGCTTAGCGTTCACATTCGACGCACGGTGGATATTCAGTGGTTCCAGCGTTCGTACCTGCCTGGGATCGAACAATAGCAGTAAAGAACGTACAGCAACGACAAACACACTAGCGGCGTATATATGCTCTCCGCGTTTGATTTTGAGACCTATCCATGTATTATCTGGGTTCGGCTGAACTTCCTGTTTCGCTTCTCCGTGCGGGAGGAGAAAACATCATTCGCCAAAGCTCCGGCGCTGATGAAGTCCTCAAGGAGGGAAAGATCGCCTAAATTCCACCCACTCGTTTTAGTGTTATTTCTTTTCTTATTATCATTACTTTACCTTAATTCTTATTTTACGCTAAAAAATGAAGGAAACATACAAATTTATGTATTTATTAGGGAACTCTGGGAAATATTTATTTTCATACAAAATTTCCAAAAAATATATGTGTTTTTGTGAAAATATTAATTTACCAAAATATCCATTTCTTAGTAACAACTTCCTATAAGAACTAAACAGTAATTAATAACGAAATATGTGGAACCGAGCTTATGCCTTTTTTTCTGCGTTCTTTATTGCCAATTGTTCCAGTATAACACAAAATGAATATTTTGAAAGTTAAACGAATTGCACAAAGAAGAATGAGAGACCTGTCTGTTTCCCATACAGGAAAAATTCTCAGTATCCGTTTAGCAGTGGTGTCTCTGTCTGAAACTGCTAATCTGTTCAGTGTCTCCTAATGAAAACTTTCCAAAATCATGGAGAGGTTCAGAAAACATGGGTAAACAGCATCTGCGATGAACGAAACGTAATTGAAAACCTGAAATAAACCTCAGGGAGTGAAGGATATTTCCAAGGAAGCATCTTTTGTAACAATGTTTGCAGAAAAGCACATACGTATTGGCGCTGCGACAATCACAGAATAATGAGCATGTGCCTCCACTCTCCAGTTCACAACAAAAGAAATGGATGAAAATTATACAAATCTACATTTTATGTCACACTTACTGTCGTTAAAAGACATGTTACAAACTCTAATACTCTGAAGCGGAAAACATGGTGCAATGAGGGCACCCACTGGGCACCAAATGATGAGAAACATGTCACATGTTCTCACGAAAGGCCTTTTATACTTTTTATACAAAACTGCGAGGTTTACATTTAGAAGATGCCCAACGTAACTTATAATCCTAACTATCTCGCACCTATAGTCCAAAGTAGAGTACAATCAGTATTTGTTTGGGCAGTGATATTTCAGCATTCCGTAAGTCAGATCGTTACAATGCATAATAAAATTACCGCCACTATTATGCACACATTTTGGGAGACCAGATGCATTCCATTGTTCAGAGATGTTGTTACCCTGATGCCAATTTTAAAGATGAGAATGGATGGCGCTGCTTTAGGTCTACTCGTCGGAGTTTTGCCCAAGCTCATGTCCCTGATATTGCACGCGATGTACGTCTGCCCCTCGCCGATGGCTCTTTCCGCTCCCTGAAAACAGTGGCCCCATACTACGGACGAGTAACTACTTTTTGTCTTAAAAGTTGCTTATTGTACTGATCAAACCCTCAAATAAGCAATTATGAATTATCGTATTCACACAAACATACGTGCCAAGCCATTGTTGGAGGAACAGGAGGATGACGAGCAACACCCTCCACTTTGTCTGCATTTGCGTCCAATTAAAATTTTCCCAAATCACTGCGTCACGTTTTGAAAACAGAGTGAAGACTGAATTCCGCCCACCTTCTTCACTTTTGTAGCCGGACATTGTTTTTCATGAAAAATGATCAAATAATACCACTGGCAATTTTCAGACTTAATTCGCATCCATTCAACGCGAGATAGAAGCTGCATTGTAACCAATTGCGTTACAACATGATATTTATACTATGCGCACATCAAACATAACAGAAATGAGATGACACTAGTGTGAAAAAGTCACCACTTCCAAGTGGTGCCAGTATGGTTCTATATAGGTGAACACATGTCATTTAACATTATATCAAGATGAGATTTAGTTTCATGTATAAATTTATGATATACATACGCATGATTTAGTTGTATTGCTCAAAAAGGCTATCTCTTCTGTAACTAACCCAAACAACGAGCAAGTGTCATTCGAGAAATATCAAGACTTACAAATACGAATAAAATTATTCCTTCGTTTTTATTTACTACTAAACAAGGTGTATCTGCTAATGACCGATTTGTCCTGTTTCACTGTCCAATATTACTCCCGAAATTGATGCAAGTTTACCTAAATTCAGCATGTGCAATGATTCACAGTTGAATGCTATCTCATGGCAATGTAGATCTCTCTGACATTCTTAATGGTAAAATATTAACCAAAAAATATCACTTGACGGAACAGAACGTTTGACTTCTAGTACGTTTGATTTCTAAAACCGAATTCTGTAATAAGAATGATCACTTGGTGCTAATCATCGTAAAGTTTCACAATATATCCGTCTACGTACGATCTTCATAACCCGATGAGATGCCAGTCGATAAGATAAAAGCCATAGCAGTTAAAATACTTTAATCTTAAAATTACAAGGTAAAAATAAACACTCAAGATCCTTCGTAAGGTTCTTCCTCAGATGTAATAACTACATATGGGGTACAAGTGTCAAGTTTATGTACACATTAGCGGAAGACAATTTGTAACGTTTATTATGAGCAAAACACATGTTCAGTAAAATATCATGACGTAATCCATGGTGTGTTCATTTGAACCATAACTAATTATTACCGATGTTCTCTGGTTGCTCACGATCCACCATCACTCCAAGTCACAATGGTCTCCATGGTTGGGAGATGTAGTTTGAAGTGTCGTCGTTACAGCAACTCTTTCCGTAACTACAAATGAACATACTTTCAGTCAATAATGTTGCAAACTTTGATTGGGGAGTAGCCAATATAGCGTAGTGCGTTCCACATATTGTGAAACGTGATAAAGCGGTTGACATTGATCCTGATTTTACATTATATTTATGCTCTTTTAGTCTGGTTTTTAATGTTCGAAGGTTAGTGCTTATGTAGACTCCTCCCTGATCTACAGGCTGTAATGGGACTTGATACACTCCGTATCTGTTGCTGCTATCCACATGGGCTCGATGTTTTTTAATAATTGTCATAAGATTATTCGTTTTTATTCCAAAATCTAGTTTATTGCGTCCGCAAATGATTTTTAACTGTGTGTGACTTTGGAGGCGTGTTTCATCGATCCCACAAATCGATGGTCAGAACCATCTCTAAGAAATGTAAATGCCGACTTCTGGACTTTACGCAGGATGTTGTTGACGATGATATCCGCATATTCGAAACTTTTGCAATCTCCTTCACTTTCGAAATCTCAAACTTACGTAGCCTAAGGTCAGAAGAGTGGGTAAAAGCACGGATGATCATAAAATAGATGGATGACAATTTATAGTTGATAGGGTGAGGTGAAGCCATGGAGATTAATACTGGGCAAGCTGAAGTTTTTTCAAAAATTGAGTTCTTGATGGAGTTTGACACGGGGTTGCGTTGCAGTAAAAAATCCAGGTAAGGCAACGATAAGTCGTTTTCTACCTCAACATTTGAATGTGGGATATTGATTTGACATAGTTTCCGCAAATTGGTGCAGGTCTTCTTTTGTAGATGTTCAAAATAAAAACACGTCATCTGTAACGAATGACTATTACATCCGATGAAGAACGTTACGATGATTCGAAAGATTTTATGTGTTTATTTTAACCTTGTAATTTTAAGATTAAAGTATTTTAACTGCTATGGCTTTTACATTATCGACTCGCATCTCATGGGGTTATGAAGATCGTGCGTACACAGATATATTGTGAATCTTTACCGAATTCTTTTAACGGATAAGATAATTTTATGATTTTCATAAACCTATGAACGTTAACTTTAAAAACATCCTATGAAATTAACTCAAAAAACCTGTGAAATCTAACTTAAGAAAATCTTAACAGCCTTTTTCCATGTTTTTGGAAATATTGGACAAAGGTTTTAAATCTTTTGAAAGTACACCACCTTTCTGTACAAATTTCCTTTTATGTGGTACTACTCTAGCATTCTTCTGCTGAGGAGCGGAGATAACACTTGATGACCCTGTGGAATAGATATTACGCGTGCTTATTTAAACGCCAAGTATGATTTTAAGATGTAATGCCAAAAAAAAAAAAAAACAAGAATGGACGAAAGAAAAAGAACAAACAAAAAAGAAACACTGAAATCCAACTCTGAAATGGAACTTCGGTGGTTAATCGATATAAAAGAGGAAATGCACTTTGGACCTTTAGTCTCATGGGAGTGACGGTTCAAGTTTCTCATGAAATTGATGTCTGATGTAAAAATTCGTCGTTGCGGAAATCATGGATACAAATTTGAGACTAGAGAGAATTTGGATAAATAGTACTGCATGCGAAAGAGCAAAGGGAATCAAATGAAGTTTTCTTAAATATTTATCAATTTTCATTTCTACCGTGCATTCACCGACCTTTATTGACACACTTTGTAGGATGTTTAGCATATCTGGTCTCGTAGACTTCTAATTGCAAAGAGAAATCCTTATTTCATATGACAGCTTTCATTATCATCACAATTATCCTATTATTCCAATATTTTTAAAATGAAAAGTTATTCCTCAAGGTTTCATTTACCATGGACCTTTCTGACTTAAGTGTGAGTGAAAAGTCTTTTATTTCTCTCTTTGTTCGCGACGGAGATTTGCAATTATGACAAAGATTGTCTATACAGTATAATTTGTTTTTCTCTCGATGGACAAATTACACGAATTGTTGGTGTATTACATAGATGTTACAAAATACTGTGACCGCGTCAGATAAATAAGAAATATCGAAAAATCAAAATATTTATATCATAATTACAATAAATACCATGAGCGTAAAATTTCAAGCTTTTTCCCAAAGTGCTTTTATTGTTAGACCCAAGTATTCATCTGCGTTATTCATGTTATATGAAAACATTATGTTCAAATTGCTTAAATATGTGGATGCTGTTTTTATGAGCATGGGCCATACAAAAAGGTGAGACTAATGGAGAAACTTACGCAGTGCACTGTGGACATGAATAACTAAGTGATTGCAGCTTGTAGTCTTTTAATGAAGAGGTTACCACTTAAGATTATTAATTGTCAGCAGCGGGAAGTACAGACATCATTAACAATCCATCATTTATTGCTTCTGTGAATCCATTACTTAGAGATAATAGAACTTGTGTCGTTATTCGTTGCAATATCTCTTTACCATCCTTCATGATGATATTTTTTGGGGAGGAGCATTTCTTCTTCCTACTCGGGATGAATTCTAAACTAGGGATTGAACTATACAAGGACACCCACCATATTTACGTCCAAAAGGACGTTTCAACTAGAAAGAGGGTTCGTCCTTTGTCATTTCAGAATAAATGGATTCATTAAAGCGGAAGGTGAAACCACCCCCACTGCATCAGAGGAGTGGACATTATATCCAACGTCTGGTCACCTTGCTGTGTGGCGTCCACGGGTATGAACAAGAAGCACAAGATATGAGAATCACGTCTCCACCCAGGAGCGTGACTCCGCACAATAAATCGGACGACGACTTTGAAGCGGAAACCATAACGGGAAGAAACTACTTTTTCCAAGCGTGCCTAACCTGTACTCTTTCTTTATCACTTCGGATTATCGGAAGGTTTCCAGATTTGATATCGTAACTTTAGATACAATTTTAACGGAAGAAAATATCACAGACAGGGGATTTAGCAGGTAATGGCAGGTGAATCTGAAACAGTACCACTTTGAAAATGCACACTTTAAAGAAACGCTATAAATTTTTATCAATCCATTTTATAGAACACTGATGTTTTCAACTACTGAATCAATACCCATATGCTAGTGCTTCTTGTGTTCTTCAGGCATTCTGCACAAAACCAAGTGGTGAGTTTATTTGAAATACTAGCATATTTTGGAAATGGATGAAAAATTAAAACCCGTTTAATGAGGAAATTTAAATCTTTCAAATAGCTAATTAAAAATTTTTCGGGTAGCGATGCTGAGGACTAAGCAACAGCCATTATAATTGCCTAATAAAATAGTTACGTTTGTTATCTGTGCTGTTGTCAAACGAGGGTGTCACTTGCAAATTAAATGAAAGTGTGTCTTACTAAAACATTAATTGGGCACCTTTTCGATATTGAATAAAGCAGCCAGTACATAAAGGATAAGCACTTGCAACTTCTGCAACAGTAGATACGGCTATTAAACATATCTTAATGACGGGTATTATAACTTTTATGACACGATCAAAACCAGAACGTCTGAGATCGTTTTGGTCTTCTGATATATTAAATCGTAAATTTATTTCCATGGTAATATATCTACTGAAGCTGTGAAATTTCCGTACCTAATGTAATTTCAGATATCGATTCAATGAACGTCACTTTGTTCAAACATTTTACATGATAAAAATTAATAAGAAAAAGCCGGCAGATTTCAAAGATGACCTCGTTGAATCTATTGACTGACATTTTCATTTATATCTATTTTACTTTAAAACTCATTTGTCTATATCGCTAGGCAGTACACCTGTTTGCCGGATCGTTTAAAAATTCCTATTCAAACACCTACGGGAAAGCTGTGCCCATTATAATTCCTTTTTTGATATTTCGACATAGTGCCCCGCACTCCTCCCACCGATGGTGTAATGCTTTGATCACGGTCGTAAAGAAACCTTTCTTTGGGTTTTCCAACAGCTGCCATCTCAAATATTCAGGAGCCTTATTTCCCATTGACCATATCATCATTAGCTTCCTGCAGGAACAAACATGTTTTTCAAAAACAGGTAATTTATCGCCATCTATAGTTCTTTTTTCTCCATTTCACATAGTTTCTATGGTTTAATTCAAAAGATTACATGAAAAACACAACGAATCGATCTAATACATTTAATCCTGCTGCAGCAGCAAACAAGAATATGTACTTACTGCAGAAAAAATACTACATATTCAATTCACTAGAAGTAGGTTATCTCGTAGAACGCACACTTTTCAAAATATATTTTTGTTTCACGCACTGCGATGTTAGAGCAAAATCATTCTAGTTTTACTACTCACTTGCAAAGCAAGAGCACATTACATCATCACCAGCTGGAATTTTCACTTAGTAAATTACAGAATTTATTCCGTTTTTAGCCAATATGTATGCCGTTTTTCTAAAAATGTATAACGTATTTGGAAAACCCATGTGCCAACTGTGAAAGCATTTGGATACGAGAAGAACTAGAATTAGTGATATGCTATTGGGTGTAGTTCAAAGAAAATTTCAAGGATTCACCTTTACAGTGGCGTAGCTACCACAGGGCGAGGTGGTTCAGTTGCAGTAGGGCCTA
The DNA here is from genome assembly GCA_039090855.1 of Macrothele yani. Lineage (NCBI taxonomy): Eukaryota > Metazoa > Arthropoda > Arachnida > Araneae > Macrothelidae > Macrothele > Macrothele yani. The sequence continues at coordinate 80,920,610 of CM076994.1, forward strand.
GCTGCTTGAGGGGCCCATTGAAGCTAACGATGAGCAACGGAAACGACAAGCGGTAGCACTGAAAAACTACGAGATAATAACTTAGGATTATTTGCTTGGTTGCAGAAAGATTTTTGTATGACATTGTCAGAGGTGAAACACAAAATGCATCCCACAATAAGTCAATGGAAAGCCGTGGTAATATAATTATTGTGCATTATTGCGCTTATTGAACACTTGCCGATCGTCAATTTGAATCCATTATTTTTGTTATTATGAAGATAACACCGAAAATATATGCTTTTTCTGCCTTCTTTCCTCCTTTGAGCCGTATTCTACGATAAAGATCCTTATGCGCGATGCAGCGCTTTTAATCTTACCGATTATCGGAGACAATGATTCGTACTGACGCTTTGTCCTGTCGATAATTCACATACCGCAGCAAATTGTGTGAGGCTACATAGTCAGTGGGCTACCGGCTGCAGAATTGATAGCAAATATCCGTGTAATCCTGTATCTTTCAATGTTGAGTTGTTGAACTCTATCAACAAAGGAAATTGCAGAGCAGTTTTTGATTGAAAACCCTGTACTTTGAAGCAACTTGTCCGAGGTATGCACGGCGTACCTTCTGTTTTTGCCAAATTCTGTGCATAAGGCGGCAGCTGAACATTCTTTCCCAAAATTAAAACTTATCGAAGTGTACTTACAAAGAATAAAGGAGGAAGAGCGGCTCAGTGGCCATACTTTATTGTCAATTGAGAATGAACATGCACGGAAATTGGACGTTTTTCGTATGATCGACGTGTTTCTACAATAAAAAAAAGGAGGAAGTCCTTTCCTTAGTGTTTATACGAATATTGGTAAGCACACAAGCTAATATTCTTCATTCTATACTTCTGATTGGATGATGAGCTACCGGTATAGTATGTAAGAAAATGTCGTAAGTAAAAGAAAATTCGGGTCAATACGCTTAGGAATACCTGACATAACTATACTCTATTTATAGGGAAGAGCTAGACCCACTGAATGATTCTGTACAACGGGTCCAACATTACTAGTTACACTAATGCTAATTCATGTGTATCTTCTACACATTTTTTAATTATGAGCTTCTGTTTGACGCAGATACTTCCAACGTACAAGGACCGGTTCTCGTGGAATGCATGACAAATAATATTTAAGACTACAAAGATTTAACTTCCAACATACAAGGACCGGTTTTCATGGAATGCATGACAAATAATATCTAAGACTACAAAGATTTTCTGCATAAATTTTTGGAGCTCGCTGTTAAGAACTGTGCAACGAGAAAGTTTAAGAAATCCTTCCATTCTCTTGAGTGAAATATACGGAGAGATATTATTAGGTGTGCAACTTAATTCTCGGCCCCTAACCGCAATCGATCATAGAACGTCGGCAAAAGCGAATAGCTGTGTGCGATAATGGCTGATTACAGCGCCATCCAACAGCTTTTTAGGCAACCGTAACCGCTCAGATCTGCAGTGACAGAACGGACGGAAGTTGACGGTGAAAGCAATGTCGTTCGAGAAGCAACATTTGAGGCACTGCCTACTGTTTGTGTTTCAGCTGAAAAAGGTACCGCGGAAGCCCAGCAAATGATCTGGGCTGCTTTATGGGAGGCTGCTTTGTGGGAGGCTGCTGTGTCCTACAGTACGTGTAAGAAGTGGTTCCAGCGGTTTAAGCAGAGAAATGTCGATCTCCGTGATGCAGAACGTCTGGGACATACACAGAAAGTTGACGATGAGGAACTGGAACAACTGATGGACGCGGATCCCTGTCGCACACAGTCAGAGCTATCCCAGGAACTCGGAGTAATATGACAAGCCATTGCACAGCGTCTGCACAAGCTTGGATGGATTCACAAGGAGGGCCATTGGGTGCCCTACCAACTCACAGCTACGTACAAGTCTAGGCGCTACGATGCTGCTGTGTCCTTGCTCTCCAGATTCAAGAAGAAGGATTTCCTCCACAAGATTTTGACCTGTGATGATAAGTGGATCCTCTACAATAATCCTAAGTGGCGCAAATCGTGGGTTTATCCAGGTCATCCTACCACCAGTAACGCCAAACCGAATATCCATGCCAGAAAGTTGTTGCTGTGCATATGGTGGGATCAGTGCGGTGTCGTACACTATGAGTTGCTCAAACCTGGTGAAACGATCGATGCTGAGCGTTATTGTCAGCAACTCATTCGTGTGAGTAACGCAATGGAGGCGAAAAGGCCATACACCGGCAAGGGCAGAAGGTCGGTCCATTTGCTTCATGATAACGCGCGTCCTCACACCGCGAAATCGACTTTAAACACCATCACCGACCTGGGATGGGAGATTTTGTCCCACCCGGCGTATTCTCCAGACTTTGCCCCGTTGGATTATTACCGCTTTCGCTCTCTGCAGCATCAACTGAGTGATACGCACTTTACTTCTGTCGAGGAGGTTCACACAAGTATTGTTGACTTTATCAACTCGAAACAGCTCTCTTTTTTCCACAGTGGTATTTGGCAGCTCTCTGACGAATGGCTCAAATATATCCAACACGACGAAGAATATTTCCCTGATTAGGTACGTATTCGATTTGGTATAATTTGCTGTCAACGTGTCGTTCCTGTGGCTGAGAATTAAGTTGCACACCTACTACTTGTTTCGGTGTAGAAATAGCTCCAATCCACACGAAGGACTTCATCAAAATTGAAAACTATTCTCGAAATCCGTTACTGATACCTCACACAAGTGCTCACTAATATTACTGGCTTTATATTTGTAGGAAAGCAGATCTGAGCTCTCTTTGGTAAACAAATGCAAAGCCGAAGCTAGTTCAATTCATCTTTATTAACCCTTCTGATTGACAATTTAATCAAATATAAAAGGAAGAAGTTTAGCTTTTTTATTTAAAACTGTTATAGGACTTGCTTGAAATGAAAGACCAATTTCACTTTGCAGTCCAGTAGCGTTGCAATGGTTTTAAAAAGTTGACTAAAAACACCTTATTCGTAGTTTAAGGGGGAAACGAAATTCTGACAATACTGAGGGAACACAATTAAGTAATTGTATGCCTAATTAAAAAAAAAGAGAAAATTCAGGGCCTTTCTTTTCTGTAACTAACGCATTCTTTTTCAACAGGAGTCCATTTCTTGACAGATAATATTTTACTTGCTTGAAATCAGACTGCTGTTTAATAAATTTAATAATCTCCATTATCTCATGTAAGACGTTTTTCTAACACCAGTTTTGCTTTTTACTACTTGTTCTGTATAATCGTATGTGTGCGTATAGCATCTGATGTAAGATGCTAAAAACTTGTAAACCTAGTAAAACAGTCTAACGTTGTCGGCGAGTCACAAAAATTCCATTGCTGAGCAGATGATATCTGTCTCTTTTTTTTGTGTGTGTGCTATTCTCTGCCGGTTGCTGGACGAAAGCCTTTGCAAAGCTGTTCCACTGCTGACTTGAGTCTTCAATTCATTCTCGTGCCTTCCGTTGGTACTTCTTTGTCTTGTGATTTCTCTGTAACCCCATTCAGAAATCGCCACCGTCCATCTGCGGTCACAAATTCTTGCTATATATTGTATCTGCTTCTTCAATTTTACACGCTTGATAATTATTTCAAATGTAGAGTTCGATCTTATTCGGGAGTTCGTTTTTCCATGTCTCAATGCAAAATCCATCATATATCCATACATTTTCCTTTGGGTTACTCTAAGTTTGCGTTAGAAATTCTGGTTTAATGTCCACGTCTCTCAGACATACGTGAGAACAGGGATAATACACAAACCTGAGGTCATTCTTTTTCAGGAAAAGAGGGTTTTTTCTTTTAGGTATTTTAAATAAATCATCATAAGCAGCTCAATCGAATTAAAATTTTCAATTTACCTGCCATTTCATTTTGTCATTCACATTTATTTGACATCCCAAGTAGACACAAAAGCCAACCTTTTCAATCTGGGAGGTACCCAGACTGATCTGTTTAGATTATGTAAATTGATTGAGCATGCCTCTTGGATTCTTTTGCACATTATTTGTCAGTCCAAACTCAGAACACAGGACACTTAGTTCATTTCACACAATGCACCTCCCGAGGTGACACTTAAATAAGAACGTCATCAGCAAATCTTAGGAGACTAAGATATCTTCTATTGAATTGGATTCTTTTATTTTCTTAATTCAGGTTCTTCTGAACATTTCCTATTGTACCAAATCGCGACCCAGTTCATCAAAAATGCTTTCATTACCTATTATCTACTGTAGCTTTCAACATTAAGAAAATTTACATGGAAATCTTCGGTAATTATATGCTAACATAGAGAATAACTTAAGATGTTTTTCGAAATTAATACCTATGCGGACCATACTTCTCTGCAAGTATATTCTTCGAAAATGAAGCTGTGAACATCACGAGCGTCACCTGACAACCAAGAAATTCAGCCTATTTTTTAATTACATAGTAAGAGATAGACTCCTCTTATTTTTATTAATTCGCTTAGGTTTCTGTGTGTGTGTGTGTGTGTGTGTGTGTGTGTGACTTTATTTTGTTCGTATTGACATTGCATTCGTTCGGCAGCATGAGATTTTTGAACAGAAAGCAAAGCATACAGCATTCTATTTTTGATGTCTTAAAACAAGAGCTTTATATATATATTTCATAACTATGTTTATAAAAAACATTTGCACTATATTCTGAACTATATTTTAGTTAATGTTTTATGTTTTTAGTTCAGAATATAGTTGTTAAAAAAACTATATTCTGAACTATGTTTTACAAAACAACATTTCATCATATCTCATTTCAATTCAAATAATTCGAAAGCTTAAGAGTGACGATCACAAAATTCAATATAATTGACCACATTTACAATCTCAAAGAATACAGTTCTGCTGGGTTTATTTTCTATTATTACAAGGGTCGTCAATAAGTGATTGGGACTCACCAGAAATTTGAGACTCAAGATTATGGTAGTCACTCTGTCACACCTCCACAATTTATCAATGCATCGTTGCGACCATCTTTCTGAGAACGTCCTGATGATTGTAGCGTACCAGTCTTTGTACGCACCAATTCGCGAATACGTCTCTGCAAGTCGTCATTGTTGTACATCGTCCGCGCACTTATTTGTTACTGTCGTAATTCAATAGGGACAAATCAGGTGAATATGGCGGATATGGATTATAAGACTATGAGGCCATGAAATGTTGGTGTTTGAGCTTGATACGAGGTCCGATCAAAACGTTCCAAGACTAGGCCGATATGCAACAAAGTACTTACGTTACTTAAGTGTGACTATGATCTCCCTCAAATTAGTTTTTCCCCCATGCATGGATTGTCGTATGTTTGAGGAGTGTGGTAGAAAAACAATGACTTATCACATGTGACCAGTCTGGCAAAGAAACTTTCGGGATCCCGAAATAAATCGCGAGCAGTTCACAACGTTTTTGAAACTTTATCTTCTGTAGTTGAGGTGGTAGTTTGTGTGGCACCCCAAGTGTGCAAACTCTTTCTTCAGTTTCAGTTTCTCATGAGTTATTGCATGAAGCTTTGCAAGGCACCGGCCTCTTGCATGTTGCAATTTTACAATTGTTGCGCTGCTCTTGTCCATGATGATGTCATTCTATATCGTTGTCCGCTGTACCGTGCGACCTAACAGACAAATCAATATATTGCATGCAATACAGTCTAGCCTCAGCTGCTATCTTGGGGATTAATGCTGTACTAACAACTGCCTAAATGTCAGATATCATGCACTGTTGCCGAGCTACCCTTCAATGAAAAATTTTCATATTTTAATATTTATGTATGGTTCGGCTACACGGTGTTTGCATTATGATATGTAGGTATGGTTCGGCTACGATGTTTGTATTATGTTAATCTCATGTATGTTCAGCCAAGCTTTACTTGTGAATGGGTATAATGTGTTAAACTATAAAACAAATGTGCATCAAGTTAAAGAAATATTTTTTTCGTCGTTGTTCAAGTGTAATTTATTCAATGCAACAGGGTATCTCTTTAAACTCTTGATATGCAATTTATAACTGAAATCTCAAATGTATCCAAATATTAAAACTTTTTACGGTTTACAGTTATGGATTTAAATAGAAGCTATGGCGCCACATTTCATTTTCCTTTGCTGATAGAATGCTTTGTTACACCATAATGTTCTTCATGCATGTCCAGGTGTGTCTCTCTCCCGAGATGCAAAATGACGATGCCGCTGGGTATTGTTGTTTCGTTATTGATTGATGCTTTCCTCTGTGGCGACAAAGTTCAAACATGGGTGAAAAGCAATCAAATTCCAATATTATTTTTTCCCAAATGTAGGGTTTCAAGTCTCATTGGACGGCCATTTTGATTTACGACACCAGCGTGTGGTCGGTAGCAGTTCCAGGGAACAAAACGTCACCTGCGTTTTTGTAAGGTCTTTTCGTACTTGAATATATGAAATGAATTTGACATACCTGCCAAAAATGTACGATAAAACTTGTACTTTCAATTTGTCTATCTGTTCGTGTGCACGATATCATATTTATTAATAACATCAAAATAATTGTTTGGTGATTGAGAGCAAAAATCCTTAAAAATACTGTTTCTTTCATCTGTTTCTTTTATTAAAGTACGGTTTGTAAGCTTTCCTGTTTCCAACAATCTAATGTTATAAATGATTTCTGAATGGAATAGCTGTAACCATGTCTAAAATTTGACAATCATTTTTTAGCTTTTTCTTTCTGATGAAATATTTTCCCAGTAACAGTCTTAAATCTGTACTTAACGTTTTTTTATCGAGTTTATTGAATCCTACATTTAAAGCCCAGTTTTTTTATTTCCTGTTGTGTCACGTTCATGAGCACCTCAAACAGAGGCGCATCTTACGTATTTATAGCTTACGTGGTATCTGAATGTTCGTCAGCATGATGAACAAGAAGACTATTCCAGACTACTTAACCACAGAGACACTGCTCTGAGAAACCGCAATTTGTACTTAATGTGAAAAAAAAGTTCCTTTCTTTTTTTCATTTCATTTGATAGATGGAATCGTAACAAAAATTCGGCTGGTGCTTTAAAATTTTCTTACGTACAAAATACCAAGTACAGCGTATGTGTTATATAATAGTATGAGTAGCGTCCGAATGCAAAATGAAAAAATACCTAGGATAACTTCAGTTTTTAGGACGCTACTCAGTGCACACTGTAAACTATTATCACGATACTAAATCCCAATCCTGGTTTAAGATATTATCATTGAATTAGGAAGCTGATTCATTTTTCTTGATTTTATGATCCTTGTAGTTTAACGACCCCATCAGGCAGCGAAGGGTAAACAAAGATTCCTATATCTGATTTAGCCATATTTTCTAAAAACAAAAGAAAAATCGTAGCATTAAACACTCGATGGGTCTTGAGGGAAGAGTCTCGAAGAAATTAATGATATGGACAGAGCTGTTCTCCAAAGTGCATAAGAAATAAAAATAAAAATGACAAAAGTGACAGGAAAGCGGAAACGGGAAGGAAATACAACTCGGGTCAAAACAGTATGCTTTTGGTCAATTTCAATGCAGCAGACGGCGCTGTTCTGGTGATGTTGGTTATCATATGAATGAGGAACCAGAAGAACGATGGTACCCCATATAAAACGCTGCAAAAAAGTGGTGATAGGGAAAATAACATGTTTAGGACTGCGTTGCGACTAGTGAAGAGACCTGAATGAATCACGTTTTTCCAGAGTATACGCTAGCTGTAAAAGAACAGCGATATTTAACCTCCCCGAAGCCAAAATAATTCAAAGAGATATCCTCCAAAGGTTGTCTCAGGAACTCATTCTTGAGAATCATCATTCTTGTTGAATTAGGAACTTATTGCTGATAGTTATCTCAAGAAATGGACAGCTGAGAACAGTGCGTCTTGTTATCATAAGAACATACCTGAAATCCAATGCAAACGCTAGAACATCCTGCGAAAATTGGTTTGTTTGCAGCACAACAGTATCCGTGCTCCTAGTTCTCTCGAGATGCACGCAACCCTTCAAGAGGAAGCTTCTCTCGAGGGCTATGAAATTTTAAAGTTTTCCGCAGCTGATTTTTATTTTGTTTTGGAGTTTAGCGGTCATCATGAACAATCATAACGGCTATAAGAAATCGCCCAAAAATTTCCAGGAAAAGGAAAGCCATGCAAGACAAACACAGCAACTATGTCTCATTCTGGAATCGAACATGGACCCAACCCAGACATCTAGCCAAAAGCCTATGCCTCTGATAGTTTGGTCACCTTGCTAGCTTCCACGGCTGCGGAAGTGTTTTAGGGAAGAGAAGGCTATGTAGAATACTGATTCAGCGCGGTGCCTGCGATTTGAGAAAAGTGCATTCACTTTCGCAGTTTCCGCTTTAACCATCCCCGTAGATGATGGCAAAACAGCGTTGTTTTTACCCGTCTCAAAAATCTACAGGAATTTTGGATTTTCCATTGTCAATAACACACTCTTCCTAGGCAAAAAGTGGTGAAGAAAGTAAGCGCAGTATCTAGGCATGACAGACTGACAATCGAAGCACACACACAGTATATTAATCATTCGTTCATTTATATTGATTTCCACAGAAACGATTGCACACGTATGTGTGGGTGTGAGTCTGCGGGCGTAATTTCTTAAGAAGTAAGGGCAAATGGTAACACAAGCTTCTCCAAATGAGTGAAACGTTTTTATAAAGGACAGGCAATATTTATTTGACTTCGTTAACTAAAGGTTTATTGGAAAATGATGCTTCAAACAGCATTGTAATTCTTTGAGGAATTTTTAAATGATTTCTAATAATTCTGTCTGTGGTGAAAGATTCTGCAAAGCCATACCTCCTCCAAGAATTCAGAATATATCACAGGGAGTACGAAATAGATGATGAAATTAAAAAAATACGTTAGACGGAAAGCTCTTTTCATATTCTTTTAACTATGTTATTTTCATTATATTGTTTTTCTGATTATTGTCTAGACGCAATAACTTTATCCTGCAAGTTCAGTGGACAAAACATAGCTACTGCTGACAAGAGATTTTTCCAATTATTTGCTGTATTCCTTGCGTGTTCGTCGTAAAAATATGTGTTTCTACAGTCATCATCATCATCATTGTCAGCCATTATCAATCCACTGCTGGACGAAGGTCTCTCCAAGTTTCCTCCACAACGGTCTGTCTTGTGCCAGTCTCCTCCATGTCACTCCCGCATGCCTTCGAATCTCATCCACCCATCTTCCATGTGGTCTTCTCTGGGTCTTTTCCTGTCCTTTGGAATCCAATCTAAAATTTCGGCTGTCCATCGATGGTCTGTTCTTCTGGCAGTATGTCCAGCCCATTGCCATTTCAGGGATTTAACTCTGATCATGATGTTTTCCACTCTTGTCATTTTTCGGATCCACGTGTTCCTCTTCTTATCTCTCCTGGTTACACCAAGCATACACCTCTCCATGCATCTTTGAGTTGTCTGCAGCCTTTGTATGTCTCTTTTAGTTAAGGTCCACGTCTCTGCACCATACGTAAGCACTGGAAGGATGCATTGATCAAACACTTTTCTTTTAAGACATAATGGCATATTGCTCTTGAAAATTATGTAGTTTCTTCCAAAAGCTCTCTAGGCAAGTTTTGTACGCCGATTAATTTCTTCACCAATGTGACCCTCACTTGATATCTGCTGTCCAAGATAAACGTATGTGTCTGTTATCTCCAGCTTTTCTCCATCAATCGATAAATCTTCATTTCTTGTAAAAGCATTGAACATCACTTTTGTCTTCTGAAAGTTCATTTTTAATCCCACTTCTTTACTCTTGTCAGCAAGTTCCTGGATCATACTCTGTAGCTCTGATGGGGTAGTTGCAAAAATGACTATGTCATCAGCAAAACGAAGGTGGGTTAGATAATCTCCATTAATCTTTATCCCTTTGTTTTCCCAATTCAGTGATTGAAAGACATTTTCCAATGTGGCATTAAAGAGCTTCGGAGATATGGTGTCACCTTGTCTCACTCCTTTTCCAATGTTTATGTGTGTTGTATTTTCAAACAGCCGAATCTTTGCACTTGCATTTTCATAGATGTTATTAATAATATTAATGTATGCATCTTCAATACCGCAGGATTTCAGAGCCATTGCAACTGCTGATGGTTTCACCGAATCAAAGGCTTTTTCATAATCGATAAAAGCCATGCACAATGGAAGTTCATATTCCCTCGCTCTTTCAATTAGTTCTCTCAGTACGTGGATATGATCTATTGTGCTGTAGCCACTCCTGAATCCAGCTTGTTCTCTCGGTTGAGCCATGTCCAGTGTCACCTTCAAGCGGTGTGAAAGATATTTAGTGAAGATTTTATAAACCACTGATAGGAGGCTGATAGGTCTGTAGTTCCTGAGATCCTCAATGTCACCTTTTTTATGTAGCAAGATCATTGTAGCGTTGTTCCAATCCTCAGGAATTTTCCCTTCATTAAGGCATCGAGTAAAAATTTGGGCGAGTACTGTTTCGATTTCTCCACTTGCTTCTTGTATGATGTCTACAGTAATTCCATCTTCTCCTGGAGCTTTTACCAGCTTCATGTTCTTGATTGCATGTGCAACTTCTGCTGGAAGGACTGGAAGAACTCTGGTACTGGTACCTTTCATGATGTCTGGAGTACATGTATCATCCCTTTCATATAATTTGGAGTAGAAATCTTTCACTCTTGTCAAACTTTTGCCTCTATTTTTTGTTACAGAACCATCTTCTTTTCTCAGTGCCATAATCTGTTTTTTTCCCTTACTGAGATGTCCCTTTGCTATCTTTAGGCTTTGGTTGTTTTCAATTGCTTTCCTTACTAGTTCACAGTTGAATTTCCTTACGTCTTCATTGATACTTTTTCGTACTGTCTTGCATAGCTCTATATATTCCACTTTGGAAGTCACATCTTCTTTAGTTGTCCTCATCTCTCTTCTTTTTTGCATCAACATTTTGGTTTTTCCTGATAATTTGTTCACATACAATTTGTTCTTAGACCCAGCTAATTTTGTTGCTGTTTCCATAAGAGCTATGGTTACTTTTCTGTTAACTTCAGAAATATCCACTTCTTCCAATGTTAGGGTTTCTAAAGCAGAGAATCTGTTCTTCAGTTCCAATTTGAAGGTATTATGGTGTTTTTTAAGGTTGGTTATGTCAATACATTTTGTTTGTCTTATGAGCTTGCTACGTTCGAGTTTAGTGTTGAGGTGCATCTTACATCTCACCAATCTATGGTCACTGCCTGTGTTGAACTTGTTTAGCACACTGCAGTCTTCTATGACGAATTTTTTGTTACACATAATAAAATCAATTTCACTTGTCGTCCGATTTGGATGTCTCCATGTCCATTTCCTGTGTGGCTTTTTCTTGAAAAAGGAGTTCAAGATGAAAAACCCTTCTGCCTCTGCAAACTCTACGAGAGTATTTCCACGCTGGTTTCTGTTGCCGTGACCGAATTTACCTACTGAAGTTTCATTCTGTTGCCGTTGCCCTATTTTTGCATTGAAATCTCCCATAATTATCTTCAAGTGCTGCTTACCTTTATTATTTAGATCACGAATTTCCTCATAAAATTCTTCAATTTCTTCTTCAGCATGACTTGTGGTGGGTGCATAAATTTGAATAATCTGAGCCTGGTATCTTCTCGAGAGTTGGATAACGAGTCGTGCAGCTCTGTCAGAGGAACTTTCAACTTCTACAACTTTATCCTTCAGTTTCTTGTTTATTATAAATCCAACACCACTAGTTCTGCCAGTATCTGTCCCACGATAGTAGAAGAGATGTCCACTTTTCAGTTCAATGAGATCTTCTCCTTTTCTCCTTACCTCACTTAGCCCGACGATGTCCCACTTGATCCTTTGTAGTTCCTCTTCCAATTCAAGAAGTCTTGAATCAGAAGATAGGGAGCGTCCGTTATACGTAGCCAAGGTCAGCATCAGATGGCAGCCTAGTCCGGTCATCCGGGGATTCTTAGCACCCTCTGCCTTCATGTCGCACTGGCCGCTGCCTTGGCCAGGTACATTCCAGCTGCCGGAGACTGAGGGCCAAGATTTAAGTTGTGGAGTCATTTTGGAGGGGTTTGGACATAACTCACCACGCTGGCCAAGCGGGTTGGTGAGTGTGGGATAGCATTTCCTCTAATTCCGATGGTATAGTTATACCGCTATTGGCGGTCGTTTCTACAGTACCAACTGTTATATATTTGTATCATCAGAAATGGTCTTTTGAGGAAGGTTTAAATAAAATGGCCAGTTGGACAACGAATAATGGTTATTTGAAGTCGTCAGATGAAACAGCAGAAGTGAAATTTATATTTCATTTAAAGGAATTACAACTTTATTCCCCAATTTCCCCTTCTGAAGAAGAAACAGCAATATGGATGAAGTAAGATAATTACGAAGTGTCAAATTTAAGAACGAAGTGCTAAGAACGTAAAAGCTCTATCAATAAAATACCAGAAAAGCGAAGTTTTCTGGTCTACGAGAAGAATTAAGACAATTTGTTTAGACGTTAGACGTTTGGTCAGATGATAACTACATTCTCAGAAATCATCGAAAGTTGTAAAGCATTTTTACCATATTTCTATGGTATTTGTAATGTGGATTAAATTGTATATGATGAATTCATATATGGCGTTCATGGTACGTTTAGTGTGGAAATGCACGAGAAAAAGTACGCCCTGAGAAAAATTCACCACTTAGGAAATATTTTTAAAAGCCTGTCATTAATAAAGGCTTAAAATGTTTCACTAATAAAATGCATTTAATTAAAGTTGTTTGTTATCCACAGAGCAGTTGAGTCTGTAATAATGTGCAACAGACCTGAAGTTGAATAAGAAAGCTTGTTGGTTCGACTTACCCCTGAACTTACTGAAGAACAGTATTAGGCTGCCAAACCAGTGCTTGGGGGGGTTGCACATGTTTACCAGTTTCATCCCGAAAGCTGCTAATTAAAAGAGCCTCGTTCCTTGTAAAGTTTTCTCAAAAATTCATCTCCCAGCCTCTTCGCGTGCTTCTCCTAGTTTGACTTTGTACGTATTTAATTACGTTTTCATCCAACGGATATTCGCGTTACTTTTCTTCCTTATTTTCCTCTGAACGGAGTACATTATTAAGAGTTTCGACTATTTTTGCTTTTAAGTTTGTAAAATGCCTTTTTAATGGCATGGGAAGGTAGTACCTTCACATTCATTTTTAAAGCATGTTGATGCCGTGTTATTTTTGGTATTTCGTAATTTTAGTGCACTTTATTTGCGAAAGGGTTGTATATAAATCTTAATGCATGTTTCAACTGAAAGCTGCGATCCAAAAGATTCGGAAATAGGTATGTAAATACATTTCACTTAGTGATGTGCATTGTTTTCGATAATTTGTGCTCGTACGTACCTTTGTGAACATTTTATTTCATGTTAATCTCACTTACCAGGAGATGTGGCGTAATAAATAAAAGCTGGAACCTGTGATGGGTGATTCCAAAGAGTACAAGATTTGCATTAGCTACTGTTTCAAGCTTGGCAGAAACAAAGTAAGCTTGGAAATGTATGGCATAATACAAAGTACATTTCAAGAGAATAGACAATTAAAAATCATAACGTAGTGCAGTTCCTGAACTTAAAGACGAAAATATATTTAAGATGAAAAATTTAAAGTTAGGAGACAAAGAATGATCTGGATTATGCTATAGAACATAATTTCCAATTGATATTCTGCAGCTTAAGAAAACGTCTCAGGAGACATTTGATAATTTCACGACAAAAAAGTTCATATATTGCTTAAAATTAAAGCTCAATCGTTCGGCACCCAAAAGATTAGAAGTGTAAATGTTTAATTTCATGTGTTGACCGAAATTTTAATGTTTAAATTACCGAAAAGTTTAGATCGTACCTCGTAACTCGTACAGCAACAATGCAGTACCCGTAATTGAATTTGCTCGACTCAAAAAAGGTAGATGGTATTAGCAGAAGACGAGTACAGACAGATACACTTGGTCAGATGAGTAAGGCATGATTCCTTTTTCAGCCAAAAGCAAACATGTTTCGAACGGAACAGAAAAAAAGTAACAACCATCAACGTATTATGTTGCAACAAAATGAGAGACACCTTGTTGCATAGACCAATACAAATGTTTGATATTGCCCACTACGTCCGCAAAATCATATAGCATATTCAGGTATCGGGATATGAGCAGCTTACAGGAGAGTTCCCATGATGTTGAATGATCTTGGAGGCCATGTAAGTGTCAGAGGATCTTGTTAACAAGTTTTTTGGATTGCAGAGAATTGTCATCTTATTGGAAGATCGCATAACTACCTAAAAACGGTACTACATTATACTATAAGGCTTCTTCGGTAAATTATCTAGCTGTCCTGGCTCCTCTTAGAAGCACAGATTTGATGTCTTAACCAAAGGTACTCAAACGAAAGATACCCTGCGTACCAAAGGTGTTATTTTTTTGTATTGAAGGTTTAACGACCACCGTGAGTAACTCGATGGAGTATAAAACAGTCACCTTTCCCTAATTTAGGGCCACTGGTTTCCGGGAAGGGAGAGAAACGTGGCCGTAACACAAACATGCCACACCGAGATTCGAACCTGGAACCCTTCTCAGACGAACGGTCATAAGCCAGCACGAAGCCCATGACACCTTTGAGACGCCACCGGGGCGACTCAAAGGTGTTACGTGCCTTCTCTTTGAATGTAGACGTGATCCTTTACACTGTGGCACTTCCCGAAGTTACGTACCGGAGAGACTCAGGACACATTTCGAACATCAACGTCCAATTTGCCCCCAGATTTTCCCAGGTGGCAAATGGTCTTGATGAAGTTCTGTTTTACACTTGCGACAATCGCGTGTGAAAATCCCCGTCGCTCTGCCCTAACGATCGAACCAGTAAAGATCGCCATGTTTACTCATTATTACATTCGTAGGCACGCTACACAATTGATATGTACCTGAACTTTATGCAGGCTGAAAAATGTTTAGATAGTTACCTACTGGCCTTTCGGTTGAACGCTTTATTGTGGCGGTTTGTGGATGGGCGCGGTATGTATAATACGATTGCAAATCAGAAAAGTAAATGCAGTTTGTGAATTCAATTAATACCGCAAACGAGACTATCTGCCAACACTGAAACATTATATCGGCAATTAGTCATTTTAACACCGGCATTGGCCACGCTGCGCTCAGCCTGACTTCTCGGGTGAGTACGTGAACTGTTGACCACTGTTGAAAAGCGTATCGTAATAAGGTTTCTTTGAGCATAAGTGGTAAGCGGTTAATTCCGCAGAAATTCACAGAAGAAGAGTACCATGCTATGGTACTAAATGTATGGATCAGAGAAAAGTGTAAAAAATGGGGAAAAGGCTTTCATGTGGCAGGAAATGTGTTACAGACGAAAAGCAATTAGACTTACCCCTCAACGCCTCAAATTCAAAACCATTTTCATCGTGGGAACACCCTTAGCCAAGAAGACTGACGGATTACTGAGTCAGATGCGGTTGATATGTTAGACATAAATTGTAGTTCTGCCCATTAAATTTTGTATGACGCCTTAAGATACATTAAAGTTTGTGCCGAATTGATCACGAAACAACTTACTAATCACCATAAACAACAACGTACGGATATTTCCACTCAGTTTTTGCATCGTTATTAAAGGATTTTAACTGAGGACGAGACCTAATTGTATCATTCGGACCCTGAAAGTCAGACGATGATCGTAGTGGCCCCTTTCATTCCCAACAAAAATGGAGTTATTGTATGTCTCCACTGTCAACAAAATATTTGTTTGACGTTGCTTTCGAATATTCATCGGTCTACTTCGGGACAACAACAGGAGCATGGACAAAAGGTTTAGAGTGCAACACATTATGCTAAAACCTGTAACTCCCGACAAAAGAAGAAGGTTGTTATCAGACAATGTTCGCCCTAATACGGCAACTTTAACCATAGCGATAATTGAAAATGTAATGTCTTCGGTTCTTCCACACATACATATTACATTCCGGATCCCTCTCACCAAGCAATTTTCATTTTTTCGGCCTGTTTGAATAAGTTACGTGTTCGGATGTTGAAGCATAAATACATATTACATTCCGAATCCCTCTCACCAAGCAATTTTCATTTTTTCGGCCTGTTTGAATAAGTTACGTGTTCGGATGTTGAAGCATAAATACATATTACATTCCGAATCCCTCTCACCAAGCAATTTTCATTTTTTCGGCCTGTTTGAAGAAGTTAAGTGTTCGGATGTTGAAGCATAATCAAACAACCTTCTTCCCCAAAGAGATACAGAAGCTTTGCAAACACTATGTGGACCTTCAGGGGACTACATGAGAAATAACGTTACAGTTATGTATTTTCTTTGTGGGAAATACAATGATTTTGCTTTTACTTTCTTATTTACCTTTATAAATTGTCCTCTCAGTGTATATATATGTACACTGAGAGGACAATTTCATCAAATGGAAGCAATTTCACTAGTGAACGATATGAATATCTATGTATATACACTCATGTCTAAAAATTAAGGATCACTTATACTTTTATAGGAGACTTTTTTATTCCAACAGGATGTGGATGAAAATATCTTAATAAGAAGGAAATAAAGGTGAGAAGGACATCTACACAAGCATGAATTTGTGTTTATTAATAAAGAAATCGATAAAATAGCAAAACACACCCTTTTCTGACATTGGCGCACAATAACTAAAATTTACAGAAAAAAACTAATAATGTTCCATGGATTACTTTAATATGGCAAGTGGCACGCCTGACTGCAATGAATGATTGGCATTGGTGGGCCATGCTCTTCACGAGATTTTCCAGAAGATCCTGAGTGAGTTTTTTCCATTTTTCTTTCAGCGCCATTACGAAGTCTTTTTTGGTGCCAGGTAGGGGAATCACGTTCATCAATGCGCCTCCCCAGAAGGTCCCAAGCATTTTCGATTTGATTCAGGTAGGGAGAGTACGTAGACCACTGCATTCGGTCGATCTCTTTTCTCTCCAACAGTT
The DNA here is from genome assembly GCA_039090855.1 of Macrothele yani. Taxonomy (NCBI): domain Eukaryota; kingdom Metazoa; phylum Arthropoda; class Arachnida; order Araneae; family Macrothelidae; genus Macrothele; species Macrothele yani. Next base: position 80,937,617 of record CM076994.1, read on the forward strand.
CATCAACAGATGACGATAGATCAGAACGAGTGTTATCGTCCATATAACCGAAAGGGTTTCCCACCGGTCCACGAAACAGCCTTACATGTTCTAAAATGACCTCCTCACAATAACGTTGGGCATCCATTGACCCTTTCTCCAAAACTAGGAGCTCTGTACGCCCATTAGTCACAGACCATTACTCCATCACCCCTGTAATGGTCAATTTCTACAATGTTTCAGGCTGAATAGGCAGCACGGATTTCTCCTCAGATGTATTGCCGCCTAAAGTCAGAGGGAAAAAAATCTGCTTATGTCTGTGAACAGAATATTGGCCCGTTATTACTCTCACCATGTGGAGTGTCCAAGACACCATCGATAGCGAGTTGTTTTACGTGCTGAGGTCAATGAAACACACTGTACAGGTTTAAATATATCTGCACAGTTTTTTATAATGTATCCTCACAGGGATACATTATAATAAACTGTAACACGCTGTTCAGATTTAAATAATCCAAACTTATTTAAACACCTTGATACGATTTGACCCGGTATTTTGGTACCCGCGCTTGATTCCAGCTGCTTTGATCATTTGCCAGCAGTTATTCGGCAAGATCATTTAGCCGTTACAACAAGATAACGATCTTGTGACAAATCAGTTTTGCGTAGTCGAGTACTACTGAACCTTCTGGTAGCTTTCCAGATTCGTGATACTGTCCTCTGGGCAGTTCTGAACTTCTTTGCATCTCTCGTCGTCAGCCTTTCTTCCAGTTACCCAATTTTCCCACTTGTAAAGTTATCCAGATGAGTTTTTTTAGTTGTACTGCATAACAGCAAAAAAGCAAATTCACAGTTCAGAACCCACAAAACAAACGATTTATTTCTACTCACGCTTCAGCTTTTACCGCCGATCGGCAGTACACAGCTGTCACATGATACCTGAAAATTTGCATATGTCCAAGCACTCTCGCAAATAAAAAAAGCTTGCTCTAACGTGTTTCGATGATGTCAAAATGCTTTTACCGCTAACCGACTTGCGAGCATGAAAGTTAGCCATTTTTCGTTGATCTTTAATTTTTTGGACATGAATGTGTGTCATAACCGAGTTAAGTACTATATATACAGTACATACAAACACAATTATAAAAGTACTTTATGTTTGGATTCAGAACTGAAGTTCGATCAAAACTTTCACTAAAATAAATTTAGTTGTTCCTCATTTAGATTTTCTAGTAATTTGAAGAGAAGAAACGACATAAACACAGGAAGAGTAACAAGTTGAATGACTGTTACGAATAACGATGAACATTTCTTTTCTTTCTTTTTTACGCTTTCCAACCGTAGGTTGAAGAAGCGTATATGCTCCAACTTTGTCCGTCCGTCCGCACGATAACTCACGTGAAAATGGTTTGATTTCGACAAAATTTTAGTATGTGGTAGGGGACCACCTGAGGACGAACCCTATTGAAAATGGGCGAAACAGGGTCAAAGGTCAGGACATAGGAGCGGGATCCATTCCATTGTTCTTATGCGTCATAACTTGCGTAAAAATGGTTCGATTTCGATGGAATTTTAGTATGTGGTAAGGAACCACTTGGGAACGAACCTTGTTGAAAATGGGCGAAATGGGCAAAAAGGTCAGGACATAAAAGCGGAATCCATTTCATTGCCTTTATGCGTCATAACATGCGTAAATATGGTTCGATTTCGATGAAATTTTAGTATGTCGTAGGGAACCACCTGGGCACGAATCGTATTGAAAATTGGCGAATTGAGGTCAAAGGTCAGGCAGGGCATAAGAGTGGGATTTATTCCATTGCCCTTAAGTGTCATAACTTGCGTAAAAATGGTTCGATTTCGATGAAATTTTGGTATGTGGTAAGGAACCACCTGGGAACGAAACCTATTGAAAATGGGCGGAATGGGGTTAAAGGTCAGGACATAAAATCGGGATCCATTTCATTGCCTTTATGCGTCATAACATGCGTAAATACGGTTCGATTTCGATGAAGTTTTAGTATGTGGTAGGGAACCACTTGGGCACGAACCCTATTGAAAATGGGAGAAATGGGGTCAAAGGTCAGGCAGGACATAAGAGCGGGATTTGTTCCGTTGCCCTTATGCTTCATAACTTGCGTAAAAATGGTTAGATTTCGATTAAATTTTAGTCATTGGTAAGGAAACCACCTTAGGACAAACCATGTTGAAAATGGGCAAAATGGGGTCAAAAGTCAGGGCATAAAAGTGGAATCCATTCCATTGCCTTTATGCGTCACAACATGCGTAAATATGGTTTGATTTCGATGAAATTTTAGTATGTGGTAGGGAGCCACTGGGGACAAACCCTATTGAAAATGGGCGAAATGGGGTCAAAGGTCAGGGCATAAAAGCGGATTCATTCCATTGCCATTATGCGTCATAACATGCGTAAATATGGTTCCATTTCGATGAAATTTTAGTATGTGGTAGGGAACCACCTGGGCACGAACCCTATTGAAAATGGGCGAAATGGGGTCAAAGGTCAGGCAGGGCATAAGAACGGGGTTCGTTCCATTGCCCTTATGCGTCTTAACTTGCGTAAAAATGGTTCGATTTCGATGAAATTTTAGTATGTGGTAGGGAGCCACTGGGGACGAACCCTGTTGAAAATGGGCGAAATGGGGTCAAAGGTCAGGACACTGGAGTGGAAACCATTCCATTGCCCTTGTGCATCATAACTTACCTAAAAATGTTTCGATTGCGACAAAACGGTATCATGTTGTTCCTGAGGTATAGTGAACCGGTTCTGTTGAATATCAACGAAATGAGGTCAAAGGTCATTGCACAAAAGCAAGATTTATTCCACAGCCATTATTCTCATAACTTGCGTAAAACTACCATTATTCTCATAACTTGCGTAAAACTACTTCTCTTGCGACAAAACTTTAGTATGTTATTCTTGAGGTATACTGAACCGGTTCTGTTGAATATCATCGAAATGGGGTCAAAGGTCAGGACACAGGAGCGAGATTTATTCCACAGCTTGAGCTCCTCATAACTTGAGTAATAATTTCTGGTATGTTGGAAAGCGTATCATAATCAATGCATTGCATGATTTCACTAACTTGTTTTGAAGAAAATTTCGCGATACATGGAATAAAATGACAACATCCTTCTCTCATAGAGGTTTGGAAAAACATTCTTCACGCTGAATATTTTGGCCACTAACAGGTTACATTTTGATTGTTCTCCCTTTTCTCGGCGAATGGTGAAAAACATCCCCTAGAAGTAGATGCAAAGCACAACAAATGGTCTTATACACACAGGTTTCTACTGGGTTTTGCCTAATAAGTGTTCATTTGGATCGCATTGCGAAATGCATTTCACGGGTTCAACGCTCTCATTCCTAGAATTACCTTAACTGAAGAAAAATTTAGCTTTTCAATTTGAAAACATTTAACAGCCGTGAATATGTAACAGCCTCGTCTTTCAATAAGAAAACGATGACGTCTATAATAATGTAATTGCACAACCCTTTTCCAAGACACCAATATTTGCTTATTGAGATCCATGACTAGCAGTTCGACAATGCCATTCACGTTTTCAAACCGACTGAACACTTTTCATGTAGGTATTTATAATTTCTCCTATCGTTTGTACATCTTATGCTTAAGAAATAACCCCCAGCCTTTTTCCATCATTCTGAATTGGCGATTACATTCTCCTCATTGAAAAGAAGTAAAATAGGGCATTTGTGAAATTCGCAAATTTGTCGGTGATGAAAATCGAAATCTTGCCTCCTCGCTCCGGAGCCAGTTGTTCTAACCGACTAAACTGTACCTACGAAATGTATTGCTGCTGGCTTGCCGTTTTGACACGTGCTTCCCCTCTGTAGTACGCCACACATTATTTTGGGAGTGGTTTTGTTCCATACAACAGACTTCGTTTCCGTGGTACCATAAAGCAATAGTCATTACATCATTACATTTGCGAGTTATACGGTTACCTCTTCTCACTATTACCGACAAGGATACATTGACTTAAAAGCAGATGCGCACTAAACCTTCTATAAAAATAAGTGGCAATTTACAGTATTACCTAGAAAAAATATACCAGATAAATAACCTTACTTAAATACGTACACAAATAATGAACTTAAACAACATGGTACTGCTCCAGCAACTTTTGAATGGAATATAAATTCCTGTTGGCGGCCCAAGATATTTGCAGAAATTCAGAAATACTGTTATGTTTGAAACTCTTCAGTGACAGTGTTATGAGACAACCGGGTAAAGTATGTGTCCTTACTCTATTCAGCAAGAATTCTATTAACATCAATAACTTACCAATGAAACTTACATGTCGCTAATACGGCACTTAAGGAAAAGGTACTGCGATGTACTGTATGTACAAACATGAGAATCTCATATGAAATCTTAAGTGCTACTGCTTTGATGCAGCGATAGTAGTGCCTTCATTTGTTACTTGTTCTGAAATATTTAAAGCGATATAGATAAAGCCAGCTGTAAAAAATATTTTTCAGAGTTTTGAAGTCGAGCTTTGAGTGAGAACGAAAATTGTTTTTTAGCATTAAATTTTAAATAAAAGAATGCATTGTGTGAGTTACCAAGTTTTCTGTGTGGAGCACTTCTTTTTTGATATTGTCCGAGGCAACCGATACTATTGCTTCTTGAAAAAATTGGTGTGTTCTGTCCTAAAGAAAAAGAAAAGTGTGATTTTTTTTAAAAATAGAGCTTGCTTTGAAATTCGGTTGGAACAATAAATTATCATAAAAAAATGGGGTTTCAATTCGCTGGATCTGTTATTTGAAAAATATATGTATGGTTGATAATAATACGATAAAGATGCCCCTTTCTTTGAGGTGTGTAGCATCAGAATTCCAAAGGAATCACTTACAAAGGACTGAGCTGTATACTCGTGGCCTCGCGATTTCTTCTTTTTCTCTTGCTCTCCGATATTGTTTCTGTACAGCTGTGAAATCTGAGGGTGTTTCATTGTAGCGTAGTTCCGAAACATCTCATTTATTAGAGAGGATCAGAAACAGTCGCTGCATCTTTTTCCTTAGTAAACCTCCAGTTCCTTTGCAGTAGTGGTATGAGAAGGTACCCACAGAGTAATATAACAAAGTAATCAGTCTTTCATACGATTGAATCATTTCTCCTGCGATATTGGACATAAAACTTAATTGAAGAGAAGTGCCAGCGAGAAATTGCGAAATATCTTTTTATAATTAAGGAAAAAAATTTTACCCGTGCATCAAACATTTTTTACTTGCGCATAACACATGGAGATAATACAATTTTAACATCCTTGTTTTATCATTTTTTTTGTTTAAGTATTTACTTTTCTGTTCTGTAATAAAATAAGATTTTATTTCAGAACAAGCTAGAGTCAATAATATCCATGGCACCAACATTGTCTCGAATTGTTTTCCATTAATTTGACTTGTCAAACGTTTTGCTCGTTTTACTTTCTAGATTCACGTGAACTTTTTAATACCGGGGTGTCCGAAAAAACGGCGTTTCAGCACAATTCAACGATGTAAATATGCATATTTTTTGCGGGGAAGTTTTCCTGTGCTGCAAACGACTGAAAGCGGTTACTAGGGGAAATCAAACGTGGCGTGAAGCATATGTCGCAACCCATGGGTTGAACTTGTGCCGCGATCAACTGTCATGGTGACAAAGTTCAAAGACGTGTCGAGGTATGAAAGGAAATGCTCAGAAATCCACGCGTTACTCGATTTATCAAACGACTAGTTACTGGGTATGAAAATTGGATACATCTGCGTAATCCAGATTATTCACAATAATGGTTGAACAGAGGTGGACCAGCTTACCTACTACCAAACGCGGACATTTTGAGAAACAAGTCTATATTGCGTGTCTGGTGGAATTATGAAGGCGTAATCCACTTTGAGCTGATTCCGAATAGTTGGTCTATCAATAGCAAACTCTATTCTTAGCAATTGGACAGGATGTGTGACAAACGTCAGCGGACTTATCCTGCCCTGTACAACCGAAACGGAGCAATTCTGCAACAAGATAATGAAAAACGGCATGCCTCAATCGAACTCAAGTTAAATTTTAAGAACTACATGGAATCAAACTGCTGTCTCATGCAGCATACAGCCCGACCTTGCTCTTTCAGATTACTCCTTGTTTCGGGTGATGGCGCGTTTTCTTCGTGACAACCAGTTAAATACTGTGGACGATGTCCAACGCGAGTGCTAAGACTTTTTAAACCGAAAGCTTGGTAATATGCAATAATTGCACAGCTGGAAAACAGATGGTTCAAATTATTGAACATGATGGCATGTACTTTGAAATTTTGCTTCGATTCCTTCGAGGTTCTTGGCAAGTGAAACTGTAGTGTCAAAAGTGCCGTTTATTTTCCACACAACCCAATACTAGTAATATATGGACTTATCGTCGAAAGCACTTATATTTTCAGTTGTGTTTTTCAAACATTTTTTGTCAATTAACTATAAGAATAAGGAACCGCTGCAGTCGATTGACCGACTGTATAATTGATTTGCGGACGAACAAGTCTAGTCGCCATGATACTTCCTCACTGATGCTAAAAGTTTTCAGCAGAATTAAGAATAGAATATCGGTCATCAAACATAATTCAACCATTTTACCTTTCCATATCCATACCGATCGAGCTTAAGTTGAAGTAATCTAGATAAAAACGATAGGATCTATTTCTACGACACTTCCTTAATGATGTTAATATGCTACCATACTCTTATTCATACTCCTTAAATAACTTAAGACCATCAAACATCTAAGTGCAAAGGACACTTCAACCTAGTTCAACAAAAAAAAAAAAAAAAAAACGCTGTCATAATGCCCATTTGTATGTTCGACTGATTATTTAGCGTTAGCACCTGCTCATACTACGAAACGCTCTGAAACGTGCCTGTTTAATTCACAGAACCTGTTTGTACACTTCATAGTCATAGGAACAGTGGGCTTTACGCGAAGCTAAGCTGCAGCTGCAGTTTTGTGGGCTAACGCTTGACTTTCACATCGCAGTTATGAAATGAATCTGCACTAAGATTTTCTTCTTTAGGAATAATGAAAAACTTACTCAACACATATGAATCCCTTCTCAGGTTTTACAAACTGACCGGGTATTCGGTACACCTGACTTCGCCGGATGTTTAAATAAATCACTATGTTTCACACGGATTACCTATACTTCAGTAGTAGTTGTCATTGGTTTAGTATTTTCAGCACGTCTTTTGCGGTAGTTAAGTGTTTTCAGCGCGTGCCAAGAAGCTTGAGTACCTACAGTACTACTTTATCCCCCACTCCACCCCACAGCATCTCCCGGCTAAGCTACTATATCTCCGTATATATAAATGGGCTGGATCCGAAAATGTATTTTACACGTTTGGCTGTAGGGACGATGAAAACATTTCTGCCAGATCTTTTTTCTGAAGAACTGGCTTCTTTCTAATTGGTATAAAGTTATTTTGGTAGAATGGAATACCTACACATTCATTACCTTGAGCATTAGGCAAAATCCAGCTATTAATTATTTGTATTTTTGGCTAGGTGGAGCAAACGTGTTTCTAGTTAGTTGCTGAAATACATACTTCATATTTGTCCGATTGAAAAAATTGAGGACTCACAGAATACTTTTTTCATCCGGTAGCTATTCCTTTGCCAAAATGTTACATGCCTTTCTCAGTGAACTCTTTTACAAAAGATGTGCTTATTACTCTCTTTAAAATTCGGCGCTATGCTTTCTTTTCTGTTGTTGTCGTTATTTTAACTACCCGAGTTAACACTGACAGTTAAACTGAGCCTAGCATACTTAATTTAGGGTTACTAGCTTCAGGTAAGATGAAACGTTAAGCTAAGATAATATACTAGAGTGATCCATCTCGGATTTCAAAATTTCTAGCACTTTTCCAGTTCACTTCCATCGTCCAAAATCTGCCTCATTAAAAAAACCGTTGAACAGACGGAACGTACCATTCAATGCATTTCCAGTTCACTGTTGAAACTGAGAGCACTTCCAGCGGATTCCGAGACAAAATGTTAACGAAACGTATTCAGAAGATATTTTGAAGTCACAAAACGCAGCTGCTCAGCTGTTTTTACTGTGCGCGAAGGTAAAATGCCTATTTAGTTGGGGTCCAACAGAAAATTAGACACTACGAACTTTAGTCACGTCTTTTCTCATGTAAATAATCCCTATCCGCTGTGTCTCGGCAATTCTCGGTATGAAAAATGTAAACTACCTTACCTCACGGTTAATGATTAGGAAAAATAGAAACGAAAACCAGATGGGTTGGAAAACATACCTCCTGACGTTTTGGCCCATTTGCCTTCTGTTCTTAGCTTTTCTTTTCATTATTCTTCAACGAACGGTTACTGAAGGCATTCGGTTACCAATCACGACCCTATTAATGTGCTGGTTTTATGGCAGATCCTTTCTGCACCGTTCGTTCTTCGTACAAAAGTGTATTTACCTTGACAAAGGATTCGCAATTTTTCCCTTACGTGCACGCGCGCTGGCCCTCAAGAAAATCATATAAAATTCCTCTGCACCTTGTCGATGAAGAGTCATAACTAATCAGTAATGAACCCAATTTAACGTGAAACATCACCCAAATTTATGCATCGAGTAAATAAATACTCTCCGAGCTATCGAAATTTTCATTGGCATACCTAAAGGCACTGATACACACTAATTTGAAAAGCAAGGCTGGCTGCAGATTGCATTATCTTTTAAATCAAAACCTTAGGATATATTGTAAAGAAACGGATTTGCCAATCGAAAAGTTTGGCAGTGCTTAAGTTGCACAGTGGCTGCCAGGTAACAATTCACTCTCTTTTCGCTAGCAACGAATTGAATTTCATAAGCATGCAATATAATGACCTCTATCAAGTAAGATGACTGTATATGGGTGATACATTAAAAAAAGGATGTTGCCCCGGTAGCGCAGTCGTCTAAGCGATGGCACATGACCATTCGTTCGAGAAGGGTCTGTGTTCAAATCCCTGTGAGACATGGATGTTGTTTGTCTAACCGCACTGGCTCTTTCTCTTCCCTGAAACCAGTGACCCTAAATTAGGGACGGGCGACTGCTTGTAACCGATTGAGTTACTCACGGTGGTCGTTAAACCTTCTATCAAAAAAACGTACACTAGTCAGTTTTTTTATCAGATCTGGCTGATGTTTATAAAAAGCTCCACACACTTGATGTTTCTCGTAGGAGAAAATTAAGAAACACATTTCACTCTCAGGTGTAATGATCAAGTCTCTCAATCCTTGGACACATAAAAAGTATTATCAAAGTTGATTTTCAGAAAATGATAAAAAATCGGCAAAGAAAGAAACCGCATTTACGTACTCCAGTTCAAAAACAGCGGATTATTTAAAGGACACAATGTGAGCAGTGTTGCTCATAGTGAATGGAACTACTGTCGTTTAAAAAATGGAAAATTTACCAGATATCTATATTGAGTAAAACATCCACAAAGATAATTTTTTACTTTCCCCCAATAGCGGCAGAAATATGCATTCGGAAAAATCCCGGACTATACACACAATTTCCTCATAGCGGAATAAATCTGAGACTGAATTTTTTTTTTTTTTTTCAAATTGAAGAATTAGAAGTAAGAATGTGGAGGAAAGTGTCAAATAACTTTACGGTCCTTACGGAAAAGCTGCACGTTATTTGTAGAAAACAAAATAAGGTCCTACCAAGACAATATGAAAGATATCCTACCAAGACAGGATTTTTCAGAGGGATTTTTAGTATCGAAGAAACTCGTTAATACACACAATGGACGTGGCTTAGAAAAATCCAGCAGAAGTCATCGCTCGTTCCACGTTTAGAAGTGAGTCAAGGAAAAATTATCATCGGTCGCCACCGGGAATCGAACTCAGGGTCTCCCAGTTACGTGCCGGACTTTCTACCACAGCACCACAGCGGCCTCAAATTTTCCAGACTGACATACGACTAAATGCCAAACCACAGGGCAGGTTGCTTCTTAGAGCCCAGCACAATGCTGGGGATTCACCAGAGATAGTAAGCAGAAAAAAACAAATAACTAGGAGGCGAATTAATAATTGACACACACAATTGACATGGATTAGGAACATCAAACAGAAGTCATGGCTCTTTCCACGTTTATAAGTGAGTCACAGAAAAGTTTTCATCGGCTGCCACCGGGAATCAAACCCAGGGTCTTGAACCCAGGGACATGCTACCACTGCACCACAGAGGCCTCGAATTCTCCCGGTGGCAGCCGATGAGAATTTGTGCTTGACGCACTTATAACCGTGGAAAGAGCGATGACTTCTGTTTGATGTTCCTAGTCCATGTCAATTGTGTGTATTAATTATTCATTCGCCCCCTAGTTATGTGTTTAGTTGCTGCTTTCCATCTTTGGTGAATCCCCAGCATTGTGCGGGGCTTCAAGAAGCAACCTGCCATGCGGTTTGGCAGTTAGTCGTATGTCAGTCAGGAGAAATTTTCGGCTACACCTATACCAGGGCGGGCCATGAATAGCCAACAATGTCTGTGATTCATGAAATACTAGATCCAGCTTTCCTCGCGTCGATTAATGTTCGCCGTTTAAACCCAAACAAGTTCTTAATATACTGGCTTTATATCGAAGAATTAGCACGCCCCGTTGCTACAGTTTGTTTACATTTCGTACCTGTCGGTGTCGTCACTGAGACGTGCTGTGAATTGCGTCCATTTGTGGAAACGAGGCCAATTATAAGTGTGTGACTAGAGAGTGACATGGTTCCACCCTCTCCCTGGAGCCAGTGGCCCCAGATTAGGGACGCCCACTGGATACCTAATGTGGGGAGCCTACAACCCTTAATCCCTGAAATGAAACGAAACGTAGAAAACGGGAGAAGATTTTATGCACATTATACTTCAATAATTTGTGTACGCCACAACAAATGACCCCGCGGTATGTGAATTAAAAGAGTAGGAAAGATTTAGCACCTAATGTGTTGCAGGACTACATCAATGATTCAGGGAATTAAATGTAAGAAGACCGGAGTGAACGTTTAAGAAAAATTGGTTGTAACTGGGTTGGGAGTGGCCTTTTACATCACCAAGTCTTGCTCGAAAGGAAGACGTAGTATTCTAAAGTATTAGTGTACTTATAATTTTTGCAGTATATATGCATAATAATAATCCACGAATTTATAAGACAAATCTATTTTTACATGCGTATTATCGCTATCCCCTTGCATGGAACCACAGTTTGCATCCAGATGGCTTCTCGGTGTTTCGCCGCAATCAAATCTCTTATCGGGAGTGCAATGTAAATGTACGACGTATTCAAAATATAAGCCGGTTACAGTGTGTAAATAGCAAAATATTCCTGTAATTGATTTAAAGTTATTCATATTATGTGTATCTACATGGAAGGCCTCTTTCATCTTTCAAGGATCTGTGGTTGCAACCTTCCCTCAGAATTACTCCAGATTTCAAAACCTATTGCAAATAAATCGTTGAAATTTTACAGACATAAAACCCTTATTAAACTCTGCCGAATAGTCCCATTAAATTCTACATAAATTTCACATAAAAGTAATTTGCCGGAAGAAACTAAAGAAAACAAAAATGCATTCATCAGATTTATATTTCCATCTGCTTGACTTTATTTGCCAATTAAATCAAAGAGCGCTTCTTCGATAGTGAGATGTCGTTGCTGTGAAAGTCAAAATTATTTTCTTCAACTTCAGACACTATTTTATCTGCTCGCTAACAACTTTTGCACGTGTGTTAAAAAAGATTACAAATAATCCCTTCTTCTGTCCTTCACATCTATCAGTCATGATAAAGGGAATTAGAGAGATGCAACCTACATTAATTACAAATATCTTCGCAGTTAAATATTAAGGGCCATGTTGAAAAAATAATGGAACCTACTCATTTTCACCTCTCGAAATAAATGGTACGCGCCTTAGTCATTCGTAACGCAATTAGTCAAATATGACCACATGCTCAAAATGAAATCCTATTCACAAAAGAAAATAGTCCTAACTATTTTACCTTTCATGTTATTTGTGGTTTACAAAAACACGAAAAACACTGATATTAAAAATAGCCTTAAAACGCATGCATGTTTTCCAAATTTTGCTTTTTTTCTGCACAATTCTTATTTATGAAATGTGGTATTTCACGAATTATGATACGTGACACATCTCATAAGTAAGCGTTAGAATGCACATAATTTTCTACTTAATATTACATTTCGAGACATACACCACGAAATGTAATACTAGACAAAAACATACCAAGGTGGGTCAAAGTTAGTTCCATTTGCTGCTACAGAGTTTAATCATGCACGAAACCCATACACACTCACTTTATTCTGCAAAGCACAGGACGTTGTTTTCTGTAGTTTTTTGTCAACGTTACACCACAGCTACAATCCTACGGCGGTATATCACTTAGCAGGTTTCTAGGATAGAAACTCTCTGATGCCAAATTCTACATCCACCACTGAAACAAAGTGTCGTGCTTGTAGGAAAGGGGTCATAAAGCAAAACAGATGGCAGTGCGATGGGGCAAAGTCCGGTTGTATGTAGGATGGAGTAAAATCTCAACTCCTACCTATTTCTGTAATTTTCCGTCGAATAACTCTGACGGTCTGGCTTGGAGCATTATCCACTTGAAGCAACGCCCGCTTTCAATTGATCAGGGCTTGGTAGTGTTGGCGTAGAGAATCATGTATCCGATGTAGTTGTTCGGCTTAAAGGTTTCCGTTCAGAGCCTGACCATCTGGCTCGAATTCCCAGTGCACAGTACCTTGACAATTCCACCCAATGTACAGCATGACTTTCCTCTTGAACAGCGCTACATGCACCACTGGCTGTTCTTCCTTCAGTTGCACCAATTTCTTTCTCTGCTTCTGCCGCGTTTAATCGTTTTTCCAATAATAGCGCAAGATCACCTGTACAGCACATTTATCGTCCTCCATCCTCTTCTGACATCGTAACGAAAAGCAAGAAACTCTTGGGACGGTTTTCTCAGGAAGTCAGTTATCGAACTTAGAAAAGAAATTTTCAAATCCGGCTTTTAAAATTGCCGATATCACAAGCACCATAAGAATCAAATTATTCTACATCACAGTAAAACTCTGGACAACCGAATATCGAAAGTGGGATATGAACTATCTGCTGCAAAAATATTTTTCTGCACAAGCAGACGATTAAACAAATAGAGTGCGTTTACAAGGCCGCATGCATTTTAAAAGACTTAAAAGTTGAAAGACATGTATCACAGCGTTTGATCACCAGGTGAGTTTATTCAACATGTATATACGTAGTGCGATCCAAAAAATTCCGAGACTAGGTACGTAGGGCGCCAACAGATGGCAGTACGCGGATACGCGAGTAGCGGTCGCAGGCAGTGACCTTCATGAGTCATTGTGCCGAGTGCCGTCATACTGTTAACATCGGGAACTGTGTTGCACGATATTTCGGGACCAGCTGTGATTTCGGTGTGGACTTCAAACTAGAGCAGCGAGCAAACATCCAAATTCTGCTTCAAAATCGGCAAATCGGGAACGGAGATGCATGAAATGTTGCGGCAGGCTTATGACAATGAAGCGATGAGTCATGCGAGGTGTTTTGAGTGGCACTCGCGCACCAAGAGCGGCAGAACGGCATTGGAAGACAGCGAGAGGCAAGGGCGACCGTCCACGAGCAAAATCCCCGAAACTGTGGACAAAGTTAGGGAACTGGTGCATGAGGATCATCGGACAAAAATTTATGACATTGCTACCATCGTCAATGTATCATAAGGGGATGTTCTGCGGCGTCTTAGGGAGGACATTCGCCGCAAACGATCTGAAATTTGGCACAGGGGCAATTTCGTGCTCCATCACAACAATGCAGCAGCTCACGGAACATTAGCAGCACACCAGTTTTGCAGTCGAAACAGCATGATTACCCTTCCCCACCCGCCTTATCGCCGGATTTAGCCTCCTGAGACTTCTTTCTGTTCCCGAAGATGAAGCAGAAGCTCGAGGGTCGCCGTTTTGAAACCGTGGACGAGATCCAGCGCGAATCGGAGCCGGTGCTTGACACGATTGGCGAACAGGACTTCCAGGGAGCGTTCCAACAGTGGCAAAAACGCTGGCAGCGGTGTTTCGCTGCCCAAGGAGACTACTTTGAGGGCGATCATAGCCAGACTTAAGTAACGTAAGTACTTTGTTGTATAGCGTCCTAGTCTCGGAACGTTTTGATCGGACCTCGTATAGATACGCACGTCTTTCATGAAAATGTGTTTAAACTTTTGTAGTGGCACCGTTACATTTGAATAATAATCGAGTGATTTTGACGGAAACACCAAAACCATTGTCACCACGCCAAGTCCTGTTGGGGAACTTGAGGGCATAAATTTTGTTAATGATTTTCGATCGTCTAGATTGGCAACGATGACATTGGGTTTCCTAATATAGGCGACCCAGTCTCATCGTTGGGACTTAAAAGCGTTGTGTTTCATACGAGCTCGTACGAGGTTGTCGCAAGAACTCATATGTCGCAAAGAAATTGAATTTAAAAATTAACATTTCAGTTTTATGCTTGAAGAGTTGTATCTGTGATGAAAGAAAACTGTGGCTTCAATTTACACTAATACACAGACACTCGTACTCATTTACAGAACAGAGAGAAGAAAAACACGTTGTTTTAAGGAACCAATAGAGCATTGTCATTTTCATGTAGGACTTCCGTCCACAGGGAGTAGAGTTTAGGTCCCAGCCACCTACAGCGAGATCGACTTTTGGGCAGGACACAGAAACGGAAGGAATGAAAGCAAGTCTAGCGACTTTTGACAGAACAGTTTGTAGTGAGATTAGAGTACAGTAGATGGCGCCACCGTACAAGTACGATATTGCACATAGATGGGTGAGAGAATTTCAGGGAGGACATAGGAAAGGATACCCATTTAACCAGTGGGTCCAGCCTGGGGGCCGTCACTTAACGTGCTCGTCCGATGCACGGCGGATATTCAGCGATTGTTAGTAAATCACACCATCTCTGAAAGATCAGCCCAGGCTAGAACCTGGGGACCCAGCATCGATAATCTGAAACACTAACCACTAAGCCATCCGCGGCTAATAAGAAACCAATATAAAATTTATTTTGGGTATAATTCTTAATTTAAGAACAATTTAGTGGTGGGACCAGTTTAAATTATAATGCGACATCTCTACAAAAAGAAGTTATGATTTAGCCTTCGCTTTATAGAACTATAAATATCCCTAACAATCCAACCAGTAAGAGGTGAGCAATAATATTTTATTTCTAAATCTTCACTGAATACTCAGCATGCAAGGGATTGAAATAATTGGATGATGTCTTACCCTAAATAGAACTTCTGCTGTGCTGCACCGATCCGGCGGTTGAGGAAGGCGCTGGTTGTCTCGTGGCCACGAGACAACCAGCGCCTTCCTCAACCTCAGCTTTGGCTGGTATCCTCCGTGGATAAAACACAGCCGGCAGATTTCTAAGATTTTTTCCTCTAAATTTCAGGAATGTCTAAGCGTCCGGCCTCCGTTACGACCGACTTCTGGAACCCCGCATAGTTAGGCATTTCTTGCCTACCGCTGCCGTCGAGCTGCGACTTCCGACCAAATGCCACACACCACTCCGAACAAAAAAACTGCGACCGACCGACGTTCGAAGAGCCAAAAAAAAAAAAACTTCCAAGTTTTCCATTTTATTTTAGTTTTTGCTTTCCTTACCGACCTGCTGCGAGGCGTGTCCTTACCTCGAGAAGACGTCCCTTACCCCTTCATTGGTTTTTGGAGCCCCCCCCCCCGTACGCAAGTGGACCGCTTGTCCATTGCTGCTGGCCAGTGGCTACTTTGGGCAGATGTTCTCCGGGCCTGCTGACCATCTGCTGAGCTAACCCCTTTAAAAATTTATTCTGCCGTAACTGTCACCCCGTTGTTAAGTTCTATTATCGGAGCATCCGAGAAAACCCTTTTTAAAACTTAAAGACTGCTCGAAGGCACGTATGCCCGACTGAAATATGTTCTCCGACAAGGCTCTTGGGGGACATTTATTGCCTAGCTTTATCTTCTTACCAGCTTTAAGATTGCTTTCTTAAATTTCCGCCGTATAGTCACCACCACTTCGCCATTGTTGTTATGGAAGCATTATGCAATTCGCAGTGCTGTTGCTTCTCACATGCCGGGAATGGAAGAAAATACCTTTCGCCTCGTTTACGAAATTTTGCACCTGGCCTGGCGTTTGCAATTTAGATCTCCTTTCCCTCGCGGAAGGGAAAGTGAAGAAAAGGAAGGAAAAGAACCCAGCGAATCCCTATGCGGCCTGGGTTGGGATAATAATCCGTGCACCTAATTACAAATTACTCCAATTAAGCAGTTACATAATTAATTAGGTTAATTAATTAGCATAACTAAAACAATTAATTTGGAATTTGAATCCCAAATTTGAGGATTTCTATACCGAAAGCAATGTGCCCGAAATTAGAAGAATTTTCACGGCGACACCATATCTAACCATGTATTGATCCCAAATGTATAATTCCAGCGAAAATGGTTACTGTAGTTTCGGTAACCGTATGCTCTGGAAAAATTTACGATCTAAGCGAAAAGCTATGTCTTAGTCCAGGCCATTTTCTTTAGTAGAAGAACAAAGACGCTTGAGAGTTTATTGACTCTCTGGTAGTCACATCTAAATCGGCATAGCCTAATAGACGCCGAAAAGAGCTGACTGTTGATCTGCAGGATTCGTGATTGGGATCATATTTGCTTGCAGAATGCCTATTCGCTTTGTGAGAGGAAAACAAATTGTGCCTTTTTGACAGTGTTGTATGAAGGTAATTTTTAAATGAAAAAAAATTCCGTGGGTATTAATCCATGTTAACCCTAGAAAATCTAAAGTGTGTATATGTGTGCGTGTGTATATTGTTCGAATAACATTTGAAAGTATTTCTGTAAACATGCGTCGCAAGTCGCATTTCAACTACTATATAATCAATTCGTAATAATCAGGCACATGAACTACGGGAGATAGACCAAACAACCCTCTAACTATTGCAGATGTCCTTACAATATTCCTTGACTTAAATGGTATGAACTTCAACACTAATTTTCAGTTCAATAAAAAAGAATGCTTCTAACTTATCTGATATGTAAACAATAAGAACAGGACAAATTAGTCCAAAGAACACTCACGATTTTTCCACATAGTGACCTGGCCCTTTACAACTTGAAGTCCCATGCACGTCTCCAACCGTTGTGTGAAAAACACTATTCCTTTCAACTATAATTAATAGATTTAATTGAGATTTTGGGATTCAAGAAGACTGCAACAAAGATTTATCTGGAGAAACATGACTGTCTTGTGCGTCTTCTCTGGTGATCATCTAGTTCTTACGTGATTTGTGGTCGCTAAATTATCTACACTTGTCGTTGCACGATTTTTTGACACAGCAATAGAGGCAATAGTCCGTAGAAAAAGCCTCACTAGATGAATTTAATACCAATATTGATGTATAATGGATTAGCTTTATTTTCTTTCCGCTAATCTAATTATTATGAATGAATAATGCTCTACCTACCAGCTAGCTAATGATATACTTGTACTAAGCTTCAAAGTAGTGAATTCAAAAGGGGGTTGTTACTAGTTAATTACGAACGTAAATAAAGTCTTAACGCTGGTTATTTATGGTAAGAAACTAATTGTAAACCTAACAGCCAGACAGAGGTCTGACAAAAACTATGAATTGAGAAAAACTAACTTACACAAACTTCTTTATTGTAAGACTCTTGGTCATCTAAAACACACACACACAACTTGTTTTACACTAATGAAGAATCTCTCCTCATAACAACACAATCTCTCCTCGTATTATAAACGCTCTCCGTAAACAACAACGCTCTCCGTAAACAACAACAAAAGCTCTTCTCATAACAACACAAAAGCTCTCTAAGTCTCGATGAACGCGCCTATATACTAGCTACCACCACGTCATGACTTACACTCATTGCCAGATCTCATTCAGCGGGTGAAATAATATTTCGTTCAGTAAGAAGATAATTTACATAGTAAAATAAAATAACCAGAGATAGTAAAATCAAAAGGAAAGTGAATATAGAGTATACGTTACATCATCTCCCCCTTAATTTTTCTTTTTTTTTTTTTTTCTTTTTTTTGTTTCCGAAAAACCTATCAATTTTGGAGTGTAAGTCTTACATTTCGTTGATTGACGTTTCTCAACCTCTTTTTTGATTTGTTGTTTGGTGGTAGCCGTATTTACATTAGCAAACTTGGCATGACAAATGAAGAAATCTGTATTCGTTTGTGAAACT
This sequence comes from Macrothele yani, assembly GCA_039090855.1. Lineage (NCBI taxonomy): Eukaryota > Metazoa > Arthropoda > Arachnida > Araneae > Macrothelidae > Macrothele > Macrothele yani. Next base: position 80,955,943 of record CM076994.1, read on the forward strand.
TGTATTGTGGAACAAAACAAACCTGCATCGGCATACCTTCCTTTTATTCTGCCTAGCAGGAATCACTTTTTTAATTTCAAATGACGTTCTCATTATTCGGTGAATACATACCAACTGTATCAGCAGCGAAGATTGCCTGGAGCTGCCTAACAGTAACAATTTTATTATTTTAATTTCAAATTACGTTCGCATTATTCGTTGAATACATACCAACTGTATCAGCAGCGAAATTTACCTGGAGCTGCCTAACAGTAACAATTTTAGTATTTTACCTCCAAGCACATAGATATATAAAAAAAGTGGATTAGTAGATGGACATAGAAGAAATATAAAAAAAAAAAACACACATATATACACAAAAAAGAATGCATAGGCCCACACGAAAAAAAGAAATTCTGACACGCCAACTGGTCGTGCAGGAAAAACAACAAACTGAGAAAAGAACCTGTCCACGAGAACTTACTTATCTCGAGGACGCATAAAAAACTCTAGTGCGATAACGTTTTCCAGGCCTAATCGGACTGGTAAAATCAGGTGGCTTGGATCTCTTCAGGGACTTTAATGGATCTGGAACATCGGTCTGCTGGCGGTCAGGAAATCCCGGCGGCTGACGGGAACGGTCAGGAATGGCGGAAATCCTTCGGTCCGAAACGGCTGAAGTCTGTGGGTCCAGAAATCCCTGCGGCTGAGAAGAAAGGTCAAGAACGGCTGAAGTCTGGCGGTCCGGAAATCCTTGCGGCTGATAGGAACGGTCAGGAACGTCAGAAGTCCGGCGGTCCGGAAATCCTTGCGGCTGATAGGAACGGGCTCCCCCACGCTTTTGATATGAAGTCCCTTTGTGCTGGGGCCCGTTGTGTCCTTCCAGTATTCTCTTGGACGGACGTGGCTCCGGCCACATCGTTTGCTTTCTCTTACGCCCTCGTGGCATGAGAGTAGCAGCAGGCATCGGCCCTGTTTGCCCTGAACGTAGGTTCCAGGGGCGAAACCCGGGCGGATGCAAAGATTTCTGCCTTCGGCGCTGTTGCGGCGAAGCAGATTGGGGAGACAAGTCACGTTTGCGCCCAGCCTTTGGTGGTGCTGGACGGTTTGTGTCCTGAAATTTAGTGTTCATAACTGACAAGTCGGAAATGTCCGAAGCCTCTGAGTCGCTGCTGTAATTCAGTGGTCGTGCAGGGCGATGTTTAGATTTGCCTATAGGAATACTTTCTGACGAGGTATTCAAAGAAGAAGTAGCCCGCGTTGGTGCAGAGTTATCCCGAAACAGAGCAGCAATAGTCTTGGCAATGGTTGGAGGGAAAGGAACGATACTAGTATTCGAAGAACTCGATTCGAGCCTTGGTCTCATGGGAGAATCAGGTTGCGTGTTTGGAAACCCGTCTTGAGGAGGGGAGGGTGAAGGAAAAATCACTGGAGATTCTTCAAAAATGTTTGGTGGTTCGTCCAAAATTTCGGGCGGTTGATCGTGAGATATAGACTCTTGAGTCTGTGGAACAGAAGGTTGAGTAGGGTTGATTATGAAATCGATATTCCGTTCATGATACTTGCGACACTGATCAACGTGTACGTATTGAAATTGGTTGTCAGGTTTTTCCAGAACAACATTATTTTCAAAGATATTTGCCACCCGATATGGACCTTCGTAGCTGGGTGCAAATTTCTTCACTAAAGTATGCGAAACAGAAGACTGGAAGTGCGTTTCCACGAGAGTGAGATCTCCAACGACAAGATCTGGTTCCCTACGCCTAGTATTATAACATCTTGCTTGAGCCGCTTGTGCTCCTAGCATTGCAACACGACCTTTTTCTGCCATGATGCGTACTGATTGCGGAGTTGGTCGCTGGTTTAGTTCGTCGATAATCCCCGTTAAATTTTCAAAAGGGGTTTTAATTTTGCGACCCAGAAAAAGTTCTGCCGGAGTAATTTTAGTAGACTCGTGAACAGACGAGCGGAGGGCGAACGCAAAAAGCTCCAAATGGTCATCCCATCTTTCATGATGATCCATTACAAAAGTCGCAATCATTTTCACTAACGTGCGGTTAACGCGTTCCGCAGGATTACTCTGGGGATGATATGGGGAAATGAATTTATGTTTAATGCGTAGTCTCGCACACATTCTTTCAAAAATGTCAGAAATAAATTGAGGACCATTATCCGAAACTACTTTATTAGGTGCACCATATCTAGAAAATACTTCATTAACTAAGACATTACAAATAACTTCTGCCGTAGCGGCTTTAATGGGAAAAACTTCAACCCATTTAGAAAAATTATCAGTTAGTACTAAAACGTAACGAGCTTTATTTTTAACAGATAATGGATAAGGCCCCAATAAATCTATTGAAATAATATCAAACACATGAGAACTTGAACTAGATTTCAAGTGACCGGCCGGTCTTACATTACGGTAATTATTAATCTGACACAAGTGACATGATTGAACGTATGCGAGCACACTTTGGTACATGCTAGGCCAATAGGCAACATCCCGCAATTTACCACGGGTCTTGCGAATACCTAAATGGCCTGCAAGAGGTTTGTCATGAAATTCATCTAAAAGGGCCATTCTAAGGGTTCGCGGAATACATGGGCGAAACTCTGCCCTAGTAGTCCGAGACTTTGTATAATAAAGAAGACCCTCTATTACTTCAAAATGCTGTGACCTGCCAGCCAGAGAAGGATCACTTTGTAGGGGCGAACCCGCAAGAAAAAAAATTATAGATATCCCCAAAATCTGGATCATTTATTAATTCTGCCATTATCTGCTCTCTGGATGTTATATCAGCTATTAGAAGTAAAGGCTGACATCCAGGAGTAGTGTCTGTGGGGACCCCACTAATCCGAACGCGAGACAATGCGTCCAGTAATTGATTCTTATGACCTGGCTGATACGAAATTTTGATATTGCTCTCTTGTAACTTCAGAGCCCACTTCATAAGTCTTTGAGATAGGTGCTTAGCAGAATTCAAATACTGAAGGGCAGAATGATCCGTAATTATGTTAACCGTCAATTCGTTAAGATAACATTCAAATTTATTCAGCGCATACACAACAGCAAGACATTCACGTTCCGTAGCTGAATAATTGCGTTCAGCTTTGGCTAAAGTACGAGACACAAAAGCTATTGGATGCCCAGCTTGTGACAAAACGCAACCAAGACCAACTCCGGATGCATCAGTATAAATATCAAATTCCTTAGTATGATCCGGGAAAGCCAACACCGGAGGCTGAGTCAATGCAGACTTCAGTGTTTCAAATGCAGCGTTAGCCTCAGGTGTCCAAATAAACTTCTTGTATTTACGTTTTAAAGCATACAATGGCTCACATTTGGTAGCATAAGCGGGGACGAACTGCTGATACCATCCGGTCATTCCCAGAAAGCGGGATAGTTCTTTTGCTGTTTTAGGCCGAGGAAAGTCAACAATAGGCCTAATTTTTTCATTATCAGTAAATAAGCCGTGGGGAGTGATTTTCAACCCCAGATATACAATCTCGTCCCTCGCTATCTGGCATTTACTAGGTTTTAACGTCAAGCCAGCATTGTATATGAGTTGGAACACTTGTTTGAGCAGAGAAAGGTGCTCGTCAAAAGTCTCTGATGTGATAATAATGTCATCCAAATAGACATGCACATGGGGACCCAGGACAGGTCTGAGAACCGTATCCATAAGCTTTTAGAAAGTAGCAGGTGCAGAAGCTAGTCCAAAAGGCATACGTAAATATTCATAGGCCCCAAAAGGAGTCACAAATCCTGTTTTATTGACAGAGTCCGGATGTACTGCTACCTGCCAATATCCACTCGCCAAATCCAAGGTTGACATCCATTTGGTTGACGACAGGTCATTTAAAATATGTGACATGACAGGTAGTGGATAATTGATCGTTTTTGTGACTTGGTTGAGCTTGCGGAAATCTGTCACGAAACGAAATTCATTGGGTTGTTTCTTTGGAAACAAAAAGGCAGGAGCAGCCCAGGGCGCTTGTGGATTCCCTGATTATGCCCTGCTTAATCATTTCAGAAATTTGACGTTGCATTTCCTGTTTCTTATGTGGAGCACAAGGGTAAGGTTTCGTCGCAATTGGTTTCGAACCATCAGTGTCAATGACATGATAAACCACCTGTGTGAAACCAGGTTGATCCGAAAATAAACCAGGGCTTTCCTGTAAAAGGAGAGAAAGCTGGTCTCGTTGCCTCTCATTCAATTGGTCACTCAATAACAAACTCGTTATATCTACAGGAACCGTAGGAATCATTTCGACAGGTTCCGGAAAGGAAATCACATGTTGTACAAAATTCAAAGTTATTTGAAACTTATGTATAAAGCCCATTCCCATTAGACATTTCACAGGTAGTTCGTCTATAAGCAGGAAAGAATGCGTAAAACGAGCTTTTCCCAGCCCTAAAGATAATGTGACAGTTCCTGCGATACTGAAGATTTCATTATTTGCACCTCGCAAATACTGCGTTGCAGGCTGAACGTGTATTGCAGGAAAAGTGTCAGTGCAAAACTTTGTATTTAGGGCTGATATTTCAGACCCAGTGTCGAACTTTGTCTCGACAATAATATCTTCAATTGTTAAGAATACATCAGGCAACTGAGGAGTTTGAACAGTCACTAATACTGTTTTAGGGTCAGAATGCTTGGTATCAGGAAGCAGGACCGACCCTTGGTCTACTTCCTTTGGAAGTTTAAAGGAATCCTGGTTGGGTTATCATGTAGTCGGAAACCTCGACCCTGCGGGGTATCGGGAAAATTTTCACGATGAGGCAAACTGCTTGAAACCTGCGTCGGGAACTCCGCGTGTCTGTTGACATTTTCATATCCTTTACGTCTGCCCTCAGCACGGGCAGAAAAATTATCATTGCCCTGAGCATGATAACGTTCCGAATGCTGCTGAGTGAAACGGGGTCGAGCATACTGTGCAGGTGTACGATATTCCGAAGCTTGTTCAGAAACTCGTTGTTGGTTTGCCACTCTTCTGTGTGGTGGAACGTATGAAGCTTGGGTGTGCACTTGTGTATGCTCGCGCTGAAAGTTATTATGCCTATTATGCCGCTGAGGGTTTTCGTAATAAGCCTCGCGGGGTGCCCCGAGCATGGTGAGTTGAACCATGTTTGCTATGTCGCTCTTCATATGTGCGTATGAGGCGAAGGCATTCATGAATCGTGGCAGGGTGTCGAACCTCAAGGAAATCTTGTAAGAATGGGTCGAGCTGCTGCACGAGGGTATCCAACATGTCAACATGACTGGCATGTAGATCCCATAGGTTATATAAGCGTGTAGTCTCCAACGCAAATGCAACAGGGCTATCATTGGGACCTTGCTGACGTGAAAAATGGTGTTGAGCAAGGCTAGCTCGACTGAGGCCGAAAGAAAAGACCTCCAAGAATTCTGCACGGAAATTCTCATAATGAGAATCCGGGTTCGACACTCTCCACTGCCGATACCAGGTCTTAGCGGTATCCCTCAAGCAAGTGCCGGCGATTTGAACTTTGCAGTGTTCAGGAATATTATATAGATCAAAATGATCTTCCAGATCTTCAAGGAACTTTAAGGACCCCTCCAAACCATTGAAATGAATTGTTCCTGCATGCGGCACGAAATGGGCAAGCATTCTGCTTCGCTGAGAGGATTGAACTCCCTCAGGAACGACCCGCGACTCAGAGTAATAGGAAGCTGGTATATTACGAAATGGTGAAGAATGCCGGGGTGCGTGTAGATCATTCATATCAAAGTTAGAGCCACAGGCTTCTTGCAAATTTTCATAAAAAACACCATTACCCTCGGAACTTGCCTTGGGGTAGAAAATTGAAGTTGTCTCAGGTAAGGAAGACATTTATAATAAACGTCAAGATCTCGTGTTCGAGAAAAGTTCGGGCGCCAATTATAATGGATTAGCTTTATTTTATTTCCGCTAATCTAATTATTATGAATGAATAATGCTCTACCTACCAGCTAACTAATGATATACTTGTACTAAGCTTCAAAGTAGTGAATTCAAAAGGGGGTTGTTACTAGTTAATTACGAACGTAAATAAAGTCTTAACGCTGATTATTTATGGTAAGAAACTAATTGTAAACCTAACAGCCAGACAGAGGTCTGACAAAAACTATGAATTGAGAAAAACTAACTTACACAAACTTCTTTATTGTAAGACTCTTGGTCATCTAAAACACACACAACTTGTTTCACACTAATGAAGAATCTCTCCTCATAACAACACAATCTCTTCTCGTATTATAAACGCTCTCCGTAAACAACAACAAAAGCTCTTCTCATAACAACACAAAAGCTCTCTAAGTCTCGATGAACGCGCCTATATACTAGCTACCACCACGTCATGACTTACACTCATTGCCAGATCTCATTCAGCGGGTGAAATAATATTTCGTTCAGTAAGAAGATAATTTACATAGTAAAATAAAATAACCAGAGATAGTAAAATCAAAAGGAAAGTGAATATAGAGTATACGTTACAGATGTTATAGTTGCAGCTCTGAGAAAATGTAGTTCTGCAATCATAAGCATAATGAAATACTTTTGATCATGTCGCGGATTGTTTGACCACTCTTTTACCATCGCCCACGTCCCGTGATTTTATCGCATGTGCGCTTATACGGTTAAGGAACAGGAAAATGAAAACAATTTAATCTTTCTATACGAATATAATTTACCACAGCAATAAGCAGTAGGAAAGAGTGAGAAGACTCATGCATTTTCTGATAATTAAAAGAAGAAACGTGTAGGAAAAGAAGAAAAGTGTTTCTAATATAAGAAAAGTAATCAAAAAGAAGAAAAGTGTTTCTAATATAAGAAAAGTAATCAAAAGAAGAAAAGTGTTTCTTGCGACCAGTAGTTATCTCAGTATTAACAAGTACGAAAGCTCGCTTAGATGCATTCGCCTCCTTATAGATCTTTTTGACCATAATATTAATCGGAAGGAGAAATCAAAGAGAGGAACAAACATTTTTCGTATGCTACAGGGTAAAGCCTATTACTCACCGTAAGATTAGACAGTAAGAAAGAATGGCAAGATATGTATATACATTGGAAGAAATTAGTGCCATTAGAGACCACTGAGAATTAAGAAATACAGAGAACATACATAGTTTCCTATGGTTTCTAGAAATGATAATATTAAAGAAAAAGGCGCTTCGAGAAAATGCAAGCTTTGTCTTACGTCAACATATGAATTTTAGGAAGACGGAAATTAAGATAAGATTCAAATGTTTTCTTATGCTCATGAATATAAAAAGGCAGAAAAGAGCGAGAATATTATCTTTTGGAAGAGAGTATGGATAATGATTGCAGGTAAACGAATAACTTGGGACAGCTAAACGTAAGGAAACTTATAGCTTGTATTCTTACCACTGGCGAACTACTTGCTTATGCAGCAAAACGCATTAGTTTTTGTGATGACGAACTACTTTTTGTGATCAGAAAAACATTTGCTTCGAAACAAAAACTTCTGTCGTTTCGAAAGAGTAATGTGTTGAATAGTATAAAAATACCTTACATGTAAATTGAGCAGATAGCGAGATATTATTCATTATGTGTACGCATAGGTGTTTAATCAGAACAATACTTAAATGCTATCGCCGTTCATTTTACGCACCACGTATTTTGCAAAATATTTAAAGGTACATATTTTTACAACGCAGGAGCAAGCGAATGTTCTTCAGTAAAAATAATATCCATAATACGACATATTTTTTGAGAGAAGTTAAAAACTGAAAGCATAATAACACCAAGTTTACGCATTTTGACAACATTTTCTGTTGTCTAAATGCAAAGATCTCATTGCGACAATATCCGAAATGATATAAAACCGAATTACGGACTGCATCATAAATATCTGAATATGCAGATATCTGGATTTCGAATCGGATATTTGGTCGATATGCTTTCTTTTAGTACTTTTTTATATCTGTCTTTCTCTGTTCTTTACTTCATTTGTCTTTCATTCCATTTTTTTTTCGTTCTTCCTTTGCTTCATTGTTTTCCTCTTGGAAGTTTCGTCATGTCTGAAGCTTGTAACCGACTTTCTCGGGCTTCCCTCGTAAGTTACGTAATGAAAGAAGTGCTTGCCTTTAGAAGTTGGTTGCGTACGCAACATTTTCCTCCTACGAAATACAATGGGACTTTCATCTTGGAAGTTTACCCTTAGTGGAGCATAAACAATTCGGTTGACATAACAGTTTTTGCGAAACAAAATTTCTTCTCCTTCGTTTTGCTTTTTATTTCAATGTAGTTTCTCTTTCGAATTTTTAAATACCAGTTCGGGAGCTGTTTACACTGTTTTTAGTGCCAAATAGTGTCATATAATGTTGTCATATTCTCCAAATCACTATCAGATTCGCTAATCTCATGAACTTCCTTATTTCGTGACTTAAGGGTTTTCATATTAGCTTTGCATTGGCGCGCATAATCGCTAAGTTAATGTTAAAGCGTGCTGATCTAGATCAATCTGACTTGCATTTAGCACTATTGAATTGGAGGAATACTCCTCGAGGTGACCTACCTTCTCCAGCTCAACGTTTATTTGGACGTCCCACAAGAACAATGATCTCGTTACATCCTCTGGTACGTTTGCCTCGGGCGTCAACTTCTGCTCGCCTCCAGTTCTCCAGTGAGAACCAACGTATAAATGCCACAACTGATACTCATAACCAAGCACCATCATTGGTACAGGGTCAATCTATAAAACTTAAAACGGCACATCGCAACTGGGTTCCTGCTACTGTATCTGCGAAGCTTGATACTCCTCGGTCCTATTTAGTTACCACTCAGGATGGCACCACTCTTCGACGCAATGCAGAGTGTATTCGCCCAACAAAAGATCTATTCACGTCGAAAAAGCCTGTAGTTGAGTGCCAACCAGTTTCGTCTCCCCTGGACCCCTGGAGAACTCTCAAAACTATTATACACCTATGGTTACTATACCCGATTCTAATCGGTTGCTCCTTCCTCACAATTCTCCGACTAAAGATAAACATCAGGTTACTATACCGGAATCACAATTACCATCTCGTTTTTCTCAGTGCATTGGCACACCTACTAAGTTGTCTAATTCTGTGACCACTCGTTCAGGACGAAAAATTCATCCACCTGATAAATTAAAAAAAAAAAAAAAAAAAAAAAAAAAAGAGAGAGAGATGTCATATAATGTTGTCATATTCTCCGATATTCTTGTATAGCTAATTTGTAGATGAATAAACGTGATTGGCAACACCCATCATCCCGTTGTTGTTGTGATCTGTAATTTCTGTTTGTCTTACTGAGTAATAACTAAGATGTTGTTACAGGTAGTGAGAACCGGCTGCAGGAAATCCCTGATAAAGCTTCTACGGAAGCACAAGAAGCCAGTGCACAAGAAACTTAGCATTGAAATATCTGTGTGTTTCTATAAATTGCTAAATGTTAGATAATAAAAAATATATTCTTATACACTACTGTGCCATTGATACCCTGACACCGCCTATTGATAATGAATTTGGTCCTACGCACGCCCCACGTCACAAACCCAACTATAAATTTGCTCATAGGGATATGATATGTCAACAGCATGACTGTGGATGCAAAATGCCTCGATATACATAGTTAATTGATTTTCAGCGGAGAATGAGTACAGGATGCCATCTAAGCAATCTACTCGTACCTGACATTTCAGCAGAATTCAAGATCCTTAGATCTGCGGTCGGTGATGTGATATGCAAACGAAGCAGACTGAATTTGAATCGACCAAGAAACGATCCAGTAGTTCTTCGATGCTAACAGAACGTGACAGGAGAGCTCTATGAAGGAGTGTTCTTTCAGAATGCAGATCAACAGTATCTCAAACGACGCAAACCAAATGTGAGATTATTGGGACTAATGTTAGCATCTGTACACTGCGCAGAATGCTCAGTGGGTTATCTCGGTCAAGCAGCCATACATAAGCCGCTAACCATTTCTACTGAGAAATTTCTACAAAACCATGAAAACCATGTAACGTATACTCTATATTCACTTTCCTTTTGATTTTACTATCTCTGGTTATTTTATTTTACTATGTAAATTATCTTCCTACTGAACGGAATATTATTTCACCCGCTGAATGAGATCTGGCAATGAGTGTAAGTCATGACGTGGTGGTAGCTCGTATATAGGCGCGTTCATCGAGACGAGTAGGTGTTGTGTTGTAGAGAGGTTGCGTTGTGTTGGAGTTGTGTGCGTACTAGAAGAGGAAAGTTTATTCATTATTATGTACAAGATATATGAGTGCCTTAGTTGACCACGAGTCTAGGAAATAAATAGTTGTTCAGTAAGTTCAGTCTTTCTCAATTCTTAGTTTTGTCAGACCTCTGTCTGGCTGTTAGGTTTATGACTTTGATTACTTAATATAAATAACCAGCGTTGAGACTTTGTTTAAGTTCATAATTAACGAGTAACAACACCCTTTTGGGAATTCATTATTTTGAAGCTTAGAGCATTATTCATTCATAATAATTAGCTTAGCAAAAAGGAGTATTAAAGCTAATACATTATAACCATGAATACAAAACCATGAATACCGAAAGATATGTAGTCCTGAAAATGTATGTACTACCAACGCTATGGCAGCTTTTTGCGAAAAGCTCATATTTCTCTTAGCAGGCCAACGCACAAGGTCATATTTTTTGGCAGATCGGTTTCATAGCATGGGCGCCGTAAAGTTGTACTGACCAAACTAGGGTCTTGACATGAACCCTATAGAATGGCTCTGGAATGAAATGTAGCTTTGGGTGCGTGGAATAAGAGATCGCCCACAAAACAAAGCTGATCTGGTCACTGCCGTGAAGGCCGAATGGCGGAACATTGCAGTGGACTATTATGAAAAACTGGTGGATAGTCATCCGCGAAGACTGTATGCCGTCATAAAGACCAAAGGTTTTAACACACGTTATTAAATTTTCTGTAAATAAATATTATTTGTTGACATCTAGGTCTCCGGAGATTAATGGTAGAGCAGTACATATTTAATCTTGCAACCAATGCCACATCAATTTTGACTCCTTCCTTTGATAAGGAAAACAAAATCTGAACTAATCACGGAGCTCTAAGCTGCCGTTGTAAGTATGAATCTCTTTGAGATCTACTGTTTTCAGGAGGGAGGGGATCAATCTTTTACGCAGCATGTGGCTCATGGTACTTTTCATGGGAGAGAAATAAATTACCTTTTCTAGAGAAATCGAAAACTGTATGGAAAAGAGAAACGTTTAAAATTGCAATTTTTCCAACATTGGAGCTAAGTTGACTTGATACATTGGGAACAGTTTCCCTACATTCTGTCAGTTCGGATTTATTTATTTCATGGATTTAGGAACGTTTGCTGCGGAATAAGATCTGTTAAACTCTATTTGCTTTTTCTTCACTGACGACAATAAAAGTGACACAAAAGGCCATTAGGCTATTTAAAGGGCATCATGCATAATCAAATGCAGTCTTTACATCTCGCAATATTAACAAAGCTTTCAATAAACGCTCTTCAAGTAACAGTTCTTCAAGTAACGCCTTCTTTCTACCAGTATTACTACCACTATATCACGGACGCAACCAACGTGATGCCTCGTGTCTTTAAATGAATATCACGTCGTATCTATTTATTGTCAATTCAAGTCACCGCACCGCATTCAAATTGTTAGAGCGTTCTAGTATTAAGATTGAGTTTTAGTATTATTATTAATATTGAGTTTTAGTATTATTATTATGATTGCAGTTTCTCTCTACCTTTCTTGGAAAAGCCATCTGGTTGATGTGAGAAAGATTGGAAATGATTGTTTGTACAGGGTGTAACCAAACGTCCAGAAGCAGGCACATAACTGGTGAAATAATGGTCATACAGGAACGAAACTGGTGGCTAGGTATAAGTAAAAGGCGATGACAGATCGAATGGGACCAACAGCGGCACCCTGTGGCGGAGATTTGTGGTACTTATGAAAACTAGCTTCGAAAAAAAGCTAGATATTGCAAAAAAGTCAGTTGAAAAGTTGTAGAGCATCCGCTGGTTAATACGTAGGAAACGAGACGTGGTTTGCCGGAAAGCAGCAAGGAAACGCCTGTAAACGCAACAAATGTGAACGTTCGCTGGACGGTATCAGTCGGAAAACCGTTGGCTACGGCGTCACGGTTTGGCAGGCATATGTAAATGAAGACAGTGATGTGCGTCTGCCCGTAAACCGCACGAAATACAACGTAAAAGACAACCATCGGGGTGTGGCAGGTAGAAGTTGCGACACATCCGACGCATCTGTTTCACATCGTCATGTCCCAGTATTCCTGTAACGCGTATTGTGAGCTGGCGGTGGTGTACGTCGAGCGCAACCGTAATGCCCGGCAAGCTGCACGACTATGTGCCATGCGTTTTCCAGATGAACCCCATCCATCAGCAAAAGCCATACTACATGTTATCCAACGACTGAGAGAGTCTGGCTCTGTAAAGAGTCGACCGCAATCGGGCAAGCCGCGTGCATCTTCAGTTCGCCTGCATCCAGAAGAAGTCCTGGGATTTGTCCTGGCGAATCCTCATGTTAGTACACGAGGTGTCAGTTAAGCGTGCGGGCTTTCACACGAGCGGGTATGGATAATCCTTCACGAATACTGCGCTCATCCCGTACTGACGCGACATTTAATGCCTGGTGACGATCGCAGGCGTTTCGACTTATGTAACTTAGTCATGGATACCGTGGAAGGCAACGCACATTTTCTATCCGATATTCTATGGACTGATAAGTCGCAATTTCCTCGCGATGACATTATTAATAGGTACAGTGGACATTGCATGAATCCGTTCAAATTCAGAACAGCACAGCATCAAGCGAGCTGGTCAACCAATGTGTGGTGCGGGATCTGGCATAACACGATTGTTAGACCTGTCTTGTACGAGGAGACTTTAACAGGTGATAGCTATGTGCAGCTCATTTAGGAACACATAATCGAGTTGATGGATGAACTTCTCCGGGACGTACAACGTCTGTGGTACCAGTATGATGGTACCGGCGCACAAAGCGGCCGCAGTGTGTACTTTGCTATCGGCGAAGTTCGGACACCAGATAATATGATAATAAGGACCTCTACCGTGGCCTTCCTGTTCCCCGTATTTGATCCCTCTAGACTTTTTTCTGTGGGGATACCTCAAACAACAAGTAGACTCCACAGAACCGACAGATGTCCAAGATTTGCGCAACCGTATGATCACCGCATGTCACAGTGTGACACCTGAGATGGTGGAGAATGTACGAGGACCCGTGCTTTCTCGAGTTCGGACGTGCATGCAGCCGACGGTGCGTACATTGAACAAGCCTTGGATTACGTGCGCATATGGAATTTGTGGGTTTTGTATACAGGCATGTCTGACCTTTGTTATCGGTACGTAATTGCATTTTGTGTGATTACATAAAAATGATTACTCTGCTTCAATAGCGTCATCATTCTTTTGCCCCTTATGCTGTATCGTACGTGTTGCATGTCGGTTCCTAAGCACCGTTAGCGTGTTGCATGTCGGTTTCTAAGCACCGTTAGCGTGTTGCATGTTAATTTCAAAGCACCGTTAGCGTATTGCATGTCGGTTTTAAGCACCGTTACAATATACAGTTACACCCTGTATATTCTTACCCAATAAATAGGATTACTAACATAGTTTTACTATTTTCTACATAATTGGTGTATAGTTCCTCGTTATTAACGATCGTCTCCAGGCATTAAATGGTGAGGCAGGCCATCAACTACAACAGAGTTGTAGTTGATGGCTTGCCTCACGTTTGCGCAACAAGCAGCTCGAAACAAAGAGCCTAGTAGCGAATTTTCTTTACTATTCAGACACATTTGGTGCACCCATAACGTAAGTTCCCACTGACATTATGCTGCGGCGCATACCCGTATTTTTTTCATCTCCTGCGAAGAGCAATGTATTTTATCAAGAAGACTTTAGTCCATATGATTTCGGTTATTTTAGTATACATGTTCCTTTTTCATTTTCAACTGAAATTATGCTGCGGCGCATGCCCGTATTGTTTTTCATCTCCTGCGAAGAGCAATGTCTTTTATTAAGAAAACTAAGGTCCGTATCATTTCGGTTACTTTAGAATATATGCTCTTTTTTTGTCACCGGCTCTGATGAGTTTGAAAACACTCTCATTTTCAGTGTATAAAAAGCCTAACAAGTGTAAAATATGTGTTATTATTGGGATTTGTCTAATTGGGCTTTATGTTAACTTCACTTAAAACTTAAATAGTCAATAAAATTTCAACTTAGGGAATTAGCTTCACTTTGATACCTAAATTATTCTCAGCCGTTCGTGTCTATGTTGAAATCTTAGTTAGATCGCTTTCATGATAACGGCAGAATGCAACCAAACTTTACGAAACAAATCAAGGTTTTTGTCAGGTATCTTATTTCGTTCCCAACATGATAATACAACTTTACATATCAAATAAGAGCCCATACGTAGAACACGGCTTAGATGACATCACTCAGCTGATCACATTTGCAGTATTGCTCTATCGCTCTTGCAAATATATGAATTCAGCTCGCTCATCGAATATTGCACTCGAATCGAATACTGCTCACTGAATATTGCTCAGCTCAATATCGCACACAGCTCGTGTCATCCTGACTCACTATTCGTATCACCTTTTATCTCAGGATATTTTATTTACGTTAATTGCCATTTGATCAGCTGTCAGTTTCCCAACCTTTATTAGCTTGTCCGGAGGAACTTTGTGGTGTTAAATGTGAAATTATTTTACAAGACAAAACCAAATTTTCATAAGAACAGAGAAACTCAAAAGGAAGTTTAAATTAGATGTATGCGTCCCAAAAAGCAAACGGAATTTCACTGACAGTACGAATGCGGGCAATTATATTCGCATTTTGACACTCAACAAGGAAATTAGAATGATCGTTTTTCAATCTTGTGTTTCAAATATTAGTTCCATTTTCTATTCCAATATTTTTTCCACTATCTGGATATTCTGATTCTGTTTCGAAATTTGGATATCCACTATTCGGTTACTGAAGATCCTGATTTTGGGAAGTGAAATATCCAAATTTCAAAAAATCCGAAAAAAAAAAAAGCATTGGGTTTGATAAAAAATGACATTGATGACCTTACTTTTACAGAAGTACCTCTAAATATTCCTTTAAAATTCTGTTGTAGCATTCAGTACAATTATTCAAGGAAACAAGGCTGACTGCGCAGTGACTTGTAATGGCGGAAAATTCTTCTTTCTCATTTGCTACATTCAGATTGGTGAACAACTGAAAACACGCCTGTATGTTGATTTGAATTCGTTATTTTTGTAATGTTTTATACGAATATAACCAACAATTTAAGAATACACAATAGTAGATTTAAATATATATGTACCTCATTTGGTTTGTTTTTAAACTCAGGAAACGTAGCAAACGTTGAATAAAATGTTTTGGAATAAAAACCGTGAACAGAAATTCAAGTTATATTTGTTTACCGAGAACTGAAGAAGGCTCAATCACAGAAAAGAATACACTGGCAATCAAGTCAGGCGTTTTCATTAAATCTCGATAAGATGCTTTTAGGTATAAAATATATGTGCGTGTAGGGGTGTCGCTGCTGAAAAGTAAAAGAGTATGAAATATGTTCCTTCTACTGAACTCAACTGGGGGCAAGAAGTCTGTTAAAACACGCTTGATAAGTGCAATTAATTTCAGATTTGTATTAGTCGTCAATTGTTTGAAACAGAAGCTATGGAGAATACAGGTTACATACGGTTGCGCGTTCTAGCAGCAGTTCTGGATATTAAGGGAAATCAGGAAATACATATGCAAAATGTTTCTCGTAGTGAATGTTATAAATCGCTAAAACAATTCTAAGACTTGGACTTCCAGGACTTGAGATTATAACGGAAATAAAATAAAAATGTATGTCCATAACGATAAAACTTTAAACTATTTGTAGCAGGAATTGTTCGGAAACAGGTAGGAAATGAGAGTCACTTTAAGTAGAAATGTTAAAGGGTAAATTTAAATTGGATGTTTTAAGCAATAGTGCAGAATAATCCGTTCATCTACATAAGTAGCCTTGCGCATTGCCCACAGCGGTTTAGATTGTGCATCGGGAATAAAAGATGCACATTATCGTTCTCATTGTTCGTAATTGAGTACAGCCTGCTTATAAAGAAAAGCTCGGGACCGGCGGAAAGCCTCGTTTAATCCAGGCGCTCGCTAAATCCGTTTTGGGGGTAAAAATTCCCACCACGTAAAAATATGCATACGTGGTAAAAGTATACATACGGCGGAAAACCTAAATCCAGGTGCTCGCTAAATCCGTTTTTGGGGTAAATTTCCCACCACGTAAAAATATGCATACGTGGTAAACTATATGTATGTTTATATTATATGTAATGATAGAAATTGGATATACTTGAAAGACTTGATTAATTAACAACATTAATACTGTAGTTAATTAATGAAACTTTTCAAGTATGTTCTACACAAAGGGCACGTGAGACTGACCGCTACGCAACACGGGGGAAGCAAAAGCAGAACAGATCCTCTCAATGCAACGCTCACTTGGAAGGCGAAAGGGGAAATGGACACAGTTCCAGGAATCGTTATTATCTGTTTCCTTCCCCGCGACATTCCAATACCGTAACACACCTATGTCTCTCCGCAACTGTCTGCGAGAAATCCACTTTAATGCGCGTGAGCCCCACCAATGCCGTCTGGAAAACACTAGGCCAAGACATTAGGGAGATGAGTTCCCTCTTTTAGTGACGTCACGCAAAAATCAAGGCTCCCGATTGGTTTCCAACGATATCGCGTGGGACGTCAAATACGACACCGACTCATCAGTCCGTGTAACATGAGAGTGCCGTCACAAACGGAAGGAACTTATCTGTCTAATGTCATGGCCTTGTGTTTTCTAGACGGCCTTGGACCCACCTGTCCTCTCTTTGCCTTGGAATAAGTGGCATGTTTTCAACATTCATGTTATAGCATTTTTTTATTGAATATTTAACGACCACCGTAAGCAACCCGATGGTATATAAGCAGTCGCCCGTTCTAATTTAGGGTCACTGGTTCCAGGGAAGGGGAGATCCAGTTCCGTGAGACAAACACAACATCCATGCCTCACCGGGATTTGAAATCGGACCCCTTCACGGAAGAATGGTCACAACCAAGCGCTTAGACCACTGCACCACAGGAGCGGCTATAAATAGCCTTTGATGTACTACATCCACATTGTGTTTCTATCACCATTCTTCCATTAGCACATCAGAATTTCCCTGCGTTGTTGTAATTTCGTTCTGCATTCCACCAATTCTATACCTGCACTCCAAGACATTTCGCAGCTGATTTTTCTTGCTTCGTTAAATATGGAATACACATACGTCACATACGTTATAAGCGTATACTACTTTACTTAATAGAAAAAGAAATTTTCAAATTAGATTAATAGGTACAGAGATTTGATGCTCCCAAATAGATAATCTGAAATACGTATCACTACTAATTACATTAATTTTACTCATTTCGTGTGCCAAAAGACATGCTAATTATCTTCGTTATTGAACAAATTAAAAACGTCCTAAGATACGCATCTCTCCATTGAATCAGATAGCTCGCTGTTTTGGTGAGGTCTGGTTGCCGCAGGTCTCCGAAACCAAAAAAAAAAAAAAAAAAAAATATATATATATATATATATATATATATGTACACACCTTCGTGGCTGAGACAATGAAGTCACAGATAAGGAAGTTACTACACTGGTGAGCAAAAATTAAGGACGAGACGGTTTTTCGAATGCAACGTCGTTCAGAAGTGCTCCATAAAGACTCAAATTATACCATAAGATCCTCAAGATGTAAGAATATGGGAAAAGTGAGCAAAACCGTCCAAACACGGAATCCAAAGGATACAAAGACACTTTATTGGAAAGGTAGCTTCGAGCACAACTGGACAGAAGACAGAAACGTCCATGTGACAGGCGGCTGCCAAGAAAAATCCAGTCTTTAGTAGGGGATATGATCACCATTGACTGCGTTGCAGGATTTACAATGTCTGTCCATGCTGAGGACGAGGTTGTCAAGGAGCTGTTTAAGCATTGCGGCCCATTCCTCTTGAAGCGCCAATCGCAGCTGCGGAATCGATGCTGGCGGCCATTGACGTGCTGCCAAGCGTCTCCCGAGAAGGTCCCTCGCGTATTCGATTGGATTTAGGTCCGGGGACCTTGCGGGCCAATTCATGTGTTGACTATCTTCACTCTCCAACAACTCTGCGACAGCCACTGTACGATGAGGTGTAGCATTGTCGTCCATGAAGAGGAACTGAGGACCCACAGCACCTCTAAACAGACGCACGTGAGGCAGGAGAACCTCGGTACAATAGCTGACACCAGTGACTAAACTTCCTTGGAAGATGTGGAGATCAGTACGGCTGCCAAGCATGACACTGCCCCAAACGAGAACTCCGCCACCTCCAAACCAGTCCCTTTCGATGATGTTGGAAGTGTGATTGCGTGTTCCCTGCTTTCTCCAGATGTGTATACGTCAAGAATCGCTCGTCAGGCTAAATCAGCTTTCATCCGTAAAGAGAACTCGACCCCATTGCGGATGTGTCCAGTTCTTGTGTTCCTGGCACCACAGAAACCACCGTCTCTGATGAGCAGGCGTTAATGGCACACACCGTACTGGTCGTCGTGCAAATAGACCACCTTTGTGCAGCCTCCTGGCCACGGTAAAACGCGATAACGGACGTCCAGTTGTCTGTTGCATGCGCCTTGAGATTTCTCCCGCTGTCTGCCGTCTGTCTCTTCGCGGTTGCTCGTAGACGAGCACTGCTAAACTCTCGTACAGCTGTTCCCGTCGTTTGAAATGCTCTCCAAGCTCTTGAAACGATGCTGTGAGCGATCCCGAACTCCTCGGCCACACTAGTCACACTTCGGCCTTCTTCCAACTTTGCAATGACGCAACCCCGGGTAAAGTCATCGAGATGTCGTCTACTGGATTGCCTGTTGGCCATATCACACGGTACGGTGGCAGCAACTCGACGTTGTTCAAACCGATGTACACCGTGTAATAGCTTTCACCGTATTACTGAGCATGCACCGCCTGTGTGCTTTATACCCTTCCGACACTCTCCCCTTTACGTCATGCTGCATATATGCGCATGCTTTACCGTACCGGACCCTAGTCAATCTCCTGAGTGGACTTTCGGTTCGTTCTGCCTGCTCGTTCCGCTGTTATGCTAATTTCTCCTCTTCGTCCTTAATTTCTGCACACCAGTGTATGAGCAATCTCAAACGTTATACATCTTGTATGAACATATGTAAAAAATTAAAAACTGACGTTTTGGTTCCACAAAGACCTTCCTGCTGAATAAAGTACAATTAAAGAACTGTTTGCTGCTTAAGCCTTTTCAAAATAAAATGAAAACATTAACTTTGAACAAAAACTTTTATCATTTGAGAGTCAGGAAAGGAATTTCTGTCGTTTTTTAAAGAAAAAAAAACATGTAAAAGAAAGTGAAAGAGGAACATGAACAAGCTACTTTATGTACTTTCTTATTTACGTGCATTTTCTGCTTACGAATTTCTCTTCACTTCAAAATCGCGTATGTTCTTCGCCGTGCATTTTCAATATCGAGTATCCATACTTGGAGAAAAGGAAGTCTTAGCTGCATGAAACTCTACGTTTTATGTTGAACTGGTGTGACTGAAAGATCCGACTGAAATATTTAAATTTTTGAATCCTTGCAAATGGAACTTTTCCTGGGATCTGATTTTATTTGTATCTCGGAAAATAGTAAGTACGTTTTCTTTCGTTTTTCAGGACGAAAATTATTGCTTTCATTTATCATGCATGTCGCACGCTTTTCTTCTTTTTCTTTTTCACCGAACAAGATATGTTCCGCTGTCTAACACAAATATGAATGCTTCATATTCAGCGTAGGATTGCTTTCTTTCTATCTAGAACCGGGAAAAATATTTACTTCTCCAATATATTTCATTTCGAAAGTAAATAATTTTCTCTCCAGCATGGATATATTTTATGATAAACAAGGCTCATATTCTGGAGCTGATTGATTTTAAAAGTTTATTTTCTAAAGCCTAATGCAAACTGCGAACAACTTCTATGTAATATGAAATGAGATTTTCCGAATGTTTTCTCTTAATGTTTAGCTCTGCAGCGATTCTACTAAGAGAGAGACTGCTTGATAATTACAGTAATCTCTTTAGTAATTAATTTTTCGCAAATGGAATTATGTTGCTTGTGGATTATGTTTCATATGATACTTAAAATCGGAAAAGTAATTACTCCACTTGATTAATTTCATTCTAAAGTAAATAATATGAATGATGAAATAATTTCTTTGGAGATTCGTGTTTATAATCTGATTTGCGAAGTTCTTGCTCGGGTGCCAGATTTAGTGGGCAAATTTTTGAGACTGAGAATATATTTTTGAGCGGGGAGAGGACAGTATGTTTTATATAACGTTCACAAGGTAGAAATGAATAACAGTGCCTAGCTATTGAAATTCCTGTAAAACCGAATGCAGCAAAACAAAAAGTAATATAAAAGGAACTTCATGGTTTTTCAAACAAAGCTTTGCTAAAATTCTCGTGAACATCACCCACGGAAACAGAGGGCATGGCAGAATACCCTGAATGAAACACGCGTGATCTCTATTTTCTCAAGGTCTGTATTGACCTGATTGCTCAAGTTCTTACAACTAAGAAAAAGAGAAGGGCAAAACTTCATACTTTCCAGGGCACATAATTGGTAAACCATAGAGTTATTTTTGCTGTAGTTATAGCTAAGCGTACACAATGGGCTTATTAACAATTCTTACACGAGAACACAAAATGTGCTGTTTTCCACTTCTTCAAAATTAGAAGTGGTATCTGCATCTGATGTGCCTGATACAATCAGGTATGAAATCTACGCGATTGCAGAAGATGCATCCGTTGCAAAATACCTTCCTGACATCGACTTTTTTCCAGGTGTTTTTTAATACTGAAGTAGGTGCCTTGGCAAGAATCATACTTATAATTTCACGCCTTCACTTACTGCGGTTCAACACCATTTCTACTCACTGGTGTCCAAGTATAGTCTTACTAGTAGATGTAATAGAAGAGACTGGTGATTAATCGGCTTTAAATTATTCGCATGACTGGCAGCCCGATAATCACTTCAAAGGTACAACGACTCTTTCAAGTCTGTTCCCTGTAAATGATAATCATCCGGAGCTCCATGACTGCGATATGTTCCAGTTCCTGTTTACTGTGTTATTTTATGTGCTATTAACCAACTACTACAAAACCTCCTTGCCTTAGACATCTGACTCCGGAAAACGGAACCCAAAGAACGCCAAATTTAGAAAAAAGGAAAAAAATATATTTAAGAAATTCCTCTTTAAAACATATATGTTAAAATTACTAATAACATAACAGGCTAACGTTAATAGCATAATATGCTAACGCTAATGTCATACCATACCGTCATTATCAAACCACATTGTTGATATGCTCTACTGCTGGCTCATATGTAGTCACAAACCAACTTCTCACATCGCAGTTGACAATAGAGAACTACAACTATGAGAAGCAGATTCGAGGATTTTTATTAATGTGTTGGATGGCATTCAAAAAGATCAGAAGAAATCTTTATTAAAACAGTTAATACTGACCATCCCCTTTCTTTTTCATGATGTCAACGAAAGTCCTAGAGCTATGTGTGTTAAACTTGATTCAGATAAACACTTTTGAGTCATTCCAATCCACCAATCTATAGAGCATCTTGATGAAAATAAATACTTTGCTTTACGTGTATTCTACGTCGTCTCTCCTGGCTGTGATAATATTTCTTTTCTGCAAGTAGAGGAAAGACAATAACGTAAAAAAGATGTCTCGATTCTCCACGAGTAACTAATGCGACTGCTGCTCCCAAGTTCTTGCCTAATTCCCAAGAAAAATACCCGATATGCATTTAATTCACTACAGGTGTACCTTGTGAACTGTTACAGCTTGACAAGTGAATGTCATTCTGCAAACGAAGCCATATTGAGTCCTTTCACCGCACTCAATCTTGCCTCTTTTCATCCACATCATAGGTCTCGTACGAAAGAGAACTTGAGTGGCTTAAATAGCTCTCTGGAGAACATTCCTCTGACAGCAGGTGCCTTAAAGCTACGTGTCTTAAAGTTATTTTTATTCCCAGCAGTATATCTACTATTTGACCAAAATAGACACAAATGGGGCAGTTGAAAGGTTACATTGAGTTACCTAGCGTTAAAAAGTGGGAATACACAATGGTGTCGTACACTGACTGCTCGTTGTGGACAAATCAAACTAAAGCCTCAGAAGCACTAAGAGACTTTGTCACTAGCCAGAATAAACAAGGTTGTTAAAAAGAAGTATGTCGTTGTAAAAATTTGGATCATTTCTGTACGTCATTGTGCAAGAGTTTCCGAGACAGATGTGAAAAGACTTTTACGCCAAACTGCCAGGCTTTGCTTTTTTTCCCCTCTAATTTATTTTTTTAAAAGACATGTACACATCTCTTTTCTTCCTCCGTTTAAAATATTTTAGTAGTTACAGAATATTATTTAGTTTACGCTATATTTCTTTCTTCTTCAGAAAAATAAAAAGAAACTGCATGTGAAATTTGGTGATAAAATGCTTGCGTATCCATGCACCGATTCCAATCTTACCCAGTTTCTGACCAAACCTTTCCTCATTTCACGTAACAACCAATATTTTTACACAACTTTACAAGATGACTACTTACATATTAGCTTCCTCCCGATAAAACGGATGTAAAAACAAATATTTTCAAAAGGGGCTATCTAAACAATTTTCTGTTTCGTTTCTCCTGCATTGCTTAACAACTAAGTAATTTTGTAGTCATGATAAAGCAGTCCGGGTGAAGTGAGAAAGCTTGGCGTTGTTGTATATATTTACCTACAGCAATAAACAAGAAAGATGACACCGAATTATCGGGTGTAATAAGCACGTCCTTTGAATCCGTTCTGATGCAAATTAAATTTATCAAAGCTATTCAAAGTCAATGGAACCGGTATGAAAAACAATAGTATCTGACGGAAGAAATAGCTTTTTCAATCGGGATTTTAATCCCTCAGATATTGTTGTAAACGGATTCGTGAGCTTATGCCCTCTAGTTGCAAACTTTTGCGTTAAGAAAAACATTAATTTATATGAAAAATATTTCTCACCGAAAACGCTCTCCAACACAGAAATAATTTTTCAAATCGGACTCTTAGAAAGAGAGATATCGATAAAAAGAAAGTGTGACATTACGTCCCCTGGTGGGAAAACCATGCATTATTTTAGGAAGAAAGTATTCTCAAAAGGTTTTTCCATAAGAGCGGTATCAGTCCAGGAAAAAAATTAGTCGAGTTTTCAGGATCCCAGATTTTGCTACAAATACATCAGAAGCAGAAGTAACACTTATGCCCCCTGGTGGCCAAACCATTCTTTACCAAACATTAGAAATTATGTGAAAAATATTTTGCAAAAGGTATTGTATGCGATACAGGAAGAATTTTTCAAATCGGAGTATTAAAAGCACAAATAACGCAGAAAACGCAATTTTCCTTTGTGCTCTCTAGCGGAAAGTCTATGATTTACTTGAAAAAAATTTTATTTGTAGGAAAAAATTTTCGCATCGGAAACACTATCCAACAAAGAAGGAATTTTTCAAATCGGACTCCTAGAAGTAGAGATATTGACAAAAATAAGATATACACTTACGCCCCCTGGCGTAGAAAACATACATTGTTTCAAGAAGAAAATGTTCCTAAAAGGTTTGTCGACATGAGTAGTATCGGTCAACAAACGACGTTTTTTTCAATCGAGAATTTAGAAGCTCTTATTTTGCTGCAAATACATCAGAAGGGGAAATTAAGATTTAAGCCCCCTGGTGGCCAAACTATCTTTTTTACAAAAAGTAGAAAGTATGTGCAAACCATTTCCCATCAGGAGCTGTATCCGGTGCAGAAAGAATTTTTCAACTGGGAGATTTAGAAGCAGAGATACAGGGAGAAACGCAATTTACCGCTACGCCCCTAGCGGAAAGTCTATGAATTACTTGAAAATTTTGAAAATATATGAAAAACATGTCCCACGAAAAACTCTATCCAACAAAGAAGAATTTTTTAAAATCGGACCCCTAGAAGTAGAGATATTGACAAAAATAAGATATATATCTACGCCTCCTGGCGGAGAAACTGTGGACTATTTTAAGAAGAAAATATTCCGAAAAGGTTTATCGATGTGAGTGGTATCAGTCCACGAAAGAATTTTTTCAATCGATATTTTATAAGCTCAGATTTTATGGCAAATACATCGGAAGAAAGAATTAACACTTAAGATTTTTCATCAGGAGATGTATCCACTGAAGAAACCAATTTTCAAATCGGAGTTTTAGAAGAAGTGTTATCGGGAAAAATGTAATTTACTTTTACGCCCCCTAGCAGAAAATCTATGCGTAATTTGAAAAAGTAACTATATCTAAAATACTCTTTGACATAAATGGAATCGAAAGATAAAATAATTTTTTCAATCGGATGTTTAGAAGCAAATATGTGGAATAAAACGTATTTTTGAATTCGACATCATCTGCACATTGTACATCGTAAAAAAAACGAAATAAATGATCATCATTCGCATATTTCAAGCTTCTCAACGCAAAAATAATTTTTCAAATCGGACTAATAGTTGCAGAGATATCGTGGGTACAGACGGACGGACGGACGGACAAACCGATAACATAAGCACGATCTTTTTTAACAAAAGACGTGCTAAAAACGGATTGAAGCTACAGCTTCTTACAGTTTTAACAGGATTTCAATTTGCCTTCAAAATGAATAAATAAATAAAATAATTGAATTAGGTTGAGCAGCTACGAACATATTTGGATTAAAGTGTTTAAAGGCCGCAGCCCTACTTATGACGCCACTGGTCCTGTAAGGAGAAGAATTCTTCGTGCTTCTCTATCTTATAATGTTCAACACAGCTTTAATCTCTCTTTGTAAAAAGTTATGTCTCGATCTTTAATATCCGTTTTCTTCTGCATAATCGCCTTCGGCCACCCTATTACAATGCAAATTGTTACAATTAGATATCTTGCTAAGAGTAAAAATAGGTTTACGCCATTTAGCAGGTAAACTACATTACCCACTTTAAATAACTCATAGTCTTTCCGGTGGAAGATGTACAAGTACAAAAGTTTTCTTGTATATATATAACAAAAATACAGTAACGGTAATATCATAATCTTCATGCTCAGAGCTATCTAGTGCAAAAGCAATTTGCCGGAATTGGTCTTATGAATGCGAAAACATCTTGTCATAGAGAGGTGTATCGGCAAATTTGTACTGCAAGCACGAACCTTTCAAAAATACGTGACAAAAATGGTATATTTATGCGTAGTTGTTCTTGTTCTGCTGCAATTCTACGGCAGTATCTTTGACGGTAATCATGCTGTACATATTTCTTAGTAGCAGAAGCGATCCATCTCTTTTTTTCATAGCATGCCTTTAAAGTTTCCTATGCATATCCAGAAGGTTTGGCTGTGTCTCTTGGACCACCTGCTCGATGTTAAACATTAAATCACACTTTCGGTTTAACATTCATATACATATGAAAAACGACCTTCTTATATCGTAACTTCTAGTTACATATGCCTATCTGGAGCATCACCTTTTTACAACATATGTTTTCCAAAAAAATATATTTTTTATAACACAGTACACGGTGACCATGACTTGCTTTATGCTTCACCCCGTATTTGGCTGTAGCTTTCCCACCACGTGGGATAGATGTATATTTATATTTTGTACGAAATTTCTGTGCAATAAAGTTTATTGGAGGTGTTATTTCTGACTCAAATTATCGAAAGTAAGAATACGATTTTTTAGTTATTTTTCACTTTCTTTCTGAACGGAACTTCTTTCTATCTAATTGCATTAATATATTTTGCATCATTATTTTTGAGTCCGGAAGTTTCTTCTCAATACGTAACCATCTTTTCAGAAAGTTTGAAAATTGCCTACCCTGGAGGGGAATTCTGGAAATCTTTCAATTTCCGTTTGGAGATGTTATACCATCCAGCCCAACAAATTTTGATACAACTGAAATTTCAGGAATCCGAATAAACGAAGCATGCGGTACTTTATCTTAGATAATATAGTTCTATTCAGGAACGGATCCAGGTCAGGAATCAGCAGTTCTTCGCCATAACATAACGTAAATTAAGCAAGAATGAATTTCTTGAGGTATATAGCAGGTGTATGAGCGTCTTATGTTTGGACGAAGAATTCGATTACAATTCATGGGCGACATTCAATTCATGACTTCCGTGTCAGCCATTTATTTGAAGAGATTAATTCTTCTTTAATTTCTGTAATGTTCTTTTTTATTCGTTATGCGATCTCCGTCTACAAGTGGACGAAAAGGACAATTTGTTTTCATATATGATAAACACACTTTATATATATAAACACACTTCGATGATTTTCCAGATTTTTTAAAAAGTGCTATATTTTTCTGCTTTGCGGACTTTGTAAAATGAATATGCTTCTTGACCTACTTATCCTACACCGCAGACCACCAGTGTGTGCGTTGCGACGACCCATGGGCTTTTTCACATTAATTAACGGTAGCAGCACTGTTGAACAAGCTAAACGTTCCAGGGCGCCGCCATTAAAATGTGAATTTTTAATAAATCAAAACATATGGGTTCTTGACCCCTGAAGGCATGCATTAATTAAAATCAAAATATCCATTTACTAGAATCCACAAGTGAGCTTTGCTGGAATTTCCGGTACAACAATACACACTTTAAAGAACAAATATACATAACTTATGAAGGCAGATTTTTGGTGTTTCAGGTGGCTACAATCAACATTATAATTTATAATGGATCACACCGTCTAGTTCATCTATTCTGAAACAGTTAATTGAACGTCCTATCACAGGTAAGTTTCACTTCAGTAGCTCTCCTTATTAACAATAGTTCCGCTCAGTAAACATCCGACAACTAAGAATCAAAGAAACGTTCACTTACTGTTCTTAGTTTGTTTACATGTAATACCATTGGTGCGTTACTTTATGCCATTAGCGCATTCTATGGATTTCCGTGGAATCTTCGACGGAAATCCATAGAATGCATGAAAACGAAAATCCACAGAATGCATGAAAACGAAAATCCACAGAATGCATGAAAACGAAAATCCATAGAATAAATGAATCTTCACCGGAAATACACAACGGCTATGTGCTGTACACACCCACACCCACACTGGGAGCATGAATGGGCTCGATTCCAAGCAGGGCTTTCCGTCTCTCTCTCTCTCTCTCTCTCCCTCTCTCTCTTTCTCTGTCTGGAGGTGGAAGGTCGCCATGATTGATCCCGAGATACCCTTTCTAATTATCTTTAGGCAATCAGCTGCTGGTTGAAAAGGAACTCTTCTTTCGTGGTCACTCAGGTCTCTTGCTGGGCAACTCTTTGAGAAAGCATCATTTTATTTTCCAGCGGACGTTTCCATCGGTCAGTCTTGCGCTATTCACTCTGTGTCTTGCAGACTTCTTCCATATATGTCTTCGTTCCGTTTCGAGGCACAACATAGATTCTCCTTTTTGACATGAGTCTCGAAAATAAACTGATTCTCTACTTTTCCCGATTCTCGCACACATACACACACACGCACACGCACACGCACGCACGCACACGCACACACACACACACACACACACACACACACACACACACACACACACACCAGAACAGAAAATACTTGGGATACATTAGTCTCCAGTGAGTGTCACAAGTAACGAGTTTCTTTGGCCCAAGCTGCATTATTTCTCACAAATTTGGCTAACAGCGACGGGTTAGGAAGCCCATGTTCTTTGGGCGAGGTAACACGACATTGTTCATTCTAGAAGGGAAGAGTGACCATTCTAGAGACGGTATAACAGCAACTTACGAGTGTTTTTTGTCCCCTTCCAGGGCCACCCACAAAGGCGTTCATGCCACCTTTGTTCTCTCCTGTTCCTTTAAGTGGGTAAAATTTTCCCTTCCTTTTCACCTAAATGAGCGCCCGCCAATTAATTACCTTTTAATTAAAAAGCCTGAATAGACACTCCCATTAGATCTAGAATAACAGAGCTTAGCACGTATAAAATACGTTTGCAGAAAATTGTTTCACCTGTTGTATAGAGTAACAAGTTAGTAAAATCAAGCAATGCATTGATTATAATACGCTTTCCAACATACCAGAAATCATTACTCAAGTTATGAGGACAATGGCTGTGGAATAAATCACGATCCTGTGCTCTGACCTTTGATCCCATTTCGATGATATTCAACAGAACCGGTTCAGTATACCTGCGAAATAACATGATAAAATTTTCCGCAATCGCAGCATGTTTACGTAAGTTATGATGCATAAGGACTACGGAATAGATCCCGCTCCTGTGTCCTAACCTTTGACCCCATTTCGCCATTTTCAACAGGATTCGTCCCCAGGCAGGCCCCTACAACATACTAACATGTCATCCAAATCGAAGCATTTTTACGTAAGTTATGACGCATAATAGCGATGGAAGTGTTTCCGCATCTATGTCCTGACCTTTGATTCCATTTCGCCCATTTTCAATAGGATTTGTTCCCAGGTGGTTCCCTAACACATACTAAAATTTCATCGACATCGTACCTTTTTTACGTTAGTTATGACGCATAACAGCAGTGGAATTGATCCCGCTCCTATGTCCTGACCTTTGACCCCATTTTGTTCACTTTCAATAGGGTTCCTTCCCAGGTGATCCCCTACCACATACTAAAATTTCATCGAAATCGAATTATGTTTACGCGAGTTATCGTGCGGACGGACATAACCACACAACGCGTGAGGTAATGAGGCAGATGGGAATCGCGACCATCTGCTCGCAAGAGCGTGACGTCATAAAACTTTAATAGGATTCACAGACAACGCGTGACGTAATGAGACAGATGACATGACCGCGCGCCAACATTTCAGTCGCGAGATTGAGACGTCATAAGATTTCTAAGCATGGGTAACATTAATGGAACGACGCCATGACACTAAAAAACGTGGTAATTCGGGGTGGTTATTTAACGCACTAAGCCAATTTTCCTTAAGTCGAGATCAAGCTAAATCAATTTCTAGTACCAAAAAACGGTAGGTTAACGACTTTCATCAAAACCTTACAGCCGTTTTCAAAATAAAATTTACATGCTAACAAGAATTGCTCCTTTAAGGGGAAGTCAAGTAATTTTGCTTCGTATACTTCCAATGGAAAAACTTTTGTACACATTTTCTTCACAATGAATGTGTTCTCAAGGATGAAAATTTGAACATCGATTAAAATAGCTTCATTTTATAACTTGGAATACTTAATATTTTCTAAAACATAACCATAATTATGCAATCCAACATTTATTTGTCTACTGACGTCATCAAAGTACAGGTCGCGCCATCTTTTTTCTGGTTTCAACACCACCAAAGGAAACGTTATTGTTTTTTAATATAATTAAGGTTATGTTTTAGAAAATGTTAAGTATTCCAAGTTATAATATGAAGTTATTTTATTCGATGTTCAAATTTCCATCCTTGGGAACACACTAATTGTGAAGGAAATTTGTACAAAAGTTTTTCCATTGGAAGTATAGGAAGCAAAATCACTTGACGTCCACCTTAATAGTATGGGAAAAGAGCAATGGAATGGATCCCGATCTTATGTCCTGACCTTTGACCCCATTTGTCCCATTTTCAAAAGGGTTCGTCCACAGGTGGTCCCCTACCACATACTAAAGTTTCATCGAAATCGAACCATTTTACGCACGTTATGACGCATAAGAGCAATGGAATGCATCCCGCTCCTATGTACTGACCTTTGACCCCACTTCACCCATTTTCCATAGGGTTCATTCCCAGGTGGTCTTCTACAATATACTAAACTTTCATCGACATTGAACCATATTTACGCAAGTTATGACGCATAAGGGCAATGGAATGGATCCCGCTCCTATGCCGTAACCTTTGACCCCATTTCATCCATTTTTAACAGGTTTCGTTCCCAGGTGGTCCGCTACCACATACTAAAATTTCATCGAAATCGATCCGTTTTTATGCGAGTTATCGTACCGACAGACAGACAGACGGACGGACGGACAAAGCTGGAGCATATACGCTTCTTCAACCTACGGTTGGAAAACGTAAAGAAAGGAATTTCCCATTATTTCCAACGATCGAATCTTTCCTTTACGTAGAAGTAGCCCATGCGCGCTACTGTATGATCATGGATAAGATGCATCTTTAGAAAAAAGTAATGTAATTGTGGTATACAGTAAAACATTAAACATTTGCATTTCTTTTTTGTCTTACTTTCTTTTCTATGATCAGAACGCATTATCATTAAATTCCATTTTGGGTAGTTCTTCGAAGTACTTATATTAATAATTCCTTCTTTACGCAGTGTTAAGTATTCTGCTTTTCTCCTTTATAAAGTTCGTATTCCATTCATCACTCGATTACTTTGAGTTCTTGTATTCATAAGGATCAGCTGCATTTAGCTCTCACTGGCATTTACATTTCCCACACACTCTTAGTCATCGTTATCTCGAAATTAAATTTTCATCTAAGCTGTTGTCCTGTTTTGTTGTTTAGTGGCCACAGCGCCCACAAAGCGAAGCAATATTTCTTCGCTCTTGACATCAGATTGGATTATATGTGAGTTGTTTTCTATGTTATTACGGAACATTCGACGTTGGTTCTGTTTGGGCCTGTTGCTCTGCGTTATAACTTCCGCATCTTCACTGTTTTTCCTTTCCCACTCGAAGGAGGAAAAAAAGGAAAAAATTGCGTATGTGTGCAGAAACTTCATTTGTGTTTCTGAGAGGAAACTGCTGTTTGGAAGAAAGAGTTTACCATTTAATTGAAAACTTTCTCCTGTCAGCCTCTGTCAAGCCACTGATGTACTAGAATCCACACCCTTTCTCTCTCGTCGTCTCCGTTCCTTGCCCTTGACGCCCATTTTCCTCTTTTGCAAAGGTTGTGCTCTTATCCCGAGCCTACGACCCAGTTTGCATCTTATCAGTTTTCGAGTCCATCTGGCTCTCTCTTCAAAACAGTCGTCTGTTTCTATCCATTAGATTAATTTAAACACATGCATCTTTTATTTTGGATTCATAGTAAGCATTTTTGGAGTACATATGAATATAAAGAATTATCTTGAAAACTTTATAATTTTTAATGTTGAATATTAAAGAGCTTTATCAAATATCATAGAACAATACGATAGTACCATATTTTTCTTTGGGATCAGTAGCTGTAACAATTACAATTCTGATCTATATATTTTTCACTTTCTTGGTGCACAGTTTTCTACAAGGACAAAAAATATGTGCTTGTATTTAGAGACACATCTTCACATACAAAAGTCAGAAAAACGCTGCATGGAAAAGCAGTGCTAGCCAGGAATTTGCTCTTTCACAGTTTTCCCATTAAGTGCCGGGAAGTTACTCTTTCTTTCTTTTTTTTTTTTTTTGCTTCAGGTTTATTGACCACCTTGAGCAACTTATAGGGTTATACGTTGTCGTCCGTCCCTAATTTAGGGCCAATGGATCCAGAAAAAGGCTGATTCACAGCAGTCAGACATGCACTCTGTCCATCCCTCAACATGGGCTGAAACTCGAGCGCATGTTGGACGAATGGTTGAAGTCAGTAACCCAGATAACTCAGTCACTGGGGGTAAAACTTTTTGATTCAAGTGCTATTACATTTTCACACGTGGGATAAAATCAGTAAGATTAAAGCTACCATGAAAAATGTTTTCGATACGTATTCTTGTATTCCGCGAACCGTAATACAAGAATAATGCTTGTTTGGTATTTCTTCTTTTAGTTTTTATACAGACGAAATTCGTTTTTTAAGACAAAATTATACTGCCCTATTCCAATTACTTGAAATATCCTTTCCAATAAGTAGTTTTGAAAAAGAAAACATTTTGCCTTTTTTATACTGCATATCGACAACCATATATGAGGTCACCCTCACATTCTCCTACGCACTTGCCACAATCTTTTTGGTTGTATAATAATATATTTTTGTTTTACATCGTTGCTAGCTTCCGAAAATAAGCCTGAGGAAAGAATTTCTTCTAAGATCGTAGAAACATTTCCTTTTAAACTTTTCAAAAGGTTGCTTATTACAAACGAATTACAGTATATAATAGACAGCTCGGCACTTGTTTATTACTAACGAATAAAAAGGAAGTATTTTTAAAGCTTTTAAGAAGCTAAAGGGATTATAAAGTTCACAATAAATGGCGCCCAGAAAGAGGAACTTATTTTTAAGTAACGAAGTTTCTTCCCATACTTTCCGTTTTTCTGCATGCATTTCAGTTTTTCTTCCGCTGTGTATGCGTATTCAAAAGCGAAATAAAAATCACCTAAGTAATAAGTTTTAACGGAGATATTTATTGTGCATTTTAAAATTCCTTTAGTACATTATATTATAAATAAATTTCAAAAGACGTTCTTATTGCTAATGGGAATTCTGATACAGCGGTTCTGTTTTTCTGTAGATGAATTTAGTGTTCTCTAAACTGCTTTGCATTTGGCTACCACATTTTTAAAAGTGTTTTGCCGCCCCGGTGGCTCAGTGGTCTAAGCGCTGGCCTATGACAAGCCGTCCGAGATAGCTCTGGGTTCGAATCCGGATGAGGCATGGATGTTGTGTTTACCTTAGATCACTGGCTCTCTCCTTTACCTGGAACCAATGACCCTAAATTAGGGAAGGGCGACTGCTTATAGCTCATCATGTTGCTCACGGTGATCGTTAAACTCCCAAACAACAGCACCAACAACAACAACAAAACTAACCCAAAAATAGGGTGTTTCAAAACTGGAAAATGCATTTAATAAACTCTCAGCTATTTAGAAATCAGTGACGAAAAGGTGATCTTACTATTCCATAGACACTGCTCTATCCTTTTGTCTCTCGCGTAGGACCTCAATTAAAAATGCGTG
Source organism: Macrothele yani (assembly GCA_039090855.1). Taxonomy (NCBI): domain Eukaryota; kingdom Metazoa; phylum Arthropoda; class Arachnida; order Araneae; family Macrothelidae; genus Macrothele; species Macrothele yani. The sequence continues at coordinate 80,989,012 of CM076994.1, forward strand.
ACACTATGTGTACTCTTCCCATTCATGGAATTAGGATTACTACTATAGCACATCTCTTTAACATTCTCTCTGCTTTAGGGAATCAAATGTGTGTTTGGATTTCATCAGAAAACTGCTCATCTTAGTAGCGCTGGTATTTCGATTACAACGTTAGTACCGTCACTTTTTGGAAATATTGTTCTAATGAAAGCTGTAAACTTTTATTCATCCAAATGACAAACGCTTTACCATGTCTGATGCAAAACTAAACAAATGCAATAAAGGACGCACTGAAAATCTTGTAAGAAAGTACGTTAAAGGATTACGCTGAATACATCAAGGAACCGAATTATTATGACCAGCGCGTCTTCATGAAAATCGAAGCAACTGTTGTAAATGACGGCTATGTGAAAGTCGTGAAATTGTATAAATAATAGCTGATACTGAGCTCTGTTAATCAGTGTTATTCTTGTTCTTCAGATGAGAAACGCAGTGGACTTAAAGTGAGTGTGAGAAAGGAAGGCACTTTCGAAACAGCGTGGCATCTGGCGTGCTCACGTCAGCAGTGGTTAGTATCTACAAATAGTGATTCGAACAGAGGAAAACCACAATCCACCGGCAAGATGTAGACCAACTTCGGCTCATCGATGTTAGAGCTGAGCGAAGGTTATCCCGTGTGGTACAAGCCAACAGAAGTGATATTGTGGCGCGACTTGCGGTAATTTGAATGCTGGTGACGGAGTAATGTATCACAACACATAGTGCGTCGAACCATGCTGAAAATGGTGCTGCATAGCTGCAGGCCACTCCGAGTACCCATGACAACCTGGGTTAACCGTTCACCGTCGAAAGCGCAAACAATAAGCAAGCGAGCCTCAAAACTGGACTTTGAATGAACCTGGTTCGAGGAATCTCTTTTCCTGTTGTACCACTTACACAGCCGGGTACATTTGCGTCATTTACCTGGAGAAGTGTTGGCACTCTGCTGCACCGTGTGCCGAGAAAGAACCGATGGAGGAAGTGTAATGCTTTGGACAATGTTCAGCAGGGAAACCCTATGTCCAGGCATGCATGTAAAGCAAACCACCTACTTAAACCTCATTGTAGACGAAGTACATCCTTTCATAGCAACGTGTTTGCTCTTCTTCAGTGCCTTCTTCCTCAGGATAATGCGCCATGTCACACTGCCCGGAATGTTCAAGAATGCTTAAGAAGAGGTAGACTTTCAGGTATTAATTACCCTGGCCTGCAAATTCTTCAGATATCAATCCATCTGAAAATCTGTTGTTTGTGTTGGAACAGCAAGTCCGATCTTCGCGGCTCACCCACGTAACTTACAAGAGTTGCAGGATCTGCTGGTAACGTGGTGGTAACTGATGCCACAAGACAGTTACAGAAATCTTGCAGATTCCATGCGTCTCCGGGTAAGACGCGGCAACATGACGCCAGCAGGTCGTCATAACATTTGGAATCTGGTGTACATATGATTAAAATAAGGTTTGAAAGAATTCCATTTTCAGTTTACAATAGGGTGTAAAAAACGGACATTTTTTGTTTATGGAGCAACATGATATACAGAAGAATCGAAATGTCATGAAATCTATACTGTTTGGAAAGACAAACGTGTTGTGAAAATCAAACACACACACACAAAAAGAATTTCTTTAACATTTTCTAAATGTCTCGCATCTTTAATGGCACATACATCCAAAATTTTTATTGCTTCTTTTATTCATGTTCGACATCGGGACAGAACTCATGTTTTTATCGGGTTCCTTGAGTTTGCGAATGACAAATACGCGGTATCGATGGAGTTTCAAAATATTTTGCGACGTGTGCACATATTCTTAAAATAATCCCCTCTAAACAAAATATGTTTTCAGGGACTTTCGTGAGGGTCGCAAAAGAGTTTCGCCGCGGTATCTCCTCACATTTTATTAGCGAGAGATTCTTAATTGTTTTGGTTTGGGAGATTTATTCTGGCAAGTAAATATCGAACGGTATATAATAGTGCTTCCATGGCGAATATTCATTTCACTTGTGACAACTTTGAAATTCTACAGCTGTATGACAACTGCTCGAAAAAGCGAACGCCACGGATATAGTATCTTCTTTTATTTCACTTAAAACTGTTTGAACTCGCGAAAAAGCACACACACGTGAAATTACCAAAATAAACCAACCATAACAAAAGTAAATCAAAACCAACCAACGTGGCGACATATCAAAATCAAGAAAAGAGGAATTATTTTTCCTTTGTGAGAATTTACCAGATTCTGTCTCCGTACGAATTGTATAAAACTTCAGTAGGTTCGTTTTCGGTTACATTTCTGTCATTTACATTTCCCACTCGCCATTTGGAAAATTTGTGAGTTGCAGTACAGTTTTCTATGTTCAGCGTCCAACGTTCTAATATTATTGGGACTAGAATATTAAACTTACGCTCTAATTTGTACACCAAGTTCTATTCTTCTAAATTGGTTAGATCGAGATTTCTTCTAGTGAGATTTCTTCTTCAAAAGTATAAACTGACGGAAATACGATTGCCATCCAAAAAGTAAGGCGCAACACTCCCGCGCAAATATTTGCTTCAGAGTAGCGCACGCGCAGTTGTGTTGCCACATCATTAGCCACGCCCTGATGCAATTTTGTGAGGCTGTATTTTTGTTAAAGATTTGTGCTGTGCGTTAATAATGTTTAAGTTAATATAACGGTCCGCCGACTGCAAAGTCCTGCCTGTGATAAGGTTACTGAACGCCAGGAATGTCAGACCAAACGAGATTAATCGGCAAATTTGCGAACTTTACGGACAAAGCGCAATGAGTGCAGGAATGGTAAAGAAGTAGGTTCGAATGTTTAATGAAGAACGACAGAGCGTTCATAGAGAAATGCGCAATGATGGGCCTTCTCTGGTCCTGGAAGATTTAGTTGAGAGGGTTAACGAAAACATTAGGGAGAACCGACGCTTCAGAATTTCTGATTTTTCATAACATATCCCTGAAGTTTCGAAATAATTACTGCACGGAATATTTTTAGAAAAGCTTCAATGCCGCAATGTGTGTGCACGATGGGTGTCAAAGAAGTTGGCGGAAGAGCCCAAAACGAAGAGTATACGATCTGCTGTGGAATTTTTGGGGAGGTACGAGTAGGAATGCGAGGATATTTGAATCCGGATATTGACAGGAGACGAGACCTGGGTCTGTCACATCACACCTGAGTCGAAACAGTAGTCCTTCCAATGGAAGCACACGAGCTCGCCTACGGCCAAAAGTTTCACGCAGGCGATGTCAAGGAGGAAGAACATGGGCATTGTCTTTTGTGACCGGAAAGGAATTTTGTTGGTGAAATTCCTGCCTAAAGGCATGACAGTAAACGCGTCTGTTTATTGCGAGACGCCGAGGAACTTGCGTCGTGCAATTGAAATCAAACTGCGTGGCATGCTGAGCAAGGAAGTTGCTCTCCATGACAACGCAAGGCCTCATGCCACGAATGTGATGCAAATTCTGTTCACTACATTTGGATGGGAGCAGCTGGTTCACCTTTCTTACAGCCCAGACTTGGCACCCAGTGACTATCATTTTTTCCTACACTTGAAACGATTTCTTGTGGGCCAGCTGTTCGATGACGACGATGACCTGAAGACGATGTTGAGCGATAGTTCTAAAATCAGGCGTCAGACTTCCTCGAAGAGGGTATCCAGAAACTTGTGTCATGAAATGACAAATGCCCCAACATCTATGGGAAATATGTTGAAATGTAAATTAAGGTATGTAGAATTCATCGCACATTAAAAATTTATTATCAGTATATTCTTTTATATTCAAACAGTACTTATTGTGTTGGAAACAAAGTAATGTCCGAATGCGAGGTACCCAAAGTCGAAGCCCTGACCACGGCACACATTGTCCACTGAGATTGCGCACAACACCGGCATGACATCAGCAGGTAGGTGGCTCAAGTCAGCGGCAGTTAAACGTCAGAGGGCAAAGTGCGTAAACGCCAGCCAGCCAATATGGAAGTGGACAGGAAGCACATCCACCGTTGCATGCTGAATGAGTTTCGTTCGCTGTAGCACCTCCCGCAAGTGCTGTAGCAAACATTACAAGTACGTGCTCCAAAGCCATATCACATCGTCAGTGCTTTCGTTGTTTCGAACTGTTTCAAGAGGGAAAATTTTGACCTGTGAGGCCCACCCAAAGCCGGAAGATAGGCCATAGTGGATATGGACATGCTGAAGACTTTAGTGGATACCGCCCACGTGTAACTACGCGGAGTTGGCCGAACAGATGGCACAACCCACACGAGCATTATTACGCCCTCTGCGTCGACTTGGGAGGGTACACAAGAGGGCAGTTTGGGTATCACATCAACTCACAGTTGAACAGAAAGCAAATTGCATGAGTGCATGAGTTTCCTTGCTTGCACATGAGCAAGTTGAACCGTTCTTAGACCGCATTGTGACGGGTGACTAGAAATCGGTCCTGTATGATAACGTTAGAGCCCGTAAACAGAATGTAGACCCAAAACAGAAGCCCATGTCGATCCCCAAAGCCGGCATACACCCACATAAGGTCTTGCTTTCTGTTTGGTGGGACATGCGGGATATCTTTTCAAGACAACTTTTGAGGGATGTCTTTTGGTATTATCCAGCAGCCGCTCAAGGACATTAAGGGATATGTATTTTGAGGTGCTGTCGGATAATACCACTATCACCGCTAATTTGAACTGCTGTCAGATCGACGTTCGGCACGCATTGCTCACGTCGAATCATATAGCACTGCTGAACCCCAAGGACGTCCTCCTACAGCAGGATGAAGTGAGACCTCACATAGAAGGGGTGACGTGTCACAAGATGAAGGACCTGAGCTGGGAGCTGCCGCCACATCCAGCGTATTCACCGGACACTGCCTCATGCAAATTCTACCTTTTCGGGCCTTTGCAATATTTCCTAGAGAGGACAGCGGTTCACCAAACGGGACGATGTTGAACGCGCACTTGGTCACTTCTTAGAGTCCATGCCTCCACAATTCTACAGCGGCGGCATCCAGCATCTCCACAGACGATGGGAGTTGCAGCCTCCTGATGGTTTCTGTGTCAGGCCTTGTCCTGCAAATGCTCCGGACGCCTACATATTTTTTTACTGAAGACTACTTTTCCCTTACATATACACTGGAGTGCAAAAATTAAGGACGACACGGTTTTTCAAATGTAACGACGTGAAGAAGTGCTCCACATCGACTCAAATCTTACCATAAGATCCCCAAGATATAAGAATATGGGACAAGTGAGCAAAACCGTCCAAACAAGGAATCCAAAGGATACAAAGGCACTTTATTGAAAAGGTAGCTTCGAGCACAACTGGAGAGAAAACAGAAACGTCCATGTGACAGGCGGCTGCCAAGAAAAATGCAGTCTTTAGTAGCGGATATGATAACCCCTGCCCTGACTACGTTGCAGGATTTACAACGTCTGTTCATGCTTAGGACGAGGTTATCTAGAAGCTGTTGAGGCATCGCAGCCCATTCCTCTTGTAGCGCCAATCGCAGCTGCGGAATGGTTGCTGGCGGCTGATGACGTGCTGCCAAGCGTCTCCCGAGAAGGTCCCACACGTGTTCGATTGGTTTTAGGTCCGGGGACCTTGCGGGCCAATCCATGCGCTGAATATCTTCACTCTCCAACAGCTCTCCAACAGCCACTGTACGATGAAGTGTAGCGTTGTCGTACATGAAGAGGAACTCAGGGCCCACAGCACCTCTAAACAGACGTACGTGAGGCAGAAAAACCTCTGTACAACAGCGGACACCAGTGACTGAACCTTTTTGGAAGATGTGGAGGTCAGTACGGCTACCAAGCATGATACCGCCTCAAACGAGAATTCCGCCATCTCCAAACCGGTCCCTTTCGATGATGTTTTAGGTATGATTGCGTGTTCCCTGCTCTCTTCAGATGTGTATATGTCCAGAATCGCTCGTCAGAATAAATCGGCTCTCATCCATAAAGATAACTCGATCCCATTGCTGATGCGTCCAGTTCATGTGTTCCTGGCACCACAGAAACCGCCCTCTTCGATCAGCGGGCATTAATGGCGCACACCGTACTGGTCGTCGTGCAAATAGACCACTTTTGTGCAGCCTCCTGGCCACGGTAAAACGCTATAAAGGACGTCCAGTTGTCTATTGCATGTGCCTTGAGATTTCTCCCGCTGTCTGCCGTCTGTCTCTTTTCGCCTGTAGGACAATATACCGGTCGTCCGCCGCCGTGGTTGCTCGTGGACGACCACTGCTAAACTCTCGGACAGCTTTTCCTGTCGTTTGAAATGCTCTCCAAGCTCGAGAAACGATGCTGTGAGCGATCCCGAACTCCTCGGCCACACTAATCACACTTCAACCTTCTTCCAACTTCCCAATGACGCGATCTCGGGTAAATGTCGTCTACTGGATTGCCTGTTGGCCATATCACACGGTGGCAGCAACTCGACGTCGTTCAAACCGATGCACATCGTGCAATAGCTTTCACTGAATTGCTGAGCGTACACCGCCTGTGTGCTTTATACCCGACGTCATGCTTCATATATGCGCATGTGCTACCGTACCGGACCCTAGTCTATCTCCTGAGTGGTCTTTGGGTCAGTTCTGCCTGCTCGCTCCGCTGTTATGCTAATTTTTCCTCTTCGTCTTTAAGTTTTGCATACCAATGTATTATGCTTCTAGTCTGCGCTCCTACATGTTATCTTCATGTCTGCTCTGCTATTGGCTGTATTATGTGCTCTGCCTTATTTTTCAGTTTTACTTTTGCCCAATGTTTCACCGTCTTTTCTATGTAATGGTCCCCGAGACCCAATAAAGCGATTGTAAAACCAGACGATGGGAGCGGGTCGTCGCAAACGATGACGTCAACATTTTGGACTGATTCGTACTTGTATATACGGTAATTACACTTTTCTGTTTTCTTGCATTTGCAGACATTACTTTCTTTCCAATCCAATACTTTCTGAATGGCCCTCGTTCTTGGTGCTTTGGGACAAAGATTACTGAGAGATATGCTTTGTGTGTGTTTGTTTCTTTGGGCTACAGTCACTTTTAAAACAGGATCCACACAACGGGTTTTCGTAATATGGTTACGTCTTTTTTATTTCCCTCAGATGATTAACGGGACATGATGGTGATAATTTGTTCACTTGAGTATAATGGTTGCATACCTCCGCGTTTGCTCACATGATTTCATATCTGCGGTTTGTTACGTAATTTTAGAATCTCATACAGAAAAACGGAGAGTTAAATATACCAATCAGAGCGGGTACTTTCAGCATTTTGCAGATACGTTCTACTACTCCGATAAAAAATGCTTTAACGCCTCAGAAATTATCTGACTGCAAAACACACAATTCTTTTCAGATTAGCCGTCACATAGATTTATTTGCTTCAGACATGCGGGATCACATTCCTCATTAGCAGCTTGTATTTTTCTTTTTATTTTATTTTTTAAAAGCAACTTGTATTTTTCAACTGCAGCGAGTATGAAGTAAATTTATGAAGTCATCTAAACTGGGAGTTAAATGCATCAACAAACAGAAACTTCAATCTAAGTGGTTGTTGGGATTTTTCTTCTTGTGCAGTATAAATAATAATAAAAGCGTTACGCTTAGTGAAAGAGAAGGTTTCTGCACCACACTTCGTCAAACTTCTTAGGTCAATTACGCCAACACATTGAAGAAATTTAATGCTTTTCTGCCCAGAATCATGCCAAAATAAATATTACAACTAAGGAAAAGGCTCTAAATGCTTGGAAAGTTTGGATTTGTGCTGTATCTTGTAGCTTTTAAATTCTCCGCTCTGAGGCTTTAGAAATTGGTATAAAGAAATACCGTCTGTGATAGGAATCTGTGTTTGCAGCGTAAATTTTTATGTCGGATTTACTACCAGAAACCACGAAACGGTCTGTTATTGTTCTTTTTTCTATTTTCTGCTGAAACGAATGAGATAAAAATAATATTTTCTTTATCCGGGAATAAATATTGCTGCTGTTGCCACATATTGCATTTCTTTCAAAATCGATCAGAGTCTGACAGAAATTTTTTTCCAGTGTATCGCGGGTATGCAGCAAAAGAAATAAGGTTCTAGCGTGAAATCATTTTTTGAAATGCAGCAATGTCGGAATGTTTTCAAGAAAAACATTCATTTTTGTATAAGACATGGGACAAAAAACTCGATGCTGTTTTTATTGTTCATGATATTTCCGTACAAATGCGTTGATGTATGTCATCGTTTCCATGTGCTCACGAGAAAAAATATTTTAATTATAATAATTAATTTGTAACAAAAAAGAAAAAGAAGAAAGAAGGATAGGCATTCAAACTCAATGTCATTCACTATCGTCTTTTTCGAGTGGGAAAAAGTGTAAGCAGCATAAATTACTTTTTTTTACATCTCTGTTTAAGTACATTTTAGGAAAGTTTTTACAGCCATTTCGAATTTTAAAGCTGTTTAAATGTTTGCTACTGGCTCTGAGTCAATAGGCCCCAAATACATGCCTCTAAAACCAGTTACTAATATTTAAGGATTTTTCAGATAGTTCATGTATGTAAAGAAGCAGTTTCCACTCAAGTCAACCCTGAATGTCTGTGTGTACCTTTATTAGCCTTTGGCTTTATACACTGGTTTCCATAAATTAAGCAACAAATGGAAAAATCGTGATAACTCAAAACGTATGCAACCGGTTCTGATGAAATTTGGTGGTAAGCTTCATCAGACCAAATGCAACAAGAAAACGTAAGAACATATGATGCAAATCATTTATATTTTTGTCTAAGTGATGCAAACATGAGAATACAGAAATATAGGTATCAAGATGAAATAGGAAAATGTACTTCAGTACGGAGTGTGGTTACCCCGAACAGCAATACAAACCCGCAGCGATGTTCCATGCTGTTAATTATGGCATCGATCCATTCCATAGGTAACTGCGCTTCTTGCTCAAGCAAAGCAGTACAGGGCCCCTGCAGGGTTCGGGGAGGGGGCTGGAGGCCAGCAACACGCCTCCAGACACGCTAAATGAGATTCAGATCGGGAGAGCGTGCTGGCCACTCCATACGGACTTCTCCTGTTCCAGGTACTGGTGCACAAGTCGAGCTGTGTGAGGGCAGGCGTTATCTGCCTACAATACAAATGTATCGCCAATTGTGGCAGCATATGAACGAACAATAGGTTCTAGGATGTCGTCTCTGTTCCTCTGAGCATTGAGCTTCCCATGTGGCAACACATAGAGGACGGTACGGCAGCCTAACGATATGCCTGCCCACACCAGAACACTACCACCACCATAAGTGTCCCTTTCCCGGATATTAGAGGGAAAATAGCGAGTATCGACCTCTATCCAGATGTAAACTCGGCGGGATTCACTCTGTAAACAGTATCGGGTCTCATCAGTGAACAGAACGGACCTTCACTGATTTTTAGTCCAGTTCATATGCATTCGTGCCTAATTGAAACGTTCCCTCCGGTGGCGGAGGTGAGGGGCACGCATAATACCGGTCGCCGAGCATACAGTCCTCCTGCATGTAACCTTCTACGCACCACTGAAGCTGATACCGTCCGTCCGGCGGCTTCCACAAGCACAGATCTGAGTGGAGTCGGTGTAGCCGTCCTGTTTTTGCCGTGCCGAAAGCCGCAATTACCGGTCATCCGCGGAGGTCGTCGCCTTTAGCCTACCTTTGCTATACCTTCGGAAAGCTGCACCCGTGGCTTGGAACTGCTGTCACATCTTGCTGACCACAGAACGATCGACGCTGAGCCATCTTACGACGTCAGCCTGGCGTTGCTCTACTTCGAGTCGGCCTATCGCTCTTTAACGTAACTCCGCCGGTAAAGGACGGCTGAAGCCATGTCAACAAAATCGCTATCTCGAAATCTTGTCATTCACTGCTGCACATGAATTGGTGACTCCTTTCGAAACAGCTGGTTTTAAAATCTTGCGCATTTGCGAAAGTACTACCAGCACCACTCATTTGCCTTCCGTACATCTTTGCCCGTAACATATACACATTTCGTGCAAGTAAGACTATATTTTGCCCAATTATCGCGATTTTTCTGTTTGTTGCTTAATTTATGGAAAACAGTATATTTTTAAAGGCGTTATTCATGAAGAAGTTTCAGATATGTACATTCATGCATGTCTTTTAAGAAGTACCACATTTTACTTTTGTGCATCTTGTAATTTGTTATCTGTATCCTGACCCCTCACGATCTTAATACAACGGTACAGCAAAATTCTTGCAATGATGTTTGTAGACAGAAAACATTTTTATTGAAATATGATTTTTCACACAGACACTAAACTTCCATCAGCAAAGCTTATGTGTAACACAAAACTCTCATATGTTTTTGGACTGTACCGCTTGGTCTCTGTCTTACCAGTTCTTTTTGGTGACCTATCTAGATCTTAGTCATTTAGCAACTTGTCCAAGCTGCAGCTATTGAAGTTCATGTATTAAAAGCTCAAATCTTTAATACAATTTTTTAGGTGGCACACAAAGGATGTCAGTGTTTTTGTTGTTTTATTTAGGGGTTTAACGGCCATTGTGAGCAACTCGATGTGCTATAAGCAGTCGCCATTCACTGATTTAGGGCAACTCGTTCCAGGGAAGAGAGAGAGCCTTTGCCGAAAGACAAGCACAACACTCAAGCCTTACTGCCTTACCGGGATTCGAACCCGAACTCATTTCAGACGAATGGTCAGGAGTCAGCGCTTGGACCATTGCTCCAACGGGACGGCAACAGTGGCTTTTGTGTATGCGCAGTTAAGATCGACCTGCTGAAATTTGTAAATTGTAGCAATGGAGAAAATTTTGCGCATGGTTTATTCCTTATCTTTGCCTTATCTTTCTTCTCTAAACAGACAAGTAAGCATAAATTCCTTCTCCTCAGGAACGACGGACGCTCTTTGGAACCGTATCTGCTTCACCAAATTAAGCAGATCCTACTTTTCTTTGTGTGAGAGGTCGTTGGGAAAGTCAATATCAAGTGTGTTTACAATGAAGAAAAAGCATATCAGAACAACACAAGATCTAGAGGAAGTTATAAAACGGTGAATCTAGATCTATCTAGAGGAAGTTATAAAACGGGTTTTTTTTTTTTTTGGCAAATTCTGTTGCTATCAGAGTAGGATAATACAAAATTAAAGATGAAATTTTCTTTGAATTGCTTTCTTTCGAGATTTAATAACCATCGCTGTTTCATGAGTGGTGTACTTCCTGTAATTAGACTTCAAAATACAAAAGCTATAGAAGAAAGCATAAGAAGCAAAAAATGAAGGTGTGTGATCTTTTTTGTGTGTTTATATTTGGTATGGTATTCAGTGGACTAGTGCTGGAGCGAACAACAGAGTTTATGTACTTTTTCTGGTCTTGATTTCTATGGTATTCAAAGAATTAATGAGATACAAGTTCCAACGAAAGTGTTGGAGGACCCACTCAGATGAACATATGGGTCTGAATATATAAACTTTCAGTTGCTTACGCACTGATGAAGAAACTTCCAGAAATAACACAAATCTTGCAATATCTACTTATTCATTTTTCGTGAACTCAATTGGTAGAAACTTACCGATATGATGTAATAAACAAGTTAGTAAAATCATGCAATGCATTGATTATGATACGCTTTCCAACATACCAGAAAGTATTACTCAAGTTATGTGGATAATGGCTGTGGAATAAACCTCGCTCCTGTGTCCTGACCTTTGACTCCATTTCGATGATATTCAACAGAACCGGTTCAGTATACCTCAGGAATAGCATACTAAAGGTTTGCCGCAATAGATAGAAGCAGTTTTACGCAAGTTATGAGAATAATGGCTGTGGAATAAATCTTGCTTTTGTGCAATGAGCTTTGACCCCATTTCGTTGATATTCAACAGAACCGGTTCACTATACCTTCGGAACAACATGATAACGTTTTGTCACAATCGACGCATTTTTAGGTAAGTAATGATGCACAAGGCAATGGAATGGATGCCACTGCAGTGTCCTGACCTTTTACCCCATTTCTCCCATTTTCAATAGGGTTCGTGCCCAGGTGGTTTCCTACCACGTACTAAAATATCATCGAAATCGAACCATATTTACGCATGTTATGACGCATAAAGGCAAAGCAATGGATCCCGCTTTTATGTCTTGGCCTTTGACCCCATTTCGCTCATTTTCAATAGGGTTCGTGCCCAGGTGGTTCCCTACCACATACTAAAATTTCATCGAAATCGGAGAATATTTACGCAAATTATGACGCATAAGAGCAATGTAATGGATCCAGCTCCTATGTCCTGACATTTGACCCTGCTTTACCCATTTTCAATAGGGTTTGTCCCCAGGTGATCCCCTACCACATACTAAACTTTCGTCGAAATCGAACTATTTTCACGTGAGTTATGATGCATAAGGGCAATGGAATAAATCCCGCTCTTATGCCCTGCCTGACCTTTGACCTCATTTCGTCCATTTTCAATAGGGTTCGTGCCCAGGTAGTTCCCTACCACATACTGAAATTTCATCAAAATCAAACCATATTTACACATGTTATGACGCATAAAGGCAATGGAATGGATCCCGCTTGTATGTCCTGACCTTTGACCCTGCTTCGCCCATTTTCAATAGGGTTCGTCCCCAGGTGATCCTCTACCACATACTAAAATTTCGTTGAAATCGAACTATTTTCACGTGAGTTATCGTGCTGACGGACAGACAGACGGACGGACAAAGATGGAGCATACATGCTTCTTCAACCTACGGTTGGAAAGCGTAAAAAGGAGGTGTCACACAAGGAAAGGGAAATTATTTTGCTGATTCCGTATGTATATTTCGAAATGTTATAACGAAATGCTTCAAGAAGTGTCAGGAAAGTTTCTGATATGCCATTACATACAGTATAATCTGTTAGATTTTTATATGGCGAGTTTTACATCACGCCACCTATGTTTATTTCCTTTCCTTCTGAAAAACGGCGCGAAAAAAGGAAAGAAACTAATTGTGGGATGACGATTGAATTAAACTCTTAGAATTATTTAAACCCTGCTCGACATACGAAATGCCACATCAAGAGGAATTTTTCGGATCATGCAAATTTTTGGGTATGTGTCGAGAGTGGGTTTATGTAAATTATTTCATTTTGGAATCAATCACGTGATACGTGAGGTAGAATTAAAGGGAAAAACAGCTCGACATACCTAAGCTTGGTTGTCCTCATTTGGAAATTTAGACCATTGCATTGGAACGAACTTGGCCATGAAAGTACGTGTAAAGAATAAGAATAGCGACGTCAACAGGAATCCTACCGTCACACGGACACAATTACGAGGTGCTTCATCATAAAGCTGCGTACGGCTTGTAGGCCACTACGTCACATAGCAGAAGAAAACGCAAGAGCTCTCGGCCTGCGTCGCATCGTATCGGAATGCAAAAACTGTGGGCTGAATGTGGTTGGACGATGGTAAAGTGAGTTGCTCTAGTGCAGGGTTCTTAACCTTTTTTGGCCACGATCCGAAATCAACAAGACGATCAACTTCGCAGCACATGGGTCTATTTTGAAATAAAAAATGCTAATGTAATAGTATAAATAAGTGTAGTACAATTACTATTCGTTATTACGCAGAGTGTAACACAGTTTTTGGTTTTTCAGTCATAGGATCTTAAAAGGATTGCATACTTGATGTTACAAGTTTAAGATATGACATTTTTACAAAACTGCCATGATTTACAAGAAAAATCTTCGGAAAGTCTACTAGTTTTACAGTTGTTTTAGATATTTTTGGTTTCCGTGTCGCATTTGTTGATCGTTTGTCGTAGGATTCTGGGGGAAGACCAGTGTCGCCAAGTTGGGGGATTTTCCCGTTAAATGAGGGGGGGGGTTTAGGTTTTGGGAGAAATTTTGCAATTCTGTGACCCTAAAAATTCCTACGATCCTAGTGACCGGAAGAAGCAACGCTGGTGGTCCCCATGATGTCGCCTTCAAAAATTACGCGCGTTGAACACGAAGAAGGTTTAAAATTTAAATTTAAAAAAAAGTAACACTTTATTTTTTTTTCTGAGAAGCTGTGACGACCCATCCCAGAAGCTCCGGCTACTCAAGTTTGGGTCACGACCCATAGGTTAAGAACCTCTGCCCTATTGGGACCGGTGTACTTAGGCGACGTCTAAAAGCCTCGATAGCTACATTCAACTGCACGCAATAGAAGCTGCTCAATCCAAAGCGGACGGCATTCGAGGAGAAGTACAGATGGCTATGGACATTCCCATAACGACGCCTACTATGAATCACAGATTCTCCGGGGAATGTTTGCGCTCCCACTAGCCACTTCAACAACAGCCAATCACCGCAGCACATCGTTGCACATTGTTGCAGTGACGCCATACCAGACATGCGTGGCGTGACACTAGGAACTATATCGTATTCAACGACGAGTCTCGACAGTCAGGAGACGGAGAGGTCACCGTTATTATCTAACTGTCGTCCGAGAGTGTCACACGGCTCTTCAACCTGCTGTCATGATTTGAGGAGCTATAAGTTTCAATAGCCTTTCACATTTCATACGCATGATGGGTAGAATGACGGCACGACGATGCGGCGATGAGGCGACAATGCGGCAACAACGCTGCCACGACCATGCAGCACGTTTTGTTTTCGCATTTTCTTGGTATACTTGGCTCTCATGTTCAACAAGATAAGCCGGCCTGCACTGTACTAATATCAGCAGAACCCACCCTAAAATAATGGAGGTCTTGCTCAGGTCGGCGCGATTCCCAGACTTGTCCGCATTAGAAATCGTATGGGAAGTCACTGGCAGGAACCTCAAAGCCAACGCGCGACCACATCGCAATGTAGATGAACTGTGAACACAGGTGAATGGTACATGGTCACCAATACCTCAATACACCATCGAGGGAGCTTTAAATTCGATGCCACGCTGTTATATAGAATGTAAAGCCAAGCATGGCAGTCATACGACTTACTGACTCAGGCTATGTTACAAAATTTTATGCTCATCGCTTTCATGTAATCCCTTAGAAATTAAGTCACTTCTTTCCCACTTGTTACCTGTCTAGATATGTAGTAAGTTTCGTCTGATTTCGTGTATTCCTTCGATGTGTCGTTTTCTATATGGCAAGCAGTATATATGTGCTAGTCGTATTTTGAGAATTTTA
Source organism: Macrothele yani (assembly GCA_039090855.1). Taxonomy (NCBI): domain Eukaryota; kingdom Metazoa; phylum Arthropoda; class Arachnida; order Araneae; family Macrothelidae; genus Macrothele; species Macrothele yani. The sequence goes on from CM076994.1 coordinate 81,004,181, forward strand.
TATGTACATTTCATTTCACTTCTTTATTTTTATTTGACAACGTAGCACGTGCTTTTATCTGTAAATATATGTATTAGATACCTGCATGTAGCTGACATCTAGCTAGTGATTTAGAATTTTTTCCACAATTCTTCTTTAAGTGTGTATGGATGGATGAGTCTCCTGAAGGTCTATCTGCTAGAAAGTATCAAATTTGCCTAAACACTTAATGTGTGTAATACAAAAATAAAGACTTAAAACCTTATAATATTACATCCTTTTCACTTAGTTGCTTGCTGTAATGAAGACGCTTTGTTTTATGTGAGTAGTGAGCGTTAGACAAAGATGGACGAAAATATATCCATTTTTTACATTGATTAAATGGTCTTATTATATTTGCATCCGTTTTTAAAATCAAATCAACTTAGTATCCTAAGTTCATAGTCACCTTTTGATCTATTCTTCAGTCACATATTTTCTACCTGATGACGCTAACTTTCTTCTTTATCAGTTAATACATTAAGAAGTACAGTATAAGCAATGTGCTGTTTGATATTCTTTATTTATAACAACATTTCTTCTTTGGACATTAATTTAATTTTTGTACATGGAAAGAAACCAAAAGAAATCTTTTACGTGACAGAAGCCTGGGTGTGTCCTGACAGAAGTGACAACGATAGCAATGACAGCCTTAATAATGCCACCCCGAAATTTCATTTCAAGTGGCGTCATCAAAGATAAACAGCAATAATGCCTGCGACATGACGTCGTTGCACAGAAATCTTTGTGGTCATCCTCTTTTCTGGAAATTCATGACAATACTAATGTTCGAATACATATATATGTAACTAAAAAGACATGCTAAAATCAAAATAATAAGAATTTTCAGCAATCGTAAAATTATTTATTATATCATCTGCTTTAAGCGATCGTGATTCTGTTATAGCGCACGACTGCTGTTTTATAATTTTAAGCGTTCATTCCTCCTGCACTCGGTTTCGACTGAGGTTTAAAAAGGTAAAATTACATATAAATTGATATACAATGCATTTGTTTGTATTTGTACCAAGGTGCACATCAACCTGATTTGGGCAGCAGTAAAAATGAATTTTTCAACCGCTTAAGAAAATCATATTTGAAAGTCAAATTGAAAGCTCGAAGTATGATGGACAGTACATCATTGAAAAACAATACGCGCTTATAGTATGACTTTGACAGTCCTATTAGTCCCATTTGAGAAATTCGCTTTGCATCGGACAGCTCGAAATTTGAGAACGGTGATCCTTACTATCTGGTCCTTTTCTAATGCATAACTTTGCCGCTAGAATGCATAAAAGCGGATGCTATCGTATTCAGATTATGTTTTAATCCACATTATTGCTTCAAAATATCTGTTTGAAAAATCTTTCTTTGCTTAGAGACCATTTTTAACGAAATCTAGCGTGGGTAGATTTCCTTTTTCAAGTTATTCGCAGTTTTTCAGCTATGAGGCGTGAAAGTAAGTTGCATTTTCCCAGTATCACTGTTTCTAAAAGTCCGATTTGGAAAATTTTTTTTGCGTCGGGCAGAGATCTTGGTGAGAAATTTTCTGTTTATAATTTCTGATAAAGAGCTGATTCGGTAAAGGGCTGTTTTTACAATAATCGGATAAGGGCATGTTTCTGTTCCTGATGTCTTTGTAGCAATACCTGCGTTTCTGAAAACACTATTGAAAAATTAATTTTGCGGTGAGATATCCCTCCCGAAAGAAACACTTTTGCTCATATTTTCTGCTTGCAATAATGCAGTTTGCCTGCCAGGAAACGTATATATACACCGAGTGATCACTGAATTAGGACCACCCCTATCAAAAGTGGATGTGACCCGTGGACCACGTGATTTCCGAGAGGACGATAAGTTGACCAACGTAGCATATAAATATAAGGCGTGAATGAAGCAGTAGGTAGTAAAATTCAAAGCATGATGGGCAAACGGAAGGATTTATCGGACAATGAGAAAGGACAGATTGTGGGAGCTCGGAGATTGGGGACTCGATTTCCCAAACTGCTGAACTGGTCGGTTGTTTGTGATCTGCCGCAGTTAAAATGATTCAGGACTGGCTTGAAAATGGTCCAACCACAACCCAGAAGTAAAACTGCACAGGATAGCGAAAGGTTGATGTGAGAGGTGAGCACCGGGTCCGACTACTCGTACAGACCAACAGACGCAGCGCTGTTTAACAGTTGGCTACCAATTACAACAAAGATCAACCCGGAACAATATCTCTCATGATCATGCATCGGACGTTGGTACGTAGCAGATGCCCTCGACGACACCCTCTCTTAACCGCAGTTCATCGGTGCAAAAGGCTCGCCTGGTGCAAAGATCATGCAAGTTGGACGTCGGATGACTGGAAAAAAGTGTGCTGGTCTGAAGATTCGCGTTTTTTACTCCACTCAGTGGATGGTCGTGCACGTACTTGGCGCAAACAACATGAGACACTCGATCCATTCTGCGTGGTCTCCACAGTTCAAGCCGGTATAGGCGGCTGTATGGTGAGGGGCATGATTACCTGGTAGGAATTGTACCTCTGGTTAATGTGGAACAGCATAGGATTGGTGCCCAATATTGTGAATTGCTTGCTGACTTTGTACATCCAACAATATTGCACTTTTTCCAGAATGGCGACGGTGTCTAAAAAGACGACAATGCTCCAAGCCACAGGTTAACAACTGCCACCATTTACTTCGTGGAATATTTTGAATGTACTTGTTGTCTTTTGTATTTCACAGATCTGGAGCTAGGTTTTGTTAGTGTGTATTTTATCTTGAAACCGTATTTCCGCTTCTAAAAGTTATCGTATTTTTTTACTGTATGTGACTAACTACAGTAAACGCTGCGAAAATTATCCGCTAGAAGGACAAAATATCAAAATTTGTATCTCCTTACCTTTGATTCCAGAAGACGTATCTGAAAAATTATATTTCCTTCTTGTGAAGAATAATTTACGCATTCTTCCTACATTTCCATTATTCAAAATTCTTCCGCCAAGATGCGTCAGCGTATATTTCTTATTGGATAATACCATCCAAACTATTTATTACTAATACCATCCAAACTACCGTTTATCGAAAACCAACCAGCTCTGTATGTATTATACCTAATGATTCGTTTCATCACAGGAATTAAAAGTTGTCGGCATTACAATTTATGCTTCGCAGAGCTATTTCACATTGTTCAACCCTTGAATTACGACGTAATGAAATTGTTAATCTTAAGAACATAGCAGCACAGTATGGTTACCCAGCATACATAGTAAATTTAGAGCTTAAAAAATTACTTAGAAGATCCTCTACAGCCCTCACATCTGGTCCATCAGAACTTAAGTATATTGGATCCATGGATTACATCCCTAGTCTTACTCTAAAATTGCGTAACGTTTGCCATAAATACAAATTAAACTTTGGAGTAAAAACTACAAACATCATGGCAATGCTTAAACACGATAGAGACCCAGTGGATATTGCAAACAAAAGTGGTATATACAGTGTCCCGTTGATCCCCAAAGTTGAATACGGTGAAATACGCACTTATATCGGATCCACTGTGCGCAACTTGTCAACAAGCTTAAAGGAACACAAAGACAACATAAAAATGGGTACTCAAAATACCTCATTAGCCATGTTAGTCCATACAGGAAACTTTCACCCAGACTGGGATAGTGTCACAATCCTTGCATCACCTCCTAATAAGTTTCTGACTTTCATAACCGAAAGTCTGTATATAATTTATCATAAAAAACCTGCATGCAACGATGATATCCCATACAATATCCCTCACCCCTGGAGACTACTTATAGAAAACAAACCTAATATATAGCTATTGTTGAATCTATTAAGCTTATTGTATTGTGTCGATTGCATTTCGCAGGCTTTGCGCTTGCGCTATAACTCTAACTCCTACGTCACTGAACGGTGTAAATATATACTTCAGTACATGTCAAATTGCTTCAGTATTCACACATCTGATGATGGGTGTCGCTGGCGACTCCGAAAGCGCTCATGTGTCATTGTAATCCATATGTGTTTTTAACTTAATAAAGTTTTAAATATCATGTGTTTTGAGACCTGATGTTAAAGATCGTGCTACGACGGCTGTTTTTTAAAGAAGTTTCTAATTGGAAGAATTTATTCGAGTATAAAAATATGTTAGAATTTTTTTGGTAGGATAGTCTTTATTATAAAGTTTTTTTTTTGCCCCAATTTGTTTCTTTGAATAACGCAACAATTTTTTGCTAGCGGGTGCAAAGTTATGTCACGCTTTTCTCTTTATTTCTTCTTCTGATTGTTTCAGCTGAAACTCCCCTTTGCATATGATATCTTCCGCTACGGGAAATGCCTTGTTCATAATTGAAAATTTTAAAGCTATTTTTGTTTTATAGGTTGTAAAAATCAGCTCGATATTTTTATAACTTATATGCATGTAAAGAGCTATTTCCGTTTTAAAGGTTGTAATAATCCGTTCGATTTTTTTATAACTGTTTTCATTCGCTCTGAATAATCATGCTCACATCGCATGTTTTATATTTTGCATAGTTTAACCTCTACTTGGTGCGGTGTAAGTATATTATAGTTTTTGCTGAATTTTCAGACTTACTAAAAATTTGCTTTGAATAATTATTTTCGTGTCGGAACGGGTTAAAAAGACTTTCTCGCGACAATAAAAAGTGTGACTTCGCTTTTCTTTTATTTTTATTTTTTTCTTCCCGACTGTTTCTACCTGCTGCTAAACGAAGGTTTTTCCCGTTTCTAAGCTGTTGTCGTTAACTTTGGCTCTTGATTTACATCTTTCTCCTTTTAAGATGTACTTGTTAAGGATAGTCATTATAATGGACAATCCGTCATCTACCCTTCAAGTTTGGCGACCTGTTCGCTTTCCGTTCATGATTCTGCTGTGATTTAATGCATTTTTTATGGTTTGTTTCGTGCGGGTATTTCTTTTGTGTTCTTCAAAGTTTACTTTAAATTATTTTATTTATGTTTCTGTGCAAAACCTGAATTTTCCAGGATTAGTTTTTGACCATGTCCCTTCAGTATTTATGAAATCCAGGAGTATGCATTTACTGAAAGTCTTCGTCTTGAGCTGAATGGAAATATTGTTAACGAACTTAAAACTTAATTTAACAAAATTTAGAATTCAGATGGTTGGATGGCTTCCTCACCGTCCATACATATGATTTTGAATATTACATAATGATTAATAGTTTCGTTGCATTAATGTAAAGTAGAATATCAGCGTCGTATATCAGTTATGTGTTGTATGCACTTTAATACAGTGTGTTTCACTAGGCAGTGCTTCCAATGAAACAGTCATATTTTGAAACACACTCTATTTATCAACATGACTTGTGATTTACAACGTACCTTAGTTCATGGGAATGTAACACCATTCACAAGAAGGGCTGGAAATGTCATCCACCGACATCCAACACACTCGAAAGCGACGATGCATATCATTGATGGTACTGCGTAGCATGTCTTCATCGATAGTCCGGGTTGCTGCTCTGATGTTAATTTCTAAGTCTTCTAAAGTGCGAGGGCTTATTGTTTTAAGCACAGCACTTGAAATACTATAACGAAGTACATTTCTCCGTCATTTTTGTCCACGCCGGGGCTCGAACCCGGGTCCCCTCATTCCGGAATAAGTCACTCTACCAACTAAGCTACGCGGACTTTCATTGTTGCTGCTATCTGCCTTTATGTAGTGTGCGTGCAGCGGAGCAGGCACGTCACATCTTGCCCCCCCGCAAGAGGGCCGGGGATATGGCCCACGGGTCAGCCGTGACCATAAATCGTCGCAGGCAGCCATCCGCTGTAGAACGTGCACTTGAGAACTTCCAGTCAATCTAGTGTGTGGAATGCAGCATCACACACTTTTGTATTTTTCGAAGCGCTAGAGAAGGGATTCTCTGATTTTTCCTATATCGCGGTGTAGAAAGAACATCACACCATTGCGAGATTTTGAATGGCCGTTTGATCCGGAAGGTTCGGGCGCCATTATAACGAAGTAAATTTTTCCGTCATTTTTGTCCACGCCGGGGCTCGAACCCTGGTCCCCTCATTCCGGAATAAGTCACTCTACCAAATGAGCTACGCGGACGTTCGTTCTGACTGCTATCTGCCTTTATTACGTGTGCGTCCTGCTGGCCGGTACGTCACAATACCTACATAAGGAAAAATCGTGAGGAGGCAAATCGGGTGAACGAAGTGGTCACAGTCTTTAGGAGGTCACTCGGTCACCGAAGAAGGAGGAAATTTCACTCATGCTCACACGGGACGTGTGGTATGTCGCTCTATGCTGTTGAAAGTAGCCCATTGTTAAATCGATGTCGGTTAATTGATCCACAAACTGTCTGAAAATGTTCACATATGACGCCGAGTTTACTACGCGTCTGAAGAAAACGGGTCAAATCACTCCGGATCGGGATACAGTACACCAAACATCGACTTTTACAGGATGTAATGGGGTTTCGTGTTATACTTGGGGATTACCCCATAAATTAATGTGGTTTCGTGTAATTCATGAGGCACAGATGCCGGACATTTGGGCATTTACATACCGTCCAAATGAAACCATGTTTCGTCAGTGAACCATGTGAAAACCAAAATGTTCGGAATTGCGAGTAAAAATATCATGAACCAGTAACAATAAGACACACGCTTTTCAAGATCCTGTTCTTGCAACACTTGCACAGCTGTTACACGGTATGAATGAAGCAACGCTTTCTTCGCGGCTCTTTGGCACCCAGTTTCTTTTGACAAACGTCGTAGTGACTTCATCGGTGATGCCAGCAGTCTGTGCTTCACCACTTCGAATTTTTCTTCTTCTAAAGGAGGACGTCCGCCACTGTATTGGTTTAAAACACTGCTTATGGTTTCAAATTTCTTCGCTAACGTGGTAATATAACGTTTGTCTGGTGCTTTTCTTCCCACAAATTTCTCCGGGAATTCACGCTGTGTTACCTTTATAGACTTTGTTTTCCAATAACTTTTCACAATAAGCACCCTCTCAGCAACGGTATATACAGCCATCCTGAACGACGTTCAGCGACACAGTAAAACACGCAGATTGCATCCAGATAGAATCAGAGTGGCCGGCCATCTGGCGCGGTGACATCAAAATAAGACATTGCCTTATTGGGAAAATCACTCCAGTGCATTTCTCGAGGATCAAGGTCACTTATAAACTAAACGTCGTGTTTCTATGTAGGGTGGAAAGAAAACAATAGTTGGTTCTCTGGGAAGAGGGGGTGGGGCATCTAGTGAAATGTGTAATCACTAAAGCCCGGAAGTTGAGGCAGTAAAAATGCTAAAAATAGGCAGGCAAATAAGCGAAATAAAGCGTCAAAATAGGCATCAAAAATAGGCATTTATAGAAGTGGTCGAAAAATTCTGAATCATACACAGGTGTTAAGCTGAATTGGCAAAATCATTTATCAGATTATCACTTACTTATTTTTGCGGTTACACTTAAGTACTAGATGTTTTTTTAAATGTTCGAACGTGAAACTCTGCCTTCTGCCACTTAGGATATGTTTTAGAACCGAACATGATCTTTCAACTTCTACGGAGGTAATGGGAGCGTATTTGAAACATGAGGCAGTTGTAGGATCCATTTCAATAGAAGTTGAACTTTTACCTTGGAGTATTTCAGCGATGACTTTGATTTTCTCCAAGTCATTATTTGCTGAAAGAACTCGTTGGCATTTTTCACTCACGATTTGACCCTTTCTCCCAGAAACACATTTAATTGTACTAAATACATCATTTAATATTTTCAAGGCATTCACTAACGTTTCGTTCCTTTTTTCCAGCAAAGTAATCATATCGGACAACTGTGAAAAGTGTGCTTGAATAAAAGTTAAATCGTTACGAATGGAATCTTTAGCTAGTATCTGTTGAGCATTGCGTATTGCGCAGGATTCATCCTCTTGAAAACTGTTAACAATTTCAGCAATTTTCAAACAAAGATATTCGCTCTTTCCACGTTTATAAGTGAGTCACGGAAAATTTCTCATTGGCCGCCACCGGGAGTCGAACCCAGGGTCTTCCAGTTACGCGCCGGATATGCTTCCGCTACACCACAGCGGCCTCGAATTCCGCCAGACTCGCACGTGTTAACTGCCAAGCCAAGTTGGCAGGTTGCTTTTTGGAGCCCCGCACAATGCTGGGGATTCACCAAAGATGGTAAGCAGCAACTGAAGAAATAATTAGAAAGCGAATGAATAATTAATGACCCTGGGTTTGACTCCCGGTGGCGGCCAATGAGAATTTTCCCGTGACTCCCTTGTAAACGTGGAAAGAGCGAATATCTTTGTTTGATGTTCCTGGTCCACGTTAAATTTCTCTATTAATTATTCAGCAATCTTGTTCAAATTATTTGCGTAATATACAGCGGCTAATATCCATGTTCCCCATCTTGTCAAAATCGGTTTAGGCGGTAAAGCAAGATTTGGTTCCATCTCTTTGAATAAGTGAACTCGATGAGGAGTTTTAAGGTACTTTACTCACTAACGCATCAATATCCGGAAATAACCCACGTACTTCCTCCGCTACTCTGTGAAGAGCATGAACCAAACAAGTTAAATGAAGCATTTTTGGAAAGAGAACTTTCAGGCTGTGGGCAGCTTTTTTCATATTAGGAGCTGCGTCTGTTAAAAACAATAGTACATTTTCATACTTTATTCCGCCAGGCCGAAGAAGAGCTAATGAAGAGGCAAAAAGCTGAGAAATCGTGCTACTATTTGTTTTTGGAAGTTGTTCTGATGTAAGTAAGTAGATAGTTGAGGGCTGAGCAGGTTCCATTGTACCTATAACAACATTTGTTACATACCTTCCCGTGGCGTCTGTTGTCTCATCGATACTGATCCAGATATTTTTATCCCCGACATCTTCTCGTATTTCTTTCATTACACCAACGCAACAGGAATCTAAGTATGTTTTCCGCAAAGTTGCTTCGCACGGAATATTTTCCTTTGTATATTTCTCCAACAAATTCTTCAGTGAATTATTTTCCAGCTTCCACAAAGGTATTCCAGCATCTATAAAAGCATGGCACAAATCGCTTGCGAACTGTGACTGCTTGCTCGAAGTAGAAGCGAATGACGAAATCAAACATGTCTTTTTTTCACCAATCTTCCGAATAACAGCAGCTTTATGTTTAGCTGTTGCCAAATGTTGTGAAATGAAGAATTTCTTTTCGTAATTCAGTTTCGTATCGCATATTTTACAAAACAACACCATTCCATCAGTAGACAATATATCACTTCCATACTCTTGAACATACCGACTTAATTTAGCACTGGTTGAAGAAGCAGTTTTCGGCATTATTGTTTCACTTGGATGCAAGGCGAGATCTATTAGGGGTAGCGAACTAACAGAATCTTCCTCCCTTGTTTTGCACTTACGTTCAAGGTCTTATATGTGTACATGCATTCTTGGCTTTCACTCTAGCTTGATTGGTTACAATGTTATCTGACTGGATTCGGCAACTTCCGCCACGCGTAAAAACTAACAGCTAGGATTCTAGGGAGAGCAAAACATAAAATGAGATGCCGACCATCGCAGACTCTGCGCATGCGTCTGCCACCGCTGCTTAAATTGGAGTACCTCGTTTTGAATGCACCGATTGTACTCGTGTTTACTTTCAGATGTCTGCCGACTGTGATTTCGTCTTAGAGAAAATGCCACCTACCTTATGGTTTGTACACCTATACCCTAAAAAAGAGTTTTTAAAAGAAATGAATAACTTAAAAAAAATTACGTGTTTACCAGGAAACACTACGTACTGCATGCTAGATTGTTATCAAAACTTTGATTTTATCGCATTCTTAAGAAGAATTACTTTTTTAATAGTGCATTTGTTGAGTATAGGCAAAAAAAAAAAGCATTAAAAACATAAAAAGGCATTTTCTTCAAATATGAGCCGAAAAGGCAAAAAAAGCATTTTAAGGCATTTTGCCTCAACTTCCGGGCTTTAGTAATCACCACTGTAATTTACACATTCCATTTCAGTTTTTTATTCCCTCAGGTTATCTCATCAATTTTTCCCCAATCGGGATATCTTATTCGGGAAATGAGAAACTTTAGAGGCAACAGTTATTATATTCATACCTAAGTGAAAACGTTTTAGGTGAAATGTTTTTTACAGCCTTTGTGATTTTCCTTTTTGTGCCCAACTAAAGAACAACGTTTCCAAAAAAATGAAGAAAAGATTAAAGCTACTTAACCTGGTGTATCTTAGAATAACATGCTCTCAGGTGAGTCATATCTAGGCTGGCGAATCATTTCAGGGTCAGTAATAGTGTTTCACATTTCTTTCACACTTTCAAAGTTTAGATGTTCTCACATTAGTCGCGTTTTAGGAAAATTGTCCGGAAGATACATACAAACGACTAAATTTAGGATTTTATGTCCCATGAACTTAAAACAAAGATTTGAAGCTAAATTTTAGATTAAGATGTCGATTGCCACTAAAACGCGTTTCGAATGTTGTTGTTTTTTTTATTTTGAAAAACTCATAGATGGAGATGCCTGCACATGAAAGGTCAGCAAAACGGTTCAAATATCTGTCATACTTTGAGGTTTCATAATCTAAGTGTATTGTTTTTGTACAAATCGTTTTAGACGAAGCTCCATGGGACACTTTGTTATACATTTCCGGGGCATTTCCCAATACCTTTAAAATGCGTTATGAGTCCTGTAGCCAAATATACACAGAATTCGTTTTGAAAACTTCCTGCATTTGAGTAAGATAACATAGGGATGGATTAATTAAGTAAGCAATTGACTTAGCAGATCTTTATCAGTATTCATATTATTGCAAAGTCAGTCTTTTTCTTACACGTGTCGACATCTGATGCATTCGTAAATGAAAAATGCACATTTATTTTTATATTAATAGAAAATACCATTTATCGTCGGAAATCCGTCCGGGTTCGAATCTCACGAGAGTCGTAGATGGTGTGCTTCTCTTATGGTGTATGTTTCTTCCTTGGAACCAGTGGCTTTAAATTAGGGGCAGGCGACTCCTGTTAATTTGGTCATGGAGTCCGTTAAACCCGCAAATAAAAAACGAAGAGAAAAAAGCGCCATTTTCTCTTCAAACCCCGTTAAACAATCTAATTTTCCTTTTATAGATTGAATTTGATTGTGTTTTGAAATATGTATATATATTATATATATATGTATGCATATTTATATATCGTGTATGTAGATTTACGCTACATAGACATAGTTTGCAAGCAGCATATGAATGTAGTTGCCATAATTTATCAAAAATAAAATATGCAAAAGATAAACCTTCATGTTTCAGAACAACTTAGAACAGCTTTTCCATTAAATTAAGCTAGTGAAATATTCACAATTTGAAAGTCTCAAAATAATGAGCTTTTTAAGGAAACTAATCTACGAAAATGATAAGGAGATTGAATGTTTTCGAATTTTCTTCATGCGAGGAGACAATTCTTGATAAATTTCAAGATCTTTGAAACTCATGATTGGCATACCTAGTCTCGATGGATGTTATTAAAAAAAAAAAAAAAAAGGAGTAGCCGTGTTCGATAGTGGAAGAAAATTCGCTTTGTGATAAGATCTGTAAAATTGAAAGTAAGTGTATATTTAAGAGTACTGGAAGAAACCCTGAGTTCGGAGACGGTTTAAAATACTTGAATGAAGGTAGAATGTTTTATACGGAAACATAATGAGCATCGGCAAATTACAGTAGGATGAAACGAAGTCAAAAATTTAAAAGTAATAGAAAAAGGTCTGTACACAATTTTTTCAAAGGCTATTATGTTGGGCCCTAGATGTAAAGAAAAATATTTTAACACACCGCAGAATATGAAAAGTTTTTTTCTGAAAAAGTGTTTACTTCCTTGTAAAATAGGCATAGAAGATATTCATTTTACGAAGAGGTCTAAAATGAAAGTAATAAATTAAATTTCTTTACAAAATGCAGCTTAATGCATTTTTCTTTCTTTTCACGTTGCTGTTGAACATTTCAGTGGTGTCTTCTTTCTCGTATCGGAAAGATTTCTTTCTAAATTATTGATGAGATGAAGCCAACAAAAGCCATACTTCGGAAGCTAGAAGTATGTAACTTCGTTGTTTTCGTATTTTCCCAATAGCTTTAACTGAAAAGCATTTCTCTAAAAAAATTGTTTATGTAATCCTATATGTAATCAATGTTCTTTTCGTAACGTGGAATTAAAATTCTGAGTTGCAACCCATACTGCGCCATTAAAAAGCATGTTTAAAGTTTAATATTACTTCGGTGAGTAAACAACGCTGAATTGAAATTGTAAAGGTATTCAAAACAATGGAATAGTTATACATTTGGCAGTAACACTTTCTAGTCGATTACTAGGTGATAACCGACATTCAAAAATGTCCGTCTTGCTCGAATGCCTAGTGTTATTCATCACAACCATCACCTCGTTGCAGCTGGAATGTTGGTGCTGCACAGACATATTTCCAGGGTGTAACTTGTCCTGCATCTCTTTAGAAAGGAAAGAACTATCTGCCATCTTCTTTATAACGGCATAAAAAGCGCACATTTCTTCAGTTTGACAGTAAATAAAAATAAACAGGGTTAATAGCATGAAAAGTTCGTCATTGGGTCCTTTGGATGGCAATTATTTTGAAAATAATCATGGAAGGGCGTCATTAATTTGATTAATATGATGCATACATGCATACATATCATTAGGCTGTTCTTTGATATTCAGATGTTAGCTCCTCAAAGAAAGTCCACCTGACGAATAAACATTTAACTGGTAATACATATCACTAAAGTGTTCTCTGAGATTAGCCCCACAAAGAAATACAAACCACCAGATACATTTTTAACTGATTATTTACTTACTGTTGCCATATCAAACAGCGAACTTGACACAGAGAACAGCGATCTTGACGTACAACACAAGCTTCAGTGGCATCTATCACACGACGTACACAAGACCTTCTATACTTCATTCTCATAATCTTTTTCTCAAGCAGATATTCCTGAATCTGATCCTCCCATGACTACCTTGGCCTTCCTCTGCCTCTCTTTCGTGCCACTTGTGTCGAAAATATTATTTTCAGTAAGCATCTCGTCACTCATTCTTTCAACACGACCAACCCACCTAAGAATTTAATATGATGCAGTAGCATCTGATTATAAATGTGATCTGTCCCATAGAAGTGAATATGATACCCATTCTGTGACACATCAAAAGGATTTTGGCGACTAAAAGCCCGTTTATGGGACGCAAAATGTATGGGAGAGGTATGAAAAATTTACCATTTTAATATAAATAATTTTTTACTGCAGTAAAAGGTTACAAACAATCCCAACCGATTTTTTTCATTTTGTTTTTATCAATTAATATGCATCAAAAACGGGTCGCGACCCAAGGGAATAGTTCGAAATCAGAATACACTCTAATTGAAGTATCACAAGCTATATTGTAGTATCATAAGCTGTACCTATGCCAAATCAAAGTGAGTTATAAGACCTGGCATAGAGCATTCTGAAATCAGCAGCTTCATATTTAAATTGTGGCCTCTGTTGCAGGAAAAAGATACGAGTGCATGATGAGTATACGTAAAACGTATTAGAGCGGCGAGAATCAGACATTTATGAGCAACCCCGCTTTCGTCCTGGCCGTCTCACATGGAGCGCGATCTACAGCAGAGCACCCTTATAATAAAGCCTCATTTAGCGAGATTTCGGATTTAACTAGCAAAACAAGTACTTTTGTTTGATATGATGCTAATTCATAGATAATTTGATCATTTCTAACGAACAGTATTTGATAAAATTGTGGATCCACCGAGGGATAAAACAGCTAAGATGACCACTTTTAACAAGCAAAGTAACAAAATTTAATGAAATTCCATTTCTAACGAGGCAAGAAAACCTGCTGTCCTCTGTCGTGGAATGGAGGAATGCAAATGGCCTACCGATTGAGGTTACAACAGTGCAGAGGAATGAATCTTCGTGCTCTAGTGTGAAAATGTTGACAAGAATGCAAGTGGGGCGGAGGGAGTCCAACAAACTTCCAACAACTGCATTGTGCAAGAGACTCTGTCTGCACCCAATCTAAAGACACTATGCCGTTTTTGGGGAATCGCGTGAGAAGTGTTGGAAGAAGATGGCATACTCCTAGGCAAGAAGTGGATGTGATTTCTGATAAAAAATTCCAGGTAAAAAAACGGAAGTGCATTTCTTTGCACCAGTTGCACAGAGGAATAGAGAATTAATGGAATGGGGATATCGTCTGAAAGGAAACAAGAAATGACAATTCCCGAAATAGTGTTTATTGCCATTTTCGCCCTCCAAGTGAACGTTTCATTGGGAAAATCGGGGAGCTTTTGCTTCATGTCTCACGTAGCCGTCCAACACGAAATGCTTTTATTAGCAACAAAATGTCTAAGTGAAAAATGTCATCTGCAAACGACAAGGTAACCATCATCAAAGAGCTAAAAAAACGGTGAAAATAATGTTGCAATATGCAAAAAATATGGACTCTTATTTTATTTCCACACTGTTCAAAATTAAGGAAATATTGATGCAGACTTTCGAACGCAATGTTTCTAATAAATAAAGCTTTAAAAAATGTGAATGTGAGAAAATTGATGTATTAGGCGTTACTGATGGTTTGTTGTTCAGCAGAACATAATTACCCATAAATGTGCCGTTAATGGGACTTCAAACCGTGAAATCCGCGGTTCAACTCGGCTATGAAGATTTTTCATGTTCCTCAATGGGTGGCTTCATCGTTTCAAAACAAGCCACAATATTTGATCAGAAAAATTACTGGAAAAGTATCATCGGTAGATATGAAAGTATCTTCAACGTGGGTGAATACAGAGTGGCCGGATATTCGGAAAATCGAGAGTGATTGTAAGGGTCGCCCGCTATCAAACTGTCAATTAAGAATTTATTTACTTTTAATATTGTGATGAACACGTGCGGACGGACGTTTCATTCCGCCATTTTGTTGTTTCAGATAAGAACTGATATTCTTCACCACCCACGTGGTACAATTTTAATCCCATGTGGTATTAAGAGAGGGATGCATGAACACCTGGGGCACCTGACCTTAAAGAGTCAGCTGCTCGAGTGCTTCTGTCAAACAAGTTGTCATACCACTTTTGTATACGTGCAAGGTTGTAATCGCCTGCGGGTATCCGACGGTATTCCTGAGTTCAGGTATTTCACGTGCTGACCGGGAAAACCAGTTTTTCTTGCGCATGCGTGGTAGAGGACAGAAAGGGCGAGGAGAATTGAGTGAGACAGTGGAGCTTCGGGTCGTGAAGGACAGAGGGTCCTGGTTTGGACCGGTTCTTGACAGAAGGGCGGCGGGTATCGCAGACGTGCAGCGTGGTGAACGGGAAGGAGGATTCTTCGTCCACCGGGTATCGCGGAAAGAATTGTGGAAAGGTAGCACGTGGTCAGCCCTGGAACCCGAGCGGAAAGTCATCGGAAACCCGTGAAGCAAATGTTATCGGAATAATAAAGCCTTGCTGTTGTGTTTATTTCCGTGTACTGGACTGAGTTTTGTCGAGGTAATTATTCTTCTACACAAGGACGCCTTCAGCCGCCTTGATAGCCAGATCGTATAGTAAAGTCGAGGCGGTAGCTCGCTATACGGCGGGAAACAAAAGGTTTTATCTAAGAATTGATATGTCTGGCCCGACAGTGATGATAACATTTACAATGCAGATGAACCAGGAGTGTTTTATACTGTAATCTGATTTTTAATCAGACTATGAATTTTAAAGATGAAATATTTATGGGGAGGAAACCTGTACGAAATAGTCTGATTGTGTTAATATGTGCCACAATATGTCTGGCAAGGACAACAGAACATTTTTAGTATAAAATCAGCAAAACCACGGTGTTTTAAAAACGTGCAACATATTCCTGTCTCTTACAAGTACAACACGAAAGCATGAATGATATCGGATATGTTTTCAGTCTATATTAGACAGTAGGACAACGATCTTCAGAAGAAAAAACATAAGATTTTGCTTGTTATAAACAACTGCCCAGCGCATTCACGCATTGAAGACCTCACTAACATTGAGCTTATCTTTCTGCTTCCGAACGCAACGGCTCTGTTACAACCTATAGATCAAGGGGTGATTGGAAGCCTCAAGTGTCTCTACCAACTGGACATGATTCTTCAACTGTTAGGAAGAATGGAGAGGAAGGTGAAAATTAAAATTTCTATTCTTGATGACATTTGATTGATAGTTGACCCCTGGAGACGCGTATCCCAATCTTGCAACCAAAACTGCTTCCGAAAAGATGCGTTGGGTAGTACAGCCAACTTGATAACGAAATGGATAATCTTTCATTCTCTGATAAGCTGAGAAGTTAGAACATGGTACATTTTGATGATATTTCTGAGAGTGACAACTGTGGTAACGTAGAACCTGCCTCCAATTGCAACAAGAGGTGAATTGGCAATGAAAGCGTAGCAAATTGAAATTTGCCAACTCCCACACAGTAAAATAAATGTTTACCTGACAGCGTGTACTGGTTGCTATTTGATATTTACTGCATATCATTGGAAGCATTCTATTTTCTGAATGAATTATTGACGCCACACTGCAATTCAGTACATCCCTCCACTCCCTTTCAAAACACTTCGATCAATATCTGCTCTCAGATTGAGTCAAGACCCGACTTTGAATTAGTAGTTTCTAATAACACACACTTTAAAACGTGCGGTTTTTTTTCTCTTTCGTGTGCAAGTTTTCACATTTTTTTCAGCTTTACAAAACAACTGTTATTTTTCAACATTTTTCCTGTTTCTCCTCGAGAGGTGGATAAATGGGTGATTTGGAGGCGGAACTAAGAACTGAGTGGGCAATTTGGGAGCGGAAATAAGATGTGCATTGAGTTCAAGTACTCAGACAATGTTTCTGCAAATTGTTAGACAAAAGGATTGTCAAATTTCTAATTAAATTGTTTCACATTTTCGGTTTGAATAATTGCTATATGGGTATTAAAGTTTTTTATACTTTCAGTTTGAATTTTGTGATATGCGTCTGAGGCAGTTGTAACTGAGTAGTCAAAGAGTACATGCTTTGACTAAACTTGTTCAAACAGTGAGTGTTCTTTTAAATAAATTAAATCAACACACTTCTCAATTTTACTTCTCATTCGCCATACCTGTGGCTGTATTTAAAAATAGGTTTCATACTTCTGATAGAGATGAACTGACGACTTTGTTAATATTTTTTTAGATGATATCGTGCGAGCAGTAAAATCGTTAGACACTGCTGAGGGGATTAAGAAAGCAAAGAGGAAAACACTCGGCCACAGTCGTATGGAACAGCCACTGATAGTGCGGAAGAACTCCAATTCTAAAGCAATTAAATTTTCGTGTACCACGTTTTACCGAAGACAATATGTGAACTATTTGCAGTGCCATTTTTGCAGAACTGACGCTGGAAAAATTATCCGTTTTGCAAAATGTGTAGGCTTCACAACTTACTTGAAGAATGTCCGGATATTTTTAGTGTAAGTAATAATTTTTTTTTATAAAGCATGTTTTGCAAGACTGAAAATATCATGGGGAAACGATCACAGATCACTGTAATTATCACTATAGCAATTTCGGTAACTAGATATACCATCTGTGGGGATGTGCTTACAAATAAATAAACTCCCATCTTTTGGGGTTTTTTTAGGCAAAAGACTACCACCATAAAGATGTCTTCAACGCAATAAGTGTCATTTGGCGAAAGTTAAGAGAACATTAATATAAAATAAGTAAACAACATTAGATCCTTTTAAAAAAAAATTCCATATAACGTTTTCAAATTTTCAATGCTTCAGGATTACCTGCTACTATGTATTCATGTAAGTGCGTACTATATTATAAATTGTTCTACTTTAGTTAATTATAGAAATCTTTCAAGTATGTCTAATATTTATGGATATATACACTCACGGAAAATGGAATTTGCGCACCAAGAAGGCAACATCGGATTGAACTGAAATTTTATGGGCGTAATGATACAGATGAATGATACACAAAACCAGAGCTGCAGAACAATTACAGAGGAATCTGTGGTACGTAGTCTGGTCATCTTCAATAGCGCGTCGCACCGCCTCGTGCGGCGATACATGCTGCAATATGGTCTGGCATGGAGGTGAACGGACGTCAGATGTTGTACTGCGGCAGACATGTTGGACGGTGTGCTCCAAATCCCAAACTATAAACTACAAACTGATTTTATGAGTTACCTACCTGTTATGATTAATACTTCTGTAATATTATTTTTCAACCAGGTCGGCATCTTTCCTTTACATACCTTATTTTTTTCAAAATTGTGTTACAATCATTTGACGAGATTTTTAAAGCTGTAATTTTGCAAAATATCAGTGACATTATTTAACTGTAATCATAATCAAAATATAGTCCAAACGTATGTGCCATTCGTGCCAACTAAATACACCAAAAATAACTGAATGCTGTCTAGACACGGTACCAAACAATGGAGCTAATTGCAGATTAAAAGATGAACTGTTATTTACAACTTAAAACCATATATACATGCGAGATCTTTCAAACCCACTATGGGTCCATCATCAGGCACCGCAGAGGGGTGGTTCCGGGATTATAAAGTCGGAAAATACAACCCACAATGCGTTGGCATGGAGGTGCCGCTCAAGCACACGCATGCGCACTTGTTAGAAATATAAACATGTAAATTTTATAAAAGTACAAGAAACACGATTACGGATTATGATGATATATACAATGATGTAAAATAAAATGTCTCCATGATGAGGGTAATGTCGACGGCATGTCGTCATTACAACACTGGTTAGCAAATAGAGTTATGTACAAGCGTGTACAAAACTCTATTTGCTAATAGAGTTTAATATGTGTACAAATATAAATAGTGTACAAAGCTCTATTTGCTAACTAGTGTTGTAATGACGACATGCCGTCGACATTACCCTCATCATGTAGACATTTTATTTCACATCATTGTATATACATTAGCGAACAAAAGTATTTGGCGAAACACTTTTTCGACCATAATATTTTTTCTGCTGGACCAAATCGGGTCATTTTGGGATATGATATGTGTTATTCAGTTGTAAACGTGACCCATATGCAGATGGATCGGCAGCCTTAACACAGATCAGGTACCGAGCTTAATCGCAAAGATCATACAAATTGACTAACTAGGTATGTGTGTATCACATTCATTTAATGCAACGATAACAGAAAACAAGTACGAAAAAACGACAAAACAATACTTAGTAGGATAACTACGAGGCTTAATAACAGCTGCACAACGGGCCGGCATCGAGTCCACTAGCTTCTCGACGGTGACCTGCGGAATTCGCACCCATTCTGCAGACAGCTGGTCGAACTTCTGGGCCCTATTCCGGCAGATTTTCTTCGCACATCGTCTCTCCAGCTCCTCCCACATGTGCTCGATGGGGTTGAGGTCTGGAGATTGGCTTGGCCAGTCTAGAAGTGTTACCTGTTGCTTCTGGAAGGCTGCCTTTGCTACTGTGGAAGTGTGCTTCGGGTCGTTGTCTTGCTGCATGATCCATCCGGGTGGCATGTTCAGGTTTGCCCATGCGAAGACATCATTGATGAGCATGTTCTTGTAGCTCTGGCCGGTCATTATTCTGTCAATATTGATGATGGGGCTCATTCCATTGCAGGAAAAGGCGCCGTAAACCATGAGCGATCCTCCTCCGTGCTTGGCAGTCGGCTGAATGAACTGGGGGTTGAATCTCTGGCCACACGGACGTCGTACGTAACGGATGCCGTCTCTTCCGAACAAGTTGAACTTGCTCTCGTCAGTGAAAAGCACCTTACTCCGGTCCGCCGCGGTCCAGTGTCGATGACGGCGCGCGAACGCGACTCTGGCTCGTCGATTCCTGACTCCGATGAGTGGTTTCTTGGCGGGCGTCTTCCATTCAATCCACCAGCAATGAGACGACGTTAGATGGTCATTCGGCTGACGTTGAGGTCGTCGCTGTCGCGGAATTCGTTGGCGATGTTCACAGCAGTCAAGGTGGGATCAGCACGAGATCGACGGAGGATGCGTCTATCCCAACGCAACGTAGTGGAACGAGGCCTACCACATCGCGGACTGTTCTCGACGGTCCCAGTCTTCTTATAACGTTGCAAGATAGCTGCAATGGACTGGTGTCGGATCTTCAGGACCCTCGCAATGTCTGTGACGCGCATTCCGGATTCCATCACGTTCACGGCCGCCTGGCGAGCTCCAACAGAGATATCCGCCTTTTTACCCATTTCTGAAAACCTAAGATTGACTTATTATCACACTACACATCACAAAACACACAAAAATCACAAGAAAAAACATTAATACATGCAGCAAACAAATGGGTAATAATTGGCGACTCTTGAATATGGCCCATTTCGAACGACAAATGCGCTCTGAGCGAAATACAAACTACGCGGCATTCTAACCCACGAATCAACACATATCATATCCCAAAAGGACCCGATTTGGTCCAGCAGAAAAAAAAAATTATGGTCGAAAAAGTGTTTCGCCAAATACTTTTGTTCGCTACTGTATCATCCTAATCCGTAATCGTGTTTCTGTAGTTCAATAAAATTTGCATGTTTATATTTCTAACAAGTGCGCATGCGTGCGCTTGAGCGGCACCTCCATGCCGATGCATTGTGGTTTGTTTTATCCGACTTTATGATCCCGGAACCACCCCTCTGCGGTGCCGGATGATGGACCCATAGTGGGTCTGAAAGATCTCGCGTGTATATATGGTTTTAAGTTGTAAATAAAAGTTCATCTTTTAATCTGCAATTAGCTCCATTGTTTGGTACCGTGTCTAGACAGCATTCAGTTATTTTTGGATTATCAAATATAGTAGTCGCTGATCTTAATTTTTTAACTGATATAGTTACTTTTTTGGTTGTTTTACTGAGTCGTAGATTTATAAATGTTATCTTTAGCGCCCATTAGCAGATTTTGATTTGTGTTATAAAAACCTAAAGAGAATAGTTTTTTATACTTTACGTCTCAAAGACAGATTTCCAGCAAAAATTAGGATAATATCTACATATATTCTATTGCATTTTCCTGTTTAAAGAGTCTGTTACTGGAGCTTTAAAGTGTTTTCTGGCCTTTCCCCCAGCATATTCATGAAAGGAAAGTTCTTACTTGCACGTCCGTCTTCTATTGTTTTGAAACTAATTTTGCATTTTGTAGAAATTTGTTTTTAGGGAAGAGCGTAGAAATTGTTGCTGTTTCTTCTACTTTTTAGAAATGCACGCATTTTCTGATAGAAGTTCTTCTCAAACACGTTTGGTTGTTTGCTGAAGAGGAAAATAATAAATAGTCATGCCTTTAAATTATTTAAGAGGGTGTTTTTGTATAAATAGTATACCATTCTTGTAAACTAAAGAGATTAACCAGAATAAAACAGAAGCTATAAATTTGAGATGGGTGAAGAATTAGCTATTTCATATATAGGTTAAAACAAAGAGTAAAGCTAGAAAATAGACATAAAATAATGAGATTCAGAAAACATTTCGTTGAAAATCTTGCATTTGTGAAATGAATTTCTGAAAATATAAATGAATTTCATACAGGGTTCTTAGCAAAGTCAGTTTACCCCCTCTAACTATTAAACCGCGTATCTTGCCACCACGGAAGTAACGTGTACCTGCAGGAAAGTGACCATGCTAAATCGATTGGACCTGCTTGTAGCGCCCCTAGTGGCGAAATACGGAACTTAGCAAACCTAACTCAGGAACCAAGAGAGATACGCAAAACAAAATCCGATTACAAAATGAAAGAGAGATGTTTAATTAGTACAAAACAACACTTTGTTCAACAGAAACACTTACAGAAAAAACAAGATATGTTAAAGAAGTAAGCATTTAAATTACACACAAAACAACACAGACGCAAAACACAGTTCGTATAGTACAGGAGCAACTAACCTGGCAAGTCGTCCAGTAAGCGATAGGTTGGCGATAAGCAATAGGTTGAGTAGTCTACCGAACACATTGTTCGAAGTGTAACCATCAACGACGATGGGCATCTAGACTCGGGACAGAAATGCATCCCGAACAGCATGTATCATCGCAGGGGTTTCAGAATTACAGGACCTGTTGATGCGTTTCTTTAAAGCTGCCACACTGGAAGGTTCCGTAGAGTAATCTTGATCCTTCAGGTATCCCCAATAGAAGAAGTCTATCGGTGTTAGGTCGGGTGACCGTGGCGGCCATTCCGTACAACCACCATACCCAATAATATTTTTACCCAGCGTACGAGATAAGAACGAGCGAACTGGAAAGGTTTTGTAGGAAGGACAGCCGTCATTTTGGAACCACATCCGTGGTAACGTATTCAAAGGAACATCATCCAACCAATCGCTTACTGTACCACATAACAGCTGCAAGTATCGCTGACCTGTCAAATTTCCCCCAATGAACACAGGTCTAATTACTGATGTTTGCCACATTCCACACCACACAGTAAGTGACAAGAGTACTTGATGGCGTGCTTGTCTCGTCATGTGTGGATTTCTCACATCCCAGTAGTGGGAGTTCTGTGTGATTGATGATCCCGCCCCTTGTAAATGTTGACTGGTCAGTCCATAGGATTTTGTCCACAAACCACGGTTTTTCCTGTAAGGTGATCAAGACGAAGTTACAAAAGTAATACCGCCTTTGAAGGTCTGCAGGAATCAGGATTTGCCCGACAGCATCACGGTAAGGTTGCGCACCATGTTCGTTTGAGATTTGTCACACCCGTGATGCCGATAATCTACATGCACGGCTCAATGCCGTCGTAGTACTTTGGGGATTTGCAAGAATATAGCCCAAAACATTGGCAGGATGTACTCGCACACCGCCACCAATGGGACAACCAGAACGATGACGCTCAGTAACGTTTCTTTTTTCTTGCAGGTACCGGACAACTTTGGCAATTGTCTGTGCATCTTGATGCTGACGAGTGGGAAACCGTAATCTACACAACCTCGCAGCCTTTTTTACGCTTTCAAACCGTAGATTGAAGAAGCGTATATGCTTCAGCTTTGTCCGTCCGCCCGCACGGTAACTCACATGAAAATGGTTCGATTACGACGACATTTTAGTATGTGGTAGGGGACCACCTGAGGACGAACCCTATTGAAAATGGGCGAAACAGGGTCAATGGTCAGGACATAGGAGCGGGATCCATTTCATTGCTCTTATGCGTCATAACTTGCGTAAACATTGTTCGATTTCGATGAAATTTTAGTATGAGGTAGGGAACCAACTGGGGACGAACCGTATTGAAAATGGGCGGAATGGGGTCAAAGGAGAGGACATAAAAACGGGATCCATTCCATTGCCTTTATGCGCCATAACATGCGTAAATATGGTTCGATTTCGATTAATATTTAGTATGTGGTAGGGAACCACCTGGGCAAGAACCCTATTAAAAATGGGCGAAATGGTGTCAAATGTCAGGCAGGGCATAAGAGCGGGATATTTTCCATTGCCTTTATGCGTCATAACATGCGTAAATATAGTTCGATTTTGATGAAATTTTAGTATGTGGTAGGGAACCACCTGAGCACGAACCCTATTGAAAATGGGCGAAATGGGGTGAAAGGTCAGGCAGGGCATAAGAGCGGGATTTATCCCATTGCCTTTATGCTTCATAACTTGCGTACAAATGGTTCGATTTCGATGAAATTTTAGTATGTGGTAGGGAGCCACTGGGGACGAACCCTATTGACAATGGGCAAAATGGGGTCAAAGGTCAGGACACTGGAGTGCTATCCATTCCATTGCCCTTGTGCATTATAACTTACCTAAAAATGCGTCGATTGTGACAAAACGTTATCATGTTGTTCCGGAGGTATAGTGAACCGGTTCTGTTGAATATCAACGAAATGGCGTCAAAGGTCATTGCACAAAAGCAAGATTTATTCCACAGCCATTATTCTCATAACTTGCGTAAAAGTGCTTCTACTGAAACAAAGCTTTATCATGTTGTTCCGGATGTATAATTAACCGGTTCTGTTGAATATCATCGAAATGGGGTCAAAGTTCAGAGCACAAGAGCGAGATTTATTTCACAGCCATTATCCACATAACTTGAGTAATAATTTCTGGTATGTTGGAAAGCATATCATAATCAATGCATTGCATGATTTTACTAACTTGTTTTAATTCTGCTGGCATTCGCCGTACAGCAAGACCATATCACAGTACTCGTCATTTGTGAAGATAGCCATCTACATGCCAACTTCGTACTCTGATGCACTCTCAATTGCTACCCATCATTTATAGCCCTTCGTCTGCCTGACATCATTTCACCTCAAATTTGAAATTAACATAACTACGTCGGGTTTATATCAGGTAACCACGTTTCTGTTGCTGTCGCGTGCTAGCAGCCGGACATCTGGCCCTTTGGTCGTGTTTTCTTGTCTTTTCTGTAAGTGTTTCTGTTGAACTAAGTTTTGTTTTGTACTAATCAAACACCGCTCTTTCGTTTTGTAATTGGATGTTTTTGCGTATCTCTCTTGATTTCTGAGTTAGTTTTGCTAAGTTTCATATTTCGCCACTAGGGGCGCTACAAGAACGTCCAATCGATTGAGCATGGTCACTTTTCTATAGGTACCCATTACTTTCGTGGCGATATGATACGCGGTTTAAAAGTTAGACGGGGGTAAACCTACTTTCCTAAGAAACCCTGTCTGTATATGACAAACCTTAAGAAATTCATTTATCACTAAGTCATTTATCTTAGGTAAGCAAATGCGATGCAGCCTAAGTACAGACAGTTTTCTATTAGTTTTGAAAGCATTTTAAATTTACATAGGCTTCAAACTAGTTTTGCAAACACACTTCTCTGCAGATTGTAAATAAATTCTTCGTTAAAAGTATACAGTATCAACAAAATTTGCGAATACAACATTAAATACGAGAACATAATTTCTTTCATGGTTTGTTAAGTTTAAAATACAGAATTTACTAATATTTTAGAGAATAGCGTTCCTTAGTTTTGCATCACCGGAATGTCTGTCGATTTTCATAACTGACGTTATTTAAACAGCCAAATTGAAATATTTGCCGAAATGTAACGTATACAGTACAGTTGTTACCGTCATGAAAAAATCAAAATCACAGTACTTTAATTAAAACATTTTGATCCACTTTTGTTAAAATGCAATCAGCTTTTTTAATTAAGAATTTTAATTACATATCTTTTTCCTTAATTTACGAAATTAGTAATTTGTAGTACTGTCTTCATTGTATACTTTATAAAATAATCTTTGTGCTCTCCGATGTATTTCATACATACCTTGCACTAAAATATGAATTCTTTAAAATACATTTAGAGTAAGAAATTTTAAAGAACATTTTTCTTGAAGGGAAAATTTTGAAAACCAGAAATTTTGCTTTTGGAATCATCATTTCAACTCCTGTGAAGTGAAAACCAATGTTAACAGCGGGATGAAAAATATTTTCAGGTGGTTTACTTATGCACAAAGAATGAGTGATGAGGCACTGGCTAAGAGAATTTTTAAGCCCAAGTGGCAGAGAAAGAAAGTTAGAGGGAAAATAGAAAATTATACAACAACCAGATTCAGGAATGCCTGCAAGAGAAAAAGATGAATATGAAGAACAGAAATTCATATGTGAAATGTTAATGGATGCCAGTGAAACTTAGGTTGTGTGCCAAGATCTCTGTAAATGGAAAGGTTAGATACATTCAGAATAAATAAAATCTAACACAATTAACTATTAAGATGTAGCAAAAGGCATTTCTTTGAAGAGGTAACTTCTGAATATCAGAGAGAAGCCTAGTGGTATGTATGTATTTTTTTTAATTGGGGGTTTAACTACCACCGTCAGCAACTCGATGGGTTATAAACAGTAGTTCGTTCCTCACGGGTTCCAAAAAAGGGGAGAGCCAGGGCCATAACATAAACACAACATCCATGCCTCGCCGGGATTCGAACCCAGACCCATCTCTGAAGAATGGTCTAGAAATCAGCGACCATTCTTCAGAGATGCATACGCCACCGGGGCGGCAGTATGCATATAACGCGTATCACCGGAATTGTACACATACACTGGCGTGCAAAAATTAAGGACGAGACGGTTTTTCGAATGTAACGTCGTTCAGAAGTGCTCCACATCGACTCAAATCATACCATAAGATCCCCAAGATGCAAGAATATGGGAGAAGTGAGCAAAACCGTCCAAACAACAAGGAATCCAAAGGATACAAAGGCACTTTATTGAAAAGGTAGCTTCGAGCACAACTGGACAGAAGACAGAAACGTCCATGTGACAGGCGGCTGACAAGAAAAATCCAGTCTTTAGTACAGGATATGATCACCCCCTAACTGCGTTGCAGGATTTACAACGTCTGTCCATGCTGAGGACGAGGTTGTCAAGGAGCTGTTGAAGCATCACGGCCCATTCCTTTTGTAGCGCCAATCGCAGCAGCGGAATCGTTGCTGGCGGCTGATAACGTGCTGCCAAGCGTCTCCCGAGAAGGTCCCACACGTGTTCAATTGGATTTAGGTCCGGGGACCTTGCGGGCCAAACCATGCGCTGAATATCTTTACTCTCCAACAGCTCTGCGAGAGCCACTGTACGATGAGGTGTAGCTTTGTCATCCATGATGAGGAACTGAGGACCCACAGCACCTCTAAACAGACGCACGTGAGGCAGGAGAATTTCGGTACAATAGCGGACACCAGTGACTGAACCTCCTTGGAAGATGTGGAGGTCAGTACGGCTACTAACCATGATACCGCCTCAAACGAGAACTTCGCTACCTCCAAACCGGTCCCATTCGATGATGCTGGAAGTGTGATTGCGTGTTCCCATGCTCTCTCCAGATGTGTATACGTCCAGAATCGCGCGTCGGACTAAATCGGCTCTCATCCGTAAAGAGAACTCGACCCCATTGCTGATGTGTCCAGTTCTTGTGTTCCGGGCACCACAGAAACCGCCGTCACTGATGAGCAGGCGTTAATGGCACACACCGTACTGATCGCCGTGCAAATAGACCACCTTTGTGCAGCCTCCGGGTTACGGTAAAACGCTATAACGGACGTCAAGTTGTCTGGTGCATGTGCCTTGCGATTTCTCCCGCTGTCTGCCGCCTGTCTTTTCTCACCTGTAGGACCATATACCGGTCATCCACCGTTGTGGTTGCTCGTGGACGACCACTGCTAAACTCTCGGACAGCTGCTGTTCCTGTCGTTTGAAATGCGCTCCAAGCTCGTGAAACGATGCTGTAAGCGATCCCGAACTTGTCGGCCACACTAGTCACACTTCAACCTTCTTCCAACTTTCCAATGAAGCGACTTCGGGTAAAGTCATCCAGATGTCGTCTACTGGATTGCCTGTTGGCCATATCACACGGTGGCAGCAACTCGACGTCGTTCAAACCGATGTACACCGCCCACGCGCTTTTTACCCTTCCGACACTCCCCTCCCCCTACGTCATGCTGCATATATTCGCATGCCCTACCGTACCGGACCCTAGTCTATCTCTTGAGTGGTCTTTCGGTCCGTTCTGCTTGCTGGTTCCGCTGTTATGCTAATTTCATTTTTTCGTCCTTAATTTTTGCACACCAGTGTATTATGTATGTGCTGTTCCGAAGAGGATTTAACATGTTATGTACAGATCCCAAATTTAACAAGAATTTCTACTCAGTTCCTACGTATTTTAAGGAATTTTCTAAGGACTTTTCGCGATTGATTCTGGAAGTGTCATGAGCTGTGGGATGTTGACTTATTTTCTTTTACATATGTAATACTTATCTTTAAATAAATAACTCGTAGAAATGAAAATTCGGGATTTTTTTATAATGACTGAGAAACATTTCAATCAATCTTGTAGTTACTTCTACATTCCCACTTTTAAAGGCAATTTTTGTCGAAACGGGTGTTCGCCTCGGTTAAACTTACTTAGAAACCGATATTTTAAACATGTGTGTCCTTTGTTTACTGAGTAGTTTTAAAAGACGAAAATAAATTGGTTTGTGTCGACCTATCTGATTTTTTTATAAAGCTATATTTTTCTATCAAAGTTTACTACTGTGCGAGATATTTTATATTTTATCACTGTGCGCGTCAAGAAACTGGAGAGAAAAAAGAATTAAAAGCTGTTTCTAAAAATTAAATTTCAAAGCGTTTTTTTTTCTCATTTCTTATTGAAAAGGATCTAAAACTTCTAACCGGAGTAAGAAATCATAACATTCCATTGAAATGTTTGGTTCGGGCACAAATCACAGAGTGAGCACTAAAAGCTAAGTTCTGTACCTTCGACGAAGAAATCAGATTAGTATGAAGAAGTTAAGTTTTCGTGGCTCACTTGGATAGAGATTATGTTAGTATTTTGTTAAAAGAATTTTGAAATGTACAAAATATATTTATTCTTGAAGAAAAATTCATTAACATCGTTACGCCTTTTGGGTTCGGATGCAGAAGACGTAACGAGGTATTAATATTTGCTCTCTTAGCCAATTCACACAAAGAATTCAAATTAAAAAAATCTACCCACAAATAAACATCCAACAGTAGGGTTTAGTTAAAATCACTAGGTTATTTAACTTAATAATAATGATAAATTTAAATACCGATTGTTTTCTCAAAATAGTATAACTATACTAATAATCCGAAATCTCTTGGCGTAGAATAGAAATAAAACTTTCCAAGCTTTCGCACATCAACCAGATGGCTTTCTCAAGCAAGGTAGACAACGAACTGCAAACTGGATAATAGAACGTTTCAACAATTTGAACGTGTTGACTTGACAACACAATAAATGAATATGCGCAAACGTGATAATTCGAAGAAACGAGGTCACGTTGTTTCGACACGTGGTACCATGGTAGAAACCGCAGAATTATTTAAAGAAATGATTCCAAATAAGTGGCAACTCCAGAAAGACGCTATCATTGCAAGCCTCGCTGTTGGTCAAGATTTCCAAGGTTTAACGAATGGCAGTTGAATTGGGTGTGGAGTATGAAGCTAATTTCTTTGCATCACTCCACATAGTATCCGCGGACTTGAACTTGACTTCTCTTGATAGGGCAGTGGTTATTTTTCCGTCTTTTGTATCCCTTTTATGTTCTCTGATTCTAATTCTAAACGAACGTTTGGTCATTCCGACGTATAGTATCGCCTGGAGCCGTCCGGATATTGTACCGGGATGGCATAAACACCTGCCTCATTGAGAAGAGGGGGATTGTCAATATTTTTCTTCAAACGTTGTATATAAAGATGACAGAGACATTATGCAGACACCGAAGTTCATCCTCTTGAGCGCGTTTGTGAGTTGATAGGAAACTTTGGTATGTCGGAAATAGAGGCCAGGTAGCGAAGTTGCGGAATAGAAATATTAACACGACTGGTTCTGGCTTTTCTGATAAAGTTGTGCATCTGGTTCGGCGCATATCCTTCCTCAATAGCCAAATCGACGAAGTTTTTTAGTTCGGATTGTCTTGATCGAACATCGGATGAGACAGCGAAGGCTATTCTAATTGGAGAACTGAATAAGGCCGCCTTGTAATCATCAGGGCAGAATGAACTTCGGAGTATCAGGTCGGGAACGGAAGTGGGTTTATAATATACTTCCGTATGAAGGCGTTTATCATGCGATTTGGTCACTGGGACGTCGAGATAAGGTAAGGTACCATTGCGTTCAAGCTCCACAGTGAAATTGATCGTACGGTGTGTATAATTGATTGTATCGAGTAAAAACAGGAGAGTCTCCTTTCCGTGTGGCCATATTAAAAATACGTCGTCGGCATATCGTAGCCAGGTGGTAGGCCTTGGGGTGATGTTGGTGAATATATGTTGCTCAATGGGGCGAAGTATTGCCTCCGTGAGGACGGCTGAAAGCGAAGACCCCATCGGTCAATTTCGCTATGGAGCTTGAACACAATGGTACTTTACCTTACCTCAACGTCTCAGTGACCAAATCGCATGATAAACGCCTTTACACGGGTCTATTATAACCCACCTCCGTTCCTAACCTGATGATCCGCAGTTCATTCTGCCCTGATGATTACAAGACGGCCTTATTCCGTTCTCCAATTAGAAGAGCATTCGTTGTCTCATCCGATGTTCGTTCAAGACAATCCGAACTAAAAAACTTTGTCGAATTGGCCACTGAGGCAAGATATGCGCCGAACCAGATGCACAACTTTATCGGAAAAGCCAGAACCAGTCGTGTTAATATTTCTATGCCGAAATTTCGCTACCTGGGCTCTATTTCCTACATACCGAATGTTTCTTATCAACTCAAAAACGCGCTCAAGAGGATGAGCTTCGGTGTCGGCGTAAGGTCTCCGGCATCTTTATATACGATGCTTAAGAGAAATATTGACAATCCCCCTCTTCTCAATGAGACAGGTTTTTATACCACCCCGCTACAATATCCGGACAACTCCAGGTAATACCTGATCGGAATGACCAAACGTTCGTTTGGAATTAGAATCAGAGAACATAACAGAGATACAAAAGACGGGCAAATAACCACGGCCCTATCAAGAGAAGTCAAGTTCTAGTCTGCCTATCCTATGTGGAAGTGATGTAAAGAAATTAGCTTCATACTCCGCACCCAAATCTACTGCCATTCACGAAAACTTGGAAATCTTGACTAGCAGCGAGGCTTGCAATGATAGCGTCTCTCTTGAGTTGCCACTTATTTAGAATCAATTCTTCAAATAATGCTGCGTTTTCTATCATGGTACCACGTGCCCAACCAACGTGACCTACTTTCTTCGAAATATCACGTTTGCGCGTATTCATTTAGTGTCTAGTCAAGTCAACCAGTTCAAATTGTTGAAACGTTCTATTATCCAGTTTGCAGTTAGCTGTCTACTTTCCTTGAAAAAGCCACCTGGTTGATAAGCGAAAGCTTGGATAGCTTTATTTCTATTCTACGCCAAGAAAGTTCGGTTTATTAGTATAGGTATACTCCTTTGAATATAATCGGTGTACAGTTCCTACTTATTAATTAGTGATTGTTTTACTTATTTTCAGTATCATTCATTATTTCTTTCAACGTCTTTGTACCTCTCGTCAGGAAATTTGAGTATTATTACCTGATATTTAGGTCCGGTTAGTAAAATTTTCATAAGATGCTTTTATTAAATTTCATGGAAACTGCCATATATATTTCATGAAATGAAATTCAAAGTTCAAAACAGAAAATAACATCTGTGTTAATATGCATGAATCTAGTGAAGTGAAAAGAAAAGGCCATGTAACGTATCAGTTTTAAGAAGAGCCCAAGAAATGAGAGAACAGAAATGGGATGAAAGCTGTAGAAACAGAGGATGACATAATGAGAAATGGACAGCAGAATGAATGACATTTTAGGAAGAATTGCATGGATGTTCAAGATTTAGAAAAAACAGAATTAGGTAAAAAGAAATGGAGCAGCTAATTTACAAAGGACGACGAGAAGATTTGTAAGAAGTATCGTGCTGATGCATAATTTCATGCAATTTTTTTCACCGTACTACAGGAATGTATTACATCAGAAGGGAAACGGAATCAATCAGCAACGTACGCCCCTTCCATTGTTTATGACGCTGTCCCAACGTCTGGATAGGTCTGCAATGCCATTCTTGAAAAAACGTGCAGATTTTGCTGCGAAAAAATCATCAAAGATATTCTGGAGATCAACATCATTGTTGAACGTCCTGCCACGTGGTGCATTCGACAAAGATCAGAACAGGTGATGGTCTGAAGAGGAAACATGTCGGAAATAGGCTGGATGTGGAAGGATATCCCATTTCATGCTCTAAATGGACATTTTGGTCATGTTTACACTTTGAGGGTGTGCGCGTCATGTTGGAGAAGGACACCATGGCGCATATATGGCCCTTTCTGCTGAATTGCTCCCTCCACACTACGGAGTTGCTCACAATAGAGTGCAGCGTTGATGGTCCGATTCCTCGGCAGCATTTCCCAGTGAATAATGCCTTCCACGTTCCACCAGACACACAACATGATCTGCGCAGGATGAAGGTCATGTTTTGTACGTGGTGTGCGCGTTTTGTTTGGACTTAACCATTCCCTCCGATGCCTGAAATTCACGTACGTGCACCACTTTTCAATTCCAGTAACAATACGTGACAGAAAGGGTTTGAGTTGCTGAGAACATTCCCAATAACGGGCGAGCAAGGAACCACATATGCAACACGCTGATTCTTGTGGTCCTCGGCGAGGGTGTGAGGCACCCAAGATCCCAATTTCTGGACCTTTCCGATATGTTCCATGTGTAAAACCACGGCGGCCTGATCACATTCCATCTCGGTGGACGATTCGCGTGTGGTTTGATGCGGATCTAAATGGATGAAATGGTTCAAACGATCCTCATCAAAGTGAAATGGACGACCTGAGCGTCGGGAGTCGTCGAGGTCAAAATTGCCACCTATAGGAACTATAATGAATATGGCTTTTAACTAAGCCAATTAACGTGAATATAGCTTCCTTCAATTATAATGTAATGAATTTAGCTTCTTCTAAGCTAACGCTTCTTCTAATGGTTGTTGTGTTATTAATTATGTATAAACTTTCCTGTTAGTAGTGTAGTAATAATAATAATAATGCTTATAACTGGTAGTAATGTTGTAGTAGTAATTAAGATAAATAAAGTCTTATACTGGTTGTTACTAATAACACTAAATGAAATAAACCTAACAGCCAGACAGAGGTCTGACAGTACTATGAACTGAGAAAGACGTACTTACGACAACAATATTTTATTTGGTCAACTTCTCGCTCTCACATAAACGAACTCTCTTTATACAGCACAAGCTTTCTGACACATAAACCACAGCTCACTTCGTACAACAACAAACGCTCTCACTATACAACAACAAACGCTCTCCTTCACATAAACCAACGCTCTCCGTACAACAACAAACGCTCTCCGTAGGTATCGTTGAACGCGCCTATTTATACTGACTACCACCACGTCATGACTTACACTCATTGTCAGATCTCATTCAGCGGGTGAAATAACATCTCGTTCAGTAAGAAGATAATTTACATAGGAAAATAAAATAACCAGAGATAGTAAAAATCAAAAGGAAAGTGAATCGAGAGTATACGTTACAGAACCTCTCAAACCATTTGCGGACTGTCCTCGGAGCAATAGCATTCTCCCCATACCATGGGCGGCTCGTCAGATGACGAAAGTGAGGCGAAATGTTTCTCATATAAAGAAAATTTTACATCTGTAACATATATTGCGCCTTTAATTGTGCATCTCAACGAAACAATGAAATTTTTATTCTTATTAGTGAATTTGCTCAAAAAAATATTCAACAGGAGAATGAATCCTTAATTTATGAGCATTTAATTTATAAAGTTTGAATACTGATTTTACTAAGAGGTTGAAATGAGCATGCTTTGAGCACATGAGAGGCGATCGCAGCAAACCACGCGATCATGGTACAAGACTAAGCATGTTCCCTGATCATGACTTCCAGCGAGGTCCTGAGGCGATAGTTCACGCCGCTTAAATTCGGCTAGCATCTTTTTTTCTATTGGAGGATACAATCCAATGGGAGCGGACGGACCTAAGCTTATGCCGTAGGCAAAGTCGCTCTTTGAGGAGACAACGCATTTTGCCTCAGCGCGCGATGCGAGTGCCTACGTTGCTACTACATGCCCACAAAGAGTTTTCGTCAAGTGTTTGCTACTACATGCCCACAAAGAGTTTTCGTCAAGTGTACAGTGAATTTTCTATTTGTATATTGACTTTTTGGAAAGTGTATCTTCGATAGTAGCTAGTTAAATGAGAAATGCCCTGAAATTTCCCATTTTATTATTAACTTAGTAATAAATTTAGATTTATATATATATTTTTTTAGAATTGAGCTCATTCATGAAAAATAAACTAGATGCACTCTGTTGGAGAAAAAACAAATTGTCACCGGTAATAATCTGTTCTGATTTCTTCCATGCTTCAGTTACTTGATATGTTTTTACGAGTTATACAGAAATGTACTTCAAGCTTGACTTCTCTTGCACATCTTTACCACGTGCCAGAGCCTTAATTTTTGACCCACGTTACATACACGATGCATCTTCGCCGACTCACCTCTGATTTGTATTCTGGTCTCTTCAAACACTTTGTGAGAAAGTACTTTTCTTATTAAAATTATTTACTTTAATGTTGTTGAGGAGCGGACTTACGATTCGTGCTGTGCGTGATGCAATGACCACCCAGGATGACGAAATTGAACGCAAAATATGCTTTTCCGAACAGGAGGGACAACATAATAGAAAAAAGGTGAACCATTTCCCCCTCTACTGTTTCTTTCCATGAAGTATGCGTTTCTTTCCTTCTGAAATGGTTTGAAATTATTCAAGTCTTCTCCTTCTACTGTGCTTCACGTCTTCCTGTAATTTTGTTCAGTTATAGTCAAATAATATATTGAGCTCCATTAGAACATATAAACATCAAATCGCTTCATTACAAAATTTTATCTTTTTATTTTTTTATCTCTTTTATAATTTCTTTGTCTCTGATAACATATACGTATGTTATGGGCTGGGTCTTCGCCTCGCCATAATTTTATCCCACGAGAAGCTATTGAGGCCACTCGACAAACTTGTGCCGACAGCACAAAATCTCTTGTTAAACTCGTAGAGGAGCAGATGTCGTAAATGTTCATTCCTCTCCACTTGGCACTTCATACTTCCGGACCTGAAAACTAAACTAACCATTAGCCACAATGACACAACGCAATATGATTTAGATACGCGATTTTACTGGCTACATTTTGATATACAACTGGCCATCTGCACCGTTACTACTGACCTGGGAAACACTCGTGAAATAAAACGGCATGAAATTATGCTTCAACCCAATATTTGGTTATATTTCATTTTTGAAAAGAAACATTTATTTTTCATTCATACGAGGTATTAAGAAAGACAATTCTACACGTTTCGAGATTAATTACATTTCTGGATCACTTCAGCGCAATCTGCTATATTGCATAATTTTTCATAATTAAATGTATCAGTCTCTAACAGTTTCTTCACTTTCTTGGCGAAATAGTACTCTTCCCTGTGAAAAAACTTGTCTTTCATCAATTGGTATTTCTTTTAAGGAGATTTTTTCAAAAGGATTTAGGACTAAGAGTTCTTGAAGAAAAAATAAAACAGAGAAAGGAGGAAAATGAATCATAAAAACACATATGTAGTTTGAAATGAAAGTATACATACATTTAACATTTTGAGTTCAATCGATAAATTGTCTTCTACAGTTTTGCTGAGATTTTGTTCAATTTTATCAGGGCAAGGTGTGACATTTAAGACGGTGCTGCTAAAGATGGTTGCAATCATACTTTGAGGTTGCTTCCATGCAGCCGAGAATAATGGAGGTGAAGTTCAGTTGCTCAAAAGCCGTTATTGGTTTTAGAAAATATAAAAGGCTACCAAGGTATATCTGTCTTTAAGACTGAGTAAGGCTTGTCATTTCATTTAGCTTCCTCTAAAATCAAATTGTGAATATTTTGATGCCAGTATAATGCAATGGATGATTTCTTTAAATCACAGTTCTTTACTTGTATTTCGTGATCCTTTAGTTTGGAGCGCAACTGTACAAATCTGGCTTACTTGAGGAAGACCACACTCATAAGAAACTTGGTAAATTTTTCATGAACATCTTTAACTGAATCTTTGAACTTAGAGAGATTCATTTTGTTGATATGTTTTAAAGTCATTTTCAAGAATTCTGGAAATTTTGCGACGAATCTCAGGATCAAATGAATGTCACCATTTTTTTATTGATTAAGCAGGTATGATATTCAGTGGAAAGACAGGATTTGGTATCTTAAACCTTTTTGGGTGGTACCAGTACTTGAAGATCGGCAGTTTGAGTGCTAAGCAATAGTTCTAAGAAAATCGAGTTCCAACTTTAAACAATCCTCAGCTGCGCAAATATGCATTACAAGATATATATATATATACATAAGCATAGAAAGCAATATATTTCAGTTGATTAGAACGACTAGATTTAACACATAGGCAAAGAAAGGGCGAATGATTTACGCAAAACTATACTAACGGGAGTCCGTCGATTGGAATACAGGAACGCCCAAAAATGCGAGGCAGTAAATGTTTTCCATCTCGTAACTGAACTGGCTAAACCATTCGCTATTTCCTGACTTATTTATTAATACTTTTTTGTCGTTCTGAAGGGTTATTAATATTATGTAATATTAATAACCCTTCAGAACGACAAAAAAGTAATGTCCTTTATACTTAAGTATATCATGTAACATACTTCGTCAAATGAAGATTGTACAGAGGAGGAAAATTTTCTTGAAAATATTGTAGCATGCAGAGACTACAACTTTTTTAATTCTGATACCGAGGTCAAACGTTTTAGGTACACAAGACCAGCCTATACGCTGACTCATTTAACTCATCGATCAAGAGAAAAAGTGCCATTTCGTTTGTTCCAAACATTTACTTCAAACTTTCCAGCGTCCTCAACAATTTTAATGTCATAATGATTTTCAAACCTATTAAGTAAGTGGCTTCCTCTGAACTTAAACATACTGTTGGATGTTTAAATTCATGGTAAATTTACTGAATTACTTTTAAGTGGAATCTTTTGCATGTAGGACAGAACCTCATAACCTCACATTTCCGCATGAATGAAAACAAAGCATAACTTTAATAACTGTGAACTGAATAAATCATTCGCAGCTCAAAGTCACAAATTTCTGTTCAAAGAACTAAACTGATGAAGAATCTTGACTCAATCCTAAAACGATTAATATTTTTCAAAACCATTGAACACTTATTCGCTAACTTTACTTCTAGTGCATTTCTTTCATGTGCGTGCAAATAACGTGCAAAAAGCAACCGTCGATATCACCGGTATAGTCTCAACAAACAGCAAACAAATCACACTATTTGTTCCGGTACAGATGAACTGTCACCCAGAGAAACCGAAGTAGGCAATTTATCAAGAATTTAAATTGCACAATGCTACAGTCAACCAACTTCATATTAATTTGGTTTATAAGAGGTCTTACGTTTCTCGTTTAATTTTAAGATTCCAAGGTGCTGCTCCGAAAGTTTAAAACTTTTATGATGCCAACATTATTTGACTGTTTTCTGGGAACTAAAACGATTTGTCCTTAGCTTAAAAATTCAGTACCGGAGGCACTAAGCTGAAAATCTGCACCTGCTTTTCAAAAATGATGGCTTTCTTGTGCGCCAAAGAACTTCAATAATTTAAAGGATTACAGCTGTTCGCTGCAAAGTGAACTAGGATTTTCTCCTTCCGACATTTAGAAGCAAAGATGTCGTGACCCAAAACACCCCTAGTGAGAAAAGTGTGCATCAGGAAAATAAGGAAGTTTACGAAAAATCCTCATCATCGCTATAACTTTGCAAGAATTTCGTTTGTGTTGTCAGAGTTGAAGGTTGCAGAAAGAAAATATTCTTCTCTTATACTTGAAGAAACTCAGGCATTGTGCCAAGTATGTGTGTTTCGGCTTTCAACTGCAAGTATAAATTTATGCCGCCTAGCGGGATAAATTCAACAGCAGGGAGGCTAGAAACGAATTTATGCCGCCTAGCGGGATACGTTGGACTGCAGGGAGGCTAGAAACTTCGTGAAAATCTTTGGTTACACTTCTATCTGCCCGGTGCGTAAGGCTTTTTTTATTTTTTATTTTATTTTTTGTTATTGCTACTACCATAAACACTTTTTATCGCTAAAAGCGGTATCCCGTCCGAAACTTGAGTTCACTGATTCCAAGAAAAGAAGAGAACCCGCGCAGTAGGACAAGCACACCACCCATGCTTCACTCGGGATTCGAATCCGTACCCGAGCTTGGGCGACTAACCAGATTCCGATTCTCTGACCATACGGCCACCTGGATCAGAGAAGAAAATTTTTGCAGCAGAACATTCTTAAAGGCTTCAGTACCAAAAAAGATTTTACCTGCTCATCGTCCACTAGGAAAACTGCCACATCTGAAAGTAGAACGAAAATCACAATACTTACGAACAAAAACACATCATTCTCGTGCAAAATTAATTTTCCTAATATGAATTACAAATTGAGATACAACGTCTCTAGTGATTTAGTAACAGATAAAGTAATGGTGTTCCTATTTACATTTTTTTAGCATAAGAGTACGTTTGAATGTCAAACGTTAGCTAAAAATGAATTAAGTGAGCTGATGACTCCTTGCCAAATGTACCACAATACCGGATGGAATTCCGGAATATGCCTTTATATAGCGAGGACGTAGTAAATATTTACATGCCAAAACATGCAAAATATTAATTTTGAAAGTTCAATTAGGTATATTAAGTAAGGTAATGATCACATGAAAATAATGAGAAAGATTACTGAAAAGAATATTTCTTTTCAAAAGATTCTTTTAATAGCATTACATGAAGAGAGCGAAAACATTAATTAAACAAGATTAATCATGAAAGAAATACGGGATTACGCCATATAATACAAATTTTGAAGATGACAATCCGATTTTTGGCGTAAATGTGAAGTCAGATAATATCCGAAAACTTTAAAATTTTCATCGTCCTGGAGCGGGACTCGAACCCGCGTCTCCCAGAAAACGCCCGGGTATGCTAACCACTACACCACCCAGAACGACCAAGTTTCAAGTTTCCGATTATCTGACTTCACATTTACGCCAAAAATCGGATTGTCATCTTCAGAATTTGTATTATATGGCGTAATCCCGTATTTCTTTCATGATTTATCTGCTTCTCCGGGCAAACACGGGATAAGATTCTTAACCTCCAGATTCGCTAAACATGAATGCCGGTTGCTTCGACTAGCGAATCCTGTGATGGTTAAATTCAAATTGATCGGAAACTTGAAACTTGGTCGTTCTGGGTGGTGTAGTGGTTAGCATACCCGGGCGTTTTCTGGAAGTCCCGCTGTAGGACGATGAAAATTTTCAAGTTTTCGGATGTTATCTGACTTCACATTTACGCCAAAAATCGGATTGTCATCTTCAAAATTTGAACAAGATTAATCTGTGAAAAATATTGAAAATGCTTGCACGCATTGTTTGATTGGCAAGGATATAATTTACATACAAAATGCAGGAGGCGAGTACGTATCATAAAGTTGAAGAAACATTTTAAATATGAACTGTTGCAAATCATTCGTGGCACTGATAGAACATTAACACCAAATGAAATAATAAATTTGTTTCTAGATGTAAAGAAATTCAAACAATGGCAAAAGTTTACGTAGCTGTTTTGGTAATACAGTTAAACGCACAAATATCGTCTCAGTTCTCTGGAGATACACAAAGTTCAGTTGAAATTATAATTTTCAGTGTTTTTTCTAGAAATATATGGACTTGGAAAAACCTCACACTAGTGGAATTGCAAATTTACGTCCGCATAATTCCTTTCGTTTTTGGAATTCGTTTAAAAAGGATTTATTTTAACCTTAGTTCAGCACCCATTTATCTGATTACTATAAATCTATCGGCTTATAGGAGCGCATAACAAAGGGAATAACGTTGCGTGTTTGATTAAACAGAAGCAAAAAATAAACGAACCGAAATTTTTAAACTCACAGTACTACGCAACCTTATCATATTGCAATACAGTCGAGTTTTCTTAACAATATGAACTATGAGGCAAACTTACATTGATTTAATACTGATACCTGTATGGAAGTTTAATGTATTGGATGCCTGTATGTACGTTTATTGCTTTAGTATGTCAGTCTAGGGTACTGAATTTGTTACATTTTTTATAATTCTAAACGCCTGTGCTATATTAAATACGCTATTTGGCGACATTACTTACGTACATATTTAATCAGATGTTTTAATGAGTTTTAAAATTACAGATATACAGTCTGTCCGAAATAAATTACTGTAGTTGTTCTGAATAAATTACGAAAGCCTGAAAGTTATGTTTTACATGTTTTCCCAAAACGACATGCTGAATAGTAAAATTGGTATAATTTCATTCATTCCTATGCAGATTCGAGACATTTTGTCTGTTCGCATAAAACAAAAACAAATATTTGAATCTTCGAATAATGCCATAACATAAAATTTGCTGAGACTTGCCATTTGTCTGTACACAAACAAATTTATCTCATAATAAAACTTTGATAATCTTGGATCAAAAGTGGTTCTGGAGCTCCTTGGCTAATAAATTTAACTTGGCAGGGAAGTTTGACCAACAAACGTACCACATGTGTTCTCCGCAAACGGTGCTTACCTTATTCAGGCATCTATTCTGTTTGTTATCTTATTCACAAATGAGGCGGTATACTGTACATAAAGGGGTAGCATTCTATTAACTCTCATTTTTGGTAAAACATTTTACTGACGTGTTCCTTCCATTTATTTTCAGTACTATCAAAGATAGGAGACTATTGTGTAATTCCTTTTTCACCGTCGTTATGCTTCCTTTTGAATCAATTTGTACTCCGGTTACACGGCACTTGCATATATGTTTCATTATATACTGCTGGCCACTCAAAATGCAACACCAAGAAGGAAGCATCTGATGGGCCTGAAATTCGCAGCATGCGTCGCCCGCGAGAGGACACACAAACGATTAGCATTGCAGTGCATGCAGTGCATATGCAAATCATGTGGGCCCGGCACGCCACCGAGAAGCACTATAAGAAGGGTGCACAGAAGGCGGGGTGTAAGTAGTGGAAGTGTGTTGTGTTGCCGGACCTGTGCGTTGGAAGCTTCCTGATGCTTCGTCACAGCATACGTCAGTCATTCCAGCACGTTTCGGAGTTCCACAGAGGACGAATAGTGGCTTATCGCGACAGCGGTTTATCGTACCGAGACATCGGCGCCCGTATGGGACGACATCCAGTCACAGTGAGGTTAGTATGGATTCGGTGCCTGCAGGAGGGACGGACGGACCAACGTGAGTGATTGCCGCAGCCGCGGCACACCACCGAACGAGAGGACCGGCATGTTGTGCGGTGGGCATTGACGGCTCGCACCGCTATATCACGAACGTTATCGCAAGAATTAAGGTGTGCTAAGCAACAACCTGTTTCAGCTCGTACCGTTCGACGTCGTCTGCAGGAGCGGAGGACTTATCGCACGACTCCCATTGCTCCGATTACCATTGGCGTTACACCACCGGCGAGTGCGGCGGCAGTGGGCCGTTGAACGCCCCACCTGGAGTACGGAATGGCACGACATTGTCTTCTCCGACGAATCCCTCTTCTGCCTGCAAAACCACAATGGTCGGATCCACGTGTGGCTGCACCGCGGCGAAAGACTGTATGACGCCTGCATTGTACACCACCATACCGGTCCGTCGCCTGGCGTTACGGTTTGGGGCGCAATCGGATATCATACCCGCACCCCTCTGGTACGCATCGCCGGTGCACTCAACAACCACCGCTACATCTCCGACGTTTTAGAGCCTGTAGTCCTCCCTTACCTGCAGGACCTGCCAGCGGCTACGTTTCAACAGAACAATGCACTCCCGCACGTGGCACGCATCTGCAACAATTTTTCGCAGCCCACCAGGTGTTATTGCTGCCGTGGCCCGCCTGTTCTCCCGATATGTCGCCCATCGCACACGCCTGGTCGCTGATCGGCAACCGAGTGGCCCGGCAAGTACCACCCTCGGCTACGCCTGATGAACTGTGGCAACGTGTGGAAGCAGCCTGGACCGACATACCCCAAGCCTACATCCAAAGCCTCTTTCGTTCGATGCCGCGGCGTGTAGCGGCCGTTATTGCCGGCCATGGGGGCCACACGAACTGTTGATGTATGCGTGTTCCGCAAGTCGCACGGGCCTGTAAGCTCAATCGTTTCATCTTTGTATCTGTTGTTATGTGTCCAGTAAATCTGGCTTTGCTATATCGTGTCCTTCTTGGTGTTGCATTTTGGGTGGCCAGCAGTGTATTATACTTGTCCATCTGCACACTCTGAAGAATACATCTTTGTTGAACAGTCCCAGTAGTGCTAAGGTGAAGCCTTATTTAAAAGAAAGTTATATAGAAATTTTCATGATCTCTAATTTTGTTATGGTGTTAAACAATTTCGAGCCTATGAACAAATAAATTGAATCTCCTTTATTATCTATGAAAAACTAATGAAACTTTTGATAAACATATTCCAATATGGTCCCGTGATATCAAGACCATCATTACCTGTAGAACTAAATGGAAATAAAATTATCAAATCTTAACTGATTTTTAGATCTGAACACGAAACTGATATTGAAATTTTTAAATTGGATCTTGTTTTCAAGTTACAGAAGGGATTCCATATCAGCGATTTAATGCTGAGTAAGTGTTTATGCGTGGATGAATAATTCAGGATCTTCCCTGCCTTTTTTAGTGCCCATGATATGGAGAGAACCGTCAGAATACGTCGCAGACCGTTACTTCTGTATCTTCCCTGCCATTCCGAAGGGATACCAAAAAGATTCAGTGGACTGTGTTGCACCCAAATTTACGATCTGCTCTGAGTCCAATGTGTTACGGTAAAGGACTATCCATTTCCGTAACCGCAGACAGTTTTTCCTCAGACTGTGATGAAGAACAACAGGATGAACCAGAAGTTGCAGCGCTGCCATTCACGAGTCTATGCTGTATATCAACAGTTTCAGAATTTCTTTGGAACGTGACCTCTGCTGAACCACAGATGATCATGAATAACGAAATTTATGATCTCCTCAGGGATCTCTAACTGACAACGAATAAGACAGAACTCTGGGGCTTAATGCGGAAAGAGTGAAATCTTCTTGAGGGCACTGTATAGGTGAAGCATTTAGCTCCCGACAAAAGGATACGCAGCAGTTCTTCAAAACAAAAGGTGAACTGATTCGCTATGAAGACATCTTCGCTTGTTAGCAGCAATGAACACAAGGCACAATGACGAAGAAGGGATACTATTGATAGACTCTTCTAAGGTTAGTCTAAAATCTGCGCCCCCTCACAAAGGGAATATGCTGCTTTTAATCACTGTTGGCTATGCGGCCCACACGAAGGAAACGTACGTAAACATGCAGAACACTATCATCTGCGTGAACTACAAATTGTGAACACTCTATTCTGGTAATTTGAAGGCAATCGTCATTTATTTTGTACTGCAAAAGGGTTACATGAAGTTTTCTTGGTTTCTGTGCGAATGGGATAGTTCTCTTGGTTTCTGTGCGAATGGGATAGTTCTCTTGGTTTCTGTGCGAATGGGATTGGTTTCTGTGC
This sequence comes from Macrothele yani, assembly GCA_039090855.1. Lineage (NCBI taxonomy): Eukaryota > Metazoa > Arthropoda > Arachnida > Araneae > Macrothelidae > Macrothele > Macrothele yani. The sequence goes on from CM076994.1 coordinate 81,047,446, forward strand.
GAATGGGATAAATGGTGCTCAGTACAACAAGAAGAATTTAACTCACTGTAAATGCCTTACACCTAGAGTGAAGAACGTAGCTTTTGAGCAACAAGTAGATCTTGGAACAGTGTTTGTCCTCCTCTGCATATGAAACTAGTCCTCATGGGAAAGGATAATGACGAAAAGGCAGCCTGAAATGCGTTCCGCTGTGATTCTTTAGTGTATGTTTGTTTTTGCTTATTTTGAGGGTTAACGATCGCCGTCACCGTGAGCAAATCCATGGGAGCGATCTGACATGTTTCAAATGAATTTTCTAAGAAATGTAAGAACCCGCAATCCCAGGAGCTTGTGAAGTATCTCATAAGTTCGTACGAACAACGGCGTTCAAATCACTGAAGATGCATTTCCTCCTTTCAAACTTGGATTTCTTTCCGGCTAACTGTAGTGCTGTAAGCGATGAACATGGCGGGCATTTCCATGGGAATATCTCAGCACTGAAGTAGAGATACAAAGGAAATACAGGGTTTCCATCTTGCCGACTATTGTAGTATGGTGGAAACGAATGATCCAGAAGTTCTGCAATAGCTTCAAACCAAAAGGCATAATATTAACGCAGAAACGTTCATATCTGTATTCCACTCTCATATAACAAGATGCTAAAATTGTACATGTTAAATTTCAAAAAATAGAAAAATGTTACATATTATATATGAACCAAAAATCTTTTACCTCAAAAACCCAAACCCAAAATAAGATGGTTGTTTGGTATACAAAACGTTTAGTTAGTATATAATGTGCCGCCTCTGGAAGTAGTGCAAGCTTGGAAATGATGGGACCATATTGGAATCTCATTAGTCCACAATCTTGTTCACTTGCCTCGGGTGACGCCTATTGTTTAAGCTGCGCTCAGTGCAACTACGCTGAGGAATCTTTATAATGTTCTTTCTTTGAATCTTAAAAAGAGGAACAACACAGTGAGTGAAAAGTCAATAATAGTCACTAGCAAATGAAAGGTATTTTGTGTACTCCGGGTATCTGGGGAGGTCTATAGGTTAGCAATTTCTCTCCCTAGGGTATTTAATATATTCCAGTTGAACTGTAGTCAGGGGAAAATACTGGTACTGTACATATTAAATTTGTTTTATACCTTGTTGTTCATAAAATGCGTTGATAATTTTAGCGCTGGGGGGTCATGAATTATCAAGCATTAAGGTGAAATCTAAGCTCATTGAATTGATATAGGAATTGATTGACTGATTGACATAGGATTCGAGAGTCTCAGGCTGTCACTTTTCATCACAGGAGGTTTAAAAAACATAAAGGCCAAAATGTTCTGATTGTCTTTAAGGAGTTTCAGACTCTGTGTGTTGAAATATTTTAAATGCTGAACACAACACTTACATTACCACCAAAGTTCTCAGTGGTTGATAAAGTAATAAAAAACAAGGAACATAACATACAACGGTTTATTTGCTTCCTGGTTTACGAATTACGCTTATAATCACAACGTCTCTTTGAGCACTTCACAGAGATTCGTTGCTATCACAAAATTAAATTCTTTTGTAAGACTCGTTAAATCTGTATATCATCGTGATGGCATGCGCCAAAATACAGTCAGTGAATCCTTGTACCATTACCACACGCCTTTTTACTCTAAACGTCGCTTTTGTTTTCCTTTGACTTATTGTCAACAGTAGTCGAAAAGTATCAGGAATTTGGTGAAGTGTTGTGCCGTTCAGAACAAAACTCTAGGGGAGAAGTAATTGACGTAACAACAGAAACTCAGAAAGGAAAGTCCGATTATAGATATACGCCACAAGGTATGCATGGAAACCAAATCAAAGACCATGCAACTACACAGTCGTCAATAAAAGCACTTCCTTTCCTGATGTCATAAATCGTTCAAAGGGTATCAACTTTTCGCCATAATTCATGTATTCTAACCATTTTCAGAGATAAATGTGGCTCATACGCCCGCACGACCGTACTCAACGGCTCCAGACGACATTGTTGTGACATCATCTTAAAAGGGCACATAGATCTACGAGTATGTATTTCACAGTTTCGGTTAGAGTAGAGATGGGCACTTTGTGATGGTTGCGACGAGTTCCGCACTCACACTGGGAGTATTTGTTTTTCGATTCCTTTTGACAAACAATACGGTGTTGCTATCATTTTCATAGGTTGTCATCCTTTGACAATCCGCAACAGCTCACTGGACAACTTCTCCATGTGTTTGAAATTGGTTTCAGAGAGTTGAGATCCTAGTATGGTTGACACCAAATATTTTATTTTTTGATTGGAGGTTTAACGACCACCATGAGCAACTCAACAGGATGTAAGCAGTCGCCCGTCCTTATTTTAGGGTCACTGGTTCCAGGTAAGGGAGAGAGCCAGTGCCATAAGACAGACACAACGTCCATGCCTCACTTGGATTAGAAGCCAGACCCCTTTCGGACGAATGATCAGAAGCCATCGCGTAGACTACTGCGCCACCAAAGAATAGAACTATTTATGTGATTGACTTGCAAGCCTCTAATCTTAAAACAAACTGCATCAATCTGAAATTTCTTGTCTTCTTCGTTGCGATATGACGAGGGGAATGACTATTGTCAATATACGCTGAAACATTTCACTTTGTACTGATAATCCCTGAGTTAAAGCTATCTTATTTTCAAGCTTTCTGATTCTTGTGTGTATTTACCTCTGCGTGAATCGCCGTCTTACAAGTTTTTTGACATTTAAATATTTTTATACGGCAGCACAAAAATTTCATGGGCGTTGTGTCTCTGTTACTTTGTTTGTTATTTACAATCTACCTTGCAGTATTGGGCTAAACGGAGAAATTCAGATTAGAGGCATTCATTTGAATTTCACCGATTAAGTTTCTTACGAAGAACGGCAGTTATTCCATTTTCCTCGCTCTTTTTCTTGTTACACAGAGATTTTACAGAATCTACGGGACTGTACGGTCACGTAAAGAAGTGTTACTAATCACTGTATTTGCAAATTTGTCGCGATGGAGGCGTTGCTTCATCCAGCTCGGTATCCCAAACAAATTTGCTACGCTCCGTAGTTAAACCACCTTCACAGGTTATGCATCTATTTAATTAGAAGGTACCACTGGTGTGAGTTACAGACGACGGCAAATTCCCCGATCAAATGTGAACTAGCAGTTTAAAATTTAGCGCCGTTATTCTAAAAGGCTTTGGTTGTGGGTGCTGCTAAGAGTTTTTTTAAAGAAAGAGCTTTTTCTTATTTCTTGTTACTTTCTTTCTTTTCTCGCAATCTTCAAAGCGTGATGGGAAAGAGAAACGTACCTTATTTCCGAAGGCTGTCCTCTGAGGCTGCATGCCTGATATTTGAAAGCCGTTTGCGAACGCACGTCGCAACACTCATTCATTTAGCCAGGAAGCGAAGGAGAAATATGAGACATGAAATTAGATTAGTTCACGACATGCAGAGGTAGAGAGATACCAGCGTTTCTGTTTCAGTGAAGAAAGCACATTTATTTGAATTATATATATTCTCAGCGTCAGCATTTCGTCATTTGTTCAAATGTTTCTGATCCTAATTTAATGTTTAACGCGTCTTTTCAGAAGTCACTTAAAACACGAGTTAAATTATAACTTTTAAAATTAGTCCGCATTATATTTGAAACGCCACATGCCTTCTCAAAACAAAAGATGATTTTCACCAAAGAAAAATAACTTAGTTGATTAAAAACTAATCTTACCTGGCACATCTTTGACTCAAAAAGTAAACAAAAACAGTGTCTAATGTTTTTTCTTAATGCTCAGAAAAGCGCTTAAGAGAAGAAATTACTGTAAATTAGCCGCATTCATGAAATTTGGATTTTCTTCTGATGTGAATTGTATAGTTATTAAAGCATTCTAAAAAGTATTGCAGAAGAATTTTCTAATTTTCAAACGATATTTTTTTACATTACTGTTTATGAAAATTGCAACGCTATGTATGACTACTGGTGTTATCTTGAAACTTATAGGATATGTACAACAGTTTGGGACATGCAAATGACTAAAATGTCAGTAAAAATTCGCATGCCGTTTCTGAGGAGCACCCACTGAACTGTCCGGTCTTGGGTATAATAAGCTTGCTCAAACTAGATGTTGCAATCAGTGAAGAGTCGACATTGAGTCCAAAGGGTGTTTCTTGTATTTCACTGTGTCCTGTCACCGAAGAAGGTCACATTATGAATACCTGATGGAATTTGAGAGAGGAAGGATTATTAGGATGTAAGATTTTTCTACCGCGAAATAGCCACTCGTACGGAACGAAACGCTTGTACAGTGAAGCGAACGTAGCGTCAGTGGATAGAGGAGGCTCGGGCGCACAGCAATCCGGGAAATGGGGCGAAAAATCACACGACTGCACGGGATGACAGACACTACTACCGCGTGGCAGTGACCGATAGCACAGCGGCATCCACGGTGTTAGAGCAGCAGTAGAACACTGCCACAGGTTAGGCTTTTCCCTCCAGCACAGTTCAACGTCGTCTGCTTAATAGAGGATTGGTCGGTAACTCCCATTGCTGCGCATTCCTTTGATTCTCAACCACAGACGCCTCAATCTGCAATGCGGTCTGGAACACAGACATTGGCGCACTGATTGCCAACAGTTCGTGCTTTCTAACGAGTCATGATTTAACTTGATGCACAATGATGGTCCCATTCCTGTTCACAGACATCGTGGTGAACGGCACTTTGCAGGAACATACTGTCTCAACGCCAAGCGTCATAGCTTGGATCACGACTGGATTAAATTTGAGATCTCGCTTGATACAAATTGTGGAGTTAGAGATGCATCAGGGATGCTTTAGAGGCAGAACATATACACTTCCTTCAGAATTGTCCTGGCGCTGTATTCCAGGACAACAACGCTCGGTGCCTCGGAATGTCCCATACCTTTTCCACGCACGGTAGATACCGCTTCTTTCCTGGCCTGCACGTTCACCGAATATGTCCCACATCCAAGATGTTTGGGACATGGCAGCTAAACGACTGTCCCGTTAAGATCCTCCTCCAGTCACCCAGGACGATATCAAAATCCTGTTCCATTTGATGTCATGTTGTGTAGAGGCTGTTATTTTTGGCTGTTATTTTTGCTAGAGGTGGTTTCACACGACACTGAGTTGGAAACAAAAAAAATGTTGTATAGCTTCACAAATGTATAAAGTTATATCTTGTAACATCAGGAGGCTGTGATATAAATTTGATTTGAATCGCGTTATTCTTTCTTTGTGTTGCAATTTTCACAAACAGTTGTGTAATTTATTTCCTTATACTCTCTTGTAAGGAAAAATTTGTATATGAGAAAGTTAAATAAATACGTATTAAAGTAGATTCCGGTTAATTGGGACACATTGAGGTTAGCACTATTTGGCTGAATTAAGCGGCTATCGCAGTTATGCGGAACTTAATCCCAAAGAACTACTTTGGGATATTCTTCAAGAATTGTCCCAAACAAACATCTGCCCGCATTAGCCGATGGTCCCATTAACTGGAATCTGCTGTACTTCAATTAAAAGAATAAATGTATGATGATATAAAAAAAATTATACTGTACTTTCATTCCTCGAATCGTGAAATTGTTAGCCATGTTGAAAATCGCATTTGAAGATGGACGCTAAGTCATGCAAAACGAAGCAGCCATAATTTTTAAAAATGTATTTTAACATACGTAATGCATTTATTTTTAGATTCATTCTTTAAAATGATTTATCAATTACAGCTTATGTTTTATGAAGCAGCGTCAATTTAATTAATGTCAGTTTTCATGAGTTTCGCAAAGACCTAGAACTTTTATCAAATAAAAAAGATGCAAATAGCTGGAGAATTTCGTTAAATTTTCATCTTTTACGCATGAAGACAAATTTTACCTTCAAACATAAATAAAATTGCAATTGCTTAACGATTTAGCGACCTATCACTCACAAAAGTCACATTAAAGAAATTAAATTCATATACAGTCTGATTATTATTCAGACTTTTCGCGTTACCAAGTTTAGATTCTAATGTACGGGTATCTAGAAATTTAAAATACTCTTTATCACGGTCCTCATTTTCAAGGAAATTTTTGCTTCATCCAAGGACTGTATTTTGGTAAAATTATCCAGGCAAAAAACAAGTCGTGACTATTTTTTGACGGAAATATAAATCTTTCTAGAGCATATGATACGTATATTTTCAGGATAATTAATTTCTTGTGAATTTAGGTTATTTTCGCAGTGATATTCTTAAGAAGTGCGTATTCACTGCTATGCGTTTGTTGGATGATAGACGAATAAGACATTCACTTCTCCGGGGACATTCATTAAGTTCGCGCCACTGTATATAGGTATTATGGTACCGTTTCTTTTCCATAGAAATGGTCCATCGTAACTCTAAAACCGTTCGTATTTCTAGTTATGATAGTACTTAGTAACCAAGGGCTGATTGCGACAAACAAACCAGACCAGGGATTTTAGTCTTGCTGCATACTGTAATAAGAAAAATATACAGAAAAATATCTTATGAATTCCCTCATAAAAATCTGTGATATCCTGGATGAAAAGGAACTGCAGAAATATGAATTGTAAGATCAATTCAGTTGAACAAATGTTAACAATAATTTAACGGTGAAAGAATTTTAAAAATATTCTCATAATTGAGTGCAGCATCGAACCATGCTTAAAATGGGTGTTGCACCAGATAATTATTTTCTTTTGAAAAATTTTGTTTTGATAAGAAAACAAATTTAACTAGTGCCTTGAACACCTAATTTCCAACCGAATGAGAAAATTAAAATTTGCACGTGCCACACAGTATTTTCCAATACAATTAATTTTCATATTTATTTGGTCACTGATCGTTTACTGCATGATGCTATCGGTATTTCTTCCTTGAATAGGCGCATTTCATAGTATACCAATTATTTTGATCCACGAACCAGTTCTGGTAAGTTGTTATAACTTTTGAGATGAATGTTGAGTGGGGCACGAATTTCGGAATATCAATGCGGAAGAATCGCTGTGTGCTCTGAATCAGTTTGTAGATAAGGGGGTGTGGATGGTGTTTCACCACAAGTGTGCCTTTCCAGATTAAAATGGGTATTAGTGCCTCCTTCAAGATTACCATTGGTACTAACGCCTGTTTCAAGATTAAATCACGTATCTACGGGGAAATACGTTATGAATTCCCTCATGAAGAAAATTTTGTAGCATCCTGAAAGAAATTGAACTGTAGAAATATGAACTATGTTCCTATTGTCATTGGTAGGGGAGTAGGACCTACCAATGACCTTGGGCTCCAAGCCCAATTACCTTTGACTAGCTATGGTCGGATTGAGCTCAGTTAATTTTTTTAAAATGTGCTTGGTACGACAGCGCTTTTCTCACACAAATACCGAAACTTTTTGCTATTGTTCAAGTGTTAACTTCCGTCATGGATTGAAGGAAACCTATTTATTAAGGAAATATCACACAGAAATAAACCTCAGATGAAATAAACTATTATTTATCAAAAGTACTAAAACAATTATTCATTCATTCCAAAATATATATAAAAAAAAAAAACCACAAAAAAAACACATGAAAGTGTGTCCATTGTCGAGTGCCGCCCCGGTGGCACAGTGGTGTAAGGCGTTGGCCTCTGATCATTCGTCCGTAAGGGGTCCGGGTTCGAATCCTGGTCAGGCATGGATGTTGTGTTTGTCTTACGGCACTGGCTCTCTCCCTTCCCTGGAACCAGTGACCCTAAATTAGAGACGGGCGACTGCTTATAGCCCATTTGAGTTGCTCACGGTGGTCGTTAAACCTCCAATCAAAAAAAAAAAAAATTGTCGAGTGCTCTACCGACAAACGTTTCGGTGTCCCTATGGATCAGTGCGCCCGTACTAGTAACTGATGTATAACATGTACTGCACATTGCTCTTATGCATCGTTCGCCTTTGAAATGAGTTCAACAATTTCAGAGACGATAAATGGCACCCGGACCGTATAATATGATGAAGAATACCTGCTTTCAGAGATGATGAAGGAAAATTAATTCTGTAGGAAGAGGAATAGTTTTATGTTCTGTGGAGGTGAATAAGTTTTCGACCAAGTTAAAAACCAACAGTGACTCAATGACCACGTCTTCTGAATCCTTTACGACACGTAAGACATATTTCCAAACAGATTTCTTTTAAAGAAAAAAGTTCAGGGAAAGAGATAACATATTTGAGGCAACCTGCAAAAATTTGGTATAATTATAAGTGTGCAATATAAGTAGTTTTCGTCATATAAAACCGGTTACTGAATAAAAATAAACCATATTTCTTCAATCGTGAAACATCCACGAACAGAAATATCTAAACTTTCACTCACCAGCAGCTGAAATAGGGTTTACAGAACATCACAAATTTTGCACAAAATGTTTTCCACAGAGGAAGATTTCAGTGGCATACTACATTCAGCCCTTAATGTACAACCACTTTTTGTTTTGTTACATTTTTGAGTTACATCAAGGGTGACGTTGTACCAAATGTTCCAGTTATTTTTAAAAAACCCAAATGTTGCTGATTATGTTTCATCGAAAATCATAATTAACATTAAGTTAAAAACTATGTTAAAGAAAAAATGCAGTTATATGTTGTGTACTTAGAGCTCCTTGTATTTCGAAGTGTCAATTTTCGTCTCGGATGCTTCTGTATGCATTAATGTGGAAATTTACTTTGCTTAATAGAAAGAGAATGTCAACTATTCAGTTAGAAGAAAATAAATAAAACCTCAAGTTACGTTACTAAAACTTTATTCAGTGAAAATTACTAGTGTACACAAAATAATTTTACGTACCTTAGTTTCATTTAGACAAAACTCGTTTGTTTTCATTTGTGTTTTAGATTTGAACCCAATCATTTCCAAAGCACAATCTAATTTAACAAGTTTGTCTGAAATATCGCCATCCTGCAATTTTTCTTCGAAGAATCTCCTTAATTTTGAGAGACTGTCATTTGCATCTTTGATTCAATCAGTGCCTTTACTATTAAACCCAGCCACAGTTGAATCGTGGTCCGAAGAGCCGGGAAAGGAATTCTCAGACAGTTTGCAAGTGGTGGTACATCAAGTTTCTTTTGTGTTGGGAAAGGCAGGTTGGTGGTTGGCAGATAATCAAGGGACAAAGGGATGTTTTATGTAGAGCACGTCTACTCAGACCAAAGGATTGGCATTATGCAAGGGTGGTGGTAAATCGAAGCGCAGTACATCGAGGGTTGACTGTATATTTTTCAAATTGAACTATTAGAAGAAGAGCAAGGAGGAAAACTTGATAGAAATGTACTTCCCATTGGAGAAAAGCTGCGTGTTTAAAGAAGACAGGTTAGTAAAATCATGCAATGCATTGATTATGACACGCTTTCCAACATACCAGAAATCACAAAAAAAATGCCTTGGTTTTGATATGCCTAAACTATGGTATAACGTTTGAGGTTCACATATATCAAAATTAAATCTCTTTGTGCCCGTGTTACCTATTTCTATTATCAAGAGCTACCACACATAACCGGTTTTATAATTAAAAATCTCATCTAAATTGGGCAATTTTCACTAAAGTTATCGTGCGAAAATAATGGCTAACGAATCTCACGCATGCGCACTGCCCGCAATTTTTGACAAAAAACATTTTTGGCGGAACTGCTTCCAAAGTCGTTACGGACCAACATATTGTATTTCGTCGCAATAGAAGCATTTTTACCGAAGTTATTCCTCAAGTTTTGTGGATAATGCCTGTAGAATAAATCTCGCTCCTGTGCCATGACCTTTGACGCCATTTCGATTATATTAAACAAAATTAGTTCAGTATACCTCCGGAACAACATACTAAAGTTTTGTCGCAATAGAAGCATTTTTAGTCAAGTTATGAGGATAATGGATTTGGAATAAATCTCGTTCCTGTGCCATGACCTTTGACTCCATTTTGATAATATTCAACAGAACCAGTTCAGTATACCTCCGGAACAACATGATAACGTTTTGTCGCAATCGAAGCATTTTTACGTACGTTATGACGCATAAGGGCGATTGAATGAAATCCGCTCCTATGTCTTGACTATTGAACCCATTTCGTCCATTTTCAAGAGGTTTAGTTCCCAGGTTGTCCCCTAGCACGTACTAAAATTTGAACGAAATCGAACCATTTTTACGGGAGTCATCGTCCGGACGGACAGGCGGAGATAGCTGGAGCATATACGCTTCTTCAACCTACGGTTGGAAAGCGAAAAAAATGGAGAACAAATACACTCTGCGTAATGAGAGTATGGTACAAAGAAAGCATTTCTCCAAGGGTTTTTTTTATTGAATCTCGGTATACTCTTTCAAATAGAAATATATTTGGCGGCATAATTCGGAATGATGGGAAAGTAGATATTATGCTCAAACTTCTCTTGAAAGCAAAAGTTATGGGAAGAAAAATAATTTTCAAATACAGCTTCTTGAAGGATGTGGCTGAAAAAAGGTTTTTACATATAGGATCCTATTCTGAAAACTGTGATTTATTAAAAGATAATAATATTCGCAGTCTTTCCGCAGCTAACGGCATACAGCACAAAAAGAAAATTCCCAATAGAATTTTAAGAAGCAGAGATACAGCGGTAAACTGAAATACACACTTACGCCGCCTGGCAACAGACCTATGTACTAAAACATATCCAGGAGAGCATGCAAGATATTCCATAAAAGAAGTGATATCCAGTGCCAAAAGAATTTTCCAAATACGACTTTTAGAAGCGTAGACAAGAAAGGGCGTATAGGTGTTGGCGAGCCTAGTTGGTAAATCTTTTGTTATATTGGAAAGAAAATTCACATGAAATATTCTCATTAAATATCAGTTTTAATAGGCGCAGTTATTACTGCAAATATCTTGTAAACAGAAAAATCTTTACGCTCTAAATTGTATGCGAAACATTCAACTATGTAAACCCTATGCGATAAATAAAACGTTTTTTCACATCGTTTGTATCAGAGATATCGACAAAAATCAGGATATATATCTACGCCCTTCGCAGAGGAATTGTACATTATTATGAGTAGAAACTGTGTGCAAATTATTTTTAGTGTTGAGCATTATCTGACCGAAAAATAATTTTTTTAATGGAATTTCCAGGAGGGCAGGTATTGCTGCAAATACATCGAAAACAGAAATGTTCACAACTGTATATTTCTGTTTCCAAAGCCTGCTGATCGAATTTTTTGCTACGAAAAATAAAAAAATTCCCGGAAAGCATTCTTCTTTAAGAATTATACGTATTTGACAAGGAAATAATTTTACAGACAGATCATTTTACTTTTAGAACCATAGATATGTAGGAAAATATATATTTATATGCCAGCTAGCTGGAAACTGTGAATTTGTTGGAAGAGACGATGTATTCAAAGTGGTTTTCGTTGTAAATGGCACGGAGAGAAAGAAAGATTTTTCAATCTGTTGTTTAAAAGCAATTATACGGAATAAAATGTATTTGTAATTCGATAGCACCTGCATTCTCGCCTTGTTGCGTTAAAGTTATGCGCCGGGAAAAGATCAAAGAGCAAGGATCATCGTTCTCACATTATGGGTTTCTTAATGGACAAAGAATTTTTAAAATCGGATTACCAGATGTAGATATATTTGTTCCTCAGAGAGGGAGCGAGAGAGAGTAATAAAATAAACACGTTCTTTTTTTAAAAAGACGTGCTAAAAGTAAAAAGGTTCTCAATAAAACTTCAGTCGTCAGAAACATTTTGTAGTCGAAACTTTGTATAACTGATTACTACTTCTAATTGGTTCTGTGTAAATGATACCAACAAATCAAAACATCTGAAATGTACAGGTACAATAGAATATAAAATATATCCAAATGCTTAATGGCCACAACACTAAATAGCAACAAATACGTATGCACGAAGATATGAGTAGTATAAAATGGCGGGTTCTGGCGCAAGGATCATCCTTCTAGAGAAGGATGGGGGGCGTGGCCTGGCACCGAAGGGTGTGGGGGCGTGGCAGATGACGCTAGTGCGTTGGGTCGATGTGCTGCCCCCTAGCGGTGCTTCTTGGAACATTCAATGTATCTTTGAGAGATGGCAACGACCGAGTGGGGGAAAGGAGATGTGCTGCCCCCTAGCGGTGCTTCTTGGAACTTTTAATGGATCTTTGAGAGATGGCAACGACCGAGTGGGGGAAAGGAGATGTGCTGCCCCCTAGCGGTGCCTCTTGGAACATTCAATGGATCTTTGAGGGATGGCAACGACCGAGTGGGGGAAAGGAGATGTGCTGCCCCCTAGCGGTGCTTTTTGGAGCTTTTAATGGATCTTTGAGAGATGGCAACGACCGAGTGGGGGAAAAGGGGATGTGTGCGTTGCCCCCCCTAGCGGTGCTTTTTGGAACTTTTCTCGGGAGATTTATTGGACGTTGACAAATTTTTAAGAAGTCTTTCAAATATTTACTTTTTAATTTTCTCGGGAGATTTACTGGACTCTGTCAAATTTTTGAAGGAAGTTTTTTTGTCGTTTCCAATTTTTTTTTACTCATATTTTTTTTGTCCTATTTTTTTCTCTTTAATTTATTTTATTAAATTTATATTTTCAGGAATTCCCTGAGGTATTATAATTTTTATAGACGTTGCAGTATTATTTTTATTTTCTCGGGAGATTTATTGGACGCTGACAAATTTTCGAAGGAAGTCTTTCCAATATGTTTTTTTTTATTAAATTTATATTTTCAGGAATTCCCTGAGGTGTTATAATTTTTATAGACGTTGCATTATTTTTCTCATTCTTATATTTGTCTTCCCTCCAATTTTAATTTAGACGAGGAAAGGCTTTGTTTGAAAAGATTTCGTTCCTGTTGATTCATGTTCCGCTATCTTTTGTCCGACATGTGTTTTGGGATGACTCACCATTTTCTCTTTGACTCAGAAAACTTTGTATGACACGTGTTTTGGGAAGAGTGACTATGATGTGTGACGCATGTCGTGATAGCAGATATGACATCAGCCAACGCCATTTCCTCCGCGGGGTCGGCGGTTGACGTCATTTGAGATTCTGTAGCCACATTAAGTTCCAAGACTGATTTTTTTTTCAATAACTTGATCATTTTGCAACGAATATATTCCTTATTTTTTCCTCATAATTTCCCAATTTATATTCATAATTTTTCAACGTAACGATTTTTTTATTTTCTTTGAGGAGACCACGCATTTTCAACGGACGCTCCAACAAAAAAACGTTTTCCAAAGTTTTGTGCTGCAGACATAAATCTTAAAACACGATTGTTTATTAACGTATTTACGTGTTCATGGCATTTTTTTAACGTTGTACCTTTTTCCAACGTACAAAGCCACAATTTTTTAGGCATAGTTAAAATGTTTATTTTTTATTTCTTCATGAATATTCAGTGAAATGTACCCTTTAATGCATTATCTTAATCTTTTCGTTCTAAATGCTTGCATACTCGTTAAACTTCTCGATGTACCAACATTATTTTATTTTCAAACTAACAACTACTTTTATCGAGGCTTTATTTTTTCTGTCTATGAAGAATTTTTTAGTTTATTCTCTCAAGATATGAAAATTAATTATAACGAAATCCTTTCACTTTTCTATCGCTAAGAATTTTCCTTAAAATAAGTCCTGAGCTATAGTTCGCTTTGTCTGGTTAGAGGTGATTCATCAATAGCATGTTTGTGAGCAGATAACGTCTCCGTGCAGTTACTGCCTGAAGCGATGACGCATGGGTGACGGGTACGTCGTCATGTCATCCTTGTGAACTTGGAATGTCATCATACTGCTTGAAGCGATGACGCACGGTGACGGGTTTTTCGTGATGTCATCTTTGTGAACAGATGCCAAAAGAATTTCAGAAACTGTTTCAACTTCGAACCAATGGCGTTTCTTCCATTGTCGGGGGGTCAAAAAGGCATCCTGTTTGCTATAATAAAATTTCATACTTTCACCAAAAATCATATTTTTAAACGCGCTTTTTTTTCATGTATAACTAAGTTTTTATTGTTTACTCACCTCATCAAAGTCAATCTCATTCCTTTTCTTCATTTAGTTCGCTTTAAATTGAGATGTTTCAAAACTTCGCGTATATTTCATTCACTCAATGTCCGGTTCTCCCGTGTCTGTTCCTTCATTTTTAACTTCTGTGCATGCTGCATTTTATCTTTAGACGTTTAGTTTCATTGACTTTTTCTTTCGTTTTAATTAGGTTTTCATTATCGTATTTTTTATTCATTGTCTCAGCAGAAAAATCTTTCATTCTGGAGACATAGCGACTAAGTCCGTACTTCCTCTAAACATTTTTTTTTCACATTTTACTAATTGTTCAGAAAAGCAGTTGTTTCCAAACTCCCATAGTGAAAATATCGTATTCCCCTCATAGTACTTATAGTATTTTTCCTTCTATTTAGTGTTATATGATTCTTCAAACTTTGGTTTATTTTTATGAAACTTCTTTTTTTTCTTAGTTTTTTTTTCTGATTCAAACTTTCAATCTTTTCCTATCGATGTAATTACTCTTATTTTCCCATTCGACTTTACTTTTGAACAGAAATGTATCTAAAATCTTCAGATGTATTTTAGTCTATAAGGCCGATTCTTCCCTGTTTCAAATAAAGTCATGTAGGATTTTAGTGTAAATGCCCCCAAATCTTTAGAACTTACTTTTCATAGTTAGATACTAATTCCTCGAGGTTTAAATTAAAACATGAAAGAAGAGTGTTTTTACGCTCTCTCCAGTGTGTGAGCTTTCCCCAAGAAATTAACTTTGAATTTCCCCATGTTTCTGTCGGAAACTGAAAATCTCCTGCGACTGTTTTCACGCGTCTCTTGCTTACAGGAAAACCTCATATGGCATGAAATCACTTTGCTTGGGAGATTAAACTAAATTCTGGTTTTGAACTTTGAATGCAAACTCAAGCTCGCAAAAGCATAGTTTTCTGAGTGAACTTAAACTGTCTCTAAGATGACAAAAATCTAAAACTGCTGACTCAATGGGACATAGCGTTTGAACTTTGCCCTTCATTCTCCATTTACGAGATCCGTCGTGAACCACTAGAAGGGAAGTAAGCAGACCCTGATTTAGTCCACTGTTTCCAAGGAAGGTAGAAAGCTAGTGTCGTAATTTCAAAAGCTCATAACTCAAGCCTCCCCAGGATTCAATTTCGGACGAACGAATACTCAGATGTCAATGCTTAGACATTGAAAAATTACTTCAGACAAATATTTTCTTACTTAAAGTGCTTCAATTCAGAATTTGTGCTACTTAAGATTTCCCTTAGTCAATATTTTTTCTATCTTAAAAACTTATAAAGGGTTGATTTTGAAAAAAAAAATAAAAAAAAAATTAAAAAAAAAAAACGAGTTCCCACAAAAATGTAAAATTTCCTCAGATTGTATGAGGAACCAAAAAAATTGATGAAGCTTGAATGTTAACCATTTCTTTCTCTTCATGTTTCATTCCATAAACTTTCTTCAAATTCCTATACATCCAAGAATTTTGTTAAATGTCCAAGTTCGACTCCCCCAGAAATTTTCTGAAAATGATAGTTTCTCTTTTAAAAAAAATTCCAGAATAAGAATCCCTTCACTGAAACAAGAAATTCCTATTCAAAGCATTCCATCCCTCTTTCTACTTCAAATACTCTATTTGTAAATCTAAGGAAGTTTTTTTTAAATATTCATATACTTTTCCCTCTAACTTTAGAAGATATTGTCTTAAAATGTATGTACATATTACAATAGTAAAATATCTTACTACTGCTTGATGTTCAATTCACTTCACATTGTCTTAAGGAAATTCGTTCATTTTCTCATAACACATAGACATGTTATTTTTCTTCCCATTCACTTCAAAGACTTGAGATCAACTTAATGGAGTCCTTTGAGAAAAACTTTCATAGGAAAGCATAAATTTGCCCAAAAAGTACATTAAAAATAAACAAATGTTGAAAGTTCCTGTACAAGAAGGAAATTATGTTGTAACTTCTAAACGAAAAAAGACAAATTCTAAGAAAATATGTAAAAATGTTCATTGGATTAAATATTAAAAAAATTTAGTTGAACAAAAGTGTCATTCTTTTTTTCTTTTTTAAATGTATGCACTTTCGGAACAGTTCATTCTTTCTTAGGGTTAAAAATGGAACACTTCATTTTTTCTTAGTAGACAATTTTGAGAAAACACATTTCATTAAAAGCAGGGAAATTCCCATAGAATAACATGGGAAAACTAGTATGCATAAAAAGACTGTTTCGAAACGAATAAAAATCTGTTGAAGTTCGTTTTCGAAAAAGTTGGAAATGAAATGAAGTAAAAACAGTCACAGCAAGTTCCTGAAAGTTGAAAATTGGATGTACTAAAAATGTCTAAGGAAAGAAATGTTTATAAAACACAGACTGTTTAGTTTTTCCAGGATAAGGGGGTCTTCAGTGAGAGCGCTTCTTTTTTTCATCTCAAGGAATAAAGCGAGTCAGTTTGAAACATTTCAAACTCCCCGAAATTGAGCTGTGTACTCTGGTTTCGACTCAATACTGTAAAGCATTGCTCTCAGACCAGCCGGAATTCCGCACCGATTGGTTGCCTAATGGAAAACATCAGACCCCTTTCCAATAACAATCCCTAAATATCCTTAAGAAAAGTCTAGAAAAAAAGCACTAGTTCCCCATTAAAACAATTGGATTCTTTCTGTTACTGTTTTAAACATTTCAAAAAAGAAGTTTACATTCTCACTTTTACTTTTAAAATCTTGAAAGCTTAAATTATGACCCATTTAAAAAAAATTCACTTAAAATTTAATTTTAAAAAATAATAATTACTCTTTAAATTTATATCTTAAAACTAAAAAATATTTACGCTTAATATTTCAATAAATCATAAATATTCACAAACTCACCTTCTACCTTGCCCATTTAAAAAAAAATTCTGAATTTATATAATCGAAATCATTACTTCTCCAGGTAGTTCTTTTCCCCTGATTGTTGTGAGGAACTCTCTGAAATCTTCACTTTTCCACATGTGTTCATGAAAGCTTGAGCTACTTTCTTAAGATTCAACAAGGCCACAGCGTTCTCGAAACTTGAAATCGCTTTCCTGTTCCACTCAGTGGTTAGGCATGGAGGATGCTTCTGAATAGGTGGAAGTACTTCAGAAATGCATTCGCGACATCTACATACCTTCAGGATGCTCTCCCCGATTAAATTTTTTAAACATTCAATTAAATTGTGTCAAAGTTCACACTCCTCAATCGATGTACTTTGAAACTTTCGGGATTCTCCGAGTACGATTTTCTGGAATTCTGAACCCATTAACAATTCCTGGATGCTGTCCCACACGCCATCCAAAATAATTTGGAGTTTCTTAAACTGCTTTCTGGTTAATGCAACTCCTGTTGTTAAGTGAAAAATCCGGAACCAGAATTTGAAAGACTTGAAGACTTCTTACTTTATTCAAACTTAGCAAAGAACTACAATTCGCTCAGCGTTTCCTTTGCATACTGTAACCAACACATGACCCTTATCACCACGTGGTGATTGATGCGTCACGATGCGTCAGCACACTAACTGCGCGATGACTGTTTCCTTATCTGGTCATCTCGCAACGAACATGCTATTGATTCTAATCAGACAAAGCTAACTTCAGCTTGAGAGATAAACGAAAGGATTTCATTATAACTTTCATATCTTGAGAGAATAAACTAAAAAAATCTTTATAGAGTACATAATAAGCGTAAAGAAATTCTTCAAGGCTGAATTTCCACTAAAATGATGGTGGTATACGGAAAGCGTGAGAATTTAATCAGACACCTTCAAAGAATTCATCTTGGAATTAACGCTGCTTTTGAAAAACGAGTGAACTATGAAATTCTTTGTTCTCCACACAGGAAAATTTCAGATTTCGAAATCTCGCCGTCCTGACCCACTTTTTCCTGAGTGAAATTTAACACGTGGTGGAAATCTCCACTTGCGCATTCCTTTGAGTGGGGAATAGCTCTCATGAAAGGGGTCAACGGTTCCAAACAACATTGATTAAAACTGGAGAGAGGAAAAATATATGAATTAAAAAAATAATGCATAAGCAGGATTCCCCAAAACATAAAAAAAATATCAGTTTTATATAAAAAAGAAATTCCAGGAAAAATATTGGAGGGGCGAAAGATTTCCCATTCTTCCATTCCCACAAAAAATTTAGCGAAGTCCAATAAATCTCTCTAAAAAAATTAAACAAATACTTGGACTGACAAAAGAGAGAACGACACGTGACGTCAACCTATCCAGCGGCTAGTAGTAGGAGATACACTGTTCCCCCCTCTGACATCATTTTTTCTATGCGAACAGAAATTTACTTGAACAACCGTCTTAGAAAATGCCTCTTCCGCGTTTTTTCTTCCCAGCCATGCAAAAACAATCAGATTGCCTTTTCCCACCAAAAGTTCTAGCAAGAAGGAGCAGGAGACGCCGGAACGAAGCCCGAAGGAGCTCCCTCCCTGTCTCGCCTCCTTGTTATTCGGCTTTTACATTTTTGTGGGAACTCGTTTTTTTTTTTTTTTTTTTTTTATTTTTTTTTCAAAATCAACCCTTTAGAAGTTTTTAAGATAGAAAAAATATTGACTAAGGGAAATCTTAAGTAGCACAAATTCTGAATTGAAGCACTTTAAGTAAGAAAATATTTGTCTGAAGTAATTTTTCAATGTCTAAGCATTGACATCTGAGTATTCGTTCGTCCGAAATTGAATCCTGGGGAGGCTTGAGTTATGAGCTTTTGAAATTACGACACTAGCTTTCTACCTTCCTTGGAAACAGTGGACTAAATCAGGGTCTGCTTACTTCCCTTCTAGTGGTTCACGACGGATCTCGTAAATGGAGAATGAAGGGCAAAGTTCAAACGCTATGTCCCATTGAGTCAGCAGTAAGTAGTAAGATATTTTACTATCGTAATATGTACATACATTTTGGGACAATATCTTCTAAAGTTAGAGGAAGAAAAAAAGAATGACACTTTTCTTCAACTAATTTTTTTAATATGGAATCCAACGAACATTTTTACATATTTTTTTAGAATTTGTCTTTTTTCGTTTAGAAGTTACAACAGAATTTCCTTCTTGTACAGGAACTTTCAACATTTGTTTATCTTTAATGTACTTTTTAGGCAAATTTATGCTTTCCTATGAAAGTTTTTCTCAAAGGACTCCATTAGGTTGATCTCAATTGAGTCTTTGAAGTGAATGGAAAGAAAAATAACATGTCTATGTGTTATGAGAAAATGAATGAATTTCCTTAAGACAGTGTAAAGTGAATTGAACATCAAGCAGTAAGTAGTAAGATATTTTACTATCGTAATATGTACATACATTTTGGGACAATATCTTCTAAAGTTAGAGGAAGAAATTTCTTTTTTAAAATAGTAACAGAATGAATTGATTTAATGGGGAACTAGTATTTTTTGCTAAAGACTTTTCTTAAGGATATTTGGGTATTTATTAAGGGAAATGGGCCTGATGTTTTCCATCAGGTGGCCAATCGGGGGGATTTTCGACTGGTCTGAGAGCAATGCTTTACAGTATTGAGCCGAAATCAGAGTACACGGCTTATTTTCGGGGAGTTTGAATTGTTTCAAACTGACTCGCTTTATTCCTTGAGATGAAAAAAGAAGCGCTCTCACTGAAGACCCCCTTATCCTGGAAAAACTAAACAGTCTGTGTTTTATAAACATTTCTTTCCTTAGACATTTTTAGTACATCCAATTTTCAACTTTCAGGAACTTGCTGTGACTGTTTTTACTTCATTTCATTTCCAACTTTTTTCGAAAACGAACTTCAACAGATTTTTATTCGTTTCGAAACAGTCTTTTTATGCATACTAGTTTTCCCATGTTATTCTATGGGAATTTCCCTGCTTTTAATGAAATGTGTTTTCTCAAAATTGTCTACTAAGAAAAAATGAAGTGTTCCATTTTTAACCCTAAGAAAGAATGAACTGTTCCGAAAGTGCATACATTTAAAAAAGAAAAAAAGAATGACACTTTTGTTCAACTAAATTTTTTTAATATTTAATCCAATGAACATTTTTACATATTTTCTTAGAATTTGTCTTTTTTCGTTTAGAAGTTACAACATAATTTCCTTCTTGTACAGGAACTTTCAACATTTGTTTATTTTCAATGTACTTTTTGGGCAAATTTATGCTTTCCTATGAAAGTTTTTCTCAAAGGACTCCATTAAGTTGATCTCAAGTCTTTGAAGTGAATGGGAAGAAAAATAACATGTCTATGTGTTATGAGAAAATGAACGAATTTCCTTAAGACAATGTGAAGTGAATTGAACATCAAGCAGTAGTAAGATATTTTACTATTGTAATATGTACATACATTTTAAGACAATATCTTCTAAAGTTAGAGGGAAAAGTATATGAATATTTAAAAAAACTTCCTTAGATTTACAAATAGAGTATTTGAAGTAGAAAGAGGGATGGAATGCTTTGAATAGGAATTTCTTGTTTCAGTGAAGGGATTCTTATTCTGGAATTTTTTTAAAAGAGAAACTATCATTTTCAGAAAATTTCTGGGGGAGTCGAACTTGGACATTTAACAAAATTCTTGGATGTATAGGAATTTGAAGAAAGTTTATGGAATGAAACATGAAGAGAAAGAAATGGTTAACATTCAAGCTTCATCAATTTTTTTGGTTCCTCATACAATCTGAGGAAATTTTACATTTTTGTGGGAACTCGTTTTTTTTTTTTTTAATTTTTTTTTATTTTTTTTTTCAAAATCAACCCTTTATAAGTTTTTAAGATAGAAAAAATATTGACTAAGGGAAATCTTAAGTAGCACAAATTCTGAATTGAAGCACTTTAAGTAAGAAAATATTTGTCTGAAGTAATTTTTCAATGTCTAAGCATTGACATCTGAGTATTCGTTCGTCCGAAATTGAATCCTGGGGAGGCTTGAGTTATGAGCTTTTGAAATTACGACACTAGCTTTCTACCTTCCTTGGAAACAGTGGACTAAATCAGGGTCTGCTTACTTCCCTTCTAGTGGTTCACGACGGATCTCGTAAATGGAGAATGAAGGGCAAAGTTCAAACGCTATGTCCCATTGAGTCAGCAGTTTTAGATTTTTGTCATCTTAGAGACAGTTTAAGTTCACTCAGAAAACTATGCTTTTGCGAGCTTGAGTTTGCATTCAAAGTTCAAAACCAGAATTTAGTTTAATCTCCCAAGCAAAGTGATTTCATGCCATATGAGGTTTTCCTGTAAGCAAGAGACGCGTGAAAACAGTCGCAGGAGATTTTCAGTTTCCGACAGAAACATGGGGAAATTCAAAGTTAATTTCTTGGGGAAAGCTCACACACTGGAGAGAGCGTAAAAACACTCTTCTTTCATGTTTTAATTTAAACCTCGAGGAATTAGTATCTAACTATGAAAAGTAAGTTCTAAAGATTTGGGGGCATTTACACTAAAATCCTACATGACTTTATTTGAAACAGGGAAGAATCGGCCTTATAGACTAAAATACATCTGAAGATTTTAGATACATTTCTGTTCAAAAGTAAAGTCGAATGGGAAAATAAGAGTAATTACATCGATAGGAAAAGATTGAAAGTTTGAATCAGAAAAAAAAACTAAGAAAAAAAGAAGTTTCATAAAAATAAACCAAAGTTTGAAGAATCATATAACACTAAATAGAAGGAAAAATACTATAAGTACTATGAGGGGAATACGATATTTTCACTATGGGAGTTTGGAAACAACTGCTTTTCTGAACAATTAGTAAAATGTGAAAAAAAAATGTTTAGAGGAAGTACGGACTTAGTCGCTATGTCTCCAGAATGAAAGATTTTTCTGCTGAGACAATGAATAAAAAATACGATAATGAAAACCTAATTAAAACGAAAGAAAAAGTCAATGAAACTAAACGTCTAAAGATAAAATGCAGCATGCACAGAAGTTAAAAATGAAGGAACAGACACGGGAGAACCGGACATTGAGTGAATGAAATATACGCGAAGTTTTGAAACATCTCAATTTAAAGCGAACTAAATGAAGAAAAGGAATGAGATTGACTTTGATGAGGTGAGTAAACAATAAAAACTTAGTTATACATGAAAAAAAAAGCGCGTTTAAAAATATGATTTTTGGTGAAAGTATGAAATTTTATTATAGCAAACAGGATGCCTTTTTGACCCCCGACAATGGAAGAAACGCCATTGGTTCGAAGTTGAAACAGTTTCTGAAATTCTTTTGGCATCTGTTCACAAAGATGACATCACGAAAAACCCGTCACCGTGCGTCATCGCTTCAAGCAGTATGATGACATTCCAAGTTCACAAGGATGACATGACGACGTACCCGTCACCCATGCGTCATCGCTTCAGGCAGTAACTGCACGGAGACGTTATCTGCTCACAAACATGCTATTGATGAATCACCTCTAACCAGACAAAGCGAACTATAGCTCAGGACTTATTTTAAGGAAAATTCTTAGCGATAGAAAAGTGAAAGGATTTCGTTATAATTAATTTTCATATCTTGAGAGAATAAACTAAAAATTCTTCATAGACAGAAAAAATAAAGCCTCGATAAAAGTAGTTGTTAGTTTGAAAATAAAATAATGTTGGTACATCGAGAAGTTTAACGAGTATGCAAGCATTTAGAACGAAAAGATTAAGATAATGCATTAAAGGGTACATTTCACTGAATATTCATGAAGAAATAAAAAATAAACATTTTAACTATGCCTAAAAAATTGTGGCTTTGTACGTTGGAAAAAGGTACAACGTTAAAAAAATGCCATGAACACGTAAATACGTTAATAAACAATCGTGTTTTAAGATTATGTCTGCAGCACAAAACTTTGGAAAACGTTTTTTTGTTGGAGCGTCCGTTGAAAATGCGTGGTCTCCTCAAAGAAAATAAAAAAATCGTTACGTTGAAAAATTATGAATATAAATTGGGAAATTATGAGGAAAAAATAAGGAATATATTCGTTGCAAAATGATCAAGTTATTGAAAAAAAATCAGTCTTGGAACTTAATGTGGCTACAGAATCTCAAATGACGTCAACCGCCGACCCCGCGGAGGAAATGGCGTTGGCTGATGTCATATCTGCTATCACGACATGCGTCACACATCATAGTCACTCTTCCCAAAACACGTGTCATACAAAGTTTTCTGAGTCAAAGAGAAAATGGTGAGTCATCCCAAAACACATGTCGGACAAAAGATAGCGGAACATGAATCAACAGGAACGAAATCTTTTCAAACAAAGCCTTTCCTCGTCTAAATTAAAATTGGAGGGAAGACAAATATAAGAATGAGAAAAATAATGCAACGTCTATAAAAATTATAACACCTCAGGGAATTCCTGAAAATATAAATTTAATAAAAAAAAAACATATTGGAAAGACTTCCTTCGAAAATTTGTCAGCGTCCAATAAATCTCCCGAGAAAATAAAAATAATACTGCAACGTCTATAAAAATTATAATACCTCAGGGAATTCCTGAAAATATAAATTTAATAAAATAAATTAAAGAGAAAAAATAGGACAAAAAAAATATGAGTAAAAAAAAATTGGAAACGACAAAAAAACTTCCTTCAAAAAATTTGACAGAGTCCAGTAAATCTCCCGAGAAAATTAAAAAAGTAAATATTTGAAAGACTTCTTAAAAATTTGTCAACGTCCAATAAATCTCCCGAGAAAAGTTCCAAAAAGCACCGCTAGGGGGGGCAACGCACACATCCCCTTTTCCCCCACTCGGTCGTTGCCATCTCTCAAAGATCCATTAAAAGTTCCAAAAAGCACCGCTAGGGGGCAGCACATCTCCTTTCCCCACTCGGTCGTTGCCATCCCTCAAAGATCCATAGAATGTTCCAAGAAGCACCGCTAGGGGGCAGCACATCTCCTTTCCCCCACTCGGTCGTTGCCATCTCTCAAAGATCCATTAAAAGTTCCAAGAAGCACCGCTAGGGGGCAGCACATCTCCTTCCCCCACTCGGTCGTTGCCATCTCTCAAAGATACATTGAATGTTCCAAGAAGCACCGCTAGGGGCAGCACATCGACCCAACGCACTAGCGTCATCTGCCACGCCCCCACATCCGTCGGTCACGTGCCACGCCCCCACATCCTTCGGTGCCAGGCCACGCCCCCAATCCTTCTCTAGAAGGATGATCCTTGCGCCAGAACCCGCCATTTTATACTACTGATATGACGAATGGATTGTTTCACAGTTTACGAAGTACCAGCTGAAATTTAAAACATTTCGTTTGTGATTTTAAATGAAAACATGTATCATAAGTGAAAAGAAAAAAAGAATTTGAGAAAATGTGTCATAAAAAGGAATCCTAAAAGTATAATGCCATAAAACTGGAAGTGAGAAAGCAAGAAAAAATGTTGGAACGTCATCATTCAAGCAGTGCTTTTTTGCAAAATGTTTGGCTTAAAAATTTCTTTAACGGAACAGTTTTCGAAAATAAATTGGCTGAATATACATTTTAATGGTTTTAAGACCTCTGTGTTTAACCGGCTGACCAGTGAAACACAGAAACAGATACAAATAACAGATTTCGTAGATTTAAGTCCTATTAGTGTTTCTTTGCGTAACACAGGATATTTTGGCAACACTATTCATAACAGTTTACTACAGCGCTCCCTTTTTAAGGTTCTTGGCTCTTAAGAAAGGGAAAGAGAGATAACGAGGAAAGTAAAACCTTCAGTGTCTCATTCGGAACATGAACAGGTCCTACGGTTGAGCAGCACGTATCATAACAGCTAATTCAGGTCGCAAATATCCATTATGCGATGTCGCACAAGTGCCTAGGTTTCGTACAAAGCTGAACATATTGAATTTCGATGCAGCTGCTTTACTCATTCCGAGATAATACTGAAATCATGTTGAAGCTTAGGGAAAAGTGAATATCTGTTCTTTCTATATATAGGTTTTGAATCCGGCATGAAACCTATTAATCTTGAACTTGGATGAATTTGATTATGTGATTGAAAAGTAAATGAAGCCATAATACAACAATAAACAAAAGTATTGCACAATGCGCTGGTTTACAAAATAAAGCTAAATTTTTGGCACACAAGAAAAACTGTCTAATCCTAATAAGACAGTTTAAGAATGATCATAAGCCATCGCAGTGGTCTAAGCGATGGCTTATGATCATTCGTCCGAGATGGGTCCCGGTTCGAATCCCGGGGAGTCATGGATGCTGCATTGTGATCCATGCCTCACCGTTCCCTTGAGTCATGGATCCCCTCACTCCAGGGAACGGTGAGGCATTGGCACTCTCCCTTCCCTGGAGTCAGTGGCCCTATATTAGGGACGGGCGACTGCCCATTGGTTTGCTCACGGTGGTCTTCAAAACTCTCAATAAAAAAAAAGATCATAATTATACTTTTAATGCTGAATTTAAATATTTAACTTTTTTTCTATCAGCCAGGGATTTTTAGTGGCACACAGGTTAAATCTGAAAAAACTGCATATTTATGTACATTTTCAACATTATTCATATTACATAAAAAGTGACAATTGGTTATTCTCTTTTGTATCTAGTATCTGGAACATCCCTCCTAAGTGTTCAACAATAGTCAGTAAGCATGCTATTAGAGCTCCACTTTCCCTGGTACTTCTTTTCCATTATCGAGATGTTTTGGTAAAAACATTCGCCATGTTCGTCGTTGACAGCACCTAGATTCTCTGCGAAGAAATCCAAGTGGGAGTCCAAGAAATGAATTTTAAGGGAAATATTACTCCCCTGTTTTTGAATGAATGTAAAAGTTCACCCACAATGTCCCCGTAGTTCTGTGCTTCAAAATGTCCCAAAAACGTTTCTGTGACACTTTTGAATGAACTCCGCGGTGTTTTTTCAGCTAGGCTTAATAAATCTTCAAATTTTCCATCTTGAATGAAATCTCCTATTTGAAGGCCCACAAAGACGCCTTCTTTTATTTTAGCATTACCTATTCAAGGAAACTTTTCCTTCAAATAAGCAAGCGCAGTACCTTTTTCATCCGTGGACTTAACGAAGCTTTTATGAAGCCCTAATTTCATATGAAGTGGCGGTAAAAAGATATTTTCTGGGTTCACAAGTGGGGAAGAAATGCAACATTTTTCTGTTCAGGAGAAAGTGATTCCTGCTTTGGCTGTTCCTTCTTGACGTAATGAATTTTCTTGACTCGACTGTCTAACTCGCACAGGAATCAACAAAATTTAGTATAGCCGAGCTGCAAACCGGGTAACAGCTTCATACTGATTTTTTTCTCAAATTAATTTCATAGTTACGAAAGATTCTTTCATGTTAGCGGCATAAGCTAACGGCACAGAAGGAAATTTGCTTCAGTTGTGCAAAGGACACCTTTCAAACTAGTTTTGGATGAAGAGTCGACATTCTTTTGTTTTATGTTCATGACCAAGAGTATTCATCACAGAGCAAATATTTCTACAATAAACTAAATCATTTTCTTAAGAATAAAAATGTTAAATTCATCCTGGCAGTTACGAAAATAATGCACTTCAGGCCCTCGCTGAAGCAAATTCCAGCATTTCAGCCCAGACCCCAAAAGTTCGGTCTGTGTTTTGGACGAATTCAAATCCCGAACAAAGCCGTTTAAATCACCTTGGGCTAACAGATGTGGCTCAAAAGAAGAGGTACTTGCTTCAAAAGTAGAGTCATGTTGCTCCTCATATTAAACTTGGCTTGCTGCAACGTTTTCCGAGTCTTTATCTTCTGCAGTTACGTTTATTAGAGGCTGTGGTATAGCTAAATCTTCACTGTGAGGAATTGGTCAAGTAGCAGACCGCAAATTTGTGTACATCACTGTGTGTTTCGATTTACTTGTTATTCTTTTTACGTTTGTTACATAAAATAATAGTCTGATCATTTGGTTCCCTCCAAACGATGGGAACTGCGAAGCACTTGTGCTGGAAACTCTTTGCCCATTCTGTCAGGCGCTTCACACAGGACGAACAACAGACACGAGGGTCTCAGTTCCATCTATGTCACCTACTTTACAGCCAAACTATGGCTGATAGCATTTTTTTTGAAGATTAGAGTGAACTTTCGCCTTTGAGCTTTAAATGTTAGTTCCCCACATATATAACAGAAGGCATTTGTATTATTTAAACATTTCCTTGGCATAATGACACAGTGTCAGCCACAAAACAGTTGCACAGTACTCTAATCACTAGGTAAAGCAGAACTCAAACTCACTCAGTTTGTACACAGCGAATGTCAGCTCACTACTGGTATAAGTTGCTCAGACTAGTGACGTGTTTATGTCGCGACACGCTGCATAACTCGTCTGTCTCCCGCCTGCCTGTACATGCTAAAAAAATATGTGGGTAAAATTACATAACTAATTGTGACCAAATGAGTCTTCATCACAGAAAAACTGTGGGTGATAAAAACAAATTTAATTTCATAATTGAATTCAGCGTGAAAAGTTATGTTAGAAATACCTTCATTATTTCATGTTCCAAAACTCATGTTGACCAGTGATACATATACATGGTTTGACATATGGTATTATATTATGTCCAATCCAGACAAGCAAAGAGAAATTTAATCATTAAAACACTGGCGTGCAAAAATTAAGGACGAGACAGTTTTTCGAATGTAACGTCGTGCAGAATTGTTCCACATCGACACAAATCATGCCATAAGATCCCCAAGATGTAAGAATATGGGACAAGTGAGCAAAACCGTCCAAACACGGAATCGAAAGGATACAAAGACACTTTATTGGAAAGGTAGCTTCAAGCACAACTGGACAGAACACAGAAATGTCCATGTGGCAGGCGGCTGCCAAGAAAAATCCAGTCTTCAGTAGGGCATATGATCACCCCTGACTGCATTGCAAGATCTACAACGTCTGTCCATGCTGCGGACGAGGTTGTCAAGGAGCTGTTGAGGCATTGCGGTCTATTCCTCTTGTAGCGCCAATCACAGCTGAGGAATCGTTGTTGGCGGCTGGTGATGTGCTGCGAAGAGTCTCCCGAGAAGGTCCCACACGTGTTCGATTGGATTTAGGTCCGGAGACCTTGCGGGCCAATCCATGCGTTGAATATCTTCACTCTCCAACAGCTCTGCGACAGCCACTGTATGATGAGATGTAGCGTTGTCGTCCATGAAGAGGAACTCAGGACCCACAGCACTCTAAACAGACGCACGTGAGGCAGGAGAGTTTCGGTACAATAGCGGACACGAGTGACTGAATCTCCTTGGAAGATGTGGAGGTCAGTACGGCTACCAAGCATGATACCGCCCCAAACGAGAACTCCGCCACCTCCAAACCGGTCCCTTTCGATGATGCTGGAAGTGTGATTGCGTGTTCCCTGTTCTCTCCGGATGTGTACGTCCAGAATCGCTCGTCAGACTAAAGCGGCTCTCATCCGTAAAGAGAACTCGACCCCATTGCTGATGTGTACAGTTCTTGTGTTCCTGCCACCACAGAAACCGCCGTCTCCGATGAGCAGGAGCTAATGGCACACACCGTACTGGTCGTCGTGCAAATAGACCACCTTTGTGCAGCCTCCTGGTCACGGTAAAACGCGATAACGGGCGTCCAGTTGTCTGTTGCATGTGGCTTGCGATTTCTCTCTATGTCTGTCGTCTGTCTCTTCTCGCCTGTAGAAAAATATACCGGTCGTCCGTCGACGTGGTTGCTCGTGGACGACCACTGTTAAACTCTCGGACAGCTGTCCTTGTCGTTTGAAATGCTCTCCAAGCTCGTAAAACGATGCTGTGAGTGATCCCGAACTCCTCGGCCACACTAGTCACACTTCGACCTTCTTCCAATTTCCCAATGACGCGACCTCGGATGAAGTTATCCAGATGTCGTCTATTGGATTGCCTGTTGGCCATTTCACACGGTGGCAGCAACTCGACGTCGTTCAAACCGATGTACACCGTGCAATAGCTTTCACCGAATTGCTGAGCGTTCACCTCCCGTGTGCTTTATACCCTTCCGACCCCCTTATGTCATGCTGCATTTATGTGCATACTCTACCGTACTGGACCCTAATCTATCTGCTGCGTGGTCTTTCGGTTCGTTCTGCCGGCTTGTTCCGCTGTTATGCTAATTTCTCCTCTTCGTCCTTAATTTTTGCACACCACTGTATATTACTAATACTATTTGCAAAGGATGGCAATACTGTACTGCTGCAGAATTGCAAATGTGTAGTATCTCTTAATTGTACTCCCAAAATGTTATACCAAAAATATCCGTCTGTCCTACCTCTCCCTGCCAGGAGAAAACAGCACATAAACGCCAGTTGTTTTTTATTTTGATAAATCAGATCGTACGCAGATTATCTGTTGATAACCACTTCACTCTTTGCGAAATTCCTGACCTACAGGAATCGCTCGACACACAGATTCTTCTCTGGCGTGGTCGCGGAACAGAAGAGATGCCCTAATTTGAAATGACTTAACTGTAAGGAAAAGTTACCACTTTCCGAAAAAATTATCAAAAACAGAAATATTTTCACTTCCTATATTTTATTTCGAAATATTTAATTCATAAAGATGTTATCATAGAGCATTTAACTTTCTTTGATATCATCTGTCCATATTACTGCGCTCAGAAGGTTCAAGTAACATAGGTTTTACAATTGAATTCACTAACGGTAAATTTACTCGCGTGTAAGTAGCTGCCATTTTTATTTTGACTTAAATCGTAATAACTAAATCTGCATCATTATAATTTCCTCCACATTTGGTTATTTAACGCAAAGATCTGAATCTATTGCTAAGTCTTTATGAAGTAATGCATTCTGAAACACATACAAAGTAATTTTTCGGAAGTTTATTCAGTTCATCCCTTTCATTTCTGGAAGAGAAGGA
Source organism: Macrothele yani (assembly GCA_039090855.1). Classification (NCBI taxonomy): domain Eukaryota; kingdom Metazoa; phylum Arthropoda; class Arachnida; order Araneae; family Macrothelidae; genus Macrothele; species Macrothele yani. The sequence continues at coordinate 81,077,288 of CM076994.1, forward strand.
TCCCATTTAGATAGTGGAAAAAATATTCTTACTCATACGGGGGAAATACAACGCATCCGTGCACGGAAAACCCAACTTCCATACAACTGCATTAAACAAACTGAGCTTCGACATTTGTTTCGGTAATGCACTGCTTTTAATCCCGGACACGCATCACAAACTGCATATCATCCTTTTAGCAACGAAACTGACGTTTTCGTTTGTTTTAAGGATAGCAAGATCTCTAAAAGGGCTTACCATCCTTTTAACAAGGAAAACGTTAGTCCGTCTTTCTATTCTCGCCTCTTTACTTACATTTTCTCGTCACTACGTTCTCTTAATCTGAAAGATTCCCTTCTACGTGTTTGAGTAGCATCTCCGAAGCAGACATACACTGATTTTAGGAGAAAAATTCCCAAGTCTCCTTCAGCCCTTCCATTATGTTGCACTGATCTGTGCCTTCGACCCAAATAATGCATTCAGGCTCTAAGCGCTCCGTGTACTTTTTCTTCTGCTGTGATCCTCTTTTACTTGTTGAGCCTTCGTGTAGAGCGAATGTGCTTTATTTCCTTCAAACAAAAATATTACTTTAATTTCACATGCAAGTCTGGCTATGTTTTCCCCGCTCTTTGTCTTTCAAAATAGGAAAGAACAGAACTTCGCTTTGATGTCTTATGCAAACATAGTTATACTTTCCAAACTGCGTTTTCTTTCTTTTACAGTTATTGAGAGGCACGGCAAATATTTGTGATATTTGGTGGATTTTGCCTCTTAAGAAAACAGGCTATACACGTAAGTATACAGGCTACAACATTATCATACGACTGATGAATGCATTTTGTAAGACTTCCCAAAGAGAATAGAGTCTAAAAATATGGAAGCTGTCAGAAAATGCGATACTCATAGCGCGCGTTTCTGTTTTGAGTCAGCTGTGAAATTAAGCTGTTCTGTTTTTACTTTCTTTTTGTTTTCAAAACCCAAATAATGTAAAATTAAAGATTCCTCCAGGAGGTATTTTTATTTTTCGTTTGGGCTCATTGAACGTACGGCGGCTAAATATTTGTTATGATCTGATTCTTTCAATAATTGAGACTGAGAGATGAATCATAACTAAATGAATTTGGAAATATCACTCGGAAAGTATGGGAATAAATGACGCGAAAGTTCGGCTTATTCAGAGAAAAGCGTGTGAGAATACGGAACTGTAATGGAATCAAGGAGCAATTTTGTGACTCAAGTATGTATGCCACTTTTCCCTCTTCAACGCACACAAGTTGTCTTACAAGCTGTAACATCGCAAACGATAATACCGCTATCTATGATTGATTCCTAAGTAGAATTGCTGACATACAGAATCAGTTGCAGACAAAAATATGCTTACATATTGATACGAAAATTGGATCTAAATTAATTAATATTAAAAAGGGGGACTGACTTGATAGGCGTGGTTAAATTATGTTGATGATTAAATTAAATATTTGGCCTATTGCAAATTAAATTGGAAAATTAACTCATTTTTAATTGGGGAAGTCGTGTAATTCTCTTTGTCTGGGTGAAAACAAAGGAATTAGGATATCGCCTTTGGAGGCCTACTCAACAAAGGGACCACCCAGTTTGCAACTGAGAGTCATCCAGACTCTCATAAATACGACTTCAAGTGTGCCATTAGTGACAAAAATCTGTAGGGAACGCTGAAAATTACGATTATGAGGGGCGAGGATCAGGGCGGAACTAATTGCAGAAGCGACGGCGCTCCGTACGAAAGACACGAGAGAAATCTCAGGTGTCGACAGAAAAGAAGCAGATGAAGCCACGTGACGGAGGATAGCTAAAATGAGGCAGAAGAAGAGATAGAATTAGTTATCTCGGCACGCTACCGTAGGACAGACGGAGAGAAACTCGCAAGAAGGGTCGACATAGCAGTAAACCGTACGAGCCCGCTATGTGCGAAGCCTGACGTCTGGCGGGACCTAAGATAGCCATTTTACTTCGAGCGCCGCGGTAAGCCGCCGGGGTACGAGGAAAATGTAGAACTTAATAATAATAAGGCGGCTGGGCAAGACCTCCAAATATGCCAAATTGAGGATGTCTACTAGAAAGCATTAGTGAAACACGACCAGCAAACCAGCCTCACGAAAACGCCGTCTCCATCCAAAGAGGGAAGGTCGCTGACCTGTCCGAAGTAATACGTAGGCGTTTTCTCCCCACCAGCCGACATAGTTTCTTGACGGAGTACAAAAGAGAGTCCTCCCCTTGTCCATTCCACAGCCCTCGTCTGCTGGGCGAAGAGGAGTAAGCTCAGGGTGTTACTTTTCCCCCACCTACGCGCGGTCGGGGATGAGCGGAGAAGTTCTCTCTCTGCGTCGTCGAAAGAAAGAGTGGAAAGCCAGCAAATTAGTGTAGACCCTCTGTTACACACAAGTGAAATTCCCCCACTGTTTCGGTACTCATCGAAGGAAGTAAAAATCCTCCGGCGCTTAAAACACACAGGTGAAAGGACATCGCGAGCAAAAATAAAGCGCTACAGTATGTGCGGGGCCGACAGAGCCTCATAATAATTTGAATAGGGCCTTGTATAGCCGGGATTACAAAACAAACAGTCAGGAATAAGTGAGTACTTTTTTTTCTGTTTATTGTTATCCTGTCACTGAGTGGAGGAACAGAGAACATTAACTGAGCCCAGACTATAAATTGGAACTTTGATACGCCCTTTTGAGGCGGACGTCTGATTCCTAAATCGATAGGTAGAAGATATTAGCTCCGCATAGGGAGCATAACAACCCTTTACCATTGTTTCCTGTGATCGAGTACCGGCCTCGGGGAGATTTCCGGGTCTGGAACTAACCAAAGGGTCTGGAAGCATTTGAAGAGCCTCCGCCCTGGAAAATGTTTTCTGGGTCTGGAGCAAACATGTGTTTGTACACCGTGGGAAATGCCCCGGGATATAGTTTCATCCTACAAATAAAGACGTTTAAGTGTTAATCTTACTCTAGTCATTCTAAAGGCTCTGGTGTTGTAGATAATTCCTGTGTTTCAGCAAGCCGCTAACGTTCTCGCTAAAATATGCCAGCTCCCGAATTACAAGAACCCACAAGTCTCGTATCCAAATAGCGGATAAATTGCCGACTGCGGCGGGATCGAAACCACGAAGGTATCATTTGGTGACGAGTGTTCATAAATTATATCGCTCGGCACGTTCGTATGAATTGGTGGTCAACGGTGGGATAATGACCCATGAGACCGCAACAATTGGTAGAGCGGCCGAGTTCGTATCAATTGGTGGCGAGCGGTGAATACATAGCCTGGCTCGGCCCGGTACCGTATCAATATTTACATTGCAATTTTAAATAGTTTCATTGCATAAAACAAGATACTTAATTTAATTTACATTTATGCGCAGTAATTCATACCTCCATACTTATAATTAACGAGGCATGTGATTTGAACATTGGGTAGTCGCTGCCCGCTACCCAATGTAAGTCTTGCGTATTGTTAAAATAAGTCACTTAATCCAAAAACTGTACGTCCATGTTCAGGTTTTTCTCGACAGATTACTTTTCACAGACACAAGCATAAGTTTGATTTCTTACTCTGCTTTGGTGATGTGAGCCATTACACTATGACTACCTTCCTAATAAACTGTAGGACCCCCTTTGGCCCGCAAAATAGCGGCCACTTGGCGAGACATCAATTCGGTGAAGGGGAGTAGGTATACTGGGGTATCTGGTACCACAATGTCAACAGCAGGAACTCCAGTTCCTGTATATTTCGGGATGGTGGTGATTTTGTGCGAACCGCTTTTTCGATTCGAACCACGAATGTTCGATTGGGTTCATGCCAGGTGAATTTGGAGGCCAGGACATTAATAGAAGGTCTCTAGCATGTTACGCGAAGCACTCATTGACGATTATGGCAGTGTGACATAGCGCATTATCCTGTTAGTAATTGCCATCACCAGCAGGAAACACAGTTGCCTGCTGGTGGAAACACATTATGACCACCCCCAACCTAGAGAAATGAGCGCGCTTGGAGACCGAACAGTGGCGCAGTTGAAGTTCACACGGCAGTATGTATACAACACGAGGACAAGCTTTCTGTTAGTTGGTCTTCGTGTTGCATACATAACAAGCCCATATATTGTAAACTCCATTACTATTGGAGATTACAATATATGGGCTTGTTTTTTGTTTTACACAAATGCATTAAGTTGCTGTATTCTTCATAATCTTGTTTTATTAGACGCGATTACTTGTTTCACCTTTGAAGCTGGTATGGTAAATTGAGGTATTCCTGCAGAAGTTTTTGGATGAAACCGTAGTTTTCAATCTTGTTATAGGCTGTCATTTCAGCTGCAATTTTCTCGGAAATATTTCATTGGTTTAGGCTAACGTTTGCTTAAATCTAAAGTGGAATGCATGAAAAAATGCACGTGCACGATGTATACGGGCATAAGGGATACCAAAGAGATACAGCACCTTACCCACGTATCGTTGTGTTATCAATGACTTACGAGCGGAGATTAGCTGTTTAAACTGATCCCACCCCAAAACACAAATCAAGATAGAGCAGCCGTATGACACTCGCGGATGGCAACGAGATCGTCTCGATGACAACGTCGTTCCCAAACTCTAAACCGCCGCTTGTTGGAGCTGAGACAGGATCGGGACTCGTCGCTGAATATGTACAACACCGTTTCGTTCGTACCACCATGCACGCCTGGTACGGCATCACTGCAGCATTGCGCAACGATGTGGTACGGTGAGTGGCAGTGTTCACAATGGTAGGCGAGAGACGATCTGCGTCATCCAATCAACGATTCACCTTCCGTGTCAATACCGTTATGTCTACAGCCGCCTAAACACCCCGCGGAATGTCGTCCCCTGTGGATTTGGGGGCTATTACGACTTGCCATCGAACACCGACTAGGGGCACCACCCCCATTTCAGGGACACAAGCTACATTCCTCCAATCTCTGTCGCCATATACGACCGAGAGCTGTTGTACGCCGATACGTTTACCCCGCAATGCGACACAGAGACCAACACAGCGTAGGTAGAAACTGTATGCTGAAGCCTCCGTCTCATAGGTGGATTTTCGATGACGTAGTTCAGGCATTCTCACGTCCTACAGCTGCTTTCGCTACCGAGATCACTCTGATGCAGTGATTCACACATCTGAAAACGACCAATGCCACAGCCCGGGTGCAGTATTTCATTCACGCATCTGAAATCGCGCAACGTCGCAGGCCGGACACTGGCCATGTTTCCGGTATAAATGCCCCGTGGATCAGTCTGCATGTCAGGGCTTGTTCACAGTAGGTCAGGATGCCTCGTTGTCGGGTAAGAGAGTTGTACAGTAACATCAGCGAGTTCGACAGATTTCGCATTACCGGCATGAGAGACTGCAATGCTTCCCTCTTGCAGACTGACGGTCTTGTAGGGCACAATGTGTCCACCGTGGCAAGAGTGTGCAGGGAATAGCACGAATAAGGGCGTAGGACACTAAGAGAAGTTTCTGGACGTCGCACGCAGACTACGCTGACGGACAACTGTCATCTCATGAGGACGTCTTTGAGTGACCGTTCTGCATTATCAACGGTGTTGGCACAGCGTGGCGAACTGTAACTCAATCTCCAATGTCAGTTGTAACAGCGGACTGCAGGCTCGTCAACCTCTTTTCAGGCTGTCTGTGACACAGCAGCAAGAAACTGAAAGGCTGCGAATGTGAACCGGGCGAGGAGAATAAAGTAACGAATGCCACAGTATTGTTTTCTAGCACGAAACGCGTTTCTGTTTAAGCGAAAATAGTGGCCGGATCTGTGTCTAATGACGTCACGGAAAGATGCAACGAGAAGAGTTTATTCGCACCAGGTATACCTCACCAACATGAGGCATTATAACTGGAGGTTCTATCGGGTAGAAAAGCTGATCACCTCCTGTGAGAGTCAGTACCACAAAAATGAGTGCCCGTTACGTCAATAACATTCTAAAGACAGTCGTACTTCCGTACCTGTAGGACGCACCTGTGCCATATCTTAGCAGGACAATGCCGCACTGCATGTTGTAATGGTAACACGTGCCATTGTCAGGGATTTCCAATTCTGTAGTGGCCAGCTAGATCACTCAATTTATCATCCATAGAAAATCGCTGGGATATGCATAAACGAGACTTGCAGCGGTACGACCGTTCGTCAGAAACTCTTGATGATCTTTGGAGAACATTATTCACACATTATTTGATTTGATTCCTCAGCGCGTACAGCTGGTGATACAAGCCAGAGGTGGCCACACTGATTGTTAACCACATCGGCTCACTTCGTACGTGTGACACCGAGATGATAATCACCTGTTCCCCATTTTCTAATGAACCTATCCCATAAAAATCTAAGTCGTAGCTCGACCCCTTTCAGGTGTTCTGTTTTTTATGTAAATGAGCGTATCAATTTGCGTTAAATTACACTTCCATTGAACTCTAGGTTACGAAATAGTGTATTGCTATTGTCTCCTGCGGTCTTACATAACTAAGCAAACCCCTGAGTTTTTATAAAACTTTGTCCGGTCCTCTTTCGTAGCCCATTTCCCCATGCATGAAAAAGCGTAGGTCTTCATGCAAGGGAAGATGATTCTGTAGTTATCAATGGTGAATAAGTTGAAAAACGCCTTAGACAGTACAAAAAATCGGAAGACCCAGAAACAGGTGAAATAGAGATGATCGTCATCTTAGTCCGTTTTGAAGGATATTACTGAAAGAAGACACTGCTACACTGGAAGACAAGGTGTCACGACCTCTGTATTTTTCGTTCTATCCGAAATCATACGCAATCATCATTGAAATCAAAAATACAAATTTTTTTTCTTGTTCAAATGCAGTGATTCCCATGAGCAACTTCAGTCATGAGAAGGCGTCGTTCCCAGAGTTAGAAGCACTGGTTCCGGGGAAAACAGAGACAGTCTCACAGCCTTAAGAATGGACGCAACATCAATTCCTTAGCCCGGTTCCGAAGCCAAGCATGGAAAAGATAAAAACAAGTTAGTAAAATCATGCAATGCATTGATTATGATACGCTTTCCAACATAACAGGAATCATTACTCAAGTTATCACTCTTGGAATAAATATCGGTCCTGTGCTCTGACCTTTGATCCCATTTCGATGACATTCAACAAAACCGATTCGGTATACCTCCGAAATAACATGATAACGTTTTGTCGCAATCGAAGCATTTTTACGTAAGTAATAAAAATAGGGCACCGGCAACAGAATGAAACTTCAGTAGGTAAATTCGGTCACGGCAACAGAAACCAGCGTGGAAATACTCTCGTTGAGTTTGCAGAGGCAGAAGGATTTTTCATCTTGAATTCCTTTTTCAAGAAAAAGCCACACAGGAAATGGACATGGAGACATCCAATTGGGACGACAAGTGAAATTGATTTTATTATGTGTAACAAAAAATTCGTCATCGAAGACTGCAGTGTGCTAAACAAGTTCAACACAGGTAGTGACCATAGATTGGTGAGATGTAAGATGCACCTCAACACTAAACTGGAACGTGGCAAGCTCATAAGACAAACAAAATGTATTGACATAACCAACCTTAAAAAACACCATAATACTTTCAAGTTGGAACTGAAGAACAGATTCTCTGCTTTAGAAGGCCTAACATCGGAAGAAGTGGATATTTCTGAAGTTAACAGAAAAGTAACCAAAGCTCTTATGGAAACAGCAACAAAATTAGCTGGGTCTAAGAACAAGTTGCATGTAAACAAATTATCAGGAAAAACCAAAATGTTGATGCAAAAAAAGAAGAGAGATGAGGACAACTAAAGAAGATGTGACTTCCAAAAGTGGAATATATAGAGCTATGCAAGACAGTAAGAAAAAGTATCACTGAAGACGTAAGAAAATTCAACTGTGAACTAGTAAGGAAAGCAATTGAAAACAACCAAAGCCTAAAGATAGCAAAGGGACATCTCAGTAAGGAAGAAAACAGATTATGGCTCTGAGAAAAGAAGATGTTTCTATAACAAGAAATAGAGGCGAAATTTTGACAAGAGTGAAAGATTTCTACTCCAAACTATATGAAAAGGATGATACATGTACTCCAGACATCATGAAAGGTACCAGAGTTCTTCCAGTCCTCCCAGCAGAAGTTGCTCATGCAATCAAGAACATGAAGCGGGGGAAAGCTCCAGGAGAAGATGGAATTACTATAGACATCATACAAGAAGCAAGTGGAGAAATTGAAACAGTACTCGCCCAAATTTTCACTCGATGCCTTAATGAAGGGAAGATTCCTGAGGATTGGAACAATGCTACAATGATCCTGCTACATAAAAAAGGTAACATTGAGGATCTCAGGAACTACAGACCTATCAGCCTCCTATCAGTGGTTTATAAAATCTTCACTAAAGTTCTTTCACACCGCTTGAAGGTAACACTGGACATGGCTCAACCGAGAGAACAAGCTGGATTCAGGAGTGGCTACAGCACAATAGATCATATCCACGTACTGAGAGAACTAATTGAAAGAGCGAGGGAATATGAACTTCCATTGTGCATGGCTTTTATCGATTATGAAAAAGCCTTTGATTCGGTGAAACCATCAGCAGTTACCACGGCTCTGAAATCCTGCGGTATTGAAGATGCATACATTAATATTATTAATAACATCTATGAAAATGCAAGTGCAAAGATTCGGCTGTTTGAAAATACAACACATAAAAATTGGAAAGGGAGTGAGACAAGGTGACACCATATCTCCGAAGCTCTTTAATGCCACATTGGAAAATGTCTTTCAATCACTGAACTGGGAAAACAAAGGGATAAAGATTAATGGAGATTATCTAACCCACCTTCGTTTTGCTGATGACGTAGTCATTTTTGCAACTACCCCATCAGAGCTGCAGAGTATGACCCAGGAACTTGCTGACAAGAGTAAAGAAGTGGGATTAAAAATGAACTTTCAGAAGACAAAAGTGATGTTCAATGCTTTTACAAGAAATGAAGATTTATCGATTGATGGAGAAAAACTGGAGATAACAGATACGTATGTTTATCTTGGACAGCAGATATCAAGTGAGGGTCACATTGATGAAGAAATTAATCGACGTACAAAACTTGCCTGGAGAGCTTTTGGAAGAAACAGCATAATTTTCAAGAGCAATATGCCGTTATGTCTTAAAAGAAAAGTGTTTGATCAATGCATCCTTCCAGTGCTTACGTATGGTGCAGAGACGTGGACCTTAACTAAAAGAGACATACAAAGGCTGCAGACAACTCAAAGAAGCATGGAGAGGTGCATGCTTGGTATAACCAGGAGAGATAAGAAAGAGGAACTCGTGGATCCGAAAAATGACGAGAGTGGAAGACATCATGATCAGAGTTAAATCCCTGAAATGGCAATGGGCTGGACATACTGCCAGAAGGACAGACCATAGATGGACAGCCGAAATTTTAGATTGGATTCCAAGGGACAGGAAAAGACCCAGAAAAAGACCACATGGGAGATGGGTGGATGAAATTCGTAAATATGCAGGAGTGACATGGAGGAGACTGGCACAAGACAGACCGTTGTGGAGGAAACTTGGGAGACCTTCGTCCAGCAGTGGATTGATAATGGTTGACAATGATGATGATGATGATGAATGATGCATAAAGGCTATGGAATAGATCCAGCTCCGGCGTCCTACCCTTTGACCCCATTTCGCCCATTTTCAAAACAATTTGTCCCCAGGCAGGCCCCTACGACATACTAACATTTCATCCAAATCGAAGCATTTTTACGTAAGTTATGACGCATAATGGCGATGGAAGTGATTCCGCTGCTATGTCCTGACCTTTGACCTTATTTAGCCCATTTTCAATAGGGTTTGTCGCCAGGTGGTTCCCTACCACATACTAAAATTTCATAGAAATCGAACATTTTTTACGTTAGTTATGACGCAGAACAGCAGTGGAATGGATTCCGCTCCTATGTACTGACCTTTGACCCCATTTCGTTCACTTTAAATAGGGTTCCTACCCAGGTGATCCCCAACCAGATACTAAAATTTCATCGAAATCGAACGATTGTTATGCGAGTTATCGTGCGGACGTACATACGCACGCAACGCGTGACGTAATGACGCAGATGGGAATCGAGACCATCTGCTCGCAAGAGTATGACGTAATAAAACTTTAATAGGATCCACACACAACGCGTGACGTAATGAGACAGATGGCGTGACCGCGCGCCAACATTCTCAAACGCGAGATTGTGACGTCATAAGATTTCTAAGCATTGGTAACATTAATGGAACAACGCCATGACACTAAAAACGTTATAATTCGGGGTGGTTATTTAATACACTAAACGAATTCTCCTAAAGTCGAGATCAAGCTAAATCGATTTCTAGTACCAGAAAACTGTAGTTTAACGACTTTCATCAAAATTCTTAGACCGGTTTTCAAAATAAAATATACATACATACATACAAGAATTGCTACTTTAAGGTGGACGTCAGGTAATTTTGATTCCTATACTTCCGATGGAGAAACTTCTGTACACATGTTCTACACAATTAATGCGTTCCCAAGGATGAAAATTTGAACATCGATTAAAATAGCTTTATTTCATAATTTGGAATACTTAATATTTTCTAAACCTTAACCGTAATTATGCAATCAAACATTTATTTGTCCACTGACGTCATCAAAGCACAGATTGCGCCATCTTTTTTCTGGTTTCAACACCACCAAAGGAAACGTTATTGGTTTTTTAATATAATTATGTTTATGTTTTAGAAAATGTTAAGTGTTCCAAGTTATAGTATGAAGTTATTTTAATCGATGTTCAAATTTCCATCGTTGGGAACACACTAATTGTGAAGGAAGTGTGTACAAAAGGTTTTCCATTGGAAATATAGGAATCAAAATTACTTGACGTCCACGTTAATAGTGTGGGATAAAAGCGATGGAATGGATCCCGATCCTATGTCCTGACCTTTAACTCCATTTCTTTCATTTTCAATAGGGTTCCTCTCCAGGCGGTCCCCTACCAAATACTACAATTGCATCGAAATCGAACCATTTTTACTCACTTTATGATGCATAAGGGCAATGGAATGCATCCCGATCCTATGTCCTGACCTTTTACTCCACTTCACCCATTTTCAACAGGTGTCGTCCCCAGGTGGTCCCCTACCACATACTAAAATTTCATTGGAATCGAACCATATTTACGCAAGTTATGACGCATAAGGACAATTGAATGAATTCTACTCTTATGCCGTGTCCTTTGACCCCACTTCTTTTTTTTTTTTTTTTTTTTTTTGAATGGAGGTTTAACGACCACCGTGAGCAACTCAATGGGCTATAAGCAGTCGCCCGTCCCTAATTTTGGGTCACTGGTTCCAGGGAAGGGAAAGAGCCAGTGCCGTAAGACAAACACAACATCCATGCCTCACCGGGATTCGAACCCGGACCCCTTACGGACGAATGATCAGAGGCCATCGCTTAGACCACTGCGCCACCTGGGCGGCTGACCCCACTTCACCCATTTTCAATAGGGTTCGCCCCCAGGTGGTCCCCTACCACATACTAAAATTTCATCGAAATCGAACCATTTTTACGTGAGTTATCATGCCGACAGACGGACGGAAAAAGCTGGAGCATATACGCTTCTTCAACCTACGGTTGGAAAGCGTAAATGAGTGCCCAAGGTTATCGATCACCGTGCGACAGAATGAGTATTGTGTACGATTGGAAGGGAATGGCTGTGATATCGCACAACCTCTTCAAGTCGAATAGAAGAGTGCTGGTATTTTATGTAAAATATGCTGCTATAGATATACTCTCCACAAGTCTTCATAAGTTCGTCGCTGGCGTCCTCGCACAGAGCAAGAATGTAAAATCATATGATATTTATAAAATTGCTGTTCTTTTGAAGAAAATGAGGCCGGCCCTTTTTTTTCGGGGGGGGGGGTGTTGGGTGAGGAAGTGTAAGAAATTATAGATCGTATTCTTATTTTGCCATTTGTCAGTGTTTTATGACTCCCATGAACATCAAAGGCTATAAGGAATCTGTTGCCAACAATTAGAGCCATAGAATCCAGATAGGGAAGGGAACCAACGCAGAAGAACAACACCTCATCCGTTGAAAATTTGCAAATGGGTGCGCAATAATTGTAAAAGAAGACGCATGGACGAAATGTTTTACACCTCCCCAAATGGCTGTTTATGAAGTATATAAAACTGTTAAAAGATCTACGCAGATAAGGACTTTTTTTATTTGAGTTTCTATGTATATCTCAACAAAAAGAGCAAGAGAGAATTATCAGAGATTCAGGTTCATTACATTTATGGAATGCAAACGAATGCAACTATAGGAGCTCACATAATGGGAAGTTCCACATAAACTAAAGTTTTGTAGATCTCTTGAGCTTCTTAATGGTCTCGCTTGTTATTTTAACTTTAACTGTATTTTGCAAAATTTTTTTAAAAGCAACCGAATGCATCGAGTTCATTGGAGTTTTCAGCAAACAAAATCGGTTTTTCTCTTTTTTTCTTTCAGGGCAATATTGGAGGTTATCTGCTCCCCTTAGTTTCCTTCACAGACAGGTCAATTAGCATGAAGAAAAGAATGCGTCAGCTCTTTTTATATCCTACCTCTCTCCCGCCACACACGTCTTCTGGACAAATGCTTTCGTTTCCCACCTCATTGGCACTTTTCAATCGCTCAAACTCCCCGCAAGGCTGCCACAAAACTGTTTGTATGGGGCTGGTCAGTGCTTTAATGATGTCATACCTGGCTGGTATGCCTCATATCTTTGAGGATGTCAAACCTTTTCAAGTAGACTCACCTAGATAACAAAGAATGGCGTTCGTCACATTTGTTAAATTTGGTTGGACTTGGATTTCACAGTTGCTCAGTAATCTGTGCAGCGTGCATGTAAAACTCGAAAGATCGTGGCTTTAAAGAAGCTTAAAATTTTAATTCTTTCTGAAAAAATTTAAGCAATCAGTTTAGTGGGAAGATTAGATTAATTTGAAGTTGCAAACAATATTGGTATTCTAAAATCCTCTTTCTGCAGTTTTAAAAAAACAGTCATGAATTGAAACGAAAGTTCAGTATTCGTTCATCGAGTGTTAGAAAAAAGGTTTCTGGAGGGAATTCACACAGATGTCGTAGCTGTTATTTTCAAGTATTTGGAATGGGTCGAAAAAAAGATTCCAGTTACTAAACCTTTATTAAAGGAAGTTGCATCATATTTCTCCAAGCGCTTATAAAAAATTATTTCCAAAACAGCAATGAATGGTTGCATCGTTTCAAAGATCGTCAGGGTACTGTGTTCAAATCTGTTTGTGATAAAATACTTTAACAGACGACGAAAACATCGAAAAATATCTAAAATCCATCAAGAGGCTGATTTCTCAGTAAGAACACGGTTATGTATATAACGCTGATCTTGCTAAAATATTTTACCAATTATTAGCGCATAGAACTTTACCTTTTAAAGGACGGAAAGGCCGCCGAGAATAAAATCTAATTTAAGAATGGCTGCGATTGTGTTTGCGAATATGTGGTTCAGAAAAATGATCGGTGATTAATTATTATACCAAAATAAAACATAAAAAAGAAAAACACTACCTTTCAAGAAAGATGAGAAACTACCAGTGGATTTCATTGCCCATAAGAAATCCTGGATGACATCGGACATTTTTCCAGAATAGCAACTGACGATGAAATGAGTAGAAAAAAGCGAATTTTGTTTCTGATTTTAGACAACTATACAGCCCACACAAATAACGTGGTTTTAAAATCGACATCTCTTCATCGACGTCCTCCTAATAGCACAAACATGGCATCCAATGGAATAGGTAATAATAGAAAATATGAGAGTTCTGTACAGAAAAAGTCTTCGATACACGTTTTCTGTAAAATGCACAGAAAAAGTTTACAGCAATTATTGATGTTAAAAATAGCATGTAATATGCTAAGCTGTGCCTGTAAGTACATTCGGTGATAACTTCAGCCTGCACCGCCATGCAGAGTTAAAGGGTTTCAAAATAAATAGTTCAAAAGTGCTTATAACTTATAGTCTTGGGGAAGAACTTTCAAATGAATGACGAAGATGTATCTGCAAGTGAGATAGAAGACAGAGGAAATGAAAATTAACAGCGGTGATGAATCTTGAAGTCATCTATTCTGATGTTTCTGTTCATGATTATGTAAACCGAGATGAAGAGCTGTCGGTCGAATCGCTAAACACAGGTGTGGACAAAATGGGGCAAATTTTGGGACACAATGATGATCGATGAATATATGAAAAAGTAGTTACTATAGAAAAGGAAACTGTTTCCAAGGTACTTGCTATTGAATGTTTTGGAAATCGTAAGACTATTTTCATCTAAAAACACCTGTCATCTTGTTAGAGGAAGTTCAAGCTTGAACAACTGCCATCATAAAAATCACGAAACTTTAAATATTTGGCTCACATAACTGACTTAAAATTTAAGCAGCAAAAAAGTGCAACTAGTCTAATCTCAGTTTTTTTTTCTTTTGCAGTTACTTTAGATTTTACATTAAATAAATATTTTGCTTATTGCAGATGCCAGTGCTGTTTCCATTATTAACTACAGTTTTAAATTAACAAGTTAGTAAAATCATGCAATGCATTGATTATAATACGCTTTCCAACATTACAGAAATCATAAATCAAGTTATCACTCAAGTTTTGAGAATAATGTCTATGGAATAAATCTCGGTCCTGTGCCCTGACCTTTGATCCCGTTTCGGTGATATTCAACAGAACTGGCTTGGTATACCTCCGAAATAACATGAGAAAGTTTTGTCGCAATCGAAGCATTTTTACGTAAGTTATGATGCATAAGGGCTATGGAAAAGATCCCGCTCCTGTGTCCTAACCTTTGACCCCATTTCGCCCATTTTCAATAAGGTTTGTCGCCAGATAGTCCCCTACCACATACTAAACTTTCATTGAAACCGAACCCTTTTTAGGTTAGTTATGGCGCATAATAGCAGTGGAATGGATCCCTCTCCTATGTACTGACCTTTGACCCCATTTCGTTCACTTTAAATAGGGTTATTTCCCAGGTGCTCCCCTACCAGATACTAAAATTTCATCGAAATCGAACGGTTTTTACGCGAGTTACCGTGCTGACGGGCATACGCACACAACGCGTGACGTAATGACGCATATGGGAATCGCGACTATCTGCCCGCCTCAAGAAAGTGACGTCATAAATATTTAATAGGATCCACACACAACGCGTGACGTAATGAGACAGATGGCGTGACCGCGCGCCAACATTCTCAAACGCGAGTTGATGACATCATAAGATTTCTAAGCATTGGTAACATTAATGGAACAACGCCATCACTGAAAACGTTATAATTCGGGGTGGTTATTTAACCCACTAAACGAATTCTTCTAAAGTCGAGATTAAGCTAAATCGATTTCTAGTACCAGAAAACGGTAGGTTAAGGACTTTCATCAAAATTCTTAGAGCCGTTTTCAAAATAAAATGTACATACATACATACAAGAATTGCTACTTTAAGGTGGACGTCAAGTAACTTTGCTTCCTACACTTCCAATGGAAAAACTTTGGTACACATTTTCTTCACAATTAATGCGTTCGCAAGGATGAAAATTTGAACATCGATTAAAATATCTTCATTTTATAACTTGCAATACTTAATATTTTCTAAAACATAACCATAATTACGCAATTCAACATTTGTTTGTCTACTGACGTCATGAAAATATAGGTCGCGCCATCTTTCTTTCTGGACAATTAATGCGTTCACGAAGATGAAAATTTGAACATCGATTAAAATAGCTTCATTTCAAAACTTGGAATACTTAATATTTTCTAAACCATAACCGTAATTATGCACTCGAACATTTTTTTGTCCACTGACGTCATCAAAGTACAGGTCGCGCCATCTTTTCTCTGGTTTCAACACCACCAAAGGAAAAGTTATTGATTTTTAATATAATAATGGTTATGTTTTAGAAAATATTAAGTTTTCCAAGTTATAATATGAAGTTATTTTAATCGATGTTAAAATTTTAATCCTCGGGAACACATTAATTGTGAAGGAAATGTGCACAAAAGTTTTTCCATTGGAAGTATAGGAAGCAAAATTACTTGAAGCCCACCTTAATAATATGGGATAAGGACAAGGGAATGGATCGCAATCCTATGTCCTACCCTTGGCCACATTTCGTCCATTTTCAATAGGGTTTGTCCCCAGGTGGTCCCCTACTACATCCTGAAATTTCATCGAAATCGAACCATTTTTACGCACGCTATGACGCATAAGGACAATGGAATGCATCCCGATCTTATGTCCTGACCTTTGACCCCACTTCACCCATTTTGAATAGGGTTTGTTCCCAGGCGGTCTCCTACCACATAGTAAACTTTCATTGAAATCGAACATTATTTACGCAAGTTATGACGCATAAGGGTAATGGAATGATCCCGCTCCTACGTCGTGACCTTTGACCCCATTTGTCCGATTTTCAATAGGGTTCGTCCCTAGGTGGTCCCGTACCACATAGTGAACTTTCAGTGAAATCGAACCTTTGTTACGCAAATTATGACGCATAGGGGCAATGAAATTATTCCGCTCCTACGTCGTGACCTTTGACCCCATTTGTTCCATTTTCAATAGGGTTCGTCCCCGGGTGGTCCCCTACCACATACTAAAATTGCATCGAAATCGACCCATTTTTACGCCAGTTATCGTGCGGACGGACGGACAAAGCCGGAGCATATACGCTTCTTCAGTTCAACACAATTTTATTAACAAGTTTGGGTTCAGGAGGCGAACATGGGCGTCCTGATACATATATTGTACGGTAAAATATACATACTCTAAAACGTTATGTACATTATATACAGCACGATGTATTGATTCACAAAGGAGCCTCGTGGTAAGAGGTACAGGCATTTTGCACAAGAACAATAAGAGAGATTGTCGAAACATTTCATCTCGAAGCATAAGTATATTATAGTGCTGACAAATAACAGAACGAGAATATTATAATGAAGCACTGTACAAAAGGAGAACGGTGGATGACAAAGTAGACAATGTGGAACCTTAGGCAAACGGTATTACGATGTCTTAGTACTGGAAGAAAAAATGATAATCAAAGAGAAAACAAGTAAGACTATATACATTTGTACAGTATGGTGCATATTATATTCACATTTGTTAGAAGATATAAGCTTTATGTTGAAGTTTGATTCCGAAAACCAATGGTGAGCATGCACGTTGAACTGAAGTTCAACAGAGCTAGGAGCAACGAGGTTGTAAACTACCGACAGTCAGTTGCAACGTCGCTGGCATGCCGGCGAACCAGGAAGCGGCCGGAGACCAGGTGGAACGGAAATGTTGTTCCCTCTGTTGGGCAACGGGCCACAAGGTTCTCTAGACGAAGTCTTGAGAGGAGACGCTCCCGAAAGTGGCACAGTAGTTCCACAGAAACTTGGTGGATGGTATAAGGAGATGAGATATCTCGGCAGCGCTGATGAAATACGTAAATGACGTGTTTCACCAAGATGAAAATATATGAGCAGATGGGTGGAAGCTTGACTGGCGGAGAGACCTGCAGGAGGAGTGTCTTATAGGCATCGAAAGGAAGATCAGTTGTGGCTGAACGTTGAGCAATGGAAAATGCAAGATGGAGTAGTGGAAAGGAGGATGACACAATGTAAATAAACGTAAGAGACATCAGCTTCTTGGGCACAGAAGGGGCAAAGAGGTGAGTCAAGAATGGTCATGCGGTGGAGGATGGATGGAACGGGAAGACGGCGGTGGAGAAAAAGCCAGTGAGTGTTTATTTCAAGAGGAGCTGAAAGAGGAGAAAGGGTGGCAGACCAGACAGCGGTGAGAGAGGATTGGGAGACATCAGGGATGTGAAGGGGAGAAGGAGAGTGGGATTTTAAAAGTAACCGATAGAGAACTGAGGTTGAAAGAGAGGATAGTGGAAGTGTAGATCTGCCGACTGAAAGAAAGAAAGGAAGGGGTAGGGAGGCGGAAGGAACAAAGGTCAGGCCGGTGGTGGTTGCGAGATGAGGAAACTTAGCAATGATGGTAGAGAGTAGGGAGTCATAGACAGAGCGAGAGGAGGGTGAAAGTAGAACGGTGGGTGGGAGGCTGGCGTAGGGTCGCCAGGACAGATCTGAGGTTACAAAGTCTTTGACGGTTACAACTCCGACTCGGAGCCAAGAAGGATAGGCGAAGCATGAAAGATGAGGGGGTGAAGAAGAGTGGAGAATAACAGGGGTTCGGCAAGGAGTTCAGTGGTGGAATCGGGTGGGGATCGAGTGAGCGGGAGAGAGCGGAGAAAGGTAAGAATCTCCCGTAAGGCAGGAGGAAGGCGAGAGTGAGTGGTAGTACGGAGGTCCATTAGAATGAAAGAAGTGAAAGTGAAATTAGTGTTGCTCGAAGAGGTGATGACATTCCTTGCGGTAACGGCGTCGGCAACAGGTGAGGTATGAAGACGGAGGAACGAAGTAATCCGGAGAGCTTGATAGTACAGTCGTGTATCATTTAGGCCAATGCCACCTTGGTCAGGAGGAAGGCTGAGCTTGGGGGCACTGAGCCAGTGGTGTCCGGTCCAGATAACTGAGGTGAAGCAGCGAGTGATATCATTGAGACGAAGAAGAGGGAATTTAGCAGCAAGCCAGGAATGTGTGCACATGGAGAGAAGATAGGTTTGCGCAAGACGTGCACGTTGAAAATATGAGGTGCAGAATTGCGCTTTTCGCCAAAACGCAGTTGACCGATGAAGACGTGGCTGGATGGTATTCCACGTTGTGCTGGAGGCTTCACCTGGGACGCCAAGATGTACGCCAAGGAAACGTTGAGAGGCTGAAGACCAGTGCGCTCCCCATGGGGAATCCAAACGGTCAACCCATGAGCCGCACCACAGGCTTGTGCTTTTGGTTGTATTAATCGCAGCTCCGGAGCAGGAGGCGTAATTGGCGAAAAGACTGTGGAGCAAAGAGAACTGTGAATCCAGGCGTATACAGAAGGTAACGTTGTCTGCATACGCCACAGAAGTGGTGACATAGTGTCTCGTGCGAGCGATGAGTGGCGGCAGGGTGGCTTGAAAGGAGCGTTGAACGGAGCGAAGAAAAGGTTCTAAGGCTATAGCGAAAAGTTGACCGGAGAGTGGGCAGCCTTGCCTCACTCCACGGAGGAAGAGGATTGGTGCTGTAAGAAAGTTGGGCAACTTGACCTGGAAACTGGCGTCCTGGTAGAGGGAGGTGAGGAGAGAAATAAACGGAGATGGAAATCCAAATCGGAGAAGTGTGGCGGAGAGATAAGTGTGGGAGATATTATCAAAGGCGGACTGTTGGTCTAAAGAGAGGAGGGCGAGGGGTTCAGAGCGGGAGCGCGCAAGGTGAATTAGATCAGTCAGGAGATGGATGTTGTGAGATAGGGAACGGCCGGGAACTGTGTAAGTCTGGTTAGGGGAGAGGATGTAAGTGAGGATGGGATTTAGTCGTTGTGAAAGAAGCTTGGTATAAAGTTTGTAGTCGAGATTCAGTAGGGAAATTGGGCGCCAGTTCACCAAGTAAAGGAGATCACCTTTCTTGGGGAAAAGGACAACGTATGCATTTGTGAATCCCCTCGGGAGAGGAGAGTAAGTAAAGTCAGCAGAGAAAGGGGATAGGAGAAACGGAAGAAGAAGAGGCAGAAAAGTTTTATAAAAGCTAAAGGTTAGGCCGTCCGGACCCGGAGCGGCACTAGAATTCAGAGAAAAGAATGTAGTGTTTAGTTCAGAGGGCGTGGAGGAAAGGAGAAGAGAAGAAGCGAAATGGGGGGAACCTGAAGTAGATTAGAAAGGAGAGAATCCATTGCTGCAGAGGAAGGTTGAGGAGATTCACTGAACTTCATGGAAAAGTACTGACGGACATGGGAACAAAGCGCAATCGGCTCATCTGATACCTCTCCAGAAGAAAGGCGTAGATGATGAAGTATGGACGAAGCTCGTCGGGTGTTTTCCACCGACGTCAGGAACTCATAGGTGTGAGCATCCGGCGTCAGGTTTTGCAAACGAAGTCGGCGGAGAGCTTGTTGCGCCAGAGGAGTGAGGAGAGATCGAAGCTCTTCTTGAAAGGAGGAGAAGAGGGGATCACTGAGACTGAGCATGGATAGCATTGAACGAACATAGTCTAGGCGCATGTTCTGGAGTGTCTTTAATTGGAAAGAGTAGTTTCGGACATGCAGAAGGAGCTGTTGCTTGATCTCCAACCAAGAATTAAATCCGCAGAGTGCAGATTGAAGCTGCGGTCGTCTGTCAATCAGGAATGATCGGACCGAAGAGCAGAATGCCGGGTCGGAGAGAAGTGCATCATCAAATGTCCACGGGCGAATTATCCTGGGTTTGAATGGTGCAGTATTTACTATGATGGCAATGGCGCAGTGGTCAGATGAGGCCGTGGGATGCACACTCGATTCTGTCACGGCAGGAAGTAGAGTACTGGAGGCATAAAACCTGTCAAGGCGGGCTAAGAAAGGATTTTGCGCATGAGAGGAGCGCCAAGTGCAATTAGTCGACCATGGATGAATATGCCGATGTACATCATGAAGAGCGTTGTTGGTGACAACTGTCTGGAGTAGGTTCGCCAGGGCATGGCGGCGCTCTCTATTTGTAGAATACCTATCCAGAAGAGGATCCAGGGTACAGTTAAAATTCCCACCAACGAGAACATGGTCTGACGGTGGGATACGGTCGAGTGCTCTGCGAAGACGCGTGAAGAGAATTGATAAATGTGTTGTAGTGATTAGAATATAGATATTGAATAAATGATATCTGGAAGACGCGATGGTAAAGGATGCATGCTGTAAGAGATCTCAACAAATATTTCGCATAGAGAGGGATGTGATAATAGAATTGAGAGTATGACTAATGCCGATGGCAAGACCGCTATGAGATGTTAGTCCATAGGCGTGATGAAACACAAAGTTCCACTGGCGCCCTCGAGAATAGATGGTAGTTGGTTTGCAATTTGTCTCTTGAAGGAGGAGAATATCAGCCCCCAATGGGTTGAGGTCTTCATATGCCAGAGAGTTGCTGAGGGGGGAAGCGAATCCCCTGCAATTAAGTGACACGATCTTGAATTGTGGGGTTCCTTGCCTCTAGCTGAAGATCTTTCAGAGCTGGAGGAAAAGACTTGAGACGATTATAGATGATTTGTGCCCACGGATGGGTGGGAACATTCTGGCGGCAGAAATGCGACACATTGAAGATCTGCTCCGGCACAAGTTGGCGAAGCGATGGAATCTTGACTGCTAAGGCACGCGCTATTGCGTAGCTTGTCGGATTCGTTAAGTATGTATGGAGATCAATGTATGAGAGTGGTACGGGAGGTATATTGGCAGTCTGGAGAAATGCAGCGAACTCTTCGGCCGTGGGAAAGGAGACTTTGGCTGGCGAGGTGTGTCGAGGAGAACTGCTGGAGAGGGAGGTTGAACGAGGTGAAGTAGAGTTTTGCTTCTTCGCTACTCGCCTGCTGCGGCCAGAGCCGCGGCGCTTCAGTGGAGGGTCGGTCGTCTCATCCTCACACTGCGTCTCTGAATCAACGGACTCCACATCAGTTGTTTCGGAGGTTCCAGTGGTAATAGCTGGTTGTAAACCTTCTGAAAGGGACTCAGTGGTGGAGCGACGACGTTGCGGGAGTGAGGAGGCAATTGTAGGAAAGTCCTCTAATGAAAAAGAGGAAGCGGCTGTGGGAGCGTTGCGTTGACCAACGTCTGTAAGCGAACTTTTTCATCATATCTTGGCTCCGAGGCCTGCTGTGCTGAAGTAGATGGTGTAGTACGCTTCGAGGTAGGAACAGTACCTGTAGGAGCGCCAGTCGGAGTCGGTGGAACTTGATGTGGGCAGTGCACGCGAAGATGGTTTTCGCCATGGCAAAGCGTGCAGTGCAAGGAGGTAATGACGTCGATTCTCCGACGTTGCTGGCCACACCGTACGGTTAGGATCTTCGGCCACGTAAGCAGATGATCATCCTACGGAAATATGACACGGGCACTTCGACGAAACCCTGCAATGGATTTGTCATCGGGATCTCTGGGCGCCGCCGAAAGGGTCGTTATTGGTCCAACCACTCGGCCAAATTTGCTGAGTAAAGTGCATAGAGCGACATCTGAGACTTCAGGCGGGACTGGGTGGAAAGTGACCTGGGTAGGTCGCTGCGCCACAGGTTCAGCCAGAAGATGCACATCTTTGATGGATAAGCCAGCAGTCATCACAAGGTCTGCATGTTCTTTACGGGCAAAATACACTAATACGGCCCGTGGCTTTCGAGCCATATGAGTGATATAAGCTCCTGTAGGAAGCATCTTCTTTAGGGCAATACTATATTCCTTGAGTTTCGTTTCTGGTAATGCATCAAAACAGACACCGACATCTATTGTGGAGAAAATATTTTTTCCCGGCAGGGGAATCCTCTGGGATATCGATGGTGGCAGAACTACCCTCAACACTGACGTAAGAGTCAGGAAAAACGGGAGCAATAAACTTGGAAGGAACTCTCGCTCCGGAGGTCACTTTGGAGTAAGTGAGAGACCTAGAGTTGGCAGCGGAAGGATACGACACAGTGCTGGTTGCTGGTAGGGGCTTGGTAAACTGAGTTGAGCCAGTTGAAGGCAACGCAACCGTGCAATCGGTCACATCCATAGCTTCGGCAAATGAACCAGGGACGTGCGTCAAGGTGACGTCTCTCTCTTGGACAGGGATATCAGCTTGACTTTTGCAGAGGAGTCTCGCGTCACATCTTGAATGCGTATGACGTCTCTGACGTGCATAAATGCTGATTGGTCTCCTGAGAGTGAGGAGGAGGAGGAGGTTGAATGAGCATTACTGATGTGGGCGTGGACATCACCCTTATCAGTGCCTGCCATTGAAAATGGCGAGGATTAACTTAAGGATCGATCAGCTTGATCGAAAATAATAAAACGCTGAATGCAAACAAAATATGCGACTCACCGACTTGGGAGCTGAACTAAAAGAATGTACAGATCTTCTTCTTGAAGGGGAACACAAAAATAGGAACAAACACTCACTATATACTTCCAAAAACTGGGCACAAACACAGAGCTCGAAAGGAACGTGACTATATCGGTTATACGCTTCTTCAACCTACGGTTGGAAAGCGTAAACAAGTATTATTTACCTCAATTAATTGATAAGCATTTCATGCTGGACTAGCTTTATCCTGTAATATGCCGAAAACACCCCTAGCTTTATCTGTAGAATGACAATGAAGTTCACGTATATCAAAAGTCTAACTTAACTTTTCCTTCAACTTCATTAGATACGAGTTCGACTGTATAGGAGTTTTGGGGAAGCATGTGAATATATTAGCCAGAGTTCTGTTGCGCTACTGCCAACAGCTTGTACAGTTTCATTGGGAAATCATGTTAGCTATTTTTTTATTGTAAGGGGCAGTCTTTTTGGCAGATTATGATGAAGTGTGCATTTTTAGTGTTTCAAGCACAGTCGAAACAGAGTCTCCAAAAAGTTTAAAACCTAGCTTTTATTGTACATGTAATTCAGAAAAATCACACCGTTACGTAGATATTTCTTTAAAATCGGACAACTTTTTTTAATGTGGAAGCTAGGTCCCAACAAAAACATGTTTGTAATTCAAAACGCGATTCAGTAGCATTATTTGTTTCAGACTTAATGGCCAAACCACAAATTCGGCATCACCTCACTGACTCTTTTTCTCGGCTTCTCGCTCAAAGAGTACGATAAAAATAATATTTTCGTTATCTCGGAATATATTTTGCGCCGTTGAACCACATATTGCATTTCTTTCCTGAATCGATCAATGCTAAGAGGAAATCTGTTTCCAATTTATGGTGAGCATGTCGTGGAAGAAAAATCGTTCTTGCGCGAAATCTGTTTTTCAGAATGCAGCAATAGCTCAATATTTCCATTAAATATTATGAATGTGGAAAAGAAAAGAATGCTTACAAGCTTTTGCAGTGTTCATGCCGCGTACGGGGCAAATCATTATGTTTGCTTGTGAAGTAGTTCCAGGACACAGGATACAGGAATAAAATTGGGGAACAAAGTTGGTACAATAAAACATAACATGGTCTCTCTCTCTCTCTCTCTCTCTCTCTCTTTTTCTCTGTCTGAATATCAATATGTCATCATCATCATCATCACCATTGTCAAACATTATACTGCGGACGAAGGTTTCCCCAAGTATCTTCCACAACGGTCTGTCTTGTGCCAGTCTCCTATATGTTACTCCCGCATACTTTCGAATTTCATCCACCCATCTCCCATGTGGTCTTCTTCTGGGTCTTTTCCTGTCCCTTGGAATCCAATCTAAAATTTCGGCTGTCCATCGATGGTCTGTCCTTCTGGCAGTATGCCCAGCCCATTGCCATTTCAGTGATTTAGCTCTGATCATGATGTCTTCCACTCTTGCCATTTTTCGGATCCACGAGTTCCTCTTCTTATCTCTCCTAGTTACACCAAGCATGCATCACTACTTGCCTCTTTGAGTTGTCTGCACTCTTTGTATATCTCTTTTAGTTAAGGTCCACGTCTCTGAATCATATGTAAGCAATGGAAGGATGCATTTATCAAACACTTTTCTTTTAAGACATAATGGCATATTGCTCTTGCAAATTATACTGTTTCTTCCAAAAGTTCTCCAGGCAAGTTTTATACGCCGATTAATTTCTTCATCAATGTAACCCTCACTTGATATCTGCTGTCCAAGATAAATGTAGGTATTGGTTATCTCCAGCTTTTCCCCAGCAATCGATAAATTTTCATTTCTTGTAAAAGCATAGTACATAACTTTTGTCTTCTGAAACTTCATCTTTAGTCCCACTCTTTACTCTTGTCAGCAAGTTCTTGGATCATACTCTGCAGCTCTGCTGGGGTAGGTGCGAAAATTTCTACGTCATCAGAAAAACGAAGGTGGCTTAGATAATCTCCATTAAGTCTCTATCCCTTTGTTTTCCCAGTTCAGTGATTGAAAAACATTTTCCAATGTGGCATTAAGGAGCTTCGGAGATATGGTGTCACCTTGTCTTACTCCCTTTCTAATTTTTATGCGTGTTGTATTTTCAAATGGCCGAATCTTCGCACTTGCATTTTCATAAATGTTATTAATAATATTAATGTATGCACTTCAATACCGCAGGACTTCAAAGTCATTGTAACTGCTGATGGTTTCACCGAATCAAAGGCTTTGTCATAATCGATAAAAGCCATGCATAATGGAAGTTCACATTCCCTCGCTCTTTCAATTAGTTCTCTCAGTACGTGGATATGATCTATTGTGCTGTAGCCACTCCTGAACCCAGCTTGTTCTCTCGGTTGAGCCATGTCCAGTGTTACCTTTAAGCGGTGTGAAATAACTTTAGTGAAGATTTTGTAAACCACTGATAGGAGGCTGATAGGTGTGTAGTTCCTGATATCCTCAATGTCACCTTTTTTATGTAGCAAGATCAGTGTAGCATTGTTCCAATCCTCAGGAATCTTCCCTTCATTAAGGTAGCGAGTGAAGACTTGGGCGACTACTGTTTCAATTTCTCCACTTGCTTCTTGTATGATGTCTACAGTAATTCTATCTTCTCCTGGAGCTTTTCCCCTTTTCATGTTTTTGATTGCTTGTGTAACTTCTGCTAAGATTACTGGAAGAACTCTGGTACCTTTCGTAATGTCTGGAGTACATATATCATCCCTTTCATATAGGTTTGAGTTGAAATATTTCACTATTGTCAAAATTTGTATACGTACTTATATCTGTAAGTGCGCTAACTGGTGAGTATGTATTCGTGCGTGCAAACACAAGTTGTTTTAAGATATATGAGAAATATTAGTTTTTGTAACACATTTTTCATAAGTTTTGTAGAAAACAAGTGCTTGAATGATTATATGTATCTGCTAAAAAGTACATCTTTTCCAGTGCTCATCTCTAAATGAAATATTAGCAATACAGGAATACAACATACTTTCGAACAACGTTGCAGCAAACTATGTCGGTGTCTTGTAAATGATGGACGGAAGAGTATGAACAGTTTTCTCTTTATCTAAGTATATTACACTCAAATATAACGTTGATGCAAATGTGCAATCTGATATAAAAATTCAGTATGACACCAGTACGACAAGCAAAAGTACAAATGTACAATTTTTTTGAAAAGCCAACTTTTAAAAATCCTATAGCAAATTTAATTGGCTTTTTAAAACAATACTGTAACTGATATTGATTCAGTCAAAATCACTCCAGAGAATAAAAGCATATAGGTGCACAGCACTCACATAAGTAGTAATAATAAATTAATTTTGTCTTCGAATATTTTTACGATCAGTGAAATGACTTGTATCGGCGAAAGCATAATACGTGCATTGGTTATTTGACGCAACCGAAATTCTGTACTTCGGCACGTGAAAAAACTCCATAATATGTCCTTTTTTGTGTAATGTTGAAGCTTTGCATTTATGAAATTCAAAAAAGTACTCAATATGCCCAAAATACGAAACATCTTGAATCTCTTTTCTTCCTAACCTCAGTGTATTTTACATAGGCTCCTTTAGGTCCCAGTGTTTGTCTTTATGCGTCAGTTTGTCATTTTTTATCAGTCTTACTCACGAAATATCGTTGACGAGTGATGTAGATAAATTAGTTCTTTTCAGTGCGAGGTAAACAAAATTTTTAGGAAAATAATTTATTGATAAAAACGGTGAGCAAATAAAATGAGGAGATCCTCGAGGTGTACAAATGATCTCTTCTACTGATATGTCTATTATGTCCTAAATAAATTAAGAAAAGGCTCTATATTCTCGTTTTCTAGCTGCGATACTGAAAGATTTTTACATGGTCTTTCTCAAATTTCATTAACTTATTTTCGTGCTTCGAAAGGAAAACGTTTTCCGCGGAAGCTGTTTTTTCCAGAGAAATGAATAACTTCAGTAGAACAAACTGCTCCTGAACAACATATATCAGTCGCTCTTGTAGAATGTATATTCTATTTTTCTCGACGAAAAGTGTATATTATTATTCTTGAAGAGACTTGTGTTCTTTTCCTTTGACAAGAGGCTGAATGGAACAAAAAACCGCTGGCCCGGTTTCATTATTAAAATTTCAAAGTTACCTCAACGCTTGGTAAAATTTTACAGAAACTGGTTCTCCGATGTTGCATTAATACATGCCAACTCCTAAAAAGTCATGCAAAGGGATGCTTTTGAAGCACATTAAAGTCTAGTATTTCAAAGCAGGCTTATTAGAAAATGTACACCGTTGAGAATAATGATCTTTTCCCCCGTACCTGACAGAACAGTTTAATAACGCTTATACGTGCTCTCGTTTGGTTTGATCTTTCATTCATAAATTGTTGTGTACAATGTCATTTCACCACTCACTTACTGAACGCCAGTTTAAATGCTTAGAGAAGCAGAAACGACAGATCCCCTTAAACAAATGTTTTCATAACATCTTTACCTACAAAATAACCGCGTTTCAGAAGTAAAGTGTTATGTAAAAATAAAAAGAACTAGATTCAAAATAAATCCGAGGTCGTTTTCATTCAGAGAAGTTAAGCACATGCTTAAAACAAAAACTGACCATAAACAAAAACACGAAAAAGTCATAAATTAAGTGGATGCGGAAAATCGCTACGGCACCCTGCTGTGCTGCCGGGTACTCTAACAAACAACACGTGTGATAGGTGCACAGTTTGACTCTAGAGATAGATCAATGAGTGGAAGTAAGTATCTCAGTATAAAACAGTTCTAAAATGAAAAATTAGAACGAAAAGAAAAATGCGTTATACATTGAAATTAATGCCGGCACGTCTTCCTCTGATAAATGTAATTTTTACGTGCACCGGTTTTTGATATTTGATAAGAAAAGCATTCCTCGGTTATTCTTTCTAAGTTTAAAAAAATTTCTGTTCTCTATCATTTATATCAAATTTAATTACTATTTTCTCTAGCACACGGCTCGGTGCAGGAATTCGCACTTCCAAAAGTGTTTCGTAATTGCTTGAAATGGACATTTCACGATCATGGATTTTGCCCAACGGATTCCTGAAGGCATTTACATACATCTTGTTTGCTTCGTTTAACTACCGGGGATTATAATTTTCTTGGATAACGAAAATAGTATTGGAGAACGAAACCTTTATACGTTGACCATACTCAGTGTCTCCACTTAAAAAGATGGTCGAGGAGTTAAGTGTAATAGGTTCATAATTCGGAAGTGTCCTATGAGAGCAATGAGGAACTCAACATCTGATCACGTATCAGAAAATAATACTACTTTAACTAAATTTAGAAGAATTACAAGAAGGAGACACTAAATTTGAAAGATATTAAATCTGAAATACTGTATCATGAGTATCCGTTTGCTAAGATGCACAGAGATGCTATATATTCTCCTACACTATAATCCATGCGCCAAACGATTTAAAGGAGTGTAATATTAATATAGGCGACAAATCCTGCAAAAACATTATAACATTTTCTTTCACATAATATTATACCTGGATACTTATTCCTGAAAATTATTAATGGGCAAAGTGCCGACAAATAATTGAGTCCTTTAAAGGGGAAGGATAAACCTGTTTGTACAGTTACAGCTTGCTTTAATAAACCTAATTTTAACGATATGAAGGTCTACACCAATGAGCAGGAATATAATTTTAAATCTACTATTTCCCTCATGCGGTCATTTAAAAAAAATGTCATCACCGTTCTGTTTCATAAAACGCATTCTTTGGAGTGAATATGGGCTATCAAGTGTTTATGATGGCTTATTAAATCAAATGTAAAGACATTTTATGAGCACGCAAAAAAAAAAAAACCTCCTAACGATGATTTCCGAAAAGAGAGTAGTATCCGAAAACTCTCATGATTTGTTCCACAAAAACCAGATTTAATACGACACTATCAAACCAGATCATCAGTTAATTAACTAAAAACACTGCATAATATTGAACAAGTAATATTATTGGTGAGCTCAGCCATGAACTTTTAATAAACTAACATACAGAATTAGTTGTCTATTAACTGTCCAGATTTAGTTTTCAAATGCTAAAGCAGATTGATGTTCCATAAACCTAATTCTGTAAAAGCAGATGTCTTCGTAACACTGATTTCTTAATTTTCTTTTACCCAGTCTTTCACAGTTTGAGAAACGTTTTTCTATGAACAGGAATTCGTAATCGCTTTTTAAATAACAGTATGGCTCTGCTGATTCGCTGTCTTTAGTTTACTTTTGAAAAAGGTTTATCGATGCTTTTCTTCTACTTTTATAATTTAGCACAATGATGATGTAATGGAAACAAAACATTTTCCTAAATTTACATCTGAATGACTACTGAATTTTTCTCATTAAAACATCTATGATATTTATGACATTTGTTGAACCGTAAGAAAATTTGTCAGTGATTCTCAACTGCGGATTTCGTTTTCTCTTAAAAATATACACTGATGGAAAGTGAAAAAAGAACACCAAGAAGGAATTGGCGGACGATCATGAAATTTACATATGTTAATGGGGTTGAGTTGACGTAGGTGAGATGTTAATTTCGGGACCAACCGGTGAGCGCTTACGCCACAGCACGGCATAATATGCAAATTATCGTCGGTGGTATTTAAGGAGTACGATGAAGTGAATGTTATCAGTCGTCGGCGTACGGACACGTGCGAAGACCCTAAAAAAGTGTCATGGCGAAAATTTTAACCTCTGGTGAATTTCGGAAAGACCTGATCAATCTTTCTGTTGGTTTATCGGAAATTAATTAATGCAAAAATTTTCTCCCATGACATACGTTAGAAGAAAATTCCTGGTTGAAAGGCAGGGGAATTCATGCGCAAGATTCGCTTGTCTTAATCACAACCAGGAAAACAAAATTTCATGTTAAAGAAAAAAAAAAAAAAAAAAAAAAGAATAATATTTGATTTAACTGACTTTGGGCTTTTGAAAATAATTATTTTATCTGTTCTTTTATCACGATAGGAAAAGGCGAGTAGGTGTGCAGCTCAGAGAATCAAAATTAATTTTGGTTTAACATCACGGAACGAGAGAAAAAGAAAATTAAAATTAGTGATTTTCTGCAAGGCAAGAATTCGCCATTTTTGCGTTCCTGTTTCCAAACGTCGAGAAAAAGTCGCCAAAAGTGTAACAACTTTTCGTCTTTTGGGTAGGGAATTCAGCAACAGAATCTATTTTTAGACCTCAGGGTCAAAAAGAGCTTGGTCTACACGTGTGAAGGTCAGTGTGTCACCCCTGGCTTGCGTGGGAGTGAAAATTCCGTTGGAAAGCCGTGAGTTGCTAGGCTGAAGTTTCGACCAATGAGAGGGGTCAGCGGTTTCAAGCACCCCAGAGTTTTATCCGTTGAGAGAAGGCACTTTTGTTCTGGTCTTCTTGCTGGCCGTCAGAGAGAGAGAGGACGGCGGAGTTTTCTCCTCGCCTTTTGGTGGGAGAGTACCCACAGGAAAAAAGTGGTTTTTCTTGACTGCCTTTGCTGACCACCAGTCCACCACAAGGGGACACTCTGGATCTGGGCTGCCTATTGAAAATTTTGACGATGTAGAACGCAGTTAAAGCGGCACTCCGCCGGCCGGGAACCTCGCCCTGAGGAACAAAATGGCGGCAGGCTGGGACAATGTCGTTAGTGGAAAGTTCTTGGCTGAAGGGGGACATGCCTTCTCCCTTATGGAAATCTCGGAAAGAATGGGCCCAGCCTCTACAGCTTCACCTTCGGTTGCTACTCCGAAAAGGAGGCCTGCTTCAAAGGCCGAAGAAAAAAAATAAAAATAAATAAAGGTTCCATCTCATCCCGAAGTTTCGAAAATGGTTACCTCGGCTATTAACCGTTTAAGGAAGGGAACTGGGAGGAAGAAAAGAAAGAAATACTAACGAGACTGTGGTTGTGCCAGGACTGTAAGCTGTGGTGAAAAAAAAAGGAAAAAAAAGAACGCCAGCTCGAAGGTAATGTTTTAGTTCATATCTTTCTGTATTGATATATAACATCCCACGCAGGGTACCTAAACTTCGAGCTGAGCATAAGAAACAAAAAGAAAAAGAGCAAGTTTTTTTTTTTTGCCTCTGATTATGGCTGTGTTGTCGTTCAGCTTTCAAAATTAGGATTTATTAGTTACTCAGGTATGAATTCAGAAAAAAGAAAAGAAAAAAAAGAGAGGGAAGTTGAAAATGCTTTCATTTATGTTTTTTTTTTTTTTGTGTTGTCATGTCTGGTAGTGTAGCAACTTCCCAGGCCAGTAAATTTTAATGTATCGGAAAAATTTGGTTTAATGTTTGAGCACAGTAAATTTTGGTGCATCGATAATAGTTTAGTTGGGCATGTGATAATTGAAAAGCAGTGTTATTGTGATGCCGTGGGTGATAAAATAATTGTAAACATTTTCTCTAGCCTTTTACAGCGTTGAGTTTTTTTTTTGAGTGAAGATAAATTATGGGATGATTTATATTGGAATTTTGGGAACATATTATAGTGTGATGAAATTGGAAACCTAAAGTACTGTTTACATTCTTGGAGTGTTGAGTGTCGAAATTAAGATGGTAGGTGTGTTAATTGAGGACCAGTATTTTACATGCTCCAGATGAGTGTTAATCTCCCATTGGAAAGGGGTGATCTTAGGGCAAACCGGGAACTTGTCCTAGGGCAGAGGGCTCTGAGTAGGGAATTTTCACCAGGATGCGATATGTGCAGAATAGAAGTTAAAGTATTTTTGTTCTCAAGTTTAGTATTTCACAAAAAGAATGAACATCATGGGTTGAGAAGACACACTTTTGCTCACCAGTTCCAGTATTAATTGTTCTTTTCTTTGGCCTAAATTTTCTTGTTTTTACTATAAGGTTAAAAGTCTAAATGTAATTTTAATTTACAATAAGGTGAAAATATTTAGTGGGTTATGTAAATGGTCAGTGTTATTGTCTGAAGTGGACCTGCGCATTGCCATGGTGCAGAATAATTTCCTTTGCTAGTGATTTTTCCTGGGATATATGTGGATAGAGATAAGTGAATTTTCCTGGGATATATGTGGATAGAGATAAGTGAATTTTCCTGGGATATATGTGGATAGAGATAAGTGATTTTTCCTGGGATATATGTGGATATAGAGATAAGTGAATTTTCCTGGGATATATGTGGAGAGAGATAAGTGAATTTTCCTGGGATATATGTGGATATAGAGATAAGTGAATTTTCCTTTGATATATGTGGATATAGAGATAAGTGAATTTTCCTTTGATATATGTGGATATAGAGATAAGTGAATTTTCCTGGGATATATGTGGAGAGAGATAAGTGAATTTTCCTGGAATACATGTGGATATTGTGATTTAGGATTTCTTGGGATATAGAGAGATAAGTGAATTTTTCCTGGGATATAGTTGTGTTGGTTCTGGGCCGGATGTGCCTTTAGTATTTAGGGTTGAAGTACGACAGGCTCTTGCAGGCGTGGTTGATCAAGGTGGGATCATGCATTGGTTCGAAAGGGGAGATCATTGAGGACGTGGTTTTTGGGGGAAAACTTGTCTTCAAACCCCCCAGTAATTTCGCTGCTCACGGAGATATGTACTGCCAGCGAGGGTCGGTCGAGCGTTGCTTCAAGAAATGTGGTGAGATCATGTTAGAGGAAATTCTGTGCCTGATGATGATGTGTCGCACTTGAGGATTTTTTTCCTTTCCTTTTGCATAGGCTGAAAGTGGATTCACGACCCAATTTCACGCCTTCAGCCTGACTTGGATTTTCTTCCTGTGTTGGTTCTCAAAACCCAGGGTAGTGTCTGAACTGAGAGTATTTGCCTCACCGCTACCTCAGTAATTCACTGCAGGTGTTAAATTTAAGTTTGTTTGGTGATTTAAAGTATCTAAATTTATTTGTTTATGATTTGCTGTAGTGCTAGGGATGTAAATTCTAAATTCTGGTTGTTAGTGTTAGTGAACTTGATATTTGGTTTGGAAATTTAGTTAATTGGTATTTTGAGCTTTTGTTTACAGTATAGAGTTATTAAGTATCTTGAGCTATTATGTGAAGTGCAGAGTGAGGTGATTTTTATGAGCAAGCTAGTGCAAGAAGATTGTTTGAATTTCTGAATTATGGTGATGTTATGAATAGTGATAATTTTTAAGATTAGTTAGTGAGGTTTCTTTATAAGTGAAGTAGGTTCATTCAGGGTAGTTCTATAGGTTATGTAATGTTAATTAATGCTTGTGCTCAGTGTAAATTCTGTTGTGAGGATAATTTACTTGGTTTGTTTACTTTCAGATAGTAGATTTGGTTAATGTATCATTTGGAGCTCTTATTGTAACTGTAAATTTAATTGAAGTCTTTGAAGCTGGTCTGGGAGATTGCGGAGTTTGCTAAGATTGTTTAGGTGCTGTAAATTTAAATCAATAAGTGTAAAATTGTAAATTTGTCATTGAGCTAACTAGGTGAGAGAGAAGAGAGTACGTTTCAAAAGAACAGAACTTGTCCACCTGGTGGAATTCAAGAGAATACAGTAATTTTTTTTGTGTGTAAGCTATGTGAATCGTAGTGGAATTTTGGATGCATACAGTGTGTAAACCATGTGAATCATAGTATGATTTTGAATGCATGGGGTCAATGCCTAGTGTTCATACCAACTGTGTTGAAATATGTCAGGCTGTGCTGTTCATAAGGCCAATGGCCAAAGAGAAATAGAAAAGAAATTGAGATTCTGTTTTTATACTGCTGTGTTTAAGCAAACAAGAAAAAAGGAAATACCATCTGTTTGTCCACTAAATTAACTTGTTAAGTTTTTAAAGAAAAATAATAAATACCGGCAGTAGCCTTTCAAAAAAAAGTTCAAAATGAGTGCAGTGTGAAAAATTTTGTGTGCTGTTGTCTTCCATGACTTGGTCCCATGTATTCACCTTAGCTTGACTAAGGCTATCGATCCGAATCCTGGTATTATAAGGTATTTCATAACTACAATTTTTGTCCTATCCTTTTAAATTGACTTTCACCGCCTCCACAAGTTGTTATTGAACGAGTACATTTTATCGTATGACTTATAGTGACACATTTTCATACACATGCAACAATATTCACTTATTTTTGCATTTTCAGGTGACTCAACTCTGCGTGAACACAAACAACGCAAACTTTCCAATAACTTCTTGTGGAATGTAAATTTTCAGATGCATTTGTGTTTAGGATGTTCATGGCCTTTCTTTTTCTAGTACTTAGAAAATATTTTTGTTTCGAAATGCATCCACCCATCTCCCAAATTTAAATTTTCTATAATTTCCATAGAAATTTCAATACCAGCATAAGTATAGTAACGCTTTTAATAAATAACAATCAATTCAATATATATAAATTAAATTATTTTTTTTCACCATAACAAAAGCTACAATGCCTGGACATGGAAGACGTGTACGATTTCAGCAGTTATCGGAGTTTGAGAGAGGTCGTATAGTCGGACTCCGCGAGGCCGGCTGGTCGTATCGTTGTATTGCGGATCGAATTGGACGGGAAGTATCGGTGGTGGTACGATGCTGCCTTAGATGGTCCGACGAACATTTCCACACGAGAAGACGTGGAACCAGTAGTCACAGACGGACTGATGAGCAACCGATCGACGCATAAGAAGAGCGGCGTTGTCAAGCAGAACATCCACTGCGACGCAAATCCAAGCTGCCATTTCCCCTGAGGTGACTGTGCGAACAATCCGCAACCGTCTACTGGATGCAGGACTACGTGCACGTGTGCCTCTGGCATGTGTACCTCTGACACCAGTCCATCGTCAGGAACGGCTGTAGTGGTGTCGCCAACGTCTGCACTGGAGAACACAATGGCGATCTGTCGTGTTCAGCGATGAAAGCAGATTCTGCTTGGGAGCCGCCGATGGCCGTATGCGTTTTCGCAGACGCACAGGGGAACGTCTCCACCCTTCTTACATCCGCCAGCGACACACACAGTCTACACCTGGTCTCCTGGTGTGGGGAGCGATCAGCTATAACTCCCGTACACAACTAGTGTTTGTACCGGGTAAGTTAAACAGCACCTCCTACATCAAAAACATCATTCAGCCCGTTGTTGTGCCATTTATAAGGTCGGTCCATCGTGGTATTTTCCAGCAAGATAACGCATGCCCACACACGGCACGTGCAACGCAACATGCACTTCAGGGCGTGAGACAACTTCCATGGCCTGCACGTTCACCGGATTTGTCCCCCATTGAGCAAGTGTGGGATTTTATGGGACAACGACTTATCCAGTCTTCGCAGGCAGCCACGACCATCCCCGATTTACGCGTCCAGGTTGAGGATGCTTGGAACTCAATACCCCAAACTTACATCCAACACCTGTACGACAGACTCCATACCAGAATTGCAGAGTGTGACGCAGTTCATGGCGGTTCAACCTCGTACTAACCATGTTACATGGAAATGTTATTTTTCAGTTTACCAGCAAATACAGCTGTATTTTGCCATAATGTTTTGATCACGTTATCCTCTGTATACCGTTATTATGCTGTATAAATTTCGTTGGTATCAGACGTCTTGGTGTTCTTTTTCACTTTCTGCCAGTGTATTTATATCATGTTTTTTATAAATTGTGGCGATGTATTTGAACGTATTATGAAGGTGCTTATGAAAGACGTCGATGCGCTAGCATGCAAAGAATGTCTCGTTACCTATCAGTGGAAATGGAGGCAAAATACTTTTTGGACCACTATCTGTTACGAAGCAGATGTTGACCTGTGCATTTTCGAATTTCATGAAGGTATTTCTCAGCTGCATGGTGTAAACGAAATTCTGTATTCAACTCTGTGTCTCCGATTCTAAAAGCGGGAGTGAAAACCGTATTTTTCCGAATACAGAAGTATACATGTAGCATACATTTGTACTTCGTATGATAAAACAAGGGCTGGAAGTCAGATTAGTGAAAAGATCTTTTGCGCCAGATAGTCGTTTTACTGGCAAAGACAATTGACTCATTTTCCAGTTTTTTCATAACTTCTCCATTTGCTTTGCGTAATCATATTTTGGTGCACTCCTATATCCCGGATTCTAGAAATCATATCGAAAAAAAGTTTTGTTTGCATCTTTCTTAGTACCCAAAGGAAGAAAATAAAATCAAAGTGTTAATGAGCTTTTAGATAACATTTTAAAAATATTTGAAATAACTTTTTTTCATTATAATAGATAAATAAGTAACTTACATCTATTTATTTACACTGCTGGCCACCCAAAACGCAACACCAAGAAGGACACGAGATATCAAAGCCAGATTTACTGGACACGTAACAACAGATACAAAGATGAAACGATTGAGCTTACAGACACGTGCGACTTGTGGAACACGCAGACATCAATAGCTCGTGTGGCCCCCATGGCTGGCAATAACGGCCGCTATACACGCCGCGGCATCGAACGAAAGAGGCTTTGAATGTGGGCTTGGGGTATGTCGGTCCAGGCTGCTTCCACGCGTTGCCACAGTTCATCAGGCGTAGACACGGGTGGTGCTTGCCGGGCCACTCGGTTGCCGATCAGCGACCAGACGTGTTCGATGGGCGACATATCTGGAGAACAGGCGGGCCACGGCAGCAGTGACACCTGGTGGGCCACGAATAGTTGTTGCACAATGCATGCCACGTGCGGGCGCGCATTGTCCTGTTGAAACGTGGCTGCTGGCAGGTCCTGCAGGTAAGGGAGGACTACAGGCTCCAAAACGTCGGAGATGTAGCGGTGGCTGTTGAGTGTACCGGCGATGCGCACCAGAGAGGTGCGGATGTCATATCCAATTGCGCCCCAAACCATAACGCCAGGCAACGGATCGGTATGGCGATGCATAATGCAGGCGTCATACAGTCTCCCGCCTTGGTGCCGCCACACGCTGATCCGACCATCGTGGTGTTCCAGGCAGAAGCGGGATTTGTCGGAGAAGACAATGTCGGGCCATTCCGTAGTCTAGGTGCGGCGTTCAACGGCCCACTGCCGCCGCACTCGCCGGTGGTGTAACGTCAATGGTAATCGGAGCAATGGGCGCCAAACGACAAGTCCCCGCGCCTGCAGACGACGCCGAACGGTACGGGCTGACACAGGTTGTTGCGCAACACACCCTAATTCCTGCACTAACGTTCGTGATGTGGCGGTGCAAGCCGTCAATGCCCGCCGCACAACATTCCAGTCCTCTCGTTCGGTGGTGTGCTGCGGCTGCGGCAATCGCTCATGTCGGTCCGTCTGTCCCTCCTGCATCCACCGAATCCATACTCGCCTCACTGGGGCTGGATGTCGTCCCACACGGGCGCCGATGTCTCGGTACGATAAACCGCTGTTGCGATAAGCCACAATTCATGCTCTGTCGAACTTCGAAACGTGCTGCAATGACTGCGGTATTCTGCGATAAGGCATCAGGAAGCTTCCCACTCACAGGTCCGGCAGCACAACACACTTTCGCTATTTACTCCCCACCTTCTGTGCACCCTTCTTATAGTGCTTCTCGGTGGCGTACCGGGCGCATATTATTTGCATATGCCCTGCAATGCCAATCGTTTGCATGTCCTCTCGCGGGCGAAGCAAGCTTCGAATTTCAGGCCAATCGGATGCTTCCTTCTTGGTGTTGCATTTTGGGTGGCCAGCAGTGTATTCAAATTGCTTATTTTTTACCCTTGAAGAAATAAAGATAAAGATGTTTTTGCACCTGGGAAAAAAACTCCAATTTTAAAACAAATCTAGTTTGTATGTGTGTAGAAGCGATTGCTTGAGATTCCGTCTACAGAACTAAGTATTACTGCATAAAAAATGGAAATTCGCAATTATAACAAATGGCACAGGCGCATCTGTAGTAAAATTGTTCTTTTCTTATTTCACATAAATTATGCTTTTGAATTACTTTAGTGCTAAGTGCACCATCAGATAGTCGGCTCCGTTCACTTCCAGCCCAGATAAAAATGAACAATGGGAAAGAGCAACACAGTCAATGGAATTCGAATTTTACCATAACGAAATGAATTTTACTCACACGTATCAACCCACATAACGTTCCAGTCTATGCACACAGACCGATAGCATCATAATCACCCATCTATTTCGAATGTTATTTCTGTTATTCGACATTGCTATTGTTATATTACAGCAGCAGTGAAGTATTCAGATCGTGAATCGTTTTGTTTGAAGATAATGTTGTACTTTGTGCCAAGAATAGAAGAAAAGAAAAATACATTGAAATGGCGGATAACATTAGAAGATAAAGGCGTTGTAGATAAAGAAAATCCAAACGGAGCAAATGTGTTGTAATGAAGATGAAGGAAATCGAAATGATGGTGATAATATCTAGGAAAAAATACTGTACAAAATAAAAACACTACAAATACGTGATATCAGTGCTCCATAGAAATATGAAAGGGGAAGCAGCAGCGAAATGTAGAAATAGTGGAATGGATGCAAGAAAACATTAATTGTGCTATGCAAATAAAAGGTTGCTAATAAAGACAAATAATTTTAAAAGTAGTAGCAAGATTAGGGCAATGCTGATCTTACAGTTCTAAAACTAGGTTAATGTACAATGCTGACAGCAGGCTGATGACACGAATAATGGCAAAGTAAAGAAGCTGTGAAATTAGTGATGTCACAAAAAAGGATTGAATTAGGAACAAACAGGATTTTAAAACGCTGCCAAAGATTCAACACTGCGCGGTGTGGTCACGTAATGAAAGGACTCAAATGGCATTTGAAAGGTGTGGTCATGAACATTTAGCTAATAAGAAGACGAAAGACGGAAACCTATTATTGTGAAATTTCTCTGGACGAGTCGTTCGGAAAATTTACGAAAGTGCAAAAATATTCTGTAAATAAACGCTGTTAATTACTAGAAAATCACTTATACAATAGAATTCCAATTGCATCACTCTCATTTTTATTCCATGGCTGAGTTTTCTTGGAGGATGTCATTGTGTCTTGATTCAGCGCTTCTATTTCCGCACAGGTATAATATTAGCCGTTCAGAAGGAATTCCATAACTACCTGCGCCCTGAGCTATATAGCCCGTAAAGAAAAAGATTTCAAGAGTGAACTGAAACAGGCAGGCATTGATCGGACGAAAGGCAAAATTGTCACCTGTGACACAGCTTAAGTGAAGGAGAAAAAGTGGCCCAGGAGAAAAATATTTTTGATATTTGTTTGTCAAAAACAGATGTATGTCAAAACAGTACAAGCAGCGCCCTCTAAATAACGTAAATATGAATTGTAGTTTCACAAAGAGGTTCAACAATTATTTTAAAATTGTATCTCATGTTCCATCAAGCAGCAGAAAATTGCAGAACAGTTGTGTGATAAATTTTTCTTCAGAAAATAAGGAAAATAAAATAAAGAGAAATAGAAAGAAATGCAACTTCAGGAAAAAGCGGGTATTCTATCTTCAGAACCCTTAACTTTTGCTAAGTGTCCAAACTACTATTGATGGAACGACCGCGAAAAAACAAAGCGGAAGGAATAGAAATTTCTAGAGAAGTCAGGCACACAGCTAAGGATTTTCTCCATGATACTTCAAGGTATGAAATCACGTTCCACGACGTGATCGGATACATCTCCAACTGAAATCAAATAAAGAGATCGATGTTCCAAAGTTTTTAGAAGGATGAGCCGAACTGAGGAGATTAGGTGCTGAGTGTCTTATGCTTTTGAAAGATTACCTTCAGCATCTGATCTTTCAGAGCTACCGTGATTAATAATAGCTTAGCCTTTCTATACCTCCGGCATAAAACGTCAAGGAAATGAGGATAAAAACAACAAGAAAAGGAAATTCAGGAAATACTGCTTTCGGTAGTTTGCTGTTTTCCGAAAAAGAGTACTTGAAGTGAACATGCTTTCTTTTACCCGTAGAAAAGAGGACGCTCTTTGTTTTTCTTGATGGAAAAACTAGAAGAGTTTTTATAAACGGCGCTATCGTTTTCCCTCTTACAATACAAAAATAGAATATCTTCCGATTACGCCTGAAAATTTTATTTTGACAAACTTTGGTATCAAGTTAATTTTGTCATTGGTTTACAAAACGTTTGAAACGAAATTATGTACCGATTTTGCTAAGAAAATGAAATATAAACTAACAAAAATCCAATTAATGCAACCTAGTGAGAAAATGATGTTCCAGTAAATCCGAAAGAAGCAGAGATACCTTGATAATACAAGAACTCTTCTAGCATCTATCCGATAGGAAACCATTTTTCTCATTGTCGGGATTTTAAGCGAAAGTATCGTATAGACATATAGACTAAGATTTATGGAACACATAAGAACATCATTCTTTGACATGTGACATACACTGAAGCAACAAATTATTAGGAACAAGCAGTAGCAATCCGTCACGTGCTAACCCCACTTACATACGGAGCTGTAACTTTGAGATGGTTTTATTAACAGGTAGTAGACTGCAAAGGATTCAGATGCCTACGAAGCGTAGAGAGCGGCAATATGGTAAGGCATCTATTTTGTAGGAGGCGTGATAGTGAGCACAAGCCGGACAGGTTTAAGCATTTCAAAAACGGCTAACCTTCTCGGCTATAACTGCATCAAATGTGCACAATGAGTGGTGTACAAACAACAAGACAAGCTCTCAGAGATCTTCCTGTGGGTGAAAAGGACTGGTTGATGTTCGAGAGCTATGGCGACTGAAGAGGATTGCACGAGGTAACACAAAACTCTGTCATGTGAAGTAACTATGCAGCACAACAGCGGCATCGAGAAGATAATTCCATTGATACGAATAAGCTACAACAGCGGATGTCCCTTTTGTGTACCAGGCGTCCTTGCTAAAAACCAAGAAATACGTCTGCAGTGCGCACGGGAAACCCGAAACTGGGCACTTAAGGACTGTGAAAATGTCGCCTGATTCGAAGAATTGTATTTTAAATTAATACATGCCAACGGGCGAGCCAGAATATGTCATCACTAATACGAATCGATGGATCAGAGCTGCCTTGCGTTGACCTCATAAGTTCGTAGATGCGGCGTATTGGTCTGGGGTCTGTGTTCATGGCGTCATTGCGTTTTTAAAAAATCCAGAACAGCATTTGGATGTCATGAGGTACCTTAACGTCACTGCGGATCAGGCGCACCTGTACATATGCATGGTGTTCTCTGATGGAGAGGAATATTTTCAGCAGGCTCGTACCGTAACACAGTGGCTAGGATCGTTACTAAACGGTTGCGGGAGCAGTAAAGCGACTTCAAAGTTATAACCTTAGCCCAACTAATACCTCTGGTATGAGACTGAAAGATCCATTCATAACACAAATTATCTTCCAGCGTGTGTTCACCAGTTGACAGATGCTATTTCATCTGCTTGGCTGAACATACCTGTAAAACGGTATCAGTAATTTGTTATATCCATGTCACATCAGATCGAGGCTCTTTTAAAGCCCAAGCGCAGCCCATCATTATACTCCGTGTCAATTTAAGTATGTGCCTCTGTGGAGGATCCGGAGCAGCCACCTCCGTTACGAAAAGTAATCCGTAGCATTTAGATCGAAAAGCAACAGAATAATTGCTGAGAATGTATTTTGTTTTGCTGAGTGGTTTTTCAGGCAAACCTGCTTTCTAAAACAAATTTTCAAAATGCGTAGGAGTTTTTTGAAATAAATTTGATATGAGAAGTTGCCCAATAAACAAACAGTCTGAAGATTTCAGCTGCCGATTGCCCAGCTGCAAAATATCCGTAACTTGGACAGAGGGAAGGGGCGGAACACTTTTCCTAATATTTGCAATACATAGACAATAAACTGACAATCGGGGAACTTGAAATATTTGAAGCAGTTTTAGTAAAGAAGTGTCTGACCTCAAGTCTAAAACTGTCCTTGAGAAATTAGATACTAAGAGATTTGAATAAATGAACTCAATAGAAAAGAAAAATAGAAGTATGTGAGGACAGACGTACAGCAGCAACCTCTTCACCAGAAACTGAAATGGGAGAGGAGTACTTAAGCAACAGTAGTAGAAAACTTTTTTAGGAGTTTGGACCCCACCACACTCCTATTATGTTCTATAACCCACAGCTTCTCTTTAAACTGGTCCCTGTATAAGAAAGCACTTTCGGCCTCTTTATACGGGGTTCCGTGATGTTAAGATTAAATTATATGCTTAGCGTAGGTCTGCCTGGTTGGGTGGTCAGTATGGGAGTAATTGTTTGACAGTATGGACACAACAGGATTGCAGCGCACCGCGGATTGATATCGTTCTTCGTTCCACGGAGAGGCGTAATTTAGCTTCCCTACCTTTACCATCAGTGCGCTGTTAGGGCGATATGGAGTATGGGTAGGTGTTCTTAATAAATTGCTTCTTTATTGTATGTATACAGACTCACACGTTCGAACCAGTGTATGAGAAATGACGAACTAAAATGACAGAAATTAGAAAACCTAATAAAGAGAAGAGGGGACATAAATTAAAACATTAGCATAGGCACATGTGGAGAAATGAAAAAAGGCTGCCCCGGTGTCGCAGTGGTCTAAGCGATGGCTTCTGATAATTTCTCCGAGATGGGTCCGGGTTCGAATCTCGGTGCGGCATAAATGATATGTTTTTCTTACGGCACTGGCTCTCTCCCTTCCCTGTAGTCAGTGATCCTAAATAAGAGACGAGCGACTGCTTATAGCCTATTGAGTTGCTCATGATGGTCGTTAAATCCTCAACAAACAAAAAATGAAAGAATAAATACCCCCGGAAATTCACTAGAACATTCAATGCGAAGTCTTACTGGTCATCCATGTAACGTCTCCACAGAAAACTTCAAAATTACATCGCCCATATGTTTCTGGGATGGAGGGGGGGTTCTTTTCTTCATTTCTATATCTGAAATACTGGAGAATTAATACCTGGATGTGAAGGGATCATTGACGTAATGATGAGGCTGATTGAGTCGACTAGAGAAAAGTCTGAGCTTCAGATTTTTAAGCCTTAGTCTCTTGCAACTTCATTGTCCGGAGATGAGTAACTGATAACATGTCAAACGGAAATATTGTAGATGGCCTTTGTTCATTCGTCCGAAAGGGGTCCGGGTTCGAATCCCGGTGAGGCATGGGTGTTGTGTTTGTCTTACGGCACTAGCTCTCTCCTTTTCCTGGAACAAGTGACCCTAAATTAGGGACGGATGACTGCTTATAGCCCATTGAGTTGCTCACGGTGGTCGTTAAACCTCCACTCAAAAATAAAAATAAAAAATTCGGAGAATCGGGTTCGATTCCTGCTCCTGGGCGATGTAATTTCCAAGTTTTCTAAGGAAACGTTAAATGGCCAGTAAATCTTTGTTTGAATATTCTAGACATTCCTGCGGTATTATAAAAATCCATACATATGCTCACTAGAGCGACGTTTAAATATGTTCTCACTTCTTGAAAATTTGAACTTCAGATTCGAAAAATTCTTGCAACTGGAATATGTTGCCATACACACTCAAATGAATTGTATAAATTGTTGCTCAGTGGTTTTTACGAATTACACTTCACTTGACATCTCACTTTATGGACTGTTTATCCTAATAATACTTCATGAGTTTCGACTTCTTTCCTATTTTAGAGGTATCATTTAGTACGTCACGGAAGCGTTTTCCAGCTTTAATTGAAAATTCATGATCGTATAGCATAAAGAACGTAACAATTGCTAAGAACTAGCAAGGACATCATGACTTGGCTTATTAAGTTTTATCTAAGAGGTCTTTAATCGTGTGTTTGAACACCTTGAGGATCGAGTTAATTGATACCAATTTTATCGATTACTTAAGTAGTTTAGCGAACTATAATTACTTGTACTACATTGTGGCAGAAAAATATTGCAAGGAACATTTGCTTTTTATTCACCACAATTATTGGTTTTACTTTTCGAAATATGTACCCTGTGAAGGCTAAGACGATGAAGCGATAGTTCGTCATTAAATTTTGTGATTAAAGATAATTTTATGAAATTGGAGGAAGTGACAACTGAATAATAAATAATATTATATCCTAAATGTCTTTAAAACTCTCACTACGGCTAACAAAAATAAAATGGTCTTGCTGTGCTTGACGAAAATTACGCTGAAGAAAAAATCTTGAAGAACAATTCAATAGATTTCAACAATTTGTAAAGGAATTTTCTCTCGGTTAATGCAACAGAAGATAAAATTTTGTCTAAATCTGAAAAATAATGAGCTCTACTTATTGAGAAAATAGACAGAAAAGGCAGGAATAGCAGCACACATATAGGCGTATTAGACAGTTTCTCCTTAACTGAAATTTAAATCATTGACAATGTCCGTTCCGATGTTTCTGTTCGCTTCAAGCTAATTCAGTGTATAGCAAACAGCTGCTGTGTAATACACACTAGCTGCACTCTCAGTACCGTCCAGAGCTATACAACCCAATCGAATTCACCCTCACAAATCCTTTATTTAGATCAGTGCTGGTCAACTGTCGGTTCCCGGGCCGCATGTGGGCAGAGAAACGAAATTGTATGCACCGTAAATGAAGAATAAGCCAAACATAATTTCTGACTGAAAAGAAATGAT
The DNA here is from genome assembly GCA_039090855.1 of Macrothele yani. Classification (NCBI taxonomy): domain Eukaryota; kingdom Metazoa; phylum Arthropoda; class Arachnida; order Araneae; family Macrothelidae; genus Macrothele; species Macrothele yani. The sequence continues at coordinate 81,121,810 of CM076994.1, forward strand.
ATCAAATCTTAAATACTTTATTGCATTGTACAACAACAACAGTTATGTTTATCTTCGCTGGAACTGTCAAAGACAATGGTCATAGTAGTGAAAATAACGAATTTAATTAGAAGCACAAGCTGAGCAGTTAGGCATAAAAAATTCAAAACATTTTTAGACGATGCAGAATATGGCGACTTGCTCCGTTGATTGAGAGCAGAAAATGTTTAGTGAGATTTTCTGAACTTCGGAAACAGCTGTATCTCTTTTTTTTTTTTTTTTTTTTCTTTTTGGCAGAAATAAAATGTAATACTGATCTAAGAGAAAGTTCTAGTGACGTCTCTTTTCCGAGTTCACTTGCTTACTTAAATGACAACTAGCAGCATTTTAATGTACTAAATACACTGGTGTGCAAAAATTAAGACGAAGTGAAGAAATTAGCATAACAGCGGAACGAGCAGGCAGAACGGACCGAAAGACCACTCAGGAGATAGACTAGGGTCCGGTACGGTAGGGCATGCGCATATATGCAGCATGACGTAGGCGGAGGAGTGTCGGAAGGGTATAAAGCACACGGGCGGTATACGCTCAGCAATTCGGTGAAAGCTATTGCACGGTGTACATCGGTTTGAACGACGTCGAGTTGCTGCCACCGTGTGATATGGCCAACAGGAAATCCAGTAGACGACATCTGGATGACTTTACCCGAGGTCGCGTCATTTGGGAAGTTGGAAGCATTTCGAAGTGTGACTACTGTGGTCGAGGAGTTCGGGATCGCTCACAGCATCGTTTCACGAGCTTGGAGAGCATTTCAAACGACAGGAACAGCTGTCCGAGAGTTTAGAGGTGGTCGTCCACGAGCAACCACAGCGGCGGACGACCGGTATATTGTCCTACAGGCGAGAAGACACAGACGGCAGACAGTGGGAGAAATCGCAAGCCACATGCAACAAACAACTGGACGTCCGTTATCGCGATTTACCGTGGCCAGAAGGCTGCACAAAGGTGATCTATTTGCATGACGACCAGTCCGGTGTGTGCCATTAACGCCTGCTCATCGAAGACGGCGGTTTCTGTGGTGCCAGGAACACAAGAACTGGACAAATCAGCAATGGGGTCGACTTCTCTTTACGGATGAGAGCCGATTTAGTCTAACGTGCGATTCTGGACGTATACACATCTGGAGAGAGCAAGGAATACGCGATCACACCTCCAACATTATCGAAAGGGGCCGGTTTGGAGGTGGCGGAGTTCTTGTTTGGGGCGGTATCATGCTTGGTAGCCGTACTGACTTCCACATCTTCCAAAGAGGTTCAGTCACTGGTGTCCGCTATTGTACCGAGGTTCTCCTGCCTCACGTGCGTCTGCTTAGAGGTGCTGTGTGTCCTGAATTCCTCTTCATGGACGACAATGCTACACCTCATCGTACAGTGGCTGTCGCAGAGCTGTTGGGGAGTGAAGATATTCAACGCATGGATTGGCCCGCAAGGTCCCCGGACCTATATCCAATCGAAAACGTGTGGAACCATCTCGTGAGACGCTTGGCAGCACGTCACCGGCAGCCAGCAACGATTCCGCAGCTGCGATTGGCGCTACAAGAGGAATGGGCCGCGATGCCTCAACAGCTCCTCGACCACCCCTTCCTCAGCATGAACAGACGTTGTAAATATTGCAACGCAGTCGGGAGGGGATCATATCCCCTACTAAAGACTGGATTTTTCTTGGCAGCCGCCTGTCACATGGACGTTTCTGTCTTCTGTCCAGTTGTGCTCGAAGCTACCTTTTCAATAAAGTGCCTTTGTATCCTTTGGATTCCTTGTTTGGACGGTTTTGCTCACTTGCCCCATATGCTTACATCTTGGGGATCTTATGGTATGATTTGTGTCGATGTGGAGCACTTCTGTACGACGTTACATTTGAAAACCCGTCTCGTCCTTAATATATGCACGCCAGTGTATTACTCTGCAAGGGAAAGACCAAAATATCTGTAAACGGTCATATTGGTGATCTTCGAAACAAGCTGCCATTATTAAAAAGCCAATCTAAAGAGAAACAGTTTGACTTATCTCGAATTCCGCGAAGAGGGTTTTGTTAAAATGACAATACTTGGTGCAACTGTTGAATTTCGAAGTTTATTTGTTCTTAACTGAACACTCATATTAAGAATTTTGATATCAGGTATAAACAATTTAATTAACTCAAACCAAGCATACGTTTGTTCAACGATACATTGATATTAGCATTCAAAGCACAACCCCTATTTATCAAATTGAATTATGTGAGCTTCAGGCAGATTAATCATTGGATCTCGATCAGAGACTGAAGCAGAATTGTTGAAACTTTATTTCACTGAGAAATACTCAAGCATAAGAGGCTTCGGATTATAAGTTACTTAAACGTTTGAATGTATTTAAATACGTGAGTTCACATTTTCTGACATTAAACATATAAAGCCAAAACACAGGAACGCCATGAATGGCTCTACTCTTGAATAGTAACTTCGACTTTCAACGATAAGTATCGAAGGGGATATGCAACAATATTTAACGGAGTTTAATGGTTCACAATGCTCACATGAAATGTAAGTTTGTTTTTGTTTTTCAAATTTTAAATTTTAACTGCTCTATTAATAATTAAAAGAGCGTAAAAGGTTAGCAAATTAAGGAGAATATCTTTACATTTTCATCATCTGACATATATTTAAGAAAACAAAATGAGGCCCACCACGAAATTCTTTTAAAATAGGTGACTTGTGGCTCTATAGAAGTTCGGACAGCATTGCTTTATGTGGAACTTGAGATACAGCAACAGCATGAAATGTTTTGTCATTATTGTTTTTTTTTGCTTTGGAAAAGGAGGAGGAGGACGGGGAGTAACATTTACTGTGAGCACTTCGAAGGGCTGTTAGCAGTCAGCCGTCCCTAATTTGAGGCCACTGCTTCCAGGGTACTGGAGAGCCAATGACAAGCATATTGCCCGTGCGTCATTCGGGGTGCGAGCCAGGGTGTACTTGGACGAAGGGTTACAAGTGAGCGCTTGGAATACAGCGGCACTGGAATAACATTTGCCACATTATCAGTAGAATGCAAATCCATACGCTACCAATGTTATACCAGTAAAATAATGCCTTCGTCAGCAGAAGCATGTGAACCCATTGTCGAGGTGTTTTTAAGAAACTTTAGATCAAAAACGGGTAAAGAGATGATAAATAATATTTAAAACCTTATTATTTTGTGTCCTACACACAAATTTCTGTTCTGGAAAAGTCATATTGTGAAAAGTGATAAATAAACAGCCAAAGTAGCTTACCTTTAAAGGTGAAGCCAAATTAGCGTTGTACGTAATACCTCCTTTTCCGGAGTCTTTTTTCCTGCTCCTTTGGGAAAAAAATGTTACCCGATTCACGAGTTCTAAAATAAATTTTCAATGAAAAAGCTGCGTTTAAGAAAACCTGTCTGTGGTGATTTGTACACAAGTATTCAAAGTTAGTATCAGAAATGAATTAAATCTTAAGGCATTTGTGACAAATAATCAAATAATGGCGCATTTGAAGTCTCATAGACTGTGACGTATATTCTTAATTAACTTTCCTTTTTAGTTTCTTTCCTTATGTAAATCTTGAGTTTATTCTCAGTTATTCCTCACGCTTAACGAAGTATCTTTTCTCTCAAACGAATGCGTTTGGCAACACAATTGAGGTTGAATGCACGTGACGTATGCCTGATCTTGATAACAGCAAGAGATAAAAACGACGAATGATCTATTGCAGAGAGAGCGTTGTAAGAGAGCGATTATTACGAGCGTTGGGTTGTAAACCGATTATTGATAGGAGTGTTGTGATAATGTGAGGTGTGTGGAGCGTTTACTGAAGTATGCCATATTACGATGTGTTTTCTACAGTTTGAATAAAGCTTTTCCGTAAGTTGACTTCTGTTGTTTCGTCTGGTCGTTAAGGTTTTCTTTCATTTAGGAACTATTTCTTAGTATATTGATGTGTTAAAACAGCGTAGAAGTCGAAAAAACTTTTTCGCTACAAGACATGGAAATGAAAGCTATTGTTGCCTTGTTCATCCTCAAGTGAATTTACGCAATCACTGATAGTCTGCTTTATCCTAGTTTTACTCTATAATAGATGTCGAAACCGAATCTGTACGATGATGAACGGATACCTTCTGTTCCAATTTTCCATTCTTACGATCTAAGGTAAAATAATTATTCATTTCACCGATTTCGATAGATTTCAATATATTCAACTCTTCCAGCCGCAGTTTTCTTCAAAGTGTACATTTCTTTACAAGATTTGAAATATTTCTGAAAACTTTGCTGTCTTCTAATACTGAAATACAGCACAACACCAGAGAAATGAAGTTAAATGAAATGTGAAATTTCGATATACGACAAAAGTTCAGTTTGTGCAAAATATTCATTTCTAAAGGTAAAAAAAAATCCTTCTCGATTTTCCACTGCTTTGAGAAGTGAAAGCTCAAGATTTCATGTTGATAAAATAAAAGAGACATTTTTGGAAGAAAGACCGTTTTGAACCTTTAAAGAACCTGAAAGCTATTAAAGTTATCATTAGAGTCGAACTAACGATTTTTTTCGCGGTTTTAAAAACCCCAGTGTGCATCTAAGGCTATAAGTAATCGTCTGCCTTTAATTTAAGTCCCCTGAGGGCTTCCCAAGGTCGAGTGTTCTGAGCTGTTGGACCCTTACCATTCGTTTGAGATTGGCCTTGGTGCGAGTCCCGGATGTGGAATGGGTGGCATCTTTGTCCGATGGTGCTGTATTACACGGCCGTTCACCAGACTTCTTTCTGTTCTCTGTCGCGTGGTTTTGTCACGCCCTAGCTTGTATGTCAATATAGCAATTTCGAGGTTTTTGCTACATGTTCCCCTATGATGAAATGAATGAATTACTAGATAAATAAGAACTCGCTGTTCTGCGATGGTGCTCTTTATTCAGTGCTATGTATCAGGAAGGCTGCAGTTTCATTTGTTTCGATTTCTGTATTACACTTGTATTATGCGTTTCATTTTTTATGCCCGATTGAATAAGCAGGGACCTTGTTCTTTTCCTGCTTATTCAACTAAGCGCCTTTTTCTTTTTCTTTCTTTTATTTTATTTTTTCGGTTACCTCAAGCTCAAAATTTCAGCTTCAACTTAACCCTCGACGTCCCATTTCAGCATTGGACGTAATCTGTATTTCCGTCTCACACTCCGAGAGAAACCATTTACTCCGCTCTCTTCAAATACCAGGTCACTGATGTTTTCCTTTCCTAAACTCCCTTCTAATCAAAGCGGGGAAGACCTCCTTCCCCCCCAACCCATCTCGGCAGTTACTAAATCTTCATTATCGAGTATCTCATACTTCTCGTGAGAAATCCCTCGTTAAAACCTAAAATTTTGAAAAAAGTCATGTGCTTGAATCTCTTGCTGTATTGATTCTGATGTCATAAACCATTTCAGGAGAAATAATGTCATTCTCAAACTGAACATCATGAAAAACTGATGCAGAAACGGCCAACAAGATTTTTCCTCCCGAACATCGGAAGCATAGTAGGAAGTTGTCATCTTCCTTCCATTATTTACGGCTGGATGAAAGCTAGGAAAGCGACCGTCTCAATACCACCCCAAAAACACTAACTAAAAAAAGAAATTATGTTTGCTTATGTTATTAAAGGAGTTCATTAATGCAAACTTTTGTTGAAAGTAATGAGTATACGGTAACACCTGGCTTCTTTCCCTGGAATATGTCGCCCTAAATGTGGGCACAAGCGACTGCTTATAGCGCTCTGATTTTCTCATGGTAATCGTAAAATCCCGAAAGAAACAAACAAACAATTAGAAAAAGGCTAATGATTTCAAGACGATGATTCAATGCCACGGAGAAAACAATGAAAACCCATGCCCGATTCGGCACTCAAACCCATGATAGTAACAAAGAGAAAAAGTTTTCTACCGCTTTTTTCGTACCGTAATGGTCGAAATGGAACACTACGGTGTGAAAGTCTAATGGTCTAAAGGGAGTAATGGACAATCTCGCCTTCTACACCGTTGTGGAAGAAACTTAGGGATCCCTTCCTTCAGCAGTGGATCAAAAACAGTTGACAACGATTATGATGTTTACGGATTTAATCTTTGCATGAGTTTATTTGTGTTTTTCTTATGTCTTAAATTCTGGTAATCAAGAAAATGCGGACACCATATAGGTAGTCAGCACTGTAAAACACAGTTGAAAAAGCAAATGTATTTAAATGTCCCTTAAATGATACTTTACTTGGCTATGTTGTTTAAAATGAAATATTAATCAAAGGTCTATTACTGTATTTCCTGGGGGTTATGGAAGTTTTAATTTAAAATATTTATTTCAAACAGTAGGGTATTTTGTATTGTTGGGCCTGGTGCAGAAGCATGCAGTGGGCCCTGATGCAGAAACAAGCAGTAGACCAGCGTAGAGAGAAGCGGTGTCTCTGCTATTGTTAGTGGACTCCGAGCATTGAGCTTCTTGCTGGCGAAGACTTTCGTTGGCTTCGAAAACAATGGTCGTATTTGCCTCTTCACTAGTCTTCCGAGCCTTGATTAACTCACTTTTTTCTTGCCATTCCACTCCAGCATTGATACCTTTTTCTTGACCACTCTTTAAAGATGTCTTCGGAAGTTTCTTCATCTTTTTGTTCTGTTTTTAGCCTTCTCTTTAGCTTTCTCGTCGCGTATCCACTTTGGTTTTGTGTTCTGCTGTTTGCACCGTCACCATCTGAACTCGACATTGTTTAATGGGCGTAATATAACGACCTACAGGAAACTGCAAAGTCATTAAACAACAACACAAGCAACACTAACACAGGTGCAAACACTGTTTCTAATAAATGTTACACACAGCGATTGGTAAAGTGGTCAAGCAACAACCCGTTTCGGAAGGCATCGACGACGGCACTTAATAATTTACACACGTACCCGAGAGTGAAGCAACTTATACTTGGTTAAACTGATATTTGTTAGAAATACGGCAGTAGGAAGCCTATTGAATGTGCAGCCGCCTACAATGCATGGTGATATGTGCAGCCGCCTACAATGCATGGTGATATGTGAATGATCGATGGGACAGAGTAACAACGAAGCATCGTCTCAGATTAGATGCGCAGCATTGCTCCTAAGGAGCCTTAATCGTAGAATGCGGCTCAAATGAGGGAAAGGAAAAGCAGGAAAATCATACGTTCTCGGAGTTATTTTCTTAATAACAAAAATAATTAATTCAAATTGACGATCCGCGAGTGTTCAATAAGCACAACAGTGTACGATAATTAGATTTACCATTCATTCAACAGCAACACAAGCAACATATTTTTTTAGACATATTTACCATTGTCTTCCATTGAGATGAATTTTGTGTTTCAATTTGAAAATGTCGTACAAAAGTATTTCTGCAATCAGACAAAAATTATGAGTTATTATCTCGTATTTTCAGCAATATTTTGTTGCTACTTTTAGTCCTTTTCGTTGCTTATCGTTTTCCGGCCATGGGCCCCTCAAGCAACTGGGCCTTACTTCAACTGCACCACCTCGCTCTGTTGTCGCTGCGCCACTGATTTTGAAATAAATACAACAGAATTTCATTTTACCTCCTTGTTTCAATCGGATCTAAATTATTCCAGTGCAGATATTGAAATACATCCTAGTTTAAAACATTCTTAGAAATGTTCATCTGTCTCTACCTTAATAGAAATTTCATTTACAGTTTAGTGCTTCACGTGATTATTTTCTGTGTCCCTAACACCTTAGGAAGTTCTCTAGAGACTTTCCTTTTATCTATTTCTAAATTTACTTTATTTGTCATTGATCAACTAAGAGACTTTTTGCTGCCTTCGGCAAACTGACTTTTCATTTAAAAAAAGCAACAGTCTCTTGGTTCATTTTTTCTCGAAAATTGATTTTTGGTAAAAAACAAGAATGAACTGTTTTTCACATGTACAGCAGATCGTAAAGGAAATGAGATCTTGCGAAAAAGGAGTTTGCGATTTGCAGTCAATGGCATGAGTCTTGATGTAGCCAGGAAATCCTGCATTGTAAACACGAAAAATAAAAAGCGAACTCCGCAGTGTCAAAATAAGCCTTGGAGGACATAAATATCGTGATGACAAGACCTGAGTATTCTTATCCACGTGCGCTTGTTTGTTCCTTCCTCGGAAACAGTTACCAGAGAAACATTTGTCAGAAGGGAGTTACGAAGTACGAGCGGAGTTTCGGAATGGCTTTACACACGCAATTTGGTCATGTAGATAACCGAACCTTAGCTCGAAAAAAAGGCATCTGTCTTTATACCACTCTCTTTAAACTTTACTTTCTCTTCCAGTTCGATTTCTTTCTGGCCTTTTGTTAAAAGGCATTTTAAACACGTATGCTCTTTTTCAGTTATTTTTGGTGTCCATGTGCTTTGGATAAAACATTGTGATGATTGTATGATGACTGAGAGTTTACCAGGAGTTCATCGTGATCCTTGATAAAATGTCATAAAAAAATTTGCATAAATTTCTTTTATCTGCAACATTGCACATTCGTTGAAGCTCATGTGAAATACTCCACACCGGTGCTGAACATAAGAATGCAAACCCGGCGATCGAGTGGTCGGAGACGCGACACTCAGGCTAATTCTTTGATCTTGGTTTGGTCTCGATTTCCAGATAATGTATAGGTGCTGTGCTTTTCCTACGACGTTAGCTGTGTCATTTCCCTGGTACCAGTGGTTTTAATTGCGGGGGTGAGTGGGGTGGAAAGTACCAGAAGCAGCAGACCAAACCATCACAAACATCTTTAATGTATGAAGTTGTAGTCCAATGGTACTGCAATCCACTCTGATTACAGATATGCAAAAAAGACTACATGAATCAAAATAAAATGCACGGTTATCATTACGTTATCGTAAACCCTGCTGGCAACCAGCTGAATGCGTTACTTTTTAATTCGCTTCATATCAAATTAAAGAAATTTGAAGGAAATTAAAATCCTAATCTAACAGGAAGCATTTCACCTATTTATTTTATTTGTTGAAATTATTCCACACTTATAACAGACGGATTTCAGACTTATGTAGCTATTATATTATTTCACGAAAACGGATGCATGGGTATATTTCTACGCTTCAACTAATAGAGCAACGAATTTCCAAGAAAACAGACAACACGTGTTATTTTAGTGAGGACCATTTCATTTGGGTGGAGTTATTATTAAGTAATATTCAGATCTGAAGATCATTCAAGTTAGCTTCACGGGTTGAATAGTACAGTAAAAATTACCCCTCATGAGTTGCTACGTCAAGCCATGAAATCATCGGAGCAACTTTTCTTCAATGACAGGTCAGTTCTGATTGCTCTCTCGCCAGGTTGCTGAGAATTTCGTGGCGCAAATATTTTTACTTGGGCCATCGTTTATGGAAGATAAGATTAGGCTTTATACGGTATACACAGATAACGTACTCTGAATTTTCTGGACGAAATATCCGGTTCTCAAACGACTTCTTATCACTTCTCAATGACTTCAGTGTCAACTTAGTAAAGTGTGGGCTAACAAACACAAAATACACTTACGGACAATAAAATATGCGCACCAAGAAAGAAGCATTGGATTGAACTGAAATTTTATGGACGTAATGATACAGATGAATGATACACATGATGGCAAAAACAGAGCTTCAGGACATTTACAGAGGGATCTGTGGTACGCAGTCCGGTCATCTTCAATAGCGCATCGTACCATTTCATGTGGTGATATATGCTGCAATACGGTCCGGCATGGAGGACAACAGACGCTTGATGTTGTACTGCGGCAGACTGGCGCATACGTGTTGCACGGTGTGCTTCAAATTCCGGATAGGGCGGCACGGTGGCAGCTGGCGTTTCAACTGGTCCCACACATGCTCGACAGGGGACATGTCCGGGGAGCGAGCCAGCCATGGAAGTGTGTGGACATGACGCAGGCAGTCTTGGGCAACCCTAGCAGTGTGCGGGTGGGCATTATCCTGCTTGTAAAGCGCACCTGAAATCTCGGCCAAGAATGGGAGCACATGGGTCCGTAGGATCTCATCCACATACCGCTGGCCCGTCAATGATCCACGTATCACTACTAGAACTTATCGGCTATAGTATGCAATGGATCCCTAGACAATAATCATTGCAGTGGGGGAGGTGTGGCACTCGATAGCGAGGTTGTGATGGTGCCGTTGACCCGGGGACCTCCATGCCTGGTCACGATGATCATCTGTCGCCAAACCAAGGCGGCACTCATCGCTAAACACCATACGTCACCAGTCTGTGGCGTTCCACATCTCTCTGGCCCGTCTTCACTGTACGCGGAGCCGGCTATGTTGCAGTTTTAATGACAGCACACGTAAGGGCCCTGGAATCGCAGATTCGCTTCCGCAGGGCGTCGGGAAATGGTTCGCGTGCACACAAGAGCCGCTACATCTGCCTGTATAGTGGACCGGGTTCCGGTGGGATCCGTTCGTGCCTGGCGCACGATCCGTTGATTCTTTCTACCGGTCGTCCTCCTTGTCCATCTGGAGCCGCTTCGTCGTGTGGCAATGATATCACGTGTACGCTGCTCCCAACACAGTCGGACGGTATGCTCAGAACGATCCACGCGGCGGGCTATACTGCGCGCCGACCACCCTGCGGCTTTCTGCCCTATGATCAGTCCTCTTTCAAAGTCCGTAAGTTGCGTAAATCGACGCCAAGTCTACCAGACATTCTTGTCATTCTGTCATTCTGTACTTTTGTTTGCGTAGGCCGGTGATTTTTGCTTTCATGGGGCATCGACTACACGCCGGTTTATAAGGCCGTCGACAGGGGCACACGGGTAGGACTACGGCTCTTGAAGCATGTAGTATGTAGTATGTAGCATGTAGCATGTAGTATGTGGGTATGTAGTATACGCCGTATTGCGCGTTCTCTGACGGTGCTTGGGCCTCCGACATTTAATGTGGATGCAATTTGCACCGCCGTCGCCAAGCGGTTCGTCTGTACGATCCTGGTTAATCCTCGTTGACCCCGGTCATCAGTGGAATGTGATTGGCCATCACTTGCTGTCTGGGCGCTGGTACCTCAGTCGATGGTGTACTCGTTGTACGCCCTTGATACGGTTGCACTCGGGAACCTGAGGGCTCTTGCGTCTTGGACGATAGAATGACACATCTGTCTTGTGGCGACAATGCGTCAACAATCAAAGTAGCTCAGATCATCAAATTTACCCATATTCATCGATTGCGATGCACTGTTGGGAAGCCCCGTTGTCTGCCTTTTTATTAATTGCGTTCGGTTTGAGTTTGTTCCACATGGCGCGGGAGAGGCCCATGTCAACTGTTCATCACCTTTATCTGTAATGTGTTGTGTACTGAGTGTATGTATGTATGTATGCACTGAATTAAAAAATTATTATGTACACCATGATAACAATACGCAAAGCAGAAGTACCGCGTCCAGTCACCTGGGCACTGAAACTAGTGATACCAGCAAACACATGAAGTCTCTTCGAATTGGAAACGACTCTCGGAAAGGTAACTTTGGGTAAAAGCAGCTACGTAAGTGAGTATGTCCGTGACCAGATACTTGCCAGGAGGAAGACCGTTTGTTCAATCACGGCAACTGATGAACTCTTGGGATTTTCACGTCAAATCGCTACACGTGTAGACCAAGCCTACATGAAATGCAGTAAAACTTCCAACCAACGAGAGATATATCGCCGTAAATGTGCAGTTGACACTCGAGGTCAGATTAGACTGATCTGCATCGTTACAAAGAATCATACTGATCCCCGCTAAGCAGATAACGTCTAATTTTAATGAGGGTACGTCCACAAACTTATGCCCAAAATTATCCATCGTATCATGGGGAAAAAGGCCATGGCACTCGACATTCACAACGTATCTCCTTGTTAAATGCAAGGCACAGACAGATTAAGCTGTAGTTTTCGAAGCCTAATCGCGACTGGAGTTTAGAGGACTGGCAACACGTCATCTGCTCTAAAAAATCACTTCGACACTATCCGGCAATGGGAGTGTGCTCGTGTGGCCTTAACCACACGAAGCGATGAACGCAGCCTGCCGAGTTGGAGACACACAGGCAGGTGAACACGGTGTAACCGTTTAGCGAGGGCGTTTACATGGTCTTTCTTGGGGCCCCTATTACCCTTTGAGACAGGAGCGTATTTAGAGGGATATATATATATATATATATATATCTTTCACTGAAAGATTTCTACTCCAAATTATATGAAAGGGATGATACATGCACTCCAGACATCATGAAAGGTACCAGTACCAGAGTTCCTCCAGTCCTTCCAGCAGAAGTTGCACATGCAATCAAGAACAAGAAGCGGGGAAAAGCTCCAGGAGAAGATGGAATTACTGTAGACATCATACAAGAAGCAAGTGGAGAAATCGAAACAGTACTCGCCCAAATTTTCACTCGATGCCTTAATGAAGGAAAGATTCCTGAGGATTGGAACACCGCTACAATGATCCTGCTACATAAGAAAGGTGACATTGAGGATCTCGGAAACTATAGACCGATCAGCCTCCTATCAGTAGTTTATAAAATCTTCACTAAAGTTCTTTCACACCGCTTGAAGGTAACACTGGACATGGCTCAACAGAGAGAACAAGCTGGATTCAGGAGTGGCTACAGCACAATAGATCATATCCATGTGCTGAGAGAACTAATTGAAAGAGCGAGGGAATATGAACTTCCATTGTGCATGGCTTTTATCGATTATGAAAAAGCCTTTGATTCGGTGAAACCATCAGCAGTTACAATGGCTCTGAAAACCTGCGGTATTGAAGATGCATACATTAATATTATTAATAACATCTATGAAAATGCAAGTGCAAAGATTAGGCTGTTTGAAAATACAACGCACATAAAAATTGGAAAGGGAGTGAGACAAGGGGACACCATATCTCCGAAGCTCTTTAATGCCACATTGGAGGGTGTTTTTCAGTCACTGAGCTGGGAAAACAAGGGGATAAAGATTAATGGAGATTATCTAACCCACCTTCGTTTTGCTGATGACGTAGTTATTTTTGCAACTACCCCATCAGAGCTGCAGAGTATGATCCAGGAACTTGCTGACAAGAGTAAAGAAGTGGGATTAAAAATGAACTTTCAGAAGACAAAAGTGATGTTCAATGCTATTACAAGAAATGAAGATTTATCGATTGATGGAGAAAAGCTGGAGATAACAGACACGTACGTTTATCTTGGACAGCAGATATCAAGTGAGGGTCACATTGATGAAGAAATTAATCGGCGTACAAAACTTGCCTGGAGAGCGTTTGGAAGAAACAGCATAATTTTCAAGAGCAATATGCCATTATGTCTTAAAAGAAAAGTGTTTGATCAATGCATCCTTCCAGTGCTTACGTATGGTGCAGAGACGTGGACCTTAACTAAAAGAGACATGCAAAGGCTGCAGACAACTCAAAGAAGCATGGAGAGGTGCATACTTGGTGTAACCAGGAGAGATAAGAAGAGGAACTCGTGGATCCGAAAAATGACAAGAGTGGAAGACATCATGATCAGAGTTAAATCCCTGAAATGGCAATGGGCTGGACATACTGCCAGAAGGACAGATCATCGATGGACAGCCGAAATTTTAGATTGGATTCCAAGGGACAGGAAAAGACCCAGAAGAAGACCACATGGGAGATGGGTGGATGAAATTCGAAAGTATGCAGGGGTGACATGGAGGAGACAGGCACAAGACAGACCGTTGTGGAGGAAACTTGGGGAGACCTTCGTCCAGCAGTGGATTGATAATGGTTGACAATGATGATGATGATGATATATATATATATAGACCTTCGTCCAGCAGTGGATTGATAATGGTTGACAATGATGATGATGATGATATATATATACGAAGGTCCGATTGATAATGGTTGACAATGATGATGATGATGATATATATATATATATATATATATATATATATATATATATATATATATATATATATATATATATATATATATATATATATATATATATCATCATCATCATCATTGTCAACCATTATCAATCCACTGCTGGACGAAGGTCTCCCCAAGTTTCCTCCACAACGGTCTGTCTTGTGCCTGTCTCCTCCATGTCACTCCCGCATACTTTCGAATTTCATCCACCCTTCTCCCATGTGGTCTTCTTCTGGGTCTTTTCCTGTCCCTTGGAATCCAATCTGAAATTTCGGCTGTCCATCTATGGTCTGTCCTTCTGGCAGTATGTCCAGCCGATTGCCATTTCAGGAATTTAACTCTGATCATGATGTCTTCTACTCTAGTCATTTTTCGGATCCACGAGTTCCTCTTCTTATCTCTCCTGGTTACACCAAGCATGCACCTCTCCATACTTATTTGAGTTGTCTGCAGCCTTTGTATGTCTCTTTTAGTTAAGGTCCACGTTTCTGCACCATATGTAAGCACTGGAAGGATGCATTGATCAAACACTTTTCTTTTAAGACATAATGGCATATTGCTCTTGAAAATTGTACTGTTTGTTCCAAAATCTCTCCAGGCAAGTTTTGTAAGCCAATTAATTTCTTCATCAATGTGACCTTCACTTCATATCTGCTGTCCACGATAAACATACGTGTCTGTTATCTCAAGCTTTTCTCCATTAATTGATAAATCTTCATTTCTTGTAAAAGCATTAAACATAACTTTTGTCTTCTGAAAGTTCATTTTTAATCCCACTTCTTTACTCTTGTCAGCAAGTTCCTGGATCATACTCTGCAGCTCTGCTGGGGTAAGTGCAAAAATTACTACGTCCTCAGCAAAACGAAGGTGGGTTAGATAATCTCCATTACTCTTCATCCCTTTAATTTCCCGGTTCAGTGATTGAAAAACATTTTCCAATGTGGCATTAAGGAGCTTCAGATATATGGTGTCACCTTGTCTCACTCCTTTTCCAATTTTTATGTGTGTTGAATTTTCAAACAGCAGAATCTTTGCACTTGCATTTTCATAGATGTTATTAATAATATTAACGTATGCATCTTCAATACCGCAGGATTTCAGAGCCATTGTAACTGCTGATGGTTTCACTGAATCAAAGGCTTTTTCATAATCGATAAAAGCCATGCACAATGGAAGTTCATATTCCCTCGCTCTTTCAATTAGTTCTCTCAGTACGTGGATATGATCTATTGTGCTGTAGCCACTCCTGAATCCAGATTGTTCTCTCGGTTGTGCCATGTCCAGTGTCAGTTTCAAACGGTGTGAAAGAACGTTAGTGAAGATTTTATAAACCACTGATAGGAGGCTAATAGGTCTGTAGTTCCTGAGATCCTCAATGTGACCTTTTATGTAGCAGGATCATTGTAGCGTTGTTCCAATCCTCAGGAATCTTCCCTTCATTAAGGCATCGAGTGATAATTTGGGCGAGTACTGTTTCGATTTCTCCACTTGCTTCTTGTATGATGTCTACAGTAATTCCATCATCTCCTGGAGCTTTTCCCCGCTTCATGTTCTTGATTGCATGTGCACCTTCTGCTGGGAGGACATGGAGAACTCTGGTACTGGTACCTTTCATGATATCTGGAGTACATGCATCATCCCTTTCATATAATTTGGAGTAGAAATTTTTCACTCTTGTCAACATTTCGCCTCTATTTCTTGTTACAGAACCATCTTCATTCCTCAGTTCCATAATCTGTTTTCTTCCCTTAGTCAGACGTCCCTTTGCTATCTTTAGGCTTTGGTTGTTTTCAATTGCTTTCCTCACTAGTTCACAGTTGAATTTCCTTAAGTCTTCAGTGATACTTTTTCGTACTGTCTTACGTAGCTATATATATTCCACTTTGGAAGTCCCATTTTCTTTAGTTGCTCTCATCTCTCTTCTTTTTTGCATCAACATTTTGGTTTTTCCTGATAATTTGTTCACATGCAACTTGTTCTTAGACCCAGCTAATTTTGTTGCTGTTTCCATAAGAGCTTTGGTTACTTTTCTGTTAACTTCAGAAATATCCACTTCTTCCGATGTTAGGCCTTCTAAAGCAGGAAATATGTTCTTCAGTTCCAACTTAAAGGTATTATGGTGTTTTTTAAGGTTGGTTATGTCAATACATTCTGTTTGTCTTATGAGCTTGCCACGTTCGAGTTTAGTGTTGAGGTGCATCTTACATCTCACCAATCTATGGTCACTACTTCTGTTGAACTTGCTTAGCACACTGTAGTCTTCTATGACGAATTTTTTGTTGCACATAATAAAATCAATTTCACTTGTCGTCCCATTTGAATGTCCCCATGTCCATTTCCCGAGTGGCTTTTTCTTGAAAAAGGAGTTAATGATGAGAAACCCTTCTGCCTCTGCAAACTCAACGAAAGTATTTCGACGCTGGTTTCTGTTGCCGTGACCGAATTTACCTACTGAAGTTTCATTCTGTTGCCGTTGCTCTATTTTTGCATTGAAATCTCCCATAATTATCTTCAAGTGCTGCTTACTTATTTAGATGACAAATGTCCTCATAAAATTCTTCAATTTCTTCTTCAGGATGACTTGTGGTGGGTGCATAAGTTTGAATAATCTGAGCCTGGTATCTTCTCGAGAGTTGGATAACGAGTCGTGTAGCTCTGTCAGAGGAACTTTCAACTTCTACAACTTTATCCTTCAGTTTATTGTTTATTATAAATCCAACACCACTAGTTCTGCCAGTATCTGTCCCACGATAGTAGAAGAGATGTCCACTTTTCAGTTCAATGAGATCTTCTCCTTTTCTCCTTACCTCACTTAGCCCGACGATGTCCCACTTGATCCTTTGTAGTTCCTCTTCCAACTCAAGAAGCTTTGAATCTGAAGATAGGGAGCGTCCATTATACGTAACCAAGGTCAGCATCAAATGGCAGCCTAGTCCGGTCCTCCGGGGATTCTTAGCACCCTCTGCCTTCATGTCGCACTGGCCGCTGCCTTGGCCAGGTACATTCCAGCTGCCGGAGACTGAGGGCCAAGATTTAAGTTGTGGAGTTATTTTGGAGGGGTTTGGCCATAACTCACCACGCTGGCCAAGCGGGTTGGTGAGTGTGGGATAGCATTCCCTCTAATCTTGATGGTATAGTTATACCGCTATTGGCGGTCGTCAGAGCCCCTTTAGTGGGAACAGGATGCACCACGAGAAGGCAGGGTTGACATTTGTCAAGGAGAGGCTGTGATGTTACGCATCACCTGACCTTACATCCATATATATTTATGTATGTATATATATATATATATATATATACTGAAATCACTTTAATATTGAAAAATGTTAAATACTGATTTGCTAAACCAAAAACGTTACTGACCATGGGGAGAAGAAGAGATGGATGTAGAGCTATGGTAAGCTGTTCTCCGTGGATTTGTCAAGGGCCAGGCACCGACAACATCTATCCTACCTCTATAGAGACCTGAAAAGTGTGGGTTTCTGGCGGATTTAGTCTGCTACATTGCGGCAACGAGCCTACCAACAACCGTAAAAATTAGCTACAGAAAATAAAATTATAAAAATAAAATTGAAATTAAATTTTTTTGAAAAAACCCTCTAAACACGGATCCAGATACACTCCGATCCTCTGAACACCAGAAAAAAAAACCCAGGAAAAAATAGGAAAAAAAAACCCCAAAAGAATTTGTTTTTAGAAAAGGGGAAAAAACATTAATATATAAAACTATTTTTTTTAATCCAGACACCTACCCACAGCAGACTAAATTCACCGAAGCCCGACCTCACACTCGACCGAAAAAATTACCTAAAAGAAAACGCACTGAGAAGGAAAAGACGCCGACTACAAAGGAAATAAATTGCTACAACCAAACTAGAACTGTAATTATTTTCAAGCATATTCATGAAACCTAAAGGTGGATGAAGACTTAAGTGAAGTTAGTTGCTTATTTACAAGAAACTGCCAAATGATAAAATTGATCTTTTGAGGTAAAATCGCTACCCGAAAAACGGAGGAGAACATAAGCCAACAGTTTTAAGTAAACTGAGGTGGTAAAATTGTGCACCTGAAACCTAAAAAATATTTTAAAACATTGTACAATGCAAAATACTAGACAAAAACACTTACCAAGTGCAGCACGTGTCCTCTTCGTTCAAAACCACATACAAAATGGACGCCGCCCGTGAAGCAGCTATAGCACCGCCACCTGTCATACTAGAGGGAAACCATATTCCCACCAGCCTGAGCAGAATTTTGATGCAGCCTTTGGCGCTTTAGAACTTCAGAACCGTTTTTTTTTTTACTTCTTGCCTTTGATTTATATATACATATATATATACACAATGTATACGCTGTTAATGTATACACTCTTTAACATTTCCAGGAAATCTACAAATGCAATGCGCTAAGCAGCTTTCTTACGATCTGTATTTTCTAATGTACTTATGCTGTCTCCACGAGTAAACACTTCCCACAGCATGTAGCAGTGATGTCACCAGCCTGAACAGAATACCTATTGACAGAATTAGCAGGAGTATCAGTCAATTCTCCAGCATGGAAAGGGATACGAAGAATTTTTCGGAACTCCAACGGGTAATAAATATGAGTGCTGGGAAGGCAAGTCTGAAATCTCAGCAACGGCAAGTATTGTTTGCTGTTCGAAGGCGGTTGTAGCGAAAGTGTGGCGAGAATGACTGGAAGAGGTACACACATCCACCCCACGTAACGGAAAGGGAGAACACAATTGCTCTACGGTTCAGATGAGCGCCAATTGGTGCATACTTTTAGGACAACAAGCAGCTTATCATCCCTCGATTAAAGTCGGGAAGGGCGCACAAAGAAACATAAAGAGGATATTGTAGTTAATACATTACTCAAAATAACTAGGGAAGCTGGCTACTTTGGCGACATTATTCAAACCTATCTTACAGAAACGTGGAAAACGTAAGTCGAGTGTGATGTAGACAGCCGAATCATGCATAACTTTATGCAAATTAGCGTCTGTAACATCAGAATGTATTAATCACAGATTGGGAAAAAAACGAACGTTTTCTGTGAAATCCTTTATTTTGTTGCGTTTATAGTGTAGGTGTAACAGTGGTGGAAAGTTACCAGTCTTCGGTTCAAATGATGTCTCAGCAACTTGATTTACTCAAACCAACGGCGTGGAGAGCTATTTGATTTACCTGGCAGCAGGTCAGACAAAGCGGGTGGTAGCATATTTCATTGGAGTGTCACTTCCCAAATGTGGGCACGATTCCAGGACACGGGAAGTTTTCTACCAGCCGTACATTGTCTTGTGGCCCGTAGAATCTGGGCCAAGGAACATCGTGGTTGGGTACACGACGAGTAGAATCAAGCTCTCTTTTCTGACGAGTCGAGAATCAGTCTGGTGACAATCGACGAGTTCTTATGCTGAGGGAAAGAAGAACAGGAAATAACCCATCTATTTTGCCGGAAACATCACATTACGGAGAACATAGAGTGAAGGTCTGGACAGGCATAAGTATCGGTGGACCTACTGAGATGTACGTCATCCGAAACGGCAGTCCAAGTGATATAAAGATGGGGTTCTCAGACCCCTTGTTATGCCGTAGGCTGCAGCAGTCAGCGATTCATTCCTTTTCATGAAGGATAATGCTCGAGCTCATAGAGCTCGGCAAGTAGACACCATGCTTCAAGAGGAGGGACGCGAGCGTGGGGAGTGCCCAGCATGTTCCCCTGACTTAAATCCGATTGAGCATGCTTGCTTATGACGCCCGTAGTAGATGTATCGAAAATCGGCCGGCACTTCCGTTGACTCTTCGTGAAATGGAGACTACCCTCATTGGGCAATGGCGAAGTTACTTCCAAAAATCCTCGAGAACCTCATCAGTTCCATGCCACACAACTGTGCAGAGGTCTTAGCCGTTCGAAGGGGTTACTACACTTTCAAAAAGCCACTTTTTCTTGTTGCGGAGATATGCATATTGTTGTATAGCATATCGAATCATGTGCATTAAATAACAATCATCATCATCATCATTGTCAACCATTATCAATCCACTGCTGGACGAAGGTCTCCCCAAGTTTCCTCCACAACGGTCTGTCTTGTGCCAGTCTCCTCCATGTCACCCCTGCATACTTTCGAATTTCATCCACCCATCTCCCATGTGGTCTTCTTCTGGGTCTTTTCTTGTCCCTTGGAATCCAATCTAAAATTTCGGCTGTCCATCGATGATCTGTCCTTCTGGCAGTATGTCCAGCCCATTGCCATTTCAGGGATTTAACTCTGATCATGATGTCTTCCACTCTTGTCATTTTTCGGATCCACGAGTTCCTCTTCTTATCTCTCCTGGTTACCCCAAGCATGCACCTCTCCATGCTTCTTTGAGTTGTCTGGAGCCTTTGTATGTCTCTTTTAGTTAAGGTCCACGTCTCTGCACCATACGTAAGCACTGGAAGGATGCATTGATCAAACACTTTTCTTTTAAGACATAATGGCATATTGCTCTTGAAAATTATGCTGTTTCTTCCAAAAGCTCTCCAGGCAAGTTTTGTACGCCGATTAATTTCTTCATCAATGTGACCCTCACTTGATATCTGCTGTCCAAGATAAACGAACGTGTCTGTTATCTCCAGCTTTTTTCCATCAATCGATAAATCTTCATTTCTTGTAAAAGCATTGAACATCACTTTTGTCTTCTGAAAGTTCATTTTTAATCCCACTTCTTTACTCTTGTCCGCAAGTTCCTGGATCATACTCTGCAGCTCTGATGGGGTAGTTGCAAAAATGACTACGTCATCAGCAAAACGAAGGTGGGTTAGATAATCTCCATTAATCTTTATCCCCTTGTTTTCCCAGCTCAGCGACTGAAAAACACCCTCCAATGTGGCATTGAAGAGCTTCGGAGATATGGTGTCACCTTGTCTCACTCCCTTTCCAATTTTTACGTGTGTTGTATTTTCAAACAGCCTAATCTTTGCACTTGCATTTTCATAGATGTTATTAATAATATTAATGTATGCATCTTCAATACCGCAGGTTTTCAGAGCCATTGTAACTGCTGATGGTTTCACCGAATCAAAGGCTTTTTCATAATCGATAAAAGCCATGCACAATGGAAGTTCATATTCCCTCGCTCTTTCAATTAGTTCTCTCAGCACGTGGATATGATCTATTGTGCTGTAGCCACTCCTGAATCCAGCTTGTTCTCTCGGTTGAGCCATGTCCAGTGTTACCTTCAAGCGGTGTGAAAGAACTTTAGTGAAGATTTTATAAACTACTGATAGGAGGCTGATAGGTCTGTAGTTTCCGAGATCCTCAATGTCACCTTTCTTATGTAGCAGGATCATTGTAGCGGTGTTCCAATCCTCAGGAATCTTTCCTTCATTAAGGCATCGAGTGAAAATTTGGGCGAGTACTGTTTCGATTTCTCCACTTGCTTCTTGTATGATGTCTACAGTAATTCCATCTTCTCCTGGAGCTTTTCCTCTCTTCATGTTCTTGATTGCATGTGCAACTTCTGCTGGAAGGACTGGAGGAACTCTGGTACTGGTATCTTTCATGATGTCTGGAGTGCATATATCATCCCTTTCATATAATTTGGAGTAGAAATCTTTCACTCTTGTCAAAATTTCTCCTCTATTTCTTGTTACAGAACCATCTTCTTTTCTCAGTGCCATAATCTGTTTTCTTCCCTTACTGAGATGTCCCTTTGCTATCTTTAGGCTTTGGTTGTTTTCAATTGCTTTCCTCACTAGTTCACAGTTGAATTTCCTTACGTCTTCAGTGATACTTTTTCTTACTGTCTTGCATAGCTCTATATATTCCACTTTGGAAGTCACATCTTTAGTTGTCCTCATCTCTCTTCTTTTTTGCATCAACATTTTGGTTTTTCCTGATAATTTGTTCACATGCAACTTGTTCTTAGACCCAGCTAATTTTGTTGCTGTTTCCATAAGAGCTTTGGTTACTTTCCTGTTAACTTCAGAGATGTCCACTTCTTCCGATGTTAGGCCTTCTAAAGCAGAGAACCTGTTCTTCAGTTCTAACTTGAAGGTATTATGGTGTTTTTTAAGGTTGGTTATGTCAATAGATTTTGTTTGTCTTATGAGCTTGCCACGTTCAAGTTTAGTGTTGAGGTGCATCTTACATCTCACCAATCTATGGTCACTACCTGTGTTGAACTTGTTTAGCACACTGCAGTCTTCTATGACGAATTTTTTGTTACACATAATAAAATCAATTTCACTTGTCGTCCCATTTGGATGTCTCCATGTCCATTTCCTGTGTGGCTTTTTCTTGAAGAAGGAGTTCAAGATGAAAAACCCTTCTGCCTCTGCAAACTCAACGAGAGTATTTCCACGCTGGTTTCTGTTGCCATGACCGAATTTACCTACTGAAGTTTCATTCTGTTGCTGTTGCCCTATTTTTGCATTGAAATCTCCCATAATTATTTTCAAGTGCTGCTTACCTTTATTATTTAGATGACAAATTTCCTCATAAAATTCTTCAATTTCTTCTTCAGGATGACTTGTGGTGGGTGCATAAGTTTGAATAATCTGAGCCTGGTATCTTTTCGAGAGTTGGATAACAAGTCGTGCAGCTCTGTCAGAGGAACTTTCAACTTCTACAACTTTATCCTTCAGTTTCTTGTTTATTATAAATCCAACACCACTAGTTCTGCCAGTATCTGTCCCACGATAGTAGAAGAGATGTCCACTTTTCAGTTCGATGAGATCTTCTCCTTTTCTCCTTACCTCACTTAGCCCCACGATGTCCCACTTGATCCTTTGTAGTTCCTCTTCCAATTCAAGAAGCCTTGAATCAGAAGATAGGGAGCGTCCATTGTAAGTAGCCAAGGTCAGCATCAGATGGCAGCCTAGTCCGGTTCTCCGGGGATTCTTAGCACCCTCTGCCTTCATGTCGCACTGGCCGCTGCCTTGGCCAGGTACATTCCAGCTGCCGGAGACTGAGGGCCAAGATTTAAGTTGTGGAATCATTTTGGAGGGGTTTGGCCATAACTCACCACGCTGGCCAAGCGGGTTGGTGAGTGTGGGATAGAATTTCCTCTAATCCCGATGGTATAGTTATACCGCTATGGGCGGTCGTCAGAGCCCCTTTAGTGGGAACAGGATGCACCACGAGAAGGCGGGGTTGACATTTGTCAAGGAGAGGCTATGATGTTACGCATCACCTGACCTTTATTACTCAAAAAATCACTAACGGGCTTTTTCTTATTCTTATTACTGAATATTCTACTACTGTATGTTACGTAAAAGTAATATTTTACGTTCAACAGCGTCAGTTGCACATGATTTTCCTTACAATATCTCTTGGTCCCCTAACTATTTTGAGCAGTGTATATAACTTTCTCAGAGTCGTTTCGAAAGAACTTTGTACAAATATTATGTACTGCCATTATATGCATATCTAGGTGCCTTTCATACACATTTACTTTTGCTTTTATGAAAATGATGATCCATGCTTGTTATTTATCAGCCTCACAATCTCGTCCCCTTAGTTTGTAAATGCTCCTTGATAATCATTTTATCCCGTTTTAGAGATTCCAAAAATCCGTTAGAAAAGAATATTTTTTCGTCGGATAATTAGTGAAAAGAATGCATTCCTTCCTTTTACGCACATTTCCCCTCTAGGAGATTTAAATGTGCGGTCTATTTTCCTAATAATCTCCGCTTATAAAAATCCGATTAGGAAAAACATTTCTGCATCTGATAGCATCCAAAGTGGGGAGTGTTTATATGCGTTTGTTATTTTTTAAACAGTGATTCCGCATCTAAGAACATAAATGTGCATATGTAAGTGTACCTCCGATTCCAAAACACCGATGAAAAAAAAACCCTTTTACTCCCTGATTCCTGTTACTATGACAAATATGTACGTAATTTTCCTCTTTCTAACAAAATGCATACTTTCTTCTAGGGAGCGTTAATACGCGATCTTGTTTCCGACCATATATCTTTTTCCAAAATTGCGATTGAAAGAATTTTATTTTGGAGTTCGATTGCTTCTTTACTCGAACATTTCGTGTGAGTTTTCTTCTTCCATTAATGCAAGTTTCCACCATAGGTCGACAATGCATTCCTACGTTTTCCACTATAATCTTCGTTCAAAAGATCGACTGAAATAACTTTTTGTAGAACTCCATTCTCTATGGCAAACTTTGTGCTAATTATTATTAACTCTCAGTAATAGGATTTCACATGCTAATAAGTATTTGGTGATCAGTACATTTTTATTTATTACATTTTGTAAGTGTAAAGGGCGTCATCATTTCACCTAAATAGCTGGTGGTATTTCTCTTCTTGCATTTAAAAATATCTTAGATTGCACTATCTAAGTGGAGTCTGAAACTATGTTCCCGCCAAAACATTGTTTACTTGAAGAAAAATTATGATTTTACTGATTACATCCTATCACGAGCTTTACAAAAATTTACATATCGCAAGAGAAAATGAAATTCAAAAACTGTCCCTTATTTAAAAATTAAATAGCAATGTAAAAAAAGAAAATCCGTTGCTACTGATATTCATTTCATATTTATTCGTCTGTTTCTCCCCCTCCTTCCTTTTTCTTGTTGGGTCGGCGAAGCGAATGTAATGGCCAATACACGTGTACTATTTGATGTTATCGTTTGCTCTATTGATGGCAGCTCCGTTCGTTGCGTGATTCCTGGATATTTTCACTCCACCCAGGAGCAGAACTGCTGACATTTCTGATTTTTACTTTACGTTTCTTCTTGTCGCACCGGAGGAAAGAAATGGAATTACGACTGTTCTGAGCACTATTTTATTGATTCGCTGTGTATGGTTTTAATATGTTAAATCGCTGTCATGTAGAACGTAAATGCCGTGCCTTTTTCCTGTCCTAATTTCGTAAAGAGGGAGAGTTCGTTCCTTCCATTTTATCGATTATTGTGGCTTTCTTTCGAAAACTGCTTCTTTTTCTTCAACCAATGGCTGAGAGAGATTGATATTGCATGTTACTCGGCCAATGAGAACAAATCATTCTCGATGCAACAGAAAGCCAGCAACATTTCTTGCGAAATTTCAGTGACCATCAGAACTGAACTTCAATAAACACGAATAAACGTTCTTCCACTGTGAACATTACTCATTCTATATATTTGACAGTGAATAGAAGAGTGTTAGAAATGGACAATCTCCTCTCAAATAAATAATTCAAAACATTTTCCTCGTTTCGTGTTGGGTAAAATCAGATGGAAAACTTTTAATATGAAGTTCGGACAAAAGGAATGAATATGAAACAACCACACTTCTAAAAAACACTCATTTATGAAACAACTTCAAATATACAGGGTGATTCATAAAGAAGTATACAATTTCTAGATGCTGTAAAACAGTAACAGTTGAAGACACGGAGCACAACTGCGAACCGTTAGGTAGATGTACGCAAAAAGTTTGTGTCCCGCTACTGAGGGAAGAGACGTAGGCGATAGCTCGCGTGTCACGTGACTAGTCAGTCAAAATGGCAGCGTCTGCAGTTGAAAAGGCGTTTTGTGTTCTTGAATTGAGAAAAACGGAATCTGTAACTGTTGTGCAACGGCATTTTTGATCACGATTTGGAAAAGAACCTCCAACCAGAAAATCTATCTACGATTGGCATAAAAAAATTGAAACTACGGGCTGTTTGTGCAAACTTAAAAGTCCTGGACGACCGCGTGTATCGGAAGAAGTCCCACTGTCTGGAGAATTTTGAGAAAGAAGCTGAAAATGATTCCATACAAAGCCAATATCACTGCCCTTGATTCAGATATCTTACCTCGCGTTTGGAGGGGAAATGGAATACCGGCTCGATGTTCGTTGTGTGACTAAGGGTGCACACATAGAACATCTGCCACTGTCTCTAAAAATACTTGAAACATTCCCCTACAATTCTGTTACTGGTAACATAAAATACCTTACATTGTGTTCAATAGTGTGTTGCAACTGTATGCTTCTTTATGAATCACCCTGCATAATGCTAATTTGCCTCCTACCTATAATTCATGTATCAAAAAGTTTCTATGAGCACATAGTTGAACAAGAAGGAAATTTAACGAGATACCTGTATCCAAAAATATCTCTCTTATATCGAAAACGAAGCGTGAAGTATCCAGTTATCAAACTACATATACACTCAATGGACAAAACATTAGAGATACCTCCTAACAGCGTGTTGATCCTCCTCTAGAGCGAATAACAAACAGCTTGCGCACGCTAAGGCGTCGACTCTGATCAGATGCCGGAGGGATTCCGGAGGTAATTCCAGCCATGTCTCTTGCAGCATTGTTCACAGCTCCACCGTGACGTCGGTCTAGGATCCATGGATCTGATGTTCCGCTCCACGGCCACCCAGAGAGCTTCCACAGGATTCAAATCAGGGGACCTTACGGGCCACTCGATGGTCCAAAACTCAGATGAGTGTTTCTCGAACAATGCCTTAGTAGTTACGGCCCGGTGGGAGCAGCACAGTTTCCTGCTGGAGCAGACCATCGACCGTATAATGCGCGAAGGCCATGAAAGCGTGTAGGTGATTATCCAGCACATGCTGCTAGACAGCATCTGTTTAAGACCTCTCCAGACACACGAAGGGATCTAATGTGTTCCATGAGAAGGCTCCCGAAACCATCACAGAGCAATCACCGCTTTCAACAGAGCCGACCTGGCACGTCGGGGCCACAGCCTCATACTCTCGACGCCACATCCGCATCATCCCGTCAGCTCGGTATAGCTGAAAATGGGAATCATCTGACCACACCACATGAAGCCACTCTGCAAAGTCCAGATTTGATGTTTCCACACGAGGCAAGGCGTAATTTCGGATCACGAGGAGTAGGCGGTAGCACACGAGTAGGGTGTTGGCAGCCATAGCCCAAGGTAACCGTTCCTTTAGCTTTTTGACGCTGCGTGGGCCTCCAACAATAACCTAGATATGATTTACACCGCCTTTACCAAGCGGTCCGCCTGTAAGTGACTGGGTAGCCTACGTTCACCACGGTCATCAATGGTATGCGGTTCCACTTGCTCTCTGGGTGCTGGTGCGCCCCTCAGTGATACACTCGCTGTACACTCTTGATACAGTTGCTCTCGGGAACCCTAAGGTTCTTACCACTTGGATGACAAAATGTCTTGCGCCGATAATTCGTCCACGACCAAAGTCGCTCAGATCACCACGTTTACCTATGTTCGGCGATTGCAATGCATTGGTGAGAAGCCCTGCTGTTTGCCTATTTATCGCCTACGTTCAGTTTGGGTCTGTTTCACTCTGCGCTCGGGATGTCCATGTCAACTTCACATCACCCCATGTCTAATTTTGTGTAATACAAGTATATAGCTCTTTAGAATTCCGTAATTTCAATACTTTAAACACCCACAAAAATGCACAGGTTTCATATAAATTTGGACGCGTTTTGGTTTCTTCAGCGCTCTGTATTTCGTGAAATAGTTATTTTAAAAGTTAGACGATTCTGAGTGCACCATCCTGTAGTTAGAGCATCTGCATAATTCTGACTATGTGTGTGGGTATCATGTAGTGAGGAATTTCTCTAAGAGACTTCATTTGGTAAGCTTCCATAAAACTAATAATAGCGGATAGGCTTTCACCGTAGGCTCCCGTCTTCCACAAATTTGATTTTCATGTTATGAAAGAATGAATTCCCTGGCAATAAACATTTATAATTATAGACCTGAGGGTTTATTTTATACTTTTCGAATCATTTAAATAGATCACTGTGAACGACTATCTCATTTATTATACACAGTCCAGTCCCATTATTGTGACCACCTCCTACTTTCGATGTCAACAGCGCGTAGCTAATGAAAGAAGGAATGTGTCGTGAGCTGGCTTGGAGGGTATATAAGGTGTGCTATGGGCATTCTGAAAACATGTCACTAGTTGCTGTCATGGATAAAAGGACCGATTTACCAGATTTGCGAAAAGAGATGATTACCGGCTTCTGGGCCGAGGGTGGCAGTATTTCTAAAACAGCCCAGATTGTGAACTGTTCGCGTACTGCTCTGGTTAAAGTATATCGTGATTGGAGAAATGGCATCATCGCGAATAAGCGACTTGCAAACTGCGGAGCACCACGTGCCATGAATGTGAGAGGTACACATCGGCTGCAAAGGTGTGTGAGGACCGATCGACATGCTAAGTGGAGAAACCCACTGGCCGAATAAACCAGGGGGCTACCGGAAGTGTCTCTAAAACGACAGTTCAGTCAACCCTGCTGCGTATGGGGCTCCGATGCAGACGGATGGTCACTGCACCTTCGCTAACGAAGGTGCATCGGCAGAAAAGGCTTACATTTGCCGGGCAGTATCGGAATTGGACCTCCGGTGATTGGCAAAGTATTGCCTTCTCCGATATGTCACGTTTTCTGCTTCATCGAACGGGTGGACGTTGACATATAAGGCGACAAACATCGGAGAGCAAACACTTTTCAACCATTGCTGGAACAACACAGGCTGTTGGGGGCAGCGTTATGGTCTGTGGAATATTTTTGTGGCATTCTCTGGGTCCATTCATACCTGTGGAAAACACTATGGACCGAATTAGTTACAAGTCCATCCTTGCAGACCACGTACACCTATACATGCTGATTGTCTTCCCTGGTGCGGATGGGATCTTCCAGAACGACAATGCGACGTGTCACACAGCTAGAAATGTCCGAGAGTGGTAGGAAGAGCATGACGAAGACTTCAAAGTACTTTCCTGTCCTCTATAATTCCCCAAACTTAAGCCCAATTGAGCATCTGTGGGACCACCTCGATCGTGTTGTTCGCTGTATGGATACTCCACCACGCACCCTCCAGCAGCTGTCAGATGCACTGCAGTCAGCATGGCTCCACATACTTGCGAACACCTTCCAGCATTATTCAATCGCTCCCAGCCAGCCTAGCTGCTGTCCGCGCTGCACATGGCGGTCACTCTGGATATTAGGTGGTGGTAACAATAATGTGACTCGACCGTGTAGAACAAATTGCACACAGTCTGAATGTCATTTCTGTTATTTGAAATGACTTCATGATATTTGTTTTGAATGTATGTTCAATTCCTCGAGGAATTACATCGAGTTATTAGATTAGATATACATTTTCGTCATTTGGAATTTAAGTTATTGGCTCAAATATCCATTTCATTTACTTCATTAACTTCAAATAATTTAAAGATATTAATCGGAATGCGTATTTTATTCATTTCGAAACATTAAAAACTTCCAGTCTGGGAACCTCGAAATGGAAGCGCATTGTAATATCTAATTCTGGGAATGTATACTTTCAAACTGTGAGTGTTATTGATGACGAGAGATCAACCACGAAATAAATTTAATGAAAAGCTATACATGAACTAGATCTCATAACAGAAATCATGCAGTTATCGCAACAGTTCTTTCCAGACTGCCATTAAATAAGTTTGATCGAGTTACGTTTGAAATTCTAAGTTACGTTTGAAAAAGAAATTCTGACCATTAGGATCATTATACTATTTTAAGTGTAGTTGATGTACAGTTCCTATTTATTATTTACTCTAATAAATAGGAACCAAGTGTAGTTGATGTACAGTTCCTATTTATTATTTACTCGATGTAATTCCTCGAGGAATTACATCGAGTTATTAGATTAGATATACATTTTCGTCATTTGGAATTTAAGTTATTGGCTCAAATATCCATTTCATTTACTTCATTAACTTCAAATAATTTAAAGATATTAATCGGAATGCGTATTTTATTCATTTCGAAACATTAAAAACTTCCAGTCTGGGAACCTCGAAATGGAAGCGCATTGTAATATCTAATTCTGGGAATGTATACTTTCAAACTGTGAGTGTTATTGATGACGAGAGATCAACCACGAAATAAATTTAATGAAAAGCTATACATGAACTAGATCTCATAACAGAAATCATGCAGTTATCGCAACAGTTCTTTCCAGACTGCCATTAAATAAGTTTGATCGAGTTACGTTTTCTTATTTATTCACAAAGTTTACACAGAGTAAATAATAAATAGGAACTGTACATCAACTACACTTAAAATAGTATAATGATCCTAATGGTCAGAATTTCTTGGCGTAGAATGGAAATCAAAATTTCCAAGCTTTTGCACATTAACCAGATTGTATTTTCAAGGAAAGAACTAGTTTGCTGTTAGCTGTCTATCTTCCTTGAAAAAGCCATCTGCTTGATGTGCGAAAGCTGGGAAATGTTGATCTATATTCTACGGCATGAAATTCAGATCATTAAGATAGTTATACTATTTTGAAAAAACAGAGTTTTGATCAACGTACCGTGTTGTTGTACAACATTTTGCCATCGGTCATGCAAGCAGAAGAATCTTTCCTCCCAGAATTTTACAGCGTAAAAAACTGGTCTAGGTGATTTCTGACCTGGTCTAAGGAATTGAACCTCGTGCCATTAAGGAAATCGTAAAGCGCTCTGAAAAGGTGGTAATCCGAGGGAGCAAATTTCGGAGATTATACCGAGTGAGATAAGAAGCATCCCAACCAAATTCTAACAAACGTTTGTCTTGCCCTCAAAGGGACATGAGATCTTACATTGGCTTGCTGGAACACAATGCCAGTTCTATTCGTTAAAACAGGGCACTTTTACTTGATCACTTCCTGCAGAATGTCCACATGTGAGCTGTATTTATCGCTATTTATTTTCTGGTTTTTGGTAGAAACTCATAGTGCAGTTCACCTTTACAGTCTCACCAAACTCTGAGCAAAACCCTCTTTGGGTGTAGTCCCGCTTCAGGGGTCACTAAGGGTGTATCACCACGCTGTAACCATGCCTTTTTGCCACAACATTGTTGTAAAAGATCCATTTTTTATCATCAGTCACAAATCTTCTCAAAAAAGGATTGTTTTTTTTTTGCATTTCAAAAGCGTATCATAGACGAAAACACGATTTAGCAAGTTTCTCTCGGACAAATTATATGGAACCTATACTTCATACTGACCGATGTAGCCAAATTTCCGGAAGTGTTCACGGTTGGTGGATATCGGTAGATTGAATGCCACTTCTGAATCCCATGTTGTTTGACGGGTGTTTGTTCCCAACTGTGAAACTGGTTCTCATCAGTGGCAAAATGCCTGCCCAGGCGCTCTTCATCTTCCAGGTTAAAGTTTCTATCTCGTAAAGCGGCAAACCACTTGCGAACTGTTCTATCTCCTACCGCACCTTCCTGTACACATCACATATCTACCGTGCAGCCTGCGTTGCGTTTAGCCCCTTATGCTAGAGTTAAAGCGTGACACATGTCGTAAGTGCAAAGAATTCTCATTCATCGTCCTACGACTTTACAGCCACTTCCATGTCTTTCTTTCCGCAGCATCTAGAACAAACTGATATACGGAATTCTAACACATCCTTTTTTGTAACGACCTCATATACATATAGTGACTGTAACACGTGGTGACCAATCATCAACAGGCATTCGACACGCACTTTCCAGACAACCCAATACATATAGCTGCATCAAATGCTTCAATGGGCTGATTACTGTGAACCACAAAGTATCTTGGTACTGCGCGTTCCCATCACATTTTGAGAAAACTTGTGGCAGAAATTATTCTGTTTTTTGCAATACTGTAGAACCCACCTATAATGAGATTACATAATGCAAAAATCGGCATGAACCAAATTTTTATAGATCCTTAAAATTTGGAATTTTTGCCCTTATTTCAACCGTATATTATGAACAATGATTTCTGGAGAAACTGCATGAACATCGAAGATCAGTACGGTTGTCAGCAAACAAAATAAGTACCCGTTTCTCTTTCACTGGAAAATTAGGAATTACCTGCTGTTGACAAAACCCCATGATTTCATTTACTGACAGGTCAGTTTGCATGAAGATAAGAATGTTTTATTTGCTGTTTTACTAAATCTCGACCTCCTCTTCCCATACACACATCTCCTGGGGAGCTTTTTGTCTCTTATGCTCTCCCTTCGTCTCCTTTCAACCAGTTAATCTTTGTTACGGGAGACCTGTATAACGAAGTAAATTTCTCCGTCATTTTTTGTCCACGCCGGGGATCGAACCCGAGTCCACTTATTCCGGAACAAGTCGCTCTACCAACTGAGCAGCGCAGACGTTCGTTCTTACTGCTATCTGCCTTTATACCGTGCGCGGCCTGCGGGGCAAGCACGACACATCTCTCCCCCAAGACGGACGGGGGCATGGCCTACGGGTCAGCCGTGGCAATGAATCGTCGTAGGCAGCCATCCGTTGTAGAACGTGCACTTGAGAACTTCCAGTCAACCTGGTGTGTGGAATGCAACGTCACACACATTTATTTTTCGAAGCGCTGGAAAAGGGATTCTCGTATTTTTCCTATCTCGCGGTGTGAAAAGAACATCACACCATTGCAAGATAGTTAACGGCCGGGACATCCGGGAACTTCGGCCGCAATTGTAAAGAAGTAAATTTATCCGTCATTTTTGGTCCACGCCGGGGATCGAACCCGAGTTCACTTATTCCGGAACAAGTCACTCTACCAACTGAGCAGCGCAGACGTTCGTTCTTACTGCTATCGGCCTTTATGTCGTGCGTGTCCTGAGGGGCAGGCCCGACACATCTCCCCCCAAGAGGGCCGGGGGCATAGCCTACGGGTCAGCTGTAACCATGAATCGTCGTAGGCAGCCATCCGCTGTACACCATTGCGGGATCGTTAACGGCCGGGTCATCCGGGAAGTTCGGGCGCTATTATAACGAAGTAAATTTTCCGTCATTTTTGGTCCACGCCGGGGATCGAACCGGAGTCCACTTATTCCGGAACAAGTCGCTCTACCAACTAAGCTACACAGACGTTCGTTCTCGCTGCAATCCGCCTTTATGTCGTGTGCGTCATGCGGAGCAGGCACGTCACACCTGTTTTTATGAAACTCAACACTGGGTTAATGACATCACGCTAACGATCGGATTCTTTATCTCTTCACCCCTATCTCTGTCATGGTAGATTCACCTAGATGACAAAGAATAATGGTCACATTTAGTAAATTTAAATGGATTTCGATTTGTAGTCCGTGCAGTGTGCATTTTATTTTATTTTTTATTTTTTTTAATTCGAGGTTTAACGAGCACTATGAGCAACTCAGTGGGCTATAAGCAGTTTTCCGTCCCTAATTTAGGGCAACTGGTACCAGGGAAGGGAGAGAGCCAGTGCCGTTAGACAAACACAACATTCATACCTCACGGGATACGAACCCAGACCCATTTTGGACGCATGGTCATAAACCAGCGCTTTGACCACTGCGCCACTGGGGTGACATAGTATGCTTACGAAAATCGAAAATCCACTGCTTCAAACTATACAAAATTTTAACTCTCTGTGAGAAAATCAAAGCAATCAGTTTAGTGGGAAAAGTTTAGTAGTAAAAATTTTGAAGTTGCGAAAAAGTTTCGTAATCCACCAAATTCTCTTTCGGAAATAAAAAAAATGGAAATCCAGAGATGGTCCGTTGAGTGTAAAAAATGGGATTTTCGTGAGGGAAATTACGCAGACGGGGAAGCTGCTGTTTTTAGTTAGTTTGAGCAGAAGAAAAGCATTCCAATAATTGGAGCGTCATTAAAAGAAAAGGCATTAGATTTAGCCATGCCTGTTTGGAAATTATGATATTCAAACTAAACTCAGATTGACTGGTGCTCTGCGCCAATATGGATGGTTCTGACTGAAGCAGATTGCTCGTTATCGGATAATCAAAACAAATCTATGCTGTTTCAAGAGCGATGCAAACTACTAGGCTACTTTACAGCCAATAAGATATCCTAAATGACATCGGGGATTTTTTCAGAATCCAATGGACGATGGAATTCTGCGTACTACAGTACGGCCTGCACAACTAATTTTCAAATTGACAACTACGTATTCGCCATCTTTTGTCGAACAATAAAAGCATGCTGCTCCAGCCAATGGATCCGTGAGTAATGGAAATATGAAAAGCTCTTTGCAAACAAAAATTACTTCGGAAAGTTCTAATTAATTTAGGAAAATGAAGCGATAATTGTTGGTGTTAGAATGGCATAAAGATGTATTGTGTATGAGACCGAAAACAGAAGAAATGAAAATGATAAAGGTATGAAACATGAAGTGGAATGAAGGAAAAATAAGTCATGTGTTATATTTTCTTTCAAGATTATGTAAACATTGATGAGCATTTCTTGATATAATCACTAAAGATGAGTCATATGAATAAATAAATACATCGCTCTTTCCACGTTCCAGAAACACACAGCAACCGAAAAATTGCTTTCAGCCGCCTCCGTGGAATCGAACCACAGATCTCTCGATATCTAGCCGAGCGCGTTACATTTACACCACGGTGGCCTTTTTTAAGTTTCATTCTGACATCATTAATGCCTACCAGATGGAGACGTCTCAGTAGCTGAGCCCATCTTACGCATTTATGATGTCAGAAGCTGACTTTAAAATACACATAGCACCGTGGATTGTTGGCCACCGTGGTGTAAATGTAACGTGCTCGGCTAGATATCGTGAGTTCCGTGGTTCGATTCCACGGCGGCGGCTGAAAGCAATTTTTCGGTAGCTGCGTGTTTCTGGAACGTGGAAAGAGCGATGTATTTATTGATTTACTGACGCCACGTATTTGGAGGATTTTCACCTTGCGTCATATGAAGGCAAAATGGATGATCAATAAAGCGATGGAGAAGCGATAAATTCCTATAAAAATATTTATCAATAAAGCGATAACTTTCTATACAAATAAAATTAATTTCAAATATACTCTCTACTGAAAATTTAAAAAATTTTACCGTTTACTTTGCACCTAAAAACACTCAACTACTGGGATAGATGAAGTTGAAAAAATGTAACCGCTTTTATTATAAACAGCAGCAATTTTGTCATATATCTAACGAAACGTGGAAAGCAAAACAATTAAAGTAACACAAGTTCTTTAATTTTCATATAAAGCACATATTTTTCTTATTTCAGATGTCATCAATAGTTTTATTGCTCTCTATTGTTTTCAGATAGCTGTTGTACATATATTTTATAGTTTTTGATGTTTTACCTTTTGATTCAATTTATGTTGTAAGGGAAAGTGTGAATCTATGTATGTAAAAACAAGTTAGTAAAATCATGCAATGCATTGATTATAATACGCTTTCCAACATACCAGAAATCCTTACTCCAGTTATCACTCAAGTTATGAGAATAATGGCTGTGGAATAAATCTCGGTCCTATGCCCTGACCTTTGATTCCATTTCGATGATATTCAACAGAACCGGTTTGGTATACCTCCGAAATAATATGATAAAGTTTTGTCGCAATCGAAGCATTTTTACGTAAGATATGATGCATAAGGGCTATGGAATGGATCCCGCTCCTGTGTCCTAACCTTTGATCCTATTTCGCCCATTTTCAAAAGAATTCGTTCCCAGGCAAAACCCTACAACATACAAATATTTCATCCAAATCGAAGCATTTTTACGTAAGTTATGACGCATAATGGCGATGGAAGTGATTCCGCTTCTATGTCCTGACCGTTGACCCCATTTCGCCTATTTTCAATAAGATTTGTAGCCAGATGATCTTCTACCACATACTAATATTTCATCGAAATCAAACATTTTTTACCTTAGTTATGACGCATAAGAGCAGTGGAATGGATCCCGCTCCTATGTACTGACCTTTGACCCCATTTCGTTCACTTTAAATAGGGTACCTTCCCAGGTGATTCCCTACCAGATACTAAAATTTCATCGAAATCGAACGATTGTTACGCGAGTTATCGTGCGGACGGACATGCGAACACAACGCGTGACGTAATGAGGCAGATGGGAATCGGGACCATCTGCTCGCAAAAGTGTGACGTCATGAAACTTTATTAGGATCCACACGCAACGCGTGATGTAATGAGACAGATGGCTTGAGCGCGCGCCAACATTCTCAAACGCGAAATTGTGACGTCATAAGATATCTAAGAATTGGTAACATTAATGGAAGAATGGAACAACGCCATCACTAAAAACGTTATAATTCGGGGTGGTTATTTAACCCACTGAACGAATTCTCCTAAAGTCGAGATCAAGCTAAATCGATTTCTAGTACCAGAAAACGGTAGGTTAACGACTTTCATCAAAATTTTTAAAGACGTTTTCAAAATAAAATGTACATACATACATACAAGAATTGCTACTTTAAGGTAGACGTCAAGTAATTTTGCTTCCTATACTTCCAATGGAAAAACTTCTGTACACATTTTTTTCACAATTAATGCGTTCCCAAGGATGAAAATTTGAACATCGACTAAAATATCTTCATTTTATAACTTGCAATAATTAATATTTTCTAAAACATTACCATAATTATGCAATTCAACATTTGTTTGTCTACTGATGTCCTGAAAACACAGGTCGCGCCATCTTTTTTCTGGACAATTAATGCGTTCACAAGGATAAAAATTTGAACATTGATTAAAATAGCTTCATTTCATAACTTGGAATACTTAATATTTTCTAAACCATAACCGTAATTATGCAATCCAACATTTTTTTGTCCACTGACGTCATCAAAGTATAGGTCGCGCCATCTTTTTACTGGTTTCAACACCACCAAAGGAAAAGGTATTGATTTTCAATATAATTATGGTTATGTTTTAGAACATATTAAGTTTTCCACGTTATAATATGAAGTTATTTTAATCGATGTTCAAATTTTCATCCTTGAGAACACATTAATTGTGAAGGAAATGTGTACAAAACTTTCTCCATTGGTAGTATAGGAAGCAAAATTACTTGACGTCCACCTTAATAATATGGGATAAGGGCAATGGGAAGGACCACATTTCGTCCATTTTCAATAGGGTTCGTCCCTAGGTGGTCCCCTACTACATACTGAAATTTCATCGAAATCGAACCACTTTTACGCAAGTTATGGCGCATAAGGGTAACGAAATGCATCCCGATCTTATGTTCTGACCTTTGTTCCCACTTCACCCATTTTGAATAGGGTTCGTCCCCAGGCGGTCTCCTACCACATAGTAAAGTTTCATTGGAATCGGACCATATTTGCGCAAGTTATGACCCATAAGGGTAATGGAATGATCCCGCTCCTACGTCGTGACCTTTGACCCCATTTGTCCCATTTTCAATAGGGTTCGTCCCCATGTGGTCCCCTACCACATACTAAAATTTCATCGAAATCGAACCACTTTTACGCCAGTTATCGCGCGGAAAGACGGAAGGACGGACGGACAAAGCTGGAACATATAGGCTTCTTCAACCTACGGTTGGAAAGCTTAAACAAGAAGAACAAGTTAGTAAAATCATGATATGCATTGATTATAATACGTTTTTCAACATACCAGAAATCACTACTCAAGTTATCACTCAAGTTATGAGAATTATGTCTGTGGAATAAATCTCGGTCCTGTGCCCTGACCTTTGATCCCATTTCGATGATATTCAACAGAACCAGCTTGGTATACCTCCGAAATAACATGATAAAGTTTTGTCGCAATCGAAGCATTTTTACGTAAGTTATGATGCATAAGGGCTATGGAATAGATCCCGCTCCTGTGTCCTAACCTTTGACCCCATTTCGCCCATTTTCAATAAGGTTGGTCACCAGGTCGTCCCCTACCACATACTAAAATTTCATCGAAATCGAACATTTTTTACGTTAGTTATGGCACATAAAACCAGTGGAATGGATCCCTCTCCTAAGAACTGACCTTTGACCCCATTTCGTTCACTTTAAATAGGGTTACTTCCCAGGTGATCCCCTACCAGATACTAAAATTTTATCGAAATCCAACGGTTGTTACGCGAGTTGTCGTGCTGATGGGCATACGCACACAACGCGTGACGTAATGAGGCAGATGGGAATCGCGACCATCTGCTAGCAAGGTGTGACGTCATAAATCTTTAATAGGATCCACAAACAACGCGTGACGTAATGAGATAGATGGCATGACCGCGTGCCAACATTCTCAAACGCGAGTTGAGGCATCATAAGATTTCTAAGCATTGGTAACATTAATGGAACAACGCCATCACTAAAAACGTAATAATTCGGGGTGGATATTTAACCCACTAAACGAATTCTTCTAAAGTCGAGATCAAGCTAAATCGATTTTTAGTACCAGAAAACGGTAGGTTAACGACTTTCATCAAAATTCTTACAGCCGTTTTCAAAATAAAATGTACATACATACATACAAGAATTGCTACTTTAAGGTGGACATCAAGTAACTTTGCTTCCTATACTTCCAATGGAAAAACTTCTGTAATCATTTTCTTCACAATTAATGCGTTCCCAAGGATGAAAATTTGAACATCGATTAAAATATCTTCATTTTATAACTTGCAATACTTAATTTTTTCTAAAACATAACAATAATTATGCAATCCAACATTTTTTTGTCCACTGACGTCATCAAAGTATAGGTCGCGCCATCTTTTTTCTGGTTTCAACACCACCAAAGGAAAAGTTATTGATTTTTAATATAATTATGGTTATGTTTTAGAAAATATTAAGTTTTCCACGTTATAATATGAAGTTATTTTAATCGATGTTCAAATTCTCATCCTTGGGAACACATTAATTGTGAAGGAAATGTATACAAAACTTTTTCCTTGGGAAGTATAGGAAGCAAAATTACTTGACGTCCAGCTTAATAATATGGGATAAGGACAATGGCATGGATCGCAATCCTATGTCCTGACCTTTGACCACATTTCGTGCATTTTCAATAGGGTTCGTTCCCAGTGGTCCCCTACTACATACTGAAATTTCATCGAAATCGAACCATTTTTACGCACGTTATAGCGCATAAGGGCAATGGAATGCATCCCGATTTTATATCCTGACCTTTGACCCAACGTCACCCATTTTGAATAGGGTTCGTCCTCAGGCGGTCTCCTACCACATAGTAATCTTTTATTGAAATCGAACCATATTTACACAAGTTATGACGCATAAGGGTAATGGAATGATCCCGCTCGTACGTCGTGACCTTTGACCCCATTTGTCCCATCTTCAATAGGGTTTGTCCCTAGGTGGCCTCCTACCACATAGTACACTTTCATTGAAATCGAACCATATTTACGCAAGTTATGACTCATAAGGGTAATGGATTGATCCCGCTCCTACGGCGCGACCTTTGGCCCCATTTGTCCCATTTTCAATAGGGTTCGTCCCCGGGTGGTTCTCTTCCACATACTAAAATTTCATCGAAATCGACCCATTTTTATGCCCGGTATCGTGCGGACGGGCGGACAAAGCTGGAGTATATACGCTTCTTCAACCTACGGTTGGAAAGCTTAAAAAAGGGTCTATGTCACGTGCAGTGGGACGACAAAATGTCGCCCGAGAAAAATGTTTCTTTTACTCCGGAAATAACTTTATTTTATTAACTGTGTGCATATACAATGCAAAATGCCTGGCGTACGTTTACGACGTCAGGACCTATATGACTAATCCCAAGCTGCGGAAAGACATTGTTTCGTAGTACATTGCCGGACACAGAAATTCTGTTCCGAAAGAATACCTACCCAAACACAGACAATGCCCAATGGCAGAATGGCGCCAGTTTGTCTAGAAGGTCTGAATACGTCCTTTATGTGAAAGAATGTCAGTATTGTAGTATGTTTTGTTCTGTCTGTATAGTCTGGTTTCCCCGTGCAGAAGTCCATTAGAAGGAATGTCAAACATGCGGTCGTCTGACACGGAGACAATAAGTGAGGGTGAACCAGTTCCAAGAAGCAGGAACTAGAGCGTGACTGATATGAAGCAAGTTGGCCTGCGGACAAAAGTCAGGTTCGCTCCAGAATCTGGCAAGGTCAGAGGTCACCGGCTCGGGTAGTGGGGTAAAGAAAAGGAAGTGTTCTCTGGAGCGAGAGGGATAAGAGATAGCTTCTGAC
Source organism: Macrothele yani (assembly GCA_039090855.1). NCBI lineage: Eukaryota > Metazoa > Arthropoda > Arachnida > Araneae > Macrothelidae > Macrothele > Macrothele yani. The sequence goes on from CM076994.1 coordinate 81,161,648, forward strand.
GGAGGACAGAGCATTGCGAAGTGAACTTGTAAGGCGGGTAGACGTACGGAGTTTAGGCTCCGAGGAACGCGGTTCCTGGTTTTTGCGTGAAGCCGGGTGCTTCAGTAGAAAGAGATGCTTTTGAAAAGGAGATTGGAAGGCAGACAGACGTGTGGAGTTTAGACTCCGAGGAACACCGTTCCTGGCTGTTAGCGGGAAGCCGATTGCTTCGAGAGAAAGCGTGGAGTCGGAACGACTCGGATATTAGAGTGGCCATAAAGCAACTGATTTTGGATTGAACAATTCGTGACGGATGGCGCATACGAGACAAATTCGTCGACCTAGACATTGGCACCGGAACCAGACTCTCTCCCTTACTTTTGCTTCATTAAATTTTTTGTCTTTCTTATTCACGAAGTATTTACTGAAGCTGATGAAGTGCTTTACGGTAGCCATTCTCTCCTTTCATTGATTCGCGGATAATTAAACGAAAAGGCGGAGGAAGAGGGGCCTGGATAATAAATTTATAATTAATAAATTACGAGAATGAGAACCTCATAATTTTCTGTCAGGTGGGGAGTTGTTAAAATAACTCACGGACGTCTATCGGAAAGGTGGGATTGAGCACGAAAGCCTATGACTGACCCCTACATATGTCGAAGACTATTTTAGGTGCATTAACTTTTTGAACTGACGCACAGATTTTAAGCTAGAGGGCGTAAAATTAAATTGTGTTTCCCTCGATATCTCTGCTTCTAAAACTCCGACTCGAAAGTTTCTTCTGCAACAGATACAACTCCTGATGGGAAATGTTTTGTATATAATTTCTAATTTTTGGTAAAGAATTGTTCGGCCACCAGGAGGCGAAAGCTTCTGATGTATTTGCAGCAAAATCTGAGCTTCTGAAAACTCGATTGAAAAATTCTTTCGTGGACCCATAACAATCAACTCGAAAAACTTTTTAATAATGCTTTTTTCTTAAAATAATGTACAGTTTTTCCACCAGGGGGCGTAGATGTATATCTTATTTTTGTCGATACCTCTGCTTCTAAGAGCCCGATTTGAAAAATTCTTTCTTTGTTCCTGAAAGTTGCCGGTGCGAAAAGCTTCTTATATAATTCCATATTTTTCTTAACGCACAAGTCTGCCACCAGAGGGCGTAAGTTTAAATATCCGTTTACAGAATGTCTGCGGGGCTAAAAACCCTATTGAAAATCTTCTTTTTCGTTCAGATAGTACTAAGTATGCAAACTGTGTCTGTGTATTTTCTTCCACAAATAATACCCAATTTCGCCGCTAGGGGGCGCAAATGGTAAATATGTTTTCTCAATATCTCTGCTTCTACATGGGTGATTTAAAAAATTCTTTCAACACCAGATGTCATTTACTTTGTACAAGACTTAAAGTTAGTATATGAGGAGTTTCATAGTTCGCAGTTCTGTCGCTAGGTGTTGTGTGCGCTCTTCTGTTTGCAGCTGTACCGCTTCTAAAAATGCTCTTGAGAAATTTCTGCTTTACTGTATGCCATTCGCTACAATGGAGATGAGGAGTATTATCTCTTTTAAATAATGCACAGATTTCCAGCTAGGTAGCATACAGGTCGAAACCTTTTTTTCGCTATCTCTGCTTCCGGGAAACGTATTTGAAAAGTTCTTTTTCTGTAGCATAGGTTTGTCCATGAAAAATGTTTTTCGTCTATTTTCAACTTTTCCATTATGCAAAATTCTTTCACTAGAAGGCGTAGAGTCACATCATGTTTCCTTTTATATCTCTTCTTTTAAGTGTTCGATTTGAAAACCTCTTTGTTTCAGATACCTTCCCTCTGCTATGAGAAACGTTTTGTGCGCCATAAGTTAACTTTCGTAGCCTACATTTTACCCGCTGGTGGAAGTAAGTAGCTGTTTCTATTTCTGGATGTTTTATCGATTGTAGAAATACGTTTGATTGTTTTCCCAACCGGTTCCATTGACTTTGAATGACTTATAATAAATTTAATTCTCGTCAGAAAGAAATCAAAAGGCGTGCTCATTACAATCAAAAATTCCGTGTCATCTTTCTTGTTTGAATATATTGGGTGAAGTTTGGATACATCAGTTGCTTTTAAATCTCCCTTCAACTTCGTTATAAATGAGCTCTGCTGTATAACGTTTTTCTCAGAGATGTGACTAGAAAAAAATGAAAGGAAATTATGGAAGGAAGCTACGAAAGCTTTGTCTTTAAAAAGGGAAATAGTCCAATTCATTTGGTTTTTAGTTTAATTTCAAACTGAGGCTGAAACACCTTTCAAAATGACAAGCAAACCATAAAATAAATGCAGTGTATGTAATGATTGGGGGTGGGCATAAATTAGATATCAAGGGAGGTCCATATCAAAGAAGAAATTAATAGACGTGTAAAACTTGGTTGGAGAGCATTTGGAAGAAACAACACAATTTTCAAGAACAATTTACTCCTATGTCTTAAACGGATTTTACGTATTTAATCAATGCATTCCTACAGTTCTTATTTATATATCAGAGAGATGGTCTTTAACCAAATAAAGACAAAATGTGGCTAAGGGCAACTCAAGGAAGCGTGGAGAGAGTGGAAAGAATGCGTACTTGGAAGTAACCACGCAAGATAGGAATGGAAACTTTTGCATCAGGAAAATGTCAAGAGATGATGACATTATTATCAAAGCAAAGAACCTTAAATGGTAATGGGCTAGACATATTTCTAGAAGAACCGACCACCACTGTACAACTGAAAGACTAGACTGGCTGCCAAGAAACAGCAAAAGACTTCAAAAAAGATAACGTGGGCGATGTGGAGATGGAATTCAAAAGCATGATGAAGTGATGTGAAAGAGACGGGATCAAGGTAAAAGCACTTATGGAAGATACTTAGGGATACCATCATCCAGCAGTGGATTAAGAACGTTCGATGATGAAGATGATGATGATGATGGAACTCATTAAAAATTCCGTACAAATCAATTATTTGACAGTTAAATAGCTTCCAAATATTTGTATGCAGCACTGCGTAGGCGTATGTTCGTTGTGGAAGTTAATTTGATAGAAACACCCCTTAGAATGTGTCATCTGTTTTAACTAATACGTGTTTACTTTTATTTCACAGTTATAGGTGGCATCCATGTTCATACATACCGTTGTGTAGGCGTAGTATATGCATGTGCGTTTCAAAATAGAAGCAGAAAGACCTGTAAGAAGTAGTCATAGTATGATTGAGAACATTGCTGATCAGAAATAAGGAAATTTCTCACTTTTCCGTGAAAGACTGCTTTGCTATGGAATACAATCAATTCTTCAACGCCGATACCAGGTAAAGACAATTGTGGAATCATAAGAAGTTCAGCACTCCTCATTAAATATTTACTGAAGTGAGTTGATTTGTTCTTGCACAACACGAATGGTGACTTTTTTTTTTTTTGGTTGGAATTTTAACGACCACCGTGGGCAACTCAAAGGGGCTATAAGCAGTCGCCCGTCCCTAATTTAGGGTCACAGGTTCCAGGGAAGGGAGAGAGCCAGTGCCGTAAGACAAACACAACATCCATGCCTCACCGGGATTCGAACCCGGATCCCTTTCGGACAAATGACCAGAGGCCATAGCTTAGACCACTGCGCCACCGGGGCGGCGAATGGTGACTTCAAATCGTCTTCTGACTGGATATGGATAAGCGTTAATATTGTTCTTAAACGGAAATTGAAAGACAGTCGCTCCGCATAAGGTTGCGGAGTACAGCTGCAAGCAACCGCCTAGGTGGCGCAGTTGTCTAAGCGCTGGCTTATGATCATTCGTCCGCAATGGGTCTGGGTTCGAATCCCGACAAGGCATGGAGAATGTGTTTGCCTTACGCATTGGTTCTCTCCCTTTCGTGGAACCAGTTGACCTAAATTAGGGATGGGCGACTGTTTATTACACATCGCGTAGCTCGCTGTGGACATTAAACTCTCAACCACCCAACAGGTGCAGTGATTGATTGAATTGTGGAAAACTGTGCTTGAAGAGGGTATCACCGGGTATTCGGTGGAATCGGTTGTGTCGAGAATTCGTATATCATAATTCATAGTGCTGTTTTCTCCTCGGAAATGTGTTTTGTAGTGGCAAATATGAAAAACTAGTTACCCGTGATATGATCGAAAAATAATAACAAGTAATTCTTACTTGCACTTTTGTGCAAAAATGAAAAGTTAGATTATCAAGGCTGAAAGGGGTTAGTGCTGCATGTTTATTTTCCACATTCGAATGATTTAAGGCCATTGCTCTGTTCATTACTGTATTACATTCATTAGTATCTCACAAAAAAGAGTTTCAAGGTTTGGAATCACACGTTTCTCTGATATCCTAAGTGTAAAATCGCAAAACTTTGTAAACAGTACTTCCGTTTCTGACACGCCGCAGTTCACTCCACTGTCCACCGTATCAGTGATTACCCTTTTGAGTTGGGTTCAATTGTCGAAAATTGCTAAAACTTGTAACTTTTGAATGGAAATCACTTTGAATAATTATATCCCTTAGAACATAAGACCTCTCTTTAAAGCTAGTTTTATTCCGTGACGCTGCTAAGCGATGGTTCATGAGGTTCGAGTTAGCAATAGAGGTTGTGCGCAGGCTTCTAAGTGAAGACTCGTACTATGACTTCATTGTAACTCAGCTCCTGTCATTACATTTTCTTTATGTCACTGATATTTGAATCTTTCTGCGCACATTCACTAAGTAAAATGCTCAAAGCGACGACCGAAATCTAGTTTAAGATCATTTTGTGTTCTTTAATATTCGGTAAAAAAACCCAGCTGATCTGCATATGCTCTGGGGACGTTTACAGAATGTCTAATAAGTAATAGAGGATAGGGGGAAATGCAAACGCAGAACAACTCACGCACTGTAAGCAAATTTATCCCATTCTTTCTTCTTTGATTGCATGTACATAAAGTACGCATGATAAGTCGAAGGTGTAGAATTCCAGCAGTATGGTTACTAAGTAATGAGTCGGAATGTTTATGGAAACATTGAAATTAATGCAAAATTTCGTTTAATATTAATTCAAAATCAAGAAAAAATCCGTCGTTACAAACAGCCAACAATACTTCTTAAACTTCATTAACAACTGTTTCAGTTGTGATTTTTATGGACACAAAAGACTCGTCACATCCACCTTGTGCAACGAGTGCACCATTACCAACACAAGTGGAGAAATTACCTAGCTGAGACGTTCAAAAGCACACTTCAGTGCTATTTTGTGTGATGCGATTGATCATCTTTACACCAACTATACAATGCTATTACAGTAATTTATAGATTTTCACGAGGTAACTTACTTTATCTGTCTGTGCACTTGCACAAAGAAAACACTATTGGTGTAGCATCGACACTCTGCCGTGTCCTGCTTACCAGTCTTAGTCTTTCGCCAAGGAACATTTTTTAAACCACTTGGATTAGTTGTCAAACAAACGTCGCATAGCTGATTATACAACTCTGTTTAAGCAGAAGCATTTTCTACTAATGCTGGACAAGGAAAGAATACATTGTGGATTTTTATGAAAACATTCGTTGTTGCTTACGCATATTTGACACGACGGTACTGCATTTCTGAAAGCACTCGTACTGTAATTCTAAACATTTTTTTCCACTTCACTTGTTTTTTGTATCAGTTTTACAGTCTCACATATGCGAAAATGTTAATAATCTCTCCGTGTTATTAACTCTCTTTTATATCTCTCGATATTTGTGCGAATAAAAAAATATACTTTGTAGCATAGAGTGTAAGAAATAAATCTTTGTATTTCACCCTTCCAATAAAGCACCATTTCCTTTCGGAAAGAATTCGACAGACTGCAAGTAATGTTCACCTTAACCACGAAATTTGGAAAACTGAGAAGTATATTTACACCACAATCAAATCAAAACTTAAGTCAGATCAGTATCTTCGAACAAAATGCAATACGCTCAACGTACAATTTTTACCAAACGTCTCCGTGTTCTTTTAACGGTGTGTGGAATATTCGAAAGAGACAAAACTTAAATCAAAACATGCAGCAGTTATCGATACCCATTCTAAGAACCAAATCTCATCGTACCCCAACTAACAATCTCGGTACGCAAATGTAGTGAACATGACACGTCGAACGAAAGATGCGTTTAGAACTGAACAACAAAAAAACGACTTAAGGTGCAAACGGGCATAGACTCTGTAATGTGATTTGACAGACATTCGTAGGCAAGATTTATTTTTTTGAATTATGAATTCCACAACAGAAATTTCAAAATTTGTGTCAAACATTTTATTAGGTACGCTGCATGATTATGAAAATTTCAGAATACGCAAAAGAAGAGTGAATTTCCGCTGTTTTAATACTTTTTTCTCTCATGGTCATATCACATAAATCTGATGTTAAGGCATTCCAAACATGGTTCAGCTTAACACCAAACAAAAGTAATCGCTCTTTCCACGCTAATAAGTGAGTCACGGAAAAATTCTCATCGGCCGCCACCGGGAATCAAAACCAGGGTCTTCCAATTACGCGCCGGACATGCTACCACTACACCACAGCGGCCTGGAATTCTTTAGACTTACAAGTGATTAACTACCAAGCCACATGGCAGGTTGCATCATGGAGGCCGACACAGTGCTGGGGATTCACCAACGATGGAAAGCAGCAACTGAACAAATAACTAGGAGGCGATTGAGTAATTAATTCATACACTCGACGTTGATCAGAAACACCAAACAGATGGCATCGCGCTTTCCACGTTGATAACTGAGTCACGGAAAAATTTTTCATCTGCCGCCACCAGGAATCGAACCCAGGGTCTGCCAGTTACGCGCCGGGCATGCTACCACTGCACCACAGCGGCCTCGAATTCTCCAGACTCACAACTGATGAGCGAAAAGAAATCACGTCATGAGGAAAACCAAGTGAGGTTTGCATAAATTAAATTAAATTAAATAATTTAATTAATTATGCAACTATTGCAGTGCTGGGAAATCGATTCTCGGTGGCGGCCGATGAGAATTTTTCCGTATCTCACTTATTAACGTGGAAAGAGCGATGACTTCTGTTTGGTGCTCCTGATCCACGTCGAGTGTATGCATTAATGGTTCAGCTTAAATTGAAGGTAGATTACATTCTATCTATGTCGAATTCTTCGAATGTGGAATATGAAATTTGGCTCTACTCCAAAACCAAACACAGAGAAACCGCAAAATTGTTTTAGTAATTTGTTTATTTCTGGCATAGGCACAAGAAAGAGAGACAGCTTATTTTGAATACAGTAACAGCAAGTACTTTATTGTAAGGTACAGGAAAATATCGCAAATGTGCTTCAAACGAAAACAACAAAAAAGGAAGGAACGACTTTTTTATCATAGAAATGAAGGAGTGTTTTTTATCGTATCTCGTAAAACAGATGCATGCATTTTCTTACAAAAACACATTCCTTTTGATTGTATGTTCAGCTACGCAAAACCAACACATGAATACTGTATGAGAAAAAATTCTTAGGTTGTGCGCGCAGCCTAACAAGTTTAAAACGAAAGTATTTTTTTCTAGCTGCGACTTTGTGAATAGAACAAAACAAATAACTCTAATCCATAACCGGGCAGTGCACTTCAAAGGACGGTTAGCAATTAGAAATCAGATTATAAGTAGCTGCAAGTGTCTGTAGGCATCTGTGAAATGTGCGTCAAATGCGTACTTCATGAGACCTTTGTTGAGTGTTGACCATGAAATTGATTTCGCTACAATACAGAGAATCATTACAGTAAATCAATTTTGAAGAAAAGGTGCTGTTCCGACTGTTTTGCCCTAAAACCATCTGAAGTTGTGTAACTTGCGTTTTCATCTGAATCATCAACATATTAAAATGTATTGCATTTTCATCTTTCATTCGCATCATCGCTTAAAATCTTCAAAACACGCTGTGTCTTCGAAAAATGTGTTTACAAATATTTCTTGATTTAGCCTCATAATATATGGCCGTATATTTCCAGCGATAGGATATGGTATACAGAAAAGCATCGTAAGAGAAATCAAACGATATTAAAATTAGTTTAAAATGGTATTTCATCTGCTGGAAATACGTGTGTATATGTATCCATATATTGTTCCCCTTAGCTGTTGAGTGTGTTGATGAATCCATTCATTTGAGTGTTAACCCTTAAAGTGGCCAATGTACAAAACGGTGCCCAAAATTTTCTGCACTCTCCAAACAGAAATGTTTACATAGCGGCCTGGCTTTATGAAATTTATTACAGAAAAAGCTGTCAACGGGGATAAAATCTCGCCTCTAGCCCTCTATTCTTTATTCCATGACTTGAGGCACGAAAAGGGTTACCCCCCCCCCCCCCCGACACATGCGCCAAGCAGAAACTGGTGATACAAACACACTCTTTTCTCAGGTTCGTCGACATTGTTACAGCGTTTCTAGAAGGCAATCACTTGGAAAAGATTAGTGTCGATCTCATCAGTTTAAATGACCGCTTTCAATCGCAAAGATAAGGAGAAAGCACAGCTTGTTTATGCGCAAGTTCACTCATTCCAGTCGCGTTCGGCACATTTCTTTGACAGCGAATATATCTGTTCGAGCTAATTCAAGCCCGTCTTGCTAATCCCCAGTTAATTTGTTCCAGTCGGTTAAAGGGTTGATACTCAAAGTAATGCACTTGTGTTGTTCCGGGTATGACGTTCCAGTTCGAAAACTACTATGATCATGAATTTTATTTCAAAGATAGCTGTCTTCCAAGTAATGTTTTTCAATCCCAATGAGACTGTGCGAAAAAAATGTGTGTTTAGATATATGACCAGATGTGTACGTAGTTTGCATATTTTAATTGAATATCAGTTTCAAAATTCAAAGCGTAATTTCTTATTTTCAGTATTTTCACGGGCATTCTACTTTAGTGTCTTTTTTTTCCAGTGAGGTACTGTAATTTCTTATGATCCTCAAAGTCGTGTATCTTGAGGGAAAAATGTAGAAAAAGAAGTACAATGCAAAAAGGAAGTTTATTAAGCAAATGACACTAATTGAATTAGTGTACTCTTCCTAATAATTGAATTAGTGTACTCCTCCTAATAATTGAATTAGTGCCCTTTTCTTACTTACTTCAGACAGCTTTTTTATGCGATAAGTAATTTTAATTTAGCCTTCACCTTTATAAACAGCCTAAAACGATGATGTTAAAATTCACTGCCATTTCTTTGGGATTTGGATTACAAAAAAGCGGCAGAACAAAGAAAAATGCTGCGATAAAATGACAGATTTTTAAAAACAAATCAAAGGAAAACATTTTATAGTATGTCTCCTGGTAACCTTTATGTTCCTAATTTTTCATTAAAATCTTCAAGCATTTAACTAAATTCTTTTGTTTTTTTATTACTTTTGCATTGCGTAAGGCAGTTTATGACTCGCTCTCTTTCAGAGAGAAATATTTTGTCATTTTTCATCTGCATCGAGATGACTTCATGTGAGACAGTTAAATATATTAAAACATGGTTCGTTTCGTTTCAGTAAAAATATGAACCTTTTTCGGCTAACAGATTTTCATTTTGTTTAAAAAAGTCGCAGGAAGTAAGCTCTCATCTTTGAATGCAGAAAAGATGTACTCATGTTTCCTTAGAGCACAGACAGTAGTGATAAGAAAGTAGCTTTCCAGTGGAGTCCTTTCCTTTATTTTTTTTTGTTGTATTTCTGCCTCATCCTCCTACTCTCTCTCAAACACATTGCTACGCGCAAAAGAGGTATCGATTACTTGACTGTAATCATAAAAGGACCACAGTATTCGAAGTACCTAAAGAATTCTGGTTTCGCTTTATGAATAAGTCATGAAAAAAGGAAATGAAATTTTCTTCCTGAGAGACATAATTTTCCTTATTACATTTCACGTAACGGAAGAAAGAATTGCACTGCATCAGAAATCAATTCAAAATGGATTTCATAAGGAGAAAATGCGAACAATACACCTTGTGTTTCACTGAAAACTTTCACGAAGAATCGACTTGGTTGTTTATCCCTGCGCTTCTCTTTCACTCTCATTTTTCTTAATTAAAATTGAATTCATGACAAAAACATGTAAAAGATATGTAACATTTGATGTATTTTACAAAACATTCTTTGAAAAACGTTGTACAGATACTGTATCGCATTAGTCAAGAATACAAGGGTAAGTAACTGAAGTTCAACTTAATATCATATGACTCTATTTGTATCATTCCACTGTATTTTTCATGGCATAAATTCCAGTCCTTGAGGCAGAGTTTAAACGAGTCATGTGAATGGATATAGCAAGCCTTTTTATCATCGCGTGTAATTAGGAAAGTAATTGCATTTTTTTTTTGCTGCTCATCAGTGGATGAAATCACATAGCCGTATAACACGGTCTCGATATATCACGTGAGTAATACAATTTGTGCATTTGTTTTTGGATTATCTGTGCAAGAACTGTTCGCTTCAAATATAGGATGCAGATCGACATAAAGATCACCTTAAATTCGGTTTTTTAGTATTGTAAACTAAAAGGCGTTCAACACTTTTCGCTACAAATCTGGAGCTTCGAGCAGAGTACGAGTGGGGCACAGACGGGAACTACTTTTTGATTGCCTTCAGATGCTAATTGTACTACTGAAAAATCATCCGCGAAACATTTTCCCCATGTTATAATATTACGTATTGCAGATTTAGTGCAGGACAGTGAGAATCAGACCAAAGCCTTCTAGAAGGGAGGCTGTAACACCATATAGATGATTCATTTCTTTCATGACGTCGCTTCAGGTCACATGATGTTACGTCGGTGTCATGTTTCACGTCATAAATGGCAGCGTTGGAAACCAACCGAAAACCTTGGTTTTCGCGTGATGTCACTAAAGAAGGGAACTCATCTCTCAAATGTCATGTCCTCTGCTTTCTAGATGGCCTTGATCTGATCCGCTGACACTATTTCAATGAAAAAATGTGTAAAACTAAAATTTCTAATCGTTACACTTTTGAACGTAGTAGTGCAATACATACCCTTACCTCAAAAGAAACCAATCACTTGCTTAAAACTCTTCCCGAAAACGTTTTTGCGAGTGAGACACACGGCACCTGCTGGCTGACTGACACTTCATAATTGTGTGCGTGTGTGTGAGAGAAAGAGAGAGAGAGAGTTGGGGAGAGGGGAAGAAGTTCCAGGGCTAAATTCGATTGCCCTTTGACTTCATACTAGTAACATATGAATGTGATTAAGAGGAAGACAATGCTCAGTTCTTGGATCGGAGAACAGGGATCAATGGCCAAAACATTTTCATGAAATTTTATTAGTTACGCTTATAATAATATAAAAGAAAATATAAGTCAAAATCAGGAGAGATATGTACTGTATCGTCAACTTATATTTGAATGGTTAAGTGATGTCAGACTCGGGAACAAAGATCCCATGTTATTTTTTCCTTACTGTACCCAAAATAATTATTTTCCTTAGTGTGCCTGCGCTTATCGACGTCATTGGTAGGCAGCTTTATTTTTAATTTCTGCTGGGCTTGTACCTCAGATATAATTTTTAAAATGCTAGATCATTCACGCCGAGACGTAACAATGTAGACGCCACTTTGAGCGGGTCATGCGCTCACTTTCAGCAAGCTTTTAGTCAACAGGATACGGGTATGGTACGGCATTTTTTTATTTATATTCAAATTCTAAGCAGCTAGTACACGTTTGGCGTAGAAAATCACAATAATTAAGTAAAAAAACGAATTAATGTTCATTTGAACAAACTACAGCATCAAGGATTTTGCAAATTATTGAAATAATTGAGATTTGACCAGTGCTTAAATTCAACTTAAACGGCATTCCAGCGTCTGCGGTAAAAAAATCAAACTGTTTATGATTTATTGCAGGTTAATAAAATTCTGATGTTTCTTGTTAATGAATACTTATATTTGAAAGCGTTATTTGCCGCTGAAAGCTGAAATTTCCATAATGCATAACATTTTGTATTTCCTCCATGCTTTATGAAATTTCTATAATGCATAGTGAAATACAAAACTGTTTTCAGTATATTTGTAATTAGCTGTGCGTAAAAATTAATATTTTTGAGCAAGTACATTACATAAATCAGAATAACACAGGTAACAGCACAAGCAAGAAAAAGATTCTCATCAATCCAGCACTCCAAAGCATGTGAAAGCTATAATTTTTCGGGTTTAAATCTGCAGTTTTCTGGATTTAATGCCACTTATTGCATTTAAATATAAAGTTTGCTTCTTCGTTATTTTAAAACATTGCCATATTACCGTCTTTAAGATGCTTTCCAGTCATTTTTCACATTTGTATAAAATACCAGCATTAAATATTTCTGGCTAACTAATGCCTTCGCAGATTTTTTCTGCATTGGGCAAAAGGCAAATGACTCATTGCAATTATATGTTCGTCTCTCAACATACGATTTATATCTCAGCAAACTTGAACTATGATTACCCAATAACCAACTCAAACCACCATTTGTAATATCCCTCCCTTCGACATCTTGACCCGTCAATGTGGCTTCATGGTTATCCCAGGCAAGCATATATGTTCAACAGAGCAGACAGCCAATCTAGTCCCTTAAACGATATGTGTGATTTGTGCGCAGGCCATCCCTAATCCCTATCGCACAGGTAGATCAAATAAAAAGGAATTCTACCTCTCCATCCATCAATTGACGGTATCTTTGAGTAGAGCGTCCATTTCCTGTGAAGTAGTGATCACTAGCGTGCGGTCGTTCCATGCTGCTCATGCATTGCATGCCCTAAAACCGTGCACAAATTAGCTATAAGAAAAAAAGAAGAAACTACACGAACAAAACTTTGTGCTGCAGTTTTTTCACGGAAAATTTAAATGATGTACAAAATATTATTAAGCCCGTAGCCATGTGAGATTGTGCCGTTTGAAGGAGCCAATCCTAGACACAGAGCTATCAAAATCACAAAGAAAGCATTGTATGCAAAGTATTTCGTTGCATTTACTTTTCGGTCCTCGACCAATCAGATCCTTTCGCTCTGTCCCCTTTGTTTATTCCCACGTACGATGCGCCCATGTGTGCTGTCGCTGCGAAAACTCGCCCAAATGCGAAAGAGGGTATTGCATTAACCAATGGAAAGCAGATTTCTTTCGACGGACACCTTGTTTGAGATATACGGTCCTGTCTTCATTTCTGAGGAATCTTTTCCAAAAGAGTTGAAAAAATTCAAGGCTAATTTTTTGTATATTGCTTGACCTTTTTTAAGCTCCATAATACTTCAAGATAATATAATCAAACTGCAAGAAGAAAATAAGTAAACGGATGATGCAAGATTAAGACGTCTTCCGATTCCCTAAGTTTTACAGAAAAATCGAATGTGTAAGCAACGAAAGACCAACCTCAAACCTGTGTATCTTAGCATCGTCCTTAAGTCTGCAGGTAAAAAACGTACGGACCTATTACATATTTCAACGATTCCGTTTACCAAACAGACAGGATTTGCAGTGTTTTAAAACTCTAAAAGCGTCCTTTTGGCCGTTTTTTACGCTTTCCAACCTTAGGTTGAAGAAGCGTATATGCTCCGGCTTTGTCCGTCCGTCCGTCCGTCCGTCTGTCCTCACGATAACTGGCGTAAAAATGGTTCAATTTTGATGAAATTTCAATATGTGGTAGGGGACCACCTGGGGATGAACCCTATTGAAAATATGGCAAGTGGGGACAAAGTTCACGACGTATGAGCGCGATCATTCCATTGCCCTTATGCGTCTTAACGTGCGTAAATATCGTTCGATTTCAATAAAATTTCAGTATGTGGTAGGGGACCACCTGGGGACGAACCCTATTGAAAATGGACGAAATGGGGTCAAAGGTAAGGACATATAGCATTGCGATCCATTCCATCGCCCTTATCCCATATTATTAAGGTGGACGTCAAGTAATTTGGCTTCCTATACTTCCAATGGAAAACCTTTTGTACACATTTCCTTCACAATTAATATGTTCCCAAGGATGAAAATTTGAACATTGATTAAAATAACTTCATATTATAAATTGGAATACTTAATATTTTCTAAAACATAACCATAATTATATTAAAAATCAATAACTTTTCCTTTGGTGGTGTTGAAACCAGAAAAAGGATGGCGCGACCAGTACTTTGATGACGTCAGTAGACAAACAAATGTTGGATTGCATAATTATGGTTATGTTTTAGAAAATATTAAATATTCAAAGTTATAAAATGAAAATATGTTAATCGATGTTCAAATTTTCATCCTTGTGAATGCATTAATTGTCCAGAAAAAAGATGGCGTGACCTGTATTTTCATGACGTCAGTAGAAAACAAATGTTGGATTGCATAATTATGATTATGCTTTAGAAAATATTAAGTATTCCAAGTTATAAAATGAAAATATGTTAATCGATGTTCAAATTTTTATCCTTAGTAACGCATTAATTGGGAAGAAAATGAGTACCGAATTTTTTTCATTCGAAGTACATTAAGCAAAGTTACTTGATGTTCACCTTAAAGGAGCAATTCTTTTATGAATGTAAATTTTATTTTGAAAACGGCTCTAAGGATTTTGATGAAAGTCGTTAACCTACCATTTTCTGGTACTAGAAATCGATTTAGCTTGATCTTGAATCCAGAAAAATTCGTTTAGTGGGTTAAATAACCACCCCGAATTACCACGTTTTTAGTGTAGTGTCATGGCGTCGAGTCATTAGATGTTGGCGCGCGGTCACGCCATCTGTCTCATTACGTCACGCATTGTGTGTGGATCCCATTAAATTTTATGACGTCACACTCTTGGGAGCATATGGTCGCGATTCCCACCTGCCTCATTACGTCACGCGTTTTGTGCGTATGTTCGTCCGCACGATAACTCACGTAAAAATCGTTCGATTTCGATGAAATTTAGGTATGTGGTAGGGGAATACCTGAGAAGGAACCCTATGTAAAGTGAACGAAATGGGGTCCAAGGTCAGGACATAGGAGCGGGATCCATTCCACTGTTCTTATGCGTCATAACTAATGTAAATAAGGTTCGATTTCGATTAAATTTTAGTATGTGGTAGGGAACCACCTATGGGATAAACGCAATTGAAAACTGGCGAAATGGGGTCAAAGGTCAGGACATATGAGCGAATCACTTCCATCGCCCTTGTGCATCATAACTAACTTACGTAAAAATGCTTCGATTTAAATGAAATGTTACTATGTTGTAGGGGCCTGCCTGGGGACGAATCCTATTTAAAAATGGGAGAAATGGGATCAAAGGTTGGGACACAGAAGTGGGATCTATTCCATAGCCTTTATGCATCATAACTTATGTAAAATTGCTTCGATTGCGACAAAACGTTTTCATGTTATTTCGGAGGTATACTGAGCCAGTTCTGTTGAATATTATCGAAATGGAATCAAAGGTCAGGGCACAGGAGTAAGATTTTGTACACAGCCATTTTCCTCATAACTTGAGTAATAACTTGAGTAATGATTTCTAGTATGTGGGAAAGCGTATCATAATCAATGCATTGCATGATTTTACTAACTGGTTTTGCAGTGAGATTGTAAGAAATTGTTCACCCCTTTCTAAAGAAAATGTATAAAATTCAAAAAAATATTCAACGTTCATGTGCTATTCATTTTTCTTGCACTTACCTTAAAATGTACTTCAACGTTCCGTATTTTGTAGCCCGACCTCAGAGAGTAAAGTCTCTCCCGGTAGTTCCCAAATCGTAATCATACTCTATAAAAGATCTAAATGGAAACATTACGATCTTAAAAAATACAATTCAAAAAGCATCGAGTTTTCCGTAGGCAACGTGAATTCACTCGAAGAAACATATCTCATCCGATTTTACTTCGCTAAGCTAAAAAGTGATTTTTTTACTCTTTCCCCCGGATTAAGCCGTAAAACATTCAGCAAATTGTTCAAAGCTTTCTACGAACTTGATCTGGATAAATACTTTTGGGAAATAACACCCTGTGTCATTAAATTGAGCACATAAAACCCATTAAAGCCATATATACAGTGACAAAACAAATTACCTAAACTTTTTTTTTATTGAAAAAGTTCTACTCATGATATTTTAATGCCAAACCTTAGAATTTAAAGCAAAGTAACTGAAAAATGAAAAAAAAAAAAAAAAAAAACCGCAGGGCGGTACTCGGGATTAAAAATGAGGTATGTCTTTTTTTTTCTTTTTTTTTCTTTTATACCTACAAATAACTTTCACCTCAAGCCACTGGTAGTGCGGTGAAAATTATCTGTAGGCATACATATATCCACTGAAGTGCCAGAAAAACTGGTACACCAGGCTAATACTTGGTAGGTCCCCCACGGGAGCGCAGGACTGCAGAAATACGACGGGGCATGGACTCCACTAGCTTCTGGAAATATGCTGTAGGCAATGCACACCATATTTCCTGCAGAACGTTCCACAATTCGGGTATATTCCGAGGTCTCGGATTCCTGTGTTCGATAGCGCGTTGCATGGCATCCCAAATGTGTTCAATCACGTTCAGATCTGGGGACTTGGGGGGGGGGGGAATGGAAACACCCCAAACTCAGATGAATGCTCCTCTAACCATAATGTGGCGTCTCTACACTTGTGTGGAGGCGCAATGTCCTGTTGGACCAGGCCCAATCCATCAGCATGTATGCAGGACATGAACGGGTGTATCTCGTCAGAAAGGATGCGCACATAGCGTTGGCCGGTCACAGACGTTTGTAGACGTACCAGGGGTCCCAGTGAAGTCCAGGTAAACACACCCCATACCATTACGGACCCCCCACCAGACGGTACTGTTCCCTGTTGACAGACGGGATCCATGGCTTCATGGGGCTTACGCCACATATGAATCTTTGCATCTGCCCGAAACAGTTGAAAACGCGACTGGTCAGATCAGGCTACTTGTTTCCAGTCATCAAGTGTCCAGTGACAGTGTTGCCGTGCCCAAGCAAGGCGCATAGCTCTGTGTCGTGCACTCATCAAGGGGACTCGAGTTGGGCGTCGGCTCCCAAAGCCCATATCGTGCAGGGTACGTTGTGCAGTCCGGACGCTGATGCGTGTTGAGGCTCCGGCATTGAATTCCGATGATACCTGCTAGAGTTTGGCACGCCTATCCTGTGAAACGATTCCTGACAGCCGACGATGGCCACATTCACCCAATGTCTTTTTACCACACTGGTATCGTAGGTTGGAGGTTTTGCCGGAATTCTTATACTCACGGTACACCCTTGCAATGGTCGTCCGTGAAAATCCGGACTTCGTTTCTTCCTCCGAAGTACTATGGCCCATCTCACGAGTGCCAACTATGACACCACGTTGAAAATTGTTTAAATCGTTATTACTTGTACTGCTTATATCGAAAACAGCTCTGACAGCTGACAAGGATGTCTATCGCTTTATATACGCACTGGCGGACGCAACCGAGTACGCCCATAGGTGACGTTGCTATGTATTTCGCATTAAGCTCGTCTATACCAGTTTTCAGGCACTTCAGTGTACATATAAGTTTGATTATTTATATACATATATATATACATTTTTCCTGCACTTACCGCAAAATGCACTTCAACGCCAGGGATTGTGCTTTTGGGATAATAGGGCCTAAAGTGCAAGCCTAAGCAGCTGTCAGGGATTGGCACAATCCCTGATATGACAAGCACAATCCCTTACAGCTGCCTACACAGCTGTCAGGGATTGGGCTTTTCGGATAATAGGGCCTAAGGTTCCCCAAGAAAACATATATATACTGTATATATACACTGAAGAGCTCACTTGAATTAGAGACATCTGGCGTTATGCAAATGTGGCGCTGTGGGCGGCCCTGTAAACGAAAACGACATGACGTATGCCGCGATCCGACAATATAAGGAGTGATGCGACAGGAATCACTAAGAGTCGGAAGCAGTATAGGTACGACCAAAGATTTAAGCGCATTTGGTCGTGAGCAGATTGTCGGGGCCCGACGAATGGGTCACTCCATCACGGAAGTCGTGTAGGCACTGGGATTTTCACGAGCCACTGTGTCACTGGTGCACCGTGAGTACATCAAATCCGATAAAACCATCCCTGCAAGGACCAACTGCCATGGATAACAGTGTGTGAATGAGCGGGGTAATCGTCGGCCATATCACATTGTAACAGCGAATAGACGGGCCACAATGTAAGAAATCACTCTGCAATTTAACGCTGGTGCACAAAAACGTGTAAGCAGCCACGCCATCCAGAACCATCTCCTCGCTAAAAGAAGCCATCGTCCAACGAGGGTACCGCTGCTGACCAAACATCACAAGGTGCAAAGATCAGCATTTGCGCGGGAACATTGCCACTGGACCCTAGATATGTGGAAAAATGTTGCTTCGACTGATGAGTCGAGATCCACGTTGGTACATGCTGATGGCAGGATACGAGTACGGCGCAAACAACATGAAGCGATGAATCCTTCTTGCCAGCAAGGTACTCTTCAAGTTGGTGGGGGTGGCATTCTCGTCTGGGGACTGTTTACGTGGACTGAAATGGGACCCCTAGTACGTGTGACACCGTCCCTCGCAGGACAACGTTACCGGGATATCCTGGACGACCATTTGCTCCTGTTTGTGCGTCTTCAACATCCCACTGCGGACATCATCCTGCAAAAAGACAATGCACCGTCCCATCGCTCCCGAATTGTATACAAATGGTTGGATGAACACTCCACCGATGCGACATCGCTTCCTTGGCCAGCTAGGTCACCTGACCTCAATCCCATCGAGCACATATGGGATGCCTTCGAAAGAGATGTTCGAGGCTCTGACCCCCCTCCATCAAATCTTCGTGAACTGTGGGAGCTTGTTCAGGGGTCGTGGATCTGTATGTCTTCCCAACGCTTCCGGTGTCTTGTCGAGTCCATGCCGAGACGAATCGCCGCCGTCATCAGGGCAAAAGGTGGTGCTACACGTTACTAGACAGGTATCTCTAATTCAATTGCTCTTCAGTGTATATACACTGCTGGCCACCCAAAATGCAACACCAAGAAGGACACGAGATAGCAAAGCCAGATTTACTGGACAGATAACAAAAGATAGAAAGATGAAGCGATTGAGCTTACAGGCCCGTGCGATTTGCGGAACACGCAGACATCAATAGTTCGTGTGGCCCTCATGGCTGGCAATAACTGACGCTACACGCCGCGGCATCGAACGAAAGAGGCTATGGATATGGGCTTGGAGTATATTGGTCCAGGCTGCTTCCACACGTTGCCACAGTTCATCAGGCGTAGCCGCTGGTGGTGCTTGCCGGACCATTCGGTTGCCGCTCAGCAACCAGACGTGCTCGATGGGCGACATATCGGGAGAACTGGCGGGCCACGGCAGCAGTGGCACCTGGTGGGCCGTGAAGAATTGTTGCACGATGCGTGCCACGTGCTGGCGCTCAATGCCCTGTTGAAAAGTTGCCGCTGGCAGGTCCTGTAGGTAAGGGCGATGCGTACCAGAGTGGTGCGGATGTCATATCCAATTGCACCCCAAACCATAACGCCGGGCGACGGACCGGTATGGTGATGCATAATGCAGGGGTCATACAGTCTCTCGCCGCTGTGCCGCCTCATGCGGATCCGACCATAGTGGTGTTGCAGGCAGAAGTGGGATTCGTCGGAGAAGGCAATTTCGTGCCATTCCGTTGTCCAGGTGCGGCGTTCAACGGCCCACTGCCGCCGCACTCGCCGGTGGTATAACCTCAATGGTACTCGGAGCAATAGGCGCCGTGCGACAAATTCCCGCTCCTGAAGACGACGTCGAACGGTACGTGCTGACACATGTTGTTGCGCAACACACCTTAATTCCTGAGTTAACGTTCGGGATATGGCGGTGCGAGCCGTCAATGCCCGCCGCACAACATGCCGGTCCTCTCGTCCGGTGGTGTGCCACGGCTGTGTCAATCACTCATGTCGGTCCGTCCGTCCTTCCTGCACCCACCGAATCCATACTCGCCTCACTGTGGCTGGATGTCGTCCCAAACGGGCGCCGATGTCTCGGTACGATAAACCGCTGTCCCGATAAACCACTATTCAGCATGTTTCGAACTCCGAAACATGCTGGAATGACTGCCTTATTGTGCGACGAGGTGTCAGGAAGCTTCCCACGCACAGTTCTGGCAGCACAACACTCTTCCACTACTTACACTCCGCCTTCTGTGCACCCTTCTTACAGTGCTCCTCGGTGGCGTGCCGGGCCCCCATGATTTTTGCATATGCCCTGCAATGCTAATCGTTTGCATGTCCTCTCGCGGGCGACGCATGCTGCGAATTTCAGGCCAATCGGATGCTTCCTTCTTGGTGTTGCATTTTGAATGGCCAGCTGTGTATATATATATATACCTATAAATTATTATATTATGACCACGTACCTAATTAACTGTAGTACACCCTTTATCCCGCAAGACTCATGAAGGTGACGATAGGTATCCTGTGTTATCTGGTAACATGGCAACAGCAGGTCTCCCAGTTCCCGAACATTTCGGGGTGGTGGTAGTTTAGCGCGAACCCGCTTTTACAAGTCGAACCATAAATTTTGGATTGGGTTCATTTCAGGTGAATTTGGAGGTCAGAGCATTAACAGAAGGTCACCAGCATGATCCTCGAACAACTCCTTCACAGTGTGGCATGGCGCATTATCCTGTCGGTAATGGCCATCACCAGCAGGGGACACAGTTGCCATGAATAGGTAAACGTGGTCCGCAACGATGTTCAAATACCTGGCAGCTGTCAGGGATTGTTCTTTTGTGATAATAGGGCCTAAAGTGTCCCAAGAATACATCACCCACAACATAACACTGCAGCCGCGCCGTCACTGGCCTGTTTTCGCCCTACAGTACACCCAGGTGTCATATCCTTCATTGGTAATCGGTGAATCCGCACTCCGTCTACGTAATGCACTAGGAATCTTGATTCGTCAGACGATGCCACTTTCTTCCAATCATCCACTGTCACGAAATGGGCCCTATGTTCTTGGGCACATTTCGTGCGTTGGTGGCGATAACGTGCAGTGATCATGTTGACTCAGCTGGGTCTTGGGCTACGTAGGTTCATGTGTGGACTGCTGCGATGAACTGTGTGTTGTGACACTTTGCCCTGATTACCACTGTTGTGGCTGCAAGTGATTTGTCGTACTGTGGCCCTGCCGTGGCGGTCAACAATTTGCGACAGTCTCTGCGCCCCTCTCGGTTAGACGACGGATAGTCGTTTGGCCATCTGTGCACCACGTTTGATACGTACTCACTACAGCGTCACGTGAACAACCCACAAGCCGCGCCGTTTCCGTGATCGTAGTTCCGAGGCGCCGTTCCGTCACAATTTGTCCTTTTTCAAACTCCGATGAATCGGCAGCGTTTCGCATTTTGACTCCAAACACTCTACTAACAGAAAGCCGGTCCTCGGGTTATATACATACTGCTCTGCGAACTTATATATATATATATATGGAAGACATCATGATCGGATTAAAATCCCTGGAATGGCAATGGACTGGACATGTTGTCAGTAGCACAGACCTCCAACAGACAACTAGATATCGAGACTGGATTCCAAGGGACAGGAAAAGACCCAAAAGTAGCTCATATATATATATATGTATATATGTGTGTGTGTGTGTGTGTGTGTGTGTGTGTGTGTGTGTGTGCAGAGTATATCCAGGAACTTGCTGACAAGAGTAAAGAAGTGGGATTAAAAATGAACTTTCAGAAGACAAAAGTGATGTTCAATGCTTTTACAAGAAATGAAGATTTATCGATTGATGGAGGAAAGCTGGAGATAACAAACACCTACGTTTATCTTGGGCAGCAGATATCAAGTGAGGGTCACATTGATGAAGAAATTAATCGGCGTACAAAACTTGCCTGGAGAGCTTTTGGAAGAAACAGCATAATTTTCAAGAGCAATATGCCATTATGTCTTAAAAGAAAAGTGTTTGATCAATGCATCCTTCCAGTGCTTACGTATGGTGCAGAGACGTGGACCTTAACTAAAAGAGACATACAAAGGCGGCAGACAACTCAAAGAGGCATGGAAAGGTGCATGCTTGGTATAACCAGAGGGATAAGAAGAGGAACTCGTGGATCCGAAAAATGACGAGAGTGGAAGACATCATGATCAGAGTTAAATCCCTGAAATGGCAATGGGCTGGACATACTGCCAGAAGGACAGATCATCGATGGACAGCCGAAATTTTAGATTGGATTCCAAGGGACAAGAAAAGACCCAGAAGAAGACCACATGGGAGATGGGTGGATGAATTTCGAAAGTATGAAGGAGAAACATGGAGGAGACTGGCAGAAGACAGGCCGCTGTGGAAGAAACTTGGGGAGACCTTCGTCCAGCAGTATATTGATAATGGTTGACAATGATGATGATGATGATGATTGTTGATATATACACTGGCGGAAAGTGAAAAAATAACACCAAGAAGGAGACGTCTGATACCAACGAAATTTATACAGCATAATAACGGAATACAGAGGATAACGTGATCAAAACATTATGGCAAAATACAGCTGTATTTGCTGGTAAACTGAAAAATAACATTTCCATGTAACATGGTTAGTACGAGGTTGAACCGCCATGAACTGCGTCACACTGTGCGATTCTGGCATGGAGTCTGTCGTACAGATGTTGGATGTGTGTTTGGGGTATTGACTTCCAAGCATCCTCAACCTGGACGCGTACCTCGGGGATGGTCGTGGCTGGCCGTGGAGACCGGATAAGTCGTTGTCCCATAAAATCCCACACGTGCTCAATAGGGGACAAATCCGGTGAACGTGCAGTCCATGGAAGTTGTCTCACACCCTGAAGTGCATGTTGCGTTGCACCTGCCGTGTGTGGGCATGCGTTATCTTGCTGGAAAACACCACGATGGACCGACCTTACAAATGTCACATCAACGGGCTGAATGATATTGTTGATGTAGGAGAGGCTGTTTAACGTACCCGGTACAAACACTAGTTGTGTACGGGAGTGATAGCTGATCGCTCCCCGCACCAGGAGATCAGGTGTAGGCCCTGTGTGTCGCTGGCGGATGCTAGAAGGGTGGAGACGCTCCCCTGTGCGTCTGCGAACACGCATACGGCCATCGGAGGCTTCCAAGCAGAATCTGCTTTCATCGCTGAGCACGACAGATCGACATTGCGTTCTCCAGTGCAGACGTTGGCGACACCACTGCAGCCGTTCCTGACGGTGGGCTGGAGTCAGAGGTACACATGCTGGATGCACACGTGCACGTAGTCCTGCATCCAGTAGACGGTTGCGGATTGTTCGCACAGTCACATCAAGTGCAACGGCAGCTCGGATTTGAGTCGCAGTGGATGTTCTGCTTGACAATGCCGCTCTTCTTATGCGTCGATCGGTCCGCTCATCAGTCCGTCTGTGACTCCCGGTTCCACTTCTTCTCGTGTGGGAATGTTCCTCGGACCATCTACGCCACCATCGTACCCCAACTGATACTTCCCGTCCAATTCGCTCCGCAATACGACGATACGACCAGCCGGCCTCGCGGAGTCCGACTAGACGACCTCGCTCAATGTTCGAGAACTGCTGAAATCGTACACGTCTTCCATGTCCAGACATTGCAGCTTCTTCAGGGTCTTCGCACGTGCCCGTACGCCGACGACTGATTACATTCACTTCGCAGTACTCCTTAAATACCACCGACGATAATTTGCATATTATGCCGTGCTGTGTCGTAAGCGCTCACCGGTTGGTCCCGAAATTAATACAGTGCCGGACAATTGCTAAGGACGGATGACAATAACAACGATAGCAACCATTAAATAGAAGGCAGGATAATGTGGAAATTAGCATAAGTGCGGGATACAGTAAGACGTGTTGTGCGTATGCAAATTTTGGATTGCCGAACTTATTCGTGACGTCATAGCGCTGATAAGAGATACAAAGAATTTGACGCGTATTGACCGTTGTTGTTCAAACGCAAAGTTGAAAGGGAAAGAATCAATTGACGAACTTGCAATTTTCAGTATGTCTTCCCGACATCACCTAGATGATTTTACGCGTATCCGTATTATTGGCAAGATTGAAGAAGGGCGAAAAATAACAGATGTTGCCAGGGAGTTCGACGTCAGCCACAGTGTTGTTTCAAGGCTTTGGAAATCATTTCAAACAAATGGAGAGTGTAGCAAACGTCACGGGGAGGTCGTGTTCGCAGTACGACACCTGCAGAAGATCGGTACGTAGTGCTATCAACAAAAAGACACCGGCGCAGCACAGCTAGTGAGGTAGCAAATCAGTTTATGGCTGCTACTGGCAAGCGGATCTCCCGAAAAACTGTCGCCAGACATTTGCATGAAGGAGGACTATACGCCCGCCGTCCTGTTGTGTGCATCTCATTGTCTAGACGTCACCGTACCACCCGTTTGCAATGGTGCCATCAACATCGCAATTGGACTGATAACGCCTGGTCTGCTGTCCTCTTCTCAGATGAGAGTAGATACAGTCTATCGTCTGATTGTCGACGACAACTGATCTGGCGTGATAGTGGTACTGCATATTGTTCAGCAAACATACAGGAAAGGGACCGATATCCGACATGTAGTGTCATGGTATAGGCTGGCATCATGATCAATGGCCGTACGTCCCTCTATGTGCTTCCAACTGGGACTATGACTGGCCAACGATACATTAATGATGTTCTGCTACCTCATGTTCGCATGTTCCGTGGTGCTGTCGGTGATAGATTCATTTTCATGGACGACAACGCAACATGTCATCGAACAGTCGCTGTCCACGAGTGTCTTGAGAGCGAGGATATTCAACGCCTCGTATGGCCAGCACGTTCTCCAGATCTGAATCCCATTGAAAATGTGTGGGATGCTTTGGGGAAGAGTCTTGCTGGTCGCCAATGCCCTCCAATAAACAAGGACACCCTCCTCCGTGCACTGACAGAGGAATGGGATAAATTACCCCAACAGCTGCTTGATAATGTTGTGCAAAGCATGACACGACGTGTGGAATCTTGCATCGCCCTTCATGGTGGCCATATCCCGTATTGACATCTTACACCGGAACGCCTGCGGCCGGTAATTGCATTTTTTTCACGTTTACGTATTCTGCACAAAATGGCCTGTTTGTCCCTTGAACACGTTGCAAAGCCTTCTGGATTTCAGAGCACAATAAATTTTCTTTCTTGTAATGTCCTGGCATTCTGACATTATTTTATTTCACTTGGCATCCAACCACACTTACTTTTTTATGCGCTATATAGCCGTTTATGATCCGTCCTTAGCAATTGTCCAGCAGTGTATCACACCTACGTAAACTCGACCCTATTAACATATGTAAATTTCATGATGGTCCGCCATTTCCTTCTTGGTGTTCTTTTTTTTACTTTCCGCCAGTGTATATATGTATATGGTATGTAAAGTCAGGTGATGCATACAGTATCATAGTCTTTCCTCGACAAATGTCAACACCCCTTGTAGTGGTGCATCCCGTTCCTAATAATGGGGCTCTGATGAACGGTACTTAGCGGTATAACTATACCACCGGGACTAGAGGAAATGCTATCCCACACTTACCTACCCACTTGGCCAGCGTTGTGAATTATCGCCATACCTCCCCCCTACCAATCCCCCCCAAAGATGATCCCAGAACTCAAATCTAGGCCCACAGCCTCCGGCAGCTGGAATGTACCTGACCAAAGCAGCGGCCTGTCCGATATGAAGGCACAGGGTGCTAAGAAGCACCGGAGGATCGTACTTGGCTGTCATCTAATGCTGACTTTGGGTACGTTTAATGGACGGTCTCTATCTTCTGATTTAAGGCTGCTGGAATTGGAGGAGAAACTACAAAAAATCAAGTGGGACACCGTTGGATTAAGTGAAGTAAAAAGAAAACGAGAAGATCTCATTGAATTGATAAGTGGTCATCACTTCTGCTATCGTGTGACAGATACTGGAAGAACTAGTGGTGCTGGATTTATAATAAACAAGAAACTGAAGGACAATGTTTGAAAATTTGAAAGTTCCTCGGACAGGGCTGCGCGACTCGTTATCCAACTCTCAAAAAGATACCAGGCTCAGATTATTTAAGATTATGCACCCACCACAAGTCATCCTGAAGAAGAAATTGAAGATTTTTATGAGGAAATTCGGAATCTAAATATCAAAGGCAAACAGCACTTGAAAATCATTATGGGTGATATCAATGCAAAAACAGCACAACAGCAACAGAATAAAACTTCGGTAGGTGAATTCGAAACGGGAACAAAAACCAACGTGGAAATACATTCGTAAAGTTTGCAGAGGCAGAAAGGCTTTTCATAAAGAACTTGTTGAAAAATAAACTTAATATGAAATGGACATGAAAGCATCAAAATGGAATGACGAGTGACATTATTTTATTATATGTAACAAGAAATTTGCCACCGAAAACTACAGTGTGCTGAACAAGTTCAACAGAGGGAGTGACCATAGAATGATGAAATGTAAGATTTACCTCAACGTTAAACTCGAACGTGGCAAACTCATAAAATAAACAAAATGTATTGATATGATCAGCCTTAAAAAGCATCACAATACCTTCAAATCGGAACTGAGGAACAGATTCTCCGCTCTAGAAAATTTAACATCAGAAGAAATAGACATATCTGAAGTTTAAAAACATACTGACCTAGGCACTTACGGAACAGCAACAAAATTAGGTGGCCCTAAGAACAAGTTGCATATGAAGGAAATATCACGAAATACAAAACTGCTGATGCAAAAGAGAAAGGAGATGAGGACAAACAAAGAAGAGGTCACTTCCAAAGTGAAATACATAGCGCTATGAAAGACAGTACGAAAACGTATCACTGAAGATGTAAGGCAATTCAACTGTGAATTAGTGAGAAAACAAATTGAAAACAACCAAAGCCTGAAGAGTGCAAAAGGACTTCTCAGTAAGAGAAGAAAACATATTATGGCACTGAGAAAAGCAGATGTCAATGTAACAATAAATAGAAAAGAAATTGTGACAAGAGTAATAAATTTCCACAAAAAAAAAAAAACCATGAAAGAAGTGATACATCAACTCTAGACATTACGAAAGGTAACATTACCAAAATACCTTCAGTCTTCCCGGCAGAAGTCACACATGCCATCAAGAACATGAAACGGGGAAAAGCTCCAGAAGAAAATGGAACTACCGTGGACATTGTACAAGAAACAAGTAGAGAAATTGAAACTAGACTCGCCCAAGTTTTCAATAGATGTCTCAATAAAGGGAAGATTCCTGAGGATTGGTGCAACACTACAATGATTATGCAACATAAAAGAAGTGGCATTGAGGATCTCAGGAACTACAGGCTCATCAGCCTCCTATCAGTGGTTTACAAAATCTTTACTAAGGTTCTTTTATATCGCTTGAACGGGACACTCGACATGGTCCAACTGAGAGAACAAGATGAATTCAGTAGTGGCTACAGTACTATAGATCATATCCACGTGCAAAGAGAACTAACTGAAAGAACGAAGGAATATGAACTACTATTGTGCATGGCTTTTATGGATTATGAAAACGCCTTTGATTCCGTGAAACCACGAGCAGTTACTGTGGATTTGAAGTCCTGAGGTATTGAAGATGAATCTCAACTCATAATACTATTCGTCGATTATCATGGTGTAAAGAACTTTTTTCGTGGATCGTGGATCAATGAAAACGGGTCCTATGGACTGATGAATCCAGATGCACGATCAATCAGTCTGATGGCCGTGTGTGGGTATGGCGGCAGAAAGGGGAACGCTATTTACCACAGTGTACTGTTCCTACGGTCAAACAGACAAGTGGCAGTGTTATAGTATAGAGATACTTTCATGGACATCAGTGGGTCTATTCATTCCTGATGAACGCATCTATCCTACCTAGACACTATCTCCAACCCACTGTTGCCCTGCATGGTGACCTTTTATCTATATGTTACTCGTCTCTTTCAGAAAGAAAACCCCCTAACACAAGTCCCTCATTTTGCAGGAATGGCACAACAAAATGTTTAAGAATTTTGTGTACTCTCATGGTACACATTTTTTTCCTATTTAGGTCCTGTCAAACATATGTGGAATTCAGTAAAACGAAAAATTCCGTGTCCACACCAGTGTCTCACTCAGATGCGGAAATCCGGGACGTCATTCTGTCCAGCACGAACCTAAAGGAATTGTCTTCGGTTAGTAGAGTCGATTTCACGCCGTGTGCAAGCGGTTGTTACGGAAAAAGTGGGTCTACGACGTATTAGGTAAGTTTTCATAGCGTAATGGTTCATGAGAATCGTTCAAATCAACTTAAAAAAAC
The DNA here is from genome assembly GCA_039090855.1 of Macrothele yani. NCBI lineage: Eukaryota > Metazoa > Arthropoda > Arachnida > Araneae > Macrothelidae > Macrothele > Macrothele yani. The sequence continues at coordinate 81,189,920 of CM076994.1, forward strand.
AAGGCCTTTTATTTCTATGAAAAGTGTCATGCTTTCATTAGCACTTTCGCGGAACATTACCCATGAGCATCTTGAACTAGGTTTCATCAATAATTTTCCTATGAACATTAATATTTGCATGTAAACTCTTTGTTTTTGTCCTTAAAAATAAACAACAACCCACATTGAATACACTCTCATTTGGCGGTACTATGGTGACTATTTCTGTCATAGACAATGACTGTTTGTCTGAGAAGTGCAGTGATGACATGTTGCTGATATCCCGAGATAATGTAACAACTTCCATTGCATGTTCTTGCATGTGATACAAATGGATGCTGACAGTTCTGAGCGTTAGGTAGGTTGTTAATGGATTCTGACAGTTCTGAGCTTTAGGTAAGATGTTAAAGGATTCTGACAGTTCTGAGCTTTAAGTAAGATGTTAAAGGATTCTGACAGTTCTGAGCTTTAGGTAAGATGTTAAAGGATTCTGACAGTTCTGAGCTTTAGGTAAGATGTTAAAGGATTCTGACAGTTCTGAGCTTTAAGTAAGATGTTAAAGGATTCTGACAGTTCTGAGCTTTAGGTAAGATGTTAAAGGATTCTGACAGTTCTGAGCTTTAGGTAAGATGTTAAAGGATTCTGACAGTTCTGAGCTTTAGGTAAGATGTTAAAGGATTCTGACAGTTCTGAGCTTTAGGTAAGATGTTAAAGGATTCTGACAGTTCTGAGCTTTAGGTAAGATGTTAAAGGATTCTGACAGTTCTGAGCTTTAGGTAAGATGCTAAAGGATTCTGACAGTTCTGAGCTTTAGGTAAGATGTTAAAGGATTCTGACAGTTCTGAGCTTTAGGTAAGATGTTAAAGGATTCTGACAGTTCTGAGCTTTAGGTAAGATGTTAAAGGATTCTGACAGTTCTGAGCTTTAGGTAAGATGTTAAAGGATTCTGACAGTTCTGAGCTTTAGGTAAGATGCTAAAGGATTCTGACAGTTCTGAGCTTTAGGTAAGATGTTAAAGGATTCTGACAGTTCTGAGCTTTAGGTAAGATGTTAAAGGATTCTGACAGTTCTGAGCTTTAGGTAAGATGTTAAAGGATTCTGACAGTTCTGAGCTTTAGGTAAGATGTTAAAGGATTCTGACAGTTCTGAGCTTTAGGTAAGATGTTAAAGGATTCTGACAGTTCTGAGCTTTAGGTAAGATGTTAAAGGATTCTGACAGTTCTGAGCTTAGGTTGGTAGGTTATTGATTTTGTCACAAAAATTTTAAGCGAAGAAGTTTAGCTGAGTGAATTATGCACAACAAGACCGATAGACCTTTATTACACAGAATTTATTTTGATAACTTTTCCAGCAACGGAAGCATCTTTTGATGGATCCTTTTCTGTGCCGAAAGCCATTAAAACTGCTCCGTTAAACCTCACTCCCTCCCTGCTGACCGAACGGTAAGAGGCGCGGTTTTCTGACCACTCGATGAAGTTGGAACCGGACTTGATTGCCGGATAAATTTTCATAATAAATAAAGGCATGAATGCTGTGGTTATGCAGCGTAGTTGACGAAGTCCATACCCTGGAGCCATTGGCCCCAGATTGGGAACGGAACTCATTCTAGTCATATGCATGGAATCCACGCGCTTCGACACTTGTTTTTTTGGGGTTTTTTTCCTGTTTTGTGCCATTTTTAAAGAAAATCGAAACAATGGACGGTTAGAAAATTAAGTGCTTTCGAGTAAAAATAATATAAAACTATAGAAAAAATGTTTTGCAAAAAATTTATAAAAGTGACGTAAACTTTTTACACAGCTGATTTTCGTGGTTATGTTTTATTTTCGATAAGAAATCGTGTATCTCATGAAACTGCTATTTAGTGCTTTAAAATATAAATTCCTGCTCCAATTGTCTCAGTTGCCCGCACGTCATAAGTCAAATGACTTCCCTTAAGGCTGCCGAAGAATCACAAACTCTATAAACCCCATTCGTTTGAAGGAAGAAAAATAATGCTCTGAACTAATAGGCAAGTCATAAAAACAAAAAATACATGTCTTCAAAAATAAAAATACAATCTTCTTACGCTGTGTCAAGTGCTGTCATGTAGCTCTTTATAATTCGGTATACAGTGGTGTTTAAGGTTACGAAATGGTGTCAGAAGTTCGTGCAAAAATTATTATAAAACGTAACCTAAGCTGCAACCGAAAATCTTATAAACCCCTAAACACCAACTACGGTTATGCACTTGGTTCATTAACATAAACGCAGTATTTTTATGGTTCCGCCCTTGGTTCATTAACATAAACGCAGTTTTACGGTTATGCACTTGCTACATCATAATCGCTGTTATGGCAGACTTCATTTATTCAGTTTCCCCATAAGTAGTTTTGAAAAAGTTGTTCAGTTGCGCTTGTGGAATTTTGTTTTCCGGTTCTTTAGGAAACTTTGTCAGCCAACTTTGTGTCCAACGAAAAGAAGCCAAACCAATCAGCAAATTCAGTCTAGCTGCATGAATGTACTCTGCTGCAGAATGTTCTGCTTTTACTTCAGCTAACACTAAAGTAAACTAACGTTTCTGAACTCCACTGAAAGAAAACGGATCGCGACTATATTTTATAGTGTACAACCGGGGAGAAGCTTTCAATGGTCTATGCAAACTTTGATCACGCACCAGAGCTCAGAAGTAGTATTTGGTGTCCTACGACACGAATGAAAAGAATTATTGTGTCTACAATAAAAAAGGCAGTTATCATTCCTGATGGAACTTGGTTTCTTTTTATTTAGAAGTATTTATTGCTGTAATGAAATGTTTGTTAAATTATACTATTTAGTCGGTATTACGCAATTTCAGATAAATCATAAAATCCTTGCCAACATTTGTTTTACCTAACGATCCGCAATATTGTAGTAATTTTAAACGATATAGAAAGAAATTAATCCTTTAGGTCGCCTTCACAACTGTTTGGGGAGTCGCAGTAAATATGTTATTTCACTGCTACATTATTCCAACCATGTGATGTATCTTGAACACACCGAACGGGCAACAGAGTTATGTGAATTTTTGTGGTCACAGTAGCACATGGAGCTCACAAAAAAAGACGAAACATATGCTGTTTCTCAGGTAGACATGCAGAAAAAGAAGGTATAAGTGTATTTTTAGGAGTTAATACAGAAAAAGGCAAAATAAACTAAAGGAATGCATGAAATGAAATAAAAATGACCACATATGCAGACAAGTAGATGTGACCGAAGGGATTTTTTTAATTTCTGAGAGATTACATGAATGCGATGGGCGGGAGACAGTGTAATGTGGCTACAATAAATAGATTGTATTGCAGTCATTCTGAGCTATACAATCGTCAAAACGTCGTTACATGGACTGGAAAAATCAGTCGGTATCGCCGACTACTAGTCGTTGACAATGTGTCCACAATTAATCGACTTTGCGAGGGAGACCTGCGGAGGGTTAATTCATCTGCCAATGACGACCCACACGTACTCTATTGGAGAAAAATCTAGAGTTCATATTGGTCAGGGCAGCATCGCAACATCTTTTAGAAACCATCTGTTGCTGGTGGCAGTGAGATGAAAGGCGTTATGTTTTTGAAACTGGGCATGAAAGATACCACTGAGAAACAGCAACTAAACGAAATGCAAACACCCCATTGGTGTATCATCGTACTATCATTCTAACAACTAGGCGTACGAGGGGCGAACGGCTGTTGAAACTTATGGCGTCTCAGACCATGAAACCATGCTGAAGAGCAGTATGGCACTCACGGATGGCAACGGGATCAGCTCCATGACCATTTCGTGACCAGACTCTCAATCGGCGATCATCTGCACTGAGACAGAAGCAAGACTCGTCGCTGGATATAACATGGATCCACATGTCCCTCCCCGGCATGTCAGGTACAGTACCAGTGCAATCATGCAAGACGATGTGTTGCGGTGAGTGGTCTTCTTTGTAAGGGCTAGGGAAACATCAAACCTGCCTCACCGATCCATTATTCACAATTCGTGCATATACCAAAGGGGAAGCTACGGCTTGCCTTCGAGTGCAGCGATCGTTATTTGGACCTCCGCCTAGATACTCCAGTCCCACTACGGCGACGTACGTTACCTTCCTCCAGCCACTGTCGCCCCATTTGGCCGATAATTTTTGTATCTTCATGCATTTCCACCATGATGCAACGCAAGGACAAAACAGTCTTCCGTTGCCCTGTGATGAAATATTTGATAAAGGTGGCCGTGTGATCGTAATATTCCCAATGACAAAGCCCCGCCATTCTCACTCCTTACACGGACATTCGTCACCGATATTACTCAGATGCCGTGGTCAACACATTCAGGTGAGAACGACTAAACTTTGGCTCGCCTAGCCGTTTTGCTCTTTCATCATCCTTACCTATCAGGTGATTGGTTCATAACTGCAATCCCTTACATAGCATCGCTGTTGACACATACCTAACAATTTGCATGGAACTCCAAAAAATTCTCCTTGATGTGGTATTTTCCTATGTCGAGCAGCGTATCTGCATTTCTCAAGCGCAAATACCGAAAACCATAAAGCGCGGATAAAAGAAAAAAAAAGAAATATGTATATTTCTGAAGAGTGGATACTGAAAAAGACGTTATGAATGCAATCTCAGGAGCGGATACAGGAAAAAACAATATGGACTTCTGAAGCTATGGAAATTGGTTTAAAATTACGATTGGGACGACATAACAGCGAGAGAGTAAATGCTGCTTCTCGGTTCTATTCTTCTGAGATATTTTCGTCAAATTTGTTGTTAAAGTACATCAGCTCCATGCGTTATATTTAGTTGCACTTTTGCTTTATCTTTTGTCAATTGACGTCATTTTGTAAGTGTTATTTCCGCCGTTGTGTTACTTTGTACTTTCTAAGACCACTTCAGTTTGATCGCATTTTATCGATCTCATGTTGGCTAAATATTCTTCCTAGACGCTAATTCTACCAGAAATATAAACTCAACATGTTACCTCCAGTAAATTCACATATCAGAAGATTTACGGGCTACAAGTATTGTTAAAAATTACAATATTCTCCTGGAACGCAGTTCAAACAACTAGGACATAAATTTCGGTCAAATAGCATAACATAATGTCACTAAATTCCGTAAAATTAATTTTAAAAATTAACTCTTTTCAAGTACGGCATGATGTTTTCTTATGCCGTATTTATTAAAAGAAAAATTGAATTTCAAATTATGAACCCACTTTTATTATGTTTCATCTCTTATCGCAAGAAATTCTAATAGCTGTTAATAAAATTAAAGCTGGTAACATAATATAGTACTTGCCGATATATGTTATTTTTAATATTGCTAAAACTGCAGCATTATGTAGGATTGGAAAACCAAAACTTCTGCGTTAAGGCTACAATGGAAATATAAATATAATGAAATAAAATGAAAGCACATATAATGGAGTTCTGTAGCTGTAATGATCTCTGTACATTGAAAAAATATGTTGCTTTAGTTTTTAAGAATTTTCAAAGCATCTAAAATTGGGAATTTTGGCATTTAGTGTCCGTCGATTATAAATATTGTAAACATCGTTCTTGAATATAACTTGCTTCATATGCAGCTGATCAGAATAAAACGCAATTATTTTTCAAAAACAATGCCACACATCCATAGCTACGAATATACAAAATGAATTGCCTGGAATGACACATAAATTATTGTAAATTTCAAAATAAATCAATTTTTCTCAATATTAAAGATAAAATGCCGATCACATTCTATGCCAAAATGTATATCAGATACCTTGAATTTTCTTGTAATATCTTCATTTATTGTAAAAATATTATTATATTACAGCTAACTTCAGTAAAAAAAGTAAACAAATATTGCCTTACTATTGGCACATAAGTCATGATACACCTACGAAAAGAATTGCAGCATTACTTTTCTTTCTGGTAATATCTCTAAATTTGCCATTGCTATGAAAGAATTAAAATTAGCCGTAAAAGAGGTTTATGAAATACCTTCACTGAATAAAAGTGTCCTTTCAATAGTAATACCAAACGCTTTTCTAAAAGCGCCTTGATTTGCGACAAGTAACTAAATCATTCTTGAACGCAACTAACATAAAGATACTAGCCAACTTATAAACTATTTCAAAACATAAAACATGGGTCAGAGGGTTGTTTATTAATCCATGCTAATAGATACGAAAATTGTTATAGCTTATTTCCCCAGAGACACTAATTATGATAATGAAAAGTGAGGCATTACTGAAAAAACATGCTCACAGAATTTTTCACATTTGTCTAAATGCATCAATGAGATTTTATAATTCCTTCAAGCCTACTTCTTTTAGAAATTTCGGGCCTGTTCCTAAAATTTCGTGCGTAATAAGTGTTTTTTGCAATTATCATTTTTAAATATGCAACTGATATGTTACAAATTTCGCATTTGCAGTTAATCTCCTCTGGTATCTGAAAATTTCTATTGAAGAATAGTAAGCACTCCCTCTGTGTATGTCAAGGGAAAAGCACATTTTAAACTTAGATAGTTTTTTTCTTTTATAAAATTACTATTTATTTCAGGATGCGTTCTGTTTAATGTGGCGATCTCCGTGAGCATTTAACACTAGAAGGACTCACCCGTTCTTAATATAGGGACTTTTAGAATAAAATAAAGTACTGTAAGAACGAATACAGCATGTTTTTTAAAATAAAATTAATTTAAAGTTTTAGAAATCAGATCCAGGAATGCAAGAAATCATGCGCTCAATCAGCAGACGACTGAAAACATTCATAAGTGTTTTTACAAAAGTTCATGCAAAAAGTAAAAGCTCTTTGAAAGTTTTTGCCAATTATACATGCTTTTCAATCCCATCAGTGATTCTGCGTCTTTTAATTTTCATCGTGCCTGTTAACAACAACGCGGAAAAGGATAGATGCTTTTAGTTTCCTTTCTGATACGGCATTTAGTAATGATCGCAAGAGCTGTACATCGTTTCGATTTAACCTGAACGTGCACGAGATATTCTCCTTACTAGTCCACTGTGAAGCTTCAAAATATTGTAAGAGATAAAATGAACAAAAACTATATTTGGCTGCATTCAGAAATACAAAGAAACTTCATGTTGAGTTTCTGAAACAATGCAAGTACCCAGATCATCTTAGTAAATACAATCGAGACGTTTGTTTCTCTAGATGTGTTGTTCCAGAAGGGTCGAATTACACTTCATCTTCGCAAAAAAACGAAAACAATTAAAATAAAAAACAAGAATTGCATGATGCATGTCAGACATCACCATATAAATGTTCTTTTCTTTCCCCTTTCATGATACAACTGTTTAACGCCTCCTACAAGCAGTATCTCAGTTAAATTCTCGTGAGGCTGATACAGTAAATATCAGTAACTACTTTATCTTTTCCTTGTGCATATAGAACATTTAAATTCGTCTCGAACTGCCTACCTAAGGCTGTGATATTTTCGGCTTTGTAGAGATATTTCCAAATTGAAAGCAAGTACAAAATGTGGCGCACGTGCAGAGCCTGTCGAGAAGTATCAGATCAAAACACAATGGTGCGGTGGAAAGCAGACAGGAAATGTTGAGTACATTATGGGGGCAATGTTAACTGCACGAGAAGTCAAGAAGTAATATATAAGGAAGTGTAACACAACACGATAGATTTTGAATAATCAGTTTTATATGAAAAGAAAATAAGTGGCATCTAAGCTTTTACCCATCGAGAATGGCACTTTCAAGGCTTATGTGATGATAATATAAGCAAAACATGCAGGTAATATGACATGGTTGGAAAAATTAAATGTGTCTTAACAAAGTAGAGAAACAAACTTAAAACAAAATTAAATGGAATACAATTTGAATTAAAGGAATATAACGAAGGTGAGAATGGTTTTGTTCATCAAATGGTTACACTTATCATAGGTACGGTACGCATTCATAAAACAAAAGAAACAGAAAGAACGTGCTAGTAGATCGCAACATACGAAAACCGAATTAGCACCGCTACAAGAATTCCATAGAAACTGTGACAGATGCAAATGTACCCACCGAAAACATTTTTGAGGAAACAACTGAACCCATGGAAACATTATATGTAGGAGTACCAGTGATAAATGCAACCATTTAGAAAGTACAACTTTGTTCTTCCGCTGTCATATGAATTCTCAATTCTTTGATTAAATTTTATTTTATTTTGTGCCGCTTGCTTTGTAAGTTAAGTCTGGCCCTATTAAACGATGTCTGCATGCTTTCTTTACATTCTTACATAAATAAGACTTGAAAGAAACATCATCCTATATCGTAGTTTGTTTGTCACTCATTTTCTTTATTACGTCATCAAAACAGATTATTTTTGTTTTTTAACGAAAAGGACACCATTTCACTGACAAGTAACAGTTTTTTCACAAATTAAATCACAGGACTGTGCAAAGTACCCAGGTGATCAAGTTTGGGAAAATTAGGATATGTGGAACCAAACAGTAATATGTAATTTAAAAGTGATTACCAAATTTTATGTTTGCTTCCATGTAGACAGAAAAATGTGACTCCGATTGCAGTATACATGTGAATTTTTACTATCCAGCATACACGTGGATAATAAAAATGTCGACTGCACTTTGAACATTCTTTCAGAAATTATCATTACTGGGAAACCTGAATTCTGTAAGAGTTCAGTATGCGTATGATAAGTTGATGAATAACAGAAAGCGTTGCTCATTACACTCATCGACTAAACATGTGGAACTGATTTCCGCTACTCCGCAGCTTTAGAGATTTTGCATCGCATATTTTTCACCTGACACCTATTCGATAATCTTTACACGCGCAACAAGTTTATTCTGGCTTGCCAACTGCATACCTAAAAGCCTCCTTTATAAAAAAATTTCAACTGAATTACAGATACGTTAAATTATGTAAAACAGTGAGTTGTACATTGAATTCTTCGTAAGAAACGATAAAATCCAGAAAGTACTGACAAAAAATGTGAGTACTGACAAAAATGTGAGTAAATGCTGAAAGGAACTTTTGAGACTGTTTGAACTACGTATTACGAATTTTGATTTTTATAGCAACACTATATGCTGAAATACTTAAAATAGCAACTATACATAGTAATACGAATTTCTTGGCGTAGAACAGAAATCAAAGTTTCTAAACTTTCGCACATCAACCAGATTGCTTTTTCAAGTAAGGTAGAAAACAAACTACAAACTGAATAATGGAACACTTCAACAAGTGTTATTATTTTCAGTTTGCAGTTTGTTGTCTACCTTCTTTGAAAAAGCCATCTGGTTGATGTGCGAAAGTTTGGAAAATTTGATATCTATTCTACGCTAAAATATTCGGATTACTAGTATAGTTATAATATCTTAAGGGTAATTAGCATATATTTTCTTATTATTAATTATTACATGCTGGATTTGAGGAAACGGAGATGTCAGGCTCAACTGCTAAGTCCTAAGCGTACAGCTTTTCCGTAGCAGGAGCACCTTGCATTTTGCGTATCTGCTTATTTCAGCTTACCGATTTCTAACAAGTTTCAACCTATAATATTGCTTTTCTGTCTTTAGCTCAAAATCAATTTACGAAACATTTCTTTGATCAGAATTTAAAGGCTTTAATTTTCTACAATGCTAAAGAGAAAAGTTTTTTCTTCTGATATTTACAATAATAACCTTTTTAAAATTAATTATTTTTATGGAACTGAACATAAAAAAAAGTATATTGGGTAGAACTGTTTGATTCTTATATACGCATTGTTTAATTTTGTGTCGTGTAATTACGCCCTTGCGCACGTACTATTTACATGCTCAAATTACTGCACAGGATCTTTGGAAGGAAGTCATTTCACATACTGCAGTATTTTTAGGAAATATATATGATTAGAGAATAACTTCAATCCATCACAATCTGAGAATGACTTGCAACCTGAAAAATAAATAACTTGCTCTGAAGCTTTACTCTACATTTTAAAAGCTGCTTCATTATTAAAGGGCAAAACTTCACTTTTCAGTACCCAGACACATAAAATATTGAGCAACAAATATATCTATCATTAAGGTAAATTTAGTGCTGTATTTTAAAGAATTGAAACTGACTTTAAGTACAAAAGATGAATGTGCAATTGAAACAACATTATGAGATAAGAAAACAGTGAGTGTAAATTATTAAAATATTTAATGTAAAGTAATATTGTGATATTTTATTTTACTTTATGAGAAGGTTTATGTTTCTGAAACTTCGGTCTTTTTCTGGTATTACGATTGAAACTTATATTCCTGTATTTGAACATTGTAGCGAATTCTTATTTACAACTTTCCTATTGGGTGCAACTAACTCATGCAATGATTGCACTTACTATTCATTGTTGTGTTCATCAGAAGAAAGGCACATGGATAGACCAATAGGAAGTCACAATATAGTTTTCCCATTCTTATTAGGATAATAGTTTTCTCGTTCTCCTTACGTAGAAAAAAGTCTGGAGCCTGAGTCTCACATGATCCTTTACCTAACGACGTAAGCCGACAGTCTTAGCGGCATTAGAGGTTCACGCCATCGAGGACAGACGAAATCCCTTAGCGACTGTGTGACATTTCGCCTTGGGGATCCCTGTATGACACATTCAGCCGCAACGTGAGACCGTCAGAATGCCTTGTGCCATCGTCGACGAACACATCCCAACTTATTGAGGAGATCGAAGCGATTGCAGCGCCCTGTAACGGACTTTAGCTCAACCGCTCACGCTACACAAGCAGCTGGCTGAAATGGTCTCCGGCCAATTACCGAGATTTCTACGGAAAACGAAATCTCACGAAACGATATTAGGGTCAGAATCAACGGGCATTTTCTTGGTACGGGATGATTAGAAAGCACACAGATCTGTGCATTAGGGATGATTAAGACGTCATACAAAAACGAATGTGGATATGTAACTGCTAGTTTCGCTTTTCAAAATACATTTCTCTTCTTACCAGTTGCATTAAAAAAGCCAGAAAATGTATCAGATCTATACCTGCATCGTTTCTTTATTACATACATGGAAGAAAGAGTAACTCATTTTTTTAAAGTTCGAAGGCATATTCCCAGAAGATTCAGGGAGATTTTTTGCATACTATAAAAATATATTAATACTATAAATATTTATTAATACCATAAAAAATATATTAAATCTATAAATATATATTAATACTATACAAATATATTAGTACTCATAAATATCTTGACTGCAACATAAAAGTAAACTTTTATGTTGCAGTCAAAATTGCGAAATTGCAAATACGTCATTTTTGCAATTTCGTTTAATTATTTTTGTCTCATTTAAAAATTGATTTCTGAAAGCAAGACAGACTTATCACGATACTTTTGGTTTGCATTGAACTGCTCAAAATTGTGCTCTAACAACGCGAGTGCCATTTAAGGCTCCAGAGGAGCAGCTATGATGGCGTATTAGTCTTACAAAACCTGCTTCAAAACGATAAAATTTGTTTGTCATCACCAAAGCCGGCACTATGTAATATGGCGCCCCGGGCGGGAGTGAATTTTGGCGCTCCATGTCAGGGACCAGCTTCACTCCCCCCCCCCCCAACAATAAATTTCCTGGGAAGAGCTTTGGTTTGGAACAATTGAACTAAAGAGATACAAGTTAAAACATTTCATTGATATTCTACACTTTTATAAAACCTCCTTCAGTTACAGATTTAAGATAATTTCACTTTCCTTGCTTTCATTTCAGCGAAAGTTGTCACTGCTTTTGATTGGTCAATCTTCTGAGCAATGTCGTTTCCTATTGACAACGCAGCTAATGAAGACAGTCTATTGTCAGTCATTATAGAAGTCAGATAATTTTTGATTAGTTTCAGCTTAGAGAAAGTACGCTCCGCACTTGCCACAGTTACTGGAACTGTCAGAAGGATTCACAAAGTAGTCCAAATCCTAGGGAAAATATCCTGCATTTTCATTTCGAGAAGGAACTGCAATGCTTCTCGAGGGTTGACACATTTAGTTTTACAGTAGCGAACAAAAGTATTTGGCGAAACACTTTTTCGACCATAATTTTTTATCTGCTGACCAAATCGCGTCATTTTGGGATATCATATGTGTCGATTCGTGGATTACAATGCCGCGTAGTTTGTATTTCGCTCAGAGCGAATTTGTTGTTCAAAATGGGCCATCTTCAAGAGTCGCCAATTATTACCCATTTGTTTGCTGCATGTAATAATGTTTTTCTTGCGGTTTTTGTGGGTTTTGTGATGTGTAGTGTGATAATAAGTCAATCTCAGGTTTTCAGAAATGGGTAAAAAGGCGGATATCCCTGCTGGAGCACGCCAGGCGGCCGTGAACATGATGGAATCCGGAATGCACGTCACAGACATTCCGAGGGCCCTGAAGATCCGACACCAGTACATTTCAGCTATCCTGCAACGTTATGAGAAGACTGGAACCGTCGAGAACAGTCCGCGATGTAGTAAGCCTCGTTCCACTACGTTGCGTCCGGATAGACGCATCATCCGTCGATCTCGTGCTGATCCCACCTTGACTGCTGTGGACATCACCACCGTATTCCGTGACAGCGACGACATGAACGTCAGCCGAATGACCATCTCCCGTCGTCTCATTACTGGTGGATTGAATGGAAGACACACACCCCGCCAAGAAACCACTCATCGCAGTCAAGAATCGATGAGCCAGAGTCGCGTTCGCGCGCCGTCGTCGACACTGGACCGCGGCGGACTGTAGTAAGGTGCTTTTCACTGACGAGAGCAAGTTCAACTTGTTCGGAAGTGATGGCATCCGATACGTATGACGTCCGTGTGGCCAGAGATTCAACCCCCAGTTCATTCAGCCGACTGTCAAGCACGGAGGAGGATTGCTCATGGTGTATGGAGCCTTCTCTCGCAATGGAATGGGCCCAATCATCAAGATTGACGGAATAATGACCGGCCAGAGCTGCAGAAACATGCTCATCAACGATGTCTTCCATGGGCAAACCAGAACATGCCACCCGGATGGATCATGCAGCAAGACAACGACCTGAAGCATACCTCCACAATAGCGAAGGTAGCCTTCCAGCAGCAACAGGCCACACTTCTACACTGGCCAAGCCAATCTCCAGACATCAACCCCATCGAGGACATGTGGGAGGAGCTGGGGAGATGATGTGCGAAAAAAACCTACTGGAATAGGGCCCAGAAGTTCGACCAGCTGTCAGCAGAATGGGCGCGAATTCCGCAGGTCACCGTCGAGAAGCTAGTGGACTCGATGCCAGCCCGTTGTGCAGCTGTTATTAAGTCTCGTGATTATCCCACTAAGTATGAGTTATTGTTTTGTCGGTTTCTCGTACTTGTTTTCTGTTATCGCTGCATTAAATGAATGTGATACACACCTACTTTGTTGGTCGATTTGTATGATCTTTGCGATTAAGCTCGGTACCTGATCTGTGTTAAGGTTTCCGATCCATCTGCATATGGGTCATGATTACAACTGAATAACACATATAATTTTCCAAAATGACCCGATTTGGTCCAGCAGAAAAAAACTATGGTCGAAAAAGTGTTTCGCCAAATACTTTTGTTCGCTACTGTAGATGGCATAATGAACTTGAATTATTTTAGCTCTTGTGGTAATTTTGCACCATTTATGTCTGAGGAGGTTTAGTCACTTAAAGCATGGTGTAGATACATGCAATGAGCTTCCAAGTTCTCCGGCAGACATTTTAAATTAAATAGGAAACCCAATAACTTAGTGTGGCTAAGCATTTGTTCAACCCTCTCATTTAAGGCACTTTGTCAACTGTGGAAATGAAGAAATCTCTTTTAAACTTTCCTTCCTCAGTTTGCACTAATTCATCTTCCACCTCGTAGTCAAACATCTTTGTACGTTTTCTCTTCCTGGTTTCTCGGAAAACGGCCTCTGCGCTTAGGCTCTCTGCACTTTTTGAAGCTTTCAGTTTCCTTCATCGTAGCCATTGTCTCTGAAAGCCTTGATAAAGTTAATTGCGCGCTCTATCATAGCTGTCGCAACAATTAGGTTACAGTCAGCATTTTGCATGCGTTTGCTGATGTTATTCACTTGGTACTGTTCATACCACACATGGAATCCAACTAGGAATTTAAAATCGCATAACCATTCTACGAGGCAATAAGTCTCGTGCTTCACTCCAGCGCCAACAGATGAGTTTGTGTTTTCATAGATCTTTATCAAGCTATCATACACTCGTTTTGTGTGAGTGCAGATAGCTTTGATCGTGTCCATTCTACTTTCCCATCTTGTCGTACAGATCGAGTGCCTTCACGGTAAAGTGTTGGAACGCGCTTCAAGGGAACACTCCATCTTTGTGTCGAAGCAGAAAAAGTGCATGTATCCTTTGGAGTACTCCAAAGATAGTGATTGCTTCGGTGGATACTGACGCTGCGTAAGGTATCAGCAAATTTAAGGAATGGCAGCCGCAAGGAAAGTAGAATGCTCGAGGGTTCATCTGCAATACCCTCGCTTGTACGCCTTCGATTTTTTCTTTCATATTTGAAGCACTATCGTATCCCTGGCCTCTTAAGTTATTAAAATCTAGGTTGTTCTCCTGCAAAGTTTCTAGAATAAGTTCAGTCAGTCCTTTTCCTGTGACCTCATTTGATTCTTTAAACCCTGCAAAATGTTCTTTTACAGTGATTTCATCGTTACTAAAATCTTTAAACCTGACAATCACAGAGACCTTTTTCGAGCGGCTCACACATGGAGTGCAATTCAAAATGATTGAGAAGTATTTTGATTGCTTGGCACTTTTACGGATGTCCATTTATACTTCATTTGACGTGAAATTGATGATCTCATTTTGTACAGTTTTCCCCAAATAATGGTCTGCTATAGAGTCCTCTTGGATTCTCCGCAGGTGTCCCCGCATTGTATCATCAAACTGCCCAAAAAGCTCAATAAGTCCAAGGAAGGTACCGTTATTAGCAATAAAGGGCTTGTCTAACGATCCCCTGAAAGCAAGATTGTTCTCAGACAAATAAAGAACTATTGTCATTAGTCTTTTCAAGACGGGTTCCCAATGTCCCATTTCACGATTTATCATAGTCTCCTGCAGGGCATCAACACCCTTGTTGATCTTGAGCCTTTTTTCTGTTTCAATCCATGTACAATATGCTAAAGAATGACTGCCGGATGTCTCATGTTCTTTGAGATGATCAGCGAGGTGCTACCAGTCGTCGTAAGCAGTTGTTCCTAGCTGTGACGGTATTGAATGTCATGGTTTTGTAGCAGGGAAGAGTTTGCAACATAGATAAAAAACACGGTTCGTCTGATTTGAATATACCAGGCATCGCCTTTTCAACTCTTCACGATACGGTAACTTTCGTATGAAGTGTTTAGCAGAAAACTGGTGACGTTTGTCATCTGCTGGTAAAAGTTTCTTCTCAAGACTTTGAATTTGTAATTCGATTCCGATCATAAGAACAGTGTCAATGAATGACGAAGTGATATTTCCTGTCCAGTTGGCAGGGCCTGTGAAGTCAATATCGGTCAAAAAGAAGGAGGTACGTATCTGTTGATATTGTTCATGAGGCACGTATCTGTTGATGCATGGTTTTCTGTGTGAAGTTCTGAGCTGGATCTGAAGCATATTTCGTCGAGCAGTGGCCATCAGAAGACTCTTCTTGCAGCTGGTTTTTCTCTTCAGCAGCAATCCGAGTGCGATTTGTTGAATGTTCGGCGACATCAAATTTATCAGCTGAAAAGCAGTGGATGTGATCAGGGTCTGATGCTTGTTGTTCTTGACAAGGTCTTTGAAAAAACCTTCGCAAACTTTAAGAAGAACGGTTTTTTTTTGTTTTTTTTTTAATTTTCTGCTTGTTTCTCTGCCTTCCTTTTCCGGAGCTGATGATCAGGGTGTCACGTCAATTCGTCCACAGCGTCAATTCGTCGACTGCGTCAATTCGTCGCCTGCGTCAATTCGTCGCGAGTCAATTCGTCGATAAGACGGTTTTGGGAACGGGTCGGGGCCCGGGGGTCAGAGCTCCCCCCCCGTACAAAACTATCGTAAAATCTACAGTTTTCAATTTAGAACCACCAAATTTGGTATACTATCTCATGGTATTCTAACTTACTCTGTAGACGGTTTTTGGAAAGGGTCGGAGCCCGGGGTTCAGAGTCCCCCCCCCCTACAAAATTTCGTAAAATATAATTTTCAATTTAGAACCACCAAATTCGGTAACTATATCATGCTACTCTAACTTAGACGGTAGACGGTTTTCGGAACGGGTCGGGGCCCGAGGTTTAAAGCACCCCCCCTACAAAATTTCGTGAAATCTACAGTTTTCAATTCAGAACCACCAAATTTGGTATACTATCTCACGAAACTCTAACTCAGACTGTGGACGGTTTGTGGAAGCGGTTGGAGACAGGGGGTCGAGCCACCCCCACCCCATACTGGATTTTCGTAAAATCTAGTTTTCAATTTAGAACCACCAAATTTGATATACTATCTCATTGTACTCTAACTTAGACGATAGACAGTTTTTGGAACGGCTGGGGCGTGGGGTCAGAGCCCCCCCCCCCATACAAAATTTCGTAAAATATAATTTTCAATTTAGAACCACCAAGTTCGGTATACTATATCATGCTACTCTAACTTGAACGGTAGACGCTTTTCGGAACGGGTAGGAGCGCCCGGGGGTAAGAGCCCCCCTACAAAATGTCCGTAAAATCAACAGTTCTCAATTTAGAACCAAAAATTTGGTATACTATCTCATGGTACTCTAACTTAGACGGTTTTTGGAACAGGTCGCGCATGGGGTCAGAGCCCCCCCATAAAAAATTTCGTTAAATCTACAGCTTTCAATTTAGAACCACCAAATTTGGTATACTATCTCACGAAACTCTAACTTAGACTGTAGACGGTTTTTGGAAGCGGTTGGAGTCAGGGGGTCAAAGATACACACACCCCGTTACAGAATTTTCGTAAAATCTAGTTTTCAATTTAGGTCCACCAAATTTGATATACTATCTCGAGGTACTCTAACTTAGACGGTAGACGGTATTTGGAATGGCTCGGGCACGGGGTCAGAGCCAACCCCCACATACAAAATTTTCGTAAATTCTACAGTTTTCAATTTAGAACTACCGAATTCGGTATACTATCTCATGGTACTCTAACTTAGACGGTAGACGGTATTTGGAATAAGTCAAGGCCCGGGAGGTAAGAGACACCCACATACCAAATTTTCGTAAAATCTATAGTTTTCAGTTTAGAACCACCAAATTTGGTATTATGAAACTCTTACTTAGACGGGAGACGGTTTTCGGAACGGGTCGGGGCCCGATGGCTTAGAGCCCCCCCCCCCTTCCCCTACAAAATTTTCGTAAAGTATACAGTTTTCAATTTAGAACCACCAAATTTGGTATACAAACTCATGGTATTCTAAATTAGACTTTAGACAGTTTTATGGAAAGGTTCGGAGGCCTGGGTTCAGAGCCCCCCACCCCCATAAAAAAATTCGTGAAATCTACAGTTTTCAATTTAGAACCACAAAATTTGTTATATTATTTCATGGTACTCTAACTTAGACGGTATACGGTTTTTGGAACTGGTCAAGGCCCGGGGGTAAGAGCCCCCACATATAAAATTTTCGTAAAATCTACAGTTTTAAATTCAGAACCACCAAATTTGGTATCATGTAACCTTAATTTAGACGCTAGACGGTTTTTGGAAGGAGTTGGAGCCCCCTCATAAAAAACTTTCGTAAAATCTACAGTTTTCAATTTAGAACCACTAAATTTGGTATACTATCTCATGGTACTCTAACTTAGATGGTAGACTGTTTGTGGAACGGTTCGGGGCCTGGGGAATCAGAGCCCTTCACATACAAAATTTTCGTAAAATCTATAGTTTTGAATTCAGAACCACCAAATTTGGTATAATGAAACTCTAACTTAGACGCTAGACGGTTTCTGAAAGGAGTTGGAGCCAGGGGGTTCAGAGCCCCTTAAAAAAATTCGTAAAAGCTATAGTTTTCAATTAAGAACCACCAAATTCGGTTAACTATCTCATGGTACTCTAACTTAGACTGTAGACGGTTTTTGGAAGCGGTGGGGGTAAGAGCCCCCATATGAATTTTTGTAAAATCTACAGTTTCCAATATAGAACGACCAAATTTGGTTTCACTACCTCATTGTATTCTAAGTTAGATCGCAGACGGAAAGTGTCGGTGCCCGGTGTGAAGGGCGCCCATTCAAAATTTTCGTAAAAATTACACTTTTTGACTCTTAAGAATTGAATCCAAAAACAGCACTTCATTACCCCACCTACGGTCTAAGTTGGAGGCCGTAGATAACAATAAAGTGAAAACATATCCGGTTAATGGTGTATTAAAAACACAAATTAATAAACGTTAGCTTTCACTACCAACGGGTACCTTGTCAGGCAGAAAAAGTACAGTGGCCCAGTCCGCGCCTGCTGCCGCCTCCGGAACCTGGCTCCCGGGATCTTCGCATCCGTTGATCTCCCGCTTGGAGCGTCCCTGCTGTAAAATACATGTACCTCTGCGTTTTGGAAAAACAGAAGATAAGATGCCGATCCTTAAATTTAACCTCTTCTTGTGACCGCAGGTACGAAAATCTTGAACTTCGCCTAAACCCTAACTGGAGGAACAAGCTTCACGTGATCGTCTGTATTCTGAGTGTTTTATTGAATGGTTGCTCATCAGTTCGTAGTTAACTGGCGAATAGGGAACGTGCTTGTTGAAACCTTTGTTGCGCGTTGTCAAGTGATAATAGTGGAAATATATCATTATAAATATTTTGGAAAGAGAAAGTGCATTGTTTTCCGAAGGCACTATGTAGATGAAGAATGCAACATAAATAGTTAACTCAAAAAAGGAAATGATTTGCTGAAATGGAAAGCGTGCTTATTTTGCCATAACAGAGTGCGGGGTGATTTACGGTATTGGCACTGTATTGAAAGAAATTATGGAAATTGTACTGGCTTTGCTAGTACTATTTTTATTGGAGATGAACACAGGATGCGCAATGAGAAATCACATAATCATGCTCCAAGACCGGAGAAAAGTGATGTTGCTGTTGCAAGAGCGCAAGTAAAAGAACGAGCGAGAAATACGGACAAAGCCCCTGCACAAATTATTTAAACCGTGACCACGTCAATGGCTACAGTAAATGCAGCTTACATGCCTAATATGGATGCACTAAGGCAAGTTGTAAAACGAATACGAAGAGAAGACATGCCTTCGGAGAATACGACTTCAGAAGTGATCGATGCCCCAATAAATTTACAGGAAAGAGATGGTGCAAAAGTTTTTGAAAGAGATAGCGCATTTGGTGATCAAAGAAATATTTTATTTTTAACATAATAATTTACGAATGCTTAAAGAAGCACCCCTCTGGATTATGGCTGGGACATTTAAAATTTGTCCAACCCTTTTTAGGGAATTATATACCATTCATGCTATGGTTGAAATGAATCCAGATATGCACAGACTTGTCCCACTAGTTTATGGGTTACTTTCCAGCAAGTATAAAGAATATAATACTATTACATAGTATTTTTGCAGGATTTACAAAACTATGCATCAGAATATGATATTCAGCTTGCACCACAATATACGCATAATGATGGATTTTGAAATAGCTACCGTTATAAGGCTGCTAAAAAGGAATTTGGAAGCAGCACACACAAATGTTGTTGGTTTCATCTCGGAACAAAATGTGCTGAGGAAAATCCATCCTCTGGCATAGCCTTGGAATACAGGGAAAACAGTGAGTTTGCTCTCAAAGTCAGACATTTGCAAGTACTCGCATTTTTTTCATCTGATGAAATTCCAGCTGCTTTTGAAGAAGTGACATCAGTTTTACTAGAATATGCAGATTCTGTAGTTCAGTGGTTTGAGGAAAATTATGTTCTTGGAAAATTTCGTGGAAGCAGAAGAAACAATCCGAGCAGAAGCCCTCCGCTTTTCCCACCAACAATTTGGTCAGTAAGTGAAAATAATTTACTTGGCTTTCCCAGAACACAAAACAAACTTGAAGGATTGGACAGACGCTGGAATACAATTCTGGGAGAGAAAAAACTGTGACTGTACAAAATAATCAGTGAAATTGCGAAAGAGCAGAGAACAACTATGGCTAAAATCGAAAGAGTGATAGCACAGATTCCAACAAATCTACCCAGAAGAGAAACGCTGGCAAGATAAAAAGGAATTCAAACTTCTTTGGCGCAGAGAGACAATGTTAACGTGCTGGAGTTTTTAAGAGGAATTTCTTATAATTCTACCCTTTACTAAAACGTGCTGGTATTTTTCACTAATTGAATTATACCTTTTACTAACTTGTATTTGAATTTTTTGAGAATGTAATTCCGCCGAAGATGCAAGAATGTGAAACACAACGCAAAATTAAAAAAGACTAAATTTTCAAAATAGCATGTCATAAACATAAAATGTCAAAACGTAATCCAAAATGCGAAACAAATAAAAATTCAAAATACAATCACAATTCACAAGCATTACAAAAATGCGAAACGCTATGTAACAAGTACAACACAAAATAAAACAAATGCCAAAACATTTAAAAAATGCACACGCTGTGTAAATGTACAAAATAAAATAAATGCCATATTCATAAGGATTTCATGACAAGTCAAGTTAAAAATGAGCTTTTACTTAGACTTCAAACAATAATTATTAGCCTCTATACCTTTTTAAGTCTTTAATAAGTGCAACATCATTAACCTGACTTGTCATCAAACATTATCAATATGACCATGGCATACAATCACTTAAAAAACTTGTTAATGGATGAATTGAGGAACCACCAAGTTCAGCGGGTGAAAGTTAATGGCTGTTTATAGTTTTTTGTACTCGAGTAAAAGCGCAACACAATAAACTTGACTTTCTCTGAAAATTTTATGTATATGAGCACGGTTGATTGAAAAGTGATAAAAAGGCTTAAGGCCTGTTTATTAATTTTTGTGCCTCAGTCAAAACGCAGTACCATAACCTTGGCATGTTATCGAAACCTTATGAATACGTCGGACTAAAAATTCCTAAAAAAAGGTTACGCCTAAGGTCTTGTAACTAAAGTTTTGTGACAGAGTAAAACTGCAACATTAATAACTTGACATGTTATGTTAACGTTGTGAATATGAGCACGGCGGATTAAAGATTTCAAGAAATAGCCTTTTGGGATTAATGTGTTGTAGCTAATTAAAAATGTAACATTATCTTTATTTTCTATATAAACCAAACTACGTGCTGAAATGGCCCAACTATATTTACGTATACTTCAACCATATACCTAAGTGTTGACAAGGTGAAAACAAAAGTGCAGTTTGGTACGGTCCCCTAACATTTTGTGGCCAGCCTACATGGAAGTGGACACGTTGATATCAAAAACATACTTTTTGTACGGTCCATAACAAATAGCAATGGACACGTCGCAATCTTTTTTTTTTTTTAGTTGGGGTTTAACGACCACCGTGATCAATTCTGTGGGCTATAAGCAGTCGGATGTTCCTAATTTTGGGCCACTGGTTCCTGGGAAGGGGGACAGCCAGTGCCAGAAGGCAATCACAACGTCCATGACTCACCGGGATTTGAACCAGAATCCTTCTTGATGAGTGGTCAGGAGCCAGCGCCTAGATCACTCCGACGCCGTAGCGGCACACGTTGCAATGTATTTTTGATACGGCCCCAAACGCTCTTATGGACATACTAGATTGAACTGGACGCAAAGAAATCATTAATATAATTTGTACTAGTAGGGATACCAGTTATTTGCCAGGTACATATACTATTTGTGGAATCACCAAGTTCAGCGGGTGAAAGTTAATGAATGAAAAAGATATTCCCGCAATTTTCCAGTAAACTTATTTGAAATTTTTCATTTAGTTAATTTAATTTTGCGAAACAAAAAAAGAAAGGAAAAGAAATGGGAATACTTACCTTCTAGGAGAAATCTATAGAACTGCCGTACATTTGGCGTGTGCTTCTGTGAATCCCGCGACACAGAAATTCAATGTACTTATGTGATGTCGCATGCGTACGACTTCACATTGGCATTGATCATCTTTTTCTTACCGTTTTGAATTTTGAACATCTGGAACTCTATTTACATTACATAATATTTCTTCCTGATAAGCCGCTCGTTGGTAGTGAAACCTAAACTATATTGATTTGTGTTTTTAATACACCAGTAAATGCATATTTTTGCACCTTATTATTATCTACAGTCTCTAACTTAGACCGTAGGCTGATTAGTTGGTTGGTTGATGGTTTATTGTGCAAGGCCCTCAAAGGGCCAAAGAACGCCTTAGAACGTAGATAGGGTATGGGAGTGCTGAATTGTGGGGTGCAGATCTTAAGAGTAAAAAGCTGAACTTTTTACGAAAATTTTGTATGGGGCCCCCTTGACCCGGGCCCCGACTCCTTCCAAAAACCGTCTATCGTCTAAGTTAGATAAATATGAGATAGTATACCAAATTTGGTGGTTTTAAATTGAAAACTGTAGATTTTACCAAATTTTTATGAGGAGGGGGGGGGAGCTCTCACCCCCGGGCTCCAACCACTTCCAAAAATCGTCAAGCGTCTAAGTTAGAGTTTCATGATACCAAATTTGATGGTTCTGAATTCAAAACTGTAGATTTTACAAAAATTTTGTAGGGGGGCTCTAACCCCCGGGCCTTGACCCGTTCCAAAAACCGTCGACCGTCTAAGTTGGAGTATCATGAGATAGTATACCGAATTTGGTGGTTCTAAATTGAAAACTGTAGATTTTGCGATTTTTATAAGGGGCCCCTTATCCCCCGAGCTGCAACCCCTTTCAAAAATCGTCTAGCGTCTAAGTTAGAGTACCATGAGATTGTATAATAGATCTGGTGGTTCTGAATTGAAAACTGTATATTTTACGAAATTTTTTATGAGGGGGGGGCACCGACCCCTTTCAAAAACCGTCTAGCGTCTAAGTTAGAGTTTCATGATACCATATTTGATGGTTCTGAATTGAAAACTATAGATTTTGTGAAATTTTTTTATGTGGGGGTGCTCTGAACCCCCGGGCCTTGACCCGTTCCAAAAACTGTCTACCGTCTAAGTTAGAGTACCATCAGATAGTGTACCAGATCTGGTGGTTCTGAATTGAAAACTGTAGTTTTTAAGAAAATTTTGTATGTGGGGTCTCTGACTATCCGGGACTTGACCCGTTCCAAAAGCGGTCTACCGACTAAGTTAGAATACCATGAGAAAGTATACCAAATTTGGTGGTTCTAAATTGAAAACTGTATATTTTGCGATTTTTATAAGGGGCCCCTTATCCCCCGGGCCCCAACCCCTTTCAAAAATCGTTTAGCGTCTAAGTTAGAGTACCATGAGATTGTATACCAGATCTAGTGGTTCTGAATTGAAAACCGTAGTTTTTAAGAAAATTTTGTATGTGGGGGCTCTGACCTCAAGGCCTTGACTCGTTCCAAAAGCGGTCTACCGTCTAAGTTAGAATACCATGAGATAGTATACCGAATTTGGTGGTTCTAAATTGAAAACTGTATATTTTACGAAATTTTTTATGACGGGGCGGGGGCTCCGACCCCTTCCAAAACCGTCTAGCGTCTAAGTTAGAGTTTCATGATACCATATTTGATGGTTCTGAATTGAAAACTATAGATTTTGTGAAAAAATTTTTATGTGGGGGTGCTCTGAACCATCGGGCCTTGACCCGTTCCAAAAACTGTCTACCGTCTAAGTTAGAGTACCATCAGATAGTATACCAGATCTGGTGGTTCTGAATTGAAAACTGTAGTTTTTAAGAAAATTTTGTATGTGGGGTCTCTGACTCCCCGGGACTTGACCCGTTCCAAAAGCGGTCTACCGACTAAGTCAGAATACCATGAGATAATATACTAAATTTTGTGGTTCTAAATTGAAAACTGTAGAATTTACGACATTTTTTATGAGGGGGCTCATTCCCCCCGGGCTCTAATTCCTTCCGGAAACCGTCTAGCGTCTAAATTAGAGTCCCGTGAGATAGTAAACCAGATTTGATGGTTCTGAATTGAAAACTGTAGTTTTTACGAAAATTCTGACTCCCCGGGTTTTGACCCGTTCCAAAAACGGTCTACCGTCTAAGTTAGAGTACCATGAGATAGTATACCAAATTTGGTGGTTCTAAATTGAAAACTGTAGATTTTACGAAATTTTTATGAGGGAGGGGGCTGTCACTCTCCGGACTCCAACCCCTTCCAAAAACCGTCTAGCGTCTAAGTTAGAGTTTAATGATACCATATTTGATGGTTCTGAATTGAAAACTGTAGATTTTACGAAAAAAAATCATGGGGGGGGGGGCTAACCCTTCGGGCCTGGACCCGTTCCGAAAACGGTCTACCGTCTAAGAAAGAGTACCATGAGATAGTATACCAAATCTGGTGGTTCTAAATTGAAAACTGCAGATTTTACGAATTTTTTATGAGGAGGGCTGTGACCCCCTGGGCTCCAACCCCTTCCAAAAACCGTCTAGGGTCTAAGTTAGAGTTTCATGATACCAAATTTGATGGTTCTGAAATGAAAACTAGATTTTAGGAAAATTTTGCATGGGAGGAGGCTCCAACCCCCGGGCCTTGCATCGTTCCAAAAAGCCATCTACCATCTAAGTTAGAGTACCATGAGATAGTATACCAGATTTCGTGGTTATGAATTGAAAACTGTAGATTTTACGAAAATTTTGTATATGGAGTGCTCTGACCAACCGGGCTCTGACCCGTTCCAAAAGCCGTCTACGGTCTAATATTTTTAGTGCCAAAGAAAAAGCGTAATATTCCTATCCTGTCTGAGTGTCCAAACCTTAAAAATGTGATCAGGGCGAAATACGTTCGAAATCGTACGTTTTCCTACATTCGTTTTGTATGTAACCAAAATCTGTAAACGCGACGAATTGGTTCGCGACGAATTGACGCTCGACGAATTGACGCGCCGTCGCAATCGACGAATTGACGTATATCTGATAATCAGATAGTTGTGTCCTTTTCATATTTCAGCACCTGGAAAGAACTCAAGTAACACTTTAAAATCGACGCACACGCTGTTTGACAAAAGGCACAACATGCAGCCAAATGTACTCTGAAACGTCCTCGGAAAGCTCGGATCATATGCAGTCAAACATCTATGGGCTTTTCGGCTTCTCCCCCACATTTTCTCCTTGACCATCGCTCAGGTCAGGCAATTTCCATCGACCAATGCAGCAAGCCACGCTCCACCGATTAAAAGATTACTTGTTTTCACTCCGATCACGGTCAAGGTCGCCAGACGCCAGTGCATATGCACTTAGGAATTAGTTGTACGAATACAAAAAAACATGTCAGAAACAAAAGTTAAAGAGTAAATGAATCACAAATAACATACGCACAAAAAATGTTTTACAGATGTACGCATAAAAAATGTTTTACAGACATACGCATAAAAAATTGTTCCTGTCAAGTCGGTCTCGGATGCACTTTGTCTGTTTCTCTTCTTGCTGGTAGCAGCAGAAAAATGCACTTCCCAAGCCGTCTGGTCAACGAGGGAAATTAGACAATTACCCTCCCCAATAAAGAATTAGGAGATACCTATAGCCAGAAGTGGCTATAAAAAGGGTTAACAGACAAACAGACAGACCATAGGATTCTAAATGAAAAATTCTATATGTTGTTTATGAACGACAAAGTAGAACTAAAATTCCTGACGTAACGCCTTCCTGTTTCAAAAGAGTTGATCATGGGACGTAAATCGTGTGACGTAATGCAGCTCTGACGTCATGTTAGAATGATTTACATGAGATGGCGTCGCACCAGCAGCTATTGGAAATCGGTCCTTTTTGCTATTAAAACAAAGCAAAGTGTTATACGCGTCCGCTGTGGGCGACAAAATGGGACAAACGTTCATACTTTTGAACAAAGAAAATTTTATTGTTTTAAATTGACATGTGGAATTAAGACATTAGAAGTGCAAAGTGCAAATTTAAATTACAAGACAGCTGCTCCCATTAATTCGTATGTTAAGCGCGATATCTATGAAAGCAAAGTGAGTTTTTGAGGTGGTAAATAACAAATTCTTTGGAATAGATCGCACAATTTCGTAGCATTTTGCGAAATTCATTTCCGAAAATTGGGTGATCATTGCGTTCCTCATATGTTGCCGAAGTGTTCCGAATGTATGTCAACCTGTTCCGCGTGGGTTTTCAAAGGTCTTTCCACCATAAAATGCTTTATGATGTAAGATACTAGTATTTTTACATAACACATTCCGAACACTTCGTGGAAAAAGTAAGGAAAACTCTCGTAGCACACGGCGAATACATTTTCCGGAATTACTTTCTCGATGTGTTCCAAATGAGTTGTCAGCCTTTTCTCAATGTGTTCAACGGGGAACACATTGATGTGCTATATTTTCCGAAATGCCAGTGACGGCTAGAAAAGAAATTCTCGAAATAAAACCATTCATTAGGTTAACAGCAGCCACTGCCCTTATATATTCCATGGTATGAGACATACAAAAGCTGCAGACAACTCAAAAAAGCATGGAGAGGTGCATGCTTGGTATAACCAGGAGAGATAAGAAGAGGAACTCGTGGATCCGAAAAATGACGAGAGTGGAAGACATCATGTTCAGAGTTAAATCCCTGAAATGGCAATGGGCTGGACATACTGCCAGAAGGACAGACCATAGATGGACAGCCGAAATTTTAGATTGGATTCCAAGGGACAGGAAAAGACCCAGAAAAAGACCACATGGGAGATGGGTGGATGAAATTCGTAAATATGCGGGAGTGACATGGAGGAGACTGGCACAAGACAGACCGTTGTGGAGGAAACTTGGGGAGACCTTCGTCCAGCAGTGGATTGATAATGGTTGACAATGATGATGATGATGATATTGGGTTGGTGCGAATGAAATGTCAGGCGCGAACGAGCAGTGGAGACAAGCCTCCACGACAGCGGAACGGCACCACCCACAGGTGTTGCGGATATTACGTCACAGAGTTACTATAAATAGCAAGCATGTGTGTGAAGAGCAAGGTGCAGACGTGGTTAGTTTGAACGTAATGTGAATTGCAAAGGAAACATTCGGACGCCGGATTTGATTCTTCTTCCTGTATGAATTTAAACTGGGCCATTCTGCAGGAATTGCCGCTTGAAACGTTAACAAAGCGTTTGGGGAGAATACGGCCAACGAACGAACCCTTCGGTGTTGGTTTGTGAAGATACGGCCTGCAAAACGAAGCACATGATCACTGACCAGTTGTTGTTTCTGACGATGTTCTGTTACGTGTAGTTAAAGCAGACCCCGAAAACGCGCCGTGAGATAGCGCATAGGTAGGTGTCCAACACACGACGGTTGTTCGACGTCTGGCTGCGCTGGGTCAGGTCAAAGCGCTGGACATGTGGCTACCACATGAATTGACAACTGACAATTTCTAGGGGTTTGGAAGTCTGCACATCGCTGCTGGCCAGGAATAAAAAGGGACCTCTACTGCATCGAATCATCAACTGCGACGAGAAGTGCGTCCTTTATGATAATCGGGAGCGATCTGCACAATGGTTAAGCAAAGCACAGCCTGCTGGACGGCATCCGAAGCAACCCCTACCCACAAAGAAGATGATGCTCCTTGTCTGGTGGTCCACAGCCAGGATAATTCATCGGAGTTTCCTTGCAAGAGGCCCAGCCATCACTGCAGAACGTTATGGTGCTGAATTACACCAGGTCCACTTGAAATTGCTGCAGTAACAACCGGCTTTGGTCAACAGATGTAGTGTTCTTCTGCTCCAGGACAACGTCCGCCATCATGTCGCACAACGAACGATTCTGACGCTAAGTGCCTTGGGCTATGAAGCCTATTTATCGAATTTGTCTCCGACAGACTATCACGTGTTTCGTCACCTGGATCACTTCCTCTCCGGGAAACAGTTCACGACAGACAACGAGGTTCAACGTGCAGTGGATCACAAGACTTTTTGTTCCGGGATCATATCCTTGCTGAACAGATGGCAATCATGTATCAATGCCGAGGAGGATTATTTTGCCTAGGTAAGTTGTCGTACTTTTCCGTTCTTGCTGTCCGCTTGTGTTGGTCTTTTGCCGGACGTTTCATTCGCACCAACCCAATGTATATAAGAGTTAACGACTTTAATCATTGAGACAAAGAACGTTTTCACGGTTCGGTATATCAGAGCAGAGTATAAACTATATTTGCGGGTTTATTTTATTAGGTAGAAACATCCCCTGCCATAATTTAGACTCCGTATTCATATGTGGCTGTGTCCGGCTCGAATGTGGACTTTTTTTTTTTTTTTTTGATTGGAGGTTTAACGACCACCGTGAGCAACTCAATGGGCTATAAGCAGTCGCCCGTCCCTAATTTAGGGTCACTGGTTCCAGGGAAGGGAGAGAGCCAGTGCCGTAAGACAAACACAACATCCATGCCTGACCGGGATTCGAACCCGGACCCCTTACGGACGAATGATCAGAGGCCAGCGCCTTAGACCACTGCGCCACCGGGGCGGCCAAATGTGGACTTTTCGGCTGGTTCTCGTAATACGTGACCAATGACAAGCAGCATAGAGTTTTATACGTACTTACAGTTATATTTGATATTTACATCCTCGTTCTTTATATTTGTGCCTTCCAAATATTTGAAATAAAAAGAATGATGACAACGAATATTCTGTTGTAATCAGCATATCTTTTGAACTGTTTCTGAAACAAATTATATTTTTCAAAGTTATTCAAAGTCAATGTAAGCATTTAGAAAATATCAACCGGATTTTTGCAATCAATAAAACATCCAGAAATAGAAACAGCTACATTTTTCTAACACCGTAAAACGTACGTTAAAAAATTAATTAACAAATAGCGCACAAAAATATTTTCATAGTAGAAGGACATCGGAGGCAGATTTTCAATCGAATAGCTAAAAGAACAAACATAGAAAGAAACATGATATAATAATTCTACGCCTTCTAGCCAGGGGCGGTGCAAGGGGGGGAGTGCAGAGGGTGCAATGTACCGGGGCCTCGTTGCTAAGGGGGCCTCAAAATGCTTCTAAAATTCCCTGAATTATCTATGGAATAATTGTTTATTTAAAAAAAGCTAATCATCGCAGGATTGACCCGAACTGTAAAAATTCAGCTGTTACCAGTTAGTAACAAAACAAAAATTTAACTTATCTGCGAAATTTTTCCTGCCTTTTTTTTAAAACATGACTGTGAACTACTGGCACAGCTGTGGGCAAACTGCTCCTAAAATAGATGTTTCATCATTCCGCTGGAACTGAGGTTGGACTGGTATTGAGTTTGGGGAAGATGCACTTACTTCCCTAGAAAGCAGAAAACAAATCGATGGCCGCCGTGGCGTGACGTACGTAAAAACCAATGGTTTGTTGGGTAATTATCC
Organism: Macrothele yani; assembly: GCA_039090855.1. Lineage (NCBI taxonomy): Eukaryota > Metazoa > Arthropoda > Arachnida > Araneae > Macrothelidae > Macrothele > Macrothele yani. The sequence continues at coordinate 81,219,310 of CM076994.1, forward strand.
GTACGGATCGGAGTGGGGTGGTGATTGTATAAGGACACTAAAACACATTAGTAACAACGAACTCTGACCAGGTGGTCTCTCTAGAAGATTTCGTTGACCTACGAAAGTAAAGGCGACACCAGATTTTTGTTTTGAATTTACTGGTCATTGGATGGATGTTTGACAAAAGGTTATATCCCTGCCCTTTCCCCCTCCACACTTTTAACCGTCCTCTCATATCCACGTGGGAATATCTAGCTACGCGCCTTGTCATTATCTATACCGAGTCACCCTAAGATGATACTGGAGTGGAGGGTACGTGAAACCTATCGCCGCGACTAAAAGTAGTTCCCTGCATTTCCCGTGAAAACCAATATATTTATTTGGTAGAAATTCCAGAATCTACTTTATGTGATTTCTAGTTGTTTACTTATAAGTACATCATGCATGTAGTTATTTAGATGTAAATTTGAAAATGATCGATTTTAAGAAAATAAGTTTCAAAATTAGACCATCACTAACACGCTTGGGAGACAAGGCTCCACCATCCACCCCCTCTTGTTTTCTGGGCAAGACAACCTGGAAGGAATGGCTTGGAGGGGAAGTTAAACGGGGTGGTGATCATTCCTCCCTCCTTACCCAAGGAGTTGATGATTGGGGGAGAGTGATTAACAGCGGGACACAGTGGGGAGTGACGCGGATGAACACAAATCTAGTCTCGGTCGTCTCCAAATGGCTCAGTGATTAGGCTCTCCGTATCTTCCACTGTAGTGTCATCTTAGGGTGACTCGGACCAAAGTTTAGACCAACGAGTTCACTTGGTTTTGCTGTTGTTATCGAGTGGCTATTTTTAAATCTTATTAGAAATTTGGCATCCCATCTTACTTTGAAATGTTTAGGAGTTTTGAATCTGGTGCACAGAAGAGGAAAAAATTAAAACATCGTGAAGAAATAAATAAAAAGCTCAATAAAGGCATTCTGAGTCGGTTGACAACGGACAACATTTCTTTAAAGACTGCCGAAATGTTGGCCCATCCTGATTCCCAAATTACAGATAAAAGTGAAGCTCCTTCACTCAGTCAACGAATGTGGCTCCCTTACAGACACTGTTAATGCTGTAGCACCTCCGCGTGAGTCGGAAAATTCTATTGAGAAGAATCTCGAAACCTCAGAAAAAGTAGTAGATAGTGAAAATAACGAAGTGGCGACAGCATATGCCTCCATTAATGATACCGGTGATGATCCAGCCCAATGGAATATATTTACGCATGAAATTAGAATTCAGCTCATTCGCAAGGGACCTCGACAGCTAAGAAATTATTCTTTTCCAAAATCTATAGCCAATGATATTGGCACTAAGAGATCATTTTCTGAAAGCTATTACATGCGCGTTTTAAATAATGGACAAAAAATAAAACGAGCGTGGTGTATCTATTCAAAGAGTGCCAATCAGGTTTACTGTTTCTGTTGTTTGATATTTGACATCAGTAAAAAAGATGGACGTTTTAAAAAATGGTATAACAAATGGCAAAAACTTAGCTTTGTAATATCTGAACATGAAACAGAAAAAGTTCATTTTCAGACTTATATGCAGTGGAAAGCATTGGAGAAACGGTTGTTGTCAGGAACAATGATTGATAGTACGGCACAAGCCCTAGTACATGAGACAAATAAGGAACTGGAATTAGTCATGAAGAGAATCATAGACTGTGTTCTTTTTTTATCCCAAAGAAACTTAGCGTTTAGAGGCAGTAAAAATGAAGTCATCGGATCTCCTACAAATGGCAGTTTCTCGGGACTTATAGATTAACTTGAAAAATATGATGTTGTTCTGTCCAAACACTCGGATAAAGTAAAAAGTTCAGACCAACGAGTACCCCATCACTGTTCGAAATAGATTCAAAATGAAATTATAGAACTTATAAGTTCTGAAGTGATCATAAATTTTGTTAAAGAACTTAAGAAAGCCAAGTATTATTCAGTTCAAGTGGATTGTACAAGTGATGTATCTCGAACTGAACCGGTGATTCTCATCATGCGTTACCTGGTGTTAACAGATAACAACGATATTCAAGTGAAAGAAACGTTTTTCGGATTTCTGAATGTGAATGATACAACTGGCGAAGGATTACCTAATGCAATCGTAACGACCTTAAAAAATTTTGGTACTGAAATCAGTGATTGTCGTTGCGAGTCGTACGATAACGGAAGTAATATGAGTGGGAAACACAAAGGTGTTCAGGCAAGGATTTCAGACATAAATAGACAAGCTCTATATGTTCCATATTTATCTCGCAATTTTAATCTTTTGTTATGTGACGCAGCAGCATCCACGCTGCAAAGCAAGATTTTTTTCGTTTGTCCGCAACAATTATTTAATCTCTTTGCTGGATCTACCAAGCGTTGGACCATTTTAACCGATCGATTATCTCTAACTTTGAAGCCTCTAAGCGATACGAGGTGGGAATCCCGAATAGAATCAGTAAAGGCTTTGTATACTCAACTGCTAGCAATATGCGAAGCTTTGGAAATTTTAATAGAGAATACGTCCGACAGTGCTGTAGTTGCAGACGCCAACCTAGCAAAAACACAAGTGCTGGGAAACTGCTGGCCACCAGCTGGCAGTGATGGGTCACTGCTGGCTGAAATCTGCCGCTCACGGCCAGGTAGTGGTCCGTTGGTGGCAGCGCCATCAGTTGGCGAGCTATTGATGGCACTGCAGCATCGCCGTGAATTGTGGGCCTCCAAGCAAGTGCCACTAGTGGCCCGTTGCTGGCAACCAATGCAACCCCCAACAGCAGTTGGAAGCATCGGGACTGCGCATGCGCAGAAGCAACACTTGCTGTGTCTCTCATGGTACCAGTTAGTTGAAGACGACGCTATCGCCATCGTGTTATTTTAGTGGATGTTAAGAAAAAAATCCATATGTGGAGAGGCGAATTAATTTCCTAATGAAATTTTTCGTCGACGAAGATATCAGATTAAGCCGTGAAATACTATTACAGCCATGAAATACACCCACTCCATTCCCATGAATAACAATTCATGGAATGGAGTGGATGAATAACAAGAAAAAATTTGAAACCGCTTGAAACACATATCCTGGAAAACCATTAAAACAGCGTTTGTTGGGGGAAAAAAGAATTATACGCGTACAAAATTTATTAATTATTTGAAAGAAAAAAAAAGCACGCTATGTGGTGTACTCATCCATGGGTTGAATACACAAGACTGGGAGGAATTCGCTTCTAAAATTAACGAGAAGTAAAATAAAATATATTTTACTCTTTAAAGCAAATGTAGCTCCGGACAACGGAAAGGAAAGACACAACGTTAAAAATGTAACAGAATGTGACATGAACGCGGGTAAATATATATTTATTTAACACTCTTTTTCAAGACGGCAAGGACAGTACAAAACTTTAGAAAGCGACTCTAAGTATGTACACACCTTGAAAATGAGTGAAGTTCCCTTAAGGTAAAAAAACTATCGTTACGTTGAAAAAATTAATTTATCAATTTTATGAAACTGGCTTTTATGAAAAATACCTCTCAATATTGTAAAATGAAAGAGGGAAGCATTAGATTACAAATTGCATACCAAACAGATAAGCTTCCAGCACATCTCCGAGCGTAGTGAATTAGTCCGGTGGGTAGCGAGCGCGGCTTCCACGCAAACGGTCCAGGATCAAATCTAGTCAGATGCAAACGGGAGGTTTTCCGGTCTGTTTAGAAAATTTCCTCAGCGCAGTGCGTGAATTCAGAAGCTTCGTAAGGTTAGAAAAAAATGTAGCTTTAGGACACTGCGGTTATCCTTGCTTATTTTTATTATTATTATGGCTACTACTGGGAAATTGGCGAACAAGATTCGGCAAGCCACCAGTTACGTCACGTGGTTGCTGGCTGCCACTAACGGCCCACTAGCGGACCACATTAGGCTAGCCATCATTTCTGGCACGTGCTTGCAGGGCCACTGAAGGGCCACTTGTGGCAGCTACTGCCTGTGATGGACCACTGATGGCCCTGTTGTGTCATATGACAACTGATGGGGTGCCAACTGTTGGCCTGAACTGCTGGCCCTTCTGTTGGCCGCCCGGACATTATATTGACGGTTTGGCAGCGGCAACACAGTGCTGGGCCATTGCTGGCAGTGCTGGCCCAGCAAGACTGATTTTGCTGGGCAATGGTATCCTTTCGAACATTCAAACTATGCCTTTCATTACTTCGCTAGTTATATGGCACGAGCTATTATTGTTCGATATTAACAAAATCAGCCAATATTTACTAAGTGCAATTATGACCATTGATGCCGCTGCAGAACTGTTGAAGTCGGTTTAACAAAAATCATTGATCACAGGAATTCAGGCTTCGGAAAACCTATTCAGTTAGCAGAGAAAATAACAGAAAATCTGGAAGTTGATACGCAGTTCCCTGTACATAGGATGCGGAGAAAGAAAAAAATGTTCGATGATTTTTTTGATGATAGTGAAATCACTGATCCTAAAGAGCATTTCAGAACAAAAATTATTTACGTTATTATAGATACAATACTTGCTCAGTTGGATAATGGGTTTCAGTTGTTTAAGTCAGTGCACAGTAGGTACGCATTTCTTACCCAAATACGTTATGCTCCCATGGAAGATATACTAACATCAGCCAAAGAATTTATTAAATTTAGTGCTGACGTATCAGATGATCTTTTCGATGAGTTACAAGTTATAAAAATTTTCTGGTGGACAACAAGCAAATTCGAGCTCCTAAAGAGGTTTTTCAGTACATAGTTGATTGCATGTATAACGATACTTTCCCAAACCTCACGATAGCTTTATGATTATTTTTAACTCTACCAGTAACCGTTGCAAGTTCCGAAAGGTCGTTTAGCAAGTTGAAAATGATTAAAACATTTTTAAAATCAACCATGACTCAAGATCGTTTGTCAGCTTTGGCAATTTTAAGCATCGAAAGTGAAGCAGCCAAGAGGTGTGATTTCGATCACTTTATAAAGAAATGGATGCAGAAAAAAAGAAAGACAATAATTCTTTTAAATTTCCTGCAAAAATTCCTTTCCACACTATAAACAAAAATGGATCGTCAATTTTTTTAACATTCTTTTGCAGTACTATTGTATTATATCTCGGATCTCAGCGTTTGTTAGTTGTGGATTTCAGTCAAATCGAAATTTACGTGATCGTGAGTGGAAAACGTACACCTAATTCTAAGTTATTATAGTGGCATTTAAATGACATCAAATTTTTTATGTGATGAGTAACAAATGGATACTTGGGTAAGTTTATTAATTTTTTCCCCACAATATTTGTCTAATGCACAAAAAAAATACTCATTCATAAACTATTAGTTGAGTATATTGCCTATCAAACGCAAATATTTTTGTTTATATTTATCATTTCCGTTGATTTTTTTTAACTTATGGATGCAAGGTGGTCTCTTGAATGATTTTGCACCGGGGCTATGGTAAACCACGCACCGCCCCTGCTTCTAGCTCAAGAATTTTGCATAATAGGAGAGTTGAAAGTAGGCTTGGAGTATTCTTCGTGGAAAAAGCTATGCTAAGGAAAAATAACTTTTCAAATTTTCAAATACGTCTCCCGCCGAGGTAGCGAAAAAAAAAAAAAAAAAAAAAAAAAAAAAGAATTGGCTCTTACATCACCTAGCAAGAAATCTGGGCATTATTTAAAGAGGATAATGTTCCACATCTCTATTGTCGTGAATGGCATACAGTAAAAAAAGCAATTTCTCATGAAGGTTTTTAGAAGCAATGATGCAGCTGCAAAAAAAGTACACAAGCACCACCTAGCGACAGAACTCTGAACTATAAAACTTCTCAAATACTAACCTAAAGTGTTCCACAAGGTACATGGAATCCGATGCTGAACGAATTTTTTAAATCGCCCATTTAAAAGCAGAAATATTAAGAAAAAACTTTGGCGTCACCTAGTGGCGAAATTTTGCATTATTTTGGTAAGAAAATACGCTCACAGAGTTTGCACATTTAGTATTATAGTATCTGACCGAAGAGATAAATTTTTGAATTTTTCAATAGGGGTTTTAGTCCCTCAGATATTGCTGTAAACTGATACGTGAACTTACGCCCTCTTGTGGCAGACTTCTTCGTTAAGAAAAATTTGAAATTACATGAGATACATTTTGCAGCTGATATGCTCTCGAACAAAGAAATAATTTTTAAGATCGAACTCTTAGGAGCAGAACTATTGACAAAAATAAAATATGCATCTGTGCTTCCTGTCGGAAAAACTATACATTATTGTAAGAAAAGAGTATTCTGAAAATTTTTCCCAAAGAGAGCGAAATGTGACAACGAAATAATTTTTTCATTCGAGTTTTCAGGATCTCAGATTTAGATGCAAATGCATCAGAAGCAGAAATAAACCCTTCCGCCCCTGGTGGCCAAATTATTCTTTACCAAATATAAGAAATTATATGCAAAATATTTGCCATCAGTAGTCGTATGTGATACAGGAAGAATTTTTCAAATCGGAGTTTTAGAAGCAGAGATATCTGGGGAAACGCATTTTACCTTTACGCCCCGTAGCGGAAAGTCTATGAATTACTTGAAAAATTTAGAATTATATGGAAAACATTTCGTATCAGAAAATATATGCCACAAAGAAGGAATTTTTTAACTCGGACTCTTAGAAGCAGAGATATTAACAAAAATATGATATACATCTACGCTCCCTGGCGGAGAAACCATGCATTATTTTAAAAAGAAAAATTCAAAAAAAAATTATCGACGTGAGTGGTATCGGTAAAAAAAACAACTCTTTCAATCCAGATTTTAAAAGCTCAGGCATATACATTAGAAGCAGAAATCAACACTTACGCCCAGTGGTGGCCAAATCGTTCTTTAACAAAAATTAGAATTTACATGCAATAGATTTCCCATCAGGAGCTGTATCCACCAAAGAAAGAATTTCTTACATCGGAGTTTTAGAAGTGTAGATATTGGGGAAAACGCAATTTACTTTTACGCCCCCTAGCGTAAATTCTATGCATAACTTGAACACGTGGCTATACCTGAAATGATTTTCGACATAAATGGAATTGAAAAGTAAAATAATTTTTTCAATCGGATGTTTAGAAGCAAATGTACATAATAAAATGTGTTTTGAATTCGATATCATCTGCGTTGCACAACCAAAAAAAAAACCGCAATGAAGGATCATCATTGGGACATTTCAAGCTTCCCAATGCAAAAACTATTTTTCAGATCAGACTAATAGTTGCAAAGATATAGTGTCCGGAGCCGGACGTACAGACAAACCGATAACACAAATACGGTTTTTTTTACAAAAGACGTTCTAAAAAATCGGATTTCGTGGTTCTGCTTCAATTTTCTATTATGAAACAACCTTTTAATGATACGCGAACACTCAGTGCCTTGAGAAAGTGTAATGATCGGAAACAAGGATGTATTCAAAACAAATTTCAGTTTGCACAGATTCAAGTTTTCCATTATTAGAAAAATACACACTGTTTATTCTAACACTAATTCAAGTCATTAACACGAATAAATGGAATTGTTATATGGAAACTGCAACAGTAAATGAACTCCGTCCCTGGATGGCTGAAGTTATCGTACAAAGCACTGTAAGGGCCTTTGCTCGTGGTCCTCTGTTTTAAATTTGTCGGAGGTTAGTAGTATAAAAGGACGGGTCCGGCCGCAAGGATGCAACCTTCTAGAGAAGGATGGGGGCGTGGCTTGAGGAAGAAGGACGGGACTGGGGCAAGGAGCAGCTCCTTCTAGAGAAGGAGCAGGGGCGCGGCCAGAAGCAGAAGGATGGGGGCGTGGCTTGCGGCAGAAGGGTGGGGGCGTGGTAGATGGCGCTAGTGTGTAGGGTCGATGTGCTGCCCCTAGCGGTGCTTCTTGGAACTTTCGATGGATTTTAGAGGGATGGCAACGACCGAGTGGGGGAAAGGGCGTGGCAGATGACGCTAGTGTGTTGGGTCGATATGCTGCCCCCTAGCGGTGCTTTTTTGGAACTTTCGATGAATCTTTGAGAGATGGCAACGACCGAGTCGGGGAAAGGAGATGTGCTTCCCCCTAGCGGTGCTTCTTGGAACTTTATTATTACGTTGCCCCACTAGCGGTGCTTTTTCGAACTTTTCTCGGGAGATTTATTGGACTTTGTCAAATTTTTGAAGGAAGTTTTTTTGTCGTTTCCAATTTTTTTACTCGTATTTTTTTTGTCCTATTTTTTCTCTCTAATTTATTTTATTAAATTTATATTTTCAGGAATTCCCTGAGGTGTTATAATTTTTATGGACGTTGCATTATTTTTTTAATTTTCTCGGGAGATTTATTAGACTTTGTCAAATTTTTGAAGGAAGTTTTTTTGTCGTTTCCAATTTTTTTTATTAAATTTATATTTTCAGGAATTCCCTGATGTGTTATAATTTTTATAGACGTTGCATTATTTTTTTAATTCTTATATTTGTCCTCCCTCCAATTTTAATTTAGGCGAGGAAAGGCTTTGTTTGAAAAGATTTCGTTCCCGTTGATTCATGTTCCGCCATTTTAGTTTCACCACGTTGTCATTTTGTGAGCCATCTGTTTTGGGATGAGTCACAATTTTCTCTTTGAATCAGAAAATTTTGTATGACACGTGCTTTGGGATGAGTCATTATGATGGGTGACGCATGTCGTGATAGCAGACAACACCATTTCCTCCGCGGGGTCGGCGATTGACGTCATTTGAGATTCTGTAGACACATTAAGTTCCAAGACTGATTTTTTTTTCAATAACTTGATCATTTTGCAACGAATTTATTCCTTATTTTCCCCCTAATTTCCTATTTTATATTTATAATTTTTCAACGTAACGATTTTTTTATTTTCTTTGAGGAGACTTCACGCATTTTCAACGGACGTTCCAACGTAAAGACGTTTTCCAAAGTTTTGTGCTGCAAACATAATCTTAAGACACGATTGTTTATTAACGTATTTACGTGTTCATGACATTTTCTGTTACGTTTTTTTAACTAGAATTTTTATAGACGTTGCATTATTTTTTTAATTCTTATATTTTCTTCCCTACAATTTTAATTTAGACGAGGAAAGGCTTTGTTTGAAAAGATTTCGCTCCCGTTGATTCATGTTCCGCCATTTTAGTTTCACCACGTTGTCATTTTGTGAGCCATGTGTTTTGAGATGAGTCACAATTTTCTCTTTGCCTCAGAAAATTTTGTATGACACGTGTTCTGGGACCAGAGACTATGATGGGTGACGCATGTCGTGATAGCAGACATGACATCAGCCAACGCCATTTCCACCGCGGGGTCGGCGGTTGACGTCATTTGAGATTCTGTAGACACATTAAGTTCCAAGACTGACTTTTTTCAATAACTTGATCATTTTGCAACGAATTTATTCCTTATTTTTTCCCCTAATTTCCCATTTTATATTCATAATTTTTCAACTTAACGATTTTTTTATTTTCTTTGAGGAGACTTCACGCATTTTCAACGGACGTTCCAACATAAAGACGTCTTCCAAAGTTTTGTGCTGCAGACATAATCTTAAAACACGATTGTTTATTAACGTATTTACGTGTTCATGACATTTTCTGTTGCATTTTTTAACGTTGTACCTTTTTCCGCCATACAAAGCCGCAATGTTTTATACATAGTTAAAATATTTTTTTTTTATCCTTCCGTATTTTCTTTTGTGATTAATCAGTGAAATGTACCTTTTAATGCATTATCTTAATCTCCTTTTTTTTTTTCTAAATGCTTGCATACTCGTTAAACTTTTCGATGTACCATCATTATTTTATTTTCTTACTTTTCAATTTAACAACTACTTTTATCGAGGCTTTATTTTTTCTGATTTAAACAAGCAAACGTTTCTTCATTATTATTTCTTTTTCCTACGCAAAGAACTTTTCTTACTTGTTTTTAATATATGACTTAATCTGGTTTTTTATATAGCTGTTTCATGTTTGCGCAAGAAATATACAGATCTATAGCAGATATACATAAAATTCGTTCCTAACAATATCTTTTTTTTTTTAGATTTAACCCAACATACGTTTCTTAACGACTTAATATCTGTTTCACAAGATGTTACAAAACTTCAGAATTTTAATTTTTTCCCTCTGAAACTGTTTTTTTTTCTTACTTTCGTACTTTTTTTTTCTTACTTTCGTACTTGCTTTTAATGTATGGTTTAATCTATTTTTCTATCTTATTACTTTTCTATATGTGTACAAGAAATATACGAATCTATAGTAGTTAAAATTCGATTGAAACAATATTTTCTTCATTCTTATTGTATTTTTCCCTTTCTTTCATCTATAGTAGTTAAAATTCGATTGAAACAATATTTTTTCAATTTTTACTGTATTTATACATTTCTTTCTAACATACGTTTTTTCTTCTCAATTCCCGCAATATAACTTAATCTATGTTTTGAATATCATTCTATGTTCGCGCATTCGTCCATTATTTTATTTCAAACTTTGCAAACTGCCTCATACTTATATTCTGACTTTATTGTTTTCATTTCAACCAACGTTTCTTAACGACTTGAATTTCCGGATGTGACAAAACTTCAGATTTATTTTTTCTCCTCTTAAACTATTTTTTTCTTACTTGCTTTAAATGTGACTTAATTTATTTTTTACATCGCGGTTTCGTGTATGTACAAGAAATATACAGATCTATAGCAGTTAAAAATTCGATTGAAACAGTATTTTCTTTATTTTTACATTTCTTTCTGACAAACATTTTTTTTTCGCATTTTTCCCTATTTAACTTAATTTTGTGTTTTTGAATATCATTCTATGTTCACGATTCAGACTTTATTTTTTCATTTCATTTCAACCAACGTTTCTTAACGATTTGATATCACAAGATGTAGCAAAGCTTCAGATATTTTTTTGTTTCTTCATGTAACGTAATATTTTTTCAAAACTCACTTTTAAGTATTCCTAAAAGCCTTCATTTATGAAAAATATACAGATCTGTAGTGGTAAAAATTGGACTGCAACAGTATTTTCTTTATTCCAACTTTACTTTTCTATTTCTTTTCAACAGACGTTTATTCATTATTATTTCTTTTTCATATGTAAGCAACTTTTCTTTCTTTCTTTTAATGTATAACTTAATAAATTTTACTATCTTACCTTTTCGTGGGTATACGAGAAATATACAGATCTATGACAGTTAAAATTCGATTGTATTGGTATTTTCTTTACTATGACTTTATTTTTCATTTCATTTGAGTAAACGTTTCTTAACATATTGATATCACAAGATGTACCAAACACTTCAGAATTTTTGTTTCCCTCACTTTCCAACTCACTTAAGTATTCCTAAAAACCTGCATGTATGTGAAATATTCATATTTTTTCATTCTATCCTAATTTGCTATACTTTTCTTTAACTGACCCAACAGGAAAAGCATTCATTGTCAAGACATTCATTCTTAAGCATTATTTCTTACGATAAAATTTATATTCTTTGCAATATATTTTCAGCATATTTTTTCTAAGTCAACAGAAGAAACATTCATTCTGGAGACATAGCGACCAAGTCCGTACTTCCACTAAACATCATATTCTTAGCAAACATTTTTTCCCCTACATAGCAATTTCCTAACTCACCAGAAAAGCAGCTATTCTCAACATTTAGCTAAAATATCGAATTTCTCCAAACAAATGTAATAATTTTTTTAAAGAAAGACTTAGTTCTTTTCTTTGTATAACGACTTAATCAATTTTTCGAAAAACTGTTCTACGTTTACGCATTTTGTTTAACTTTGCTTTACACTGTACTTCGATTTTTTTCTTCGTAGTACTTTTTTCCTGTTTCATTCCAACAAACTTGTTTCTTTTCGACTCGATCACTCCCACATTTCCATACAAACTTTTCCAATATCAGAAATGTAACAAAAACTTCAGATATATTTTTTAACTTTAGAATAAGTCTCACCGACATTTATTATCATGACATTAACTAAAATTTCATACTTTTCCCCAAAATAATTTTCTTAATGAGTTGTTTTACACTTTTTTCATAATTGGCAAGGACTATTTTTTTTATATAAGGTTAGTTTCGAGAAAATTAAATTTTGTCTAGTGTTAATCGAACAGAAGAAATATACATCAAGGAAAGAAAACTGAAATTATACATATGCAAAGAATTTGCTATGGCTAAAGGTTCCCCGAGTGAGTTATTCAACCAATGCTCGTATTACCCATTCAAAGATGGAGGCATCAGGATGACCAAATCCCTCGTTGTTGCCTTCTTGTAGCAAAAGAGGTGGTGAACTTCACCAAACGTGGTTCCATAATATTGGAGAAACACATTAAGGTTTACGGAGCAATTAAGCCCACGCCAGTGACCTTCTTCGTTCACATACACTCACATTCAAACAGAAAAAAATATAAATGAATGACAAAAAATAATGAAACTAAAAGTAGTCGTGAAAAGGACTGATGTTTAGTCCTAAAAGGACTTTTTTTTATTCCTCAAAAGAACTTTTTCTCTCATCTGGACTCTAAATTGCTCCAACGTATTCCACATTCATAAGCTTCCACAAGAATTTTCTTCACATTAATGTTCTCGAAGAAAAAGTGAGTAATGGTGGGACGTATCAGCGATTGAAGGCGCTCACCAAAGTATTTCCCCAAAGTTTTTGGTTCAACAAGAGCAAATGCTTCGTCAAAGCATAGAGTCCATTTGTCTTCTTCTGTTTCGTTAAAGCACCTATGCCCCAGCTGATTGTTTGGCATGAGATTAGGATGCAAATGACATTCTCTGCAGTAATACACTTTTGCAATGTTTTTCAGAACCGCATCGACCAGAGCAAGTTTAAGAACATTGGTGTCTTGATCAGATATCGTATGTTCGAGTCCGAATTTACTGCATACCAATCTCGCTGCATCACGAAAAACTGTTCCAAATTGTAATTGTAGAATTCCGTCCTACAGCTTTTCAGAAGCATCACGAAGCGTGTTGAATTGTTCCCAGGTTAAGGACACCGAAGCACAATTCAATTGCAAGGCATCATTGGAGCACGTGAACAGTTGTTGAAAGGTGTACACAGGCCCATCAGATGAAGGTGAACAGTTCATCAACATTTCTTTACTGATCACTTTGATTTTGTTGAGAGCGTCATAACAATGCGAGAGGTCCATGAACTTCATGAATGTTCTAGCAGACATTTTCACGCCATATTTGGTAGGAAACAGTTTTTCTCCTTTGGTAGTGTAGCTGCGAATGTGCACTCTCACAGTTCCAGAAAAATCAGTCACTTTAGCAACTTTGTTTCCCCCGAGGGACACATGATGAAGAGGCATGCTTTCTGATAAAATACCGTGAGGAGGAGGTTCGGCAAACGGATCAGGACATCCATAGTTTAAAAGCTTCCATCGTGCTTCCATTAAGCTCGGATCATCACTCACTTTTTCTTGGCATCAGAAACATCTGAAGACGAAGTTCGCTTCATGTTTAACGCAGATCGACGAGGAGGTAGGTAACACAACGTGCACAGAATTCTAAGGCAGAGAACAGAATGAGGGAGCTGGTCTGTCCTCGACCAAAACTGATAACAAATTGTTGTTGACGCATGCGCGTTGTTCACTGTGTGATGACGTGTTGTATAGCCACGTGATAAAGGAGCCTCTGTTATCATCTTTCTAAAGGTCAGATTTAATCGAACATCAGGTGCATTTTCACAACGTGGAAGGTCGTGAAACCATGACTCATTCGTCTTGTTCACGCATGTGTGTTGTTCGCTTCTTGATGACGTGATTACATAGTCACGTGATAAGGGTGACCCTGTTCATCTTTCTAAATGTCAGATTTAGACGAATATTGGGAGCATTCTTGCAAAGTGGCAGTCCATGATACCATGACTCATTCGTGGGGGATAGCATTTGTAAAAGGGATCCACATTCCAAAGCTATGACGACAGGCTGAAAACCATCTCTTTTAAAAACAAAGTCCCTTGTTTGGCCTAGAGAAACTGAGGCAATGCATGAATGTTTTACAATTTTCCATTCGTCACCTCTGTGAAAACCAATACAGGGATTTCCATTTTTATACTTATTAATCAAAACAAAATTGAATATTTTCCACATACATTTTCACAGTATCCTTGATTTCATACGAAGTATTGGTATCCAAGGTTGTTAACACTCAATCCACTGAATGAGTAATGGAGATGATTATCACTGTAGGTTACATAAGGTCTAGAAAATTTTATATATTTTTCCATAAATCTTAATTTTCTGAGATCATCGACCGATTTACTTCGTTTTCGAGCGGTTAAGATAATCTGTGTTTCAGAATCAGAAAACATTCTTCATAGGAAAGTGGAGGCCATCCTTATGATACATCTTAGAAGAATACATTTCTTCAGACGAATTTAAATGTAGCAGTAATTGAAAAAAGCAGCATCTTCACTTTACGAAGCGAGAATGAAACAGACAGACTTGAGATAAGACGTACATTAATGAGTGCGTGAAGTCTGGCATGCAAGCACGAGCGTTATGGACAGGTGTAGATCAAGAATTTAGCATGTCTCGTTTAAAATCAGTGTCAAATAATCAGGCAAAGTACAATTTTCTGAAGGGGTGAAAATGAAATTGACTACATGTGAGAAAAACAGGCCGGTGGTGATCGTAAAACGTCGACTCACCCCCCAAAAAAATAATGTGACGACAGCTAGTAGGATGGCAGATCTAACATGGCCACCCACACACGTGGCATGCAAACATTCAAAAGAAGTAGATATTCAATTCTTCTTACATTGCCACATTCACAAACATTTGTAAAATGAGTGTTACTATCTCCATTAAATTCCAACCTTCAGATTTCATTTTTTCTAAAGCGAACAGAAACGAACGTGAACCATTGTCATAGAGATGTCCACATTTTCCCCTCGACTAACACAAGACCAATATCGTCGCCTAACTCCGGCAGTAGTTCACCAAATTTAATGTACATGACCTCTTAATAAAGAACATACTGCTGGGGTTAGGGCGACAATATTGGTCTTGTGTAAGTCGAGGGGGGAAAATGCGGACGAGTCATCTTCTATGACAATGGTTCACGTTCGTTTCTGTTCGCTTAGGAAAAATGAAATCTGAGGGTGGAACAATGGAGATAGTAACACTCATTTTACAAATGTTTGTGAATGGTGGCAATGTAAGAAGGAATTTAATATCTACTTCTTTGAGATGTGATTTGCATGCCACGTGTGTGGGTGAGTCGCCATGTTGGATGTTGCCATCCTACTAGCTGTCGTCGCCATTTTCTTTTTTTGGGGGGGGTGGGGGTCGACGTTTCACGATCACCACCATTTTGTTTTCTCACATGTAGCCAATTTCATTTTCACCCCTTCGGAAATTGTACTTTTTGACTGATTATTTGACACTGGTTTTAAACGAACATGCTAAATTCTTGATCATTTACACCTGTCCGTAACGTTCTCGTGCTTGCATCGCCGATGACTCACGCACTCGTTAATCGTACGTCTTATCTCAAGTCTGTCTGTTTCATTCTCGCTTCGTTGTTCTGGGTGAAGATACTGCTTTTTTCAATTACTGCTACATTTTCTTTCGTCTGAAAAAATGTATTCTTCTAAGATGTATCATAAGGATGGCCTCCACTTTTCCTATGAGAAATTTTTTTCTGATTCTGAAGCTACAGATTATCTTAACCACCTCGAAAATGAAGTAGAATATATCGGTGATGATCTCAGCAAAATTAAGATTTATGGAAAAACATATAAAATTCCTAGACAACATGTGGCGTACGGTGATAATCATCTCCATTACTCATTCAGTGGATTGAGTGTGCTGGCTAAACCTTGGATACCAGGTCTTCGTGAAATCAAGGATGCTGTTGAGAATGTATGTGGAGAATAATTCAATTTTGTTTTGATTAATAAGTATAAAAATGGAAATCCCTGTATTGGTTTTCACAGAGATGACGAATGGAAAATTGTAAAACATTCATGCATTGCCTCAGTTTCTCTAGGCCAAACAAGGGACTTTGTTTTTAAAAGAGATGGTTTTCAGCCTGTCGTCATAGCTTTGGAATGTGGATCCCTTTACAAATGCTATCAACCACGAATGAGTCATGGTATCATGGACTGCCACTTTGCAAGAATGCTCCCAATATTCGTCTAAATCTGACATTTAGAAAGATGAACAGGGTCACCCTTATCACGTGACTATGTAATCACGTCATCAAGAAGCGAACAACACACATGCGTGAACAAGACGAATGAGTCATGGTTTTACGACCTTCCACGTTGTGAAAATGCACCTGATGTTCGATTAAATCTGACCTTTAGAAAGATGATAACAGAGGCTCCTTTATCACGTGGCTATACAACACGTCATCACACAGTGAACAACGCGCATGCGTCAACAACAATTTGTTATCAGTTTTGGTCGAGGACAGACCAGCTCCTCATTCTGTTCTCTGCCTTAGAATTCTGTGCACGTTGTGTTACCTACCTCCTCGTCGATCTGCGTTAAACATGAAGCGAACTTCGTCTTCAGATGTTTCTGATGCCAAGAAAAAAGTGAGTGATGATCCGAGCTTAATGGAAGCACGATGGAAGCTTTTAAACTATGGATGTCCTGATCCGTTTGCCGAACCTCCTCCTCACGGTATTTTATCAGAAAGCATGCCTCTTCATCATGTGTCCCTCGGGAGAAACAAAGTTGCTAAAGTGACTGATTTTTCTGGAACTGTGAGAGTGCACATTCGCAGCTACACTACCAAAGGAGAAAAACTGTTTCCTACCAAATATGGCGTGACAATGTCTGCTAGAACATTTAAGAAGTTCATGGACCGCTCGCATTGTTATGACGCTCTCAACAAAATCAAAGTGATCAATAAAGAAATGTTGATGAACTGTTCACCTTCATCTGATGGGCCTGTGTACACCTTTCAACAACTGTTCACGTGCTCCAATGATGCCTTGCAATTGAATTGTGCTTCGGTGTCCCTAACCAGGGAACAATTCAACACGCTTCGTGATGCTTCTGAAAAGCTGTAGGACGGTATTCTACAATTACAATTTGGAACAGTTTTTTGTGATGCAGCGAGATTGGTATGCAGTAAATTCGGACTCGAACATACGATATCTGATCAAGACACCAATGTTCTTAAACTTGCTCTGGTCGATGCGGTTGGAAAACATTGCAAAAGTGTATTACTGCAGAGAATATCATTTGCATCCTAATCTCGTGCCAAACAATCAGCTGTGGCATAGGTGCTTTAACGAAACAGAAGAAGACAAATGGACTCTATGCTTTGACGAAGCATTTGCTCTTGTTGAACCCAAAACTTTGGGGAAATACTTTGGTGAGCGCCTTCAATCGCTGATACGTCCCACCATTACTCACTTTTTCTTCGAGAACATTAATGTGAAGAAAATTCTTGTGGAAGCTCAAGAATGTGGAATACGTTTTAGCAATTTAGAGTCCAGATGAGAGAAAAAAGTTCTTTTGAGGGGAAAAAAAAGTCCTTTTCAGGACTACTTTTATTTCATTATTTTTTGTCATTCATTTATATTTTTTTCTGTTTGAATGTGAGTGTATGTGAACGAAGAAGGTCACTGGCGTGGGCTTAATTGCTCCGTAAACCTTAATGTGTTTCTCCAATATTATGGAACCACGTTTGGTGAAGTTCACCACCTCTTTTGCTACAAGAAGGCAACAACGAGGGATTTGGTCATCCTGATACCTCCATCTTTGAATGGGTAATACGAGCATTGGTTGAATAACTCACTCGGGGGACCTTCAGCCGTAGCAAATTCTTTGCATATGTATAATTTCAGTTTTCTTTCTTTGCTGTACATTTCTTATGTTCGATTAACACTAGACAAAATTTAACTTTCTCGAAACTAACCTTATATAAAAAAAATAGTCCTTGCCAATTATGAAAAAAGTGTAAAACAACTCATTAAGAAAATTATTTTGGGGAAAAGTATGAAATTTTAGTTAATGTCATGATAATAAATGTCGGTGAGACTTATTCTAAAGTTAAAAAATATATCTGAAGTTTTTGTTACATTTCTGATATTAGGAAAGTTTGTATGGAAATGTGAGAGTGATCGAGTCGAAAAGAAACAAGTTTGTTGGAATGAAAAAGAAAAAAAGTACTACGAAGAAAAAAAAATTGAAGTACAGTGTAAAGCAAAGTTAAACAAAATACGAAAACGTAGAACAGTTTTTCGAAAAATAGATTAAGTCGTTATACAGAGAAAAGAACTAAGTCTTTCTTTAAAAAAATTATTACATTTGTTTGGAGAAATTTGATATTTTAGCTACATGTTGAGAATAGCTGCTTTTCTGGTGAGTAAGGAAATTGCTATGTAGGGGAAAAAATGTTTGCTAAAAATATGATGTTTAGTGGAAGTACGGACTTGGTCGCTATGTCTCCAGAATGAATGTTTTTTCTGTTGACTTAGAAAAATATGCTGAAAATATATTGCAAAGATATAATTTTATCGTAAGAAATAATGCTTTAGAATGAATGTCTTGACAATGAATGCTTTTCCTGTTGGGTCAGTTAAAGAAAAGTATAGCAAATTAGGATAGAATGAAAAAATATGAATATTTCACATACATGCAGGTTTTTAGGAATACTTAAGTGAGTTGGAAAAGGAGGGAAACAAAAATTCTGAAGTGTTTGGTACATCTTGTGATATCAATTTGTTAAGAAACGTTTACTCAAATGAAATGAAAAAATAAAGTCATAGTAAAGAAAATACTAATACAATCGAATTTTAACTGTCATAGATCTGTATATTTCTCGTATACCCACGAAAAGGTAAGATAGAAAAATTTATTAAGTTATACATTAAAAGAAAGAAAGAAAAGTTGCTTATGTATGAAAAAGAAATAATAATGAAGAAACGCCTGTTGAAAAGAAATAGAAAAGTAAAGTTGGAGTAAAGAAAATACTGTTGCAGTCCAATTTTTACCACTACAGATCTGTATATTTCTCATAAATGTAAGCTTTTAGGAATACTTAAAAGTGAGTTTTGAAAAAATATTACGTTACATGAAGAAACAAAAAAAATATCTGAAGTTTTGCTACATCTTGTTATATCAAGTCGTTAAGAAACGTTGGTTGAAATGAAATGAAAAAATAAAGTCTGAATCGTGAACATAGAGTGATATTCAAAAACGCAAAATTAAGTTAAATATGGAAAAATGCGAAAAAAATGTTTGTTAGAAAGAAATGTAAAAATAAAGAAAATACTGTTTCAATCGAATTTTTAACTGTTATAGATCTGTATATTTCTTGTACATACACGAAACAGCGATGTAAAAAATAAATTAAGTCACATTTAAAGCAAGTAAGAAAAAAAATAGTTTAAGAGGAGAAAAAATAAATCTGAAGTTTTGTCACATCCGGAAATTCAAGTCGTTAAGAAACGTTGGTTGAAATGAAAACAATAAAGTCAGAATATAAGTATGAGGCAGTTTGCAAAGTTTGAAATAAAATAATGGACGAATGCGCGAACATAGAATGATATTCAAAACATAGATTAAGTTATATTGCGGGAATTGAGAAGAAAAAACGTATGTTAGAAAGAAATGTATAAATACAGTAAAAATTGAGAAAATATTGTTTCAATCGAATTTTAACTACTATAGATGAAAGAAATGGAAAAATACAGTAAGAATGAAGAAAATATTGTTTCAATCGAATTTTAACTACTATAGATTCGTATATTTCTTGTACACATATAGAAAAGTAATAAGATAGAAAAATAGATTAAACCATACATTAAAAGCAAGTAAGAAAAAAAAAACAGTTTCAGAGGGAAAAAATTAAAAATCTGAAGTTTTGTAACATCTTGTGGAACAGATATCAAGTCGTTAAGAAACGTATGTTGGGTTAAATCTAAAAAAAAAAAAAAGATACTGTTAGGAACGAATTTTATGTATATCTGCTATAGATCTGTATATTTCTTGCGCAAACATGAAACAGCTATATAAAAAACCAGATTAAGTCATACATTAAAAACAAGTAAGAAAAGTTCTTTGCGTAGGAAAAAGAAATAATAATGAAGAAACGTTTGCTTGTTTAAATCAGAAAAAATAAAGCCTCGATAAAAGTAGTTGTTAGATTGAAAAGTAAGAAAATAAAATAATGATGGTACATCGAGAAGTTTAACGAGTATACAAGCATTTAGAAAAAAGTAGATTAAGATAATGCATTAAAAGATACATTTCACTGATTAATCATAAAAGAAAATACGGAAAGATAAAAAAAATATTTTAACTATGTATAAAACATTGCGGCTTTGTATGGCGGAAAAAGGTACAACGTTAAAAAATGCAACAGAAAATGCCATGAACACGTAAATACGTTAATAAACAATCGTGTTTTAAGATTATGTCTGCAGCACAAAACTTTGGAAAACGTTTTTATGTTGGAACGTCCGTTGAAAATGCGTAAAGTCTCCTCAAAGAAAATAAAAAAATCGTTACGTTGAAAAATTATGAATATAAAATGGGAAATTAGGGGGGAAATAAGGAATTAATTCGTTGCAAAATGATCAAGTTATTGAAAAAGTCAGTCTTGGAACTTAATGTGTCTACAGAATCTCAAATGACGTCAACCGCCGACCCCGCGGTGGAAATGGCGTTGGCTGATGTCATGTCTGCTATCACGACATGCGTCACCCATCATAGTCACTCGTCCCAAAACACGTGTCATACAAAATTTTCTGAGGCAAAGAGAAAATTGTGACTCATCTCAAAACACATGGCTCACAAAATGACAACGTGGTGAAACTAAAATGGCGGAACATGAATTAACGGGAACGAAATCTTTTCAAACAAAGCCTTTCCTCGTCTAAATTAAAATTGTAGGGAAGAAAAATATAAGAATTAAAAAAATAACCCAACGTCTAAAAAAATTCATAGTTAAAAAAACGTAACAGAAAATGTCATGAACACGTAAATACGTTAATAAACAATCGTGTTTTAAGATTATGTCTGCAGCACAAAACTTTGGAAAACGTCTTTATGTTGGAACGTCCGTTGAAAATGCGTGAAGTCTCCTCAAAGAAAATAAAAAAATCCTTACGTTGAAAAATTATGAATATAAAATAGGAAATTAGGGGGGAAAAAAGGATTAAAATCGGTGCAAAATGATCAAGTTATTGAAAAAATCAGTCTTGGAACTTAATGTGTCTACAGAATCTCAAATGACGTCAACCGCCGACCCAGCGGAGGAAATGGCGTTGGCTGATGTCATGTCTGCTATCACGACATTCGTCACCCATCATAATGACTCATCCCAAAACACGTGTCATACAAAATTTTCTGAGTCAAAGAGAAAATTGTGACTCATCCCAAAACAGATGGCTCACAAAATGACAACGTGGTGAAACTAAAATGGCGGAACATGAATCAACGGGAACGAAATCTTTTCAAACAAAGCCTTTCCTCGCCTAAATTAAAATTGGAGGGAGGACAAATGTAAGAATTAAAAAAATAATGCAACGTCTATAAAAATTATAACACATCAGGGAATTCCTGAAAATATAAATTTAATAAAAAAATTGGAAACGACAAAAAAACTTCCGTCAAAAATTTGACAAAGTCTAATAAATCTCCCGAGAAAATTAAAAAAATAATGCAACGTCCATAAAAATTATAACACCTCAGGGAATTCCCGAAAATATAAATTTAATAAAATAAATTAGAGAGAAAAAATAGGACAAAAAAAATACGAGTAAAAAAAATTGGAAACGACAAAAAAACTTCCTTCAAAAATTTGACAAAGTCCAATAAATCTCTCGAGAAAAGTTCGAAAAAGCACCGCTAGGGGGCAACGTACACATCCCCTCTCCCCCACTCGGTCGTTTCCATCTCTCAAAAACAAAGGTCCAACGTAATAATAAAGTTCCAAGAAGCACCGCTAGGGGGAAGCACATCTCCTTTCCCCGACTGGGTCGTTGCCATCTCTCAAAGATTCATCGAAAGTTCCAAAAAGCACCGCTAGGGGGCAGCATATCGACCTAACACACTAGCGTCATCTGCCACGCCCTTTCCCCCACTCGGTCGTTGCCATCCCTCTAAAATCCATCGAAAGTTCCAAGAAGCACCGCTAGGGGCAGCACATCGACCCTACACACTAGCGCCATCTACCACGCCCCCTCCTTCTCCCGCAAGCCGCGCCCCCATCCTTCTCTAGAAGGATGCATCCTTGCGGCCGGACCCGTCCTTTTATACTACTGAGGTTCCGTTCAAGACGCAGACTTTCCTGCATTATCACTCTTCTTACAGGGAAGGAAGCATTCAAGGTGTGTTTCCCAGAATTAGATATATGGATGCCCCCTCTAAATTTATTTGCAAATATCTTCGCTATTAATCATCTGATTTAGATGATATTTAAAATTTTGCGGTTTTTCCATGTGCTAAATAGAATGCGCATGAAATAGCATGCCCCTTATATGGAAAAATTCGGAGATAGTGAGCTAATCAACATGTTAGTTAGCTTAATTAGCATTTTTCTTCGCACCACGCGATAGTTCGCATTGGGTGCTTTGCAACGGCACCTGACTTGTTATTTGTTGCAAATGATTCGAAAGTTAAAGGGGTGGCGCGTTTTTTTTTTTTTTTTGAGTCCTGTACAAGCGATTTCTTTTAAGGTTTCCTTTTTGTTTTTCTGCGATTGTAATTGAACACCGGCATTAATTCATAGTAGCCATAATGAAAAAGTTGATAGGCAGAACTACGTAGAATTCAAAAGGCATAACTTCTACACCAATTAGCCATTACATTAAGACCACCTACCTAATAAGCTGTAGAACCTCCTTTATCCCGCAAAACAGAGGCCAATCGGCTAGGCGTCGATTCGATGAGGTGGCGATAGATACACTGGGGTATTTTGGTACCATAATGTCAACAGCAGGTCCACCAGTTCCCGTACATTTAGGGATGGTGGGGATTTAGCGCGCGAGCCCGCTTTTCTAAGTCCAACCACAAATGTTCGCTTGGGTTCATGTCAGGTGAATCTGGTGGCCCGGTCATTAACAGAAAGCCACTAGCATGTCCCTCGAACCACTCGTTGACGATTCTGGCAGTGTGGCATGGCGCATTATCCTGTTGGTAATGGCCATCACCAGCAGAGAACACAGTTGCTATGAATGGTGTTATTGGGATAACGGGGCGTAAACTGTCCCACGAAAACATCGCCCACAGTATAACACCACCGCCGCCGGCTTGTTTCAGCCCAACAGTGCACCCAGGTGCCATAGCCTCCGTTGGTAATCGGCGTATCCGCGCTCGGCCGTCTACGTGGTGCACCAGGAAACAGGAAACGTGATTCGTCAGACCAGGCCACTTTCTTCCAAACATCCATGGTCCAATTTTGATCTTGGGCCCATTTCATGTGTTGTTGGCGATGCTGTGCAGTGAGCATGGGGATCCGGCTGGGTCTTCGGCTACGTACGCGCATGCGGAGAAGGCTGCGATGAACTGTGTTCTGTGACAAATTACCCTGATCACCACTGTTGTAGCTGGGAGTAATTTTTCGCACTGTGGTCCTGCGGTCGCTGTGAACAATGCGCGACAGTCTCCCCTCCCATCTGACATCAATGAGCTGCGGACGACAAACGGCTGGACGAAGGTTCATTATTTCGCCATCTGTGCACCTCTTTTGATACGTACTTACTACATCGGCTTGTGATAAAACCCACAAGCCGCGCCGTTTCCGAAATCGTAGTTTCAAGGCGCCGTGCAATCACAATTTGTCCTTTATCAAAATCCGATAAATCGGCAGCTTTTCCCATTCTAACTCCAATCACTCTACTAACCGAAAGCCAGTACTCGAATTGTATATATATACTGCTCTGTGAACTTCACCTGTGCCACCGTTTGGTCTCCAGGCGCACTTATTTCTCTAGACTCACCGATGAGCTATATCTGTGGACACCTCAGGTATGTGTCATCGGTGTAGAATGTGTTTGAATACCTGTACATTCGGTGATAAATTAAAATGCATGAAAAAGATTTTTATGTGACATATTGTCTTGAACACTTAATGATTTACGAATGAAAAGAACATTTTGAATGACATTTTCAATGTTTTTAAATAAGATAGCTTTGCTGTACTTCCTAATACAAGCATATTAAGGAGTTTTGCGCCATAACCATCGGTGCTGACAGTAGTGAGGCCATGTTTATGAGGTAATAAAAGCAGGCGCACTGTCATCTTAATATAGAAAGAATTTATGAAATTGAGGACACCTCAGATATCCATTTCCATTTGTATTTTCTCAAGTGGTTACAATGAGAAGTTATGTCTAAAACAACTGCGTAAGCATTTCGTCGTACGCAGTGACCCCGACTTTGGGCTTCTCTTTCTCATGAGTACGGGTTGAAATCCCGAAAACAACATGAAAGTTCTCCAAGTTCAAAGAGACTGTAGCTTTCCGTTCCATAGAACCAGCATCCCTCATTTACGAAAGGGATGTTGTTCTTAACCTTCATCCAAAATGATTGGTCCTTTCTTTCCGCGAAGTCTGTGGTTCTCATTTACAGATGGAAAACATCTCTCAACTTTTAATCAAATCGTATCTCTCCGTTCCATGAAGCCACTGGCTCTGTGTTACGACTGGAAGATTCCTCTAATAATACCAAGGCGCAAAAAGACCGGCCCTCACTGTTCAATGGAATCAAGAGCCCTTACCTAAAGATGTAAGACCATTCTTATACTTCGTTCAAACGGATAGAATCTCCGTGTTCGAAGCAACGATCCTTACTATCTGACGGACGACGTTACCGAGCACGAAGCATTACTTCAAACGGGCTGGTCTCTTATCCGTTAAACTAATGGTCCTCATCGATGGGCGACTCCTCTTAGCCTTCATTCAAATTACTTAGCCTCCTTTGGAATAAACCCCTCTTACTTTGTGCGGATTATTCTTCCTTGCCTTCTTTTAAACAGACTAGTGTTCGCTGTCTCATGAAATTAGGAGCTCTTTGCCTACAAACAAGAGACTCCTCCAAGCTTTAAGTGTTCATAAAGGCTTTAAACTAAAAACAAATGAAGAAAAGAGATAAAAGAAGCTGAAAGAGCAAAACGGAAAGAACGAGAGAACGGGAAACTGGTTTCGTTTCGCTCTCACTTTCTTGTTCTTTACGGATCATATATACAATATATTGACAAAGGTCACCGGTCACTCCTTCAAAAGAAAGTGAACGGATCCGCTGCGTTGTTAAGATGCGCGGTACAGCTGCAAACGGTATAAAATCAAGACTGCAGCTGACCGTGATCATATCGCACTGTGAGGTTGAATGAAAATGTCGGGGCGGGAGAGAACTGACTTTGAGAATAGAAAGATTGTTGGGTGTTATATTAGTGCGTTGTCCATAAGAGAAACCGAAAGGCGTTTAAACATACCCAAGTCAACTGTTTTGGACGTACTGAATAAGTGGAAGAAACATGGCGTGCCTGAAGCAGAAAAACTTACCGGCAGACCAAAGAAAATCAGTGGTAGAGGACGTCGAAGCCTTTGGAGAGTCGTTACAGCTAATTGACGCAGTACTGCACAAGACCTAAGTGTACAGGTGAGTACAAATGCTGGAATCTCGGTATGTACACGTACCATTCGCAGAGAACTTCATTTCATGGGTTACCGTGATCGTGCGGCCGCTCATAAGCCTTTCAACTTCTCTCGAAATGCTACTCGTCGTTTAACATCGTGTGAAGAACAATTATCGTGGACCGTAGATCCACGGAAACGGGTCCTATGGACTGATGAATCCAGATACACGATCCATCAGTCTGATGGCCGTGTGTGGGTTTGGCGGCAGCCGGGGAACGCTATTTACCACAGTGTACTCTTCCTACGGTCAAGGTTGGAGCTGGCAGTGTACTCGTGTCTGAGGGGGGTACGTGGTATGGTCCCAGCCTATTGGTTATCATGAACAAACCTGCTAACCGGCACGTCTACTTCGATATTCTGGACAATTATGCCCTACTAACTGTGTGACAATACTATGGAACCAAGCCTCGTTGGTACCAGCAGGATAATGCACGGAGCCATAAAGCAAGGACTGTTACGGCGTGGTTTGACGACGTATCGTGTGTGGACTGGCAAACACAGGGCCCTGATCATAATCCCATAGAGCGCCTATGGGGTGAATTAGAACGCCAAATAAAAAGTTTGGAACAAAGGCCTACTACTGAGCAACAATTAGCGGCAGCATTATGTGCTGAATGAAAGCGCATACCTATCGCTGTATTCCAAAACCTTGTCGATAGCATGTCTCGAAAGGTCAGTGCATGCATTAAGGCCAAAGGTTGGCGGACACCGTACTAATGTATGTCAATAAATACTATGTTGTGTTTCTCTTCTAAGTGTTATAACGAAGTGAATTTCTCCGTCATTTTTATCCGCACCAGGATTCGAACCCGGATCCCCTCATTCCGGAATAAGTTGCTCTACCAGTTGAGCTACGCGGACATTTTATTCTGATTCCTATCTACCTTTGTGCGTCCTTCGGGCAGGTACATCACATCTCCTGGTACGTTACATCATCTCCCCCTTATGTTTTTTTTTCTTTCTTTTTTTTTTTTTTTTGTTTTGCCGAAGTGCTGGAAAAGGGATTCTCTTATTTTTTCCTATCTCGCGGTGTGGAAATAACATCACACCATTGCGAGATTTTGAACGGTCGGGTCATCCGGATAGTTCGGGCGCCATTATAACGAAGTGAATTTCTCCGTCATTTTTATCCGCGCCAGGATTCGAACCCGGATCCCCTCATTCCGGAATAAGTTGCTCTACCAGTTGAGCTACGCGGACATTTTATTCTGATTCCTATCATCCTTTATGTCGTGTGCGTCCTTCGGGCAGGTACGTCACATCTCCTGGTACGTTACAGTGTCCGGTGACTTTTGTCTATATAGTGTATTTTGAATAGGTTGTCTTTCATTGAATATTAAGAAACTGCGCATTTTTGGAGGTATTGGGACATTATCTGTACATATGTTATACACTGAAGAGACAGCTGATGTTATGCAAATGTGGCGCTGTGGGCGGCTCTGTAAACGGAAACGACATGAGGTATGCAACGATCCGACAATATAAGGAGTGATGCGACGGGAATCAGTAAAAGTCGGAAGCAGTACCGATAAGACGAAGGATCTAAGCGCATTTGATCGTGGGCAAATTGTCGGGGCCCGACGAATGGGTCACTCCATCTCGGAAGTCCTGCAGGCACTGGGAATTTCACGAGCCACTGTGTCACGGGTTCACCGTGAGTACATCGAATCCGGTAAAACCATCCCTGCAAGGGCCAACTGCCGTGGACAAAAGCGTCTGGATGAGCGGGGTCATCGTCGGCTACCTCGCATTGTAACAGCGGATAGACGGGCCATAGTGCAAGAAATCACTCGACAATTTAACGCTGGTGCACAAAAACGTGTAAGCAGCCACACCATCCAAAACCATCTCCTCGCTATGGGGTACAGAAGCCATCGTCCCACGACGGTACCGCTGCTGACCGCACATTTCAGGGTTCAAAGATTAGCATGGGCGCCGGAACATTGCCACTGGACCCTAGACATGTGGAAATATGTTGCCTGGCCTGATGAGTCGAGATTCACATCCCACTGGAGACCTCATCCTGCAACAAGACAATACACCGTGTCAGCGCTCTCGAATTGTATCCGCATGGTTAGGTCAACACCCCACAGACGTGAGCTCGCTTCCTTGGCAAGCTAGGTCACCTGACCTCAGTCCCATCGAGCACATCTGGGATGCCATCGAGAGAGATGCTCGAGACTATGACCCCTCCATGAAATCTTCGTGAACTGTGGGAGCTTGTTCAGGGGTCGTGGATCCGTATGGCTTCCCAACGCTTCCGGTGACTTGTCGAGTTCATGCCGAGACGAATCGCCGCCGTCATCAAGGCGAAAGGTGGTGCTACACGTAACTAGACAGGTATCTCTAATTCAATTGCTCTTTAGTGTAGTAGTATATGTTCTATGCCAAAACTAAATGATTTCATTAATTATTATCTAAAAATGAAACAGCCGGTTATTAAAACTTGAGATTTTCTCTGGTTTTATCTATCAATAGTTATAACTGCTGCGCAGTTATATTTCAGGAAATTGCGTTTTCATAACCCTGATTTAAATTTGCTGTAATGTGGATAAACGATTAAAATTTTAGAGCCACTTTTCTTGCAATAAAAGCTTCACTTTAAATTTCCTCATAGCTCAACAATACTATTAACGCATTGATAGAATGTGTGCCAGTGAAAGATTATTATGCAAAGTACAAATATTTCTCAGACTTCAGTGCACATTCGTGACGTGCCAGTTCTCATGAGATTATTTCGCCAGCCATGAAATACAAAAATCTTGAATTTAATAGATAACCACTTTCATATGCGTTATTTAAAGAAATGTTGCGCTTTTGCATCCGGACATTTTCCTTTGGACCTCGAGTAAGCGATGAGAAGATGCTCGAGGTAAGCCATTAGAAGGTACTCGAGTAAGCCATGAGAAGGTGCTCGAGTAAGCCATGAGAAGGTGCTATATATAATTTCAAAGGTTTGGGAGGAATGCTGCTAATTAGGTTATATAATAATACTCTTTGAACTCTTGGGAGCAGAGACAAAATTTCCCTGCCCCCAGGACCGGGCCTTTAAGTATTTTGGTCTGCACTGAAAACTCGCAGCGGTTTTTTCAGAGCATTAAATCTGCTTTTTGAAGTCTGCTCAAGGAACTTCACTAGTTACCTCCCAGGAAGGTTCTAAAGTTGGCCGCTAGATGGCGCTGCTATGGTCATGCCCTGCAATTAGTTTCTTACACCCCAAAGGTGCAGTGGTTTGTACCTTGCAGTTCTCAGGCATGGTAAGTCGTTTTTATCTTTTGTTTGCTCATTCTTCTAATTTAACTTTTATTTTTTCCTGGAATTAATTTATTTGGGGCTGTTTTCACTCTTTGTAAGTTGGTTATTCACTTTGGCCATGGTTCAAATTTCCCGCGAAACTTTTAGGAGCATTTCGTGTCCCTTTGTAGATTTTACAAAAATTCATTTTAGTGATTCTGAGCCTTCCTGTGGGCTAAAAGATTAGTACAATATTTTGTAAATATGTGAACTTGTAACAGCAAAGCAACACCACACATGTAATCTCATCTTTTAACTGTATGTAAGCGTTTTTTTTATTTTTAGGAATAAGTGAATGTTTGTTTTTTATAAATTTGCACTAAACTTAATTTTAATGTTTTATTGCGTGTCTTGGGCATATAATTTGCTTCTCTGTGACTTGCTACTTAGCCTTGGTATGAAACTTTTATTTTTCTAAAGAATTCATTTTTTTATTTAAGAATTTTACTGTGGGCATTGGTCATTTACCTTTCCATTCTGAAACATGCAACTTGGTTATTTGGGTTCACTCTCGGGATTTGCAACTGCAAATTGCTCCTTGGGCAAATTTTGCTTCCTTTTTTCCTAAATTTGTTGCTTGCTTTCTCTTTCAATATTGTAATGTTGCTTTTCTTGTTTTTAATTTATTTTTGTATTTTATTTTATATTTTCTGGTGTTTCCTGTTTATCTTTTTATCTGGCAGGATTACGGTTTCAGTTTTTCTGTGAAAAGCTTAAAGATATCCTTTCAGTACCACTTCTTTGGTTGGATTTTCTTGATTTTTAATAATAATTAATAATCATTTCTTTCTTCTCAGCCTCTGACGCTTTGGAATTTCAAATTTGTTCTTGGTTTTTTGTGTTTTCCCTTTATATGATTTTGCTATATCATCATCATCATCATTGTCAACCATTATCAATCCACTGCTGGACGAAGGTCTCCCCAAGTGTCCTCCACAACGGTCTGTCTTGTGCCAGTCTCCTCCATGTCACTTCCGCATATTTTCGAATTTCATCCACCTATCTCCCATGTGGTCTTCTTCTGGGTCTTTTCTTGTCCCTTGGAATCCAATCTAAAATTTCGGCTGTCCATCGATGGTCTGTCCTTCTGGCAGTATGTCCAGCCCATTGCCATTTCAGGGATTTAACTCTGATCATGATGTCTTCCACTCTCGTCATTTTTCGGATCCACGAGTTCCTCTTCTTATCTCTCCTGGTTATACCAAGCATGCACCTCTCCATGCTGCTTTGAATTGTCTGCAGCCTTTGTATGTCTCTTTTAGTTAAGGTCCACGTCTCTGCATCATACGTAAGCAATGGAAGGCTGAATTGATCAAACACTTTTCTTTTAAGACATAATGGCATATTGCTCTTGAAAAGTATGCTGTTTCTTCCAAAAGCTCTCCAGGCAAGTTTTGTACGCCGATTAATTTCTTCATCAATGTGGCAATCCCTTAATATCTGCTGTCCAAGATAAACGTACGTGTCTGTTATCTCCAGTTTTTCTCCATCAATCGATAAATCTTCATTTCTTGTAAAAGCATTGAACATCACTTTTCTCTTCTGAAAGTTCATTTTTAATCCCACTTCTTTACTCTTGTCAGCACGTTCCTGGATCATACTCTGCAGCTCTGATGGGGTAGTTGCAAAAATGACTATGTCATCAGCATAACGAGGGTGGGTTAGATAATCTCCATTAATCTTTATCCCTTTGTTTTCCCAGTTCAGTGATTGAAAGACATTTTCCAATGTAGCATTAAAGAGCTTCGGAGATATGGTGTCACCTTGTCTCACTCCCTTTCCAATTTTTATGTGTGTTGTATTTTCAAACAGCCGAATCTTTGCACTTGCATTTTCATAAATGTTATTAATAATATTAATGTATGCATTTTTAATACCGCAGGATTTCAGAGCCATTGTAACTGCTGATGGTTTCACCGAATCAAAGGCTTTTTCATAATCGATAAAAGCCATTCACAATGGAAGTTCATATTCCCTCGCTCTTTCAATTAGTTCTCTCAGTACGTGGATATGATCTATTGTGCTGTAGCCACTCCTGAATGCAGCTTGTTCTCTCGGTTGAGCCATGTCCAGTGTTACCTTCAAGCGGTGTGAAAGAACTTTATTGAAGATTTTATAAACCACTGATAGGAGGCTGATAGGTCTGTAGTTCCTGAGATCCTCAATGTCACCTTTTTTATGTAGCAGGATCATTGCAGCGTTGTTCCAATCCTCAGGAATCTTCCCTTCATTAAGGCATCGAGTAAAAATTTGGGCGAGTACTGTTTCGATATCTTCACTTGCTTCCTGTATGATGTCTACAGTAATTACATCTTCTCCTGGAGCTTTCCCCCGTTTCATGTTCTTGATTGCATGTGCAACTTCTGCTGGGAGGACTGGAAGAACTCTGGTACTGGTACCTTTCATGATGTCTGGAGTACAGGTATCATCCCTTTGATATAATTAGAAGTAGAAATCTTTCACTCTTGTCAAAATTTCACCTCTATTTCTTGTTACAGAACCATCTTCTTTTCTCAGTGCCATAATCTGTTTTCTTCCCTTACTGAGATGTCCCTTTGCTATCTTTAGGCTTTGGTTGTTTTCAATTGCTTTCCTCACTAGCTCACAGTTGAATTTCCTTACATCTTCGATGATACTTTTTCGTACTGTCTTGCATAGCTCTATATATTCCACTTTGGAAGTCACATCTTCTTTAGTTGTCCTCATCTCTCTTCTTTTTTGCATCAACATTTTGGTTTTTCCTGATAATTTGTTCATATGCAACTTGTTCTTAGACCCAGCTAATTTTGTTGCTGTTTCCATAAGAGCTTTGGTTACTTTTCTGTTAACTTCAGAAATATCCACTTCTTCCGATGTTAGGCCTTCTAAAGCAGAGAATCTGTTCTTCAGTTCCAACTTGAAGGTATTATGGTGTTTTTTAAGGTTGGTTATGTCAATACATTTTGTTTGTCTTATGAGCTTGCCACGTTTGAGTTTAGTGTTGAGGTGCATCTTACATCTAATCAATCTATGGTCACTACCTGTGTTGAACTTGTTCAGCACACTGCAGTCTTGGATGACGAAGTTTTTTGTTAAACAAAATAAAATCAATTTCACTTGTCGTCCCAATTGGATGTCTCCATGTCCATTTCCTGTATGGCTTTTTCTTGAAAAAGGAGTTCAAGATGAAAAATCCTTCTGCCTCTGCAAACTCAACGAGAGTATTTCCACGCTGGTTTCTGTTCCCGTGACCGAATTTACCTACTGATGATTCATTCTGTTGCCGTTGTCCTATTTTTGCATTGAAATCTCCCATAATTATATTCAAGTGCTGCTTACCTTTATTATTTAGATGACGAATTTCCTCATAAAATTCTTCAATTTCGTCTTCAGGATGACTTGTGGTGGGTGCATAAGTTTGAATAATCAGAGCCTGGTATCTTCTCGAGAGTTGGATAACGAGTCGTGCAGCTCTGTCAGAGGAACTTTCAACTTCTACAACTTTATCCTTCAGTTTCTTGTTTATTATATATCCATCACCACTAGTTCTGCCAGTACCTGTCCCACGATAGTAGAAGAGATGTCCACTTTTCCGTTCAATGAGATCATCTCCTTTTCTCCTTACCTCACTTAGCCCGACGATGTCACACTTGATCCTTTTTAGTTCCTTTTCCAATTCAAGAAGCCTTGAATCAGAAGATAGGGAGCGTCCATTATACGTAGCCAAGGTCAGCATGAGATGGCAGCCTAGTCCGGTTCTCCGGGGATTCTTAGCACCCTCTGCCTTCATGTCGCACTGGCCGCTGCCTTGGCCAGGCACATTCCAGCTGCCGGAGACTGAGGGCCAAGATTTAAGTTGTACAGTCATTTTGTAGGTGTTTGTCCATAACTCACCACGCTGGCCAAGCGGGTTGGTGAGTGTAGGATAGCATTTCCTCTGATCCCGATGGTATAGTTATACCGCTATTGGTGGTCGTCAGAGCCCCTTTAGTGGGAACAGGATGCACCACGAGAAGTCGGGATTGACATTTGTCAAGGAGAGGCTGTGATGTTACGCATCACCTGACCTTACATCCCTTTGCTATATATATATATATATATATATATATATATATATATATTTCTTACGCGTTTTCCTATGACCCACCGGACCCCGGCATATCTAGATTAAGTAACAGCAGACCTTAATGGTAATCTCTGAGAAATATCACGAAAAACATGTTTTTATTGTGTCAGCTACTGTATAAGAACGTGTAGAATTTGAGAGATTCATTCCAAAGTGCTAAAAGCTTCATCTATCACATTTCGCACTGTCTTGAAACCTGTTTTGCCCCTCAATCAAGAATAGTTGTGCTTCGTTTACCTACTTGAAGCTGTAGCAAAGACCATAAGTTTTCGAAGAGTTTTCATTTTAATTGTGAAAACTAAATAACATTTGGAAAATTCTTAGTTAATTCCATTCTTCGGTGGATTTGAAAAATGATTGATATTACTTGAATTTCAGCGGTAGAACACTTTGTTTCCGTTTATGTTGTGAGAAAACATAGCATGGAAGCAAATGCTTTGTTCATTACACTATGATTATTCGATACAAAGAGTCAAGTTGGTTACTCACAAAAATAAAAGTTTTGTTACGAAAAATTTGTGGTAGAGAGATTTCTGAAATGTAGGGTATGGAAAACGTCAATTCCCCACTCACCTGTGTGAAGCCTTTCATGACTTGAATTGACAGCCAGAAAAGGTTGTACCAAAATCTCTCAGTTTGTTGTAGGTCTAATCTGCAGGAATATGAACACTTTGAAACTTTGTCTGTAACCGGTTATCGCCCCAGTCTTGAAAAAATCAATTTGGGATTTGTAAGCCAACCGCAATTCATTTTCATTGTTAATTCATAGAGATTTAAAAATGTCGGAACTCTTACATTATAATATGTAGGTGCGTGTGGCTTACGGGAAAAAATCAAACTTTATTAGTAAATATGCTTACCGTAATGTGAATAGACCGATGTGGTCCAAGTTGTCATACTGTTGTGTCTTGTGCCAACAGGCTCCGCATTGAATACTTTATCACTGATACAGGATTTTCTATTTGCAACACATAACTCTATCCAACATAATTACTCAAGTTCACAATAGTGTGTTTTCTTTACTTTTTCTGGGTAAAGAAAGCTTTAAGTATACAAAACGTTTACACAGTATACCCAGTACAGCAGTTTCATTTTATAATGAGTGTAAATGTACAGGGGTAGGGCAGAATAATGTGAACATCTAGGACCGCCTGACTTCTCCTTAGAATGGACGCCTAGAAATCCTGGATGGTGGTTAGTGGGATGTTACACCATTCTTCATGCAGATGCTGATCCAGGTCATTGACAGATTCAGGAGGAGGATAACGGGATATTACTCTGTTTTCCGACACAGAGCACAGTGGCTCGATGATGTTTAAGTCTGGTGATTGGGGACGCCAAGGAAGGTGTGAAATTTCGTCCTCATGTTCCTCAAACCATGACTGGGCATTCCAAACTTTGTGAATTGTGCGTTATTATCTTGGCAAATGGCACTGCCCGCAGGAAACAATGCGTAAGCCATTGGATGGACTTGGTCGGCCAAATTCGTTTCACACGCCCTCCCTTTCAAGGTCATCAGCGGATCTGTTGAAAATCAGGATATGACCTCCCAGAGCATGACAGAACCACCACCATGCTGCACTGTTGGGAGGAGACAGTGTGGGTTGTACGCTTCTGGCGGTCTTCTCCGCACGTAAACACTTCCTGCGGTGGAAAAAAGCGTGAATGTGTATTCGTCGGACAACATTACACGCATCCATGCATCAGCAATTCACGATGTATGCTCCTGGCACCACTGCCCCTCAACCATTCACCCGGGTCACCACAGATTTTGCAATAGCAGATCTGCCATGAATAACTTGTTTATGCTGTTCCGTGCGCATTGTTTTCGTTGATACTGGGGTCTGGAGATACAGATTGAGCTTCGCTCTAATTTTTGGCGCCGCGGTCTTATTACAGGTAACAATCCTCTTAAATGCTCCCCTATCCCTATCAGTCTATGTCGTTTTCCGGCTGCTCTTGTGTTTCGCAGACGAGGTTTCGCCACGAACGCAGTATGCTGTCATGACGCGAGACACAGTAGTTGTCGATACCATCACCACCCTGGCGACTGTCGTCACGAAGGCACCAAATAGCCGGCGACCAACAATTAACCCCCTTTCGAAGTCTGTTAAGATGCTCGTTTCGTCGTCACCCCTGAAATAAATTTTGCAATTTCTTTTTAGATTCTAAACAAAGCTATTACTACCAAAAAGTGGTTGATTCCTTTGCGTATTGCGAAGTACGCAACTGCATTAAAAGTCACGTCTGTGAGCCTGGTGTGCCCATTTATTCTGCCCAACCCCTGCATGCCTTAACGAGTACATAATCTCCTGCTCTGATGGATGTTGTGATTCATTATTGTACTTATTTTGTGTGTTTGCAAAGTGTTAGTGACGCGGTAACACGTGCTCTGTATGCCGTAATCAAATCGACCAACATATTAAAAAATATTGAGAAGCAACTGATACAAACTGCTGTTAATAGAAATTGCAACACCAAGAAAGAAGCAAGCAATCACAATGAAATTTATGAGAGTGATTAGTTGTGATACAAGCTGCAAACGATCACAATTACACACTGATTCGTGATGAGGAAGGCCAAAAAATTAGTAATAAGTAAATCCACCATGGGCGGTGATAACCAATCCCACATTCCGTGGGATCGAATGAAACAGAGTTTGGATGGTCGTCTGCGGTATTGCATTCCATTCTGATTTGACATGCATGCACAGTTCGTTAGTTGTGACATCGCGCAACGACTGGCCTTGAGAGCCAGTCGTTGCGCGATTACACTCCAGACGTTCTCTATAGGCGACAAATCTGCCGAGCGAGCAGGTCAGGGAAGATGAACGACTTGATGCGCACAGAGTACGTCTTGGACAGTACGAGTAACATGGGGTTGGGCATTGCTATGTTGGAAGACGGCTCCAGGATTCGTCTGAAGGAAGGGTAGAAGCTCAGCTTCCAACACTTCCGTGATGTAGCGTTGGCTATTCAATGTGCGTGTGGTGCGTAGTGGGCGAGTGCGTGAATGGAACACAATAGCGCCCCAGACCATCACACTCTACGTGGAACTAATATGGCGCTGCACAATGCAGCCTTCCAGATGCCGTTCACAATGGTATCTGAGAACAAAGATTCGCCCGTCGTGATGCATTAGATTGAGTCTGGACTCGTTCGAGAACACAATATACTCCCATTCAGCACTCCTGTTTCGACGTTCCCGGCATCACTGCAATCGCTGACACCTTTGATTTAGAGTCAAGGGAAGTTATTGGAATGCGAGCAATGAGGCTTCTCTACAGCAATTGGTGACGAACAGTGCTTGCAGGCTTTGAACGATGTGCGACCATCCTCCATTACTGCTCAAGTGTCATGGATGGTGTTTCGCGCGGTGTTACTGCCATACAGTTCAAGTATATGTCCTGCCGCTCAGACGTGCGATTTCGAGCTCCGTACTCTGTAATTGAATGAGTAGAACCTTCTCCTGTTCATTGACGCCATGGACGCATAAAGGTATTTGCATTGCGCCTAATGCTTGCAGCAATATCATGGTATGATAAACCACGTTCTCTGAGTCCGACGATTCTAGCACTTTCAATCTCCGTCAAGTGTTCGTATGGTTGTCTCGTACTCCTAGGCGACATGTTTACATGGTAAAAACTGCGTAAGGTCGAGTTTAGCGATAACAGGTTTAAAAACCTGCTCTGTGTAGGCCTTCTTTAGTACCCCTTGTGTAAAGTTTCCGATGGAGTTGCGCGCGCCTCACATTTGCATGTGCGCTGGAATTGTAGTTATTTGCATCTTCTATGGTGTCCTGTTCACCCCGCAAATTTCGTGAAAATCCGAGCATTTCTTCATGGTGTTGCAATTTCTATTAACAGCAGTGTACATCCCTCTTTGCAATCAGGGATATTGAGAGCATGGTGTAGTGTACCACTGTGGTACCCTATATGGCACTGGTCTCCAGCGGAAGAAGTTTCGGGACCTCTGTAATGTCCCCAAAGTGCCAGAAGAAACATCAGAGTTTTGCTATACACTGTAAGCTGGTAAAGACAGGCTGTTTTTAGTACTTTGTGAATTACACCACCGTTTCGACCTAGTCCGCAACTCCTCCCGAGACGGCAGTCGAGGATCCGTGAATCGATATTTATCCCTACGACATCATGTAGGGTTTGAATCCACAGGGTTTAAATCCGCGAAACGTGGGCACCACTGGAAGGTTATAAACCCAGACGAGCGTTCCCCGAGCTATGCCTGAGCGGTGGCTACCTGATAGGATGGCATATTGTCATGCTGAATTAGACCATCGGCCGCACGATGTGCAAAGACCGTAAAAGCCTGAAGTTGATCAACCAGCATATGCTGCTAGCTCAGAGGTTAAGAACCTCTCCAGGCCATAAAAGGCCTAATGTATTCCATCAGAAGGCTCACTAAACTCTTACAGAATCACCACTACTTTGAACAAAGTCGACCTGGCACTACCAGGCTATGGCCTAATGTTTTAGACCCCCCTTACAAGTTCGCCCGTCACCTCGGTACAGCTGAAAGCGTTCATCTGATTGTACGATGCGGCGCTACTCTTCAAAGGTTCAGTTTTGGTATTCCCGGCACCACGCGAAGCGTAATGCCCAATGACGAGCTGACGAACGTGGCTCATGAGTAGGACGCAGGATCCCGTAGCCTGGTTATGAAGCATGTGCCGTACCGTCTACTCGTTGATGCTTCTTTGGCTTCCGACATTTAAACTGGGTGTGATTTGCGCTGTCGTTTCCAAGCGGTCGGTCTATACGATCCCGGGCAGTCTAGGTCAACCCCAGTTTTCAATAGCGTGTGGTTGACTGCCGCTTGCTCTTCCAGCGCTGGGTCGTCAGTAGATGGTATACTCGCGGTACACCCTTGATATGGTTGCCTTCGAGGAACCAAGGGTTCTTACCACTTGGGCGATAGAATGACCCATATGTCTTGAGCCACAATGCGCCCACGATCAAAGTCGATTAAATCTCCAAATTTACACATGTTCTTCGATTGCGATACAGTGTTGGGAAGTTTTTTTCAAATGTAGAGGATTTTAGGAAGAGAGTGTCTCACCCTAGATCTTAAACAACCCTTAGAAATAGGAAGCTAAGAGATTTGGGCTAGAGTGCCCGATAGGAAAGTGACACGGAAGCGAGGTACAAAGGGTGAGGAAGACGCCCTTATTTATTACCGGGGGGCCAGTACCCGGTGTCCGGCGGCTTAACGTGCCCATCCAACGCACGGCGGATATTTAGTGGGTCGAGCGTTCGTACCTGCCTGGGATTGAACCTGAGGCCCTTTCCGTGGCAGTCACGAACGTTGCTGTCCGCCTCTTTGTAGCGTGCTTTCGGTTTGAGTCTGTTCCACTGTGCGCGGAGGATGCCCATGTTAACTGCCCATCACCCCTATATCTAATGCTTTATATACTAAGTGTATGTATAACCTACTAAGTGTATGTATATCACTCAACAAGCTTGTTTCTGACAACCTAAATATTTTTAAATAATGGTTATTATGGTACAATATTATTTTCTGAAACTGAATTAAATCAGTTTAAATCAACAATTTTTATTTTGCATCTCTATTTCCATTGATAGAATTGGTTGCCTAGGTTTCTTCATGCCTAAATTATCCCTGAGTTTGAATTACAGTATTTTTGTATTTACTTCAGCAGTTTTAAAATTCAGCATCACTTCGTACTAAGATCAAGTACAAATGTACATTTATATTTCATCATGGCATCATGGCATCATGGCATAAGTGTTTTCTGTGCTGCACTGAAATCTAATGTTTTTGCTAATAACTACACTGGGGAACAAATTCTTTCTTATTTTCTGTTGCATGAGATTTTTCAACTGATTCTAAGTATTTTTTCAACGCTAATATCAAATTTGAAATCGGTTTTCCTCTACATGCTCTAGTTTTCATGCAATTTGAAACTGGTGATTTTCGCAAAAAAAGGACTAGAGATAGCTTAAGAACTATACCTACATTAACCATAACCTTAGACTAATTAGACTAACTTTTTTACAAATATCAATATTCTTTATCTTTATTGTTTATTGTTAATTTTGGATTCTAGAGATCTATCTGATTTACACAAAAATAACACCTGTTTTTCTTTGTTTCAGATCTGATCATGGCTCCTTCAAGTAGACATAAATATGTAAATAATTCTGATGCATTCTATTTTGTATGTGGCTGCTACACACTTCTTCGTCAAAGGCGCAGTATAAATTCGTTTGTGAGGCCTGCCTATAAAGCCTTTTTTAAAGTTCCCCTTGGAGACCAAGACAAGAAATGGGATCCTCATATTGCGTGTCATAATTGTGAGGAAATGCTTCGTGAATGGACAAAAGGAAAACGAAACGGTCTATCTTTTGGAGTTCCCATGGTTTGGCGAGAACCCAAGGTCCACATAACAGACTGTCATTTTTGCATGGTTAACACGAAGGGTATAGACACGAAAAACGGGTATAAGATTTCGTATCCCAGTTTCCCTCAGCAATTCGACTTACACCGCACTCTGAGGAACTCCCGGTTCCAGCTTTTAATGGTTTTGCGTCATCTAAGGATGAAGGCAGTGAAATAACAGTCTGTTATGTGCTTTTTGGTTTCAGGAACAGCACGAAAGTTGTGATAAGGAGCATCAAGAAATAATTTCAGAATCCGAAGACTCCTCATCTGATACTAAACAGTCCTTTGTGTCGACCTCTCAGTAGTTTATCCAAATGGAACTGAATGACTTAGTGCGTGATTTGGGGCTCACCAAGAAAGCAGCTGAGGTATTAGCCTCCAGGCTGCAAGAAAAAAACCTACTTGACCGCTCTGAAAAAGTTTCTTATTTCCGAAAACTGGACCAGATTTTTTGGACCTTTTTTCAGATGACAAGCAGTTTGTTTACTGCCACGATAGCCCAGGTCTTCTTAGGCAATTAGGTGTGTTACCTCGTATAGTCCAACAGAATGGCGAATATTTCTGGACAGCACAAAGCACAGCCTCAACTGTGTTATCTCTTGCACAATGGCAATGTTTATGGAGCGGCTCCAGTTAGTCAGTCAGTGCATTTGCGAGAAGAACATAATGACATAAAAATGGTCATTGACTTACTCAAATATCACGAGCACAACTGGATCATTTGTGTCGACCTGAAAATGGTCAACGTCCTCTATGATCAACAGAAAAGCTTCACGAAGTTTCCAAGCTATCTCTTCATGTGGGACAGCCGAGCTCGAGGAAAACACTGGACCCAGAAAGAATGGCCCTCCGCGAAACTCTAGAAACAAGAATGCCAAACACTGTGAATAACCCAATCGTCAGCTGAGAGAATATTATCCCCCCCCTCTATGTCAAGATCGTATTGATGAAACAGTTCGTGAAGGCATTAAATACTGGTGGTGAATGTTTTCAACATATAGTTTCTGCTTTTCCTTCTTTGTCTTTCGAGAAGACCAAAGCAGGTGTGTTCGAAGGATCCTCAAATTCGTGCCCCTGCACGTGATGAAGAATTTATCAGGAAGATGAATGACAAGGAGAAAGTAGCATAGCTGTCTTTTGTGGCAGTTATACAAAACTTTCTTGGTAACAAAAAGGCAGACAACTATGAGGACCTCCTTAATAAACTAACGTGCAAAACTTAAGGACCATTCGTTTTTTTCGCCGTAGCTTCTCAATGAAGCAGTCTGGATAGATGAATATCATGCCACAATTACTTCAGTATGTCCCAAACGGGGGAATGAACAAACACATGTGAAAAAATGAATACAAGACTTTACTAAGAAATGACCGTAAAGCAGTACACACCATGATACAGGACCGTCGTTTCCACAGATGGATTACAGCAAAGAGGTGGTCGTCAGTAAGGAACATGATGTCCCCTAACAGCAATAGCTGCGTTGCAGCGTCCGGCCACACTTAACACTAGGCTGTCGATGAGTTCTTGGGGCAACTTTACCCATTGCTCTCGTAGTGCACGTTTCAACTGATGAACATTTTCCAGCGGATGTGGGCGTGACGCAAGGCGTCTCTCCAGGGCGTCCCATACATGTTCTATTGGATTTAAATCCATGGAGTACGCAGGCCAATCCATACTAGTGATATCCTCACTTTCCAATAGCTCATCGACGACTGCACGTGTACGGTGGGGTGGTCTCCCGTTGTCGTCCATAAACTCGAACTCGGAACCAATGGCACCCCGGAATAAACGTAATGGGGCAGGAGCACCTCCTTGAAGCAGCGGTTTGCGGTTACGGAACCTCCTTCGAAAATGTGGAGCTCAGTACGACAATTCAGCGTAATGCCTCCCCAGACGAGTACACCAACAACGCTATACCGATCTCTTTCGGTAATGTTAGCCAGTTGATAACGTGTTCCCACCTCTCTCCAGATCAGCTGATGTTCAGAATCGCTCGTGGTACTGAAACGACACTCATCCGTAAAGAGTACCGTACC
This sequence comes from Macrothele yani, assembly GCA_039090855.1. Taxonomy (NCBI): domain Eukaryota; kingdom Metazoa; phylum Arthropoda; class Arachnida; order Araneae; family Macrothelidae; genus Macrothele; species Macrothele yani. The sequence goes on from CM076994.1 coordinate 81,260,783, forward strand.
CCATTGCTCTATGGTCCAATCCTTGTGGTACTTACACCATTGTAATCGATGTCTCCGATGGGTAGGCTTTAATGGGATGCAACGTTCAGGTCGTCGAGGAAATTGTCAACCGTTATGTCTGGCAACGGTAAACCGCGATACGGCGTGTCCCGTGGTTATCTGCAGTTGATTCACGATATTGCCCGCTGTCTGGCGTCTATCACGTTTGGCCTGTAGGACTATATATCGGTCATCTCTTGCTGTTGTTTTCCGTGGCCGACAGCCACCGACCTTTCTAACAGCTGTTTCTGTCGTTTGGAAGGTCTTCCACACATGTGAAACAACGCTATGGGTCACGCTGAACTCGTAGGCGACACTCGTTACAGTTCGCCCCTCCTCCAGCTTTCCGATTTTTATTAGACCTCGCGTAGAGTCATCTAAACATCTCCACGTGAACGTTTTCTTGTCTGCGATACACTAAAAAACCACTCGAACCTTTTTACAGCGCCGCACACTTTCGTCTTCCCTTTTCTGCCTTGCTGCGAGATGCTGATAATATCAATTTCAGCGCTGTCGTGTAACCTGCGATAGCACATTTCTGAAATTCATCGTCTTTCTACTGATCCGCTTGCGTCATGCAAATCGACTCAAGCTTCTGTGCTTCACTGTGCAGCTATAATCTACGGCACTAGCATCCATTCTTAAGTTTGGCACGCCAGTGTAAAATGCTGTTGGCTTTTCGCCATCTTGGGTGCAACATAAGTGTCAAGCTCCATTTCCTGAAGAGCCACCTTGAGCAATTCCACGAGAACCTTGGGGGCTATTAGTGATGAACAGGGAGAACGCTTCATTCAGGACCTCATGACGATGCAACAGCGTTATCAAGGGCGATGGGACAAAAATATGATGGTAGACTACTGCTGGAGCATCAAACGAGATTGCCCTGAAAAAGTCCACAAACGCAACAGCTACAAGCTCAAATTTCTGCCTGAATAGGACATATTTGAACTTTGATCCCATCCTTTTCAGATGTTCTAAATCACCTATCATCTTTATGTCGAAATGTATGTTAATTTAAAATGAAAGCATTAGTGCATACTCATATTTCACTATAATGGATAAATGTTTTAGATCTGACAAGTGGCGATACATATTTTACTCCACACAATTGTTTTTTTTTGCCTTTTTTCAAACTTTAATGCATATTGTGATGCACCTACACGTTTTTGTGAATACATAAAGAATATCTTTTCCAAGAAGGTTGTTTAAGACTAATTATATGACTACGTGACCATAAATTCCTTAGATAGATCATGTCATCATGCGAAAGGCGTCAAAATTTCGCGAAAAATGAAAATGTTGAATTGCAGAAAATCTAGAGCTTACAGAGAAAAACTAACTTCAGATTTAAATTCAGCACACTCAAATTAGGCAAGAACAAGTGCTGGTATCAATGCAACAAAAACTTTGTTCCTCGGTGTTATCAGTAAGTCGTACATGGTGTGGAAAACGTAGAATAGCTTTTTTTTTTTTTTCTTTCTTTTTTTGCAAACAATGCATTGGAGTTATGAAGCCTTGTTACACGCAGCTCTTTAATGTCGTAGAGTCTTCCAAATTAGAATATTTTCCGTCCAACATCATACTCATCATACCCGATTATTCTATGCCTTTATCTTTGTTGATTATCTGTTTTGGCCGTTTCGATATACGAGTAGCCAGAGGAACGGATTTTTGGATAATCGTCCCAGTTTGGCCGCTGAAATCGAGTTCCGGGCCAGAAGTTGGAGGTCAGGGTCTACTATAGCGTTGGGTTTGTACACTAACTGGAACCAGCGACCCCCGCATTGTGAGTGGGAGACTCTTTAGAGCCTTAGACACTCATAGGGAAGTAAAAGTACTAAAATATACTGGTATCACTGCTCTTCCCAGTTTTTTCATCACAGATGGTGAAACAATAAGCTTTGTAACATAATTTGTTTCTGATTGACATATTGCATTGCTGTGGACGCTTTTCGAAGCACGTAAATAAATTGCTAAAATTTTACCTGCTTTAATATTAGTTTTCATAGGTAGCAACACTTTACTCCCCTCTTACACCATTTCATGCATCTTGCATGTCTTGTTTACCTGCAGGGGAAAAAAATGTTGTGTGAATTTTGTGGCTTAAGTCACTTTGTTCTCATAAACAAAGATGGAAAGGACAGCGATTTTCAATTGAAGCCAAATAAGGCAGAGCTTGTTAAGAATTCAAAGATTTATTCTTAATACTCTTTTTTCTAAAATGTTCGCTTTTATGCCACATAGAGATTTATCTTTTATGTGTATGCATGTTCTGGAATTTTCATAACAGAGGAATATATGAATTATAAAGTGTTTGCAAAGGCATTTGGACTTGCTCTGGAGTTTTACTCAGGTTTTAATTATTTTCAAACTTAGAAATGAACTCCCAAAGAAAAGCGGCAAGTTAGCGATCTGAATTGTAATATTTATCAAGCAAATAATAACGACTACCAATAAATACTTTCCAAAAATACCCTGGAAGCCTGTTTTGGTTGAATAGCTGAAAATATATTCTATTCTTATGCTGAATTTGAATATTTGGTGTTTGATTCGCTGTTTCAAGCTAAACAAAGAGTCTTTGTATTATTTTCATAAATATTCATGACTGACTAAAACAAAGATTAGAATGTGATTGAGGAAACTTTAACACTAAAGAATTTGGAATATATTTCGTGACATCTCTTAATGTTTTTTCACAACATTTGATACGGAAGGATATTGGGCAAATACTTGGAAATTACAGTTCTTAAAAATCCCTTTCGTGAGTATTCTGATTTGCAAAGGTTGTTGGTTTGCAAAATAGGATAACCTTATTTACACGATGCCGCTGATTTTAATATTTCATTAAAAATACACTTCTTAGAACATCATATATCGGATTGCATAGGTGCTGTACAATTTGGAAAAATGGGACAGAAAAACCTTGAAGCATGTTATTTTTTCCAGAATTAAACAGAAATACAAATGATTTTTATCTCGTTCACCTTGAAGACAAAAAATCAAAGATCTCGTAAAATGCATGTTTAAAAAATAAGTTTACGTTACTAATAGTTAATATAGGTTATGTCCTAAATAAAACAAGTTGAAAGCATCATCAAACGCAAATTATTCAATATGAGAGTTGTGCCCAGTGCTGCAGAGAGTCATGTGGGATATTTGATTATGCATGGGAAAAAAATGTTGTCTGTAGAACGTAATTCGCACCGGCCTTTGCCAATCTGACAAGAACATCCCACTTTAAATACCGCCTCTTGCTAAAATCTCGCTAAATGTACAAGTCTAAATGTAATGAATAAAAAATGCACTACAGCCACTGAAGCCTAAAGATCTTAAAAAAATCTTAGCTGAAATGATTCTGGGAAAGTCAATTGTTAATCACTATGGTAATTACAGCAAAGAACACATGAAATTAATTCGTAACGAAAGACGCTATTTACAAAGAGATAGAGAAAAAGAAATTAAGCTACGGTTCTTTGCGCAAGACAGAAAGGAAGTTGCTCAGATATATCTTATGGAGGAAGTGCAAATCTGACACTCATTTACACTGATGTCCATAAATCAAGGGGCAATTATATTTTTAGAGAAATAAAAATCTTACAGGATGATGATGATAAGTATGTCAATATGACATACAGACAGACAGAAATGTATACGCATAAAGAAGCAGACGTTTGTGAATGTACAGGTAATATAGGTTACATGAACAAAATGTACCATTTTTGGTCCTTGGCAAAACGGAAGAAAAACGGCCATAACACGAGGAATACTGTCCCGTGTCAAAGTTTAATAGGTGAAATGTCCACTATTCATTGCAATGCACACATGACATCGGTTCCACATGCTCTTGCAAAGATTATCTAGCAAATCTTGAGGTAGGTTACGCCACTTCTGTTTCAGCACCATAACCAGGTCATTTTTCGTACGCGGTGAGGGATTGCATTCCGTCGTGCGCCTCCCAAGAGAATCCCATACATGCTCTATGGAACTCAGATCAGGGGAGTAAGGAGGCCATTCCATGTGGTTTATTCCTTTGCTGTTGAGCAGGTTATCAAGACAGGCAGAACGATGACAACGGGCATTGTACTCCATAAAGATGAAGGAATTTCCAACAGCACCACGAAAATTGCGTACATGAGGAACGATAACATCCTGACAGTAACGCTCAGCACTCATGATTCCACTTTGCAACACGTAACATTTTGTACGTCCATTCGTAATGATGCTGGCCCAGACCCACCACCTGAGTAATGGTCAACTTCCACAATGTTTATGGAAGAACAGGCAGTGCGTTGTTCACGCCACATGAATTGGCGAATCGAATCGGACGACAAACAAAATCTACTTTAGTCCGAGAACAGGACATTGGCCCACAAACGAAATCTACTTTCGTCCGAGAACAGGACATTCAGTCCAGTTGGCGTGTTCACGACACCATCGATACCTCTGTGCTTTGTGTGATGTGGTCAAAGGTACACATCGTACTGGTTTGCGAGCGTACAAACCAACACCTTTCAATTGCCTTGACACAGTCTGGGACGATATTGCGGTCCCCATGCTTGCTAAAGCTCTCGTTTTTACCTGCCAGCAGTTATGCGGCGACATGCGTTCGCCGTTGCAGTTATATGACCATTATCAGCAGGGGCTGGTTTGAGCGGTCGACCACTGCTGTACTGTCTGGTAGCTTTTCTATATTTGAAAAATAGTTTCCACAGCCGTGTGACTATGCTTTTACCAACTCTGAACTCATGTCTACATCTCGCGTTGAACGTTCTGCTTCCAATTGCCCCACCATTATTCCACGGTTAAAATAATCGAGATGTGTTTTTCGTGATCTTGTGCCATTCGCCATAAGAAAAAAAAATCCAACTACAACTAGTAAGCAATAGTTTAACACATGTAAAGATAACTTTACCGCTTCAGCTATTTTCACTGTTTAGCAATCGCGTGCTATCAAGTGTTTCCACATATCTAAATTATGGGCAGCTAATCGGTGGTATCAGCCTCTTACGTCGGTTGCTACCGTCAGCGATTTTCCGCCAATAAAAAACTACTTCAACGTCCGTAAATTTCCATATTGCCTCTGCCCTTAATTTATGGACAGCAGTGTTTTACGTTTCATGGGCTGTTTCGGAAATGCGTAAAGATTAAATCATAATTTCTTATTACAAAGTTTAGAAAGAACAGGCTAAAGTTGAATTCACGTCTTTCATGATTATACATTCCACAGCGATGGATCTCTGATAAACATGTTAGAGCATACTAAGATATATAGTATTTCCCTTTGCTTGAATCTGCTTTTTTCTTTGCTCAACAATTATTGTTTTGATTTCAGAAAATTTCTTCTTTAGACCAGATCCACAGACTAAAATAATAGAGTTTTGAAATCTAGGAAAGCTCTAAAGGCTGATGCCGAAAGTTATCAGTGTCTGCAAAAGGCAATGGAATGATATCGCGTACATCTCTCCTAACTGGGACCAATGCCTTGAGAAAGGAAGAAAATGTGCACAAAAATCAAAAACATAAAAAGGAAATAAAAACAAATTGAATTCTAACAAAATAGTCCTTTGCCTACAGCGCGAGCCTAATAGCATATTAAACTGTCACGAAGACAGGAAAAGGTATAAATGCTGATGGAATACAGTTAAAACAAGAAAGACGACACCGAATTTTCTGGTTTAATGAGCACGTCTTTTGAATCCGTTAATCTGACGCGAACTAAATTTATGCTAACTATTCAAAGTCAATGGGGCCGGTACGTAAAGCAGCAGCATCTGACAGAAGAAAGATATTTTTCCAGGGGATTATTAATCCCACAGCCATTGCTGTAAACGGAATCCAGAACTTACGTCCTCTAGTTGCAGACTTGGGCGATAAGAAAAATTTGAAATTATATGAGGAACATTTCGCAGCGGAAACGCTCTCCAATAAAAAAAATTCAATTCGGACTCTTGCATGCAGTAATATCGACAAATATAAGATATGCATCTACGCCCCTGGCGGGAAAAACATGCATTATTTTAAGAATAAAGTATTCTCAAAAATGTTTTCGATGAAACCCGCATTAGTTTTGGAAATAATTTTTTCAGTCGAGTTTTCAGGAGCGCAGATTTTGCTGCAAATACATCAAAAGCAGAAATTAACACTTACGGTCCTGGTGGCCAAACCATTCTTTACCAAATATTAGAAATTGTATGAAAAACGTTTCCCATCAGGAGCTGTATATGATGCAGGAAGAATTTTTCAAATCGGAAATTTAGAAAAAGAAATATCGGGGAAAACGCAATTTATTTAACGCCCCCTAGCGGAAAGTCCATGAATTACTTGAAAATTTTGAAATTATATGAAAAACATTTCACACCAGAAATGCTATCCAAGAAAGAAGGAATTTTCAAAGCGGTCTCTTAGGAGAAGAGATATTGTCAAAAATAAGATATAAATCTAAGCCCCCTGGCGGAGAAACCATACATTATTTTAAGAAGAAAATATTCCGAAATGGTTTATCGATTTAAGTAGTATCGGACCACAAACGAATTTTTTTCAATCGGATTTTAGAAGCTCAGATTTTGCTGAAAATACATCAGAAGCGGAAATTAAGACCTACGCCCCCCCCCCTAGTGGCACCCTCTAGGGAGCGTAAGTCTTAATTTTCAAATAAACCATTTTTTTTGCCAAAAATCAGAAATTATTTGCAAAATATTTCCATGGTGAGCTGTATCCAGTGCAGGAACAATTTTTCAAATCAGAATTTTAGAAGCAGAGCTATTGGGGGAAACGCAAAACATCTTTACAGCCTCTAGCGGAATGTCTATGATTTAATTGAAAATTTTGAAATTATATGAAAACCATATTGCACCAGAAACGCTATCCAACTAAGAAGGAATTTCTTAAATCGGACTCTTATAAGTAGAGATATTAACAAAAATAAGATAAACACTACGCTCCTGGCAGAGAACCTCGAGCGGAATGTCATTGCTGGGGGCTAAGCTCTTAGGTTTTGCTGCCGACCGTGCGCTTAGCTTCAGTGCGAACGTGAGACAGCTTACGATTTCGTGTTTGAAAATTTAGATCATATCAAAGGCACGCTCGGGCTTGTTCTGAGGGAAATCATGGTGCTATTGCTCCTTATCTACCATTCTGCTATTCAGTCGATACTGAGTCATGCACCACTGTGTGGTGCATGACTCAGGCCTTTGGACACGAGACACCACCAAGGTTTGCTTTGGGAAAGGGAGACGACATTTGTACTTTGTAAACAATCAAACTAACAGAACCTAGAGTTACGTCGACTGAAACTGTCGCTTTACTTTTATTTGTAGTTACAACCGATTACAAATTATTATGATATTTTTAAGAAATTTGTATCTATTTCTTTATGTTCCAAAAAGTCAGAACTCTCCATTCAGCGGGATTGTTTCTGCTTCTCTCAGCAGTGGCAAAAATTCTGCATCTGTTTCACGAGGACTCCTGGCATTTAAGGTCAAGTACTTACGCAGCGACAATTAATTTTTACAAATTACTCGTGGGTACGTTGTTTTTGATAATTATTTGCTTCACACTTAACTATACCTCAAACTTGTTTCGTTTTCAGGCGCCTATTTGATCATAACTTTCAATCTACGACATTTTAAGTCACGAGCAGATACCCTGTTGTGTGTTGATTCAACGTGGTAATACAAGAAAAGGTTTGAGGTAGAATTGCTTACCTCTTTTTAATAGTCCTTTTTTTAATTATTCACCTTTACCTTAGGAAGATATTTTTAATGTTCAATTATCATTTTGATGGTCTCAGAGCTTCCTTCGCTAGGAATATCTTAAATGAAGGTTGTTGCTCTTTTTCTACTCTTGGCATTTGGCCATCAATGAAGATTAAAAATTCCTATTTTAGGGGATACGCTACTTCGAAGATAAAGAAGCTGTGCAAAAAGCGATAAGCAATTCTACCTTATAAAATTTGCCGACATTTCAATTCTGCAACAAAATTTAGTGCGTCAAGTCTTAAATTTGAAAAAAAACCAAACCCCGCTGTCTTTAAAACCTAATCACAAGTGACTTAAAAAATATAACGGTCTATACATAAACGCGGTAGCATGCCAGAAAGTATTTCTTGACGCCACATCATAGAATATTTATATTAATTCCAAATATGATTTCAGTGTAGATATTCTTTTTCAGGCATTTGTGGCCTATTTCGTTGAATATTGGCAAAGCACATTGGGACGGTTTATAATTGAATTTATTTATTAAATTTATTGGGCAACGACCATTAGCATTTTTCTCCTTTTTTTTTTAATTGAACAACTCTTTAAGCAACTGAGAGGTGTCGCCATTCCCAAATTTAGAGCTGGTGATTCCATGGATGGAGAGAACCAAGACCGCATCAGGACGAACACAGCCCTCACGACTGACGTGCAATTTATATTCAGGCCTAACGGTTTAAAAATGGATGCTCGCGGTTTGACTATTTGGCTATTGAGCGACAGTGGGTAGTTCCGGAGAGCATCTTACTGCATAAAGAAACACAGAAATCAGGTCGCCTGAACTTTTTACCGAAAGGGATATGACCGTTGACCTAGTGACCAAGAGCAGTTTGAATATTTCGAACAGTTTTCTTTGACGTAATAACTAATGATAAATGAAAACATATTATCCGTACGCTGCCTATCGCGGAATTCATCCTTAGAATCAGAGGTAGCTAAAAGCAGAAACTCTTTTGTTTCGTTATGCTGCAGATTTCTGCAAGGCTCCTTTCAGCAAAGCTGTTATTGCCTGTCTCTCAGAAACATGTGCATTCTATCGAAGGAAGATTCTCTACATTTCTGCGTTCCCTACGCGTCAGGGGCTTGTTAGGTTGATCGATCGGAAAGACCAGAAATTCCCGTTGATTTATTGGCAACTGCGTGACTATCTCCCCTATTCTGCAAACCCCGAGCGCTGCATAAAACATTCAACTCCTCCTTCTGGGATACTTTATCATCCTCTTCCCTTCGGTCATGCAATCATATTTCAAGCTGCTGCGTCGGGAAAGAGCAATTCCTTTGTGCATTGTCCTCAACTTTTGCGATAGAGTTTACCTTGTTTTACTTATATTTCTTATAAATATATACTCAGACAACTTAGTTAATCGGTCCTGATACTCTCACTGACACTTTTGGCGATGATGTGAAAATAAATACCAGTAAACAGTAAAAAGAAAATCAAGTGCGGCATGCACACGCAGATGATGTATTGAGGAACTCTTTCGATCACAGATATATCAAAGGAAATCTCCCGCACCCCTCATCAGCTTGTCCAATTTTACTGCAAAAGCTTAAATGGCACTGTTCTTCACATAATAGTTTTTCAATCTTTTTACTCCTTACAATTAAGAAACATCTTTCATACGGAAACAGAATATATTCCACACAGTTACAAAATAGAATTCTTACCAATTTCGTTCATTTTGTGTGGGCGTTTAACTATTCCGATTAGCATCTAAGGCTACAAGGTGTTATCTGTCCCTAATTTAGGGCACCTGCTTCGAAGAAAGGGTAAAAGACAGCTCTATAGAACAAACACACCAGCCATGTCTCATTCGGTATTCTATTAGCCATAAGATCACCGGAGCGGCCTTTCCGAATTATCCGGTAAGACACATGTCTTTCTTCATTAAGATCACGAATTTGATTGCATCATTTTACAACTGAACTCATCTAAATGAAATTTTGGAGATCCACATCACAATAATTTTAGTAGAAGTTTCCATATGCTCGACGAAGAAAATGCAGAAGTAGATCTATAAAAAAATCAAGCCCAAGGTCGGATATAAATTCCTCATTTTGATACTCGTAGGTGTTACAATTACGAAATGCCTCCTACCACCCTCATTATGAAGAAATTTTAATCAACGTAACAAATGAGACAGACGTGACGGGGAACAAACTCAAATATAAATTGATATGGAGTTACCTTTTTGAGGTGCTTCACGTTTATAAGCAGTTTATGGAATCTCACCTTACGGCTACGGGAAATCTGCTTATCTTAGAGAACTTACGGGCCCCGCACGGTTGAACCACCCTGCCCGTAAAGCCCGAGCACGACCTGTCTTTCTAAGAGAGCTTTGTTTTTTTAATGATTTAAATGAAAAATTCTGCTCATGTCAGGCAGTGCCTGTACCAGACCTTTTAGCATTTTGCTCCTTGGAATAAAGAAAATTGCTTTGAATCACAAAACGAAGGCACAACTGAGACACTTCGTTTCAGTTCAGTAAAGCGACTTTCTTTCTCCAGAGCAAGCGTTGTATTGTTCGCAGTAAGTGAAGGAGAACGCCAGATAAGGGTCTTAAACTGGTCGGGCCGTAAACAGAGAAGTATGAAACCGGCCTGATTAGGCTCTCTATAGTTGGGGTTTAGTCCGCGCCGGGTTGAGCTCTCTATGGTTCGGGTTCAGTACAGACCGGATTTTTCAAATTAAAAGACCGTGCAGATCCTTACTTGTGTTTCTGGTTTCTCAAGCTACTCGGTTGCCCAGCCACCTGTTGAATGATGACTGCTGCTGACTTTTATAGATTATAGTGGTGTTAGTGAGATCGGCTGCTGCTCTCGGGAGTCTTTCTCTGACCCAGAATGCGTCTTTTGACATCACACTTCAATTGTTTTCTGATCTTTTTTGAGAGAACATATCGAAATGGAAGAAGATGCTTCCTAAAAGAGAGAAGACCTCTTAAGAAACGCAAAAGACCGCACTAAGACTACTGTAATAAAGAAAAAAGGTTAATAGCAGCCATGACTTAGAAATCGTGCAAAGTGAGAACCCGAAAGACAGGCTAACCTTGTAACAAGGTTCTGTTGACAGCATCACAGAAGATTTAGTGAGTTTGAAAAAGCAAAGCTTAGAAAAAAGGAAATTCTTCATTGCATTTTGCATACCGCGCATTCACTTGGGATCTCGCGTCCTATGATACATTAATTCAAATAGTTAGTTTTAAATATAAATTTATGGTATAACAGCTCCTCTTTGTTCCATCTGTTATGTATGCTGAAATTCAACTTCCCTTTTAGTTCCCGTCTTCTTACGTAATTTTCGATTTATTCTCGTAAAGCATTTTGCAGTCTGAAAGCTACATTTTCTCTCACAGATAATTTGCGTTTTAGCGATTCTGGCAGTGGTTCAAAGTTCAATTACGTAGTTGAAAGCAAAAGATAAGAACCAATGCGACCAGTTTTCAACAAGGCGGTGTATGCATTCGTCTTAGAGGTAACGTTACCTTAATTAACGGAATATAACCTTAACTCAGTTTGTTACCAATAAATGTATTAGGCTATGTTTCTTAAAGTAACGATGCTGTGTCGTTGTAGATACAGTATATGATTCACCAACGAGTGACGTGCCTATGTTAAGGAATTCCGTAAATTTAGTTTACGTTGCTATGTTGTGTTACCAAGCTATTTTATTGTCCTGTACTACGCTGCTCCGTCTTCACGAGAGCGGAATATCGTAGATTTCGTTGACATCCTTTGGGCCGTTATGGTTTATGGTGCTTAATTAGAGATTCTTATTAATTAAGTGCCATTTGTGACAATGTGGGGCTGTCTATACTGCTGGCCACCCAAAATGCAACACCAAGAAGGACACGAGATAGCAAAGCCAGATTTACTGGTCACATAACAACAGATACAAAGATGAAACGATTGAGCTTACAGGACCGTGCGACTTGCGGAACACGCATACATCAACAGTTCGTGTGGTCCTCACGGCTGGCAATAACTGCCGCTTCACGCCGTGGCATCGAACGAAAGAGGCTTCGGATGTGGGTTTGGGTTATGTCGGTCCAGGCTACTTCCACACGTTGCCACAGTTCATCAGACGTAGCTGCGGGTGGTGCTTGCAGGGCCACTCGGTTGTGATTTAGCGCTATTTTTAAATCAACTGTAACAAATCTATTTACCATTTTTGTTTTTGGGAAATTGGTAACACTGAAATTTTTAACGCATTGGCAGTGAAAATGTAACAATGTTTATTTTACTGTTTGCGTTGTCTGCGTTTGCAGAGATGAACCTGAAAGTGCAAAAAGGAATTTTGGTTGCATGTGTTACACTAAGCACAGTAATATTGTACTTGTTCTTTCTTTCGCTAAACAATAAGAACCAGGAACGTTTCCACCCTCAGGCAAGGCTGAGGTGGATACAAGTTCTAAGGAAACAGGTAATAGACAACCCCTTACTCAATGAAATTTTTCTGCCACACAAGGAATTTAGGTTTTTTTTGAAGAACCCACTGGGTTCACCTTTATTTTTTGATCATAAATGGGAAAGATAAGCACCTTTTCAAACTGGTATAAACAGTATACACTAATTTTAATTAGTCATCCTGATGGAAAAATTATTCAAGTAGAGGGCTGCTTAGAATAATTGGTTTAGAGTCCAACAAAATAATTTACAGTTTTTTTTTCAGCCCTTACGGGGGAATCACAACCCTGAATATTTTAAATTTCTACACTAAGCAGATAAGAACTTGCTAACTACTTAAATGCTATCACTGCATTCCACACACAATTTTACAATGAATTTTAACAAGGTAAGCTCATATGGATAATGCTGCATAAATATACACATGCCAAAATTATTATTGAATTTTGCTGGACATTACTGAAATTTACTACCTTTCTGTGAGTGCACTCATTACAACACTTCTATAATTTGTAACAAATTCAGCATGTAGGACTAAGCCAGTGTTAAATAAGATTTTAAACCCTCTATGTACTCATTTTTGCCCATGAATACAGAAAACCCTGTGATTCAAAACATAAGGCGAATTTTGCTGAGGCACACTTGTGCTAGCCTATCTATTCCCACATCTTGATTAAAGTATGTACACTTCTCCTACATTTTTAGATATATATATATATATATATATATATATATGGGATGTAAGGTCAGGTGATGCGTAACATCACAGCCTCTCCTTGACAAATGTCAACCCCGCCTTCTCGTGGTACATCCTGTTCCCACTAAAGGGGCTCTGACGACCGCCAATAGCGGTATAACTATACCATCGGGATTAGAGGAAATGCTATCCCACACTCACCAACCCGCTTGGCCAGCGTGGTGAGTTATGGCCAAACCCCTCCAAAATGACTCCACAACTTAAATCTTGGCCCTCAGTCTCCGGCAGCTGGAATGTACCTGGCCAAGGCAGCGGCCAGTGCGACATGAAGGCAGAGGGTGCTAAGAATCCCCGGAGGACCGGACTAGGCTGCCATCTGATGCTGACCTTGGCTACGTACAACGGACGCTCCCTATCTTCTGATTCAAAGGCTTCTTGAATTGGAAGAGGAACTACAAAGGATCAAGTGGGACATCGTCGGGCTAAGTGAGGTAAGGAGAAAAGGAGAAGATCTCATTGAACTGAAAAGTGGACATCTCTTCTACTATCGTGGGACAGATACTGGCAGAACTAGTGGTGTTGGATTTATAATAAACAAGAAACTGAAGGATAAAGTTGTAGAAGTTGAAAGTTCCTCTGACAGAGCTGCACGACTCGTTATTCAACTCTCGAGAAGATACCAGGCTCAGATTATTCAAACTTATGCACCCACCACAAGTCATCCTGAAGAAGAAATTGAAGAATTTTATGAGGAAATTCGTCATCTAAATAATATAGGTAAGCAGCACTTGAAGATAATTATGGGAGATTTCAATGCAAAAATAGGGCAACGGCAACAGAATGAAACTTCAGTAGGTAAATTTGGTCACGGCAACAGAAACCAGCGTGGAAATACTCTCGTAGAGTTTGCAGAGGCAGAAGGGTTTTTCATCTTAAACTTATTTTTCAAGAAAAAGCCACACAGGAAATGGACATGGAGACGTCCAAATGGGACGACAAGTGAAATTGATTTTATTATGTGTAACAAAAAATTTGTCATAGAAGACTACAGTGTGCTAAACAAGTTCAACACAGGCAGTGACCATAGATTGGTGAGATGTAAGATGCACCTCAACACTAAACTCGAACGTAGCAAGCTCATAAGACAAACAAAATGTATTGACATAACCAACCTTAAAAAACACCATAATACCTTCAAATTGGAACTGAAGAACAGATTCTCTGCTTTAGAAGGCCTAACATCGGAAGAAGTGGATATTTCGGAAGTTAACAGAAAAGTAACCAAAGCTCTTATGGAAACAGCAACAAAATTAGCTGGGTCTAAGAACAAATTGCATGTGAACAAATTATCAGGAAAAACCAAAATGTTGATGCAAAAAAGAAGAGTGATGAGGACAACTAAAGAAGATGTGACTTCCAAAGCGGAATATATAGAGCTATGCAAGACAGTACGAAAAAGTATCACTGAAGACGTAAGGAAATTCAACTGTGAACTAGTAAGGAAAGCAATTGAAAAGAACCAAAGCCTAAAGTTAGCAAAGGGACATCTCAGTAAGGAGAAAAAACAGATTATGGCACTGAGAAAAGAAGAAGGTTCTGTAACAAGAAATAGAGGCGAAATTTTGACAAGAGTGAAAGATTTCTACTCCAAATTATATGAAAGGGATGATACATGTACTCCAGACATCATGAAAGGTACCAGTACCAGAGTTCTTCCAGTCCTTCCAGCAGAAGTTGCACATGCAATCAAGAACATGAAGCGGGGAAAAGCTCCAGGAGAAGATGGAATTACTGTAGACATCATACAAGAAGCAAGTGGAGAAATCGAAACAGTACTCGCCCAAATTTTCACTCGATGCCTTAATGAAGGGAAAATTCCTGAGGATTGGAACAACGCTACAATGATCTTGCTACATAAAAATGGTGACATTGAGGATCTCAGGAACTACAGACCTATCAGCCTCCTATCAGTGGTTTATAAAATCTTCACTAAAGTTCTTTCACACCGCTTGAAGGTGACACTGGACATGGCTCAACCGAGAGAACAAGCTGGATTCAGGAGTGGCTACAGCACAATAGATCATATCCACGTACTGAGAGAACTAATTGAAAGAGCGAGGGAATATGAACTTCCATTGTGCATGGCTTTTATCGATTATGAAAAAGCCTTTGATTCGGTGAAACCATCAGCAGTTGCAATGGCTCTGAAATCCTGCGGTATTGAAGATGCATACATTAATATTATTAATAACATCTATGAAAATGCAAGTGCAAAGATTCGGCTGTTTGAAAATGCAACACACATAAAAATTGGAAAAGGAGTGAGACAAGGTGACACCATATCTCCGAAGCTCTTTAATGCCACATTGGAAAATGTCTTTCAATCACTGAACTGGGAAGACAAAGGGATAAAGATTAATGGAGATTATCTAACCCACCTTCGTTTTGCTGATGACATAGTCATTTTTACAACTACCCCATCAGAGCTACAGAGTATGATCCAGGAACTTGCTGACAAGAGTAAAGAAGTGGGATTAAAAATGAACTTTCAGAAGACAAAAGTGATGTACAATGCTTTTACAAGAAATGAAGATTTATCGATTGATGGAGAAAAGCTGGAGATAAAAGACACATACGTTTATCTTGGACAGCAGATATCAAGTGAGGGTCACATTGGTGAAGAAATTAATCGGCGTACAAAACTTGCCTGGAGAGCTTTTGGAAGAAACAGCATAATTTTCAAGAGCAATATGCCATTATGTCTTAAAAGAAAAGTGTTTGATCAATGCATCCTTCCAGTGCTTACGTATGGTGCAGAGACGTGGACCTTAGCTAAAAGAGACATACAAAGGCTGCAGACAACTCAAAGAAGCATGGAGAGGTGCATGCTTGGTGTAACCAGGAGAGATAAGAAGAGGAACACGTGGATCCGAAAAATGACAAGAGTGGAAGACATCATGATCAGAGTTAAATCCCTGAAATGGCAATGGGCTGGACATACTGCCAGAAGAACAGACCATCGATGGACAGCCGAAATTTTAGATTGGATTCCAAGGGACAGGAAAAGACCCAGAAGAAGACCACATGAAAGATGGGTGGATGAAATTCGAAAGTATGCGGGAGTGACGTGGAGGAGACTGGCACAAGACAGACCGTTGTGGAGGAAACTTGGGGAGACCTTCGTCCAGCAGTGGATTGATAATGGTTGACAATGATGATGATGATGATATATATATATATCACGATTCAACACAAAAAAAATCACTTGGTATTGCAATTGTATGTGTACCTGGCCCTCGCTAGTATATCAAATTGATTCAATAAAAGAAAATTTTATATTTACATGTAATTTATTCCGCTTAATCAAAAAAAAAAAAAAAATTAACCTTCTCCCTTTGACTCTCCTAGATGATTATCCCACTGGAGACCTGTCTCTCGCTTTCTCTCTTGCTTACTTTACATTGGTTGAATATAAATTTTCTATTTTCTCAAAAAGAAACAAAGGATGCTGCTTATTTGTCAAATCGACACAAATTCACATATTCAAGAATGCCAAACTTAAAATAACAACAAATTTATACTTTTTTTTCTAGACTGCTGTATATGGCCGACTACTTTAGCTGAGGCCTGTTGAAAAATTTTGAAGCCGAATAAGTTCCTCACTGGAGAGAATTTCTTTTTTTGAAAAGAGATTACCTTGATTTCCTTCAAACGCAGGTTGGTTCGTCCCATCGGTGCAGAGAATGAAGAGTTCTAAATTCTAGGTTTTTCGAGCCGAAAGTCTTCGAAGGGGTGATATTTCACCACATTAGGGATGTCTTCTACTGTTCGTAGGTCCGGCCATCTTGTCCCGGAAGGTCAAGGGAAGATGATTTTTTCAGGAAAGAAACAGGCACAGTAGTTTGCAGCAGGAGTACGTTTTCTAGAATGTTGGCATCCTACTTTGGACCAAACCTTGTGGTCTCCGGGAGATTTGGGGCTACGAAGCTGGTCCTAGCCGGGAAGGAAAAGAGTTCCGCTCTACGGCAGAAATAAGTCCGGGTCAGCTCCATGATGAACCCAGGGTACAGAGGTCATTTGGCCTGAATATCCAATTCGCCGGTCACGTAGCCTGTTGTTAGGCCTCCACTTGTATGACAGAAATACCAAGCATCAAGAAATTTTTGCTGGCGGGTTCCGCTTCATATCACATCAAGCATCAGGAAGCCAAAAACGTCTTATCAGTGGGAAATTCACGAGAGAGAGAGTGACGAACTCAGCGGCGACACAGTAACCTTTGACCTCACTCCCCCTGGCAGAAAATCACGTGTCCGACTCGTGCAGTGGGGGTGTACAAGCTCTCATTGGCTGAAGGTGTCCTACAGCAACAACCTGCTTCTAAGGAAAGATAATGCAACTCCGTTTCCCAAAACTCGGCGGCCTCAAGGTCAGAAAATTCCGTTGGCTTGACTATTCCCTCTTCTTGTGACCCCCCCCCCCGATGGACGCCGCGTTCCAAGAAAAACTACTTCTGACGAACTTTCTTTCTCACGAGATTTGACAGAGGGAAGAAAGTGAAAAAAAAATGGCGTGTTATTTACAATGAACACTTTTTCTTCCCTAGTTTGCTTAGCAAAACGTTTCTTGTCTTACATGCTTTACAAAAATTCTAAAATACATACATAGACAGGCAGATAAAAATGATTTTATAAAGCTATCATTCCAAGTAGAAATGAATCAGAGTAGAGGCAAAAAAAAAGGAATTTTAAAATTATTTGCTTTTTAATACGTTTTTTTCTTATTTTCTTTAAGCTGCTTATTACTGAAAATCACCCAGGTCACACTTTAAACCTTAATTTACGCCCTTAAATATATACAGACGAACATTTCCTCTCCTTGAATTCCTGCTGAGCTCGTTTTGCATGGAGTATCAAAAGGAAGGGAATAATATATACATGCATACCACCACAAACACAGTTGACAACGTAAGGACAAAAATGATTATTGTAAATTATTTCAGAACAGCAACTCTTAAGCCATTTCGAGACAGATTCTTCCCCGAATGAAACAAATGAATACACGCCGTTTCCACTAGAATTTACAACCTTTGAAACAATATGCTAGGAATTACAACTAAAGTTATTTTTGAATCTCGGAACACCAGAAAACGTTCGATCCCATCAACACCAAACCAAAAGGGCATACACATACATGACATTTTCACTCTACTACTCAACATACACACTCATGCCAGAAATATTGAAACACTCAAAAAGGAAGTTAAGAAGGATAACGAAAAAAAAGAAGGATTTGAAGAGTGAATGGAAATTAAAGAATTTCATAACTTTTTCTTGACTTCCCTGGGGAAAATGAATCGAAACTTCAGAAGATGTAGAAAATTGATTCGAGTTCGCAACTAAGATTTTCGGGGTCGATGAAAAAAAAAAAGACAAAAAGAACTGCGCATCATTCATCATTCTTTTCCACTTTTCTCTTCATTTTGTCCCGAAGGGAATAAAGATGCGTGATGGGAGCCCATTTTCCCTTCTGAAAATGAGATGGCCAGTCTCCTTTTCCAGAAGTTGGAAAATGGCGACACATCAGTTGCCGATCAGCGACCAGACGTGTTCCATGGGCGACATATCGGGAGAACAAGCAGGCCATGGCAGCAGTGACACCTGGTGGGCCGTGAAGAATTGTTGCACGATGCGTGCCTCGTGCGGGCGCGCATTTTTCTGTTGAAACGTGGCCGCTGGCAGGTCCCGCAGGTAAGAGAAGACTACAAGCTTCAATACGTCGGAGATGGTGCAGTAGCTGTTGAGTGTACCGGCGATGCGTTCCAGAGGGGTGCGGGTGTCATATCCAATTGCGCCCTAAACCATAACGCCCAGCGACGGACCGGTATGGCGATGCATAATGCAGGCGTCATACAGTCTCTCGCCGCGGTGCCGCCACACGTGGATCCGACCATCGTGGTGTTGCAGGCAGAAGCGGGATTCGTCGGAGAAGACAATGTCGTGCCATTCCGTAGTCCAGGTGCGGCGTTCAACGGCCCACTGCTGTCGCACTTACCGGTGGTGTAACGTCCATGGTGATCGGAGCAATGGGCGCTGTGCGACGTCACCGTTTCTGTAGACGACGTCTAACGGTACGTGCTGCCACAGGTTGTTGCGCAACACACCCTAATTCCTGCGCTAACGTTCGTGATGTGGCGGTGCGAGCCGTCAATACCCGCGGCACAACATGCCGGTCCTCTCGTTCGGTGGTGTGCCGTGGCTGCGGCAATCGCTCACGTCGGTCCGTCCGTCCATCCTGCACTCACCGAATCCATGTTCGCCTCACTGTGGCTGGATGTCGTCCCACGCGGGCACCGATTTCTCGGTACGATAAGCCGCTGTCGCGATAAGCCACTATTCCTCCTCTGTCGAACTCCGAAATGTGCTGGAATGACTGCCGTATTCTGCGATGAGGCAACAGGAAGCTTCCCACGCACAGGTCCGGCAGCACAACACACTTCCGCTAATTATACCACGCCTTCTGTGCACCCTTCTTATAGTGCTTCTCGGTGGTGTGCCGGGCGCACATGATTTGCATATGCCTTGCAGTGCTAATCATTTGCATGTCCTCTCGTGGGCGACGCATGCTGGGAATTTCAGGCCACTCGGATGCTTCCTTCTTGGTGTTGCCTTTTGGGTTGCGAGCAGTGTAGAATTCAACTAAAGTTATTCAGCTAAGATAATTCACTAAGCTCCGCAGTAAAGCCATTTACTACAGCAGATTTTACGTGTTGGTCTGAAATCAAATATTGTTTTTTAGAGTGAAGTCCATGTTGCGATATTAGTTTAAACCATAAACAATAACCAAGTAAAACAAACATATTATACCAACAAGCAATATAATGTACTATTGTGGTCCTGTTTTATGCTGCTGATTTCGTATTTATATGGAGATTTGAAGCTCAGAATGAGAGAAATACAATGCTGCAAAACTAATAGTCTATTGGCACGTCGCGTCCTTTGATGTTTATGAAAAATACGGGTTAGCATAATACTTTTTAATCTGCTTAACGATGCTTTTCAAAACTGTAAGTACGACTGGTTTAATAACTAATGGAAAAACTAAATTACGAGTTCATGTAAAACTTATTTACTTTAGTCATCGTCTATTTTACCACATAGAATAATGGTATCAAAAAGTTCGGGCAATTGCTCCACACATTTTTGTAATTTGAACACCCATGAACAATTGGTAATCCAAATAAGTTTTTGTATGATATGAATCAATAGAATAATTTCTCAATTCACAGATATTGTATTTGAAATATATGCAAGATTATTCGGTTTGCTTGGACGATTGCCCAGATCTTAGCTCTTTATATTATACATCCAAGAAAAGATCGTGTTTACACATCCAGCTTCTAAATTCACTTAGTACGCACTGTCCAAAATTAATATTCAAGAGTTATCACACTAAAAACATGCCACTGTTTATTTAAATCATTGGCTATAACTATCAAAGAAGCTTACTGTTGCCATGTGATTTCCTGCATAGGTTTTCGTGGTGAAACCAGAGATCAGTCATTTAAGTCATCTGTTACAGCAATTAAATACGTTTGTCGTTGTAATGTCATTTCACATGGGACATCTTTATGCACGCATACCTGTTCTGAGGAATAGGACAAAATTTGTTGAAACACAACTTGGTACGATTCCATGACAAAGAAAAGAAAAAAACCCGCGAAAAATGAGTTCGTTAATCCTTGCAAATGAAAACCAAAATGCCGCCCCGGTGGCGCAGTGGTCTAAGGCGCTGGCCTCTGATCATTCGTCCGTAACGGGTCCGGGTTCGAATCCCGGTCTGGCATGGATGTTGTGTTTGTCTTACGGCACTGGCTCTCTCCCTTCCCTGGAACCAGTGACCCTAAATTAGGGACGGGCGACTGCTTATAGCCCATTGAGTTGATCACGGTGGTCGTTAAACCTCCAATCAAAAAAAAAAAAAAAAAAACCATAATTATGCAGTTCTTCCAAAATCTTTGAAATTGCCAAGGCCCAGAAGTTTTCCGAGATCCCAGCCCTGCTGGATGTGATTCAGAGTTTCCTTTGAAACGGTAGAATACCTATTATCATTTCATTTCTGGCTACGTATTTAGCAGGTGTGTCAGGGTTTATAATTATTTCAAAAATGTACCTTGGCAACCAATTTTGTATTCAAATTCATTCCTTTTTGCTCCTAATGATGTAAATACAAGTTTCATTATCATCATATTAAAGTGTTGTTCTTATCTGTAAAAACCACGGACTTTCATTATTTTGTTCGCCTATATGTACTTCCAATATGAATTTCCTCTCCAGTACGTACTTTTGTCACGAATTTTCTCACCTGCACGTGCTGATGGCATGAGTTTTCTCACCTGTACGTGATTTTGACTTAAATTTGCTCAGTATATGTGCTTATGCCATGAATGTACTCACATGAAAATGCTTCTGACTTGAATTTGTTCACTGTACGTGTTTCTAGCAAAATGTGCTAAATGCGTGCTTCTGACATCAATTTTCTTACCGGTACGTGCTTCTGAATTGAATACGCTGACTGGTACGCGTTTCCGACGACTTGAATTTCCTCACTTGTTCCTGCCTATTATGTGAAGTTTCTCACCTGTATGTGCTCTTGACATGAATTTTCTCACCTGCACATACAGTACATCTGACTTGAATTTCTGGACATGTGCGTGCTTCAAACATACATTTCCTCACCCATATGTTCTTCTAATATCACTTTGCTCACTGTATGTGTTTCTGACATGAAATTGCACACCTCCACGAGATTTTGACAGGAATTTGCTCACTTGTACGTGCTTCTGACATCATTTTCTCACTGTAATGCTTGTGTCATATATTTCCTCACTTTCACGTGCTCATGGTTTGGATTTGCTTACTTGAACGTGTTAAGACATTAATTTGCTCGTCTGCACCTATTTTAGACAGGAATTTGCTTATATGCCTTTCCTGTTGGCATGCACACACAGTAAGTGAATGCATGCACGTGCTTCGTACATGCATTGACTTACTGTGTGTGCTCGCTACATTAAGAAACTACTCAAATATCATCAGTTTGCTTGATGGATATTATACGCCATATCTGTTTTTTCATAGCTCAAGCGATGGACTTTTGAAGTAGGATCACCCATACTTTGACCAAGTAGAAACACGCATACCATTGTGTTTTTGATATTTTTTATTGGGGGTTTAACGACCACCGTGAGCAACTCAATGGGCTATAAGCAATCGCTCATCCCTAATTTAGGGCCACTGACTCCAGGAAAGGGAGAGAGCCAGTGCCGTAAGACAAAAACAACATCCATGCCTCACCGGTATTCGAACCTAGACCTTTTTCGGACGAATGATCAGAAGCCATCGCTTAGACCACTGCGCCATCGGGGCGGCCTTTTCGAAATTCCACTAGTACTGTTGTCAATATTTCTTACATACTCATTGCAAATCATTCTTTTCAAATTAGAGCCTCTAGTAGACAGTGATCTTGAGATAATGCCGCCTTCTTTGCATAGCGACCCCAATCTCTCATCCTTGGGTTTTTCTCTTATCCCAAGCAGCGACTCATGTTGCGATATATGATCACATACGCTTCTCAATGAATAATAATGCAGCCAGTGTATCGCGGTACGCTTTATTGTCTTCTAGAAATTCCCGATCCCCTTGTTAAGTATTCCCATTATGTGTGTTCACCGGCTGCACGATTTAACTTGCGTATATTCAATAGCGGTATAACTATACCGCCAA
The DNA here is from genome assembly GCA_039090855.1 of Macrothele yani. Lineage (NCBI taxonomy): Eukaryota > Metazoa > Arthropoda > Arachnida > Araneae > Macrothelidae > Macrothele > Macrothele yani. Next base: position 81,283,462 of record CM076994.1, read on the forward strand.
TAGCGGTATAACTATACCATCGGGATCAGAGGAAATGCTATCCCACACTCACCAACCCGCTTGGCCAGCGTGGTGAGTTATGGCCAAACACCTCCAAAATGACTCTACAACTTAAATCTTGGCCCTCAGTCTCCGGCAGCTGGAATGTACCTGGCCAAGGCAGCGGCCAGTGCGACATGAAGGCAGAGGGTGCTAAGAATCCCCGGAGGACCGGACTAGGCTGCCATTTGATGCTGACCTTGGCTACCTACAACGGACGCTCCCTATCTTCTGATTCAAGGCTTCTTGAATTGGAAGAGGAACTACAAAGGATCAAGTGGGACATCGTCGGGCTAAGTGAGACAAGGAGAAAAGGAGAAGATCTCATTGAACTGAAAAGTGGACATCTCTTCTATTATCGTGGGACAGATACTGGTAGAACTAGTGGTGTTGGATTTATAATAAACAAGAAACTGAAGGATAAAGTGGTAGAAGTTGAAAGTTCCTCTGACAGAGCTGCACGACTCGTTATCCAACTATCGAGAAGATACCAGGCTCAGATTATTCAAACTTATGCACCCACCACAAGTCATCCTGAAGAAGAAATTGAAGAATTTTATGAGGAAATTCGTCATCTAAATAATAAAGGTAAGCAGCACTTGAAGATAATTATGGGAGATTTCAATGCAAAAATAGGGCAACGGCAACAGAATGAAACTTCAGTAGGTAAATTCGGTCACGGCAACAGAAACCAGCGTGGAAATACTCTCGTTGAGTTTGCAGAGGCAGAAGGATTTTTCATCTTGAATTCCTTTTTCAAGAAAAAGCCACACAGGAAATGGACATGGAGACATCCAATTGGGACGACAAGTGAAATTGATTTTATTATGTGTAACAAAAAATTCGTCATCGAAGACTGCAGTGTGCTGAACAAGTTCAACACAGGTAGTGACCATAGATTGGTGAGATGTAAGATGCACCTCAACACTAAACTGGAACGTGGCAAGCTCATAAGACAAACAAAATGTATTGACATAACCAACCTTAAAAAACACCATAATACTTTCAAGTTGGAACTGAAGAACAGATTCTCTGCTTTAGAAGGCCTAACATCGGAAGAAGTGGATATTTCGGAAGTTAACAGAAAAGTAACCAAAGCTCTTATGGAAACAGCAACAAAATTAGCTGGGTCTAAGAACAAGTTGCATGTGAACAAATTATCAGAAAAAACCAAAATGTTGATGCAAAAAAGAAGAGAGATGAGAACAACTAAAGAAGATGTGACTTCCAAAGTGGAATATATAGAGCTATGCAAGACAGCACGAAAAAAGTATCACTGAAGACGTAAGGAAATTCAACTGTGAGCTAGTGAGGAAAGCAATTGAAAACAACCAAAGCCTAAAGATAGCAAAGGGACATCTCAGTAAGGGAAGAAAACAGATTATGGCTCTGAGAAAGAAGATGGTTCTATAACAAGAAATAGAGGCGAAATTTTGACAAGAGTGAAAGATTTCTACTCCAAATTATATGAAAGGGATGATACATGTACTCCAGACACCATGAAAGGTACCAGTACCAGAGTTCTTCCAGTCCTTCCAGCAGAAGTTGCACATGCAATCAAGAACATGAAGAGGGGAAAAGCTCCAGGAGAAGATGGAATTACTGTAGACATCATACAAGAAGCAAGTGGAGAAATCGAAACAGTACTCGCCCAAATTTTCACTCGATGCCTTAATGAAGGGAAAATTCCTGAGGATTGGAACAATGCTACAATGATCCTGCTACATAAAAAAGGTGACATTGAGGATCTCAGGAACTACAGACCTATCAGCCTCCTATCAGTGGTTTATAAAATCTTCACTAAAGTTCTTTCACACCGCTTGAAGGTAACACTGGACATGGCTCAACCGAGAGAACAAGCTGGATTCAGGAGTGGCTACAGCACAATAGATCATATCCACGTACTGAGAGAACTAATTGAAAGAGCAAGGGAATATGAACTTCCATTGTGCATGGCTTTTATCGATTATGAAAAAGCCTTTGATTCGGTGAAACCATCAGCAGTTACCACGGCTCTGAAATCCTGCGGTATTGAAGATGCATACATTAATATTATTAATAACATCTATGAAAATGCAAGTGCAAAGATTCGGCTGTTTGAAAATACAACACACATAAAAATTGGAAAGGGAGTGAGACAAGGTGACACCATATCTCCGAAGCTCTTTAATGCCACATTGGAAAATGTCTTTCAATCACTGAACTAGGAAAACAAAGGGATAAAGATTAATGGAGATTATCTAACCCACCTTCGTTTTGCTGATGACGTAGTCATTTTTGCAACTACCCCATCAGAGCTGCAGAGTATGATCCAGGAACTTGCTGACAAGAGTAAAGAAGTGGGATTAAAAATGAACTTTCAGAAGACAAAAGTGATGTTCAATGCTTTTACAAGAAATGAAGATTTATCGATTGATGGATAAAAACTGGAGATAACAGATACGTATGTTTATCTTGGACAGCAGATATCAAGTGAGGGTCACATTGATGAAGAAATTAATCGGCGTACAAAACTTGCCTGGAGAACTTTTGGAAGAAACAGCATAATTTTCAAGAGCAATATGCCATTATGTCTTAAAAGAAAAGTGTTTGATCAATGCATCCTTCCAGTGCTTACGTATGGTGCAGAGACGTGGACCTTAACTAAAAGAGACATACAAAGGCTGCAGACAACTCAAAGAAGCATGGAGAGGTGCATGCTTGGTATAACCAGGAGAGATAAGAAGAGGAACTCGTGGATCCGAAAAATGACGAGAGTGGAAGACATCGTGATCAGAGTTAAATCCCTGAAATGGCAATGGGCTGGACATACTGCCAGAAGGACAGACCATAGATGGACAGCCGAAATTTTAGATTGGATTCCAAGGGACAGGAAAAGACCCAGAAAAAGACCACATGGGAGATGGGTGGATGAAATTCGTAAATATGCGGGAGTGACATGGAGGAGACTGGCACAAGACAGACCGTTGTGGAGGAAACTTGGGGAGACCTTCGTCCAGCAGTGGATTGATAATGGTTGACGATGATGATGATGATGATGATATTCAAATAAAATTTGTCAACCATTTTCTGTATTTTCTTAGCTTGATGTGAGAGAAAATTAACGTCCTTTCTCTCTATATTTCTGTAGAATTTTCGAACTCTGATCTTCAAATGTTTCCGCAACATTTCCTTGGTTTCTTCTATCCTATTTTTCTGACCTTTTGTTGACGTTGTTGATTCAGTGCTTAACAGGCGAAACGATGCAACCTTTCTTCGCAAGTTGAAAACTGATTAACGTTAGGTGGCATATCACTGTACGTTTGGAACTTCTTTAATGAAAACTAAGGCTGTGTAACACTAAACATTAATAAAGATTTTATGAATCGACTTGTTAATTTTACTTTTTTTCTTCAGTAAAGGTTTCCAATGACTCCAGTCGTGCTACTTATTGAATTCTCTGAAGATTTCACCGAGGCGTTTCATCGGTTTTTCCGTGCCTTTCAGATACCTTTTAACAGTAGCTTCAAATTCAATGTAGCTGTTTTTCACTCGATCGGTTATTGGACAATGCGGAATTAAAGTAGGAATTAGCGAAAATGTTATTTATACTGTATATTACTAAACAATGAAGTATGTCTGAAAATTTTCGGGCTTTTCAGTACGAGATGAGAGTTGCACCACAATTCATGACTTTTTCTGTACATTTTTATGGCTTTAAATTGGCCTGTTTCAGAAATTTCATCAAGCATGCTTTTTCTAAATCAATCTTTCTATCTTCTCATCTATGTAGATGATACTCGTAATACTGTTTCAAACCCCAATTAGCCACTTGTAGTATTAATAATTGTACTAATATTAGTTTTTGCCGATGTGTTCATTTCAGATATATATTCTGCTTTGAACATTTAATGGTTGATCTGCGTATCTGTATTTAATTTCAATCAATTTTTCAATAAAATGTTAAAATCACATCTTGCACTTTTGTATTACCTTTCTTGGGGAAATATCCGCGCCCTGTATCTCCCTATTGGATTTCTAACGAAATACTTTACATATGTCTATCATTAGTGATGGTGAACATATGTGCCAAGTTTAGTTGAAATCCAAGTGGGACAAAAAAGATACTTTCCTTGAAAGTGTTGCTTCTGATAAATTTGCGACCCTAAGTTTCTCCTTGCAGTTTCTCCGCAGTGATCTATTTATTAAAACATTTCATCTTGTGGCATATTCGCAATATGTTTTACCAGCGCTTGTTTGAAGCTGATATTTTAATTGTGTCTCATTCCCCTTTCTTTGCTTAACTACAGCTGTTTCTGTTTGACCAAGTGAATTGTTTTAAAAATAAAATTTTAACTTAATGCCCTATATAAGTATAAAAGGTAGAAGTTTTTATGAATGTATGTAACTTCCTAATTGCCAAAAACTAAGCTCGATGTTTTAGCTATCTTGTAGTGGAAATTGTTTTTCTGTTCATTAATATCACACCTTTAACGGTCTTCCTCAAGTCATTTCAGTGTGGCAACTGCATCTTTCCTATCTAGTAGATACTTCCTGTCACCTAAAATACGGATGTGAATCAAGGGGAAAACTTTTCATGCTGTGATAGCAAAAAAGAAAGTGGATAACCAGAAAGAAAAAGGCAAGCGAACGGTCACTACCACACATTACGTCTACGAAAAAAGAGTTGCGAGAAAAGGAAAAACAGAAACGTTTTAGTTTTGCTGCCAGAAGACCGAAGAACAAATATTAGTTGGAAGTGAATAAAGTGTTATTGTCAGAACAGCATATACAATGTACAACATTTTTGAAGAAGAAGTTCAGAGTAGTTTCAGCTGTGTAAACAATGGTAGCCACTGTTTAAGTAAACGCATTTTTATGAAAGTCACATTCTTGCTTTTGTTTGAAAAGTTCATAATTAAATTGTATTCCTAAAGGAAATGTAATTTCTCGCTAGTTTTCTCTAATATACCAATGACTTAAGAGGTTGAAAAACCGGAGCTTTTCAATAGGTCTGCTTGTTTCTAGAAGCACCTAAAAACTGTAAAATATACACTCACAGACAATGAAATTTGCGCAACTAGAAGAAAACATGTTACAACCACAAAACTTTGCAAATAGCTAGAGAGCGTGCTGGTATGCAAACGATCGACGTTTGATATGAGTGTGTATGACCGCACACCTTGTGGTGGCGCTGCCAGCACGAACCGGCAGCCTTATAAACCGGCGTGTAGTCAATGCCCCATGAAAGCAAAAAGCACTGGCCGACGCAGGCAGCAAGAGTTACAGAGTGACAAGAATGCCGGGTAGACGCCAGAGACGTCAATTTACGCAACTTGCGGACTTTGAGAGAGGCCTGATCATCCGGCTGATAACGGATCCCACAGGGACCCGGTCCACTATACAGGCAGATGTAGCGGTTCCTGTGTACCCACGAACCATTACCCGATGCCTCGCGGAAGCGAATCTGCGATCTCAGCGTTCCTTAAGTGTGCTGCCATTAACACCGGAACATCGCCGGCTCCGTGTGCAGTGGTGCCAGGCCAGAGCGACGTGGAACGATACAAACTGGTGACGTGCGGTGTTTAGCGGTGAGTGCCGCTTTGTTTTGGGGACAGATGATCATCATGTTCGGGTGTGGGGGTTCCCGGGTAAACGGCACAGTCCCAACGTCGCTATCGAGCTCCACACCACCCCCACTGCAGGCATTATTGTGTGGGGAGCCATTGCCTACGATAGCCTATCGGCTTTAGTGGTGGTACGTGGATCATTGACGGGCCAGCGGTATGTAGATGAGATCCTACGGCCCCATGTGCTCTCATTCCTGGCCAGGATTCCAGGGGCGCTATATCAGCAGAATAATGCCCGCTAGCACAAGGCTCTGGTTGACCAGGATTGCCTACGTCATGAACAGACACTTCCATGGCCAGGCCACTCCCCGGATATGTCCGCTATCGAGCATATGTGGGACGAGTTGAAACGCCAGATGCGTTGTGCCGCACTATCCGTGATACGTGTGAGACAGTCTACGGCAGGACAAAATCAGGCGTCCGTTCGCCTGCATGCCGGACCGTATTGCAGCATGTATCGCCGCACGAGACGGTGCGACGCGAAGATGACCGGACTGCGTGCCACAGATCCCTCTGTAATTGTCCTGCAGCTCTGTTTTTGCCATCATGTGTGTCATTTATCTGTATCATTACCTCCATAAAATTTCATTTCGATCCGATGCTTCCTTCTTGGTGTGCAAATTTCATTGTCCGTGAGTGTAACATTAAACTAGCCGCTGAGAGGAAAGAAAACAAATGCTACAACGCCAAAAATAATGACTATGAATAACATTTTGCACTCAGTTTCTTATTCAAATAATGCAGTTTTCCTGCTAGGCGGCTTGATGTTATGATATTATTGTTTCGACTATAACTTTGTTTTTAATTGTTCAACATAAAAATCCCTTTTGTTTGGATATCTTATGAGGAAGATGTTGCACAAAATAAGTGTTTTTTTATACCTTACCTTTTTGTGTTTGGGACCGCATATTGCTTATATACTTGCCAACGTGCGCCAATTTCAGGAATCGATTTGAAAAAATTTGCTTTCTAACTGATTTCATTCACTATGATGAACAGGACGCACATCAGTATTTAAATTTATGCAATCTTTTCCGGAAGAGAACATGTATTCCCATTTTCGTTGATTTTCTACTCTTTGGAAATCTGCTTTGAAATGTTCTTCTGGTGTCGGAAACGATACAAAGGACGTGCTTGTTCAAATTGTTTGTTTAAATTGAATTGCTTTGAACATTTCCTTATTTTGCAGTTTTATATATTTGGAGCCGCCCAGAACGTCTAAATAATATTTGCCACGTTCGCTAGGCTGGTGCTGTAAAGGATATTTTCTCCAACTTATTTGGAAGGAAATGAATAGCTAGCATCCCACGAGCAACCTGTGGGCAAGCTACCATGGCAGCAACACCCACCTTTAGCTCTTGGTTGAATAGCATTAAATTACCTTAGCGTGTTTTTTCTTATTGGCAGAAAAACATATCTGAAGGAAATAGATTAGAAATTATGACATTAGCAGACTTCGGATACATGCTACTCCGTGAAGTAGAAACATATTTGTATTTATTAAATATCCTTGAAATGAAAAAATTCTAATGCTAAACGTTTTTCAGAATAATGATTATTTTGCTAAAAATCCAAAAAAACTGCTGATTTAAACGAGCTAACCGGAAGTTGTTTCATTTTCACTTTGAAATATTTGAAATTCACGAAAACATTTCCCAGATTTAATCAAACAAACACGAGTGTGATTCTTGAGTTCAATTCAACAAATATTAATATTTTTCAACCTACGGCATTGCTTTTCTTTTGGATAAATTTTTAAAATTCTTCACTAGCCGACATCTCAGAGTCCAGGAAACAAAGTGGTTGGTTGATTTTCAAAATGACACTGAAAGCAGATTCGATAAATTTGTGTCTCCTTTGCATTCTGTCTGTAAAGAAAATTCAAACTCAGGAAATTTTTATGTATTTCGTTTGTCTTTATGATAGGCAAAATGGAAGAAAGAGGGCAAGAATGAATTTTCACTGTTTCCTTTGTCGATAGTAACTCGAGAACATCATAGAGACATCGACGTTTTGGAAAATAGCAAAAATGTTATAAATCGACATGTTTATCATTAAAGGAAACAAGTTAGTAAAATCATTCAATGCGTTGATTATGATACGCTTTCCAACATACCAGAAATCATTAGTTATGAGGATAATGGCTGTGGGATAAATCTCGCCCTTGTGATCTGACCTTTGACCCCATTTCGATTATGTTAAACAGAATTGGTTCAGTATAATTCCGAAACAACGTGATAAAGTTTTGTCGTTCAATATCGCTTTATTAGACAACTAATAGTGTACAATAAAAAGGGGGCATATAACATGGGCAAAAGGCCAAAAAGCCGTGGACAAAATCACAGGCTTACACTTGAGGCATTCAGAAGAACAAAACATAAGAAAAAGAACTATGGGCGCGCAGGCCACTCTCTCAAACAGAGAGATATTTTGAGGAACATGAAATACACAGGACATTAAGCATGGCAAAAGTCAAGAACGAGTATAAGAGCTCACACTCTGGAAGATACTGGAATAATAAGGAACTGGTGTTAGCGAATATGGGAAGGAGAAGTCTGGATATTTATACATAGCACGTTTCACCCAACGTTTATAAGCGCGGTAATAATCACCATAAGAAGCAAAGTCTTGTTGTGAAGGAGGATCTGGAGCAAGAGGCTTACGCCGCCTTCGGGAACGTTGAGCAACAATGGAGCATGATAAAGCACAGGTGAAGGAGAACTGGCCGGAACAATCGATGAGGCAGGAATAGTGGCTGAAGCTAATGGAAGGACGACAGGAGCGGCTGTAGAGGAAGATGACACGTCAGAAGGCAAATGAGCACACTGTGAGTCGAAGGATGCAGGTTCAATGGACATGACAAGAGTTGCTGGGAGTGGAGAACTCACAGAGATGATCGGCATGAGAGAGATGATAAGAGGCGGGGTAGGATCTTCGTCCGGTGACTCAGGAGTTGGCGAAGCAGAAGTGTCGAGAGAAAAAGGCCGAATAGAGACATCAACAGAAGACAAGTGCAACCCAGAAGACACTACAGGGCTGTCAGTGGAAGGCCCTGTAGAAAATGGACTTGCTTGAAGGGAGAATGATGGTGAACATAAAGTTGTAACAGGAACATCTAGGTGTGAGGACTGGAGGAGACGAGCAGGAAACGAAGCAACATCAGCCGTCGGTATAGGAAAATGAGAAGACGTAGAATCTGGAGGCACAGAAACAGATAAGTTGCCCTGGAGCGGTGAGGAAACAGGAGATATAAGGCAACAGGTAGAAGCTGGCTCCGTGTGGAGACGAAGAACGGAACCATAGAAGTAGAGACCGCAGTCGAACATGGAGACAATGAACTGACAGAAGCAGGAGATGAAAGCGGAGAGGGTGACTGAGGGCATTGCAACAAGATCTGGTCAGAAGACGGGCTCGATGGAGGCGTGCAAAGTGGTGTAGTAGTAACAGAAGGGAGAACATTCAGGAGCGCTGTCGGTAGTAGATGATCAGGAAAGATATTCTCCGGAGAAACACGTGAAGTAAGAGAATCAGGGGCCGGGAACAAACCACTCGAAACCTGAAGCTTCGAATATGTATAAGGAAAAGTCAACAAAGATGTGGACGATAAAGAAAAGTCACACGATTATGGCAAGGCAGAAGGGCGAATGGAAGTCGAAAAATTCCGAGTTGGACAAGCAGAACTATGGTGACCGGGCAATTTGCAAGAAAAACAATGATAGGCGGTAAAAACATTGACAGTGCGAATGTGTGGACCGCAGATAACTTGGAAAGCTTTTGGACAGGAAACAATGGTTTGTTCGTCAGGAAAAACGACAAGAGCTTGACGTCGAAAACTATAACAGAGACGATTCCCTTGATCGTCGTCTGAAGCAGCAGGCAAAGTCTTAATAGGGGCAATAACTAAATCACATTGAGAAAAGAAAGCATGCAGTAAATCGTTGGAGAGTTCAGGAGGAACTGGAGATAAACAAACGATGGCCTCTGATCATTCGTCCGAAAGGGGTCCGGGTTGGAATCCTGGTGAGGCATGGATGTTGTGTTTGTCTTACGGCACTAGTTCTTTCCCTTCCCTGGAACCAGTGACCCTAAATTAGGGACAGACGACTGCTTATAGCCCATTGAGTTGCTCACGGTGGTCGTTAGACCTCCAATAAAAAAAAAAAAAAAAAAAAACCCAAGAAAGATGACACCGAATTTTCGGATGTAATAAGCACGTCTTTTGAATCCGGCTATTCAAAGTCAATGGAATCGGTATGGAAAACAATAGTATCTGACGAAAGAAAGAAGTTTTTCAATCAGGTCTTTAATCCCTCTGATATGGCTGTAAACGGAATCGTGAGTTATCGACTAAAATAAGATGTGACTTTACGTCCCCTTGTGGGAAAACCATGCATCATTTTAGGAAGAAAGTATTCACAAAAGGTTTATCCATAGGAGCGGTATCGGTCCAAGAAAAAGAATTTTAGTTGAGTTTTCAGGAGCCCAGATTTTGCTACAAATACATCAGAAGTAGAAATTAACACTTACGGTCCCTAGTGGCCAAACCTTTCTTTAACAAACATTAGAAATTATGTGAAAAATATTTTCCGTCAGGTCTTGTATGCGATACAGGAAGAATTTTTCAAATCGGAGTTTTAGGAGCAGAAAACGCAATTTACCAATGTGCGCCCTAGCGGAAAGTCTATGATTTACTTGAACGTTTTGAATTTATTGGAAAAACATTTCGCATCGCAAACACTATCCAACAAAGAAGAAATTTTTCAAATCGGACTTTTAGAAGTAGAGATATTGACAAAAATAAGATATAAATCAACGCCCCTGGCGTAGAAACCATGCATTATTTCAAGAATAAAATGTTCCTAAAATGTTTGTCGACATGAGTAGTATCGGTCCACAAAAGACTTTTTTCAATCGAGATTTTAGGAGCTCATATTTTGCTGCAAATACATCAGAAGCGTAAATTAAGACTTACGCCACCTGGTGTCCAAATAATTTTTTACAAAAATTTGAAATTACGTGCAAAGGATTTCCCATCAGGAGCTGTATCCGGTGCAGAAAGAATTTTTCAGATCGGAGATTTAGAAGCAGAGATATAGGGAAAAACGCAATTTACCTTTACGCTCCTAAGCGGAAAGTCTATGAATTACTTGAAAATTTTGAATTTATAGGAAAAACATGTCACACTAGAAACACTATCCAACAAAGAAATAAATTTTTAATTGGACTATTAGAATTCGAGATATTGACAAAAATAAGATATCTACGCCCCCTGGCGTAGAAACCGTGCAGTACTTTAAGAAGATAAAGTTTCTAAAATGTTTGTCGACATGAGTAGTATCGGTCTACAAACGATGTTATTTTCAATCGAGAATTTAGAAGCTCATATTTTGCTGCAAATACATCAGAAGCGGAAATTAAGGTTTACGCCCCCTAGTGGCCAAACCATTTTTTTTTACAAAAAATTGAAATTATGTGCAAACGATTTCTCATCAGGAGCTGTATCCGGTGCAGAAATAATTTTTCAGATCGGAGATTTAGAAGCAGAGATATAGGAGAAAACGCAATTTACCTTTACGCCCCCTAGCGGAAAGTCTATGAATTACTTGAAAATTTTGAAACTATATGAAAAACATGACACACGGAAAACACTATCCAACAAAGAAGGATTTTTTCAAATCGGACTCCTAGAAGTCGAGATATTGACAAAAATAAGATATACATCTACGCCATCTGGCGGAGAAACTGCAATATTTTAGGAAGAAAATATTCCGAAAAGGTTTATGGATGTGAGTGGCATTAGTCCACGAAATAATTTTTTCAATCGATATTTTAGAAGCTCAGATTTTACGGCAAATACATCAGAAGCGAAAATTAACATGCCGCCCCGGTGGCGCAGTGGTCTAAGGCGTTGGCCTCTGATCATTCGTCCGAAAGGGGTCCGGGTTCGAATCCCGGTGAGGCATGGATGTTGTGTTTGTCTTACGGCACTGGCTCTCTCCCTTCCCTGGAATCAGTGACCCTAAATTAGGGACGGGAGCCCTCTGAGTTGCTCACGGTGGTCGTTAAACCTCCAATAAAAAAAAAAATAAAAATTAACGCTTACGTCCCCTGGTGGCCAAAGTATTCTTTACTAAAAATTTGATATTATATGCAAAAGATTTTTCATCAGGAGATGTATCCGCTGAAGAAAAAAAATTTCAAATCGGAGTTTTAGAAGAAGAGTTATCGGAAAAAGTGCAATTTATTTTTACGCCTCCTAGCGGAAAATCTATGAGTAATTTGAAAAAGAAACTATATCCAAAATACTCTTCGACATAAATGGAATCGAGAGGTAAAAGATTTTTTTCAATCGGATGTTTAGAAGCAAATATGTGGAATAAAACTTTTTTTTGAATTCGACATCATCTGCATTTACGCCCTCTAGCGGCGAAATTGTACATCGTAAAAAAAAAACGAAATAAAGAATCATGATTCGCATATTTCAAGCTTTCGAATAAAAAATTATTTTTCAAATCGGACTTATAGTTGCAGAGATACCGTGGGTACAGACGGACGGACAGACAGACCGATAACATAAGCACGATCTTTTTTTGCAAAAGACGTGCTAAAAAAACTAACGAGAGTAGGGAAATGAGCAAGAGGAATTGCGAACAAACTTTGGTCGCCGACTGAAATTGGTGAAGAAAGAACCAACTCAACTTGAGCGGGATTAGAAAATTAAACCAACACCGAGCGAGGCTTTCGAGCGATGTGCGTGATGGCATCAGGTGGAACAATCTGTTGGAGTGCTGAAGTGTAAGCTGTAAGTTTAGTATGTGGAAGCGCGGAATATTTTACTCCGAGAGCTAAAGAAGCGAAGAAAGACTTTCCCGGTGACGAAGACTCTAATAAATGTGCTGTTAAAACGGAGCCAGTACGAGAAAACCGGAAGCCCAAGGCAGTTGAGAGAGGATCCGAGGGGAAGGCAGTGACTGCGGGCGAAGAGAGATGAGTTGAACTGTCAAGTAGTACATCCGGAGGAGGCGTCAGTGGTCGAAGAAAAGCGGTAGACATAGTACAAATCAGAAACTGTAAAGCAAAGCAGCACAATCTCAAGAGAGTAAGACGATGGAGATGGCAAAAGGCATGTAAAGAAGGCGTACGATGGGAAGATGCGAGATAATCACGTCACTGGAAGATCGGCGAGAGACAGATGGAGTACAGTAACGATGACGTCACCCAAGAAACACTATCAGAGGGTGACGTAAACGGGAAGGCGTGTAGATAACAGGAAGATACGCACTGAAGTCAACTGAATAGAATGCTGGTGAGAAGACAGAAGGAAGTCAAGGCAAGTCACGATGGGCAGATGTAAACATACCCTCCGAGATGAAAAATGAAGGAATATCGGTATAAAATTCACTTACTGGTGCTGAAAAGTAGCTGAGAAGATTGCGGGCAGCCTATTACTTAAACAGGGTATGCAGGAAAGGAACAGTAGGCACTGGAACATGTACTTGGGCACACACTTCAAAAACGCAGTAGGGTGTAGTCTGCAGGTAATATTATTAAAATTCGAAGTAAATATGTACTTTCCGAGTCGGAAAAGTAGCAGGAAAGGTAGCACATACCCTTATACACACACGGAACACAGACGTCGGGAGCAATGGGCTCTGTTTTTTTTTTTTTTTTTTTTTTTTTTTTTGATTGGAGGTTTAACGACCACCGTGAGCAACTCAATGGGCTATAAGCAGTCGCCCGTCACTAATTTAGGGTCACTGGTTCCAGGGAAGGGAGAGAGCCAGTGCCGTAAGACAAACACAACATCCATGCCTCACCGGGATTCGAACCCGGACCCCGTTCGGACGAATGATCAGAGGCCAACGCCTTAGACCACTGCGCCACCGGGGCGGCCAATGGGCTCTGTGACCGAGCAAACTGAGCGAAAATTGAGAAGCTCGAGAGGGCACGTCCAAGGACAGTTTTGTCGCAATTGAAGCATTTTTACATACGTTATGACGCATAAGTGCAATAGAATGGATCCGGCTGCTATGTCTTGACCTTTGATCCCATTTCGCTCATTTTCAATAGGGTTCGTCCCCAGGTGATCCCTTACTAATTCTAAAATTTCATTGAAATTGAACCATTTTTTCACGAGTTATATGAAGCATAAGGGCAATGGAATGGATCATCTCCTATATCCTGACCTTTGACCACATTTCGCCCATTTGCAATAGGGTTTGTACCCAAGTGGTCTCCTACAACGTACTCAAATTTCATTGAAATCGAACCATTTTTACGCAAGTTATGACGCATAATGGCAATGGAATGGATGCCGTTCTTGTGCCCTGTTCCTTGTACCCCATTTCCCTCATTTTTTGGAAGGTTGGTCCCCAGGTGGTCCCCTACCAAATACTAAAATTTCATCGAAATCGAACCGTTTTTACGCGAGTTATCTTGCGGACGGACAGACATACAGACAGACGGACAAAGCTGGAGCATATGCGCTTCTTCAACCAACGGTTGGAAAGCGTAAAAAAGTGTCCACGATTCGGGAACAAATGAAGTTTGTTTATATTTTGATTTTCGTGCTTAACGCAATCTACCGACGTCTTCCATATTTAACAGCCGCCCAGGTGGCGCAGTGGTCTAAGCGATGGCCTCTGATCATTCGTCCGAAAGGGGTCCGGGTTCGAATCCCGTGAGGCATGGATGTTGTGTTTGTCTTACGGCACTGGCTCTCTCCCTTCCCTGGAACCAGTGACCCTAAATTAGGGACGGGCGACTGCTTATAGCCCATTGAGTTGCTCACGGTGGTCGTTAAACCTCCAATCAAAAAAAAATATTTAACAACTTCTTAAAAATTTTTAATTGAAAATAACTAAAATATAAATGTTACGTAAACCGGAGATAAAAATACATCGTTCCTATTCTAGGAATTTTACATTTTGGAAACTTTCAAACTGATCAACGGATTTTTCTGCGACATAAATTTAGCAAAAATCCCGGTTTGGAAGAAAATTGTATACGAGGGCAAATCTGTTCAAGCGTCACTCACATGCTTTGTATTCTGTATTTTCCAAGAAGCTAGTCATCATAATACACTTATGTCCAAAACTTAAAAGCTAGGTACATTTTGACCAGTTATAATTCGAGAAAACGGTTTCACAGCTGAAAATGATATCGAGGGCAATAGCATTGGTAAAATAAAAATCACGATATCGAAATACGTGAGAAATATGTAATAGAGATCGAAACAGAACAAATTGTTATGTATGAGGTTCAGACTCACTTTTCGGCCAGTGACTCTTTCACCAGCACTGCGTAAACAGTCTATAGAGCGAAGTTATCATCTAGGGATATGATCACACCACACTTCAATGCATGCTTTGGAACCGGTATGTCAAGTTTATTGCCAAATGGTTTAGGAACTCTTCAGGGACATTTTGCCATTACTGCTGGAAAACTCTTATAAATGTTGGAATGGTTTCCAATAGGGAATATCTTTGCGCAATGCGATGGGATGGAGATCAGGGAACACGCATTGTGACCTCATCCGAAGAATATACTAGCCAATATTTCATCCATAGCTACTGTGCAGTGAGTACGAATGTAACTGACCATAAAACTGAAATCTGCACCCACAGCACCGTGGAATAAAAGATCCTAGCAAAGCATCGCATCATCACAGTACCACGGCACGTTGATGGTCCATTCGTCTGTCATATATTGGTTGGTACGTCAATTGATCTTGATACCGGCTCACAATGACGTCACAACTCCCGTCGTGACTCCCGACTCCCGTTGTGACTCCCGACTATAGAATGTCCTTGGCATACGTAGTCTCACGTTCCCTTCAGATCAATTGCCGCTTAGAACTAGACGGAAGACTAAAGTGGGTTTCATCTGTTAACATTACCTTGACTAAGCGATCTGAAAACCAGTTAACATGAAATATACGCCACTGATGGGGGCTGGACGACACGCTCTGGATAATGATACACAACGTGGGAATTTCGGAGCAGAAAGTCCGGCATCCTTTAAATGTCTTGACAATCGACTTCGGGTAAAATCATCCGTATGACATCTGCAAGACACCGTTTTGTTACCTAACACAAGCAGGTTCTCTCTCCGTTGCTAAAACACATGAAAAACAGAATGAACTCATATGAGACTCGACTCGGTCACTTACCTATATGCAACCTCGGCAGCTGCCACTCTTACAACAAATTTGTATAAGGAATGTCTTCATACGTCACACCGCACTCGTACGTGAATGTTAGCAATCACTTTTACCCAATGACGCTCTGTAATCGTCATATTTCTCTTTTCTTTTTCTTTTTTTTTATTGGGGATTTAACGACCACCATGAGCAACTCAGTGGGCTATAAGCTGTCGTTGGTCCCTAATTTGGGGCCACTGGTTCCAGGAAAGGGAGAGAGCCAGGGCCGTAAGACAGACACAACATCCATGCCTCATCGAGATTCGAACCCGGACCATTCTCGGACGAATGGTCAGAAGCCAGCGCTTCGACCGGCTCGTCATATTTCATATTTGTCCTTAAGCTTTGGACAACATCTTATTAAAGCACTCATCTTAGTTAATCTTTAATTTGGGTGGACTTTATTAATTTAATCCACGGAAGGTTGCATATAGGTAAGTGACCGAGTCGAGTCTCTTATGAAATATAAAATAACAGGTATTTTTTTTTTGCCATGTAGAAAATATGTACGACCGTACCTAAATCTATTTTTTGATTTGCAGCTCATGCATGTTCAAAATCTACAAACAAAAACAAATGTTAAGGGTAAAATATTTATGTGACTTCCTGCCCTAAAAACATAAAAGCAGTCGGCAAAATGTGGAAATATGCTTGTGCCGTTGCTGGATGACCTAGGGCATTCTTTTGAAACAAAGCAGATCCTTTTTCCATTTACATTGCATTCTGAAGACAGCAGTACCGTTCCTACGTCAACGATATTTTTTATGGACTCCTAGAAATTTTAAATATTAACTCATAATACAGTCAACTATGGATATAGTGAACTCTGTTATAGTGAACATTCGGCTATAGTGAACCTAAATCATTGGTCCAGACCCGAAACATCGGAAATGTACATTGAAATTTTCGTTTATAGTGAACAATCAACTTCTGTTATAGTGAACCTAAAAAAAAAAAAAAAAACTCCAAAGAAAGGAATATACTTGTTACATGAAATTGCAACTTATTTCAAAACAAACCTTCTTGTAAAAACTTGAAAAAATTTATTGCTAACAATATTGTAGGCCTACTACGCCTGAAGTGCATTGAAGGAAAAAGGTAGGATTAAAAACCTCAGCAACATCAAGCTGGTGTTCTTTGCCTGCCAACAACACGTCATCCTCCCACCCATGGATCAAGGTGTGATTCGCAGCTTTAAAACCTATTACAGAAGGAAAGTACCGCTTCATTTAACCCAAACCTTGGAATCAAAGCAGAACACATCAATAAATGTTCTGACTGCTGTACGTTTTGAAAACAAAGCGTGGAGGAGGATGTCAACTGTCACTATACAAAACTGTTTCCTGAGATCTGGTTTGGCTACTGAACGTGTGGCAATCGAAGAGGAGGATGATACGCTTCTCAACGACCTGCTTCAGCATATCGGTGCGAATTCCACTGAAGCTTTTATCCATGCCGACTGTGAAGTTATAACGGATGAAGCTATTGTCGCGGCTGTAAAAGGCAGCTTCAGCACTGAAGATGACGAGGATGATAATGAAGAACGTGTTCAACAATGAAAGAAACGTTGGAGTGTGTCAGGACTGTGCTAAACTTCCTAGAATATGTAGAAAATGTAGAATCGAGGGTAGCAAAAGCACAGGCTCTAGAAAAGGACATACAAAAAATATTTATTAAAACTGTTTGCAGAAAGCAGCGGCACATAACAGACTATTCTCATGTTAATTACGGTAATGTAAAATTAATTTTGTTTGCTTAATTTAATGAATACACACTACGTACATAAAAATATTATTTTTTACATACGTATGTACATATTTTATTTTCTTGTTTACCATTCCACTCAATTCAGGTTGAGGAATGACACTTCGGTTTTAGTGAACTTCGGAAATAGTGAACGAAATATGCTAGTCCGCATAGGTTCACGACAAGCGGAGTGACTGAATTTCTGTTTTAGATTTTAAATCGAAACAGAAAACAACAGACTGAGAAGCGTCAGATTGGTCAAAAAATACCATTCAGGTTTGTTTTATTTCTGTTTCGGGGTTTGACAACAAACGTGCGCAACTTTAGTGGCTATAAGCGTTTGCTTACCTTTACTCTGGGGTCGCTGGTACCTGGGAGAGGGCAGGGCCAGCGCCATCGGACAGGCGTGCTACACGTGTCTCTTCCAAAACTTGAGCCACAGCCAATCTCGAACGAATAACCAGAACCAGAGCGCTTCAAACCACTCGATCACCACACTCTATTCTGATCTGCAATAGGAATGAATATGCCTTTTATAATTTAATAGACTGCAAAAAAATATTGATATATGAAAGCAAAATTATAGTTCATTCTTCCTCATCTTCAGTCTTCATAATAATTCTTACTGAAACCAAAGTTAAATTGCATAAATAAATATAGGAATTTTACTGCGGAATTACATTTGGATAAGAATATAGATGTCTAAAAAGCTGGTAACTCGTTTGAGTTGCATAGAATAACTCTGCTTGTTCGGAAAATCACAGCAGTACTGTTAAGCAAAGATGAGTGCTTTAAAAAATTTAGAAACAAATATTTGAAAGCGTTTGAATTGCAAAAATTCATTTCTGTTTAATTATCCTATTTACATTGATTTTTAAAGAGCACTAAGTCTCTGGCGTATTCTGCTATGTAAAATAAAAACTGAATATGTCGTGTGCGAACAACATTTGGACGGTAAAAGTGCCTTGCAACAATGAAAGCTTCAATTTGCAAACATCGTCGCTGTAACTAGCAATTTTGGCATTTTCACAGGCAAATTACAGTATTCCGAAATTGTGGCCTTTTCTGAAGGCTCAACTAATCACATATTTCCGTTTCAACTTTCCTCCAAATGAGAATGTTCTTTTGTCGTTTAGTTGATTAATACGAACACGAAGCAGTTATGACTTATGCTTACCCAAGAGAATAAGGATAGCGCGAATACAAAAAAGGAGTTCCTTGCTGTCTCAGTGTTTATTTGCTCTTTGATGTAAGGCACGAAATAGATGAAACGATGATGATCGTCTTTAAATATTTTAATTTGCATGATAAATGCATTAAACAATTTAAGCAAAGGAAGAGTAGAAGCAGTAGGTGGAGAAATGCAAGCCAAAGATTACAGCACCCGATTCAATTACACCAGACTGTCGTAAACAAAATTTCGAATTAAGACTTTGTGAAGTTCGTCATGATTTTAATGTATGTAGTTATTTACACTGTTATTTCTTTTTCAGCTCTGTTTTGTTCATTCTGTCGATTAAAACTTTGATTACGGCTAAAT
The DNA here is from genome assembly GCA_039090855.1 of Macrothele yani. NCBI lineage: Eukaryota > Metazoa > Arthropoda > Arachnida > Araneae > Macrothelidae > Macrothele > Macrothele yani. The sequence goes on from CM076994.1 coordinate 81,302,597, forward strand.
GCATATCATTGCTGCAAATTTATTGCACATATCATGGGGTGACAGACTCTTTAAATATGGTTTTCTATTTTTTTCTTTTTAATTGGAGGTTTAACGACCACCGTCAGCAACTCAATGGGCTATAAGCAGTCGCCCGTCCCTAATTTAGGGTCACTGGTTCCAGGGAAGGGAGAGAGCCAGTACCGTAAGACAAACACAACATCCATGCCTCACCGGGATTCGAACCCGGACCCCTTCCGGACGAATGATCAGAAGCCATCGCTTAGACCACTGCGCCACCGGGGCGGCCAAATATGGTTTTCAAATCCTATCTAAGAAAAAGAAATACATAAAATTCTAATGTATTATTATGAAAGAACATGTGTATCAAATACTTTAGCCATTAATGGCTCTTAAAGAAGAGCCTTTATATAAGAAAAAGAAATAAAATCCAAACGTTGCACATGTTATAAATGTGTTCATTACATCATGATCGATAGCAGAATTTAAAAATGTAAATGAATATGTTCTACCGGGAGCACTACAGTAGAAAGTTAGTTAAAAGACATCGATGGTTAGCTATTTTGACAGAAAATCTTCTAAGAAGCTGTGTGCAACTAGCGGAAGAGAGCATAAGTGCTTGGTTTCTTTTAAGCGGCGTAGACACCTGTACGATCTTATAATGAATTTGGCGTTAAAGAGAGCTGCATGGAATTCTGAAATGTTGTCTAAAATAAGAAAATCATTGTGACCATAGTCTCTGAGAACATTTAGTACAGTCATGAGTTACATTTTGTGAAAAGGTTATTTAAGCGATTGTTAAATTATTTATTAACCTTAAATTATTTATTGCCCCTAAAAGTCGTATATCAAAAATTATAGTTATAACATATCGCTGAATAACAACAATTAAATGTTTACAATTAATGCAATGTTTCGTAAATTTGACAAACAGTGTGTATCTCAGCATATAATAACAACAAACCCGCTGAATTCCGAGTCCATATATAGAATACCCGTTGATAGTCGATGACGTAATGGTATCGCTACTTACGAATCCTCCACAAAATCAGAAATATTATTTTCACTCTGTATTTCTCTATATTTTTCTATATTTTAAATCCACTGGTCTCAAAAAGTTAATGATATTGTGGTTTCAAATTGAAAATGTAGTGATATGCAAATTTAGCGACTACTGGAGATGGGTTATCAGCGTGGGTAGCTACGTCATACGTAAATTACAATAATGAAAGCACAGCACGTGGCGTGAGAGATCAGCTAAAAATACCCTACGGGAAATGTAAAACGATGTAGCTTCACCGCTTGGTCTAGACGCTTGCTGAATGTATTTTTGCCTTCAGTGCGGGATTTACCAGGAAGGATGTCAACAAGACGTTTAGGGATTGACAAAGGAAATAAGGATGTTGGTATGTTACAGGCAGGCATCCAGTAGATCGATGTGGCTGCTGCTTAAGGAGTTTCTCAAAGTGTAACAGGTCGGCTAGACACCAGATTTCAACGGCATGGAAATTTTGCACATCAACCCAGGTGGGGTCGTCCGGTGATAACTACCAGGAGGTAAGATTGCGACTTGCCAGTAAGTGGTCGGTGAAAGTCTAGTATCGTCAGTAGCCAACTCCGGGAATCACTTCGAAATGCTTCTGGTGTCAGTCAAAAACAAAGTAATTGCTCCAACCAACACAGGTAAAGACAACAATTATACCATTGCAGTAACTAACAAACTATGTACTAAACCTGTATGAAACCGTCTTCACGAGTACGGACTCAGAAAAAGGATGCCGCTGAGATGTATATCATTGTCAACAGCTCACCATCGTCCAAGATGTACCTGGGTCCTATAGTACATGTCATGGAATACAGAATGGAACAACATATTTTTCACAGACAAATCCCATTTCGCTCGTTATTCTGATTCTCGAAGAGTAGATGTGTGGAGGAAATCCGACACATGAGTGCACCCACACTATTTGCACCTGTCCACTCCCACCAGTCAGTTCCATTCTGGGCAGGAGTGTGTTTTAATGACCATACTTCCATTAGTTTGAATGCCTCGGTGTACCCAAACGAGATCATCTGGGTACACCGAGGCCTTCAACATACAAAGAAGTACTGCCATTATCTACCCAAATGGGATCATGAGAAGTCCTACTGTAATGTTTCACGTTGCCATAAGGCATGCATTCCGTTTTCTGGATGACGATGTCACCAGTCACCGGGCTTGGAGGTTGCTTCAGGAGCTGAAAAATCATTGGATTAAATCGTTACAGCTGCCTCCGAGGTCTCCTGGTCATAATTATGTTAAGCACATTTGTGACGCTGTACAGTGACGTCTGGATAACCACGTTCCATAACCCAAACAATAACGGGATCTGAATGTGTTCCATGTAATATAGGTCGAGTTGCCCCAGATACTCATCAATAATGTCATTTCAAGTATGTCTAGTAGGTCTGAAGATGTTCTTCAGCACAGAGGTTGTGTTACTGGGTACTGAAATCCAAAGGTAGGACATTCTCTGAATTTACCATTTTGTCTATGTTGCAGTGCCCCTTTATAGTGTGCAGAAATTGAGCAATAAATTATTTTTGTCAATGCACTTTTTATTGCTTGTGCTACCTAGCCTCACTGATGGTATTTCAATGAGTGCTACATTAGTCAGATGCACCCATTCTTCATTTCATGCAATGTCCCTAACATTTTGTGACCATTGTGGCTTAAAAAACATTTTCATTATAGGAATGTTAATCAACATTTAGAATGATAAGCAGTTGTAGCAAAAAATGCATAATACAAAAGAAGTAAGGAAAAAAGTAAGAAAAATCTGGTAGAAAAGTTACAAAGAATAACACCAAAACTTATGGTTCGCTTCCTCATCTATTTTGCCAGCAGGCATTAAACTTTCGGCGTTTTCTTGTGATTATCTGTTGAACCATACAGACGTGAGAGAAAGAAAGAGACATACCACGCGTTTTTCCTTCGTTTACCGCAGATCCTCCAAGCGGCTGCTATAGAAATTCTTGAGTAAACGGTATTTGAAACATTTTCGAAGTTACCATCTTAGTACGTATGTGTTGAAAGGTAAAATTAGAGAATTCTGTACAAATTAGAAATTACGTATGTGTGTTTTTATCTCTTATTAAATAACGTAAGTGAAAAGTGAAACTATTTACAGGACCGAAATGTCATATATATATATACACTGCTGGCCACCTAAAATGCAACACCAAGAAGGAAGCATCCGATCGTCATAACTTCCGTAAAAATGGTTCGATTTCAATGAAATTTCAGTATGTTGTAGGGGACCACCTGGGCACAAACCCTATTGCAAATATGCGAAATGTGGTCAAAGGTCAGGATATAGGAGATGATCCATTCCATTGCCGGCACGCCACCGAGATGCACTATAAGAAGGGTGCACGGAAGGCGGGGTGTAAATAGTGGAAGTGTGTTGTGCTGCAGGACCTGTACGTGAAAAGCTTCCTGATGCCTCATCGCAGAATACGGCAGTCACTCCCGCACGTTTCGGAGTTCGACAGAGGACAAATAGTGGCTTTTTGCGACAGCGGTTTATCATACCGAGACATCGGCGCCCGTGTGAGACAACATCCAGCCACAGTGAGGCGAGTACGGATTCGGTGGGTGCAGGAGGGACGGACGGACCGACGTAAGCGATTGCCGCAGCCGCGGCACACCACCGAGCGAGAGGACCGGCATGTTGTGCGGCGGGCATTGACGGCTCGCACCGCCACATCACGAACGTTAGCGCAGGAATTAGGGTGTGTTGCGCGACAACCTGTGTCAGCAGGTACCGTTCGACGTCGTCCGCAGGAGCTTGTCACACGGCAACCATTGCTCCGATTACCATTGACGTTACACCACCGGCGAGTGCTGCGGCAGTAGACCGTTGAACGCCGCACTTGGACTACGGAATGGCACGACATTGTCTTCTCCGACGAATCCCTCTTCTACCCGCAAAACCACGATTGTCGGATCCGCGTGTGGCGGCACCGCGGCGAGAGACTGTATGACGCCTGCATTATGCATCGCCATACCGGTCCGTAGCCTGGCGTTATGGTTTGGGGCGCAATTGGATAAGACACCCGCACCTCTCTGGTACGCATCGCCGGTAAACTCAACAGCCACCGCTACACCTCCGACGTTTTAGAGTCTGTAGTCCTCCCTTACTAGCAGGACCTGCCAGCGGCCACGTTTCGACATGACAATGCGCGCCCGCACGTGGCACTCATCGTGAAACAATTCTTCACGGCCCACCAGGTGTCACTGCTGCCGTGGCACGCCTGTTCTCCCGATATGTCGCCCATCGAACACCCCTGATCGCTGATCGGCAACCGAGTGGCCCAGCAAGCACTACCCGTGGCTACGCCTGATGAACTGTGGCAATGTGTGGAAGTAGCCTGGACCGACATACCCCAAGCCCGCATTCAAAGTCTCTTTCGTTCGATGCCGCGGCGTGTAGCGGCCGTTATTGCCAGCCATGGGGTCCTCACGAACTATTGATGTCTGCGTGTTCCGCATGTCGCACGGGCCTGTAAGCTCGATCGTTTCATCTTTGTATCTGTTGTTATGTGTCCAGTAAATCTGGCTTTGCTATCTCGTTTCCTTCTTGGTGTTGCATTTTGGGAGGCCAGCAATGTATTTATTTGTTTTAGAAATAAGGTGCTTTTGCAAAGGCATCATCAGACGCTAATCCTTGTAGGAGGCACTCGGAAATTTATCTGCTCTATAGATACCTACGTATCTATTTATTATTCAGTTAAGGAAGTATTGATTTTTATGACCAATATATAAATTTATTAAATATAACTTTAGTGAGTGATAATAGCTGACATCCGGTTTAACTGATGTAATAATGATTCAGAGGCTATCTGCATGTGTAACATATTCAAAGTACACTATGATATGGTCTTTGTAAAATTATATTTTGCAGCAAATGAAGCTCAAAAGCTTGTATTTATTAAAATGGGAAATTTCAGAGAAAATACTTCCAAATTTGGAAGGTAAAATACTGCATCGAATTAAAAATCCACTTCGTGGCTCACACGTGATAAACTAACTGAAATAAATTGAGACATGAAAGTTTGAACTGAGATTACCTGAACAAAAATCGCTATGAAGTCAATCCAGTAATGAAATATCAGGTCATACCAGAAGCAGTGTCGTTTTGCGCAAGCCCAACAGCAGTGATCTCCCTGGTGCCCAGACTATGACGTTGACCACGGTGAGTACAAAAAGGTTCACGCGAGAAGACCTTCCAGTCACTTGAGATTGCAAACGGGAGTTCTTGGCGCAGTCGTTGTGTACTTAAACCGCGTAGGAAATGGCAGCGTCAGACGACCACATTAGGCACATTATGCAGTATGAGTTCCACCATCGACATTCAGCAAGGCAGGCAACACGAAACATCAATGACGGATATGGACTGGGTACCCTGGAGGTCAGGAAATGTCAACGCTGGTTCCAGAAATTTTGACGAGGGGACACCAGCATTAACAATATGCAACGACCCGGACGGCCTGTTGAGCTGGATAACGACGTGCTGAAAGCTGCTGTTGAGGTAAATCCGCAGGAAACAGTCGAGGAATTGGCCACACTTGTTCATTCAACCCATTCCACTGTTCACCGGCACCTGCAGTACCTCGGTTATGCGTCGAAACTGGATAATTGGGTACCCCATGATCTCACTCTACAACAGCTGCAACAGCGTGTGGACATTTCCAATTCTTTGCTCCCCCATGAAAAAAGGGAGCCGTTTTTGCACAGGATTGTCACGGGCGATAAAAAATGGATTGTTTATCACAACATTAAGAGTAAACAGCAGTGGCTTTCCAAAAGGCATATGCCTGCAGTAGTGGCGAAACCAGGACGTTTCCCACAAAAGGTTTTGATGTCTATGTAGTGTGATATGCAAGGCATAATCCATTACGAGCTGCTGTCACCCAACAAAACCATTACAGGGGAAGTCTACTGTCGGCAGCTGCAACGTCTACGCACTGCTTTACAGGATAAAAGTCCAGCAATCGTGAATCGTAAAGGCGTGCTGCTGCAGAAGGACAACGCAAAATCACACACAGCGAAAATGACCAGTGCCACGTTGCAGGACTTCGGATGAGGAAAAACTTCCGCATCCAGCATATTCCCCTAACATCGCCCATCCGACTACCACCTCTTTCGCAGCCTGCAAAACCATCTTGCTGGGACAACACCTCGAAATGTGGAGGTGGTACGGCCAACTTTTTTGCTTTTGTTTGCATCGAAACTCACGGAATTCTACAAGTCTGGGATTCAAAAACTTGTCGATCGATGGGAGAAGGTTCTAACTACCGGGGGCACTTATTATGTGTATTGAAACATCTGTTCCAGGTACGTTTTTCTTTCTTTTCTTCACACATTGAAAAAAACGACAGTATTTTTGGGATTACCTCATAATATTAATTACATTCGGTACTTAATTCAACATTCAAATCATAAATGAATTAGTAAGTTTTGAAAACAGTCTATTCTTCAAACGCTATTTTGCGATTTATCGTTGGCGTTTAGCGAGTCGTCCATAATGAAGTTTCTTTTCAACAGATAGCAGCGCATAAACAGTCAGTTTGTTTTGAAGTATTGTGTTATTCGAGAATATTTTTTCTGGAGTAAATAGCATCGTCTGCCGCAAAAGTCTTACACTTTCAGAAAAGGTTGTCATCAAATTTTCTTTAATTAAAATTGACAATAATAGAACTGCTTTCGATTTTGTCAGGAATCAATTTCCTTGATGAATTAGTTGAAATTAAGCTTCTAATATATTTCTTTCTAGAAAAGTGTAGAATTCAGTAGCTGCTGTTAGGTGTGTGTTTCCTAGGAAATATTGTAGCTTTATTCCAGAAATATTTACATTAGCAACCGATAGATAACCTGTGAGGTAAAATCGAACAGCGGCCCAAGCACTGAAGACATCACGCATTTGTTTTGCTTTTCTTCCTAAATTTCCAAGGCTATTTCCGAACGTCTTTTAGCACGATTTTTTTCTATACATACTATACGTACCGTTACTTCTAATTTTATGGACAGCTTTGCTGAATTGGAACGTGAAGTCCATTTGCCTTTCCATTCACTCTTGAGGAATCATAGTGATTATATGCATTAATTTATTCGAAGTGTTTTCTATGTATTTGTCTACTTCTTCTTTTAAATATTACAGAAAATGAGATTCTGCATCATATTGAGAAGGGATCGTGTAACACCATTTCCCTGCAAAATTGTTGTAGCTAACAATGTATCAATAAAAAAGTACCTTTGGAAAAAATTGAAAACAATGATATCATATTAACTTTGACATCCACCACGACAGATCATTTTTCCTTTACTTTGGAAACATTTTGTCTTTTTGGTAACTCATGAGCCGCCCCGGTAGCGCCGTGGTCTAAGCGATGGCCTCTGATCATTCGTCCAAAAGGGATCTGGGTTCGAATCCCGGTGAGGCATGGAAGTTGTGTTTGTCTTACGGCACTGGCTCCCCTGGAACCAGTGACCCTAAATTAGGGACGGGCGACTGCTTATAGCCCAATGAGTTGCTCACGGTGGTCGTTAAATCTCCAATAAAAAAAAAACTCGTGAGGAATTTGCAAAATATTCTCCAGCATCTTATTATCGATTTTTAATGATTTCCCGGAAAATATTAGTTTTGCCTATATAAACTTTCAGCACGAATTTCAACTCTTCGTTTAAAACAAGCAATTTAGGAAAATTCCCGTGGTGGAAAACCGAGGTTTGCACATCATAACCTCTTAGAAGTTCAAATGATTCAGAAAAACTGACACAATTTATAAGGAATTAAAATATACACTGGCGGAAAGTGAAAAAAGAACACCAAGAAGGAGACGTCTGATACCAACGAAATTTATACAGCATAATAACGATATACAGAGGATAACGTGATCAAAACTCATGGCAAAATACAGCTGTATTTTCTGGTAAACTGAAAAAATAACATTTCCATGTAACATGGTTAGTACGAAGTTGAACCGCCATGAACTGCGTCACACTGTGCAATTCTGGCATGGAGTCTGTCGTACAGATGTTGGATGTAAGTTTGGGGTATTGAGTTCCAAGCATCCTCAACCTGGGCGCGTAAATCTGGGAAGGTCGTGGCTGGCCGTGGATACCGGATAAGTCATTGTCCCATAAAATCCCACACGTGCTTAATGGAGGACAAATCCGGTGAACGTGCAGGCCATGGAAGTTGTCTCACACCCTGAAGTGCATGTTGCGTTGCACGTGCCGTGTGTGGGCGTGCGTTATCTTGCTGGAAAACACCACGATGGACCGACCTTACAAACGGCACAACAACGGACTGAATGATGTTGTCGATGTAGGAGGTTATAACGAAGTTAATTTCTCCGTCATTTCTGTCCACGCCAGGATTCGAACCCGGATCCCCTCATTCCGGAATAAGTCACTCTACCAATTGAGCTACGCGGACGTTTGTTCTGACTACTATCTGCCTTTATGTCATGTGCGTCCTGCTGGCAGGTACGTCACATCTCCCCCCACCGAAAGAGGGCCAGGGGCATGGCCCACGGGTCAGCCGTGACCATGAATCGTTGCAGGCAGCCATCCACTGTGGAACGTGCACTTGAGAACTCCCAGTAAATCTGGTGTGTGGAATGCAACGTCACACACATTTATTTTTCGAAGCGCTGAAGAAGGGATTCTCTGATTTTTCCTATCTCGCGGTGTGGAAATAACATCACACCATTGCGAGATTTTGAACGGTCGGGTCATCCGGATAGTTCGGGCGCCATTATAACGAAGTAAATTTCTCCGTCATTTCTGTCCACGCCAGGATTCGAACCCGGATCCCCTCATTCCGGAATAAGTCACTCTACCAATTGAGCTACGCGGACGTTTGTTCTGACTACTATCTGCCTTTATATCATGTGCGTCCTGCTGGCAGGTACGTCACAAGGTGCTGTTTAACGTACCCGGTACAAACACTAGTTGTGTACGGGAGTGATAGCTGATCGCTCCCCACACCAGGAGACCAGGTGTAGGCCTGTGTGTTGCTGGCGGATACAGGAAGGGTGGAGACACTCCCCGGTGCGTCTGCGAACAGGCAAACGGCCATCGGAGGCTCCCAAGCAGAATCTGCTTTCATCGCTGAACACGACAGATCGCAATTGCGTTCTTCAGTGCAGACTTTGGCGACACCACTGCAGCCGTTCCTGACGGTGGGCTGGAGTCAGAGGCACACATGCCAGAGGCACACGTGCACGTAGTTCTGCAACCAGTAGGCGGTTGCGGATTGTTCGCACAGTCACCTCAGGTGAAACGGCAGCTCGGATTTGCGTCGCAGTGGATGTTCTGCTTGACAACGCCGCTCTTCTTATGCGTCGATCGGTCCGCTCATCAGTCCGTCTGTGACTCCCGATTCCACGTCTTCTCGTGTGGGAATTTTCTTCGGACCATCTACGCCACCATCGTACCACCACCGACACTTCCGTCCAATTCGCTCCGCAATACGACGATACGACCACCCGGATTCGCGGAGTCCGACTGGACAACCTCTCTCAAAGTCCGATAACTGCTGAAATCGTACACGTTTTCCATGTCCAGGCATTGCAGCTTCTTCAGGGTCTTCGCACGTGTCCGTACGTCGACGACTGACTATATTCACTTCGCCGTACTCCTTAAATACCACCGACGATACTTTGCATATTATGCCGTGCTGTGGCATAAGGGCTCACTTGTTGGTCCCGAAATTAACATCACACCTACGTCAACTCGACCCCATTAACATATGTAAATTTCATGATCGTCCACCAATTCCTTCTTGGTGTTCTTTTTTCACTTTCCGCCAGTGTATGTCATGTGTTGTTTCCCCGTTTTTTACGCTACTAAGATTTCAACCTTTAACTAGAATCTTTCTCTTAATGGGAATGTAAAGATCACAGTGGGAAACTCAGTAGTTCGTCTCTAATATGGGGATACTGGTTACGGGAAGGCTAGAAGGCCGGTGCCCTAAGGCAAGCTCACCATCCATTCGACGCCAGGGATTCGAGCCAAAGGAAATCTCGTATAAGCGGCCAGAAGCCAGTGCCGCACCATTCGCCCACTGGTGTTTCTAACTCGAATATAATTGCGATCTTATATTTCCCATTCCAAGTATATTCAATACACTCCATGTTTAACCAAATTCTTACGTTCAGTGGATACATCGCGCTTTCGAATTTTGTCAGCTAGTTGGCCTAAATCTCTCATATCACTTCAAGCCACGAAATTTCACTGGTGAACAATAAGCGCTAAAAGGAATGTACTCAATGGTAATAAGTATTAGACAAAGAATATTAAATTAGATAATACACATGTGGGGAGAATAATGAATTTGACAATATGAAAACATTTGATTACGCTTCTCTAGAGTTGAGCTAGTCATCTTAGTGGAACGTTTTGAAGAAACATTAAGGCATATTCTCTTTCTCGTGGAATTACTTTGTTTGTTCTTCTTACTCTCGGTTTTTGTTTATCCTTATTTCACTTTTTTTATTCTTATTCTCAGTTCTCCTTATTCAAAAATATATTTTCTTTTTAGAGGTTTAACAAACACTGTGAGCAACGCCATAGGCTCTAAGCAGTCACCCGTCTCTAATTTAGGGCCACTGGTTCCAAGGAAGGCAGACAATCAGTGCCGTAAGACAAACACAAAATCCATACCTCACCGATCCGAACTCGGACACATCTCGGATAAATGCTCAGAAGCCAGCCCCCGAAAGCCGATTCTTTTTTTTTTGCATTTCTTATCCTCAGCAATTAGGATAATGATTCATGCACTTCCGAATTTCTGCCAAAAGCTCAGCATTTTATCACGAGAAGATGCAACGTATGCGCTTCTTTAAGCTGGAATGTTATCGTTCTATGGAAGAAACTGTGATCAAAATTTCTATGAATTGCTAGAACTGCACCATGAACATTCATACTGTTAATTCGCGTAAATGAATATTTCCGCGAGGAAACTGAAGCGCATTATCGAGTTTCTCACACTTTTGCTTCTGCACTTTTCTTCCGAACCTCCCCTTTTAAATGTCCCATTTGAAAATTTATTTTTTCTCATCCGATGGCTGTTATTACGGCGAATATTTCAATGTAATTCTTCTTTAAATGATAATGTTCCCTCAAGTTTAGATCTTCACATAAACGATATTCTAAGTTTTACAAGTGCACTTAAAAAAAATTTCTTTAAACATCAGCTACTTTTCTCCACAGTGGATATCGTTCGTACACAATCTGATTTTCATCCATGAAGTGTAACAATATTTTACAATTGGAGCTATATCTTTCTTTATCTCTGTGTATAATCCAAAGTGACAAGGAAATGTATGCCTGAGACTGATAGTGATTCCTGTATATCCGAATTTTTTACACGGCACAATAGGTACAAAAACAAAACGCTGCTTTCGCAGCTAAACATGACTATATTTAGAATGTAAATCAACGTTCCATTTAGATACCGTATCAAATGTCAAGATATGATCACTTATCTTGCGCTACATTATTTCTGTGCCTCTACTCTGGGTAGCTATGACAAAGATTATATCTTTGCCTTTTGAAGGCCCACTAGAAATATCGCCTTGTGGTACAAATCGTTCATAATCCACAATATTTCCTTAACTCTATCTTTCACCACATAAGCCAACATACAACATTCCAATTGCCTTAATTTCACAAATAAAACTGCTGTTGTTGTTATTAGTGTGATATAAATAAACGGGATGTGCATTTGTCTATACTTTTTGCCTTCGGTATGCTTATAGTGCAACGTTTGAATGATTGGATTTGTTATAATACCTCGGAAATTATTGTATGCAGATAAGTAACTCACCTTGAATAAGGTTATCCAATAAAAGGATGAAGATGAGAAGGCGATATGTTTAATATAGGAGCACACACCATGAATAGAAAATAAATAGAGTTTCTAACACTATAAGAAATAAATAAACATGGAGTTCCAGGCAATATAGTATTTGACGAATAAACATGGAGTATCCGAGCACAACAAGCATTAACTGCTTGCAAGGAAACCTCGCAGCAGAAATCACGACCGTCAAAACATCTGGGTCGACACCAAGCGTGTGAAAGGTTGTAAACAGAAGCGAGTTTAATTTTTCTCAGTCAGGTGTTTTCCACGAGGTGATCACGTCAAACCATTAGCACTTAACGCAGGGAGAAATCATAAAAAGCTTTTCCTCCGCAGGTGGGAATAATATTTGGCAACTGCTGTGAGACGTACTTACGTTTCCAACAGAAACTCCGTATCTTTCTGGGCTTGTGTTGGTCTACGAAATGGTTATGCATCAAACTCTCCCCTGTTAGCAGTATTGTGAGCAACGTACAATTCTTGTTGGTATAAGAAACGTATACAATCCGAACATACAACGTTGAGTGAAAGATAACTGAACCAGTACGTTATGTTATTGGAATAAACTGACCAGCCATTGAAGAACGAATAGTTAGCAGAATTATGGTGATCGATTAAAATATGTAATATAAATTTGTTTTTCCTAATTGCAAGCAATAAGATGGCACGCATATTTCAAAAGCATATATTGATTCATCGTGAAGACACCTTTACTTTTAATACGTAATTGCAGCAATTCCCTTTGACAATAAAATGTACTCTTTCGGATAGATATTTCATGCTTTCGTACTGACTTGTCTTTTTTTAGAAAGTGAAAAGCAATTTATTTGTGCTTTAATCTTCTGAGAGTGGAGGAGGGAAGTGTAAAGATAAAACGCTCTTCGGAGGAAGTGATGTTGAGGCTTATTACGTGATGATTGCCAATGATTCAAATTCTTCCTATGTCAGGTAAAGCTTGAAATGGCGTTATTTTAAACATTAGTCCTTATGTGGCCAGAAGCAGAGGTTTTGAAGATCTCCGAGAGATACTAACATTCTGCGTTATAAACCATATCAGAACTTAAGGATATTAGGAGATTCATCCCGTTCAGTTCCTATTTATTTATCCTCCACAGGACGACAATTGGAAACAAATACGCAAGCCGAATTTATTTAGGCATGTTATGGATAAGAAAAAAAAAAGAATTCGTTCAAACTGGTTTTTTTATTAGTATTTCTAAAAGGGTCCCACAAAAACCGTTAATCATCTCAGTCGGACAGAATTCCTACAGAGAGCGACATGAATCAAGTACAGCGAGGCCTCGGAAAACGGTGAGGTCATTTGATTTAGAGAAGGAGGTCATTGCAAGGGACCGAAAGGGGCGCTGATCATACTCTATATTATCAAAACTATTCGGACACTCTCAAATTTTTGCATAAGTGCAGAGAACAGTTGTATCTACTCATAGGAAGGTGTGCTATGAGTAGGGAAGCACGTATATAAAGCTGAGATGTTGTGTTATCAGTAACTTTGAAACGGATATGCCGAGCGTATGTAAAATTTCAGAGTTCCACCGTGAGCTGGTCAGAGGATGCCATTTGCGTAACGTTTCCATACGGAGCATTGCAGCTAAACTAAACATACCGAAATCAATTTTAAGTGATGTCATTAAGAGATGGAAGCAGGACGGTGCAATTACAGCAAAAAAGAAAACAAAAGACCCTGAGGAAGGCCGCACAGACTGACAGAAACTGACAGAAGAGTCATGGTAAGAAATGTTGAGAAATTTCCTTTATCCTCAGCGGTTTTCATCGTTGCTGGGAAATGCTTGTACTGGGATGGTTAGTACCATAACTATCCACACAGTATGTGTTATTATGGCAGAGCAGTGACACATAAGTCACACATCACTGCCGTCAATGAGAAGCTCCGTTTGGAATGGTGTGTCTGTTGTTGTTCCTGGACTATTGACCATTGGAAAGCTGTCCATTGGAGAGATGAGTCACGCTTTTCACTCTTCCAATCTGATGGGAGTGTTTGCATTTGGCGACAGCCCGGCGTACCATTTTCATTGTACTGTGTTCTTCCAACTGCTATGTTCTACCAAGGCCCCATCATGGTATGGAGTTGTTTTTCGTGGATGGGACTCTGTCCGTTGGTTATTATACCACAAACATGAACTCTGCTTAAGTGTGTACCTCGACGTCCTGGATAATTATACCCCACCAACGAAGTGGCAGTATTACCAAAATGACATCGTCTCTTCCAACACGACCGAGCTCCCTGCATGGTGTGTACAGAACTGGTTTCTTGAAAAAGAGGTGTAATTATTAGACTGTTCTGCTCAGATTCCTGATCTTAATCCCATAGAAGACTTCTAAGATGAACTGGAGCAACAGATACGAAATCGAGCACAACCACCGTCTTCACTCTCCTCTCTGGCAGCTGAAGTGCAGGACGAATGACGAGCCATTCCTGTCGAGACCTGCCGGAAATTGGTTGATATTATGCTTCGACGTGCTGCCGCAATCATACAAGCAAAAAGTGGACCGACTAACTAGTAATTGCTGTAATAAAGCCATTTGTCTCCAAACATCGTGCTGTTGGAATACTTTTGATAATATTTTGTACTTAGATGTCATAGCGAAGCATTTCAACCCTGCACTTAAGAGTCTTTGCGTTGAGATCCAGAGATAAACGGGTGCCTAATGTGAATACGCTGTGTAATGATAAAAATTTCGTATGTTTTTTAAAAAAGTAAAAAAAAAGGAATTTTATTTGGAAAACCGGTATAGTGAAGAACACTGGTCAATAATTTCTACATGAGCATTTGTATCCCGCTGTATTTATGAATTTTTATATGTATTTACATGTAATAAAATTAAATACGGCCATGAAAATATTCACTTGCTTCAGGTTTATGAAGCAGAGCTTGTATATAATAAAATCAGAAATACATGTTTACAGATACTTAAAAAAGTTTTAACAAGAAAGATCACACCGAATTTTCGGATGTAATAGGCACGTCTCTTGAATCCGTTCTGACACGAATTAAATTTATCAAATGGAACCGGTTTGTAACACAATCAACCGGTTCCAACAATGGATAAAATATCCAGAAATAGAAACTTAGTTCCACCAGCGGCCAAAAAGCATGTTACGAAAATTAACAAATGGCGAACAAAAAAACATTTCGCAAAACAGGTACCAGAGACAAGAGGAAGGTACCAGAGACAAAGAGATTTTCAAATCGAACAGTTAAAATGAGAAAGACTGCATCTGATAGGGAAAAAGTTGCATAACGGAAAAATTCAAATTAAAATAGGAGGAAATTATTCTTCATGGAAAAAGCTACTTTAAGGGAAAATAACTTTTCAAATACGTCTCACGGGAGCAGAGGTACTGAAAAAAATAAGGTTTCGACTTTGACGTAGCTAGCGGGAAATCTTTGTGTTATTTAAAGAGAATAATGCTCCACATCTCTGTTGTAGCGAATGGTATACAGTAAAGAAGAAATTTCTCAATAGCGTTTTTAGAAGCGGTGATACAGCTGCAAACTAAAGTAAACAAACACCACCTACCGACAGAACTGTGAACTACAAAATTCCTCATATACTAGCCTAGTGTGTTCTACAAGGTAAGTGACATCCGCTGCTGCAATAGTTTTTTAAATCGCACATATAAAAGCAGTGATATTGACAAAAACAGATTAAGCATTTGAGCCCCCTAGCGGCGAAACTGTGCACTATTTTGGAAAGAAAATGCACACTCAGAGTTTGCACAGTCAGTGAAATCTGACCGAAAAAAGAAGTTTTTCAATCGCATATATTGCTGTAAACGTAAATATGAACTTACGCCCCCTGGTGGCAGACTTGCGCGCTAAGAAGAACTTGAAGTTATATGAGAAACATTTCGCAGCGGAAACACTCTCCAACAAAGAATTTATTAAATCGCACTCTTAGAAGCAGAGATATCGACAAAAATAAGATATACGTTTACGCCCTCTGGCGGAAAAACCATACATTGGTTTAAAAGAAAGTATTCTCAAAAGGCTTTTCGATGTGAGCGGTATCGGTCCACAAAATAATTTTTTCAGTCGATTTTCAGGAGCTCAGATTTTGCTGCAAATACATCAGACGCGGAAATTAGCACTTACGCCCCTTGGTGGCCAAACCATTATATACCAAAAATTAGAAATTATCTACAAAATATTTGCCATCAGGAGCTGTATCCGCTGCAGAAAAAATTTTTCGAATCGGAGTTTTAGAAACAGAGATATCGGGGGAAATGCCCTTTACTTTTACGCCCCCTGGCCGAGAATCTATGCTCAACTTGAAAAAGTGACTATACCTAAAATAGTCTTCGACATGAATGGAATCGAAAGGTATAATTTTTTTTTTTTGAATTGGATGTTTAGAAGCAAATATATGGAATAAAATGTATTTTGTATTCGGTATCATCTGCATTTGCGCCCTCTAGCGGCGAAATTGTGCATCGTGAGAAAAAACGAAATAAAGGATCATCATGCGCACATTTAAGGCTTCCTAATGCAAAAACGAATAATTCAAATTGGACTATTAGTCGCAGGCGGACAGGCGGGCAAACCAATAACATAAGCACGATCTCTTTTTACAAAAGACGTGCTAAAAATGAAGTATTCAGTGGCATTTCTGATTGAAATACATTATTCATTAAGAGTTATTTTGCATTTGTTTTGTAATCAAATTTATACCGCACAAAATAATTGTTTCTGTATTTCTGGCCTAGGTTACGCTGCTTCAAATTTAGGTTTAATGCTTTCGCTTCGCTTTCCGTCTGTTGGCTACCACCACTGAAACATCCGTGGAGACAGTCGAACGGTAGTCTGCTAACATGGAAGAACTCCATGGTACAAAAGGAAATCCCTTGTACCTTTTCTTCTCCATTCCTGAAATGTCTTGATAGCAGTGCTTGCCCTGCTCATCATTAACAAATCCAAAATTTTCTGGGAAGAAATAAAGACGAGAGTTCAGAAAATGAATTTTTAGATGTAAGTTGTGCCCAAGTTTCCAAAACATTTATCTCAAACATCCTTGAAACTTTGCGATGCTGCTTTCTCGTCATCTTGTAATCTTGCATCGAGGTGATGATCCTTAAAAAGGACACGAATCTGTGAGCCAACAAAAACACCTTTGCATCACTCAGTAGGGCAAACTTTTCCCTAAGGTACTTTAAGGCCTTTCCATTTTGTTCATGTCCTTAAAAACACTTGATGAAACCAAGCTTAACGTGAAGGGGTGGAAGTAAAATCTCGTGTGAATAAACCAAAGGGTTGTTTTGGACACTCTTCGATACTGGCTCTATAGATTTTCTAGTTGTCCAATTTGTGTGTGTGTGTGTGTGTGTGTGTGTGTCATGATAAGCACGTGCCCTAGTGTCCCATTCGCAAATAAAGCAACAAAACTTTGTATACCCTAGTTACATGCCTCGTGAAAGGGCAATGACCTTAGAGTCCCCACAAACCTACCATTGTAAATCACAATACTTTATAGCTTCGAGAAGTTTCACACAATATTTGAGTACAACTCCTTCGTGTGAATTGCATGGCTGATAGGAACTGAGGAAAGATCGTTTCCAATGTATAGTAGAACAGATTTTACACTCATCTTTTAGGAATCGATAAAAAGTCTCCATTTTTGAGATTTGTGATCTATGTTCAGTCTTCATTAGGCCGTATACGTTGGTGTATGGAACAAGAGTGTCTTTCATAATGAAGAAAGTCAGTAACTCTCTCTGCCTACTCCTGTAGATGGATATTTTACTTCATCTTCCAAAAGAGTCCATTACTGCAATCTTGAGGGCAAAACTTCTGCTTTACTTTTAGAAAGATCCAAATCTCTAATGAGATCACTCAGCTCATTTTGTTTTATTTCATGCGGTTCAGTAGTGGGCAAATCGACATTAGGCTCAGTGTTCGTAGAAATACTTGAGTCAGAAAACTCACCTTCAGCACCACCTGCGTTACACCTGCGTCCTCCTCCTCATCATCAGGCTCAACATTATACTCCTTTGGGGGTTTAGATACAGGAAGGTCTTGTCCATGTGGTACTGGACGTATAGTTGATAGTAGGTTAGGGTACTTTTATATTTAGTTACGTGATCTGTAGGCCCTCTCCATATCATTGGCACATCGAAAGGCATAGAGCATCCTTTGCCATTTATACAATTCTTGAGGTTGCAAGCACATTTCTGACAACGTACATGTGGTATCTATTTTTTTTTGTCCACCAACCTTGCGCTCAAAGTCTATTATTTTCCGCGTTAAAGGCGGAATAATAATATTTCTTTAGGTGCTGCATCATAACGCCTTTAACGCGTAAGCATTCCGTGTTAAAGTCGTTATAATGCGTTTCTGTAAGGAAAAGAACACTTTCTGGTCATTTTCCATTTTCATTGCTAAGCAGTGTAACATAAAAACTAGAAGTAAGATTAAAATTTTATTGTGATATTCGTGATCATCACCATAAAATTAGTAAGATTTTACTGTTTAGATACAGGATACATTTTGCGTGTTGATCAGTGGAATCTGAAGCAGCTTTGATAAACAAAAATTTATCGAACTTCAGATTCAGAATATTTTTGTGCCGTATTCTTACTTGTATCCACTTACCTCAATATTATCGTGGGTGTTCTATGGGATTCTCAAAATATATTTTTGTCTCACGGCAGGTTCTGGATTTGATCCTAACCTTGCTAGAGGCATATGCCTACTCGTCAGTACATGTTCTGAAATTCGTTGCTTTAACACTGAAAGTAGTGCTTGAAATGAGCCGGTATACGCTGGTATGGCATACCGGCACTTCTTTTTTAACAGTATTTCATACCGACACATTTTGTACCAGGAATTTACATACCGGCAGTATTTTTAGTCGTGAGAAATGCAGTATTTTTTGTCTCTGGCTTACGAGCGCGCATTCTTAAACATATGCCTCGTGTCTTTGAGTTATAGCTGTGTGGGAACTGTGAAGGATCGAGGAGTGGTGTACTCATGAGTTTATATATGTATATAAATTCAATCCTTCAAAGGATGGAAATGAAGCTACCCATATCACATGATCACATCTTGCCCACGCCCCAGGACATCCCACTAAAGATGTTTTTATTATATCATTAATTTAATATATTCAATTTTGAGAGCTAAAAGAGAATGAAGAGTTTGGAGTAGTAGATGAAACACAAAATTTAATTTTGCCGCAGTGAGCATAAAAATTTTCCACTTCGGTTTAATTTTTTTTATTTTTGAGTGAGAATGGAGAGATCGCAATTATATAACACTCACAAACAAAAATTTCGGCACATGAAAAGTTTATTGTGTTTCTGATGTAACTTTCTACGCTGAATTAAAATATGCAATGAGAATTTTTCTATCACTCTCAGTTTTTCGTACAATGACATTATTTTATTTTTGCTTTTCCGGGAATTTAGGTATTTTTGCGGTGATAACTAATATACGGATAATAATATTTTAACTGATGTCTAACATAGGGTGGCCACAAACAACTTAACATTAATAAGGAACTAGCTGTATGTGCTGGGGACCCGGAAAGCGAATGAGCAAAATGATTCATGCACCGCCGCATCGCGAGGTGGCGCGATACAACAGTCTGCTGGGTCCTGGAGAGTGACTCTTCATGAACATGCCAGTATTTCACAGCCATTCTCTTTGTGCGCAACCAGTGAGGTTACATTTTGTTGTGTCAAGTGATTTGAAGCTACTGTGTAAGTGTGATGTGTTATATAGTGAGTAAATATGCGAAGGAAGTGTGTGTGAATCATCCCGATAACTTCTCTTATGTTTGTGGGAATTCGACATTTAAAGATCAACGACGAAGTTTTACTTTACTAGTTAAAAAATGTTATGAACAATAATTTGGCTGTAAGGTGGGGGATCAAAATAAGAGCTGGTCCCCTCATATCTGCTGTGCGACCTGTGTGAAACTTCTGACAGATTGGACTAAAGAGATTCGGCCCATGAGCTTTGCGATACCGATGGTGTGGCGTGAACCACAAGATCAATCATCGGGCTGTTATTTCTGTATTACAAAGATAAAAGAAATTAGTAGGAAATACAATTAAACACTGCATTACCCAAATTTGCAAATTTGCCATCTGCTATGAGGCCAGTTCTGCACAGCGAGGACTTACCTGTACCACATCCTCCTACACATGTTATAGTAGAAGCTGAATTGGAACATGATTCAGCTATCGAAGTTGAAAATGAGGAGCAAGATGACCCTACTTTGGAAGCAAGTACGTCTTCATGTGCACCTCATCTGTTAGCTTCATGTGCACCTCATCTGTTGAACTTTTGGGTTCTAAGCTGAAAGACTGGAATCTTCTTCAGAATAACACAAAAGTGTGTTTTTATCATAACCGGCAGGAAGAGTTTCAAGATTTCTATTCTGCAGAAAATGAGTTAGTGTACTGCAACAACATTTGTGCTGTAATGGGTGTCCTTAATCATGAACATAAAACAACAGAGTGGAGACTGTTCATTGACTCTTCGAAACGTAGTTTGAATGCTGTCCTTAAGCACAATGGGAACCAATTTCCTTCTGTGCCGTTAGATTATGCAACTAACATGAAGGAAACAGGAAAACATGCAAATCCTGTTGTAAAACATTCAGTATGATTAGTATTCATGAAAAAAATACGGGATTACGCCATATAATACAAATTTTGAAGATGACAACCGATATTTGGCGTAAATGTGACAAGGATGGTAAAATTAACATCCTTAACATGTAACATGAATGCCGGTTGCTTCGACTAGCGAATCCTGTGATGGTTATATTCAAATTGATCGGAAACTTGAAACTTGGTCGTTCTGGGTGGTGTAGTGGTTAGCATACCCGGGCGTTTTCTGCGAGACGCGGGTTCGAGTCCCGCTCCAGGACGATGGAAATTTTCAAGTTTTCGAATATTATCTGACTTACCATCCTTGTCACATTTACGCCAAAAATCGGATTGTCATCTTCAAAATTTGTATGATTAGTATTGTTGGACCATATATTGCGATTTAAAAGTCATTGCGTTGTTAATGGGCTTGCAGCTCGGCTATACTGAATTTTGTTGTTTCTTCTGCAAATGGGACAGCAGTGACAAGAAAAATCATTACATCAAGATCAAGAAGGAATGGCCAAAGCGCGAATCAATGACACCTGGACAGAAAAATGTTGTTGTGCGTCTCCCACTAGTAACTCTGACATGATTCTTCTACCTCCACGTCATATAAAATTACGGCTTTTCAAAAACTTTGTGAAGACAATGGATAAAAATGGTGATGGGTTTCCTTATCTGAAGGAAAACTTTCCTCGCGTACTTGATGCTAAAATCAAGGAAGGAAGGAATTTTTGTGGGCCCGCAAATAAGAGCTTTGATTACATTTGAAGATTTGTTAAGTGAAGTTAAAAAATTAGCGTGGAAGTCATTTAAAAGTATTGTGAAAAATTTTTTAGGACATTTTAAAGCCTCGAACTATCATGACATTGAGGGTGAACTTTTACAGTCATACAAAGATATGGGCAGTAATATATCTTTCAAAATGCATTTCTTGGACTCCCACATGCATTTCTTCCCTGAAAATATAATATGGGTGCTGTTAGTAATGAACATGGGAAGTGATAACACCAAGACATCTCTGCAATGGAAAAGAGCTGCTAAGGACATTGGAGAGCAATAATGCTTGTTGATTACTGTTGGACGCTGAAGATTGATATTTCAGATGCCAAACACAGAAGGAAATCAACAACTGTCACATTTTAGGTAAGTTCAATAGTGTCCTGAATGTATGTAAATACGTATATACATTTCTTTCACACTTAACAGTGGTGTCACAACAAAACCGTGAGTGATGGAGAAAAAATAGCTACATATTTGAATTCAGCGTGCAAAATTCTAATAGGATCAGGTATTTTCCTTCGTGTGCCGAGAAAAAAGTTTAATTTTATTTACCAGTGTAATTTAAGACTGAATATTCATTCTGATTGCGGTTATTCTAATTACCCGGCTTTCTATTTCATGAAAGTCCATATTGGAAGGGGGCTGTTTTCTTGGCTCGGGACCTTAAAGTTCTGAGTTCAAGTCTAGCTGAACCACTAATGATTAGCCGAGGTGCGTAAGTCTCGTTAATCCGTTTATCCTGGAGTATAGACTCCTCATTATAAACAAGACTTAATGGATATAAACTCCTCGGTGTAGCATAAATAGTGCCCGCTGTATCCACAAACCAACCAACTGATATCGAACGCCATCGTTTCTGACGTATGGTGCAATAGTATTCCACGGGAATTTTCAATTACACTCTCACACAAAGCAGTTTTTCTTCCAGGGATGTTTTTTTTTTTTTACTTTTTCAGTTTTGGAGATTTCCTGGCAAACATATTTTTTTCTGGATGACTTTTAGTTAAATATGAGCATTCATGCATTTCGAAATTTCTCTTTCAAGCACTGACTGAAAGGGATATTTTTGTTATGTAGCGACTAATGTTCAATTTCAAAGCCTGCGTACATGTTTTCTTTTAGGTAACCCAAGAAAAAAATCGAGAGAGTATCCTTGTACTCTTTGTAGATAATTTATACTATTCATCTTCCCCATGCCAAGATCTTTGTAGGTTATAACGTAATTTATTTTTCGTGTGGAGATATTGGTTCTTAAGTTAACACATCAGATAAGAATACGACGCAATTGCTTCTAATTGAATTATTACGGCCAGACGAATCATAAAACAGAAGTCAACTTACGGGAAATTTCTTTATTCCAGCACCAACTCAGTATTTTTCCACAATAAGACAGCCGATATCAGATATCGGATTACGTACTTTTAAATGAACGTCTACACCCAGACATCCACCACACAACTGTTTTATCGTTGTTTTTATCTATCGTTCTTATCTCATACATTCATACGTCACGTTCACTCTGACCTCAATTGTGTTGCCAACAGTATTCTCGTTTGAGGGAACAGATGTCAGATTAAGTTTGGAACTATAAGCAGAACAAACTCAGATTTACATAGCAAAAGAAACTAAAAATGAAAGTTAATTTAGAATATACGTCACGAGGTGTGAAGCGAAATGAGTGAGTCGAACGTATACATTTATTTAGATACAACAGATTGCATTTATTCGCATCACTCACGACCACACCAAGACACAGTCTGGTACGTACTAAATGGAATTAAATCGTAACGTCAAACAATAAAGTTTACTAATTCCTGACATTGTGTAGTATTTAGCTAAGTAAATTACTGAATGTTGCTTTCATAAAACTAAGGAAAGAATATATGTGAGTCATAAAAGTAAATATTTACTAAACTATAGGAGCTGCACTAGTATTTGAGTATTAAGTCTGCTTAATGTTTCAAAAACAATATTAATGTTTACTATTATTTACATATATTTACATATATAGACGAGCACAAAGAAGTGAACTCAAAAATTTGCGTCTCAGCGAAATTTGCGTCTCAGCGAAGGGGATGTAAGGTCAGGGGATACGTAACATCACAACCTCTCCTTAACAAATGTCAACCCCGTCTCTCGTGGTGCATCCTGTTCCCACTAAAGGGGCTCTGACGACCGCCAATAGCGGTATAACTATATCATCGGGATTAGAGGAAATGCTATCCCACACTCACCAACCCGCTTGGCAGCGTGGTGAGTTATGGCCAAACCCCTCCAAAATGACTCCACAACTTAAATCTTGGCCCTCAGTCTCCAGCAGCTGGAATGTACCTGGCCAAGGCAGCGGCCAGTGCGACATGAAGGCAGAGGGTGCTAAGAATCCCCGGATGACCGGACTAGGCTGCCATCTGATGCTGACCTTGGCTACGTATAATGGACGCTCCCTATCTTCTGATTCAAGGCTTCTTGAATTGGAAGAGGAACTACAAAGGATCAAGTGGGACATCATTGGGCTAAGTGAGATGAGGAGAAAAGGAGAAGATCTCATTGAACTGAAAAGTGGACATCTCTTCTACTATCGTGGGACAGATACTGGCAGAACTAGTGGTGTTGGATTTATAATAAACAAGAAACTGAAGGATAAAGTTGTAGAAGTTGAAAGTTCCTCTGACAGAGCTGCACGACTCGTTATCCAACTCTCGAAAAGATACCAGGCTCAGATTATTCAAACTTATGCACCCACCACAAGTCATCCTGAAGAAGATTTTAAAGAATTTTATGAGGAAATTTGTCATCTAAATTATAAAGGTAAGCAGCACTTGAAAATAATTATGGGAGATTTCAATGCAAAAATAGGGCAACGGCAACAGAATGAAACTTCAGTAGGTAAATTTGGCCACAGCAACAGAAACCAGCGTTGAAATACTCTCGTTGCGTTTGCAGAGGCAGAAGGGTTTTTCATCATGAACTCCTTCTTCAAGAAAAAGCCACACAGGAAATGGACATGGAGACATCCAAATGCGACGACAAGTGAAATTGATTTTATTATGTGTAACAAAAAATTTGTCATAAAAGACTGCAGTGTGCTAAACATGTTCAACACAGGTAGTGACCATAGATTGGTGAGATGTAAGATGCACCTCAACAGTAAACTTGAACGTGGCAAGCTCATAAGACAAACAAAATCTATTGACATAACCAACCTTAAAAAACACCATAATACCTTTAGGTTGGAACTGAAGAACAGGGTATCTGCTTTAGAAGGCCTAACATCGGAAGAAGTGGATATTTCTGAAGTTAACAGAAAAGTAACCAAAGCTCTTATGGAAGCAGCAACAAAATTAGCTGGGTCTAAGAACAAGTTGCAAGTGAACAAATTATCAGGAAAACCCAAAATGTTGATGCAAAAAAGAAGAAAGATGAGGACAACTAAAGAAGATGTGACTTCCAAAGTGGAATATATAGAGCTATGCAAGACAGTAAGAAAAAGTATCACTGAAGACGTAAGAAAATTCAACTGTGAACTAGTGAGGAAAGCAATTGAAAACAACCAAAGCCTAAAGATAGCAAAGGGACATCTCAGCAAGGGAGGAAAACAGTTTATGGCACGGCGAAAAGAAGATGGTTCTGGAACAAGAAATACAGGCGAAATTTTGATAGGAGTGAAAGATTTCTACTCCAAATTATATGAAAGGGATGGTACATGCACTCCAGACATCATGAAAGGTACCAGTTTCAGAGTTCTTCCAGTCCTCCCAGCAGAAGTTGCACACGCAATCAAGAACATGAAGCGGGGGAAAGCTCCAGAAGAAGATGGAATTACTGTAGACATCATACAAGAAGCAAGTGGAGAAATCGAAACAGTACTCGCCCAAATTTTCACTCGATGCCTTAATGAAGGGAAGATTCCTGAGGATTGGAACACCGCTACAATGATCCTGCTACATAAAAAAGGCGACATTGAGGATCTCAGGAACTACAGACCTATCAGCCTCCTATCAGTGGTTTATATAATCTTCACTAAAGTTCTTTCACACCGCTTGAAGGTAACACTGGACATGGCTCAACCGAGAGAACAAGCTGGATTCAGGAGTGGCTACAGCACAACAGATCATATCCACGTACTGAGAGAACTAATTGAAAGAGCGAGGGAATATGTACTTCCATTGTGCATGGCTTTTATCGATTATGAAAAAGCCTTTGATTTAGTGAAACCATCAGCAGTTACAATGGCTCTGAAATCCTGCGGTATTGAAGATGCATACATTGATATTCTTAATAACATCTATGAAAATGCAAGTACAAAGATTCGGCTGTTTGAAAATACAACACACATAAACATTGGAAAGGGAGTGAGACAAAGTGACACCATATCTCCGAAGCTCTTTAATGCCACATTGGAGGGTGTTTTTCGGTCGCTGAGCTGGGAAAACAAGGGGATAAAGATTAATGGAGATTATCTAACCCACCTTCGTTTTGCTGATGACGTATTCATTTATGCAACTACCTCATCAGAGCTGCAGAGTATGATCCAGGAATTTGCTGACAAGAGTAAAGAAGTGGGATTAAAAATGAACTTTCAGAAGACAAAAGTGATGTTCAATGCTTTTACAAGAAATGAAGATTTATCGATTGATGGAGAAAAGCTGGAGATAACAGACACGTACGTTTATCTTGAACAGCAGATATCAAGTGAGGGTCACATTGATGAAGAAATTAATCGGCGTAAAAACTTGCCTGGAGAGCTTTTAGAAGAAACAGCATACTTTTCAAGAGCAATATGCCATTATGTCTTAAAAGAAAAGTGTTTGATCAATGCTTCCTTCCAGTGCTTACGTATGGTGCAGAGACGTGGACCTTAACTAAAAGAGACATACAAAGGCTGCAGACAACTCAGAGATGCATGGAGAGGTGCATGCTTGGTGTAACCAGGAGAGATAAGAAGAGGAACTCGTGGATCCGAAAAATGACAAGAGTGGAAGACATCATGATCAGAGTTAAATCCCTGAAATGGCAATGGGCTGGACATACTGCCAGAAGAACAGGCCATCGATGGACAGCCGAAATTTTAGATTGGATTCCAAGGGACAGGAAAAGACCCAGAAGAAGACCACACGGAAGATGGGTGGATGAAATTCGAAAGTATGCAGGGGTGACATGGAGGAGACTGGCACAAGACGGACTATTGTGGAGGAAACTTTGGGAGACCTTCGTCCAGCAGTGGATTGATAATGTTTGACAATGATGATGATGATGATGATATAGACGAGCGCAAGGAACGACCCTGGCACCTATGAAATGTGATGTAGCTACAAAAGTCCATCTGCGCATGCGCAAGCTAAACTCTGACCTCAGGATAGAAAGAAAAGCTGAAATTCAAGTATGATAATTAGTGGATTGGTAATTTTTGGTCTAAGATATTTACAGGCTGCATCGTGCTATACATAATTTAAAAGCTCTTCTCAATAGCAGGTAACCTCCACCTTGAAGGGGTACTACAGGAAACCAAATTTCGCTGAGACGCATACTTTTCTAGTGTCAGTAAAGATGCATATAGCATCAAAATGCATTTTCAATGGCTTTTTTCACAATTAGCATCAGGTTCACATAATTTGCGTAGATTTCAACCAGATATTGTGACGTTTATGTAAAACGTGCTGAAATTATGTTTGGCGATAGTTTAGTAAGATACATATTGTTGAGTTCACTTCTTTGTGCCCAATCTGCCACAGTTCTACAAGGACTGTATCCAACAGCTGCCCAGATGATGAGAGCAGGTCGTGGCAAACGATGGCGACTACATTTTTCACAGATTTATACTTCTACAGAGGATGTTCAAACAGTTTTTGAAGGATTTTGATCAGAAATTACAGAAAATAAAAGAAGTTCAAAGAATTGAAGCTAGCAACAGCGCAGCGTGTTATATGAACACGAAAGAAACTGCTGCAGTTTAATATCGTCTGCTAAGAAAACGGCGCATGTAAACAAGCTGCGGATAGAGGGTTATAATTTTGCTCTTTACGTAGAAACATTTTCTTGTTCTGTAATTAAGAAACTATGTGAAAATCATGGCGTTAGCATTTCTATATATAAAGTAAGCAATTTTATTAATAACAGACAGGAATATCGTAAGGCATTGCTTTTAACAGAAAAAGAACACCAAACAAATACGAAAGAAGTTACGTACTTTTACGACTATTTCAAAAGTAAGGTCTCTGGTGTTAAAAGAAAATCCACCGACCCAAAGAGCAGTCACTAAGTAGTTAAAAATCTCTGTCTGAATTGTAAACAAGGTAATAAAGAAAGATTGGAATCTGAAAAGAACCAAAACACATAATGTTCACAGCCTTTTTCTTAAGCACGTGGCTGCGTGAGCGCAAATCTGGGCATACACTTCTTCATGAAAATCTCTTAGCCGGAGACAGATGGAAATTCATTCTGACTACGGATGATACATGGAACTACCTAAACGAAAAAAGGTTCGATTTACTGTCGCAAAAGACGGAAAAAACAAACAAACTTGTTTTCAAGAATCCAAAAAAACGGTTAGTAGCGGAAGCATGATTATTGCTGTTTCTGGTACAATTTGGAGTTAAAGTTAAGAAAAATGGAAAAAAAATGCTAACATCAATTCTATATATTACTAAATTAACGTTTCAACTCATATACACTGGCGGAAAATGAAAAAAGAACACCAAGTAGGTATTGGCGGAATATCATGAAATTTACTGATGTTAATGGGGTCGTGATTTCGTAGGTGTGATGTTAATTTCGTGATCAACCGGTGAGCGCTTACGCCACAGCACGGCATAATATGAAAATTATCGTCGGTGGTATTTAAGGAGTACGGCGAAGTGAATGTAATCAGTCGTCGGCGTACGGACACGTGCGAAAACCCTGAAGAAGCTGCAATGCCTGGATGTGGAAGACGTGTGCGATTTCAGCAGTTATCGGACTTTGAGCGAGGTCGCCTAGTCGGAGTCCGCTAGGTCGGGTGGTCGTATTGTCGTATTGCGGAGCGAATTGGACAGGAAGTATCGGTGGTGGTACAATGGTGGCGTAGATGGTCCGAGGAACATTTCCACACGAGAAGACGTGGAACCGGGAGTCACAGACGGACTGATGAGCGGACCGATCGACGCATAAGAAGAGCGGCGTTGTCAAGCACTACTAGAAAGAAAGCGTTTTCTAAACGAAGACCATCACTACTAGAAAGAGTAGTGCTGGTCTTCGTTTAGAAAACGAAGACTGTCAAGTACTACTAGAAAGAGAGCGTTTTCTAAACGAAGACCCAAAACAATGATTGCACAATGGAAATCAGTGGAAGTGGAGTGGAATAAAGTGCCATTACTAATTTTAAGGAATGCCCTGTTGTGTTGGAAATTTGGATCCAGAGAAAGAGCTATCAGATAGAACATTTAACAAAGAAATAATTGCATTTTGAACATTAAATGCGAAGGCCATTCCATGAAAATTGAGACTTTTTCTTTTTAATTGGCAACAGTGAGAAAGGGAAAAATAACCAACCAGACAACTAACTGAATTAAGGAAGTGTCTACGGTAACAGTTATTAGCAGTGGCAGACGGTTCTGGCTTTCTTACTACGCAGTTGCGCGGTACGTCTGCATTTCGCTATACAGCTATGGAGGTGAGTGATTCAGAGTTAAGAAGTGAAATGCGTTGTGCGGTAAAATTTGCAATCGTTTGGATGAAACGGCTTCAGAAACAGTTGATTTAATGACAAAACCTTAAAAAGATAAATGTTTGGGTGAATCAACGTTTTTAGACTTCAAAACAGGGCGTTTGTCGGCAGAACTCGCTCCTAGGCCTAGTCGATTGTTAACACTGTTTGAGCAATCCTGCAAGACAAACGACGAATGATGTGTAAACACCTAGCTGCGTCAACTAATATTTCAAAAACGTCGGCATTCCGCATTCTACGCGACAAATTACTGCTGCAACATGTGTGTTCCAGATGGGTACCTCATCACCTGACGAGAGAACAAGTGTTAGCCAGAGTTCACTTGTGTCATGAGTGGATACAAATGAGTGCAAAGAATCAAAACTTTCTTAACACTGTAACAACTGCCGATAAAACATGAATCCACTATTTCGACCCCCTCACGAAGCGCACAACGAGTGTCTGGAAACACACAGGCTCGCCTCCTCCGAAAAAATTCGCTAAACCAAATCAGCTGGGAAGGTAATGTTGGTAATTTTCTTTTATCATAAAAGTGTAGTCTACCAGAATGCCGTTCCTCCACAAATTACTGTCAGTGCTGAGTATTACATTTCAGTATTGAAGCCTCTGCGAAGATACATATCGATTAAGCTACAGGAACTTGTGGGCAAGTGGACCCTTGCACCATAAAAAAGGCCCTCCCACATGTGGCTGCCTGTGATCAACAGCTTCTTACGAAATGCAGTATTGAAATCTTGCCACAGACTGCCTGCAGTTATGATCTCGCCCCTTCCGATTTCTGGTTGTTTCCAACAATGAAGGAGAAGTTCCGTGGCGCAACATTCAACACAGATGCTGACGTTGTGCAAGCTGTACAAGGGTTGCTAAAGCAGCTTCCACAAAATGTTTTCACCATATGCTTTGAAAAGTGGACTGAACGATGGGACCGTTGCATATCATCCGAGGGAAGACACTTTGAAAAAGAATAACATACATTTTGGTGTACCTATATTTCTTCATTTTGTGTGATTTTATTCTCAGTTTTTATTGAACGGCCGCTGTATATTGCAGGAAAATCGTTCTAAAAATGTGTAAACATCCTCTGTATATACGGTAATCAGCACTTTTCTGTTGTCTTGCTTTTGCAGACATTACTTTGTTCCCAATCCAATATTACTTCTGAAATCTTAAAGAAACTGTATAAGTAATGTAACAGTAATAAAATTATACCAAAATATTTAAAGTTAAAGGAAACATCCTTTGACCAGATAGGATGAAGGGAATTTAATTCTGCCTTGACTGAACAATTAAGACTGCCAATCAAGGCCAAAAAGGAACAAAAACTGTCTTTTTTTATATTAGGTAATACAAAAGGCATATAACCCTAGTAATGAATCATTAGAAGAAAATATAGCAACCCCGGTGTTTCCAAACTGCATGCGTACTTTTAAAAAACAGAATAGCAGACAAATAGAGCCGTTTAACGGAAATTCCCGCACACAAAATAAATAAATAAAGCATGGCAAACCTTAATCCTGCCCTGTAATCAAAAATGTTTTTCTTGATGTTTGTCGTTTCTCCGCATTTATCCTCCATAAAGCATAATACTCTGAAAAATAAAAGCATATTCTTTTTCTAATGAGCTTTGTACTACAAAAGATGGGATTCAGAATTCCAACAGATCTTTCCTTTTGCAATCTTTCTATTCCTGTGCTCTGGCTATCAAACCACTTTCACATTCGCGTAAACCATATTTGCAGCGTGTATTCACCAACTATATTTAAAGAAACTAAATCGATATTAAATACTTTTGCGAATATAAAGTAATATTAATATTAAAAGTGCTAAGTCTTTCGTATAAAACATCACTTGTATTATAGCATGCATGTGGCACCCGTTTTACGTGTTTTCTATCGTGGTGGTTTAAAGGAAATTCATGTTCTGCATACGGGAAGTGCCTGTTGTATTTCTGTTCTTACCCTAAAGTGTAAGATTCGGTAAACAAATCTGAAAAAATGCAAAGAATCTCTTGAGGTTTCCAGCACTCTATTGAATGAGAGTTACATCAAACAGGATAAGCATTTAAAATAAACCGTTGAGCAGCATCAAACGACATCCACTTCTCGCAAAAGAATTTAGCACATGAGAAATCCCTGCTTTCCTATTCCCAGGCACGTTCGCATGAGAAATCGTACGGCACCTTGCCTGAAACGTCTCTCGCAAAAGAAAGCACATAGGATTACGTATTCAGCGAAGCTCTGCCGCAGGGGTGGAAACTTAAAAGCACAGTATTTTACGCTCTTTTTAACATTCAGTGTTGAGAGTTATTATTTTAGCAACACGTGTGGAGTTTATAAATTCTGCCTGAGGTAAGAGCCGTTTGGAAACCGCAGGTAGACAATAAATAATAAAATCTATTAAAACGTTCTTTCTGCTAGTGCAAGATAAATGTGATTTACAGTCAAAACAAATATAAGAAATAGTACATAAAAAGCAGGAACTTTAGTATAGTTTAAATATATAATCTAACTCGTGAGACAGTGTTACCAGCTTCTGACCAAAACATTTATGATATGAGCTTTGCAAATATGTAATCATTTTGCAAGGAAGTAGATTTCACAAAATTTTAGTCAGCACTCGAATTACTGTGTTTCAGTTTATTTACATAACTGGGAAAAAACGTTTTACAAAACAATTTAACCTTTGATAACTGTGAATAGAAGTTTGTTATGCTTAAAATCATAGCGTCGTGATTCTGTCAAGAAATAAACAGCTGAAAATCAGTAAATATGCTTAAATCATCACTAAAACGATGACGAAAAAATGCAAAAAGAAACTATAAGTTCTAAGCTCACAAAGGAGATTAGAGAGGTTAAAGCTACAAGAGGTCATTCAGTTCTTGAATTTCTTCGATGAAGTTCTTTGTGACAGAATACAAATTTTCTTGCAGAACTATGAATTCAATTGCAATAATCGCCGTAATTTGTTCGTTAATCTGAATCTGCGACATCCTTCATGACATTAAAGTTAAAGCATACAGATTCTGCTGGGCGATTCGCATGCAAATCAATTGGTCAGAGCGATATATATTGGAATATGCAAATGATACAGTATCAACCAATCGCGAATCAGTGCTGCCAAAATATGCGCAGGCACATTGATCTCTCGGTTAAAACACCACGGCTTACTAAGCGGTTATGATGGGCGACTTGGGGACGAAAGTGTGCTTCGTTACCACGAAGCAGCCGCCTTGGTACAGAAGCCACGTTTCTCGCTAAAAACAAGTCTATGCGGCGTACTCCTTAAAATTCTAAATTGTTCGGTGCTTTGCTTTAAACATGTTTTAATAAGGGTGCTCTCTCCAGCATCTAAGTGTTTTAATTTGCCCCACAAAAGATCTTTATGAGATGAAGGAAACAGGAACTAAACATAAGTAGGCAATTAATGAGCCCAAAGGTAATTTTCTCCGTTAAAAGTACCATGAGTAATTGTTTCCCAGCTTGCAGTAATAAATCGGCGTAGGAATAGAAGCTTGCAGAGATTGTCGAGACTACACGTTCTCTAGTCATATGAGCAGCTAAGCTACGTACATCCACAAGCAAAGGATTATATTGGCCTCGGCTGATGGTCGAATCGCCGTGTAGCCGAATATAGGGCCTACGACCATGCATAAATACTAGCAACAGTAGTTGAGTTAAGAGAATCCCGCACTACTGGTTGGGAGCAGCGTTCGACGGACGACTGCACCTCAGATTAGCTACCTGATCGGTAGAGAGGCCTACATATTTACGAAGCTACTGTGGTTTCCATCACGAAAACGGTGATGCCGATCACAGTCAGTCCAGCAAGCGGCAAACAAATCCTACCTGCTGGTGGAGGCGGATTGTAACGTGGAACGCCACTGACCGATGCCCATTGCCATCAGCTTCTCATGTGCTGCCGATCATGCGTCATCGGGAATACAGAGTGACGTCGTATGGTCTACAGTGATGAATCCGGTTTCTTCCACATACCTTGTGATCGCCGAATACACATGTGGTGGCGAGATGATAACGTCCGGATCCGAGAGCCATTTTTGAGGAGCATAACACGGCATTTCAGTAAAGCTACGCATGACGCGTGCTACGAGCAAATCACTAGAATGCCTACTCGGTGTCAACAAGCCGCTAAGTCGTCCAGTGCCACGAGCGAATGACTAGAATTCCTAAGCGGTTTCTGCACGCTGCCATGGTCATCTAATAACCCAAATTTGTGACCAACAGAACATGTCTGTCTGGCCTATTGTTGCACACTGTCTTCAAGCTCGCCTGCAACCATATCAGACAACAGCTGTAAAACAGGAAGCGAAGGGGGCCATGCAGCATTACGGTGTTTTCGTGAATGTTCCACGAAATGTAGCTGAGTATATTGCCAATAGAAGAGGTTTTGGGTTGTTTTGATATGTTTAAGATAAGTTACAGATCCAACCTCTCTTGTGTTTCAAATCTTAGCTTGAATAATATGACTATGCTGTTGAGCAGAAGAATTTGTTATGACATTCGAGGGTTTGAAGAAGTCCAATGAATTCATCATTGTAATCTAGCATGGAGGTCTTTACTGGAATTATACAATCTATTCAAAACCGTGTAAAATGTGAATAACGTGATTGGAGGTCATGTTAACGCTTGGTCAAAGAGAACCAGAGCAAAAATATACTTAACAGACGTCTGTACTTATCTATCACAAGCATTTGTGATAAAAATGGTTATTCCCTAGAAACAAACTGCCTGTGTGGGCTGGTTTTTAGAAACAAAGTATTACAGAAGTGAGAAGAATTTGCCAACCAATATTTATAGTACGCGTCCGAATATCATTTGGGAACAATCCTCATATCAGAAAAAGAATTATTTGTGCGGGACTATCTAAATGCCAAATTCCCAGACAGTTGGATTGGACGAGATCGGCCTATTTCTTGGACAGCCTGTTCCCCAGACATTATATCCACTGACCTTTATCTATGGAGTTATATCAAGGGAAAAATATATGCCCCAATATTACAAAGTGTCGAAGAATTGAAAACTAGAATAACTGCACAGTTGCATCTGTTAATAAAACGTTCTTTTTTATTGTGGGTTTAGCAACCATCGTGAGCAACTCGATGGGCTATAAGCAGTCGCTCGTACCTAATTTAGGACCACTGGTTTCATGGGAGAGAATCAGTGCCGTAAGACAAACACAAATTCCATGCCTCACCGAAATTCAAATCCGGACCCATCTCGGACTAATGGTCAAAAGCCAGCGCTTATCCACTGCGCCACTGGGGCGGCATAACGATGTTTTGAAGAACGCACATAATTTCAAATTGAATATCGCTCTGATGTGCTTTGGACAACAAGAGGTGAACCCATTGAAGTGTGTTAATGATGTAGAAAAAAATGACTTTTTGAATTAATCTAACAATTGCAGCGAACTAAAGGTTTCTGCCATTATTTAGTAAATATTTAAAATGTGCCAAAACCTTTTGGTTCACCTGTTATCCCATATTAGTGCCCTACAGAAAAGGCAATAAAATCAGTCTGTAAACAAAGCGGAGAATGACTGAATGAGGAAAACTTCAAAGCTGATGTTGTTGTGTAGTACCGACATTTTTAAAGGACGGTATGTTCGAAGCAATAAAAGAACGAAATTATTTATTACATTTTTTTTTCTAAAACGTTTAAGCATAAAACTGATGACAGAACACGTGTATAAAAATCGGTAGTTGTGCATCTATATAGCAGGCATCTCTCGCAAGTACACAAACAAATTCATTGTATTTTACAATGTCAGTGACTGTCCATAGTTTTGTCGTTCCCAACAATTTTCCCTCACTGTGTTAAAAGCCTAAGTTAATCTTTCGGTTGGAATTACATTTGGCTCTAACTCTGATGATAAGATTTTTCGGCTTTATTCAGTAAAAAGCAGTGTACAGTAAACCACTGAAACTAAAAAATATTGTTAATTCACGAATTATTTGCCTACTATGAAGATCGGTAGTTTCTGAAATTTTGATTACGTTCAAACTGTTTAATGCTGATCTGTAGCATCTAACAAGATGTAATGAAGTAACTGCGAAATAGAAACTTTCTATCATCGGAAAGATAAACCTCAAACAAAAACACAGACGGAAATGCCCTCCAATTGAAAACAACAACCCACACGTGTAGCAACAGTAAGTGTAGGAAGAAGCAGCAGGAAAAGAAATTAATGGATTAGGGAATAAACTCGAGCAAGAGATGTGCTCGCTGGAGTCAAAGAAAAGTAAGACAAGGAACGGCGCGTTGGGAAAGAAATAAAGGCAAATGAAAAACCACAGTGACGGAGAGAAGCGTTCATCGAAGCCAATTTTGCCATTGGCAAAACACATAGTGCAACCAGCATGTCTTCTTAAAAAAACACCGAAATGTTCACATATGCATTATTTATTTATCTATCTACTATCTATCTATCTATTTTTTTTTTTTTTTTGGCAGGAGGTTTAACGACCACCGTGAGCAACGCATTGGGCTATAAGCAGTCGCCCGTCCCTAATTTAGGGCCGCTGGTTCCAAGGAAGGGAGACAGCCTGTGCGGTAAGACAAACAGAACATCCATGCCTCACGGGATTCGAACCCGGACCCCTTTCGAACTTATGACCAGAACTTCAAAAGAGCATTTATTTACAAAAAAAGACAACATACAAACACAAATTTTCACCGGGAAAAAAAATTGCACAATAACTCACCGGCAACGACAATAACAACACACAATCAATATCGCAATAAACAGAGTACTCTACAGGAAGAAGCAGACGACATCAGAGCAAGTTGAAGAATAACACACGGCAAGATAAAAAGAAAACAGTTGCACAACAAACAATACATACAGGACAGACCACTAATGAAGCAAGGCGGTAAAGAAAAGTCAGCCGAGTTTGTCAAAACTGTCAAGGGAAAAAAACAAACACACACACGGTCCGACAACAAGCTGCAGCCGAAAAAACAAAACCTGGTAGTTCGGAGAAATGCGTTGACAAATGGCTGTAAGCCGACGAACAACAAAATTTACATTTAAAGCGTATCTCGGTCAGTAAGACCGACAGCAACACAGAGAAAAAAACAACCACTAGAAACTAACACCCCGTACCATTAACACAACACACAAAGCACAATATTCAAATAACACCAAGAAATTAACACACAATGCACAATATACAAATAGCACCATGAACACAATAAAGAATGCACAATACACAAATAACACCATGAAAACTTTGTGAAAAAGAACACAGGAGTTAAACTTGCAGACAAGCATCACCACCAAATAAATTCGGGTCGAAACAGTGAATTCGCACTGTATGCACAGCACTAACCACAAAAATAAACACCGATTACACAAACAAAATCAAGAAACACGTCGGTAAGGTTCAGAACCAACACACAAAAAAACCCTCGGTACCACGCGCCAGCAGTACCCGTTCAGCAAGAAAAAAAAGTTAAAACAAAAAAATAAAAACAACCACAACATTAAACACAAAACCGTGCGACAGTAAACTGTGTGAAACCGACGAGTAATAAATATAAAATAGGTGAACGACACCAAAAGCAAACTAGAAAAAAAAGCCGACACTTGAGCAACAAAAAACAAAACAAAAACACATCAGACAATGTGCATGCCACAGCAAAAATGCAATCAACATCAACAAAACAACATAAAACACCTTGGTAACAGTAAACAATAAACAGAAAATACCAAAACGCTTAGCCGGCACACAAAAAAGTTTGTCGACCAACGGCTTGAGGC
Source organism: Macrothele yani (assembly GCA_039090855.1). Lineage (NCBI taxonomy): Eukaryota > Metazoa > Arthropoda > Arachnida > Araneae > Macrothelidae > Macrothele > Macrothele yani. The sequence continues at coordinate 81,339,414 of CM076994.1, forward strand.
CGACGGAAAATAAAATAAAAGAAAAGAAAAAGTCAGTAAACGCTACCGACAACAAATTAACGGGAATGTGTGTGCACGGAAAGCAACAAGAAGATAAACTAAAGGAGACACTAACCCACTGACACAGATCTACGGTATGTACAAAAATTATGCACTAAACAAAAAAACACCAATAAAAAATAAATAAATATAAATATAATAAACTCTGGCTATGGGAGGAGAGCAATAATGCTGCAGAAACATGAAACCATGATAAATATGGAGACCAGAGAGAGAAAAAGGCAGGCACATCCTGCCGAACCCGCGCCATGTCATACTCAAGTTGGAGGACCGATCTGATGGATGATCGGTACCTCCTGCACAAAAACACCCGGGCCGGATGATAACGCCGGAGAGAAGCTCGATCCACGCTTGAGTGGTAAAACAAATAAATCGTCAACTTCGCTTGGAGAATGATGAATGCACAAACAGAACTGTGGACATCTACAGGGGGAGAATGGCGTCGGAGGAAATAAAAATGGAACATTGTATGAGGACAAGGGCAAACTTTGGAAAGAAGGGAAAACATAATCGAAAACAAGGGCTGCAACACCAGACAAGAATCATAGGAATGTGACACATCACCAAGTGTAGAACAAAAGAAGCAAAGCGGGGAAGCCAAATGACGAAAACGATGAAGGGTACGCGGAGTGAGCAACCGACGGTGTAGGTGCAGCCAATGAATGTGCCGGGCTTTCGGGGAAGCCAGTGAAGTCGATGGATCACTCCATGTACCTGGAAGATCTGTAGCTGAAACAGAAGGAATTGCTAATGGAGCTGTGAAATTGGTAAGAAAATGCGAATAAAGAAGCTTGGTTGTAACTTGATGGGGTAAAAATGGAGAATCGTTTAAGTAGAGAAGAAAGGGAAGACTGAGCGACGGGGCGGAAGACTGAATGAGGCCAATAGAATTGACAAGTAAAGGATAAAGACGAATAAGACAGGATTGAATAAGACAGAACTGTGCACGATGCTGAGGGGTATCAAGTAACAGAGGGGAAAGGCGATCAAAAGATTTCCAGTGAAGAGAAGAATCAAAAAGTTGAGAAACCTGAACGACGCCACTTGCAAACCAAGTGGAGAAGTTCAGGTACTGAGAATTTGGAGAACGAAGAGCAGAGGAGAAGAAAAGTGGTTCCGCAAGGAGATCGTTAGTCGAAGCTGGGGGAGGCGGACTGGACATAAGGAGTGCCAGAGGGAGAAAACGGTACGGTAAGTAGCGGGAAAGTGATTGGGAATGAGTGGAAAGAGGTCCATGCGGATAAAAGTAGCTAGAGAAAGAAAAGGACTTCGTGGAAAGAGCAAAGTGTCAATTATAGTAATCGAAGAACCGCAAGGAAGGGAAAAAATCCTCAAAAAATGTTGGAGATGGAAAGCGTTCGATTTAAGGGACAAATCCGGAAGGGCAAGACCACCAAAAGAAACCGGAAGGACAAGCGTGGATCGATGAACCCAATGTACGACATCCCAAATAAAATTTGTAAAAAGACATTGAACGTGACGAAGAAAGAGGGGAGGAGGAAATGAGCAAACCAAGTATGAGAAAGGGCCGGAAGAAGAAAAGCGGAAAGAAGATGCGACCTGCTAAAAAAAGAAAGAAACGGTTTCAAACGGCGAAAAGGGGCAAGGCGTCGATTCATGTCCTGCACCAAAGGGGACCAAGTGGCGGCAGCAACCGCCACCGGGTTCCCGATGAACACTCCAAGAAGTTTGATGACCGTGGTCGACCACCGGGCACCCCAAGGGCGGTCGCCGCGGGACGACCACGAGCCAGCCCACAAGCCAACAGATTTAGAGGTATTAAGGGCCGCACCTGAAATTGAAGCATACTCAGTATAGGTAGATAAAACAACACCAAAAGCCTGTTGGGAACGTAAAAAAAGAGTAAGGTCGTCCGCATAGGCCGACAAAACCACGCGATGGTGCCGTGTGGAGGCCACACCACGCGGAATGCCTGCCAGCAAACGAGATCGAAGGGAAATAAGAAGTGGTTCAAACGTGAGGGCAAACAGTTGACCCAACAGGGGACAACCCTGCCGGATACCGCTTGCAAAAGGAATAGCAGCCGTCATAAAAGAAGAGGTCCGAACACGAAAGTAAGAATGGGAATATAGATTGGAAAGTGCCTGACAGAAAAGGGAAGGAAAGCCAAAGTGACGAAGAACAGAGAAAAGATAAGAATGATGGACAGAATCGAATGCTTGTTTCTGATCTAGGTTAAAAATAGCAAGAGGTTCAGAAAGACGGGAAGCAAGAGAGTGTAAATCACGGATGGTAGTGATGTTAGTTGCAATCGAACGGGAAGGGATCATATAAGTTTGGTCAGGATGAATAATAAATTGTAGAACAGGGTTAAGGCGAAGAGCCAGAATTTTTGCAAAGATCTTGTAGTCGGTGTTAAGAATCGAGATGGGGCGCCAGTTAGATAGAAGACCAAGATTACCAGTTTTAGGAATTAGGCGGAGAAGAGCAAAAGCAAAGTCAGAAGAAACGAAAGTCGAAGAAGAAAAGATCGAGTTGAAACAAGCAACGAGAAGAGGAAGCAGAGCAGGAAGAAAGGTTTTATAAAAAGAAAGTGGAAGACCGTCAGCCCCAGGGGCGGAGCGGTCATTCAGACTAGAAATGGCAAAACGAACCTCCGAGGGAGAGATCGGTGAAACCAAGGAGGGGGAAAAAAAGACGGGACCTGAGGAAGATGTGATAATAATGGAGAATTCTCTGCAGGCGGCAGGACCCGCAATCGAAACCGATCAGTGAAGTACTGAAAAGTTCGATCACAGATCTGCACTGGATCAGAAACAGTTGAGCCATCTGGAAGCGAGAGAAAAGAAATGTTGGAACTCAGAGCACGGTGGGATTCAAGATGTCGAAGGTGTTGAAACGGGTCATCATGAAAATGTAACTTGGAAAACTTTAACCGGGTAAGAGACGAAGAAGCAAAGGAAGATAGAATGCTATGAAGTTGTGATTGAAGAGCTGCAAACGATGGATCTGAAGGAGAAAGGAACTGTAGTTTACGGTGAAGAATAGTTAAATCATGAAAGCGGTGAAAACGGGACGAAAAAGAATACTGACGTGCAAACGATAGGATAGAAAGTTTGGTGGAAAGCCACAGAGCTGCTGGGTCAACCGTGAGAGGAAGTTCAGAAATGGATGAAGAAATAATCGAACGAACTTCGGCCTGAAACGTGGGATCGGAAAGGAGAAAATCATCGAGAGACCAAACCGGGGAGGGGGGACAGAGAAAGAGGACAAAAATATTTCCAGAAGAACAGGACGATGGTCGGAGGAAACAGAAGGATGATGGGTTACTTCAACAAGGGAGGAGTGGAGGAAACTAGAAACATAAAACCGGTCGAGACGAGCCGCAGCATGCGCTAAGGCGGCCGGAGGAAACCATGTGAATTCACGGGACAGAGGGTGGATGGTACGAAATGCGTCAATGAGACAAAAATTACTAACTAGTTGAGACAGTTGGGAGGAAAGGTTAAGGCGACTCTCCCCGGAACCATCACGGTCAAGACCCGGTTGGAGAGTGCAGTTGAAGTCACCACCAATAAGAACGATTTCAGAAGGAGGAATTTGGGAAAGAAGGAAATCAAATGCGAAAGAAGAGCATCAGCATCAACCGATGATTGTGGCATATGCAAATTGAAAACATGAAAACGACGGGAAAGATAACTAAAGGAGATACCTTGAAAGGAGCCCAGCAGACTCTGTGACTCAACGATATCTGAAAGAAGAGAATGAAACCGAGTACGGAATGCAATCGCTGTACCGGACCCAATGTGCGTCCGGTAGTTGTGATAAAAAGCGTAGGGCCAGCGTCTCCAGCAGGAATACCCGGTCGCCAAGGAACAGTTCGTCTCCTGGAAGAGGAGGATATCTGTCCTCAGGAAACGAACGTCCTCGAAGACCAAAGCATTCGCGGCTGAAGACGCAAGGCCTCTACAGTTAAAGCAGAGCACATTTAGGGAAGGCATCACTGGGGCGGCTGCATCCAACCTTCCAGTTCTGCCTTCAAAACTTTAAGTAAATACGCCAACCGGCGAGCGTACTGCTCTGTCCCGGATGGCAGATCAACATTTAATAAGAACTCATGCAGGAACGTCAGTTGGGTTAGCATCTCCGGAAGGTGAGAGAGTTTACTTGCTATACAAGGGAGAGTAATCAATTTCGCCCGTCTGGGGCGAGCAATCAAGGCATACAGATCTGTGAATGAGAGGGAGTTAAGGGCACCTCAATGTCAGCAAACATAGAGGTGATGTCAACCAGAGAGGGGGCAGGAGAGTCGTCATCAGATTCAGCAAATAAAGTTTCTTCAGAATCGGGATCGGTAACGTCCATGGAATCATCGTTCGGCAAACAGGTAAAACGGTTGTAGATGGAAACTGAAGAAGTAACAGGAGCCGGTCCAGGTGAAGGTGACGAGGATGTAGCCGTCTTCCTGGATTTCTGGCGGTCCGAGGAACTCGCACGACGGTTCGCTGAGCCAGGGGAGTTTTGCCTCTTGGTCCGCTGAACCTTGGGGGTGGAGGCCCCTTCAGACGCTGGCAACGGGGGAAATTCCTGCAGGTCAGTGGATGCCGAAGTAACACGGACCACTGGAGGTGATACGACAGAGGTGGAACCAGGATCGGCAGCTGGAACAGATTGAGTGGGGAGGGTGGTTGAAGAATCCGGAGCGGTGGGCAGAGTCCCCGCTGGAACAGCAGCATCAAGTGATTGAGTTGGAACAGTAGCAGCTGTGGAATGTGGGCATGCCGATGCAAGGTGACCTTCACCCTTGCATCGGAAGCACTGAACGCCAGCAAACAGATTGAAAATGTAGGTCCGGGTTTCAGTTATGAGTTCCAGGGTGGTTGGCCGGTTAACTATTGCTTGTGGGGTTGGAAAGATGACTCTGTATTGACGACGACCGCCCTGAACATGTTTCAGGGGGGAGTCGCGAGCAGCAGCTGAGAGGTACTTTGTGGTACCAACCACTCGCCCCATGGTGTTAAGGGCATCAATTAATACCGAGTCAGGCACAGCTGTGGGTACTGGAGACAAGGTGACAGTCACTGGTCTTTGAGCTGCTGCAACTGGTTGGAGATGTACGGAACCAATGTCCAAGCCAAAAGCAAGGATTTTGTCCACTGCCTGTTGATGAGTGAAGTGCACGACAACACCCCCTCCCAAGCGGATAATAGACACAATGCTTTCTCCGGGTACAACTTTAGAAATAGCATTTAAATATTAGGGGAGGGGGTGTCGCGCAGAGCAGGAACAAATACACTTAAAAGTAAGGCAGACGAAAGTTCCTTACCTTGAGGAGAGTCGAGTGGTAATGTTATCCTTAAAGCGGAAGCAACACGTGTAAACTCTGGTCGCGAAGACACAGAAGCACTATGTAAAGTAGAAGTCGCACTCACAGCCGCGGCGAACGAACGAGACACAGGAATAGAAGAGCTGGGTACCTCTGACCCAGCCTCCGGCAAATTTGTAACCAGCGGTACAGTTGGCGACGAAACCACAACACTATTTGACTGAACATCATTCATGGTGGTCACGGAAGATACAGACGACGAAGAAAGCGCAGAGGAAGGAGATATAGACGGGTATATGGCACTCATGCTGGTGGAGGTAGTAGCCAGCCCGGCTACTAACCCTCGCGGCTCGAGCGTTGCAGCTTGCAACACTCAAGAACAGGCAAAAAACGAAAAAATAAGCACGTACAGCTTGTACGCCTCACTACTTGCGAGGAAGGAACTCAGGTAATAACACACGAACTGTCAAAGAACAAACGCAAAAAAAAACCACAAACTTCACACGAAACTTCTAATACTGGCAGGAGCTCGAAAAAATGCGACTGATCAGTCAGAAGCCATCGCTTAGACCACTGCGCCACCAGAGCGGCTCTATCTATTTATCTATCTATTGAGAAGGAAAACATGTTCTCTTTAATATTCTAAAAATATCCAAGTTGCCCTCACTTTGTCTGTAAATTTTGCCCAAAATATTAATTTCAGAACCAAAACCTCTTAGCAAAATCAATAAGTGATCTCAAATTTTAGTGATAGACATCGGAATATATTTCCTATGCTACCTGCCTGCGCAGAAAATTTTCTGCTGCATTTTCTGTCTGTCCGAACTTTTTCTGGTGCATTAATTGTAAGGCAAAACTGTAAGATTTAAGCACAGCCTTTATGGATTAATTTTCAACACACTGTCGAACGTGCTGCAGAAAAGTTCATAATTTTGTTATGAAGGCCTATTTTCCATAGCGTTTGCCACACTTCCTAACAAAACAATATTAAAAATAATGTGCACGCATTTCAACTAACTAGTTTGGTTATTTTCATGGGAAAACGGATTCTTTGTGGTTTGCAAAGATTGTGGGTTTTCTTCGGCTCTCTCGCAGAGTATATTTTACTCTATGTTACATGAAGAAAGCTTTGCCACTATGTATATGTCTTTAGAAATGATTTGATATGTTAATTTTCCTTGTCGAAAATGTGTCAAAATTTAAAACCAAAGCAAAATTTTGATTTCTGCAATTTGTTGCACGGACTAATTTTAAAATAATTATGTTAAGTAACGTTATATTTACTGTAACAAGCAATAGGCCGAACATAGGGTTTGTGTGATGAAATAATAATACAACAGAAGCTCTAATGATTATCAAAAGTATTTGGGTTCCAAGATAAACGAAAAGAGCTGTGTAAACCAGAAGTGCTAACTTCCTTTGGTGAACTGCAGAGAAGGCAGCATCTAAAGATGATAAAGTGAAGTAATTATATGTAACAACTTAATCGGATAATGTATCAGAACATGCACACTCGATTTCGTTACCATTTATCTACGTATAAACAATAAAAAGACAAATGAGTTCAATAACTATTAGCACTATGCGGCAAACAGAAGAGAAGTTATTTATCTCGGACACAAACTGAAATCCGTACGTTTATAAGTGAAAGAAATCCAAATTGAAAAATTAAATTGAATGTATTTTAATCCTGGGATCACTGGATAACAGAATAGATCAGATCAGATCATATGTAGAGGATTTTAGGAAGGGAGTGTCTGACTCCAAGTCTTAAACAACCCTTAGAAATAAGAAGCTAGGAAATTTGGGCTAGAGTGCCCGATAGCAGAGTGACACGGGAGCGAGGTAGAAAGGGAGAGAAAGACGCCTTTATTTATTACCGGGGGGCCAGTACCTGGGACTCGGCGGCTTAACGTATATATCCGACGCACGGCGGATATATTGTTGTTCGAGCGTTCGTACCTGCCGGGATCGAACCTGATGTCTTCTCCGTGGCAGTCACTAACATTTACCTCTAGGCCACCCGCGACCTGGGTAAAAGACTATTTCAAACCGTATGGTGTCCTTTTATTCAACAATGGATGGTGTAAGAGCGGTTTCAAAGACAACTAAATTTTGAAGAATCGTTTAAGTGGTTTACTCGAATGCAAATCATTATTAACCAAAGAACAACGTCAGAGGCTCATTAATTATGATATTTCTCAATAGATTCTAAGGTGTGTGTTGATTTTAGGTTCGCAAGTATTCTATGGAAACAAACAATCAACAGATTGACTTACAATGAGGTCTTCAGACTCGATGATTTATTTCTTCAGTAAAGATTTATTTGCTAAATACACAGTGATCTCTGTATTTATACCAATGACCACATCTTGACTGCCTGCCAGTTATAGCCCAGACGAGAAGTATTCATGGGAGTTCAGACCGGACATTCAGTATGGAAAACATAACGACGTATCGTCAGAAGCACATTTATCTTCGAATTTTTTCATGTAATACAAGTAATATGAAATAAGCTGAAGGTAAAAAATAGTGATAATAGCATGGAAGATAACAACATATTGAAGTAAGCACAGTCACTTCAGAATTTGAACATCTATACAAGTGATGTGAAAAAAGAAATAAAATGAAATGAAAATGGTAATGCATGCGTTCAAAAATATTCAAAGTAGTAAAAGAGTCCTCGTGTGAAAGCGTCGGATATTATGGCAACACGTCACATGAAATAAGTCCATATGTTGACCGAAGACTACAATAAAGAAAAAGGATTCGGAGACCTGATGGTGAAAAATGTTCCAAGTAAAAAATCTAATCCTAAGGAAAACAACAAATCATTAGGTCCCTGTTCTTTGAGATCAGTGAGAAAAAAGTTAGTATAACTTTCCGCAAGATGACTTTTAAAAGTACTCCACGATGTTGTCGTTTTGACGGTCTGCACGTGGAGGACACTGTCAAAGTTGTTTGCCTTTTGCGTCGTTCAGAAGTTGCAGCACAAGAATGCAATTCGTGAAGGTGCATATCTGATTCCGACAATGCTGTTGAGGTGATGACGTTTATGGATCGAGGACACCCACTAATTTCCACTAAGCGATGCTGCAGTCCCTTTGATGAATGAAGCAAGCTGGATGGCGCAATACTGGAAAAAGTACGTTTCCATGGAAGTATGTCGTGAGGAGCACATTGTACGAATGTCCGGATTTCAAGCTCCAAGTTCGAAACACAGCGGATGCCGAAGTGGACGCCATCCGGCAAGCCGATTAGAAGAGTCGGATGGTGCAAGTTCTTTTATTTCATATTTGGTATGAAGGTTGGGAGACTGGTCATGGCTCCTTGGAAGTATGGAGACACGATACAGCAGAAACAATTGCTCTGGTGGAGAACAAAAGTACTGAATGCACTAATCTTACAGATGTTTTTGCAGCAGGAAATGGAACGATGTCATTGGAAGAAGGTCCAGTACACCGTGGGGATTTCGCCTAATCAGGAAGTTGTACAGTAGTCTTCAAAGATGCAGGTCAGCTTCTGAAAGATTGCGTTGCACCAAGTAATGGCATAATGGAACTCGATGGTGGGGACATAAAAACGGGACCAGGATAAGGCAATACCAGAGCTGAAACAGTTCGTAAAGAATTTAACCAATGCTGAAAAAACGAAGTCCGTTTCAGCAGGTGGTTCGGATGTTGGATGATTTTCACAGATGTTATCGCTAAGATTTTAGGGGAAATCACGTACTTTGGAAATATTTCTGAAATAATATTCTCGTTCTTCTTAAGCACAAAATTATTCCCATGGAAGTCAACAATTTGAAAGCGCCTCTCAATGGCCACAATCTTTTCAACAAAAGGTATGGGAAGCCGGTGAGTGAAAATACGCGACGAGCAACACATGATCACCGGCTTTCAGATCCGTATCCTGAGGTCGATGTTATAATACTTGGACAGAGCCGCGAATGACTTTGTTAAATATTTCTGAGCTCTCAATCTTAATTATTTTACTTTAACATAGGACGGCATCTGGTTCTCTTCATCTACAAAAAAGTTAAAGATTCTAATGGGGTTCTAATTTTCTGACCAAAAAACTATTCTGCAGGTATGAGGTTGGTGCTCACGTGCACTAAAGAATAGAGAGCGCAAACAAAAATTTCAAATGCTCATCCCAACATTTGTGATGCCTTGGATATAAGAAGCAATCATTTCATTCAGATGGCGATTAACCTTGCCCTCTGAATTAGCTTAAGAATGATGAGGGGTGACAAACTTATTTTTGATTGAGTGATTCTCACACATCCCCTAGAAAATGTCACTAATAAATTTAACTCTACTATCGGATACCATAGTACTAAGAACCGTACATATCATCGACTAAAACGGTGAAAATGTTTTCAGCTATAGCCAGTTTTAAAGTAAGACATTCAATTCACTTTGCGAGTTTATCCGTAATTATTAATATTAAAATATGATATCTATGTAGTAACTCATTCGTCTATGGGAATTTAAATGCTACACTACTGATTCATTCAGCCATCATATTCGTAACATATTTATTTGGAGAACACATAATGCAAATAAAATAAGATGATAATTAACAACTTAAAATTTAAACATTCTATAACAGACAACTGCCATCAACCACCTTCTTCCTTCTGCTCTGTCCTACACGCACGTTCGTTAGACAGTGCTCTGCACTTGCGTCATCTCATCTGTGAAGCGCTCGCTAGACAGTGCTCTGCACGTGCGTCATCTCATCTGTAAAGCGCTCGCAAGACAGTGCTCTGCATTATTCTACGTCATAGATGAGATCATCTATAATTCTACGTCATAGATGAGACGTTCGCCGTCTCATCTATGACGTAGAATTATCGTTACCTGTAGTTAGTCCATTTGAACAAGCACACATCCTATAAACTCGCATTCCTGGACGTCACTGCCCCCAGGGACATGTCATAAAACATATTACATAATACAAAAATACAAAATGAACATCAGATATGACCATACCATGCCTTATTGCATGATTCCACATTACAAAGGGAAGTATTGCACAAAATAGAAATTCAATAAAAAGGATCGAACAAGTGCACAGGAATGCATTATGAATAATGACAACATTTCGTAATATGAGAAAAGAAATCGCAATATTAAACTATTACACCTTTATAAAAGGGTTTCATCAGATCAGCGGAAGTGGTGGTCACAATAGGACCTAAATGATCACCGACCCTTTCAACTTCATAGCTGTCTCTGGGTTTCACTCTGGTCACCTTATATGGACCGAGAAACTTGGGTCTTAACTTCAAACCAGCGCCGAATTAAGTTCTTTGGATGGCCACAAACTTGATATTTGGGTGCCTTCTTCCTTTGCTTGGTGTAAGTCTTCTTCTTCTTTGCCTCTCGCCTGATCTCTTTGGTCTTGAAACTGTTCTATCACCTCATCTGCTAGGAGATTCCTGAAGGTGATGTCCTCCTTGTTCCTCATTTCCACACCAGTTAAAAGTTCAAGTGGTATCCACCTTGTACTACAACTCGTCGTACTATTAAGAACTCTCTGTAATTCATCCACATGTCTGAAACATCTCGTTGCATCGTCTAGAATCAACTTGGTCAGCACCAGCATAAGAGTACGATGGAATCTTTCATGCAATTCTTCGGGATTCCCATTCGGTTTTTCTTCAACCACTTTCACGACTTCAGCTAAAGATTCTGAATGCTCTTCTTCAATCTGTGGAAGCATAGTGACACTAGATAATGGAGGTAAATCTGTTAGACAGCCTGGAATCGTAGGTTCACTTGAGGTTTTTACATTCCCTGCTATGTTAGCTAAATCTAAGTCACTCGTAGAAGCATTCGTGGATTTATTACTTTCTCCTTCATTCTGTTTGCAAGAATTGTCCTTCTGATTGGATTTACTCACACTATTTTGAAAACTTAATTCACAATTTAAAGCATTAGCAGCACCTTCTAATTCAGAGTTATTACCTCCAATTGTCTCTGCTCATAAATTCGTCTCAGAACAGTCAGTCCTGCATGAGAGATTATCTATAGTACTGTTTACTTCCAAAGTGCTTAATTCGAACTGCGAGGCATCGATTATTGAAGATGATGTCTCGAAACTACAAGCAGAATCACAACTCGAGTTTTTATCATTAATGTGAACTAAAACTGAATTGCGTGCACTACTTTCATTTGTTTCCTTTAAACTACTTTTCATATCTACTGCCTCATTTTTTGGTTCTCAGACTTTTACTCACCGACTGTGGCAGAGTGTTTTCCTGAGGTTCACAAACTACAGTTGCTAAAGACTTATTTTGGTCAGTAACAGTAACTATAATTATTTCTTCAGATATGTTTGAAGCATGTTCATCACTTATGACTTCACTGACTGAAGACACTGTTGATTTCACACTTAAGTTACTTACACCGTGACTGATTTTATTTATGGAATCTAAATCATCTACTTCTATATTAAAATTACCTGAACCGGAGTCATTAATTGTGGAATTTTTCATGCTTTTTAATGGCATATCGTCATGGATTTTAGAATTTTGTTCTACATGTGAACTATTTGAAATATCACCAAACTCTATTAAATTTTGAGTAGGTAGTACGACATTACTATCAACACCAATGAAACGTTTCTCTAATGAAGTATCTGATGCTGTATGGGGTGTCATGAATTTTGAGATGCATGTTCACTGACAGAATTATTTTGCATTTTACATGATGTCTTTCCTAAAGGCAAATAAACTTTCATCACAGTTTTCTTGAACACAGAAAATTCCCTTGAACAATCATTTGACACATTTTCGAGATTTGCTCTGTGAATGGTTTCCAATGGTTTCCAAAGAAACTTCACGTTGTCCTTTATCTTCGACTTCCAATGCCCGTTTATTCAATTTTCTCATTTTCTGCCTTCCTGGAGATGTGTGTGTGTACAAGAGGAGACATGAGATACAAGAGGAGACATAGGAGACATCTGAGCTACAAGAGCTACAGAGGAGACATCTGAAACGCATTGAGTTTCAGATGTCTCCTCTTGTAGCTTTCTAGCTCGAGGGACATGAGATTGCCTTATCTGGTGTTTTCTGCTTCAATGTGACTCAGTTCGATTTCATCCTCTTGGGTCAATTCGGATATCTGTATGAGACATGTCTTTGCCTCTTACTTACAAAATTCAGTGTCACCCTTTCTGAAACTTATCGAAGCTTGGTCCAGAAGGTCGGCACCAATTTCCAACTGAAAACGTAGCTGCGGAGGGGGTACAACATGCCACGTAAGTGAAAAATGATGTCCATCTATGGCGACTTGCCGCTCAAAAGATCCCTTAGTCCGAAACTGCGACGTTCCAATTCCAGATAAAAGCAAGTGTTTATAGGCCAGCTTCGGAAGACCAGCAACTTGTGTATATACATCTTGACGTAGATGGGATACTGAATTACCTTTTTTTTTTTTTGATTGGAGGTTTAACGACCACCGTGAGCTACTCAATGGGCTATAAGCAGTCGTCCGTTCCTAATTTAGGGTCACTGGCTCCAGGGAAGGGAGAGAGCCAGTGCCGTAAGACAAACACAACATCCGTGCCTAACCGGGATTCGAACCCGGACCCCTTTCAGACGAATGATCAGAGGCCATCGCTTAGACCACTTGATTACCTGTGCCGATAAGTGCAACAATAATCAAATTATTCAATGTCATCTCTTTGATTCAAACCCTCTCTTTTACAATCTCGTTACGCGCTCGTATGATGTGGACGTCCAATGCCTCCTCCTTCTCACTGCCTCATTTCGCTGACGAATCACTGTCGTTTCTGGTGAGTTCAAGGCATTGAGACCTCAAATGCCTGCTGCTTCCGCACTGAAAGCATCTTACTAGACCTCGTCTCTGGAACTTCTAAGCCTGTCTGCCCCTAGACATCCCTCTTCGAACAATTTCGTTTTTGTTGAACATCTTTGATAAACAGTGAAAGGGCGGCCCGGGGAACTTTGTCGTTCATGCTCGACACTAAATGCTGTTTTTGAGGCCTATAACGAAGTAAATTTATCCGTCATTTTTGGTTTACGCCGGGATTCGAACCCAAGGCCGTTTATTCCGGAACAAGTCACTCTGCCAACTGAGCTACGCAGACATTTGTTCTGATTGCTATGTGCCTTTATGTCGTGTGCGTCCTGCTGGCAGGTACGTCACAGGCCTTTTGACACTTTCACAATCATCGAGTTATTCTCATAATTCTACGGTAGAGACAATGCTGCTCCATTCATTCAAATAATGTTCTCTAAAATTCATTGGGGCTCGTTTTTTAATTTGACCAGTGATAATCAAATCTCTCAATTGTTCAAAAGTTGTTATTTTTAAGGCCGAAATCCGACCATCTAAATACGTAAACAATTTATGATAAAAGTCCCGCTACGTACCGGTTTGTTTCTTCCGATGCGAAACAAACAACTGAAGAACCTATTAGGAGTTAATTTGAACGTCTTTAGTAAAAACACTTTCACATGGTCATAACTCTCGACCTTTTCCTCTGTCTCACGAGCAATCAGCTGATTTATTTCGTGATGGAGGAGTCCCAAAAATGAGTGGCCCATTTCTCCTGCGGTAACGACACACGATGGGCTTGACGCTTAAAAATCACTAGGTACAAGCTTATATCGTCTCCCATATTAAATTTCAGCATTCATGTTTTAAACTCTTTACTTGGAGTTCTGGTATTTTCAACCTGAACCATGTCATCTTTTCTAGATTCAGCCTCGACTCTTATTTTCGCAAGCTCAAGTTCCATGTCGTCTCTCCTTCGTTTTTCTTCAATGGCGTCTTTCCTTGCATTTGTGATCGTGCTCAACATTTCCCTAAAAAACCCTTCATTATAATTTTCACTTTCAAGAATGACTCTCTTGAAATCTATAATTCTGCAATCTGCTGGCGTTTCTAACCCCATTCCATAAGCCATTATTTTTAAGTCCTCTTTAAAACCTTTTGCTAAATACGCCATTCTTAGTTATGCACTAAGTTTATAAATCACCGGAGATCTTGAACGAAGATCGAAAATATCGAAGCACAACACTAATATTCCGGGCGAGATTCCACCGCTAAAATATTATATTAGCACTCGAGTAGAACGCTCGTTATAACCGTCGAACCTAAGTGGTTCTTCGGAATACGAAGACATATTCACATGTACCAGGATGACACTATGTAACACTGTCGAATATTTACATTCCAACAGGACGCTCACTAGACGCTCACTATAACCGTCGAGCCTGGGGGACTTCTCAGAAGAAAAAGGACGAATTCATACGTGCCAGCGTCCCAGGGTGACACAGAACAACACTTCGAATCGAGATGACTGTTTTAAAAAATTGAAAAAAAAGCACAGAAGATAGGAACAAATCCGTACGTGCCAGGGCGGCGTAGAATAACACGGCTGCTTAGAAATATATACGTGTCAGAGCGACACAGAACAACATAGCCGACTCAGAAGAACTTTTCATTTCTCCTTGGATTCAAATCCGCACAGAACAGCACGGATGCCTTAGAACTCCATACGTGTCAGAGTTACACAGAACTTCTCATTCCTCCTTCGAATCGAATCCCGGACGAGTCCCCATTTTTCTTTAAGTAACTCGCTCGTCAAAGGGAACTCAATGCTGCACTACTGATTCAGTCAGCCATCATATTCGTAACATCTTTATTTGGAGAACACATAGCACAAACAAAATAAGACGATGATTAACAACTTAAAATGTAAACGTATGGTAAATAAAATGCCGACGATGTACGAAAAAATGAATTCGTCAAGTAAACCAAATAATACCACAAGAGTTATATCATCAGGTATTGACTTTAACACTTTCAAATCTAAAATATACACACACATACGTACTTTCGGTCCACCGAGTGGACCACCTTCAGATGTACAAAGCGTGGGCAGATAACATGACTATATATATGTGTGTGTACAGAAGCCAAGGTGGCACTGTGGCAAATACGTAAATGAATTAGCAATATGTGTCACAAGATCCCAACATATTTGTAAGTGTTCAGGCCATTAATTAGGTTACTAAAGTATTAATAATGTCCTCCCAGACTTTGGGTAGATCGTAAGGTAAGTTTTGGTTGCAGCAAGCATTACCATATGTACAAATAAGCGTACTTTCCGTGATATGAAGGGAAAACTAGTATTTTGGAGCAATCCAAAGTTTCATATTATCCCAGTCTGGGTGTAATTCTCCTTTTGCGACAGTCCTGGCTAGAGCCGTGCATTAGCTATGTCTTAATGTTATATTTGTGTTCTTTAAGTCTTTGAAGAAGGTTGCGACCAGTAGCACCTATATAACATGCACGGTGAGCACCAACATTATCGATCAAGTGTATGTAGTACACTCCCGATCTTTGAATGGTTAGTGTAGGGAGACGATCTTTTCTGACCAGTGAGATTAGATTAGGCGATCTTGTCCCGAAATCCAAATTAAACTTTCTGCAGATATTTTTCAATTGGATGGTGATTGATGGGGTGTAATCCAACGAGGTAATATAACGTGGAGCACGATAAGATATAGGTTGTATTGTGGTGGACAAGCTGGAACGGACCCTTGCGTGTAACCTATTAAATAAGCACGAGAGACATCCATAGTGGTTAGGAAGTGCTGAAGTTCATTTTATTTCTGCAAGACAAGCAGCACAAGCGGAAGAGTGAGTATATGCTCTACGAAGGTAGAACCTAAAAGACGCAAGCTTCTGAGAGAGTGGATGATTCGATTTAAAAGGAATAATGGCATGAGTACTGGAAGGGTTTTGTAAACTGAGAAATGCAATGAACTTGTTGAGTTTGGGGAACGAGAAATTAAGATGTCAAGGAACGGAAGCTTGTAGTTTTGTTCTAATTCCACAGTAAAACTTATTGACGAGACCTGAGGAACAAAACAGTCAGCAAATGTTGATAATTCAGCATGGGTGTAAGGCCAAACTAGATAGCAATTGATCCTCTAGGTGTTGCATGAAAATGTTTGCAAGTACTCCTGATAGAGGTGATCCCATGGCGGTGCCATCAGTTTGTTGATATATAGTATTTTGAAACTGAAAAAAGGGCTTTTTTAACAAACCAAAGGGCATTCACAACTTCCGAAATCTGAGAGTGGTTGTATCCAGATGAGTGTAAACCAGTTTCAATAATGTTATGAATGAGGTGAATGGGAACGTTGGGGTAAGGTACTACAATATCAAGTAAAGCTAGAATGTAAGAATTCGCCTGAGGTAGGAAACGTTTTTTTAATTTTGACACAACCTGGGTAGAGGTTTTAACTGAGAAAGCAGAGTTTTGCGTTAATGGTGCAAGTAAATTAGATTAAGCGGTTTCGAGTGGTTGGGTTTAGCTTGATCGTCCAGATGCAAGAGGACGCAATGGATAGCCAGTTTTATGAAGTTTTATTTTGCCAAATAAGTTGGGAATCCGAGGTCCCGGTGGTGCTTTAGAGGAGTTATTAAAACATGGAGGAAAGGTATGTTTTTTTCCTAGTTGTGCTAAACAATTTATGGTGGCCTGGATAGCATCACGAGCTATGACGGAGTGAGAAATAGCAGAAATAGCATGATTCATCTTTTCAACGCAGTCGTGAGTGTCTAAGATAACGACTTGAGTTATTTTATCAGCTACAATAGCGGAAATGTTGGGTTCTTTTTTAAGGTCCGAAATCAGCTTTTTCTTCAAGTATCAGGTCCTTGGTTGGTTTCCTTGTCTCGTGTAGAAGAATTCGTGAAATGTTTTGTCTAGTAAGTTCCCTCTCATTGGTCGGTAGTTGGGATGTAATTTCTTTTATTTGTGGAATGACTAAATTCATATTGATCTTATTTGGAGTATATGTAAACTTTACACTATGATGTAAGGCTTCCTGTATATCCTCATTTAACTCAAAGTTGCTGCGGTTGATGAAAGGTTAGTGCCCAAATCGTTGTTCCTGTTGGGTTGTTCTTAGCTGGTAGGCGGGTAGCGTACAGCTCAAACCTTTTGATCTACCAGTCCTCGAAGCTTATGAATATGGGTCTGTAGTAACGTATCACAGATATTATCGACCGAAGAAGACACGATAGTCATAGGTTTGCTCAAAACAATCGGGTGGGATAATTCAATCATAACTTGGTAGGAAGTATAAGTTCTTCGGTGTAGGTAATCCACTACACCTCTTTTGGCCTTAATTTCTTGAGCAAGTCTTCTTGATCCTTCAGTCTTAATAATATTGTCGTCTCTCCAGCATCTGGGTGCAGTTCTTAACTGAAGATACTTTGGAATGATGGTTAACTCTCGACAATTAACTAGGAAATTTAGGTGGGATGATTCCATGGCCAGCTTCAGTCTAACTCTACGAAAAATGTTTCCAGAACGCTCAAACATATTGATGATGATAAAATAGGGGTTACACATACCTTAATTCACAGCGGCAGAGATAAAGCACAAAACGTTGTCACTCGTACAATATAGCGTAAGGTAAATAAAATGCCGACGATGTACGAAAAAATGAATTCGTCAAGTAAGCGAAAAAATACCACAAGAGTTATATCATCAGGTACTGACTTTAAAACTTTGAAATCTAAAATATATACACACATAAGTACTTTCGGTCCACCGAGTGGACCATCTTCAGATGTACAAAGCGTTAGCAGATAACATGTCTATATATAATATGTGTACAGAAGCCGAGGTGGTACTGGGGCAAATATGTAAATGAATTAGCAATAGGTGCCACAAGGTTCCAACATAATTGTAAATGTTCAGGCCATTATTTAGGTTACTAAAGTATTAATAATGTCCTCCCAGACTTTGGGTAGATCGTAAGGTAAGTTGTGGCTGCAGCAAGCATTACCATATGTACAAATAAGCATACTTTCAGTGATATGAAGGGAAAACTAGTATTTTGGAGTAATCAAAAGTTTAATATTATCCCAGACTAGGTGTATTTCTCCTTTTGCGACAGTCCTGGCTAGAGCCGTGCATTAGCTCCTTGTCCTAATGTTATATTTGCGTTCTTTAATTCTTTGAACAAGATTGCGACCCGTATCACCTATATAACATGCACGGTGAGCACCAACATTATCGATCAAGTGCATGTAGTACACTTCCCTTCTTTGAATGGTTGGTGTAGGGAGACGGTCTTTTCTGACCATTTAGATGACGTTAGATGATCTTGTCCCGAAATCCAAATTAAACTTTCTGCAGATATTTTTCAATGGGTTGGTGATTGATGGGATATAATATAACGTGGGGTACAATCAGATATAGGTTGTAGTGTGGTAGACAAGCTATAACGGACCATTTGAAGAGATGAATAAGTATAAACTGGATGTGCTAAACCAAAAAGAAGGAAATTGGGATAGAAGAAGTGAATAGAACGGTGAGTGTGTGGTCTGGAGTATTTGATAATATGAGAGGACAGGCTGGTGAAGGTGTGATTTTAAGTGAAAAGATGAAGAACAACTTGATTCACTATCGCTGCATAAGTGAGACAATTCTTTGGATTCGTTTGAACGTGAAACTGCAGAGAATAGTAATTGTTGTAGTGTACGCTTCTTGCGACTCGGAACCTTCTAATAGGAAGGAATATTTCTGGAATGAACTAAAAGCTGTTTTGAGCCAGTTTGGTTCTAAAGGGAAAGTTATAATAGCAGGGGACTTCAAAGCTAGATTAGGCGTGCAGAATGAGATTTCTAGCAATGTTCTGGGTAAGTTTAATGACCCTTGTTTGAATCATAATGGTGAAAGATTAATTGAACTATGCATTGAGAATGGTTTGAGTGTATCTAATACGTTTTTGAACCTCAAGTATATCACACATATACTTGGGAAAATCGTACTCTTGGTCAAAAGAGTGTGATAGATTTTGTTGTGCATGATCAGCGTCTGAAACCCTTAGTTGTTGACACTCGTGTGATAAGAGGTGCGGATGTAGGTTCTGATCTTTACTTGGTAGTGTCACGAGTAAAACAGAATGTTAGTTGGAGTAAAAGGAATAGGAAGAGGCCCAGGATGGAAAGAATAAAGGCTGAAAGGCTCCCTGAATATCAACAGCGTTATTCTGACTTACTCAGAGAACGACTGAAGCACCTGAAGTCTTGTGAGAGGAATGTAGAAAAGAAGTGGGAATATTTTAAGAACTGTGTTTTCACTGCTGCTGAAGAGGTCTGTGGCACCACAAAACTGGGTTACAATAGAGGTGATGCTTGTTGGAATAGTGAAATTGAAGAGGCAATAAAGAGAAAGAAGGAAGCATATTTGGGGATGCTGCAAGGTAGAGTTTCTGTGAATGAATATCGCTGTAAGAAGCGTGAAGCCGCTAAGCTAGTTCGCCAGAGTAAGGCAAAATATAGGAAGGAGAGGGTGGAAAGGCATTAATTGGCTTTTTGGAAGGACAGGAAGACTTTCTCGAAGTACATGAGAATCAAGAAAAATAGGGGAAACAAAGTTGTAAGCTGTGTAAAGAATAGGGTCGGGGAAATGATATGGAAGTCCAATGTGTTAAGTGAAAGATGGGGTGAATACTTCTGTGAGTTATTAGATCAGGAAAGCAAAGGTGATTCAGAGGCAGAAGTAGATGATGTCACAGTGGCGGATGGAAGCACAGGATGGATCTCAAGAGAACAGGTGTGTAAAGAGCTCTGAAATCTCTTCAGAATGGTAAGACTCCAGGAGTTGATGGCATAACTGCCGAGATGTTGAAATATGGTGGTGACCATGTAATTGACTGGTAAACTGAAATTTGCCAGTTGTGCTGGAAGTTAGGAATGGTCCCTCGGGATTGGAAGGATGCCATCATTGTTCCCTTGTGTAAGGGAAAAGGTGATCAGACTGACTGAAAGAACTATCGTGGTGTTAGTCTACTGAGTGTGCCAGGGAAAGTGTTTGGTAAGGCCATTATTGAAAAAGTACGGGGCCTTACATCAGAGACAGTGTGGGATGTTCAGAGTGATTTTATGCCTAGTAAAGGCTGCACTAACCAAGTTTTTGCATTACGCATAATGATTGAAAATTATCTGGCTGTTGGTAAGAAAGATTTTGCTGCCTCCATAGATTTAGAGGAAGCTTATTACCGAGTAAATAGGACACTTTTGTGGAAGGTATTGAATGAATATGGTGTTAGTGGGAATCTACTTAATAGTGTAAAAGCCATGTATGCTGGCAGTATGGCTTGTGTACGAGTAAATGTTGTTTTATCAAAATTGTTTTCTATTGGTGCAGGAGTCAGACAGGGTTGTGTAATGTTACCATGGCTGTTTAATATATTTATGGATGCGTGCATGCGTAATGCCAAAATAGATAATACTGGTTTATGTCTTGGTGATATCCGTGTGTGCAGATTGCTGTATGCTGATGACACTTCCCTGTTTGCAGAGACCAAAAGTGAGTTGCAAAGTATGTTGTCTCGGATGTACGAAGTTTGCATGAAATTCAAACTGAGTATAAATAAGGGAAAAACCAAAGTTAGGGATTTTGGAAGAGGAACTGGTAGAACGGACTGTAATATATGTCTAAATGGTATAGTGATTGACCAGGTGAATGAGTTTGTGTATTTAGGAAGCATGTTTGACAGAGAGAAAAAATTGGATGGTGAAATTAGTAGGTTAGTGAATTCTTCATTGAAAGTCATGGCTACTTTGGGAGGTTTTCACAGGAATGATGCGTTGTCAATAGAGTCCCGCATGGCTGTGTATGAAAGTGTAGTTGTTCCTACTCTGATGTATGGCAGTGAAACCTGGGTACTACAGAAGAAACATAGGCGTCGTTAGTGTGCTGGAGAAATGCGTTACTTAGGGGGGGGTGGCAAGACACGTTCTGACTGTGTGAGGAATAAAGATACGTAATGTGAAGCAAAATGTTGTTAGCAAAGTGGAGACTAATATGCTTCGGTGGTTTGGCCATGTTGACACAATGAGTGGTTAGATGCTTACTAAGAAAATCTTTTTAGCCCAAGTGGCAGGAAGGAAAGTAAAGGAAGGCCAAGGGAGTCATGGGAGGATCAGGTTCAGGAGTATCTGCATGTTAAAAAGATTATGAATATGAAGTATAGAGATCTGTTCTACGGCGTGTGGATGGATGTCAGTGAAGCCGGAGTTGTATGTCAAGATCGTTGTAAATCGAGAAGTCTGATACGGCAACAGTTATTAAAAATTATCTGGTAGTTTTTATTTCTTTGTGGAGCTAACCTCTGAATATATCAGAGAGCAGCTTAGTAATATGTATATATGCATGATACAACCACCCTGAGATTTCGGCAGTTATGAATGCCCTTAGGTTTGTTAAAACAACGCTCATTTTTTCAGTTTTTAAAATACTATTTATCAACAAATTGATGGCATCACCGTGGGATTGCCTCTATCAGGAGTACTTGCCGACATTTTCATGCATCACCCGGAGAAGGAAATTTCCATCCAGCGATCCCTTACAACCCTTACTATATGCACGTTATGTTGTCGACATTTTAATCATTTGGCCTTACACCCATGCTGAATTATCAACTTTTGCTGACTGTTTTACTTCTCAGATCCCGTCAATAAGTTTTACTCTGGAATTAGAACAAAACTACAAGCTTCTGTTCCTTGACATCTTAATTTCTCGTTCCCCAAACTCAACAGGTTCATTGCATTTCTCAGTTTACAAAAAACTGTAATCAATCTGGAAGCATTGCCTTGCCATTTATACAAAACGTGGATGAATCTAATAATCACGATGCAGAACCATCATCTTTGCTTCTAATACCTGAAATAACCTCTCAAGAGCAAATGATTTCAGCATTACCATCATTTTCAAACCTTGGGAATATCTATCACTATATATTGCAAAAGACTGATGACGCATTACAGTCTTCGTATCTGAAATTGTTGATAGACTGCTATTTTAGGCAGCCGTCGTAAGGGATTTAAGCTTGCCATTACATGTTCCCTGCGAGTCGTAGAATTAAATTTATTCCATGATCAGCCTATTGCCAGTGATTTATACAAAACCCGAAAGAAATTAATTCAAGTCGACAATTGTGCTGATATAAGTTAACTGCAAATATGTGCTCGCGGCGAGATATTTGTCAACGATATATTTACAATAACATAAGGCCGCCAGAGTACCTTATTTCTAACTCTATTCAAGAGGAGTTTCGAACCTTGTCAGTTGATTTACTGCGGTATTATTCTTTATCTCTTAAGGTAAAGGATGTCTGCTTGTTCAAATGGACTAACTACACGTAACGACAATTCTGCGACATAAATGAGACGACGCACGTGCAGACCACCATCAAGCGAGCGCTTCACAGATGAGATGACGCACGCGCAGAGCACTGTCTAACAAGCGTGCGTGTAGAACAGAGCTGAAGTTCGTTGGGAACAGAAGGAAGAAGGTAGTTGATGACAGTTGTCCGTTATAGAATGTTTACATTTTAGCACAAAACGTAGTCACTCGTACAATATAGGTTAAGGTAAATAAAATGCCGACGATGCACGAAAAAATGAATTCGTCAAGTAAACCAAATAACACCACAGGACTTACATCGTCAGGTACTGACTTTAAAACCTTAAAATCTAAAATATATACACACATAAGTACTTTCGGTCCACCGAGTGGACCATCTCTCTCAGAAGCTTGCGTCTCTTAGGTTCTACCTTCGTAGAGAATATACTCACTCTTCTGCTCGTGCTGCTTGTCTTGCAGAAATAAAACGTACTTCAGCGCTTGATAACCACTATGGATATCCCTCATACTTATTTAATAGGTTACACTCAAGGGTCCGTTCAAGCGTGGCCACCACACTACATCCTATATCTGATCGTGCCCCACGTTATATTACCTCGTTGAATTTTATCCCATCAATCACCTACCCATTGAAAAATATATGCAGAAGGTTTAATTTGGATTTCGGGACACGTTCATTTAACTTCATCTCACTGGTCAGAAAAGATCTTCTGCCTACAACAACCATTCAAAGATGGAGAGTGTACTACATACACTTGATCGATAATGTTGGTCCTCCACGTGCATGTTATATAGGTGCTACGAGTCGCAACCTTCTTCAAAGAATTAAAGAACACAAATGTAACGTTAAGACAAGGCGCGAATGCACGGCTGTAGCCAGGACTGTTGTAGAAGGAGAATTACAGCCAGACTGGGATAATACGAAACTTTTGATTACTCCGAAATAGAAGTATTTCCCTCACATCACAGAAAGTATATTTATTTGTACATATGGTGATGCTTGCTGCAACGACAACTTACCTTAGGATCTACCCAAAGTCTGGGAGAACATTATTCAAACTTTAGTAACCTAATCAATGGCCTGAACACTTGTAATTATGTTGGGACTTCGTGACACCTATTGCTAATTAATTTACATATTTGCCCCTGTGCCACCTCGGTTTCTGTACACACATATATACAGGGTGCATAGGAAATTCCCTTTAGCTTGAAATAACTTGCGAACGGAGAGAGGTACAGTTATGCAAATGAGATAACGGTATAGTAAAGCAACTACGCCGGATCAAATGCAACCAATAGCCCCGCCTCTAGTGGCGAAATGCGGAAGTCAACCATTGCAAATCGAAAACGAAAACGGATAGAGCAAAATTTCTAAATACAGTTGTAGAGCATCAATTAATTAGTACAAAACGACCTTTGTTTTACACGGATAAGATAAATTGTCGCGAGAATACCCTAAAACGTCCGAAATCGATTCGCGACGACTCGACTCTGCATATTCACATTTCGCAAATGTAGCCGTATTCAAATGCAGATTGTGACGTTGTACCGTACCTACGATATAAAAACCAGTAGCAGGTGTTTAGGTATGCGATCAGAAGTTTAGGTATACGTACGCTGTGTGAGAATGGCAAACTTCCCTCACTCCCAATATTGCGAGATGGTGTTTATTTACGGCGAATGCCAACGAAACGCGGCGCTAGCTGCACGGGAATATGCCGTTCGTTTACCAGCTGGGCCACATCCAAATGCGGTTACAATCGCAAGTGCAGTGAGACGGCTCAGGGAGACAAGAAGCACTAAAGGTATTTCTCGTTCTGGCAGACCAATGTGTGCAAGTATGCGTATAATGGCAGAGGATATTTTGGCATATGCACTAGCCCATCCACAAAGCAGTACAAGAGATATCAGCAGGGTGGATGGCTTAACACATGGCCTTGTATGGCAAATACTGCATGCTCAAGGTGCACATCCCTATCGTATCACTCCACAGCAAGAACTGTTACCACGGGACAATGAGTGTCGATTTCATTGGTGCAACTGGGTGTTGATTAATGTTGAAGGTGACTCAGACTTTTTATCCAACATTCTTTGGTCGGACGAAGCACTGTTCCACCGTACCGGATTACTAAACCGACACAACGGCCACTACTGGGCGATGGAAAATTCCTCATGGGGACGATCCACCAGTTATCAAGTGCGTTGGTCCATTAAAGTGTGGTGCGGTATTTGGAAGAACCGTTTAGTGGAACCTGTGTTCTATGAAGGCACATTAAACGGACAGAGATACCTCCAACTATTACAGGATATCATACCTGACTTTTAGGTGACATTCCCCTGTCCGCATTACGCTCTTTGTGGTTCCAACATGTCGGTGCCCCTGCACACCAGCCAGCAGCAGTGCGACGCTTTCTCACAGATTGTTTTGGGCAACGAATCATCGGGTATGGTGGTGCTGTTGAATGGCCTCCACGATCACCGGACCTAACTCCGTAGGATTTCTTCCTCTGGGGTTACATAAACAATCAGGTGTATGCAACAGCGCCTACAAGTATGCTGGATCTATGTTGTCGTGTTACTGATGTTTGAAACAGTGTGACACCTTCCATGCTAAGGAATGTGCATGCAGAGTCACTTTTACGAATATAAATGTGTATCGTGGGCAATGGGAAACTATTCTAACATACTCAACATTAACGTTTTATCACTGTGCGCCAGTTTGCCTTTTGTTGTTGTTTTGTCTGACGTCATCAAACTGTATTGACATAAGTACGCATTTATGCAATAAATTGTGTGTATTTGCTCATACCAATGCCTGTTCCTTTCAAACGTTCACACAAAAGGACATGCATCGATTTCGAACATTTTAGGGTATTCAGACGACAATTTATTTCATCCGTGTAAAACAAATGTCATTTTGTACTAAATAATCAATGCTCTACAACTTTGTAATTGGAAATTTTGCTCTATCTCTTTACTTTTTCGATTTGCAATGGCTAACTTCCACATTTTGCCACTACGGGCGCTGCTATTGATTATATTCTATCGGGCGTAGTCGTTCTACTATACCGTTATCTCACTTGCATAATTGTACCTCTGTCCGTTCGCAAGTTATTTCAGGCTAAAGGGAGCTTCCTATGCATCCTGTAAAGTCATGTTATCTGCTAACGCTTTGTACATCTGAAGAAGGTCCACTCGGTGGACCGAAGGTACTTATGTGTGTATATATTTTAGATTTTAAAGCTTTAAAGTAAGTACCTGATGATATAACTCTTGTGGTATATTTGGTTTACTTGACGAATTCATTTTTTCGTACATCGTCGGCATTTTATTTACCTTAAGCTATATTGTACGAGTGACTACGTTTTGTGCTAAAATGAAAACATTCTATAACGGACAACTGCCATCAACTACCTTCTGCCTTCTGTTCCCAAACGAACTTCTCCTCTGTTCTACATGCACGCGCGTTAGACAGTGCTCTGCGCGTGCGTCATCTCATCTGTGAAGCGCTCGCTTGACGGTGCTCTGCACGTGCATCGTCTCATCTATGTCGTAGAATTGTCGTTACCTGTAGTTAGTCCATTTGAACAAGCAGACATCCTTTACCTTAAGAGATAAAGAATAAGATCGCAGTGAATCAGCTGACAAGATTCGAAACTCATACCGACTATAGTTAGAAATAAGATACTCTGGCGGCCTTATGTTATTGTAAACATAGCGTTGACAAATATCTCGCCGCGAGTACATATTTGCAGCTAACTTACACTGAAGAGCAATTGAATGAGAGATACCTTTCTAGTAACGTGTAGCACCACCTTTCGGCCTGATGACGGCTGCGATTCGTCTCGGCATAGACTCGACAAGACACCGGAAGCGTTGGGAAGCCATACGGATCTACGACCCCTGAACAAGCTCCCACAGTTCACGAAGATTTGATGGAGGGGCGTCAGAGCCTCTGACATCTCTCGCGATGGCATCCCAGATGTGCTTGATAAGATTGAGGTCAGGTGACCTAGCCAGCCAAGAAAGCAAGGTCACGTCGGTGGAGTGTTCATCCAACCATTCGGATATCATTCGGCAGCGATGGCACGGTGCATTGTCTTGTTGCAGAATGAGGCTTTCAGTGGGATGTTGAAGACGCACAAACGGGAGATAATGGTCGTCCACGCCCCAGGGGTCCCATTTTAGTCCACGTAAACAGTACCCAGACGAGAATGCCACCCCCACCAGCTTGAAGAGAACCCTGCTGGCAAGAAGGATCCATCGCTTCATGTGGTTTGCGCCGTACTCGTATCCTGCCATCCGCATGTAACAACGTGAATCTCGACTCATCAGTCCAGGCAACATTTTTCCACATGTCCAGTGGCGATATTCCCGCTCCCATGCTAATCTTTGCACCCTGTGATGTGCGGTCAGCAGCGGTACTCTTGTGGGACGATGGCGTCTGTACCCCATAGCGGGGAAATGGTTCTGGATGGTGCGGCTGCTTACACGTTTTTGTGCACCAGCGTTAAATTGCCGACTGATTTCTTGCACCTTGGCCCCTTTATCCGCTGTTACAAAGCAAGCTGGCCGATGTTGACCCCGCTCATCCACACGCTGTTGTCCATGGCACTTGGCCCTTGCAGGGATGTTTTTACCGAATTCGATGTACTCACGGTGCACCCGTGACACAGTGGCTCGTAAAAATCCCAGTGCCTGCACGACTTCCGAGATGAAGTGACCCATTCGTCGGGCCCCGACAATTTGCC
The DNA here is from genome assembly GCA_039090855.1 of Macrothele yani. Classification (NCBI taxonomy): domain Eukaryota; kingdom Metazoa; phylum Arthropoda; class Arachnida; order Araneae; family Macrothelidae; genus Macrothele; species Macrothele yani. The sequence continues at coordinate 81,366,732 of CM076994.1, forward strand.
CACGATCAAATGCGCTTAGATCCTTCGTCTTATCCATACTGCGTCCGACTGTTAGTGATTCCCGTCGTATCACTCCTTATACTGTCGGATCGCTACACACGTCATGTCGTTTCCGTTTACAGGGTCGCCCACAGCGCTATATTTGCATAAATCCAGCTGTCTCTAATTCAATTGCTCTTCAGTGTATATCAGCACAATAGTCGACTTGAATTAATTTCTTTCGGGATTTGCATAAATCACTGGCAATAGGCTTATCATGGAATAAATTAAATTCTACGACTCGGAGGAAACGTGGGATGGCAGGCTTAAATCCCTTACAACGGCAACAGCACCTGGCTAAAAAAGCAGTCTATTAAAAATTTCAGATACGAAGACTGTAATGCGTCATCAGTCTTTTGCAGTATATCATCATCATCATCATTGTCAACCATTATCAATCCACTGCTGGATGAAGGTCTTCCCAAGTTTCCTCCACAACGGTCTGTCTTGTGCCACTCTCCTCCATGTCACTCCCGCATACTTTCGAATTTCATCCACCCATCTTCCATGTGGTCTTCTTCTGGGTCTTTTCCTGTCCCTTGGAATCCAATCTAAAATTTCGGCTGTCCATCGATGGTCTGTTCTTCTGGCAGTATGTCCAGCCCATTGCCATTTCAGGGATTTAACTCTGATCATGATGTCTTCCACTCTTGTCATTTTTCGGATCCACGTGTTTCTCTTCTTATCTCTCCTGGTTACACCAAGCATGCACCTCTCCATGCTTATTTGAGTTGTCTGCAGCCTTTGTATGTCTCTTTTAGCTAAGGTCCACGTCTCTGCACCATACGTAAGCACTGGAAGGATGCATTGATCAAACACTTTTCTTTTAAGACATAATGGCATATTGCTCTTGAAAATTATGCTATTTCTTCCAAAAGCTCTCCAGGCAAGTTTTGTACGCCGATTAATTTCTTCATCAATGTGACCCTCACTTGATATCTGCTGTCCAAGATAAACGTACGTGTCTGTTATCTCCAGCTTTTCTCCATCAATCGATAAATCTTCATTTCTTGTAAAAGCATTGAACATCACTTTTGTCTTCTGAAAGTTCATTTTTAATCCCACTTCTTTACTCTTTTCAGCAAGTTCCTGGATCATACACTGCAGCTCTGATGGGGTAGTTGCAAAAATGACTACGCCATCAGCAAAGCGAAGGTGGGTTAGATAATCTCCATTAATCTTTATCCCTTTGTTTTCCCAGTTCAGTGATTGAAAGACATTTTCCAATGTGGCATTAAAGAGCTTCGGAGATACGATGTCACCTTGTCTCTACTCCTTTCCAATTTTTATGTGTGTTGTATTTTCAAACAGCCGAATCTTTGCACTTGTATTTTCATAGATGTTATTAATAATATTGATGTATGCATCTTCAATACCGCAGGATTTCAGAGCCATTGCAACTGCTGATGGTTTCACCGAATCAAAGGCTTTTTCATAATCGATAAAAGCCATGCACAATGGAAGTTCATATTCTCTCGCTCTTTCAATTAGTTCTCTCAGTACGTGGATATGATCTATTGTGCTGTAGCCACTCCTGAATCCAGCTTGTTCTCTCGGTTGAGCCATGTCCAGTATCACCTTCAAGCGATGTGAAAGAACTTAAGTGAAGATTTTATAAACCACTGATAGGAGGCTGATAGGTCTGTAGTTCCTGAGATCCTCAATGTCACCTTTTTTATGTAGCAAGATCATTGTAGCGTTGTTCCAATCCTCAGGAATCTTTCCTTCATTAAGGCATCGAGTGAAAATTTGGGCGAGTACTGTTTCGATTTCTCCACTTGCTTCTTGTATGATGTCTACAGTAATTCCATCTTCTCCTGGAGGTTTTCCCCGCTTCATGTTCTTGATTGCATGTGCAACTTCTGCTGGGACTGGAAAAACTCTGGTACTGGTACCTTTCATGATGTCTGGAGTACATGTATCATCCCTTTCATATAATTTGGAGTAGAAATCTTTCACTCTTGTCAAAATTTCGCCTCTATTTCTTGTTACAGAACCATCTTCTTTTTCTCAGTGCCGTAATCTGTTTTTTCCCCTTACTGAGATGTCCCTTTGCTATCTTTAGGCTTTGGTTGTTTTCAATTGCTTTCCTTACTAGTTCACAGTTGAATTTCCTTACGTCTTCAGTGATACTTTTTCGTACTGTCTTGCATAGCTCTATAGATTCCACTTTGGAAGTCACGTCTTCTTTAGTTGTCCTCATCACTCTTCTTTTTTGCATCAACATTTTGGTTTTTCCTGATAATTTGTTCACGTGCAATTTGTTCTTAGACCCAGCTAATTTTGTTGCTGTTTCCATAAGAGCGTTGGTTACTTTTTCTGTTAACTTCAGAAATATCCACTTCTTCCGATGTTAGAAGAAGTGGATATTTCTGAAGTTAACAGATATATAGTGATATATAATCCCAAGGGTTGGATATGGTGGTAATGCTGAAATAATTTGCTCTTTTGAGGTTATTTCAGGTATTAGAAGCAAAGATGATGGTTCTGCATCGTGATTATTATATTCATCCACGTTTTGTATAAATGGCAAGGCAATGCTTCCAGATTGATTATACAAAGATAAGATATTTGGTAAGAAATATTAATGCTACATTCCTGTAACTTTGGCCCCTTACAAAGAGGCCGATGTACTCGAACCAAGTGGTGCCCCAAATTTTTAGCACGTCTTTTTGTAAAAAAAGATCGTGCTTATGTTATCGTTTGTCTGTTCGTCCGTTCGTCCGTCTGTAGACATGATATATCTGCAACTATTAGTCCGATTTGAAAATTTTTTTTTGCATTGGCAAGCTTCAAATATGCGAATCATGATGCTTTATTTCGTTTGTTTTTTTACAATGTACAATTTCGCCGCTAGACGGCGTAAATGCGGATGATGTCGAATTTAAAAATACGTTTTATTCCACATAATTTCTTCTAAACATCCGATTGAAAAAAATATTTTTTCTTTCGATTCCATTTATGTCGAAGAGTATTTTAAGTATAGTTACTTATTTAAATTACGCATAGATTTTCCTCTAGGGGGAGGAAAAATAAATTACGTTTCCCCTGATATCTGTTCTTCTAAAACTCCGATTTGAAAAATCTTTTCTATAGCGGCTACAGCTCCTGATGGAAAATCTTTTGCATATAATTTCTAATTTTTGCTAAAGAATACTTTGGACAACAGGGGGGCGTAAACGTTAATTTTTGCATCTGATGTATTAGCCATAAAATCTGAGCTTCTTAGATGTCGATTGAAAAACTTATTTCGTGGACCTATGCCACTCACGTCAATAAACCTTTTCGGAATATTTTCTTCTTAAAATATCGCATGGTTTCTCCGCCAGGGGGCGTAGATGCATATCATGTTTTTGTAAATATCTCTACTTCTAGGAGTCCGATTTGAAAAATTCCTTCTTTGTTGGATAGTGTTTTCAGTCTGACATGTTTTTCATATAATTTCAAAATTTTCAAATAATTCATAGACTTTCCGCTAGGGGACGTAAAGGTAAATTGCGTTTCCCTTATATCTCTGTATCTGAATTTCCGATTTGAAAAATTCATTCTGCACCGGATACAGCTTCTGATGGGAAATCCTTTGCATATGATTTCTAATTTCTGTAAAAAAATGATTTGGCCACCATGGACGTAAGGCCTAATTTTCCGCTTCTGATGTATCTGCAGTGAAATATGAGCTTCTAAATTATCGATTGAAAAAAGTAGTCGTTTGTAGACCGATACTACTCATGGCAACAAACCTTTGAGGAACATTTTCTTCTTAAAATAATGCATGGTTTTTACGCCAGTGGGGGTATAAACCATTTATGTATATCTTATTTTTGTCAATATCTCTACTTCTATGAGTCCGATTTTAAAAATTCCCCCCTTTTTTGGATGGTGTTTCCAGTGTGTTTTCATATAATTTCAAAAATTTCAAGTAATTTATAGACTTTCCGCTAGGGGCGTAAAGGTAAATTGCGTTTCCCCCTATATTTCTGCTTCTACATCTCAGATTTGAAAAATTATTTCTGCACCGGATACAGCTCTTAACGGGAAATCCTTTGCACATAATTTCTAATTTTTGTAAAAATGGTTTGGTCACCAGGGGACGTAAGGTTTAATTTCCGTTTCTGATGTATTTGCAGCAAAGTCTGAGCTCCCAAAATCCCGACTAAAAAACATTGGTTTGTGGATCGATATCGATACTACTCACGTCGATAAACCTTTTAGGAACATTTTCTTCTTAAAATAATGCATAGTTTCTACGCCAGGAGCGTAGATGTATATCTTATTTTTGTCAATATCTGAAAAATTCCTTCTTTGTTGGATAGGGTTTCCGATGCGAAATGTTTTTGATATAAATTCAAAATTTTCAAGTAAGTCATAGACTTTCCGCTAGGGGTGCAAAGGTAAATTGCGTTTTCTGCGTTTTTTCTGCTTCGAAAACTCCGATTTGCTAAATACTTCCTGTATCGCATGCAACAACTGATGGAAAATACTTTTCATATAACTTCTAATGTTTAGTAAAGAATGGTTTGGGCACCAGGGGGCATAAGGGTTAATTTCTGCTTCTTATGTATTTGCAGCAAAATCAGAGCACCTGAAAACTTGACTGAAAACATTATTTCGTGGACCTATACTGCTCAAATCGAAAACCCTTTTGAGAATAAGTTCTTCTTAAAGTAATGCATGTTTTTACCGCCAGGAAACGCAGATTCATATCTTATTTTTGTCGATATCTCTGTTTCTAAGAATCCGATTTGAAAAATTATTTCCGTGTTGCAGAGCGTTTCCGGTGCGAAATGTTTCTCATATAAATTCATATTTTTCTTAACGCAGAAGTCTGCAACCAGAGGGCGTAAGCTCACGAATTCGTTTACAGCAATATCTGAGGGATTAAATATCCGATTGAAAAACGTTTTTCTTCCGTGAGATACTATTGTTTTCCATACCGGTTCTATTGACTTTTAATAGCTTTGATAAATTTAATTTGCGTCAGGACGGATTCAAAAGACGTGCTTATTACAACCGAAAATTCGGTGCCATGTTTCTTCTTGGTATTCTGCACGTGAAGGGCATCCTGCTGGTACATGGGAAAATGAATCTCTATGCAAAACATCGTTAACTGCGGAAATCTTGGATTCTGTTTCAAATTTAACTAGAAAAAAGTTTTTCTCAGTGTTACGTGAATATCTGGGGATTCTGGAGTGTCACTCCCCTGGCACAGTGGTCTAATTTTTTGATTTTTCTAATCATTCGTCCGAGACGGATCCGGGTTCTAATCCCGTGTGAGGCATAAATGTTGTGTTTATCTTAGGGCACTGGATGTCTCACTTCCCTGTAACCAGTGGCTATACATTTGGGATGGACGATTGCCTGTATCCCATCGAGTTGCTCACGGTGCTCGTTAACTCCCCCCTCCAAAGAAAAAAAAACATATTCTCGAGGTATTACAATAATAAAACAAGTTCTCTGGTATGGCAAAGAAAGGAGTCACACCGACCTTTTTGCTCAACTTAGTCTCCAGTTCAAGTTCAAGTTGTTTCAGAGTATCTGATTTCTATTTTAGGTGAGCTGAAAAAAACATTTTTTTTAGTTTGCATATCGCCCAGTGCGGAAAAGTTGCCATTTCGGTCAACAAGAATAACAACAGAATTTGATTTTGAAATCGACCAATATCTAACGTCTCCGCACGACACATTAAGTTCGCATTTTTCCGACCGCATTGGGCCGCAAGCAAAAACGGATGGAATTTTTTTGTAATTGAAATCGAGTAACCTCTAGTGCGGAAAAGTGTCCTTTAGTGTTCCCACAGTGAAATAAAGTTTTGAAGTTGATCAATAAGCTATGTATCCGCACTGCACGCGAAGTTCCAAAGTTTCTTCCCACATTTGGCCCGTAGATCTAGGGCATCGGAAAAATCCGTAAGAATTGCACTGTTCTGAGTGGACCATGCGTGTGCATGTGCAGTACACTCAATTTGCTTTGAAATTTGTAGCTTGTAGCTCTTCGCGTGCTTCCAGTGTCATATAGGAAACAACACAGAACTCACCACGAGGAGGAGGCTGCACTTCGAGTTCCGCCAAACCTCCCTCCAGCTCAGAATTTAATTTCTAAGTGGTATATCTTGTTCGGTAACCCGCTTTACTCGAAGAATGTGGCATTAATTGCCGTGAGTCAATTGTTGCTCTTATGAACGAATCTCTAGCTTCAAATCCACACACTGAGCTGAGGCCGCTGCTTCTGTCACCAGTTTCATGCAACGTTCCACAGCTTGCGTGTGGCAGGGAAACTTGGGGATCTGTGGCAGAAGTTGCGATTAGTAAATCCAGATGTTCGTCTGAGTTGTGTTTTGTCAGGGGTGGTTCGGTAAGACACGTTTTAGTCCAATCGATCATCTCATAATATTCATTAGCATCCAAATTTAATTGCGGCACTTCGAATTCTCTTATGACATCATTCATTTGCTGTTGTCTAGTTTTCTTCTTTCTTTCTTTTTCTCCATCCAAGATCTCGAACGTGGGGGCGTTCGTCCGCAATCATACTTAGCAATATATTCTCTGGGTGACTGTAGAAGGCGTTTCTCTTGATCACTGCATCAATGATTACTTAGCACTTCAAACCCATGAAGCGCGATAAGTTGATCAGTTTCCAAAAGTGTTTGAAAACTGATCGTACGTACAACTCGTTCACAAGAGATTGAGGCAGCTCTCGACGGTTATGGAAACTTCCCAGTAGTCGAATTTGCAGCTATTCATGTAGAATGGACATAACACATGAAAGAATTGCAGGACACACGTGGACTGAGTACCGACCAGCAGTATTTACTGGAAATCTGTTGCGCCGTGTCAAAGCGAGACAGTGATAACAGCCTTCGTAGAAGAAATCCAGGACCACTGTCACCTTCGCGGTGGCTGACGACTGCTAATAGAGTCATGCGCCTCTATGTCGCCACTCAAAACCCTTCGCAAACTTTGATCTGTGTTGCTAACAACATAATGAAGGTATATGCCCCGGTCTGGTTTTCCATAAAGAAGAAGCCTTCGTGCACAGAAGTGGCCAAACACTTTTGGAAACTGATCAACTTATCACGCTTCATGGATTTAAAGTGCAAAATAATCATTGATGCAGTGATCAAGAGAAACGCTTTCTTTAGTCACCCAGAGAATATATTGCTAAGTATGATTGCGGATGAATGCACCCACGTGATAGATTTTGAATGGAGAAGAATAAAGAAAGAAGAAAGCTAGACAACAGCAAATGAATGATATCATAAGAGAATTCGAATTACGGCAATTAAATTTGGATGCTAATGAATATTATGAGATGATCGATTGGACTAAAACGCGTCTTACCGAACCACCGCTGACATAACATACCTCAGACGAAAATCTGGATACACTAATCGCAACTTCTGTCGCAGCTCGCGAAGAAATAACCACGTTTCTCTGTCACACGCAAACTGTGGAACGTTGCGTGAAACTGGTGACCGAAACAGCTGCCTCAGAGTGTGGATTTGAAGCTAGATATTCGTTCATAAGAGCAACTATTGCATCACAGCAATTAGTGCCACATTTTTCGAGTAAAGCGGATTACCTAACAAGATATACCACGTAGAAATAAAATTCTGAGCTTGAGGGAGGTTGGGCGGAACTCGAAGTGTAGCCACCTCCTCGTGGTGAGTTCTGGGTTGTATCCATATGTGACATTGAAAGCACGCGAAGAGCTAGACGCTACACATTGCAAAGCAAACTGAGTGTACTGCACATGCACACGCATGGTGCACTCAGAACAGTGCAATTCTTACGGATTTTTCCGATGGCCTGCATGCCAGAATGCATTTACCTAGCTTAGGTTTACGGGCCAAATGTGGGAAGAAACTTGGGGACTTCGCGTGCAGTGTGGATACATAGCATATTGATCAACTTCAAAAGTTTTTTTTCACTGTAATTGGGAACACTAAAGGACACTTTTCCGCACTAGAGGTTACTCGATTTCAATTACAAAAAAAATCCATCCGTTTCTGCTTGCGGCCCAATGCGGTCGAAAAAACGCGAACTTAATGTGTCGTGCGGAGACGTAAGACATTGGTCGATTTAAAAAAAAAATCTGTTGTTATTCTGGTTGACCGAAATGGTAACTTTTCTGTTCTAGGAGATATGCAAATTAAAAAAATGTTTTTTTAGGTTTATCCTATTCTATGAGCATTATCATTCCGAGACCTATAACCATTACTATTATTATGAGATCTATAATTACTAACAGCAAGACTGAAATGGTTATTACGCGAAAAAATTATTTTATTTTACATACTGAGAAGTTCGGGGATTTTCATTAAATTGCGGTGCTGGTAGTTGACGTGAGAAATTCATCAAAAATAAAGAAAGCATTTTGTACCTAAATCTTCCATCAGCTTTGCAGCCAGTGCTTCATTCGGATTATTTACTAGTGCCAAACCACCCAAAACCTGCAGAGTTTGAAAGAAGTGAAGAAGAACCAGAGAAAACTGCTTATAAAGATCTAGATTTTGAAGTTGAATACTCTTTTTTATTAAAGAAGGGTTGAAAGATCTTATAAGGGACCTTAATCTTTCGAAAGTTCATGCAGAATCGTTAGCGTCACGACGACAACGAGGGAACTGCTAAAGGAGCTAAAGTTATATTTTTCAGAAAAAGACAAAGTGAGTACGTATATTGGTTGGTTGGTGGATTTTTATGGCGCAAGGGCCACGCACAAAGTTAGTACGTAAACTTTTCTCTGAATGTGGTGATTTAATTTTCTGCAGTGACATATTCTGGTTAATTAAGTCTCTTGGATTTGAACACGGACCAGCCAAGTGGACACACTTTGTCGACTCATCAATGGTCAGTCTAAAAATTGTTCTTCTTCACAATGGACACTTACTGTATATCCGTCCACCCCAATAACACATTCACTTACTGTGAAAGACACATGCGAAAAATATGAAACTTGTGTTGAGACAAGTAATTGCGGTACCTACGTATGGAATATCTGTGATGGCGTATTATGACTTTGCTTGGATTACAAAATTCCTTCGATTACACTAAATATCCTGGCTTCCTGTGTGAATAGGATAGCAGAACGAAGAAAAATTATTACGTGGTGAAACAGCGCCGTATGTGCAAAACTATAACATCTGGCAAAAAAAGTATGAAAAAAGTAGCACTGGTAGAGACGGAGAATATCTATTTACCAGCATTACATAAAACTGTGGAACTCTTTAAAACTGTGGAAAACTGTGGAACTCTTTAAAACCTAAGAATGATGAACAACCTGGATTTCGTTGAAATTAACCTGGATTTCGTTGAAATACAGAAATTTCCGAAAATAAGTGATGCTAAACTAAGAAAAAATGCACCTTCCTTTAAATTTGGCGCTTAATAAGGCGCCAAATTTAAATTCAAATTTAAAACAGCTCTCAGATGAAATGAATTAATTCGCTGCCTGGACAGAATTTAAACTGTTTAAAGAATAACTTTTAGGAAATAAATATTTTTCAGATTACAAAGAAAGACCAAGGTGATGGCACAACGCGAAATGAGATGACATGCGTCTCTCAAACAAACCTTCTTGGATTCCCACCCAGAAAAACGAGCATCGTGAAAGGTTCCACAGATAAATTCCAAAGATAAAAGAATGATATAAGCGGAAGGGAAGTCCAGTAATATCGACTGATTAATGTTTGGGTCTGATACGCGAAATGTTACGATCACCCAAAAAAACTGATGTCATCAGCGAAAAATAATCTAGATGGGGGTGGACAATGAAACTGAAACACTTGCGCAAGTAAGAACCCACTAGTCACGCCGCTGTACGAGCTACCTGGTATAGAGTCTGCACCTATTTCGCAGAGCGGAGTGTGAAGGTTGCATTAACAGAGCTGTAGCATAGCTGGACGTCAAAAAGTGCAATCCACACAACGTAATGGGAGACATATCCGAGTTTCAAAGAGGACAGATTCTTGGTGCGCGTCTCACCGGTGCATCTCTGTCCAAGGCAGCAACTCTTTGTGCTGTATCGCGAGCCACGGTATCCAGGGTCATGTCGGCATACCAGCAAGATAGAAGAATCACATCCAATAGGAGTAACTGTCGAGGTAAGAGGAAGCTGTCTGATAAGGACGTTCTGGTAATAACACGGATAGTAGCCAAAAAACATAAAAGCGCAACTTCCCAACTTACCGCAGAGTTGCATACGCACCGCGACTCACCAGTTCCTATCAGAACTGTTCATCGGAAGCTTCACCGGGTCAACATTCATGGTCGTGTTGCTATCGCCAAACCCCGGATCACCAGTGAGAATGCCAAATGTCGGTTGAAATGGTGCCAGCTGTGCAAATCATGGAAGTTGGACAATGCTAAATGTGTATTGTTCTCCGACGAATCGTCCTTCACGGTCTTTCCCACAACCGGGAGAGTTTACTTGTGGAAATATCTCTCACAGACTTACCACCCGGACTGTTAATTGCCAACAGTCCCGCACGTAGGTGGATCGGTGATGGTTTGGGCCACTATATCGTGGCAGTCTGTCGGCCCGCTGATTGTTCTCGAGAGGCACATCACTACCAAGGTTTATAAGACAATTCTGGAGGACCAGGTGTACCCAATGGTTCAAACATTGTACCCTGACGGCGGTGCCGTGTATCAGGACGATAACGCACCGATACACAGGGCCAAACTGGTGGACGAGTGGTCTACTGAGCATGAAAGTGAGGTTGAACATCTGTCATGGCCTGCACATTCACTTGACCTCAACATTGTTGTGCCACTCTGGGGTGTTCTGGAGGAGCGAGTCAGGAAATCTTTCCCTCCACCAGCATCACGTCGTGAACAAGCCACTTTTCTGCAAGAGGAATGGCTTCAAATCCTTCTGGCCACTGTACAGGACTTGCATCGATCCTTCCAACGACGGACCACAGGAGGCCCTACACCGTACTAATAAATTGCTATGTCCTAAACCCATGTGTTTCAGTTTCGTCGCCCACCCCCTATAGGTAGCGTAAATTTTGCACGGAAGGCTTGAATGAATGTGTTTGTATGCTACTTATTTATTGACTCTTTTCTCGAAAATCTTTACGTGATAAAAAACAAAAAGCCAAAACATATTTGGAATCAGTTTAAAAATCTGCGTATGTTGTAGCACTCATTGAAAAGAAACAAAAAGAAAATTTTAAAATTTGTTGAAGAGTGTCATCTAATTTCAAACAGCTCTCGATATTTCTGCAGTAATTACGCACATTTGACTTGATATTACGGGACCTCCGTTTACAAGGCACACCTTTGCGACTGTCCGTTGCGATTATTTTAAGCAGAAAATTTTGAAACACTCATATAAATGCATTTAGTGGTGTACTGCATACCCTTAATTAATAATAATTTTCCGTAATCTTTCTTACAAAATTTAGTTATTTAAAAGTCATTAAAATGGTAATCTAAAAAATATGAATACGGAAATTTATGTTATGATAACGTACGTATTTATACAAACGCCTGCGCGTAATTCTAGTAGTTCGAGCTTGCATATAACAAGCGATATATTTGTATTTTAATGAATTTAGGAAAAATTACTTACATGCCTTCCGAAAATAAATTTGTAAATAAATGGCATTTTATCTCAAAAATTCATGTACTGTCAACTTTTGATAAGAGTTTGTAATAAGGCTTTGTACTTTGCAATCAAGTTTCTAAAATTTCTCAAGGGCCTTTTCGTAGATCCCTCTTTGATCCAACATTCTTCTAAGATTCATCAGAGATTGATGTGTTTCCTTTTATGATTATTGTAGTTTTCATCCACATTTGCAATTTTCTCTTCTGTTTCTTCTAATGGTTTCAAATGTCTTCAGCGATTTCATCATCTGTTTTGACAAAAGTTGCTTGTGTTTTACTGTCTATATTAATCAAACAAACAACAAAACATTCCACTTTCTGCATTGTTCAAACAACTGATCAAATTTATCACTTTCGTCTTCTTCCCACGTCTCGCATACATTAGGATGATTTCTTTTGTAAATTCTCGCTTCAAGTAAGCAATCAGAAATGCAAATGTTTGTCACATTTTTCCATGCATTGAGAATCATGTGAAACGCGTCAAGCAAACAGTATTGTTTGGAGATTTCCGATGTCAATTCTTCAGTTGCATTCAACATTTTCATTATCGCGTTCTTTCTGTAACGCTTTTTAAGGACTTGCTACAATTTTGTCCAGAGTCTGGATGATTGAAGTAGTGCCGGGGAAACTAATGCAGTTTCCTGTTTGTTATCTAAACTTTTAAATCAGTTGAAGAACTCTCAAATAAAAGCACGTCATCTTCTTTCCATAAACCATTATCCTATTTCAAACGATATTCAATGAAAACTTTGCTGGTCATCGACTTATTGTTTTAAGGTTGAAAATCTACTGGCAGCTGGTGATTAATGAATTTGATATAGAGGTTTTTAATAATTATTTTTTGTCATGAACCCCTTTGGAATTCCGGTTAAGCCTATGGACCCCTTCTCATAATAATGATTTTAAATGATGTAGTATATCTAATATAATAATAACATATGTGCTTCTTTAATAACGCATTAAAAGACAAGACAATACATATAAAATATAGGCAAACTAAGGTTTCTCATTTCAACTTTAGAGTTTGGAAAACTTCGAAGCAGAATTAAAACGACTCGTCTGCTTCCATGTATTCATCAACGAAGGCAGACTGGGAATACAAGAAAGTGACGAAGATGTCTACATCCCCAATGTCAAAAGACGCGACTTCAACGTTTGGTTACTGAGCGACTACTAGGCGCAGGTAACTGCTAAATTTCAGTTAGTAATGTAATTTTTTTCCGTATCCATAAGTTCACGTACTTCCAAGGACCCCAATTTAAGAACCCTTCCTTTAAATCATCTCGGGCTCTTGCTTTTTTTCCATTGACGAGTGGCGTCATAATTATGCTGTTACGCGCCATTTAATGTTTCTTTCCAAAATATCCGAAATCGTTTTTTGAACACCATACAGCGATCAGATAGTTCTCTAAAGTACTGTAGACTTCATGTGATTCGTAAGTTTCAAGAATTCCTACCAAACGTTCAGGTCTCCATTTTCCTATGATGTAAGAAAATTCCAACTGTACCCAAAGAGTACAAAGGTACTTTTGTGCTCTTGAGCCAGGTGTCTTAAATATCAAATTCTCTTCTCGGGAAATTATGTGCCTTTCTGTTCACAGCACCTAAGCAGTGGAAATATCAAAGCTGTTGGACTCGCTCCCCCTATGCTCATCTCAAGCATTTCAATGCTAAAAATTTCTGAACATAGTTATGTGTGTGTGTGTGTGTGTGTGGACATTTTTTCCGTGTCAGGAATCATCTGCATTCCTTTTGTTACTTATCCAGGAAAACCCACATAGGCGATGACCTCCATCCGAAATGTAGACATAAAGGAAGCCCACCGATACTGAGGCCTAATGAAAGACACCTTCCCCGAGTTGCTTGTCAACAAGGTAAGCAATCTCTTTAAATATACTGTTTATTGTATGCATCTGTCATGACCATTAGCTGTTTACAGCGCTTCGTTTGAAATTCCGGACAGGAATCATCACGTGCAGGGTAAAGGCAATCACATATTGGAATCCCCAAATATTGGTTGATGTGCAAAGCGACATTGGTGGCGTCGGGCTGCTTTAGAAATTTTGCCTTACGCGTAGTAAGATGCCGCTTGTATGATACTCATAATCATCCGAGCATAGAAAGCACTATGTATTTAAATTGAAGAGAAATGAGAGGTCCCTGTGTGTATCTTACTTGCGAGGAGGACTGTCGTACGTACCTGTTAGTCAGGTTGCTGAAGTTAGCAATAAAGCCGTTTGACTGACACGGAGTACAAGTGCTGAAGGCGTTTAGTACAAGAGCAGGCCGGATGAGAGAGAGGGAGAAAGAGTAAGAAATATGCAACAATAATTATTTTAAGTCTGGAGATGATCTCGGATCCTAGAATAGGAATTTTACACAAGAGTTTATGTCTTGGTGATATCCATGTGTGCAGATTGCTGTATGCTGATGACACTGTCCTGTTGGCAGAGAGCAAAAGTGAGTTGCACAGTATTTCATGCAAACTTCGGATGTAAAGGAGAAGCATATTTGACATGGAGAACATGTTTGACATAGAGAGTATTTCATTCAAACTTCGGATGTTTGGGAAGCATGTTTGACATATAGAACAAATTGGATGATGAAATTAGTAGGGAAGTGAATTCTTCATTGAAAGTCATGGCTACTTTGGGAGGTTTTCACAGGAATGATGGGTTCTCAAGAGAGTCCCGCATGGCTGTGTATGAAAGTGTAGCTGTTCCTACTCTGATGTATGGCAGTGAAACCTGGGTACTTCAGAAGAAATATTGGAGTCGTTAGTGTGCTGAAGAAATGCGTTACTTACGGTGGGTTTGTGGCAAGACACGTTCTGATTGTATCAGGAATGAAGATGTCTTGCAGTTGTGTAATGTGAAGCAAAATGTTGTTAGCAAGGTGAAGACTAATATGCTTCGGTGGTTTGGCCATGTTGAAAGAATGAGTGATGAGATGCTTACTAAGAAAATCTTTTTAGACTAAGTAGCAGGAAAGAAAAGTAGAGGAAGGCCAAGGAAGTCATGGGAAGATCAGATTCAGGAGTTGTGCATGAGAAAAAGATTATGACTATGAAGTATAGAAGATCTTGTGTACGGCGCGTGATGGATGTCAGTGAAGACCGAGCTGTATGTCAATATCGCTGTAAATGGAGAAGTTTGATACGACAACAGTAAGTAAAAATTATCTGGTAGTTTGTACTTCTTTGTGGAGCTAACCTCTGAATCTCAGAGAACAGCTTAGTGATATGTATGTCGCGTAGCAACAATAAACTGGTTAAGTTTGACTTCTGCTCATTTTCATCATTTAGGAGTTGGTATTCTGTGGTATACGACTTTCCTTTTCTAAAAGCTAGGTAGATTAGAATTCAAAGTAAGAATTAAAGGGAAAGGGGGGGGGGGCAGTGGAGTTTCGAAATCACAAGTCTCTATCTAAGTGTACGGAAGCAGTTTAATAAAAACCGTAGAGGTCTTGGCGGCATCGGCAGAATCATCGACATTCTGCTTGAACAGTTGGTTACGACCGGAAGTGCGACTGTCGTAACCAACTGTTCATTGAAAGGGAGCGACGACCAGAAGTATTCACAGAAACAACCGAAAATTTGTTGCGGGAGGGTCCAGCTGACCAGGCCACGGACGGGCAGAGCAAAGGAGAGCGACGGACGGAATTTCTGATACGGGGAGAGGAGCAGCAAGAAACGGCAACTCCAAGAGGATGATTGTCGAAGACAGTTTATTTTATTTACTTATTTATTTTTTGTAGAGAGTTTAACGGCCACCGTGAGCAACTCAATGGGCTATAAGCTCTCTCGTTCCTAAGTTACGGCAACTGGTTCCAGGGAAGGAAGAGAACCGATAAGACAAACACAATATCATCGCCAGACCGGGATTCGAACCCAGACATAACTCGGACGAATGATCAGAAACTAGCGCTGTTCCACCGGGAGGGCTGTTCTTTTAGAAACCTCAGTCACGTGCTGGCCTATGAAAGAGCCTAAAGAAAAGCTGAAGAGCTCGAATGCCAGGTCGGGTGCCGTTTTGTTAGTGACTGTCTGCGTGACACATCTTCATTTATAGTAGAGGGGAAAGATTCCTCATCTCGCACTTGTAAAACAGGCGAGACTTTCTGGTGTCGTAAGAGCATATAATGTGTATTACTGTGCTGTTATAATAAATTTACTTTTACGAATTTGTACAAGAATCGATCATAAGGAGGTTATTAAGAGGTGGTAAGATTATAAACATTAGCTCGGTCAAAAGTAAGAGTACGAACGGGGCAATGCAATGCAAGTTCAACCTTAATTTGGTATTATTTGTCATTGTTACTATACCGTGCAAATAAATTGGGACAAGCTATTTTATTCTCAGAATTGTAATGTGATCGCCAGTTGATGTCGGAAACCCACGTAAACCGGTTTTATCAGCTGTGAGGTGGTGTGACTGTTAGAACTTGATAATAATAATGTGGTATGAGCGGTTTTAAACAGGAAATAGACATTTCAGCTTCAGTTGTGAGCTTTTGTGTGTGACAGGTGAATGTTAGCTTTTGCTCTCTGTGAGTACGTGTTGCTTTCGTGTATTGAAAAATGGATATTTCCCCAAGGAAGCGTGAAAAAATAATTTCTCTGAAGGATCACACTTCTATGACAGTGAGAGATATCGCTTCTGCAGTTGGTGTAGGCAAATCAAGTGTATCAAGACTGCTTACGCGATACAATGCATCTGGATCATCTTCTCCAAAAAGAATAGGTAAATGTGGAAGAAAACGAAAAACAACTTAACGAACTGATAAATATCTTATCAGAAATAGTAAAATGAATCCAAAAAAAAAAAAAAACAAGCTCCGTCCTTCAAAGAGATTTATTGGCTAGTGGTTGTGATGTTAGTGATTCAACTGTACGCAGTAAGCTTCCGGAAGTTGGCCGAAAGGCAAGAAGACCAACGAAAAATCAATATTTGAATGCGAAAATGAAGATAAAACGTTTAGCATGGGCCAAAAAATATAAATCATGGACTGCTGACGACTGAAAAAAGGAAATTTTCAGTGATGTAACTCCTTTATTTGTGCAGGGTTACCAAGCAAATGTCGTTAGACGAACCAACTGTGAACCCTTAAGATTTGAGTATGTAAAACACCCCTGAAACAGATGTTTTGGGGTTTTTTCACATCAAATGGCACTGGAAGCTTAGTTCCTGTTCAAGGTATGATGAATTCAGCCAAGTACGTAGAAATATTACAACGTTGGATTGCTCCATTCTTGCAAACTTTTGACGGGACATTTCAACATGACTTGGCCCCATGTCACAATTCGAAATTGGTCAGGAATTTCATGCTGGAAAATCAAATTAATTTGCTTGATTGGCCTGGAAATTCATCAGACTTAAATCCCATAGAAAACTTGTGGAATATTTTGAAGAGACGTTTAGGTAAAATGGACTGTACAACCAAAGAACGCATGATAACGAATGCTATAAAAGTGTGGTTCCACGATTATGGAGTCAAAAATATTTGCACTCAATTAGTGGAGTCAATGCCAAAACAAATTCAAGATGTCATTTCTGCTAAAGGAGGACATACTTCATACTAATACAGGTAATTATCAGTGTAAATCAAGGCATAGAATGATACAAAAGCATAGTTTGGGAAAAAAAGAGTGATTTTTTACTTTGTCCCAATTAATTTGCACAGTATAGTATGTATTCTGTTGTCATGTCTAACATTATGGAGGGTGTTCCAAGAGAAAATTAGAAAAAAGAACTGGATGGTGATGCGACGAAATTTGAGAAGTAATAATATGAGGCGTGCAAATTAATTCTCGGCCACAAACACGACACGTTGACAGCAAATTACAGCAAATCGAATACGTACCTAATCAGGGAAATAATCCCCGTCGTGTTGGATACATTTGAGCCATCGGTCATGTAGCTGCCGAATGTCACTGCGGAAAAAAGAGGGCTATTTCGAGTTGATAAAGTCATCAATACGTGTGTGGACCTCCTCGTCAGAAGTGAAGTGCTTATCACTCAGGTGATGTTGCAGGGAGAGAAAGAGGTGATAATCCGACTAAGCGAAGTCTGGAGAACACACAAGGTGGGACAAAATCTCTCATCCCGGGTCGGTGATAGTGTTTAAAGTCGTTTTCGGGGTGTGAGGACGCGCGTTATCCTGAAGCTACAGGACCAACCTTCTGCCCTTGCCGGTGTATGGTCTTTTCTCCTCGATTGGGTCACTCACACGAGTGAGTTGCTGATAATAACGCTGAGCAATGACCGTTTCATTACGTTTGAGCAACTCATAGTGTACGACACCGCGCTGATCCCACCATATGCACAGAAACATCTTCCGGACATGAATATTCGGTTTGACGGTACTGGTGGTAGTTTGACCTGGATAAACTCACGATTTGCGCCGTTTAGGATCATCGTAGAGGATCCACTTCTCATCACATGTCAAAATCTTGTGGAAGAAATCCTTCTTCTTGAATCTGGAGAGCAAGGGCGCATCAGCATCGTAGCGCCTAGACTTGTTCGCAGCTGTGAATTGCTGCGGCACCCAACGGCCCTCCTGGTGAATCCGTGCAAGCTTGTGCTGGCGCTTTGCAATGGATTGCCGTGTTACTCCGAGTTTCTGGGTGAGATCTGACTGTGTGCGACAGGGATCCGCGTCCAACAGTTGTTCTAGTTCCTCATCGTCAACTTTCTGTGGCTATCCCGGACGTTATGCATCACGGTGATCGAAATTTCCCAGCTTAAGCCGCTGGAACCACTTCTTACACGTACTGTAGGACACAGCAGCCTCACCCAAAGCAGCACAGATCGTTTGCTGGGCTTCCGCGGCACTTTTTCAGCCGAAACGCGAACAGGAGGTAGTGCCTTAAATATTGCTTCTCGACCGACATGGCTTTCGCCGTCAACGTTCGTCCCTTCTCTCCCTACAGCTGTGAAAGTTTACAGTTACCTGGAAGGCTTTTGGATGACGCTGCAATCAGCCATTATCGCACTCATCAGTTCGCATTTGCCGACGTTCTACAATCGCTTGCGATTAAGGGCCGAGAATTAAGTTGCACACCTAATAGTAGAGAGTGCATGAAAACCAAGGAGAGGCTAAAATTGGGATTAAAAGTACGATTGCCATAATTATAATGGTTGAAAGCAGAAAGTAATGAAGAACGGTGGCAGTTAGAAGATAGAAGGTCTGAAAGGAAAGTTGATTTAGGAAGGATAATCACTTAAAACTAGGAATAATTACAGAGAAGTTAAGCCAGCATATTATATTAAAATAAAAGATAGCACATTGTCAAAGAGTCCAATTTGATTAGAGGGGGTATTGAATTTCTTCGGTTCTTTGTAGTGAGCCTTTGCACTTCACAAGATACCAGAAGGAATTGGAGGCTCAGTACTCGTTGCCTAAATCATTTATTTGGGAGGTTAACAACAAAGCGGCGCAGTGATTATGAAACAGTAAAAAGGAAGTCATTCTAGCTAAAACACACCTAACTCCAAATGTTTATCTTTAATCAATTCAATAGTTTAATCAGAATTAAAGGAGATAGCTATGTACAGTTAATTGAGAGGTCGGAGAGATCACTTGATCATTATTTCAAAAACAGTGAACTAACTGATTTCGAATAGTTGATTAATTTTTTGTGACAAGCCATGAGATCGTATTTCCACCAACATGGAATATGAAAATCGCATTTACTTCAACGTGAAATTAAAAGGAAAATGTAAAACGTCGAGAATTTAGCAGAACAACGTGACAATTATATTAGCCGTGTGGATTTTAAAACGAATAGGGATACAAACAGATCAACATATGTTGGAAGTCTTATACTAATGCCAATGGGAATAGCTTAAGAAATTATGGAAGTAGTTTCTCAAGCGAAAGGTGTATTGAATAGGGCCTTCATATAGCAAGGGAGGATCAAGTAAAGAGGTAAACAGTATAAGGAGTTATAACTTGTAGATACCCACTCAAAGCATACGGAAAACGCCCAGGACTACGAAAAGAACGTTATTTGTTTTCTGTGGTTAAACATGAGAAATTAGAGGAGAGGAGTGAACCGGAATCACAAAAAGTTGCCATCACGGCCATGCCGGATGTTATACGAGGGAGGATCGAAAAGTAACGCACGCTATGTTTTTGGTAGACGTTTTTGGTAGACGTTTTTGGTAGCAGTTTAATAGATAAGTAAACCAAAACATATACACAGTGAAAATACATTTCGTAGCTATTTTTCAACATAAGAACTGAGACGCTCCAGACATGTATCCCAGCGTGGTATCAGTTTTTGTATACCTTGTTCATAAAAGTCCATTTTATGAGAGTATAGTCACCTGCGAATAACCGATTTGACTTCGTCAGCCGAATCGAAGCGTTGGGCACCTAGGAATCTTTTCAATGACCAAACAGATGAAAGTCTGAAGGAGCCAGGCCCGGACTGCATGGTGGCTGCTGGAGCACCTCCCAACCAAACTGCGCAATTTCGTCGCGAACGTGCTGTGCAACATGTAGGCGAGCGTTGGCATGAAGCAATCTGACATTTGCAGCGTCTCTTTTGGCTCTTTTGTCGCGAAAGGCATGACGCAACTTTGCCAATGCGTTAACGTAGGTTTTGACACTCACAGTGCTTCCCGTTGGATAAACCTTCTCCAGGAGAACGCCATGCGTTTCCCAGACCACCGCTATGAGGATTTTTTTCTGCAGATTGGCTTACTCTGAATTTTTTTGGTGGCGAGCAGTCGGAATATTTCCACACCATACCGACCTTCTTTGTTTTGGGAGTGTAGTGGTACTCCCAGGACTCATCGCCCGTAACTACACCTGCCAGAAATTTATGTCCTACTTCTGCGTAACGCTTGAAGTGGTCCAAGAATGACATCATGCTCTGTCCCTTCTGATCGTCTGTCAAGTTCTTGAGCACTCATCGCGTACTGACCTTGCAAAATTGCAATTTGTCATGCACAATATCGTACGCTATACCTTGTGAAATGTCGAACTTCTGTGCCAATGTGCGCCAATGGATCCACCGGTCACTCACAATTGCATGTTGAATGCCTATCACAATGACAGGTGATGACGTGGTTACAGATCGACCGGAATAGGGCGAATCGGTACGGTTTCCACGGCTCTCTGCAAAGAACCTGCACTATCTGGAGATGTTGCTGTGGTCCAGGAAATCGCCACCATACGCTTCTTCCATTTCTTTGGGAATATCCGTCCGCGTTTTTCGTTCAGCCTACAAAAATTGGACTACACCGCATTTCTCTTCATTTGTAGATGACGTTAACAAACGCGACATCTTTGTACCGTCATTCACACTAACTTCTACCACGGCGACACCTGATCCAGCCAAACCGTACTGTATCCTGATATTCAAAATCGTTTTCTGGTTAACTGCAACCTTCTACTTGCAACCTGCAAAGAGAAAAACGTTGCTGTGCGTTACTTTTCGACCCTCCCCAGTATAATACGCAGCAGAAAGATAAGAACTAACCGAAACGGCATCGAGAAAATATAAGGAAAATTCGAATGGTATGGCCACTAAGTTCGTGAGAGTTGGACATGTTAATGCTACAGAGGTAACAGTGTCCACTACCCCAGTGGAAGAAAACTTGAGAATTGTGAATGACGAAGGGCAGTGTGTAAACGTATTAGTCGGCAGGGAAGCTCAGTGTACGTGCATTAAACAATGGACACTGAACGAGGAAGACATAGCATCTAAAGAAAAGATTACTGATACGACTGCATAGAAAGGTAATTGGTAAACAAAAACCTGGGACTAAGAAAGGCAAAAGGCTCGGTATAAGCCTACCTAGAGCAAAGGGCTTTTGAGAATATCAAGGGCACTACAGTTACAACCTGAACGAATAATTTGACAATTTCGTTGAAAAATTTCCTCAGACTTAAGAAAATAAAAGAAGCGTCGACTTAGCGATAAACCAGATGAACGCCGTTGAAATGGGGAAAAGAAGATAATTCAATGAAAGAAGAAGAGAATGAGGAGCGAAAGGGATGTAACAGAAGAGGAGAAACATACGATTCTGATGGTGAACACAAACATAGGGGAAAAAGCGTTAATAGAAATGTATTGTTCTCAGAAGATTGTGCGGAAAATGTAGAAACAGGCACAATAGAAACGAAAAAAGATGCTAAGAAGGAACTAAACGTAAGAAGGAATACCTACTACGAAAAGACAAATAACAGGGAAGAACTTAATGAGGGAGTCGATCAAGTGAGCAAGTGTCGAAGATATGCAGATTGTTTAGACGACAGTAAAGTAGAGGCAAAGGAGGTAAATCCAAAGAAAGAGCAAAACTCAAACAGGCAGAAATTTGTAGCGGACTAAGAATCCTACCTTAATTGGGCAAGAACTCGAAACGTGGGTCAAATTGGAAACAAATAATTACTTAATTCAAAGTGGCATACTGTATTATCAGGAGCAGGTAATAAGCCAGTGAATTCTGCACGTGGTGGTACTGGGAAGCCTCAGAATTGACAAATTCTAAAACAAGCGCAGGGCTCCATTTTCAAAGAGCACCTCCGATTGAAGAAAACTCAAGAGCTGATACGGTACTCGAATTGGCGGGCCTTGCGCCAATTATCATATGATGTTAAAAGTGTTTAATATCGCTCATTCTGCACATCCCGACCGTCAGTCGAATGCCAACTGATGTTCCACAAGCTGGTTGCTTGATTAATCCAGCATACCTCAGTCACGTGACGTCTTACATGTTGGAATGAGCCATTTATGTGACGATCGTAGTGTACGTTATAAATTTGCACTTTAGAATATATGTTATGTGATGTGACATCATGACCGACAAAACTGTGCCTGAACGTTAAGCAACGATGTACTAGGTGATGCATGAGTTAACCCTTACCAACTTGTTTCTTAAAGAATATATTTAAATTTTTTGACGTAAAATTTACAATTTACTCAAGACGCATGTTGTAGTGCCTCGTGTTTTGTGGCGGAGAAGTTGTGGGATTCGATCCTGTACTCCCTTCCTCGGACACTCCAACGCTACAATTTTTATGTACATGTTTAATATATAGTGAGAATGTGATATTTTTTTCTTTCTTGGTTAAGAAAATTCATTATAGTGGTGTGATGCGTAGACGAACTCTTTATCCTTTATTGATGGAAAAGAAACCCACTGCAACCTGAACGAAAAAAGGTTACATTCTCTCAGCTATATGTCAGCGGGGTAAGTTATTTTTCTAAACATCTCATTTGTTGAATACATCTGTTGTGATCATGAAATGAGCACAGTAATGTACGAAGGATGGTAAATAAGTAACTTCTGATGACCTTAAACGATGGATTAGTGATTTGTAAATCAGTTTCCCTCAACGGGATTACACTGTGGTGACGAGAGGTTCTTGTTTGGCTCAGGAGTTCTAATAAAAATGTAATGTCCTGGAGAACAGATTCATGGGAAATGACGACTCGCCTAAAAACATAGTCGTACTCAGAGGTATGTGGTTATTAGATTAAACTGTATATGACGTGCGGTACCGAAACAAATATTTGTATCTGTAGCATTACCCAAAGTTACCAATCTTTTCGCTCCAGAATCGCCAAGTTTTGAATCTTCTTGCACCAGAATCCCCAAGTTTTAAATCTTCTTGCAGCAGAATCCCCACACTCACCACGTAAGCACGTCTAAGTTGCTCTCCAAGCAAAAACAAATTGTTGAAATAGCTTCTATCACTTTTGGAGTGAGCAAGGAACTTAGAAAAGATGGAGCCTTATTCCATCTTTTCTAAGCCGATTCAACTCATGAAATCAAAATGAAACCCAAGGGCCGCCATTATCATAACGTCACAGTCTCTCCTGCATTGTTAGTGAGACAAATGAGATCAAAACATGGCATTGTGGGTGTGGAGGAGGGGACTGCCGTTTAGAGAGTTTCTTTTTGCTCTCTATCCTTAAATTTCATCATGAGGATCAGTAAAAAAAAGATATTATTAGGTAACATGTAATAGACGTTTAAGAGTCGCAATTCTACATGTTTATCGAGGATTTTAAACATAAAGCGGCTCCATTGATGTATGACGTGCTTAGATCATCAGACATTCATACATTAGCCTTGAGTATATTTTTTCTACGAATCGGTTTACCGTTCGTATCTTTGCAAAATCGAACTCTTCAGAACACATGATCTGCAGCGCTTAATATGAAAAATGGGGTAGTCCGTTGGAATTTTTGTTATTTCGTAATTTTTACAATGGACATTTTTATAACGTTTTCCGGAAGTCATTAATATAAAGTGCACCAAACATACGACCATTCATTTATGTCTTTATATTAAACATCCTTTAACTGTATTATATGTACGCCGTATTACATACTTGAAAGATATCCAGAGAAAAATCAACCATTTCACCGCGATGCACTCTCTCCGCCACCGAAAGTACAGATCAAGACAGTGAGTATGATTGGGAACAAAAAACAAAACAAAAAAAAACCAAATTGTGGAAGTCATATCGATTATTCCTAAACTAATACATTATTTTAAATTACGTTTTGAGGGTACGGTTATGCCAAATTCCCGTGTGCTAAAAATTTGAAAAGTTTCAGAATCAGAAGTTCCTTAGCGACACTCCAGTAACTTCTTAAATTACACAAAATGTTTGTAGTAGACAAATTAACATTCCATGTAAAATTACCGATGAAAAGTTACACCAGCAGGAGCTTTAGTTGAGAAGTTGATATCTCCGTATGCACAGCACTATCCGGTAGTACTATAATGTCTCTTTCGTAGTACCATAATGGCGAAAAAGTACTTGTCTCGAGCTTAGCGTCATTCTTCCCCACCCAATTCTAACGTTCTTGGTAGAGTGAAGTGAAGATTTTGTGCTTTAAGCCCTATACTGCGATAAATTTTGTTATCTTTTGAAGATGACAATCCGTTTTTTGGTGTAAATACGACAAGGATGGTAAGTTAGATAATATTCGAAAGGATGGTAAGTTAGATAATATCGTCGTCCTGGAGCGGGAATCGAGCCCGCGTCTCCCGGATAGCGCCCGGGTATGTTAACCACAACACCACCAAGAACGACCAAGTCTCAAGTTTTTGATTAATTTGAATATAATCATCACAGGATTTGCTAGTCGAAGTAACCGGCATTCATGTTTAGCGAATCTAGAGGTTAAGAATCCTATCCCGTGATTACCCGGAGGAGCTACATGCTCCTCCGAATGAATGGAATACAATATTCTCCTCTCATGAATGGAATAAGGCATTACACCATACAACACAAATCTTGAAGATGACAATCCGTTTTTTGCTGTAAATATGACAAGGATGGTAAGTCAGATAATATTCGAAAACTTGAAAATTTCGTCGTCCTGGAGCGGGAATCCAGCCCGCATCTCCCAGATGGCGCTCGGGTATGTTAACCACTACAAACATCTACTTTCAGTAATTTCTTTTATGTTTTATTTTGAAAAAAACAACCCCAAAACGGATTGCTATTACAACACCCAGAACAACCAAGTCTCAAGTTTCCGATTAATTTGAATACAACCATCACAGGCAATCACGGGATAGGATTCTTAACCTCCCGATTCGCTAAGCATGAATGCCGGTTGCTTCGACTAGCGAATCCTGTAATGGTTATATTCAAATTAATCGGAAACTTCAGACTTGGTCGTTCTGGGTGGTGTAGTGATTAGCATACCAGGGCGCTATTTGGGAGACGCTGGTTCGATTTCCGCTCCTGAACGACGGAATTTTCAAGTTTTCGGATATTATCTGACTTACCATCCTTGTCATATTTACACCAAAAAACGGATTGTCATCTTCAATATTTGTATTGCTTGGTGTAATCCCGTATTCCATTCATGAGTTGTTGTCTTTGTTCAAAGTGAAATAAAATATTGCTGTGCAATATTGTTTCCTAGAAATACCTTGAAACTATTTTTTGTATATCGTGTAACAATAAAATAAATTACTGTTGAGCGAGCCTATGATACAGAAATGCACAGGATCAGATTTCAACGATGATTGAATGCTTTAAAAACTATTAAATAAAAATTACCAAATTGGAATATCAAAAAAGATATATAGTTCCGAGGAGCACCGCCCCACTAGACCCTCTTTTTTGTTTTCCAAATTTCAAATATCTACTGTCAGTAATTTCTTTTGTAAGCGATCAGCTGACAGACAGACAGACATGGAAATTTTATTAATATACCTTCCGCGCGGCAAAAAATGTAAGCGCACCCCATGCGCGGTTCCCGTAAACGGTAAGAAAAACGAACTGCTTTGCGTTTGTAAGAAAACCTGTTTAATAAACAAAGTACTCCACTTGAGCAATTATTTGCAACAAAAATTGGTACGAACACTGTAACTGGCATTTCGATATACGCCTGGAAGTATTACTCCTCCCAAAATTCGGGGTTAATAAATTAACGCGCGCACAGCACTAACCAGACTTAGTTCGGCTTGACATGCACATTTTTTCTTCCGTGTGTCTTGCACAGAAGAATATGTGCAAGTGAAGGGCAGTATAAAATCTGATGCAGTCCCTGCTTTGTTAAAAACCCGTTAGCACCGGTGGATCAGTGGTCTAAGCGATGGCCTCTGATCATTCGTCTGAATGGGGTCATGGTCCGAATCCCAGAAAGGCATGGATGTTGTGTTTGTCTTACAGCACTGGCTCTCTCCCTTCCCTCGACTCAGTGACCCTAAATTATGGACATGCGACTGCTTACAGCCCATTGAGTTGCTCCCGGTGGTCGTTAAGCCTCCAATAAAAAACGAAAAGAAAAAAAACTCGAAAAAATGGCAAAACTGAGGTTGAACTGCATCTACGGGAGAAGATCCTCCAGAAACGACGAAATGGGTGGTCACTATGCGACAGACTGCTCAGAAATTGTGTTTGAACGAATCTACAGTCAGAACGTTCGTCAGACACTACGAGGTCCTGTTGTACCGCGCCTGGATGCAGCAACGGCAGACCGCTAACTACAACTGCCAGGTAAGATCGAATTTTGCGTCGCCTTGTCATGGAATACTCATCTGTTACGTTCATCGAAGCTGCAGAACTGTGGTGCAGACGCATAGTCCGACCTGCATCTCGACGAACTGCTAGCAACAGGCTATATGATATGGACTACGGTTCGTACGATAACTACCGATAGCCCATGATAATAAACATAGCTCATGTTGACGTGAATTCAGTGAAAGTATCGGTTTGCATGGGCCAGAGGCCACCGGTCCTGGACAGAGGCTCAATGGCGGAGGGTAATTTGGTCTGACTAGTCGCCCTTCCCAGACCTATACAGAAATATCAGACGAAGAGTCATCCGCCAGCTGAATGAAGTATTCACCCAAAAGTGTGTGAAGCTAGAAGACAAATTCTTAACACTATGCAAGTGTGGGGATGTTCTGGGTATTCTGGCATTTTTGATTTGTTTCCGTGTGACAGGACTGCCAATGCACAATGCTACCAGGCAATTATGCAACAGCATTTCCTGCCTCCCGTGGCCCGCCTACTGCGTTCTTCCAGCAAAATCTCATTAAACCGCATACCGCGCGCTACTACTGCTTTGCTAAGCCAAAATGGGTCCTAGTCCTGGATTGGATCCCAAATTCGCCCGATCTAAAGCCAATCGAGCACCCGTGGTGGGCCTTCCAGAAAGAGGTGCGAAAGTGCAAGTACCGAGCAAAAGATCACCTGAAAACGTTTCTTCAAGAAGCGTGAGCCAACATTTCACAAAACCCTTCTCGTGCCTACGTCAAATAGATGTCTAGGCGAGTTGCCGACGTGTATGATGCAAAAGGTGGACCCACGAAGTAGTGATTGTACGCGAGAGCTGGGTGCGCATAAATTTATTGCTTCAGAGTTTTGGCCAAAGTTGCTAGATTAGAGCTTTTAAGGCCAATGAGGCCTTTTTCTGGGCAGCCAGGTCCTTTTCTTTTAAAACTAAAAATGGCATGGCGTTTTTTTTTCTTATATTTTGGCCTTTTTTAGCACGTCTTTTGGAAAATAAGATCGTTCTTATGTTATCGATTTGTCCATCCGTCCGCCTGTAGACACGATATCTCTGCAACTATTAGTCCGATTTGAAACATTATTTTTGCATTGGGAAGCTTGAAATATGCGAATGATGATCCTTCATTTCGTTTTTTTTTACGATGTACAATTTCGCCGCTAGACGGCGTAAATGCAGATGATGTCGAATTCGAAAATACATTTTATTCCACATATTTGCTTCTAAATATCCGATTTAATAAAATATTTTATCTTTGGATTCCATTTATGTCGAAGAGTATTTGAGATATACACTGGTGCGCAGAAATTAAGGACGAAGAGAGAAATTAGCATAACAGCGGAACGAGCAGGCAGAACGGACCGAAAGACCACTCAGGAGATATACTAGGGTCCGGTACGGTAGGGTATGCGCATATATGCAGCATGACGAAGGGGGAGGGGCAGTGTCGGAAGGGTATAAAGCACACGGGCGGTGTACGCTCAGCAATTCCGTGAAAGCTATTGCATGGTGTACAACGGTTTGAACGACGTCGAGTTGCTGCACGCGTGATATGTCCAACAGGCAATCCAATAGACGACATCTGGATGACTTTACCGGAGGTCGCGTCATTGGGAAGTTGGAAGAAGGTCGAATTGTGACTAGTGTGGCCGAAAAGTTCGGGATCGCTCACAGCATCGTTTCACGAGCTTGGAGAGCATTTCAAACGACAGGAACAGCTGTCCGAGAGTTTAGCAGTGGTCGTCCACGAGCAACCATGGCGGCGGACGACCGGTATATTGTCCTACAGGCGAGAAGAGACTACAGGCGAGGCAGACAGCGGGAGAAATTGCAAGGCACATGCAACAGACAACTGGTCTCCGTTATCGCGTTTTACCATGAACAGGAGGCTTCACAAAGGTGGTCTATTTGCACGACGACCAGTACGGTGTGTGCCATTAACGTCTGCTCATCGGAGACGGCGGTCTCTGTGGTGCCAGGAACACAAGAACTGGACACATCAGCAATGGGGTCGAGTTCTCTTTACGGATGAGAGCCGATTTAGTATGACGAGTGATTCTGGACGTATAAACATCTGGAGAGAGCAGGTAACACGCAATCACACCTCCAACATCTACGAAAGGAACCGGTTTGGCGGTGGCGGAGTTCTCGTTTGGGGCGGTATCATGCTTGGTAGCCGTACTGACCTCCACATATTCCAAGGAGGTTCTGTCACTAGCGTCCGCTATTGTACCGAGGTTCTCCTGCCTCACATGCATCTGTTTTGAGGTGCTGTGGGTCCTGAGTTCCTCTTCATGGTCGACAACGCTACACCTCATCATACAGTGGCTGTCGCATAGCTGTTGGAGAGTGAAGATATTTAACGCATGGATTGTCCCGCAAGGTCCCCGGACCTAAGTCTAATCGAACACGTGTGGGACCTTCTCGGGAGACGCTTGGCAGCACGTCATCAGCCGCCAGCAACAATTCCGCAGTTGCGATTGGCGCTACAAGAGTAATGGGCCGCGATGCCTCAACAGCTCCTTGACAACCTTGTCCTCAGCATGGACAGACGTTTAAATCCTGCAACGCAGTCACGAGTGATCATATCTCCTACTAAAGACTGGATTTTTCTTGGCAGCCGCCTGTCACATGGACGTTTCTGTCTTCTGTCCAGTTGTACTCGAAGCTACCTTTGATATAAAGTGCCTTTGTATCCTAGTGATTCCTTGTTTGGACGGTTTTGCTCACTTGTCCCATATTCTTACATTTTGGGGGTCTTATGGTATGATTTGAGTCGATGTGAAACACTTCTGCGCGACGTTGCATTCGAAAAACCGTCTCGTCCTTAATTTTTGCACGCCAGTGTAGTTACTTTTTCAAATGTTGCATAGATTTTCCGCTAGGGGTTGTAAACGTAAATTACATTTTCCCCGATAACTCTTCTTCTAAAACTCCGAATTGAAAACTTTTTTCTTCAGCGTCTACACCTTCTGATGAAAAATGTTTTGTATATAATTTCTAACTTTTGGTAAAGAATACTCTGGCCACCAGGGGGCGTCAGTTTTAATTTTTGCTTGTGATGTATTTGCCATAAAATCTGAGCTTTTAAAATATAGATTGAAAACGTTACTTAGTGGAATGATGCCACTCATATCGATAAACGTTTTTGGAATATTTTATTCTTAATATATTCCGTAGTTTCTTCGCCAGGAGGCGTAGATGCATATTTTATTTTTGTCAGTATCTCAACTTCTAGGAGTCCGATTTGAAAAATTTCTTCTTTGTTGGATAGTGTTTTCAGTGTGACATGTTTTTGATATAATTGCAAAATTTTCAAGTAATTCATAGACTTTCCGCTAGGGTGCGTAAAGGTAAATTGATTCCCCCCTTATATCTCTGCTTATAAATCTCCGATTTGAAAAATTCTTTCTGCACCGGATACAACTCCTGGTGGGAAATTCTTTGCACATAATTTCTAATTTTTGTAAAAAATAGTTTGTTCACCACGTGGGAAAAGCTTTAATTTCCGCTTCTGATGTATTTGGAGCAAAATAAGAGCTCCTAAAATCTCAATTGAAAAAAAGTCGTTTGTAGACCGATACTACTCATGTCGAAAAACATTTTAGGAAAATTTTCTTCTTTAAATAATGCATGGTTTCTACGCCAGGGAGCATAGATGTATATCTTATTATTTGTCAATAACTCTACTTCTAGGAGTCCGACTTGTAAAATTCCTTCTTTGTTTGATAGTGTTTCCAATGTGACATGTTTCTCATATAATTTCAAAATTTTCAAATATTCAAATAATTTATGGACTTCCCGCTAGGAGGCGTAAAGGTAAATTGCTTTCCCTCCTATATCTCTGCTTTTAAATCTCCGATTTGAAAAATTCTTTCTGCACCGGATACAGCTCCTGATGTGATATCCTTTGCACATAATTTCTAATATTTGTAAAAAATGGTATGACCACCAGGTGGCGTGAGTCTTAATTTTGGCTTCTGATGTATTTGCAGCAAAATATGCCCTTCTGATGTATTTGCAGCAAAATATGAGCTTCTGATGTATTTGCAGCAAAATATGAGCTTCTGAAATCTTGTTTGAAAAAATAGTCGTTTGTTGAGTGATACTACTCATGTCGGCAAACCTTTTATTTATTTCTTGGACCGATACCGCTTGTGAGGATCTCTGCGAACTAGCGGCCCCTTTAAATACTTAAATATGATTTTTGTATCTTTTTCGTGTGTATATGTATGTGTTCAAGTGACAGCCGTGTACGATATCTTGTACGAGAACGAACAATTTATCCTTGCAAATTCACTGCTGGACATTTTGGGGACATTGGTCCTCAACGACGCCATTTTGCTCGAACTCGTAAGATAGTCGTTGGTTGTCAAGTACATGGTGATATTCGGTACGCCTTCTTACATGGTCGGAGGTTACGAGGTGGCAACAATGCAACCCCCGAAAACGTTGGGGGGTTCGCGGAGGAAGGGAGACGAGGAGGACATTAGAGATTCGAGGCGCGAGGAGAAGGAGATGTCACGGTGATACAGCATAATGTTTTTTCGTAGTATAGGATATAACTCATAAAGCATGTAAATAATGTACAGTTGTATATATATATCTTGAATAAATTTTCGGATTTCTTAGCAAATGGATTCCTGAAATGAAGGTATTTTCCCTAAGGCCGTACTTTGTAAAGTACGAAACGAACCAAACGGGCTGGGAACCACAGGCTCGCTAAAACATGTCACACCGCTCATATTGAAAAACCTTTTGAGAATATTTTTTTCCTGAAATAATGCATGAAAAATTCTTTCTCTGTTGGACAGCGTTTCCGCTGCGAAATGTTTCTCATATAATTTTAAATTTTTCTTAATGCACAAGTCACCAGAGGGCGTAAGCTCACGATTCCGTTTACAGCAATATCTGAGCGATTGAAAACCCGATTGTAAAACTTATTTCTTCCGTCAGATACTATTATTTTTCATACCGGTTCCATCGACTTTGAATAGCTTTGATAAATTTAATTTGCGTCACAACCGATTCAAAAGACGTGCTTATTGCACCCAAAAATTCGGTGTCATCATTCTTGTTTAGACATGCTAGGGACCTATTGTAACGTTAGTGCAGGCAAAGATTTACCTGCCATTTGGCATTTTCAAATTTTGAGAATTTCACGTGATTTTTTACGGGGGGGGGGGAGGGGGTTGCTTTCTGAATAGTATGGAGCTTGGAAATAACAGGAGACGTCTTAAGAGCGCGGTGTTCTGAAGCTGATATGTAGTGATATCCTTCCCCGTGCTTGACTGCTTACAGTGTTGGCTATCCTCTTGGTCATGTCTGCTATAGAGAAGCATTGAAAACGTGTAATGTTTGGGAGCTCATATTTCGTGTTAAACATTTTTTTTTTGTTTGACAAAGTACTTCAGCGTGTTCATATTCAGTTTCCATGGGATTTTCCGTGGCATTCGGCTGTGCAAATAAATCTAAACGAAAATACCTGGTATCACATTGCCCCGGATAGTATCATTTTAGTTTTTGTTTACTAAAGTTTAAGTTCTTAAGCTATTTGGGAATTGATCGTTCATTACAAATTAGTGTGGATAAATACACTATATTTTCTGTTATTTGTTTGCTTTTAGCTTGTTATTACAGTTAGTGTTTTTAATTTGTAACAAAGTTTCAAAATCAGAGTGTAAACGTAGGCTGTACTGACCTGTTTACTAAGTTTTCAGCGGAACTTTTGGGAATGGCGTTTATTATGTAATCGGATGTGTATTTGTAACTAAAACGGTTTTGAAATAATGTTTAATAAAACTGCATATGTAATAAAGATAATCGTCTGTGACTTAGCAGCAATTATGAAAAAAATAAAAGAAATAAATGACGTCAGATTTTTATGCCTGTATTTATTTTTTATTTACTCTTTTTTATATGTTGCCATTCTTTCTTTCAACAAGCTCGCTGATTACTCATGTTTTCTGTAAAGTCTTGGAAATAAAGTATGAATATTTCATGAACGTTTGTTTTTAGAAATATTCATGATAAACGAGAATAATAATTCTGTCTTGTTTATTTTGTTTTTGAACAATTGCAATTCCATTTCAAATAAAACTTACGTAGAATCTTGCAGTTTTGCTTTCCTTATTATTTCTTGACTTTCTTCTAGTGCAACAGAGGTAGCACCTCCTCCTCAAGCCCGAACTCATTATCCCTGACTACTTAGTATTTTTGTTAAGTCTTGGAAATTTCACTCATACAAATTCTATCCGTTACAATAGTGAAAAATATTAAACGCTCTGTAAGGGTACGTTTAACCTAAAACACGTTTTAAATTGTCAGTTTACATACGTTCCAGTGCGCTTTTTAGATATATTTTCCTCCATGAAAGTTCAAGTTTTTTTTTAATCCCTCCACATCAAACAAAGGGTTTACTCAATCAATTCTACTTCATTTTAACGTCGTTTATAATTTAAAAAAATATATAATCTTCATAATATAATCTTCATTTCAAATTCGTTTATAATTTTACGAACAAGATTCCACTAATGCTTTGGAATGGTAAATCGTGTACTTTTGCAACTCGAGGGTAGTCGCGCAAAATCTGGCGGGTGCTACTTTCGAAGCCGAAGCATATAAACCAAGCTTCACTTTTTTTAATATGGTAGGAGTAAAGAACAGCGACTCCTCTTAATTCCGACCTGCATGATCTATAGCTGGAAGTGATGAGTGCAATTTTAGGTATTGGTAAAAAAAACAGATATACGAAATTCTATAAAAAATTGTCATATTACTCCTTAACTTAATTTTTGTAACATGTAAATCCAAAGAAATTATTGATTACAGTAAATTAAACATAAAATTATTTTTTATTAAAGCTACGCACAGTAAATTGCTTAATGAAAAAGATTTATACTTTTAATATAACTATTTTAGTTGGTTCTCTCACGTAACAAGATTAATGAGACTTGAAGTTTCATCGCTTATTCAATACAAGTTAATTTATGTAAATTGTTCCTAAGGCCTTTTTGAAAACAAACCAGGCCTTTTCGTGCCAAGATAATCTGGCAATCCTTTATTTAAGGCCCTTTTTGACCTTTTTCTTTTCTAAATTTACCCAGAGCTTTTTCTATCAGAAAAATATGGGATCCGTGGTTTTGGGAGGAGTAATGATTCCAGGCATATATCGATATGCCTGTTACAACATTTGGTTTGTACCAAGTTTTGTTGTAAACAATAGCTCAAGTAGAGTACTTATTATATTTAATAGGTTTCCTTACAAACGCAAACGAGTGCGCTTTTCATACAGTTTACTACAACCACGCATGAGGTGCAAGTACATTTATTGCCTTGGGGAAGGTAGATTATTTTAATGTACAAAGTTGAGCAGATGCAATGGATTTTTATCGAATTTTAAGATATGAAACTGGTACTGTGGTCTTAAAAGTCTACTTTAAGAAACGGAGTTTCGCGGCATCGAGATCGTCTACAATAGATTCCTGAGTATGACCTGTTTGTCTTTTATGTTTTATTCTTCATAACTTTTGTCTTTTTTTTTTTTATGTTTGACCCTCAGAAAATGAAAATCCTTATTCAGTTTTGGGATACTTTCAAATCAGGAGATTATCTGAAAGACTATTCTGTCCAAAATTCTGAAGATTTCTTGGATGAATATGTTTTTGCTTTCCTTCTATGCCTTACTTTATGCGCCGCAAGTTCGACTACTAATGACTAGCATGCTTCTATCTCTCTGGGTGATCGAACTTTCTTGGAATGAATGGCCAGTGCATAAAACCGCTGCACTCCATTAAAAAAAGATTTTGAAACTGTGAACCAGTTTTTTAACATTTTGATTCGAAATTTCATCAGTGCTTTTAAGACATGTTATGGCTTTGTAGGAAGAATGCAATTGATTCCTGAGTTTCTTTATTGGCGCGACTCAACTCTTTGTATTTATACTTGTCCCATGCAGATGATACCAAAATAAATTTAGTCATTTATTGAACCAATTGGATTATTTGCCTAAAATTTTAAATCCTGTGATTCATCCATTCGTTCTATTTCTTAGAGTGGCTCACACACTTTATAATAACTTGCGAGAAGAGCTTTTGCAGGTTCGGACTTCGAACATGCTTTCCTAAAAGGTCGACTGAAAGAATTTCTTCTTCCGGTCAGATAACCAGCTCGCGACGAAAAATACTGTTCCAATTTTCGGAACTAAGTAATCAATAATTTACCCACAAATGTGCTCGCATGTTTTTTTTTCACAATATCTCTATTTCTGGAAGTCTGATTTCAAAAATTTTTTTAGCACCGGCTACCACTCATTTCTTATTTCAAAATTCTGAGGCCTCAGGTATTCAACGTACATGTTTTTCTAAAAGCTATTTCCGGTGTTGAAATTTCCTTGGAAAAACATTTTTGGTAGGATGTCCTTCACTGTAAATAATATTTCATCAACGATCACTTCTTCAAACAATTTCATTCGCATGCATAAAGTTATATCGAATTTTCTTCTATTTCTCTATTAATTATATTATTTGAAAAATTCTTTCTCTCACCATGGGATTTCTTCCGCAATGAAAAAATTTTACGCACCAAAAGGAAACACAATTTCTGATTATTCGTAACACACATTTATTCGATTAGTGGACGTAAGTTGCTCTTCTACACTCAATGCACAAAACATTAGAGATACCTACCTAATAGTGTAATGGTTCTCCTGTACGGCTAAGAACAGCCTGTACACGCGGAGGCATCGACTCCACCAGATGCTGGAGGGTTTCCGGAGATGACACCAGCCACGCCTGTTGCAGGATTGTCCACAATCCCACCCGAGACATCGGTTCACGATCCATGGATCTGATGCTCGGCTCCACGGCATCCCAATGAGCTTCCACACGGTTTACATCCGAGGACCATTTGGGCCTCTGGATGTCTCCAAACTCAGAGAAGTGTTTTTCGAGTCATGCTTGAACAACTGGGAAACAAATTTCCCCAAAGCAATCATTCTTCATAAATACATGATAGGCATTGTAATGCTATTATTGGCATATTTTCGCTGTATTCCATGTAATTACGTACTTCATTAAGAAAACTTGACCATTTTGTTCGTCCTGGAGCCGGAATCGAAACCGCACCTCCCGATTTCCGGTTGAGCATGGTGGTCACGACAAGAAAATTCCAAGAAACTGAACGTAGATATCTGGGAACTTTCAGATTTGCGCTAGTCGAAGCTATTCCTGCTCTATCGAAGCGTCTCACGACCTTTTCTCACATTTAATCGGTCGGTTATAGGTCACAAATTCTAGTGATGAAAGTACGTCATATGCAATTGGGAAACGAATTTTCCCGAAGAAATAATTCTTCATAAATACATAGTAGACATTGTAACGCCAGTATTGGCATATTTTCACTGCATTTCATGTAACCACTTCCTTCAGAATACTTGAAAATTTTCATCGTCCTGGAGCGGAAATCGAACCCACACCTCCCGATTTCCGGTTGAGCATGGTAGACATTACACTACACAGGACAAGGAAATTCCAGGCAACTGAACGTGGAATGGTTGCTGCCCGGTGGGGTGGTGCATTGTCTTACAGGAACATACCATCTGTCGCAGGATGAGCGAAGGCCATGAAAGCGCCTAAGTGATCAGCCAGAAGATATTGGTAGCGCAGAGAAGTTAAAGAGCTTTCCAGACACACAAAGGGTCGTAATGTGTCACATGAGAAGGCTCCCCAAACCACCACAAAGCCACCACCGCCTTGAAAAGAGTCGACTTGGCACGACGGGGCCATGACCTCATGCTGTCCATGCCACATCCGCACCCTCCCGTCAGCTCGGTACTGAAGAAAACGGGATTCATCTAACTACACGACACGGTGCCCCTTTGCAGAGATCCACTTTAGATTTCCCGAGCACCTGGAGAAGCGTAATGTTCGATTGTGTGCAGTCAGCAGTGGAACACGAGTAGGTCTTCGGCTGTCGTCGTCCAGAGTAGGCAAAGTGCGCCGTTCCTTCACTCGATGACACTGCTTATGCTTAGGTCTCCGACCATTAACCTAGATGTGGTATGCGCCATGGTTGCCAAGCGGTCAGTCTGTATGAGTCTGAATAGTCAACGTCGACCCCAGTCATCAACGGCGTGTGGTCGGCTACCGCTTGCTTTCTGGGCGCTAGTACGTCCGTCCGTCGTATACCCGCGATACACCCGTGGTACGGTTACCCTCGGGCCTTAGGGTTCTTCCGATTTGGGCGATAGAATGATTTACCTGTCTTGCGCCGACAATATATCCGCGATCAAAGACGCTCAGATCACAACTTTTACACATGTTCGTCGATTGCGATACACTGTTGGGAAGCAATGCTATCTGCCTATTTATCGCCTGCATTCGCCTTGGGTTTGCTCCACTCTTTGCTGGGGATACCCTTATCAACTACATACACCCCTATCTCTAATGTTTTGTCTATTGAGTATTTTTTAATGATTTATGAACTGTAGAAATCCGGTTGATTTTTTTGTAACTGCTTTCATTCACTATGAAGAAAACTCCCCACCTTATGTATTTTAAGTAAAGCGCAGTTTTTTCACTATAGGCGTAAATGCATTCTCAGTTTCAAGGGTTTTTTTTGTAAAAATCTACTTAGAAAAATTCCTTTCATGTAGGGAAGGATTGAAATGAAATGACAATTACATACCAGAATTGTCATTATTCTTTTTAAAACAATGTATATTGTAACTCACCCTTTGGAACGTCGTACTGCTGGGGTAAATTTGCCACATGAGTTTGAAACGCAAGGAGCACGAGTTTTTGGGGAAAGAAAAGGAAAGGAAAGAAAAATCAAATTCAAAATGCTTCACAATATTGAACAATAACGTTGAGTCTTTGTAAACGTCAAATCAGATCCATGTATGAAACCTTCGCCAGATTTTTTTCAATTCCTACAAATTTTGTTCTGTTCATTTGTGAGACTATTCTGTCACACAAGAGGAAAGCCATCGCTTTTAACAAGATCTAAACGATTCAAAAGATTATTTATCAATTCAACAATTTAGAGACGAGGTCATCGTCTCTAAAATCTTAGCAACAACATTTTGCACTCAAAAAATATGAAAAAAGATAAAGAAAGTCAAAACATGTTTTGCTTACTGATTCCATAATGATATTTGCCCCGGCATTTCTGTGGTAGGAAATGCGAGTATAATCACATTTATGCCACTTTAAGAAAACATTTTAAACAAGAAAACGGCAAAAAAATGTCAATTAAATCTAAGCAGCGCATATGCCGATCCGACGGAAAGGGATTTTTGAAATCCGTTTGCTTGAAGTACAAATTTTTCACGAAACATAAGACATTTCTCTAAGTTGCTCTAGGAAAAGATCTTTCAAAATTAGAGTGTTATTTTAAATATGAGATTTTTTTATCAAAGTGATAGTGTGAATACAGTGAAATTCTATATAACATATCTTAAGTACTGCAATGTGGAATATAACATATTTATTGAAGTATCATAATGTGGGACAACTTCTAGAAGGTCGTGTTTTGCATTAACACTTGGGAGTTAGGATGAATGGACAGAAAGATAACATAATCACGTCAGTTAGCTTCATGAATACAAAAGTTCTAGCAAATAATCTTTTTATAAAGATGTGATCTTTGGTTATCCGTTAGTTACCATCTTCAACAAAGATGTCCACATAGGAGGAAATTCTCAAACATTCTTAGTTAATGGATTAATCTAGATTCCAAGTGAATAAAAAATCTGCAAGCGCAATTAATGTAATCTCAGAATCCGAAATTATTCGAATGGAGAAAGGGATAGTTTATGGGCTACATCATTTGTCTGTTTCTGCATTTTAGGGTGAGCATAAAGCCGTTGATTGATAATTGCACTTACCCTGTGTTTGTAATTTGCGAGGTCTCGTTTAGGTCATTTAACACAAACCCGAAATTGCTCAAGTTGTATATTCAGACAGCACTCAGTTTTGTTGCTCTTCCTAGGCAAGAGGCGAAACAGAAAGGGTAAATGGTATTGAAACAGTGTGGAAATCCCTCGTTTAGACTGACTTATTTATGCCTGAGACAGTAACAATAAAGATCAGCATTTTGTACTTAGGAAGGGGGATCGTGCGAAGTTATTTTCTCCCTTTCACACCTTAATCAGCGACTGCTTTCGGTTCTTGGAGCATCCTTAATGTTTACCGAATCTCTAGAGCCGTTTCCTTTGAGGAACATTGCCTCAAAGAAAGAAAGAAAGAAGGACTATCATTTTCCGCAGGAAAGCAAGCGATACGTCAGGTGATTCTGTGAAAGGGTAGTAAATAAAAGTTATTATTATGTCGCATGCTCAGCGCAAATGACATCATAAAGCACCGACTGGTTTAATGAAACAACTGAGAGCAATTTGTTGTTTTAATCACTTGCTTAGTTGTCTCGCAAAGAAATGAAATTTTCATTAGAAGACGCTGGAATGAAATAGTATTGTTCATTAACATCAAGGAATTCTCGTATAGGTAAGCGTCAGTTAATTATAACCAAAGGGCAGAAAGAAATAATTACAGTTTCACTATCTTCAATGAAACTTTTTGGTTATTTCTTCCTTATTGTTTTGTGTGTGTGTGTGTATTTTTGTGTATGGTAAACTATCAATACATTGTTTTCTCCAAAGAACATTACGTACATTTAGAAGTTAACATTACGTACATTATAAAGTAACAGTGTCTTCTACAGTATTATAAACCTAGATTAAATACAACATATGCTTCCTTCCAAAATGCATGCTATGTTCAGCATGCATTTCATCGATTTTAAGAGATAAAAATGTACTGACCAGTCAGTACATTACCTATTTAAGTTTTGGGGTTTAACGACCCCTGCGAACAACTTCAAGGGCCAATCACCCGTCCTAAATTTGGATCCACTGCTTCCAGGAAGACAGAGAGCCAGTGCCGTAACACAAGTACACTCACGGACAATTGAATTTGCTCACCAAGATGGAAGCATCGAATTGAACTGAAATTTTAGGGACGTAATGATATACAGATGAATGATACACATGATGGCAAAGACAGAGCTGCAGGACAATTACAGAGGGATCTGTGGCTCGCATTCCGGTCATCTTCAATAGCACGTCGCACCGCCTCGCGCGGCGATACCTGCTGCAATACCGTCCGGCACGGAGGCGAACAGACGCCTGATGTTGTCCTGCGGCAGACTGGCCCACACCTGTTGGATGGTGTGCTCCGAATCCCGGATAGGGCGGCACGGCAGCAGCAGGCGTTTCAACTGCTCCCACACGTGCTCTATAGGGGACATGTCCGGGGAGCGGGCAGGCCATGAAAGTGTCTGGATATGACGTAGGTACTCCTGAGCAACCTGAGACGTGTACCGGTGGGCGTTATTCTGCTGTTATAGCACACCTGAACTCCCGGCCAGGAATGGGAGCACATGGAGCCCAAGGATCTCATCCGTCAATAATCTGCGTACTACTACTAGAGCTGATCGCCTATCGTACGCAATGGCTACCCAGACCATAATGCCTGCAGTGGGGGAGGTGTGGCGCTCGATAGCGAGACTTGGATTGTGCCCTTGACCCGGGCACCTCCACACCCGGACACGATGATCATTTGTTCCGAAAACGAAGAGGCACTCATCGTTAAACACCACACGTCTGGGGCGTTCCACGTCTCTCTGGCCTGGCACCACTGCACACGGCGTCGGCGATGTTCCGGTGTTAATGGCAGCACACGTAAGGAACGCTGGTATCGCAGATTCGCTTCTGCGAGGCGTAGTTAAATGGTTCGTGGGCACACAAGGGCCGATACATCTGCCTGTATAGGGGACCGGGTCCCGGTGGAATCCGTTCGTGCCTGGCGCACAATCCGTCGATCCTCTCTACCGGTGGTCCTCATGGTTCGTCCTGAGCCGCTCCGCCGTATGGCAGTGACGTCACGTGTCCACTGCTCCCAACACAGTCGGACGGTATGGTCAAAACAAACCACGTGGCTGGCTATACGGCGCGCCGACCACCCTGCGGTTTTCAGCCCGATGATCAGGCCTCTCTCAAAGTTCGTACTTCATATCTTTCTCTGAAAGAAGTAGAACAGCTGGGCTGTTTAAATGCTGAGTTGCCACTATTGTTGAAACAACATTATTGTATCTGTAAATCGACGTCCCTGGCGTCTTCCCGCCATTTCTGTCACTCTGTGCTCTTGCTTCCGTCGGCCGGTGATTTTCGCTTTCATGGGGCATAGACTACACCCCAGTTTATAAGGCTGCCGGTTCGTGCTTGCAGCGCCACTATAGGCTGTGCGGTTATTCACACTCGCACCAAACGTAGATCATTTACATACGAGCACGCACTCTAACTGCTTGCAACGTTCATGGTTGTAGCATGTTTTCTTCGAGGTGCGCAAATTTCATTGTCCGTGAGTGTACATCGCTCATACCTAATTCGGGACTCGAACCCGAGCCAGAAACCTACGACTCTAACCACTCGCCTTTGGGGCGGCGAAATAACTTTTCCGGGTCCACAAAAATAGCAAGAAGCTTCCATTTTAGTAAATCATTTTCGATAGTCCTTGCATCCTCAGCATTATTCTTTGCCGCCTCTGTGGCGCAGTGGTCTAAGGCGCTGGCCTCTGATCTTTCGTCCGTAAGGGATCCGGGTTCGAATCCCGGTCAGGCTTGGATGTTGTGTTTGTCTTAAGGCACTGGCTCTCTCCCTTCCCTGGAACCAGTGACCCTAAATTAGGGACGGGCGACTGCTTATAGCCCATTGAGTTGCTCACGGTGGTCGTTAAGCCTCCAATCAAAAAAAAAAAAAATTATTCTTTAGATCCCGGCTATGCCTTCGACAAATATATCAGATTTCGATGCTCTTTGCAGGTTTTTGTTCTTCCGAACTTTTGAAGATATTAACTTCTTGTTTGAAATTCAGTAGCTCTCATAGGCTCAGCATATTCCACGGCAATTTCATTAGTTATTGGCCACACAAGAAATACATTCCATTAGAGGATTCAAATCTATTCCAAAATGTTTTCACCCTAACATTATTGTATCCGTTACTTAGAGGAAACTGGCTGTCTACTTTAAATAATGGCTGCTTGACTTTTTTATAGTTGTGTGTAAATCGTATTCGGAGATACCGAATTTTAAACCTTCAATTTTGCTTTCTTGATAACTTTATCAACATTTACAAAAATGCTTTTTCTTTGGCAACACGCAAGAATATTCTATTACATGTTTTGTTCCGATCAGTTTGATTCGAAATTCGCAGTTGAACAAAGAGACATCTAGTGGAAGCTAGTTGTTTCAACAATAGTGGCAATTAAACGTTTAAACAGCTGAGCTGTTCTACTTCTTTCAGAGGAAGATATGAAGAAAATAGCAAAATAAATCTGGCAAAAGGAGCAAGGTGGAAACCGGAAGGGTCGAAATCAACTACAGGTAAACGTATTCTCCTTGGTAAATTTTTTCTCCTGTATTCTTGTATTTCTCCTTGGTAAAAAAGAAAAATACGAAGCGTCAAGGAGAGCGAATCTGCAAAAAACGATGAAAACTCCACTCTGAGCTTTTTCGTTCAATTCACATTTGTTCAATACAAATAGTCCACTAGGCCATTATGCTAAATAAAGAAATTCACAATGAGTGTTTGTTGCACCAAAGTTCAAATTTAGGCAGGGAAATAAATGGGATGAAGTGGTTTTATCAGCATTGCTGTGATCTGCATTATCACATAAGCGTCTGGAATCCGTATGCAATGTCGAAGCGCAGTTGAATGCTATAGTCCCAAGACAGAGATTGAGGACAGATTTTGTTTCCATCCAAAACTGTCTCATTGAAGGAACTTATAAGCCATGTTCAATAGAAACCCACATAAGAATAACTTTAAGGATGCAAATAAAAAGACTGTGGTTGCCATAGTATCCTGCCGCACAGGAGGATAAGTAATAAAAAGCGTTGGCTTCTAAACATTCGTTCCAGATAGGTTTGCGTTCGAATCTCGGGTGAGGCATGGATGGTGTGTTTGTCTTACAGCACTGGCTCTTTCCCTTCCCTGGATTCAGTAGCCCTAAATTAGGGACGATAAATTTCTTATAGCTATTAGAGTTCCTAACGGAGGTGGTTAAACCGGCAAACCAACAAACAGTCATCCATATTATCTTTCTAAATGAGATTGTCTTACAAAAATTGACAAGCCACAGCCATGCTGCGTAACGATGAGCTCTGGATAACCGTGAGGATTTTTGACGTAGTATTGAATTGATCACAGAACAAATACGTAGCCACACACTACGCTCGAAATTCACTATGTAATGAAATAAAATTTAGTACAAAATAAAGGAACCGTCAAATAGATAACGAGGAACATTACACCAATTATGTAGGAAATAGTAATACTGTACTAGTGATCCGATTTATTAGCTTGAGAATATATACATAAGTGTTTCCAAGCTTTTGCACATCAACCAATTGAATCAGATACATAACTTTATCCAAAAAGCCAGGGTCAAACATTCTAATCTTCCCGTGCCGCAGCTTCGTTATTTAGGCTCAATTCCCTACGTACCAAATGTGTCTTACAAACTCAAAAATGCCCTCAAGAAGATGAACTACAACGTCGGCATAAGGTCTCCTGCATCTTTATATATTATTTTAAAGAGAAATAGTGGAAAACCAACTCTTTCCTGCAAAGCAGGTGTTTATGCGATCCCCCTACAATATCCGGATTGGAATGACCAAGCGTTCATTTGGAATTAGAGTCAACGAACATAAAAGGGACAAAATACAGTAAAGTATCCACAGCACTATCCAGAGAAGTCAAATTCAAGTCCGTTACTCCTATGTGGGATGATATAAGGAAATTAGCTACCTACTCTACCCCTAAATGTACAGCCGTTCGGGAAACCTTGGAGATCATTACCAACAGCGATACTTGCAATGATAGCGTCTCACTCGAGTTGCCACGAATTTGGAACCAGTTCTTCAAGAAACGCCTTCTCATTACCAGGATACCGTGCGCACAACCAAC
This sequence comes from Macrothele yani, assembly GCA_039090855.1. Lineage (NCBI taxonomy): Eukaryota > Metazoa > Arthropoda > Arachnida > Araneae > Macrothelidae > Macrothele > Macrothele yani. Next base: position 81,410,404 of record CM076994.1, read on the forward strand.
GTGATGCCTCGTATCTTTAAAAGAATATAAAGTCGAATATATTTATTGTCAAGTTCCCGCGTTCCAATTGTTAAAGGTTCTGTTATTCAGTTTGCAGTTTCTGTATAACTTCCTTAAAAAAACCATCTGGTTGATGTGCAAAAGCTTGGAAACGCTTATGTATATATTCCTACGCCAGTGAATCGAATCACTAGAATAGTATTACTAATTCCTAAAAGAACCGTTTTGAATGATAGTATAGTTGAAATTCTTGTGTGCATTGTTGTGCGCTTATCAGTTTTCAGTGAACAATTGTACGTTGTTTCCATTCTTTCTTTTTTTCTTGAAAGTTTAGCGTCCATCGTAAGCAACTCAATGGGCTATAAGCAGTTGCCCGTCTCAAACTGAATTGGGCTGCCCCGGTAGCTCAGTCATCTAAGTGATGGTTTATAGTCATTCCTCTGAGATGGTTTCGGGTTCGAATTCCGCTGAGGCATGGATGTTGTTTTTGTCTTACGGCGCTGGCTGTCTCACTTCCCTGGAACCATTGTCTCTAAATTAAGGACTGGCGATTGCTTATAGCAGACAGAGTTTCTCACCGTGGTCGTTAAACCTCCAATAAAAAAATATTAATAAACTCAATTGGCTGTAAGCAGTCACCCTTTCCCAATTTAGGGCCACTAGTTCCAGGGAAGGAATTCAGCCAATGGCTTAAGATAAAAGCACCATCCGTGCCTCACCGAGATTTCGAACCTGGACCCATCTGGGACGAATGATTATATGCCAATGCTTTGTATCAGCCACAAGAGCTGCGTTATGCGTTGGCAATTTTCTGAAGATGACCGCGTGGCGGGTAGTCTTCTGCGAATGATTGCGTGTCTGAAAACTCTTCAGTCAGTAATTTTGTGGTTTTCACGTTTTAGCAAGTTGTTATGTGATTGACCGTTTTATGTGGATGATAGTGTAGCTGATGACGGCTTTTGATATCTCGATGATTGGTACGGTTGATATGCATCACCAGATACCTGTTTCCTGTTGTAGCCAAGACAATAAATTTTACGTAGAAACCTGTGACGACGGCTTTGTACATTTACACCATAGCTCGGAAGTAAAGATTGTACATTTCATGATATGATTTCATCGATAGGTAAGTTTATATTAAAGCCACATGTTTCTTCATTTACTGCTGCGCAATTGTAATACATGGTAGACATACGTATCTGCATTGAATAGAACACATCTGAAATGCCAGAATCTCTGATAAATGGTAGACTTTTCTGGCCACGATGTGGTGAAATCACTATCATTAAAATATTTTCTTTGATATGTATAACCTACATTATGTCTAGGTTTCATTCCTCGGAGCGAAAGTTTTTTGGAAATAGTTATATGATCACTGGCTACGGAGCGAATCGCACGAGAGCCTTATGCTAAAAAACATGGCGTTGTATCTAGTTTACATTCCTCGGAGAGAAAGTTTTTTGGAAATAGTTACGTGATCATTGGCTACGGAGCGAACCGCACGAGAGCCTTATGCTAAATAACATGGTGTAATAAGAATAAGTAAAAGGTAATCGTACTTTCTAATCAATTCGGTGCAAAATAAGTCAGAAATTTTCTTTTGTTTCATTTTTTTTGTTTCCAAGACACGAAATTTCAAACATTTTTCTTCCCTCTATTTTGGAATCAAATGGTAGGACACTCAGCAATTGCGGCTGTAAAGCGTTTTAAGGAAGACTTTATAAGTTTTCTCTGAGAGTCTAGGCTATATGAAGCAGTGATTCGCGATAACCCCCTAATATTGAACTGAAGAGAACACTAAAACAAGAAAGATGACTTCGAATTTTAGCTTCTAATTACCACGTATTTTAATCCTTTCCGACACGAAAACATTATTTCAAAGCAGATTTTCAGAAAATTTAAAAGTTCAGCAAAACAGAAAATGCATTTGCACTACCTACGGAAAAAATGCGTATAATTTAAAATACGCGATGTAAGCATGGCTGGCCATAATCAATGGAACCGGCTACTAAAAAAAATAACCGGATTTCTATAATCGATAAAACATTCAAAAATAGAAAAAGATATTTACTCTCACTAGCGGCCAAAAAGTGTGAAAAGAATATTAACAAACTTCGCACAAAAAGTTTTCATAACCAAAAAAAGATATCAGAAACAAAAGAATTCTCAAATCCAGCAGCTAGAAGAAGAAATATAAAGGAAAACTTGATACATATAACTCTACATTTCTTAGAGTAAAAGCTGTGAGTTACTTAAAGAACTAAATACGTGCGAATTACTCTATATGATGAAGAGTATCCCACAAAAAAGGATTTTTTTAAGGAATCTGTAGAATCGAATTAACTTTTTCACAAATAGAAATATCTGCTCACGTCCCTGCCGGAAGAATGTTGAGCAATGGTAAAGTAGAAAATATGAGAAAATTCTTTATAGCAAAGGCTGTGCTAAGTTGAATGATTTTTCAAATACGTCTGCTGGAAGTAGAGATAGTGCGAAAAGGGTTTTGACAATTACGCCTTTAGCGGTGAAACTATGCATTATTTTCGAAGAGGATAATGTTCCCCACCTTTTTACTGTAGCGAATGGCATACCGTAAAAAAAGGAATGTTTTCCAGTTCAATTTTTTGAACTGAAGATATATTTGCAAATAAAAAATAGTATTAGCATCACCTAGCTCCAGAACTGTGAACTGTAAAAATCCCACGTGTACTTGCAAAGTTTTTCACAAGGTGAATGATATCAGGTGTTAGAGGAGTTTTGTAAACGGGACTTTTAGAAGAAAAGTTATCGAGAGAAAAAAACTTAAATGTTAGTGTCCCCTAGCGGGAAAATTTGGCATTAATTTGGGCAGGTAATGCATACACAATGTTTTTGTAGTTAGTAGTATCTGATTGAAAAATGGATTTCATTCAATTTGGTTTTTAGACGCGCAGATATTGCTGTAAACATGTTGTAAATGGAAACATGAATTTATGCCTTCTAGTGGCAAATTTGTACGTTAATAAAAATCTACCATTATATGCAAAACATTTTGCATTGGAAACTCTCTATTACAAAGAAAGAATTTTTCAAATCGTACTGTTAGAAGCAGAGATATCAACCAAAATAATATATATATGTTTTTAGTGGTGAGCAGTATCCAACCAATCGAGTTTTCAGAAGCCAGATATTGTTTAAAATATATCAGAAACAGCAATATACCCTTACATCTTCTAGTGGCAAGACAGTTCTTTACCAAAAATTAGAAATTATACGATGGATATTTCCCACTGAGAGTACTATCGGACAGAAATGGAATTTTTCGAATCGGGCATTTTGAAGCTGAGCTATCCGAAAAATTACAATCTACCTTTACGCTCCTAACGAAACATTATGCGCTACTTGAAACAAACTGCACTCAAAATAGAACTCTTTTAATCGGATATTTAGGAGCAATGATATTGAACAAAATATATTTTGAATTCGAAAACATCTGCACTTACTCCTTGTAGCAGCGAGGTTATGCATCGGAGAAAATTGGAAAGTAAGGATCACAATTTTCACATTTTAGGCCTTCCAATTCAGAAAGACTATTTCAAATCGATCTGCTAGTTGCAGAGATATAGTCTTCATAGATGGAAGGACGGATGAAGTGATACTGTAAGCAGCTACTGTTTTTATAAAAAACGTGCTAAAAATGTTTTATTTAAAACAACTTTTCAATGTTAACATTTTACTTAAAACGATGAATGATTTCATTGGAAAATAAAATTGTTGATTTTAAGGACCAAGTGTTGCTGCATTAAATTTACTTTGAGAGTAATGGAAGGGCTTATAACGACCATCTTGACAGCAACTCTTAGGGCTACAGCAGTCTCACGTCCGTAATTTGGGGACAGTAGCTTTAAAGAAGGGACAGAGTAAGACAAACACACCACCTCATCCGGGAATCGAACCCGGGCCCAATTCAGACAACTAGTCATAAACAATTGAACCTCTGAAATATTTCGTTTCTAGAATTTGAAATGTATCGTATTTTCAAATTTGAATTTATATAATTTTGTGACACAGTAACTCACAATGTTATTATTTTCTGAACGTACTAAGTCACGTAGGAATAATGAATATCAAACTACACTGAAAGGAAAATGTATTATACACATCCACCTAATAACTGTGGTTCACCTTTTGCACTCACAACAGTAGCAACACGTCTTGGCATGCATTGTGACAGGTAATGGAAACTATTGAATGGTATGATTCCAATCACGGACAGCAGGAATCATCCAATGGTATGATTCCAATCATGGACCCCAGGAATCATTCAATGGTATGATTCCAATCATGTACCGCAGGAATCATCCAATGGTATGATTTCAATCATGGACAGCAGGAATCATTCAATGGTATGATTCCTGCTGTCCACGATTCCAGAACAGCCGTCCAGAAAGAGGCTATTGTTGATGGTGGAAGGTTTTGGATTCGAATGCACCGGTTCTCTTTCTTCCCAGACACTCAGTTGTGCTCAGATATAGAGACTGAGAGGACTATTTGGGTACTGCGATCTCACTGAAGTTCTCCAATCAGTCCTTCGCCAAACGAGAACAATGATACTTGAGTTTTTTGTTGAAAGGAGGAATCCTGCGGTGGAAATGGGTATCCGTGATTGAATGTAGGTGAAAGGAGAGTACGTCAACATGTTGTGATGGGGTCATCGGTATGTACAAAGTAAAACATTCTTCAGAATTGCACCTTTAAACACTCCTATAAAAAGACTGTAAACACTCTCCAGAATATTACATCTCTTCAACCGGTTTGAACCCACCCGACTTGACACTTAGTGTACATCGCATCTTGTGGTCAATGCCACAATTGCATCCTCACGTCAACATGTGTAGTTGTGATCCCGATTCGTTGTGCCAAACTACCTATATCCAGTCTTGCACGGCTCACTCCCGCCTCCTAGCCCAGAAAATGGCCGTTAACAAAGAAATTGATGTAGGCGGCGGCTTCCTCACTCAGTCGGGTCCTTATATGACGAATGGCTTTGGTACAGACTTTTGTAGGTGCCTCATCGTTAAATGCCGACATTTACTTCTCCACTGCGGCCTTCCATTCCGACGTTACAGCGTTCACCCGAACATCAACGGTAAATTTACTGTTGAATCATTTCGGCAGCTACCGGTTTTGATCTAGTTCTGTTACACGTGCCACAGTCTGACACAGAAATTCCAGACGTTCTCCAATCAGGAAGATTGTGCAGCCCATCTTCTTTACATAAAATTTTCTGCTGGTGATCGAACGAGTCCATATTGGTACCCGTATTGCGATGTATCGCACATTGGCGATTATAATGATGGGTAGCATCATTACGCTATACCTTGGGAAGGTACCTAACATTTAAATATAGCCAGAAAGGACTGCATCATTTTGGAAGGTATGAAAGGTTTGTGGATGGGTACGATGTGTTAAACAAATCTCTTTCAGTGCATATACACCGCTAGCAACCCAAATTGCAACAACAAGAAGGACACGAGATAGCAAAGCCAGATTTACTGTGTAACGTACTAGGAGATGTGACGTACCTGCCAGAAGGACGCACACGACATAAAGGCAGATAGTAGGCAGAACAAATGTCCGCGTAGCTTAATTGGTAGAGCAACTTATTCCGGAATGAGTGGACCCGGGTTCGAATCCTGGCGCGGATAAAAATGACGGAGAAATTCACTTCGTTATAATGGCGCCCGAACTATCCGGATGAATCGACCGTTCACAATCTCGCAATGGTGTGATGTTATTTCCACACCGCGAGATAGGAAAAATAAGAGAATCCTTTCTCCAGCACTTCGAAAAAAAAGACAATAAATAAATAAATAAGGGGGAGATGATGTAACGTACCAGGAGATGTGACGTACCTGCCAGAAGGACGCACACGACATAAAGGCGGATAGGAATCAGAATAAAACGTCCGCGTAGCTTAATTGGTAGAGCAACTTATTCCGGAATGAGTGGACCCGTTTTCGAATCCTGGCGCGGATAAAATGACGGAGAAATTCACTTCGTTATAACTGGACACATAACAACAGCTACAAAGATGAAACGATTAGGCTTTCAAGCCCGTGCGACTTGCGGAACACGCAGACATCAATGTAGTTTGTGTGGCCCCCATGACTGGCAATAACTGCCGCTACACGCCGCGGCATCGAATGAAAGATACTTTGAATGTGGGCTTGGGGTATGTCGGTCCAGGCTGCTTCCACACGTTACCACAGCTCATCAGGCGTAGCCGCGGGTGGTGTTTGTCGAGCCACTCGGTTGCCGATCAGCGACCAGACGTGTTCGATGGGCGACATATCGGGGAAACAGGCGGGCCACGGCAGCATTGACACCTGGTGGGCCGTGAAAAATTGTTTCACGATGCGTGCCACGAGCGGGCGCGCATTGTCCTGTTGAAACATGGCCGTTGGCAGGTCCTGCAGGTAATGGAGGACTACAGGCTCCAAAACGGCGGAGATGTAGAGGTGGCTGTTGAGTGTACCGGCGATGAGTACCAGCGGTGTGCGGTTGTCATATCCAATTGCGCCCCAAATCGTAACGCCAGGCGACGGAACGGTATGGCAATACAGGTGTCATACAGTTTCTCGGAATGGCGCCGCCACACGTGAGTCCGACCATCGTGGTGTTGAAGGAAGAAGCGGGATTCGTCGGAGAAGACAATGTCGTGCCATTCCGTAGTCCAGGTGTGGAGTTCAACGGCCCACTGCCGCCGCACTTGCCGGTGTGTAACGTCAATGGAAATCGTAACGATGGGCGCCGTGCAACAAGTACCCGCTCCTGCAGATGACGTCGAACGGTACATGATGACACAGACTGTTGCACAACACACGTTAATTCCTGCGCTAATGTTCGTGAGGTGGCGGTGCGAGCCATCAATGCCCGCCGCACGACATGCTGGACCTCTCGTTCGGTGGCCTGCCGCGGCTGCGGCAATCTCTCACGTCGGGCCGTCCGTTCCTCCTCCACCCACCGAATCCATACTTGCCTCACTGTGGCTGGATGTCGTCCCACACGGGCACCGATGACTCGGCACGATAAACCGCTGTCGCGATAAGCCACTATTCGTCCTCTGTCGAACTCCGAAACGTGCTGGAATGACTGCTGTATTCTGCGAAGAGGCATCAGGAAGCTTCCCACGCACAGGTCCGGCAGCACAACACACTTCCACTACTTACACCCCGCCTTCTGTGCACCCTTCTTATAGTGCTTCTCGGTAGCGTGCCGGGCACACATGATTTGCACATGCCCTGCAATGCTAATCGTTTGCAGGTCCTATCGCGGGCGACGCATGCTGCGAATTTCAGGCCAATCGGATGCTTCCTTCTTGGTGTTGCATTGTAGGTGGCCAGCAGTGTAATTGTATATTCAAGAGTTACTGGAGTTTGCTAGCAAAGTGTTAAAGGGCAAATTTGAGCTGCGGGCCGTAGTTTTGAGATCCCTGGCGTAAGTGAAAGAATACGCTGGGTGTAACTGATCACGAAGATATTTTATACAGAATTATTGATATCCCTGTATTCATGTTGCAAATGGCTATTATACATACGCCACTTGAATTTCCAGCTCTTCCAGAAGCACAGGCGCTATGCATCTTTCGTTATTGAAAAATACGATTTGCTATCCTGTTTGAGTCCTTCTGACTTCAAGTTTCTTCTGTTGTCCACCGCTGAAGTTTTCGTTGCAGTGTATTAGCGCCATTTGCGTTTTTTAATTTCCATCTTTATGCACTGTGTGTATTTCTGGTAGTTCGTGGTTCACAACATTTGATCCTTTTCCTAGCAGATGAAGTGGTATATCCTTTAGACACAGCTGAAGCTAAACTAATACAAAAATATCTCGTATTATTCCAGCAGCAAAAATTAAGGACGTGTCGATTTTTCGAATGTAACGTCGTGCAGAAGTGCTCCACATCGACTCAAATAATACCATAAGATCCCCAAGATATAAGAATATGGGACAAGTGAGCAACACCGTCCAAACAAGGAATCCAAAGGATACAAAGGCACTTTATTGAAAAGGTAGCTTCGAGCACAACTGGACAGAAGACCGAAACGTCCATGTGACAGGCGGCTGCCAAAAAGAAAAATCCAGTCTTTAGTAGGGGATATGATCCCTCGTGACTGCGTTGCAGGATTTACAGCGTCTGTCCATGCTGAAGACGAGGTTGTCAAGGACCTGTTGAGGCATCGCGGCCCATTCTTCTTGTAGCGCCAATCGCAGCTGCGGAATCGTTGCTGGTGGCTGGTGATGTGCTACCAAGCGTCTCCCGAGAAGGTCTCACACGTGTTCAATTGGATTTAGGTCCGGGAACCTTGCAGACCAATCCATGCGTTGAATTACTTCACTCTCCAGCAGCTATGCGACAGCCACTGTACGATGAGGTGTAGCGTTGTCGTCCATGAAGGGGAGCCCAGGACCCACAGCACCTCTAAACAGACGCACGTTAGGCAAGAGAACATCGGCCTAATAGCGGACACCAGTGACTGAACCTCCTTGGAAAATGAACCTCCGCCCCAAACGAGAACTCCGCCACCTCCAAACCAATCTCTTTTAGTGATGTTGGAGGTGTGATTGCGTGTTCCCTGCTCTCTCCAGATGTGTATACGTCCAGAATAGCTCGTCATACTAAATCGGCTCTCATCCGTAAAGATAACTCGACCCCATTGCTGATGTGTCCAGTTCTTGTGTTCCTGGCACCACAGAAACAGCCGTCTCCGATGAGAAGGCGTTAATGGCACACACCGTACTGGTCGTCGTGCAAATAGACCACCTTTGTGCAGCCTCCTGGCCACGGTAAAACGCGATAACGGACGTCCAGTTGTCTGTTGCATGTGTCTTGCGATTTCTCCCGTTGTCAGCCGTCTGTCTCTTCTCGCCTGTAGGAAAATATTCCGTCGTCCGCCGCCGTGGTTGCTCGTGGACGACCACTGCCAAACTCTCGGACAGCTGTTCCTCTCGTTTGAATCGCTCTCTAAGCTCGTAAAACGATGCTGTGAGCGATCCCAGACTCCTCGGCCACACCAGTCACACTTCGACCTTCTTCCAACTTCCCAATGACTCGACCTCAGGTAAAGTCATCCAGATGTCGTCTACTGGATTACTTGTTGGCCATATCACACGGTGGCAGCAACTTGACGTCGTTCAAACCGATGTACACTGTGCAATAGCTTTCACCGAATTGCTGAGCGTACACCACCCGCGTGTGCTTTATACCCTTCCGACCTTCGCCCCCCCCCCTATGTCATGCTGCATATATGCGCATGCCCTACCGTACCGTACCCTAGTCTATCTCCTGAGTGGTCTTTAGGTCCGTTCTGCCTGCTCGTTCCGCTGTTATGCTAATTTCTCCTCTTCGTCCTTAATTTTTGCACATCAGTGTATATTCAGCGTACTGATTCAATAGATGATAGACATTTGCTGACAAAAAAGTCTTGTGTAAAAGAACATCACAGCTTGTACTACTAGTACGTTTTGTTAGTTTTCATTTCAAACTTATTTCATGTTTCTTAATTTCTATAGCATTGCCTTCTGTTGGAAACTTTGTTATTCTTTTAAACAAAATAATCAACCACAGGTATTGTTCTGTGCTGAAAGAAAAAGAAAGTTTGGGTAACCTGTACATTCTCTCAAAAACCCGGACGGATTCGAAAGATTTTATTCCTGGGTTTCTTTCACACTTCCTTCTTTTCACAAAACGAATTATGTGGGTATTCATATATCTTTGAAAAAGAGCGTTTCTGAAAATGAAGTAGGACGTTTTGCACATCATGACAACAGCGGGGTTTTTTTTATTGGAGCATTAACGACCGACGTGAACAGCTCAATGAGCTATAAGCACTCGCCCATCCCGAATTTAGGGTCACTGGATCCAGGAAAGGAGAAGAGTCCAGCACTGTAAAACAAACCCAAAATCCATGCCTCACCGGGATTTGAACCCGGACTCATCTCGGATGAATTATCAGAGCCATCGCGTAGACCACGGCGGCACCGGGGCGGCGCTGTTGGTTTCAATTGCGTAAAGAAATATAGAGAATGTAATAGTGTGAATAGGAGAAATGTTTAGAATTAAAAACATGTCTTTGATGAAAGAAGTAAAGGATTATTACTTCAATCTACGATTTCCTGTAGTTAAGGAGTGTAATGATAATGAAATATATCTAGAAAATGAAACACAATGACAGAGACAAATGAGGAAGTCAAGTCCAGTGGTAGCATCAATATTTGACCTCTTACTAATGGTGCGCAAACTTTTCTTTTCTTTTCTTTTTTTATCACTAAACTATGTAACTTTCATTTTTCTAATTGTAAAATAAAAGTTTATAATGCCGTGAATCATTACATTTAGTACGAATCCTAATAAAGGTTGATTTTTTGTTTAAATTATTTGCATTTCGTAATTATTTCAAATCATGCATTCAATTTCACATTTCGAATAAATTTGAATAATACACGGCAATACATCTACTTATTACCAAGAAACCAACTTTGCTACTGAGAATTTTTACTAGTACAAAGTATTATTAACCAGGAGAAAAATGCATGCAAACCCTTAATTTATTCTTTAGCTGCCATACGTATTTTCTGAATGCGCGTGTAAATGTTCTCTCAAATGCTCGCTGTATGAGCTCCATTGCGTTATGGATGATCCCAGCCGAAATTTATGCTGCGCCCTAGGACTACCGCAAGAATTGAGTAATAATGATAAGATTAGATAACAAACATGATTTTAACACAGATATACAATGGAAAGTTTGTTATACATTTCTCAGTTATATTTTTATACGATTTGTCCCTATATTTTACTGTAGATTGTACTGCTTTTTTAATTAGGTTTATGTAATTCATTTATGGGATTTTTGCGATTATGCGTTAATATTTGAAATTCAGATTATCAAAAATACACGGTTCTTTTATTTTGTTATGCGTCACCTGGTATGTTACAATTTCGAGAGAATTGAGTCACAGTTGTATCCCTTCTTGGTGAAGCCAAAGTTGAATCTTGTTCCCATCAGAGAAAGGTATGCTGTTTACCTTCGGTTTGGATAAAAAATTGTTTTCTCATTTCATGACTCACACACATATATCCTATTTAAGAATTGGCGAATCTCTGGAACCTAGCTCTGCGGATCCATTATTTCGTGGCGTACTAGAATAGAATTCTAAATGTTTCTTCGATATTCAACATTCTGGTTTCAAATGGATGATTTCAGAATCCGCAAAATAAGCTGTTAATTAATTTGTTCCATTCTGAAACACTGGTATCAAATTTTTAATTTTGAGGAGTTCACTTAATCTAAAATCAGGATTTTTATGGACAGCTAGAGTCTTCAAGAAGTTTGATTTTCATAGGCTTTATGCTGTTTTCAATGTGATTAAGAATATTATGATTTGTACAGATCTTTTTTATTTCGCCACCAATCGACTTTAAATAAATCATTAGTAAGGGATATCTTATGCTCCTATAAATCATACGGTTCACAACAGCATTTAACATTTTGAAATTTCCTTTACACGTCAATAGGAAGTCAATTTTTCGTGCTGAAGGATATTCAGAACACAGTTTGCTGTCTTTACACGATTTTAAAAAATTACGGTTAAAAGGATATATACATTAAAACATGAGCACTTTCAAGTTCACTGTGGACCCGTCATCAGATGGTGAGGTTGCACTATGCCCTGGGAGGGTATATATTATATAGTATGCTCACTGACGAAACAGTATGTTTTGGCATGCGCATGCTCACTACACAATCATGTCGTTTCATTGGATCAGCCGGTATTGTCATTGTCTCTTTCGCTGTAATAGTACAAAGTATTTTCCACGGCAACGGTATAATGATAGGGGTATCGTCGTTACAGCATTCTGCCCTATGTTTATGTATCAATAGGCTTTCTAACAGGAGGATAGATGAACAGGTAGTCGGCGTATGTAACATAGTAACATCGTCCCAGATAGGTTGGTGTTGACCCTTCAGGCATAGTTTTGAAAGGGCGGTGGAGGTGGAGCACGTTTTAACATTGTATCTATGTTCAGAGACACGTAAATTAATATTGCAACGGGTCGAACCTATGTATATCTGGTCGGTTACATCAGAATTTCAAAAAAAAAGCTATCAATGCTGATGTAACCGACCAGATATACATAGGTTCGACCCGTCGCAATATTAATTTACGTGTCTCTGAACATAGATACAATGTTAAAACGTGCTCCACCTCCACCGCCCTTTCAAAACTATGCCTGAAGGGTCAACACCAACCTATCTGGGACGATGTTACTATGTTACATACGCCGACTACCTGTTCATCTATCCTCCTGTTAGAAAGCCTATTGATACATAAACATAGGGCAGAATGCTGTAACGACGATACCCCTATCATTATACCGTTGCCATGGAAAATACTATTACAGCGAAAGAGATGATACCGGCTGATCCAATGAAACGACATGATTGTGTAGTGAGCATGCGCATACCAAAACATACTGTTTCGTCAGTGTGCACACTATATAATACTTGTATATACCCTCCCAGGGCATAGTGCAACCACAACAACTGATGACGGGTCCACAGTGGACTTGAAAGTGCTCATGTTTTAATGTATATATCATTTTAACGGTAATTTTTTAAAATCGTGTAAAGACGGCAAACTGTGTTCTTAATATTCCTTTACACGTTTTTTACATTTATGTTTTAATGTTATCCTTTAAAACGTACAACCGGGGTTTCACTGTGTATAACTGGAAAACGCACACAAAAAGAAAAAATAAGAAACAAACCAGAACAACGTAAAAAAAAATGTTATTGATGCCTCTGGATACAGGTTCAAGGCATTATTTATAATATAAATATAAAACTCAAACTTTTAAAAATCCTATTTTTTTTATATTGAAAAACAGTTTTGTTCAAAATAAGAATGCCTTTTTACCAGATCTACTTATATTCTTCTGATGTTCGTACATGCCGTGATATTTTCTAAGCCAGTATTAAGTTCATGATTACCAGCTGTTGCATTGGAACTTAAAAATTGAAAACTTTTGTAAAGGGTTTGGAATTCATGATCTTTTCTTGCAGGATCATCTGTTATTAATAATTTCTGTTCTCTCTCTCTCTCTCTCTCTCTCTCTCTCTCTCTCTCTCTCTCTCTCATCGTCCATTTGGCGGTAAAAATTGGTCTCGTAGAAAGAAATTATACATTTTAAAAATTAGACTACGTAAGAACATTTTAACGAACATTTAGTCCGTTTCCTTTCTCATACATTTGTAGTCATAGTCCTTTGTTTATTGGTTTTTAAGACATTTCTAGTTTTGTCGTCTACTTTTGGAGCATGACTGAATGAAATTTATTACATTAGAGCCGAAAGCTATTGCATATGCAGTGTCATTTACATATGATCTGAGATAAAATAAATGGAAGACATTTCCTGACCAGAAACTGCGTCCAGTTTCTTTTCACACGCGACTCCTTTTATCCCGGTTTGCCTCTCTGTTTTGAATCCAACATCTTTAATGCATGTAGAATTTTTGGCCTCATTTCCTTTTAGGAAACATGCTTGAAAGAATGAAGAGCCAATGAGCTTAGCAAAATTATGAGCCTCGCATTATTTTGTAATTCAATGGAACCGCAGGAAGCAAGAACGATTATCATATTTCGTTCACAATGCAAATGATGTTATGAAGATCGTACTCTTTGAATTGAACTATGAGAAGCAATTTGCAGGTTTAAGACATTATTTACTTCCATCATTGTCAGCAGAATTGAATTTCAGTCGCTACATTAACTGGTTGCGAAGCATTTATAACATTCAGTAAACTGATAAAATGACCAGTTTTACTTGACTTAGATGAAAACAGAAGACTAGAAAAATCGAAAATGTAAATTTCAATGCAAAAGCGGAGCGCTTTTTAAATTTATTCAGAAAATTCTTTTGAATATTGTGCTATACAGCTATCAGAGTGTGAAAAGTATTGGAAATTTTATCGGAGAAAGTGAACGTGAGATTTGGTCATCCGGGTGGCTCTGTAGTCAAAACGCTGTTTTCTGACCATTCGTCCGAGATGGGATAGAGTTCGATTCCCGGTGAGGAATACATGTTATGTTTTTCTTGCAGTACTGGCTCTCTTCCTTCCTTAGAGGCAGTGGCCCTAAATTAGGGACTGGCGACTGCTTATAGACCATCGATTTGCTCACGGTGGTCGTTTAACCCACAAACAAACGAACCTGAGATTTCTAAACAAAGAGAATGTTTTGAAGTAATTATCAGTGGATGTGTTTTGGTTTCCAAAAATTATATCCGATAGGTCCCATTCTTTTCTCACTGTGTGTATGTGTGTTTGTATTTTGATTTCATATTTTGCTCAAAAACATAGTGTGTCACTTGAAGTCTGTTGCAATATTTGAACAGCTTAAGGGTGCAGTTTAAGTTGTTGTTAATACGAATTTATTTTCTCGCATCGCGCTCGCAGGTAGATGACGTGCGATAGGGACAGCGAAGAAAACTTGAGACGCGTAACTTGGATTATCAGCCGCTTGCTGAGAGGAAAAATGACAAGCACGCCACCCGTAGATAATTGAACGCATTCTCAACTGGTTTTGGCGACTTCATCCAGTGCGAAATCATTGAACGCAAAATCATCGAAACCAGTTCCATCGAACAAGCACTTTCCCGAAAGCCGACTATTTTAAAAATTATGAAAATAGTTTATCGAAATAATAATGTTTCGGTGAATTCGTTCAATAACTTTGTTATGCAGTATCATCATTTTTCCTAATAGTAACCCTAAAACATTGCTTAAAAGGAAACACTCATGATCAGCGTGATAAATAGTTGGTATGTGTTTATCAGGTTAAAGAACACATTTTTTTAGTGTAATATTTAATAAAGTTTCTTATTTGTGGATGATCTAATGTTACTGTTGGAATACGATATATTTTAACTCTTAAAAGCTTTCTTAAAACATGCTAAAGTAATATAAATTTTGTTAAATTTTTGGCGAATTTAAACGGGGTTTGGAGTGCGTAAACATTTTTTCACGAAGAAGTTCCATTGAAATGTGCTTTATCAACGCCTATGATTCATACGTCTTCTGTAATTTGTGGCAATTTATATAGTGTATTGGATTTCCAACATTTCAGAGCACGTGTTCTCTCCTGAAAAACTTTTAGCAATTTTAATTTCTTTGCCTAATCTCTAATTTGGCAAATTATTTAATTGCAAATTTATTAAATTATAAATTTCTTTGCCTGATCTCTAATTTGGAAAATTTCTAATTGCAAATTTATTTTAATTTATAAATTTAAATTATACGTCTGAGATCTGTTTAATTTTATTAAATTATTTTTTTAAAAATTCAAGATTATGTGAATCATGTAAAAATAACTTTAAAAAACGGTATGTTTTTAAAAATCTAATAAATAGGATTTTATTCATTCTCTGTTACAAAACTTTACTATCACTTATCTATATACTACGTCCCTAAGAAATAAAGTTAAATAATTAGTTCCGCTTTAACTCATTGATCTTTATGTTTCTTATATTAAACAAGCATTATGAATCGAATGAATGCTATTCTTAAAAGTAACTTAAAAAGCACTACACATTTTGCCGCGTAGCTTTCAGATAAAAATGTGAGTGCACTTTTTTTGGCATGATGTATTGCATGGAATTTACAAAATCTTCATACACAAATATAAACTCCCTGTACATGTATCAAATGTTAGTATGCGCCGAGAAACTCAACTTTTGTAGAGAGAAAGTAATAAATTGCATTATTTTGTTTTAATTCACACATTCAAACTAATTACTCGCAAAGGAAAGACAGAGAGTACAAAAAAACTACAAAAAATGTACAGCAAAATAATCATTTATAAAAAAAATGCAGTTAAGGGCCTTTAATATTATGATACCCACAGTTTAGAAATTTATGTATAACAATTTCCGAATTTATAATATTTATAAAAAGCTGGAATGATTTGATAAACACTGAAAGACGTGTCAGCTTCTGTAGAAAAACAAACAAACGCACGACGTAACTTTTAAAAAAAGTAGGTTATTTTTATCCAATACTCTGATGAATCAAGTTAACACTGAATAATAAAATAATTCATTTAGTTCTGAGAAATTGGCAACTGGAAAGGAAGAGACCAGGGTCTAGAATCAAACGTGTCCTTCATAACTGTAAAGAAATCAAATCCACATCGTCTTCACAAAAAATTAAGATCGTAAACACCGAAACAACAGACCACCAGGACAGATGTCTAATTCGTAAATCAATATTAATAAGTGGCAGATTATAGAAAGTTTCAGTTATTCAGGTTCTGCAGTGTCTATCTTTTTTAGTCTTAGGTGTACAGGTTATCATAAATATAGGGAAACAATTGACATTATGTAAAAATAATTTTGATTTCTTCTTGAGTGGGAAAACATTTTACAATATGTGTACTTACTGCAGCATTATCGTATTAGTTTCAAGAGAATACCATTTCAATGTTTTATCGAGCTTAAATTTCCCTTCCTGTAGGGTGCGTTGTGAGTTTGAAGAGCAGTGCCTGTAATTTAGTGAATAATTAAAATCGTAACGAGCGTCACTGAGCGAATTCTACTAATATATTTAAAATTAATACCGGTAGCACTTAGCTTCACAAGCAAAGGAGTTTAATATGGTTGTCAAATGTGAATTCATTATCTAGTGTAACAAATGCCAGTTGTTTACGAAATCACTTTCAAAGTGATGTTGTAATTCGCTTGAGGCTCTCCTCCTTCTCAGTAGCTGTTGCGATGGAAAGTGAGTCCAATAATACCCCTTAAGAACCAAATACTAACCATTTATTATCCAAATGGGAAGTATGAGATATATATGATTCGCAACATCAGTATCTACTCAGGTGGATGGCCTTAGAAATGCTTCACCACGCAAACTTCGTACGTATTTCCAAGCTAAAGCTTTCAATTAGGACAGTGATCTACACCTGAGCTTACATCATAGGGAAGAAAAATACCGAAATTAGCGTATTCTAATTTTTGTATGATAAAACTATACTTGTAATGTATTATCAAGGTGATAATGTACATAAATGGTTATAAAACTGTGTTTCTTCAAACATCTACAATCTTGTGACTGAAAGGCATAGACGTTCTCTGATTCCTTTCAAAAACAATCTTAACAACGAAAGAAATTATAAAGCTGATGGAGAAATCTATAGATTTTTACGAAAGTCAAATTCAGATATGTTGCTTCCATTATCGTTTGATTTGATTTAACGGTGCAATTATTTGATAAATCAAATATTGCGCTAAAGAGTTTTTTTCGAGTAGCCACTTATAACTATAAATGCAGTACGAAGTATCTTAAGTTGTAGGTCACTACTGAAAATAACTACCTCGTGGATAAAAAAAATCATGCGCATTGAATATCGGTAAATTATCACATTGAAAAAAGAATCGATGTACCCCAAACGTAAAGAATTACGTTTTCCTAGTTCCGAGAGTTTTACTTAGGTTTCTAAAATTTCTTTTACGTAAATTTGAAAAATATTAAAATTCATTAGGAAGCAAAGTGTGTTTTCGCTTTCGATTTTTAACTAGATTCAATGACGGGATTCGATATAGGAAAATAAATATATCTTTGACCTTTGGCATTCATTCAATGCTATAAAAAATTGATCTCAAGTTCCGTTATGTTCTAGAACGTGTGTTTTAGCAGTTTTATTTTTTCTAGCACCAGTATTGACTATTCAACGAGCTGTTACTTCAACTGCCTGTCTGCTAATATCCGGTCATGCCAATTTACCCGCATATCGGCCGTTGCTTTGATTACCATTGACCGCTGTCCATCGTCAGTAGCGTCTGGAATGGTGCCGATCAATAGACCACGTGCTTATATCAAGTGGCCTTCTCGACCAATCCGGCATCTTCATGGGGCCTGATGATCGGAGTATACACATGTGGTGACGAACTGGCGATTGCAGCGAAAGTCGAGCCATTGTGGAACGCCATGCTGCACGTCCTACTGGTGTCATGGTGCGGGACCGATCAGTTACGATCATAGTTTATCATTGATGTTGTTCAACTACAATCAAACTTCTTGCTGAGATTCTAAAACCCCTTCCTTTAGCATTATTTCCTGTGGTATCTGAAGCCATTTTTCGGTATGATAACGCTGGCATACGTACATCAGGCGGTTCCTGTGAATGTTTTCGCGGTGCGAATGAGCCGCCAGTTCCCCGGATATTCGCAATCGTGAAAGTGCAAGCCATGATTACATTCCATTTATAGAGCCATCCTGAAGCCAGCTCGAAGTACTGCTTATCGGTGATATCAGATGCAAGAGGTTTAGTAGGAAATACGACAGGAGGCAATTCGACAGATTTACGACTTCGTGCGGAGACGTTCATCACAGTGTATTCAATATTTGCAACCAAGGTGGTTTTGCATTATGAAAATCTGTTCAAAAATATGCTCCTTAACATCTGCAAATTATAGCTGTACTTACTTGGCTGCTATTGCTCTAAGTATCCCACCCGTATTATTTTTCCTTCAGGGTGTTGCAATCTCAATTTCTCACAATATCTTTAGTGTGCGGATGGGCACTGTAATAGCTTTTGATGTGCGATAACTGTTTCTGGTGGTCCATCTCTCATGAGTTACTTTACCGCATAGGTAATCTTTAGAGAAATGCTAAATCTGTCAGCATTGCAAATATACATAAGTTGTGACTCAACTGAGTCACGGTGAATGGTTGTTTGATTTCAAATCCCGCCGAAACTAGGTATACCCAAACATTCGATTTCCAGACGTAAATAACTATTGCGACACATTCAAGATTTACGCAACTTCGTCGTTGGTTGCACAGCAATGAAGTGTATACGCATACTAAGTCAGTTCCACGTAACGCAATCAGTTTCGGTATAAAAGTTTAAGGACTGAGATTTATTTCCATTTCCCAAATTTTATGCCTCCGTTTGATAAAAATTTGTCTGCACTATGTATGAATTTACCTGATGTTCAAGTTAGTGCGTTCGTTGTGAATGATTGGTTGATTTTTTTTTCAACAAAAATCCTTCCATTAATAAGCAATGATTACAAACTGTCGTGGCCTTACGTCAGTTTGATTGTTAAATGTTGCTTCTTGTAGAGTGTTCCGGCACCAGATAATCTTCTGTAACAAGCAGCTTTTTACTTTCGTAAGCAAATGCATCGTTTTAATGTCGAAAAGCCGTATATATATTAAGACCTGATATCTTATAAAGTCAGCTATCCTCTCACTTTTTCAAGCGACCTTCTAAAACTAATGAGCTTGCTCTGAGTCAAAAAACAAACATGACACCAACTTTCGTTTACATTTAAGTTGCGTGTTTTACTTTTGTTTCAGGATTACTTATAATTTATTTTTCATTTGGCGGGTTTAACGACACTGTGAACGACTCGATGGGATACGTAAGAAGTCGTCCGTCCTTAATTTAGGACCATTGGTTCCAGGAAATTGGAGAACCCATGTCGTAAGACACACACACAGTATCCATTATTAACCGGGATTCGAAACCGTGCCCATCTCGGACGAATTGTGTGAAGCCTGCGTTTAGACCACTGCGCCACAGATGCTGCTTATTGAGTTTCACGTCATTACATTTCACCTGCACAGCACAAATGTTATGTAAGAGATTAGGTGCTGTGACGTATATTCTAAATTAACTTTCCTTTTTAGTTTCTTTCCCTATGTAAATCTTGAGTTTATCCTCAGTTATTCTTCACTCTTAACGTAATATCTTTTCTCTCAAACGAATACTGTTGGCAACATAATTGAGGTTGAATGAACGTGACGTATGCCTGAATTGATAAGAACGAGAGATAAAAGCGAAGGCAAAACTGTTGTAAGAGCGATAATTGCGAGCGTTGTTAAAGAGAGCGATTATTGAGAGCGATTATTGCGAGCGTTGTTAAAGAGAGCGTTGTGTTAAGAGCTGTGTGGAGAGTTTAATGCAATATGCTATGCTTTGCTATGTTACGATGTGTTGACTACATCCTGAATAAAGCTTCTTTTCCGTAAATTTGACTTCTGTTGTTTACATGTTTCGTCTGGCCGTTAAGGTTTAATTTGGGAACTATTTCATCTTATGGTTATGTTTTTTTAAATAACGTAGAAGTACGAAAAGACTTCTACGTCATAGTGCTTTAAAATAAAATAACAACGCTGGATATTTCTCAGGTTTGATGTCATAGCTTTTCTACGTCATTTTTAACTGCACATATTTAAGATTTTCCAGACTTTGGTTGACAGAACTCTGATTGCAACATGTCCCTCTCCCACAGAACACGCCACTCTATCGACCTGTGAACACGGAAGTGAAATGAATTGGGTTTATTTACGTCTTCACGGGGTGCAAATAATACAGAACCCAAGGTGAAAAAATGAGCCTAGAGTTCTGCGTTCCTGAGCGCTCGACCACCGGTAAGCAGTGTAGACAAAACGAGACATAACGAAGCATTTTTTGTACTTAATTTAATTCATCTTCAGTTAGAATATGAAAACATTATCTCGCAGCAATGAAAACTAAGGACCCAAGTCGTAATAGTCAAATGCTTGATCTAAATGTAAATCAAGATGATCCGAAAAGGTTACATATGTGAGACAGAAATTTTCAAACATCGCTTAATTGCACAAAGATGCTATGTAGTAAGTACCTTACACACCAGAGGTATGTCCTGTGTTGATCAATCAAGAAAACACTGGATCATGACGCGCATTAGCTTTTGGAATCTCTTGCAGTTAATGTAGTGGTCCAAGTGTTAGTTTCTAACTTTTCGACCGACTGCACACGTGCTCAAAACATATATGAGACATGGGTAGTGTACTTATCTTAAGACACTGGCTATGTCCTTTCCATTGAACCAGAAGCCCTAAATTAGGGACTTCCAACTGCTTATTATAGCCCTGTGAACTGCTCACGCTGGTGGTTGAAACACGAAACAAACAAACAAAAATAAATAAACCTTGATCAAAGTTAAGTCTGGAGAATTCGAAGGAAATATACTTGTCACAAAAAAGTTATGAATATTGCGGTTCCGAAGGGAATGTGGGATGATATGAACGTTTAGAGACTCCTACAGATCGATTATCAGCGTGAGTTGGACGTCATGTGTAAATTAGCATCACGACAACACATAACATGCCGTGAGAGCTCCGACAAAAAAACCCTGCGGAAAGTGGAAAACAGGTCGTTTCACCGCTTGGTCTAGAAGTATGCTGAATATATTGCCTTCAGTGTTGGATTAACCTGAAATTGTGTTCAGTTAACGTTTAAGCATTGACAACAGAAATAAGGCTGTTGGTATGTTACAGGAAGGTGTACGGCAGATCAGTGTGGCTGCTACTTTAGGAGTACCTCATAGTGAAGCAAGTCAGCTACACACAATATTTTTAAGACATATAAACGTTGAAGATCGACCCAGAAGTGGTCGCCCGAAAAAAAGATCGCTACCTGGCAGTAATTCCTCGAAGAAGGCCCAGTAACACCAGTATCGAAGTCCGGGAATCACTTCGAGTTGCTACTGGTGTCACAGTATATACACAAAAGGTACAAAACAATGTTTCAATGGACATACTTTCTTGTATGTTTGTTAGAGCAACATGAATACGTCAATGTAGCGAAATGAGAACCTGGTGCCTACTGTGACACTGTTTCACGCTGCTATTTGATATGCATTCCGTTTACTCGATGACAGTGCAACCAGTCACCGTATCTGGAGCTTGCTTCAGGAACTGAAAAATCATAGGGATTGAATCTTTATATCTACAACCAAGTTCTTCTGACCTTAATCCTTTTGAGAACATTTGGGAAGTTCCACAGCGACGTCTGGATAACCATATTACATACACCAGTACACTGGCAGACCACCATAACGTGTGGCCTGTAGTATGGGACGAGATGCCTCAGACACTATCAATAATATCATCGCAAGTATGCCTCGTAGGTATCTTCACATTCTCCGACACTAGTAGTGCTTTCGGACAGTGAAACCAAGAGGTATGAACTTTCTCCAAATTTACCATTTTGTCTACACTGCTGGCCACCCAAAATGCAACACCAAGAAGGACACGAGATAGCAAAGACAGATTTACTGGACACATAACAACAGATAGAAAGATGAAACGATGGAGCTTACAGGCCCGTGCAGCTAGCGAAACACGCAGACATCAATAGTTCGTGTGGCCCCCATGGCTGGCTATAACGGCCGCTACATGCCGCGGCATTGAACAAAAGAGGCTTTGGATGTGGTATTGGGGCATGTAGGTCCAGGCTGCTTTCACACGTTACCACAGTTCATCAGGCGTAGCCGTGGTTGGTGCTTGCCGAGCCACTCGGTTGCTTATCAGCGACCAGACATGTCCGATGGGCGACGTATCGGGAAAGCAGGCGGGCCACGGCAGTAGTGACACCTGGTGGGCCGTGAATAATTGTTGCACGATGCGTGCCACGTGCGGACGCGCATTGTCCTGTTGAAACGTGGCCGCTGGCAGGTCCTGCAGGTAATGGAGGACTACAGGTTTCAAAACGTCGGAGATGTAGCGGTGGCTGTTGAGTGTACCATTAATCGTACCAGAAATGTGCGTGTGTCATATCCAATTGCACCCCAAACCATAACGCCAGGCGACGGACCGGTATGGCGATGCATAATTCAGGCGTCATAGAGTCTCTCGCCATGGTGCCGCCACACGCGGAACCGACCATCGTGGTGTTGCAGGCAGAAGCTGGATTCGTAGGAGAAGACAATATCATGCCATTCCGTAGTCCAGGTGCGGCGTTCAACGGCCCACTGCCGCCGCACTCGCCGGTGGTGTAGCGTCACTAGTAATCGGAGCAATCGGCGTGGTGCGACACTTCCCCGATACTGCAGACGACGTCGAACGGTACGTGCTGACACAGGTTGTTGAGCAGCACGTCCTAATTCCTGCGCTAACGTTCGTGATGTGGCGGTGTGAGTTGTCAATGCCCGCAGCACACCCTGCCGGTCCTCTCGTTCGGTGGTGTGCCTCGGTTGCGGCAATCGCTCACATCGGTCCGTTCGTCCCTCCTGCACCCACCAAATCCATGCTCGCCTCACTGTGGCTGGATGTCGTCCCACACGGGCGCTGATGTATCGGTACGATAAACCGCTGTAGCGATAAGCCACTAGTCGTCCTCTTTCGAACTCCGAAATGTGCTGGAATAACTACCGTATTCTGCGACGAGGCATCAGGAGGTTTCCACGCACAGGTCCTGCCGTACAACACACTTCCACTGCTTACACCCCGCCTTCTGTGCACCCTTCGTTTAGTGCTTCTCGGTGGCGTGCCGGGGGCACATGATTTGCATATGCCCTGAAATGCTAATCGTTTGCATATCCTGTCGCGGGCGAAGCATGCTGCGAATTTCAGGCCAATCGGATGCTTCCTTCTTGGTGTTGCATTGTGGGTGGCCAGCAGTGTATATTGCAGTGCTACTTTGTTTTGTGCAGAAATTGCACAATATTTTTTTTGTTAGCGCAGTCCTTATCGTTTTTGTTACGTAGCCTTGCTGATGTGGTTTCAATGTGCGTTGTTTGAGTCAGATACATACATCGTTCAATTTATGCAATATCCTTAACTTTCTGTGGCCAATGTAGAGTATATAAAGAACCTGTTTCTCTGCTAATGAAAGAAGTGGGAAGAACTACTAGAAGATCTGCTGAGTATTCTTAACCATGTGCACTGCTGTTTTGTCTTGGTGGAACCAGTGAGTACACCGAGCCAGGTTTATTGATCGTCAAAGGCGTTTCAAGACATAATAAGGCCTGATAAGACAAAGACCGAAAATAGCAAACGGATTCTTTCTCTGTGATAATGATGCAGTTTCACTACGTCATGCGGTCTGTAGAAATTCAGTAATATCTTTTTCTGCTTTTGGATATATCACTGCACCCAAGATGTAATGTTAACTAAAAACCTACACAGTACACAGGAATGCTGCGTTTTCCTAAAAACTGTCGAGAATATATAGAGAAGTTACAAAAGAAATATCTGTTTATTGTGTTCGGATTCTCAATATTTTTTGCAGCTTCTGCTTAATTTGAAAAACGGTATGAAACGTCCTCAATTTATAACTTATTCTTTACACATATTTTATATTCATACCTAGACTGTTTGCTATTTGCTTTTGACATTTGCTTGGTATTGTGAGAATTTTGTTAAGCTCCTCATCCATATGCTCTTTGGATTTGGTTAACCATTTACTATCTGAACGTTACTTCCATGGGGACATTACTCTCGAAATGTCCTAACCAGCAGTCTCATGATTGCCATACTTTGCTAGTATGTTAGAAATTTTCCTCCAAACTCTCAAGCGTTATTCCCACGCTTGGTCTACCTATGCTTCTTTCAAGGAATGTACGAAAATAATGTTCCACAATATACTCTGTTGTGGGATTTTTAATATTTTGGGACGTGTTCCTCCTGATGCAACATTCACTTCTGTATACGTACACAGACGTGCTCCGAAATCTTCTTTAAAACATTTTTGCCAAAATCATGCCATTTTTGGGAATTCAAATGGTTGGCTTTTAACGGAAAGGTGAAATTTAAACTGCCAATTAAGAGTTTTCTTAACTTTATGCTCCACATAATTCGTATCAATAAAGAAAGAAACAGCCCGTAATATACGGTCGAGTCACATTATTGGGACCACCAGCAAATATCCAGTGTAATCGCCGTGTGCAGTGCGGACAACAGCTAGACGGGCTGGGAGTGACTCAATAAGGTGCTGGAAGGTGTTCGCAGGTATGTGGAGCCATGCTGACTGCAGTACATTTGACAGCTGCTGGAGTGTGCGTGGTAGAGGATCCATACGGCGAACAACACAATCGAGGTGGTCCCACAGATGCTCAGTTGGATTTAAGTCTGGGGAATTAGGTGGCCAGGAAATTACTTTGCAGTCTTCATCGTGCTCTTCCATCCACTCTCGGACATTTCTAGCTGTGTGGCACGTCGCATTGTCGTCCTGGAAGATCCCATCCAATCCCAGGGAAGACAATCAGCAAGTATGGGTGCACGTTGTCTGCAAGGATGGGTTCATAACGAATTCGTTCCATAATGCATTTCACAGGTATGAGTCAGAGCTGAGACGGGCTCTGAGAGAGGGAGGTAATTGTCTTCCTTTTTTCTTTTATTGTGATTTTACATGATTTATCACATGAGACTTTTTTTACACTTTCGAGTTATTAAAGAGCATTCTTCGGCAACTGGGTCTAGATGGGGAGTAGAAATAGGGCAGGGCTATCCATTCTGGGCTTGGATAACAAAACACCATGGACCATGGATTACAGGATTACTGCGAAGGAAAAGTTTCTATGATAACTATAGACAGTAGATAACAAGCTGACGAAATATTGCTCCCTAACTCAAAGGGGCATCTCCCTGCTATTTCTATGGAGCAACGTACGACTTAGATTGTTATGCCTCCCGATTTTTCCTGATTTCCTGATACCCCATTCCCCTCCCTCCCGAAACATTTCAGGAAGAAATGAATGGTCAAAGAAATTATAGAAATAGATAGACATCTCTTTCCCACTCCGCAATTGAGAAATACATCGGGTAATTGCACAGGTAGGAAAGACTGAAAGTCTGGAAGAGAAGACTTTTTTGTAATGCCTAAACAGGTTAATCATAGTTTTCGGGCTCGTTCGGACCACACTTCGGTCTAAGACGGGCTTGGGCTCTTAAAATTGAGCCCGAACTCAGCTCTGGTATGGGTGGACCCTGGGAATGCCACGAAAATATTCCTCAGACCATCTGCTCCCACCAGCTTGTGTTCTTCCAGCAATGGTTGAAGATTGTTGTTATCCGATGTTTCTCGCCTTATACGTCAACGTCCATCCGTTCGATGAAGCTGAAAACGTGACTCATCGTTGAAGGCAACCCTTTGCCAATCAGTGGAGGTTCAATTCCGATACTGCCGTGCAAATGTAAGCCTTTTCTGCCATTGCACCTTCGTTAGCATAAGTATAGTGACCATCCGTCTGCATCAGAGCCCCATACGCAGCACGGTTTGCTGAACTGCCGTTTTAGACACACTTTCGGTAGCCGACCTGGTTCGTTCGGGCAGCGAGTTGCTCCACTGTAACGTGTGAATCAGCCCTCACGCACCTTCGAAGCCGACGTTCACCTCTTGCATCAGTGCCACGTGGTGCTCTGCAGTTTACACGTCGCTTATTCGCAATGGTTCCATTTCTCTAATCACGAAACACTTTAACCACAGCAGCACGCCAACAGTTTACAAACTGCGCTGTTTCAGAAATACTGCCACCCTTGTTTCGAAAGCCGATAATCATCCCTTTTTGCAAATCTGATAAATCGGGGCTTTTATCCATGACAGCAGCGAGTGATATGTGTTCAGAGTGCCCATAGCACACCTTATATACCCTCCAAGCCAGCTCACGACACGTGCCTTCTTTCATTGGCTACGCGCTGTTGACGTCAAAAGTAGGAGGTGGTCAGAATAATGTGACTTGACTGTGTATTTGTTTATCAGATGCAGTACTGCTTAGATTGCTTCCCATGAGTTTTAGTTTCGAAAATGCTTGTCTGAATTTTTTTTCAAGGCTATTAGGATTTTTAAAAGATTAAACACAAAATATAGATATACAGTATGTAGAAATAGAAGAAAAGAAACCTTTGGTATTAATTCATGACTGTTCAATCTTCTACTTTAGCAAAGTATGTATTTCTGCTCTAAACGTTTAGAAAGGTAAAAATAATATCGTTTTCATCATTCGAGAGTGACATTTCGTAACCAGCAGCCATACACTCTTTGATCTTTAATTTCTTTCCAGATCTTTCAGGGTTGTTTTTTTCTGTAATAAATGTGCTCAATCCCATTCTAAATTTCCTTTTTCCAAAAACCGTTCACTCTGTAATGATTTGTCCGTCTAAACTTTCGTCGCTTCAACACGAAAACAGAGAAAATGGCACGGAATTCTCGGGTGGAATGAACATGTACTTTGAATCCTTTCCGGTATCAAGAGAATTTTTCAAAGTAAATATTTAGAAAAAGAGAAATGTTAGGGAAAACGTAAATTCATTTAAGCCTCCTAGTAGAAAAACGTTACATTATTTAAAATTCGTGATGTGAGACCTTTTCTTTATATTGAATAAAGCATTTACGAAAAAACCTTGCACCGGATTTCTATGATACATATATAAAGCATCCATAAATTGAAATATGTACTTCCATTCACTACCAGCAGAAATGTGAGTTGCGAAATATCACACAGTGAACACAATTTCTCCTAATAGCCAAAAATATCTGAGGCAAAACAAATTTTTCAAATAAAAAATAGAGGAAAGCGTTAATTACATAACTTTACGCACACTATAGGGAAAGATGTGCGTTATTCAAATTAGGAAATTGGTGCAAAATGTTCTTCGTATCGAGGAATATACTTCCTAGAAAGAATTCATCTGAGAGATGTTTTCAGTCAAAGACACTCCCTCAAGTAAAAATGTACGCTGACGTCCCCTAGTGGACGAATTGTAAATTATGAAAAAGTAAAAAAAAATAGGTGCAAAATGCTCTTTATATCCAAGGCTATGCAATGGATAAAAAAATTCTTCAAACATCACTTCTTGAAGAAGGGATAGCAAAAAAATCGCTTTCACATATCCGTCTCTTAATGGGAATACTGTTTAATATTAAACAAGATAATGCTCACAAAATTTAATGTAGCACATAGGTTACAGTACAAAAATATTTTTACAGTTGGATGTGAAGAAGCGGAAATACAGTTATAAAAATAAATACATATTAACACCCGTTAGCATCTGAAATGTGCACTTTAAAAACCAAGAATATGCAGAAAATGACCCACGAGTGAGCAACAACCCATGTGAAAATAATTTTTCAAATCGCTCATTCGGAAGAATGATACAGAGAAAAAAATTCTATTAACAGATTAGATCTATCTAGCTGGTAAATTTTGTATTGTGCTGGGTAGCAATTATACGCAAAGAAACGTTTTCGTACTGAACTGTGCCAGGCAAGAACTGGATTACTTCAGAACTGTTCATAAGTGCGTAGATAAGCTTGAAATATGTACTTATTTCCTCCAGTGGAAAAATTATGTATTAAAAAAACATAATTTGTATTAAAATTATACCTCAAACAGAACACCGTCCGAAAAAAGAATTTTTCACATCGGGTTGTATAAGCAAAGACATCGCGGAGAATGTTATACATAACAATGATTCCTAGCGGAAAAGCGTGCATCATTATCAGAGGAAATTCTACGTATTACGACCTGAGTGTTATCTGACTGAAAATGAATTCCTTAAATCAAATTTTAGAGTGCATATACTACTGAAAATATTTTGGAAAGAGAAACTTTTGTCTCCTAGTGCCGAAAAAAAACCAAAACAGTTACAAGAACTGGATGTCATGAGAAAATAGTTTTCACCACGAACTGTAGCCGACTTGAAATAAGTATTTGAAATCAGACTTTTACAAGTACAGATATCGGAGAAAATAAAGATTTATTTTCACGCACCCTACAGACCATTGCAAATAGTTTCTTTTGTACAAGGCATTATTTCCAAAAGAAACTATTTGCAAAATGGTCCTTATTATAATCGGTTTAGAAAAAAAAACACAAATTCTTTTTATACGGATATTTAATAGCATGGTGTGAATAGAAATATATTTTGAATTCCATTGAATTTACATTTTTTCACCTAGCAGCGAGGTTTGCTTTGAAAAAATACCGGTATATATTTTTCTGAAAATTATGTCTTTCTGAATAAATATTTTTGCACCAAGTTTCACAATGAAAAATAATTTTTCAAATACTTCTAATAGATGCAAAGATATGGTGTCCGAAGACGGACGGTCGGACATGGTGATAGCATAAGCATGTCCTTTGTCTTCAGAATACGTGCATAAAAGAGTTAAAAGCTTGAATGGACAGTTATAACGACACTCGACACTCTGCAGCTATATGCAACGATAAATGAAAAGGACATAGTGTGCTACATCTTTGTGACAAAATCGTTTGTCGGTCATTTTTTCTTCTCGTTTTCAATCCTTTAACTCACATGGCGTTATAGCTTTTTATTGCTCTCTTCCATGCGCTCCGGGATTGCAAGACATTTGTGTTATGGATAAATGTTTTTAAGGTAAGGTTTTCTCACCAATTTGCTATCTTCTAATGACTTTTTGTCGCAGTGCCATTTTCTCTTCTGAAAGTCATATTTCTTTTCTTCCTTTTTCTTTCTCGAGTGCAATGATTTGTTTACTTCCCTTTCACTTTTTTTTTCAAGTGTTATTCACTTCTACTTAAGCATTAGTAAAAAAACAAATGGCGGTAAGAGGAGCTTCTCGCAGACGCATTTCGGAGGACAGAACATTTCCTATTTTTACATTATTATCGGCATATACATTAAATGATGACGTGAGATGATATTTCATAATTTGTGCCCGCCTTCCGAGTTTCACTTTCACTGTGACAAACTAATGTGTTCCATCCTTCTCGCTACATGTAATGGGTTCTGTTGATAGTAATTTGGCAACTGCTGATGGTCAGATGCAACTCCATTCGAAACATTTTAGACTAAGGAAGAGTAAATAACTTAATTCCCACACATTTCATCATCATGAAATTGTGTTAGATGTCACGGGTATGACATTTTTTCTCTCCGGCTTACTGAAAAGAATAAAATTATACAGGTAACTTTCGGAAAAATTTTTGGACCAGAGCACATATCATTTAGTTGATCTAAGCGGACTGTAACAACCCTTTTTATGAAAAAAGATAGTTGGCTAAGCTTACCGATTAAAGAATCATCTATCTGATGTTGACCTGTGATCTATGTTTAATGCTGACATTTTTCTATGACGGCTGTAGTATACTGAAACAGTAAGGTTCATGCCCGTGAGGAGGTTTTATCTCAGTTCCAGTTTTGCAAAACATATCGGAGAATTATGATCTCCGATGTGATCTCTGTAATTTCGTACTTCTACGTAATTTTAATCAATAGGTATTTTAATATTATACTTCAGATGCTTCTATATATCCCACATGAAAGGTTACCCATTATGATAGCATTTTACACATTTACCTATTATAAAAACAATAATTGATTTTTTTAAACTTTTTCGTGATATATCGTGCCTTTTAAATTAAATTGTCGAATACAGTTCACGTAAGAGTTATCAGGTACCTGCGCTGAAATGGAGGTCTGAAGCTCACTTCCCGGAACACTTGCTTGAGTCGTGTTGTGGGCCATGTGCTGAGGCGTCATGTTCCGTCATATTCCGTGATACAATTCTTGTGTAAAAAGCGTGGTAGAGAAATTTAGATTTCTGTATTACAGTTTAATAAACTTTGTAATTTTCCTTCCACAGCGTTACTGAAAAAAAAACAGTTGCAAGAAAGGTGATAGCCGCTGAGAATACACACACACGTGAGAACGAAATACACATATTGCTCGAACTTTCCACTTAAAGAAATTTTTGAGACGAATAATATCATTTTTGTTTGCTTACTTTGCTGGAACAAGGGGATTTAAACAGTAGTTTGAACTGAGATACAGAGAAAAATTTCATTTTGGTCTTAACTCTCCCAGCGTGAGTCCTGTTTTTCATGTTTTATCACTTTCATAACATGCGTTGAGTGGCTATTGTTAAAACAATCTTGATTCATGTTTCAAACAAGAAAACACAGATGAAAATTTCTTCATCTTGAAGAAACGAATTTTGGTGAAGTCATTTACTTCATCCAATGTTTTAGATTTCGATAGGAATTTTTTTCTGTATAAAATGAGGTGTACATTTAGCCCTTTCACGGTCACTCTGAGGTCATGATTTTTGTGAATTTTGTATGTGCTACTGCGGAAGATGTTGTCCTTTGAGTCCTCCAGAATTCCCACACTTTTTCTACCCTCCGGAAATGTAATCAGTCTGCATCTTCTTAAAAACTCTTCTGTTTCATAAGAGTGAGAATAATATAATGTAGATGCTTAGGATTCCTTAGTTACTATCGAATGGAAACAATATTAATATTGATATGTTTGATAGTGCTTATTAAATACCAATCAGAGGGCTACATGTCTATAATATCAGAAATATCCACGTTACAGGTAAACCTAAGTTAGGCTCTCAGCTCCCCAGCAAAAACACAAGTGCTGGGAAACTGCTGGCCATCAGCTGGCACTGATGGGTCACTGCTGGCTGAAATCTGCCGCTGACGGCCCGGTAGCGGTCCGTTTGGGGCAGCGTTATCAGTTGGCGAGCCATTGATGGCCTTGCAGTATCACCGTGAATTGGGGGCCTCCAAGCAAGTGACACTAGTGGCCCGTTTCTGGCAACCGATGCAACCCCAACAGCAGGTGGAAGCAACGGGACTGCGCATGCGCAGAAGCAACACTTGCTGTGTCTCTCATGGTACCGGTTAGTTGAAGACGACGCTATCGCCATCGTGTTATTCTAGTGGATGTTAAGAAAAAATTCATATGTAGAAAGGCGAATTAATTTCCTAATGAAATTAAACTTCGACGAAGATATCAGATGAAGCCATGAAATACTAGACTACAGCCAATTTATAACAATTCATGGAATGGAGTGGGTGGATAGCTTTGGGGAATTGCGGTTATCTATGATTTTCTCTTTTTTTTTTTATGGCTTATAACGAAGTAAATTTCTCCGTCATTTTTGGTCTACGCCGGGAATCGAACCCGAGTCCGCTTATTCCGGAACAAGTCGCTCTACCAACTGAGCTACGCAGACGTTCATTCTGATTGCTATCTGCCTTTATGTCGTGTGCGTCCTGCTGGCAGGTACGTCACATCTCCCCCCGAAGAGAGGGCCGCGGGTATGGCCCAAGGGTCAGCCGTGACTATGAATCGTTGCAGGCAGCCATCCACTGTAGAACGTGCACTTGAGAACTCCCAGTCAATCTGGTGTGTGGAATGCAACGTCACACACATTTATTTTTCGAAGCGCTGGAGAAGAGATTCTCTGAATTTTCCTATCTCGCGGTGTGGAAATAACATCACACCATTGCGAGATTTTGAACGGTCGGGTCATCCGCATAGTTCGGGCGCCATTATAACGAAGTAAATTTCTCCGTCATTTCTGGTCTACGCCGGGAATCGAACCCGAGTCCGCTTATTCCGGAACAAGTTGCTCTACCAACTGAGCTACGCAGACGTTCATTCTGATTGCTATCTGCCTTTATGTCGTGTGCGTCCTGCTGGCAGGTACGTCACAGGCTACTACTGGGAAATTGGGGGACAAGATTCGGCAAGCTATCAGTTACGTCACGTGGTTGCCAGCTGCCACTACCGGGAAACTTGGGGAGCTGCAGTTATCCATGATTTTTTTTATGGCCCTTACTGGGAAATTGGGGGACAAGATTCGGCAAGCCATCAGTTACGTCACGTGGTTGCCGGCTGCCACTACCGGCAAACTAGCTGACTACATTAGGCTAGCCATCATTTCAGGCACGTGCTTGCAGGGCCGCTGAAGAGCCACTTGTGGCAGCTACTGCCTGTGATGGACAACTGATAGCCATGTTGTAGTATATGACAACTGATGGGGTGCCAACTGTTGGCCAGCCGTTGGTCTGAACGGCTGGCCTTCCTGTTTGCCGCCCGGACATTTTATGGACGGTTCGGCAGCGGTAACATAGTGCTGGGCCATAGCTGGAGTGCTAGTTGCCAGCAACTGCCCAGTGCTGGCTCAGCAAGACTGTTTTGGCTGGATCCTTTAGCGGCACTTCATGAGGCAGCCTAAATTTTTCCTAGCTTGGCAGCTTAACCTCGAGTTCCACAGTTTTCTTGAAAGTATGAGTTTGCGCTCAGCATTTGGCGCTTAAACAGATTTTTTTACCTATAGACTTATTGTCAGACACAGATTCTTTTCCATTGTGATCTACGCTGTATCAGTGCTGCCAACCCTTGTAACCGGATTGCCAGAGCAGTGAACTTCTGACAAATCGTACGAATTAGGGATTCGAGCCCCATATGAAGAATGACCGGTGTGTTTAACCTAAGGCTTTGGCTCTGTCTCTTCTCTGGAACCAGTTGGTTGGTAGATTAATGTTTAGTTGCGCAAGATCCTCGAAGGGCAAATGAGCGCTAAGTACAATGGTTTAAGAAGTTTACAAAATAAAATTAAAAGCTAACAATTATATAAAACAGCACAAGAGCTGAAAACGTCCGATAAAACAACAACGCACTATACAACAACACCGGTTCAAAGAATCCTATGATTCTTTGAACCGGTGTTGTTGTATAGTGCAAGCTATACAAAACAAAAACACCAGTAAAACAAATAAATTGCAACACAGAAGACATCTCACACTGATTACCTTGAAAGATGACTCAGAGTCACTGAGTCGGCTGGTTAAGAGGGTAAACGAAAATGACGTGAACGTTGATGAAAGAAGCAACGACACGAACACAAAATGTACATCACAAATGCAAGTGTAAAGGCAAATCACACGTTCCACACATTGGGGCAATGTCGCCACACAGAAAACAGCGATGAGGTAAACGGCAATGCCTGATGTGGAGGCGTGCTAGTACAACTTTTGCCCTATGGTTCTAGCTACATGATAACCTCCAGACTCCAAGTATTGGTGGGATACAATGCAGTTTATTTTCCACCTGTAGGTCCCACAGAACCTGCAACGTTTGTTTGATATGATCATGAAAAATTAAACGCATATCACGGTAAAATTAGTGGCAAGGGTGTGACTACCAAAGATGAAGCAGATGTAGTGGCCACATCAGCAGACAGCTTATTCTGATGGAAAGGTGTATAGAGCGTCAATTCCCGCTGCACCTGAAGCACCAGATTTCGGAGAAAACTTGCAATGAAAGTCGTTAGATTTCCCCTGAAACCACACTCGTGCCGGTCACGGAGAATTCCATGCTGCCTTACTCGTTCATAAGCTTTCTCTATGTCGAAGAATGTCGAAACCAGGTACTGCCTTTGCAAAAACGCCTCACGCACATTTGTTTCTAGCCGCAGAAGAAGAATACGAGATGAAGGATTTCGGTTAAAGCCGCTATACGATGATGAAATGATATAGTTGTATTCTAAAACATGAATTAAACAGTAATCAACCATGCGTTCAAGGATTTTGCATAAAAAGCTAGTGAGGTAAATTGGACGATAACTGGAGGTAAGCTTGGACTCTTTTCCAGGCTTGGGAAAAGGTAGAACAAAAGCATCTCGCCAAAAGTTCGGGAAACTATGCACTAATGAAATGCGGTTGAAAAGGACTAGAAGATTTTCAACCGACGACTTCGACAAATGATGGAGCAGGTCATATTGTATGCCATTGGGCCCTACAGATATGGCACCGGAACGAGCAGAATCACACTCAATTTGACCATACGGAAAGGGGAGTTATAATCGCTGTTTCGAAACGCCATAAAGAGATTTTCTGGCGTTCCTTTTGTGTTTTAACTCGCTGAAATGAGTTTGGATACGCCCGATAGATTGAATTAGCGCAAAAGCTTCACCTAAAAGTTGCTATCTCTCCAACTTCAGCGTTATTTGTGTAGCCGTTACTCTAGAGAATTGAAATCTGCTGCTAAGAACTATAGTTGGCACGGTTCTTACGAATCTTTTCCTATACAGTTTTAGAACTGGCAAGTGAATTTATGATGAAACATACTGTTATGAAATTAGGGGTCAAAATTAATTGTGATTAAATTATGATAAGCACGTGATTAAATTAATAGAAGCATGTGATTAAATTATGATAATGATTTAATTAAGTATTTTGGCCTATTACAAAATTAATCGGAGAAATTAGTGTGCTTAATTGGGGAGGTCGGTTAATGAGCTTCGGCTGGTTGAGAACGAAGGAATGGTAAGTTGTAAAGAGCCCTCCCGGTGACAAATGGACGACCAAATGTTTCGACAGAGTGACGCTTGGCTCCTGATAAATAGGCTTTAGAGAGGGATATTAATGTCAAGAAGCCGTTAAGCGACGCCCAAGTTATGGTTATTGCTGTCAGGTGGCAGCAACCGAGCATACCAAGCGATACGAGTGAGCGCCCTGTACAAAAAATGGAGCAATATCCAGAGGTTGAAAAAACGCAAGCGCCTGACAGCACAGAGTAGGGAGAAGGACAGAAGAGAAAAACAGTTCGTTGAATTTCAATTCCTGCAGAAGTAAGACGGGTCTGGCTAAACCTATTCTCACACGAAAGGGAGTGTAAAACTGCGACTAGCTGGGGTCAGTCTAGCGGAGCACCTTTTACGATAGAAGGAGAATAGTCACGAAGCTGATTGCCGGGTAGCCTCTGTCCCCTTACCTGAGGAAAAATCTCAACAAAAGAATTGTTATGAGAAGAAATAAAAGCTACGGTTTGCAGAGCTAGCGTCGTAGCCCAATTGAGCTAGCGTCGTAGCTAACGATGCAGCGCCGCAGTGCCGAAGCGGAGAAAAACCTAACGTAGGGGTTTACCTAGCATTGGTGATGCCTAAGAGAGTCCAGAGGATGGTCTTTATGAAGCCAGATCTCCTAACAGCGACGGGTCATTGACCGCGCGGATACCACGGATACCTCTCCAAGCACCTCGGCCACGGAGAACTAGAGGGAGTGAGAATGCCAACGAAAGAGGGAAGACCCCCCCCTCTATCTACGTCAACATTGGACCTTCGTGTGTGTGCGTTTGTTTACGGGCCTTCCGTTCTTCGGCTACAGGAAGTTAGCAAAGGACCACCACGTGTTGTCCCGTGTGAAGGAATCGTTGCCTTTTCTGGATTACTCTAAATCATCACTTAATTGTAAGTACTCTATATTTATCCTTTTGTGTTTGCCTTATCCTGAACGGGAACCTTAAGAAAGTGTGCCAGTGAGAGACTACAAAATTTGCTGAGTTGACGAAATATCTGCAGATTCTGAACTTTTAGGAACTCAGGTACGCCTGGCGGAGAAGTACTACTTCACGACTTCTAAATGCAGGCTCAGACTTGTTAAAAGGAAGGCAATCAGACTCCCGATTGTAACATAATAAGAAACGCCACCTGGTCGAAAGGTTCCGCCAATTAAATGTAGTTGTGTGTTTAATCCTTGCTCTCTGTTGTTTGGCTCTGGTACTGTATTTCAGTTTTGCTAGTATCCGTTTGTGCCGCAACTTCTCAGCTCCCGAATATAAAAAAGGCTCGCGCGTTAAGATTCGAACCTAACCGTATGGCCCGTCGTATCATTTGGTGTCAAGCCGTGGAATTTCTAGCCTGACTCGGAACAATGACGCATCATTTAGTGGTGGGCGTTGGGATTTGGAAGTGATCGACGTATCAATACTTAATCCAAAACTCCCTTTTGTTTCCTTAATTCATACAGTCGACGTGGATTAGGAACACCAAACAGAAGCTATCGCTCTTTCCACGTTAATAAGTGAGTCACGGAAAAATTATCATCGGCCGCCACCGGGAATCGAACCCAGCGTCTTCCAGTTTCGCGCCGAACATGCTACCACTGCACCACAGCGGCCTTGAATTTTCCAGACCCACGAGGCATTAACTTCCAAACCGCATAGTAGGTTGCTTCATGGAGCCCTGCACAGTACTAGGGATTCCCCAAAGATGGAAAGCAGCAACTGAACACATAACTAGGAGGCGATTGAATACTTTTTTCATACACTCGACGTTGATCAGAAACACCAAACAGAAGTAATCGCTCTTTCCACGTTAATAAGTGAGTCACGGAAAAATTCTCATTGGCCGCCAGCGGGAATCGAACCCAGGATCTTCCAGTTACGCGCCGGACATGCTACCACTGCACCTCCTTGTTATTTGTTCAGTTGCTGCTTTCCATCTTTGGTGAATCCCCAGCACTGTGCTGGGCTCCATGAAGCAACCTGCTATGTGGTTTTGCAGTTAATCACTTGTAGGTCTGGAAAATTCAAGGCTACTGTGGTGCAGTGGTAGCATGTCCTGTTCGTAACTGAAAGACTCTGGGTTCGATTCCGGGTGGTGGCAGATGATAATTTTTCCGTGACTCACTTATTAACGTGGAAAGAGCGATGTCTTATGTTTGGTGTCCCTCTTGTTTCGTCGACGCACCAACCGAGAGTAGAATTTCGCTGGTTTGAATTCAACGAGATTAGCATCTAATGGGTGACGTCTAAATTTGAAGCAGGCCTAACGATGCGCTCTTCTAGCAGCTGGGCATTCCTTACAGAAGTCCACCAAGGTTTGTACTTCTTGGGAGATTCGTTAATGTACACTGACGGAAAACAAAATCCCAACACCACGAATAAATAGTTGTAGAAGAATGAAATGGCGGCAATACATTTGTATAGGTAACATATTTAATCGATTAAGGTTTCAAGATCACAGCTTATTGTAAGCGCGAGAAGAGCCATTTTAAATGTGAAATGTTGGTACATTAATAACCGTTGTAACCGCCAGAATGTTGAATGCAAGCACGCAAACGTTCATGCATTGTGTCGTACAGGTGTTGGATGTCAGTTTGTGGGATGTTCTATGCCTGTTGCACTTGGTCGGTCAATACAGGGACGGTTAATGCTGATTGGGGTGACGCTGGAGTTGTCGTCCAATGATGTCCCATACGTGCTCGATTGGTGAAAGATCTGGTGATCTAGCAGGCCACGGCAACATGTCGACACTCTGTAGAGCATGTTGGGTTACAACAGCGGTATGCGGACGAGCGTTATCCTGTTGGAAAACACCCCCTGGAATGCTGTTCATGAATGGCAGCACAACAGGTTGAATCACCAGACCGACCTACAACTGTGCCGTCAGGGTGCGTGGGATAACCACGAGAGTGCTCCTGCTGTCATAGGAAATTGCTCCCCAGACCATAACTCCAGGTGTAGGTCCAGCGTGTCTCGGCCGCAGACAGGTTGGTTGCAGTTGCTCACCTGGCCTACTTCTAACCAACACACGGCCATCACTGGAACCCAGGCAAAACCGGCTTTTATCAGAAAACACAACAGATCTCCACTCCGTCCTCCAATAAGCTCTAGCTGGACACCACTGACGTCGCAAACGGCAGTGGTTAAGAGTAAGTGGAATGCACGCTACAGGGCGTCTGGCTCGGAGCTGTCCTTCAAGCAACCGATTTGTAAGAGTTCGTTGTGTAGCTGTGGTGGCAACTGCAGCTCGAATTGCTACAGCAGACGCGGTACGATGCGCCACGGCCATACGCCGTACACGGAGGTCTTCCCTCTCAGTAGTGCCACTTGGCCGGCCGGAACCCCGTCTTCTTGAGGCAGTACCTTCCCTTGACCACCGCTGCGAACAATCATGCACAGTGGCTACATTCCTGCCAAGTCGTTCTGCAATATTGCGGAACGAAAATCCACCTTCTCGTAGCCCTATTACACGACCTCGTTCAAACTCCGTGAGCTGTTGATAATGGCTTCTTCGTCTTCTTAAAGGCATTCTTGACTAACATCAACACCCTACGTCGAATCTCAACGATAACTAACGCTCACGTACGTTACAGCGCGTATTTACAGCAAACCTGCTTTGCATGTTCCGAGGGGCGCTACTAGCGCCACACGTATGCGTCGAGCGCGAAATTTGCATACACGTCATCTTACAGATGTACTGTCACCGCCTACCAACTGTCGCTTATCTAACACAACCCCTTCTTGGTGTTGGGATTTTTTCCGTCAGTGTATTTGGAAATTGAAAAATCAGCTGCCAGAACAGTACATGCTGTAACATCAGTAGCAGCTGATCAGTAGCGACTGACATCAGTAGCGACTGACTCCTGGGTCACCATGGTATAAAATATTTCTGCAGATGTAAAGACCTCCCATCTGGCGGTATCCATTTTCCATCAAGGAGTGCCAGCGGCAGAAGGCGGCACACTCACATTGTAAGAAAAAATGAATTCGACTGTGAAAATTACTAGAGCTATTCTGTATGCGGTGACCTTAGTGTTGAACCCAAGTACATCTTTGATGACAGTGAGCTGATATCAAAGCTATAAATCTCAGCGGCGTCCTTGCTCTGAGTCTGTACTCGATAAGACGGTTTCGTACTGTTTGAGTACATACTCTGACACCAGCAGCAGCTGTAATTGATTCCCGGAATTGGCTACTGCTTATATATCTGAGCATTTACTGTCAGGCAGCGAACTTTCCTCCTGGGGGTTATCCTCGAGCAACCGCTCCTGAGTCATTGTGCAACATTTCCATGCCGCAGAAATCTTGTGTGTAACCGACTTACTGCACTCTGCAATACTCTTAAAGCAGCAGCCACATCGATCTGCCGTACATCTTCCTGTAGCATGCCAACAGCCCTATTTCTGTTGTCAATGCTTAAACGTCGGCTGGACACAATTTCAGGTTATTCCAACACTAAAGGCAATATATTCAGCAAACTTATAGATCAAGCTGTGAAACGATCAGTTTTCTACGTCTCGCAGGGTACTTTTATCGGAATTCGCACGATATGTGTTGTCGTGATGCTAATTTTTATATCATCATCATTGTCAACCATTATCAATCCACTGCTGGACGAAGGTCTCCCCAAGTTTCCTCCACAACGGTCTGTCTTGTGCCAGTCTCCTTCATGTCACTCACGCATACTTTCGAATTTCATCCACCCATCTTCCATGTTGTCTTCTTCTGGGTCTTTTCCTGTCCCTTGGAATCTAATCTAAAATTTCGGCTGTCCATCGATGGTCTGTTCTTCTGGCAGTATGTCCAGCCCATTGCCATTTCAGGGATTTAACTCTGATCATGATGTCTTCCACTCTTGTCATTTTTCGGATCCACGTGTTCCTCTTCTTATCTCTCCTGGTTACACCAAGCATGCACCTCTCCATGCTGTTTGAGTTGTCTGCAGCCTTTGTATGTCTCTTTTAGCTAAGGTCCACGTCTCTGCACCATACGTAAGCACTGGGAGGATGCATTGATCAAACACTTTTCTTTTAAGACATAATGGCATATTGCTCTTGAAAATTATGCTGTTTCTTCCAAAAGCTCTCCAGGCAAGTTTTGTACGCCGATTAATTTCTTCACCAATGTGACCCTCACTTGATATCTGCTGTCCAAGATAAACGTACGTGTCTGTTACCTCCAGCTTTTCTCCATTAATCGATAAATCTTCATTTCTTGTAAAAGCATTGTACATCACTTTTGTCTTCTGAAAGTTCATTTTTAATCCCACTTCTTTACTCTTGTCAGCAAGTTCCTGGATCATACTCTGTAGCTCTGATGGGGTAGTTGCAAAAATGACTATGTCATCAGCAAAACGAAGGTGGGTTAGATAATCTCCATTTATCTTTATCCCTTTGTTTTCCCAGTTCAGTGATTGAAAGACATTTTCCAATGTGGCATTAAAGAGCTTCGGAGATATGGTGTCACCTTGTCTCACTCCTTTTCCAATTTTTATGTGTGTTGTATTTTCAAACAGCCGAATCTTTGCACTTGCATTTTCATAGATGTTATTAATAATATTAATGTATGCATCTTCAATACCGCAGGATTTCAGAGCCATTGCAACTGCTGATGGTTTCACCGAATCAAAGGCTTTTTCATAATCGATAAAAGCCATGCACAATAGAAGTTCATATTCCCTCGCTCTTTCAATTAGTTCTCTCAGTACGTGGATATGATCTATTGTGCTGTAGCCACTCCTGAATCCAGCTTGTTCTCTCACCGCTTGAAGTGTCACCTTCAAGCGGTGTGAAAGAACTTTAGTGAAGATTTTATAAACCACTGATAGGAGGCTGATAGGTCTGTAGTTCCTGAGATCCTCAATGTCACCTTTTTTATGTAGCAAGATCATTGTAGCGTTGTTCCAATCCTCAGGAATTTTCCCTTCATTAAGGCATCGAGTGAAAATTTGGGCGAGTACTGTTTGGATTTCTCCACTTGCTTCTTGTATGATGTCTACAGTAATTCCATCTTCTCCTGGAGCTTTCCCCAGCTTCATGTTCTTGATTGCATGTGCAACTTCTGTTGGAAGGACTGGAAGAACTCTGGTACTGGTACCTTTCATGATGTCTGGAGTGCATGTATCATCCCTTTCATATAATTTGGAGTAGAAATCTTTCACTCTTGTCAAAATTTCGCCTCTATTTCTTGTTACAGAACCATCTTCTTTTCTCAGTGCCATAATCTGTTTTTTCCCCTTACTGAGATGTCCCTTTGCTATCTTTAGGCTTTGGTTGTTTTCAATTGCTTTCCTTACTAGTTCACTGTTGAATTTCCTTACGTCTTCAGTGATACTTTTTCGTACTGTCTTGCATAGCTCTATATATTCCACTTTGGAAGTCACATCTTCTTTAGTTGTCCTCATCACTCTTCTTTAATTTTTATATAACGTAACGCATATAAAAATCAGCATCAATTATTTTTATATACCCACACTGATAACA
The DNA here is from genome assembly GCA_039090855.1 of Macrothele yani. Lineage (NCBI taxonomy): Eukaryota > Metazoa > Arthropoda > Arachnida > Araneae > Macrothelidae > Macrothele > Macrothele yani. The sequence continues at coordinate 81,451,820 of CM076994.1, forward strand.
GCGTGAGTATTAAAAATAATCAGCTTGGGCATATAAAAATTACCATCTAATTCTTATATACCCACGCTGATAACCGATCTCCAGTTATTAAATTGAAAACAATTGCCGTCTCTTGCACGATACACTTTAATGATAAAAAGCTATGAACAATTAAAATAAATATAATATAAGTTTAAGACCTTTCAACACCACAACGGTGTCATCCTCAGAAGCAATGCAGCAGTGAACATATTTTTTTAATGAAACAAGTAGCTGTTAATGCGCATGTGCAATATCGGCAAAGTCCAAATCAAGTTTCTTGGGTAAAAATATAGTTGGTGGGCGTGACCGTGATCAGAAGTCTTTCCCAAGTCAGGGGGACAAACACATCGTTGCAACATCTTTCACCATTGAGAAATATGTGAATACTTTCGAAGAAAAGTGTTGATCGACGATTCCTGGGAGAATCCAGGATAATGGTAGTATTCCAACATGGTAGATAAGAACCATTTAAACAAAGTCTCGACAAAGATGTAACACCAGAATACGTTCTAAGATTATATTGATGTTCATTAATGCGGCACCCCAAGTTACGAATTTTAAACCCAAAAGAATAAATCGGTTTCAGCGGGGTTAATAGATTTTAGTGGAACCAAATATACACCATGACGGTTCATACATTCGACAGAGTCTCTGTCCTGTTTGACAAGGCTAAATAAAGTACAAGACTACTAACCCTGCTGAGCCCAATTTATGTTTGTGGGCTTTACCATTCGTAATTTGGGGCACCGCATTAATGAACAACAGTATAATCTTAGAACGCATTCTGGTGTTACGTCTTTGTCTAGACTTTGTTTAAATTGTTCTTATCTACCATGTTTTAATGCTACAATTATCCTGGATTATCCCAGGAATTGTCGATCAACACTTTTCTTCGAAAGTATTCAGTGAAAGATGTCGCAACGATGAACCCTCCGTATTTATCCCCCTGCCTTGGGAAAGACATCTGGGCAGGGTCACGTCCACCAACTATTGTATTTTTTTAACCACGAAACGTTATTTGGACTTTGTCGATATTGCACATGCGCATTAACAGCTAATCTTACTTCTATGTTCACTGCAGCATTGTTTCTGAGGATGGCAGCGTTGTGGTGTTGAAAGGTCTTAAACTTATATTATATTTATTTTAATTGTATATACTTTTTATCATTAAAGTGCATATCGTGCAAGAGACGGCATTTGTTTTCAACTTAATAGCTTTGGTGCACGAATTAATATTCTTCATACAGATCTCCAGTAGTGGCTAAATTTGTATATCACCACGTTTTCCCTTCGAAACCGCAATATCACTAACTTTTTTGTGACCGCAGTATGAGTTTGTTGTAAAACCTTTTGTTTACCATTCTAAGGTATATTAAAATCAGGGACAGAGAACTTAAACTTTTCCTGATAGTTGTTTTATCTTGCGATGCAAGGGTCCACTTTTAAGATGCGACTTTAAATATTAAAATGGTCATTTTCAAAATTTAAAATAATAAACCGAACCTGAAAAAATAAATATTTAAAAACTTCTGTGTGTTATAAACTGAATTATTGACTACATCTGAAAAAATAAATATTTCGAAAATGCTTGGTATGTAAAAAAATTAATTCTGTCAATTTAAACACAGGGACACATATTTAGAATTTAGAAAAAATATGAAATCCTTTTGAAAAATTTAAAATAAGAAAACTATTAAATATTGGAAAATATATGGAGACATAATACGGGGTGACAGGTAAGTTTTGCGAATTTGAATAATGTTGGCAGTAATTAAAATATTTAGGTAATACTTTCTGACAAAAAGAAACTGAGTCATAAATAAAATTGACATGCTTTTTTTTACCAGAAAAAAGATTGGCGAACGTCGAGTCAAGTGTCAAGACAACTTACTGCAAGGAATATAAAGAGCTTTTCGAATGCAGTTTTTTTAATTGGGGATTTAACGATCACCGTGGGCAACTCAATGGGCTATAAGTAGTCGCACGTCCCTAATTTAGGGCCACTGGCTCCAAGAAAGGGAGAAAACTATTGCTGCAAGACAAACACAAAATCCATGCCTCACGGGATTTGAACCCGAGCCCATCTCGGTCGAATGGGCAGAAGCCATCGCTTGGACAACTGAGCCACCTGGGCGGTAATGTAATTTTTGAAACTAAGAAAATCTATGAAGTACACTAGAAGAAAAAGAATCGAGGGAGAGTGTATCCTGGTATTCTTTGTAGATCATTTATAGCAGTCATCTTTCGCATGCCGATATCTTTGTGAGTATGAAATAAGACGAGTGATTCGGGAGTAGAATATTTATTTGCGTATAACACATTGCATTTATTTGGGTCACTGACGACCACACCGAGCCACAGTCTGGTACATACAAAGTGGAATTTATTCATAATAACAAATAATAACCTTTACTGATTCCTGGCATTGATCGGTACTTAGGTAAATGGACTGATGAATGTTTTTGTTGTAAAACTATTGAAAGAAGATATGTGAGTTATAAAATTAAATATTTACTAATTTATGGGAAGGCATTAGGAAGTATTTCGACTGTTTAGGTTTTCAAAAACAATATTTATTTTTATTATTATTATTACATATTATTCAGATTTAGACGAGGGTAAGAAACGACCCTGACACTGATGAAATGTGATTTAGCTACGAAAGTTCATCTGCGCATGCGCAAGCTAAAATCTGACCTGAAGACAGAACGAAAAGCTGAATCGCACTTGTGATAGTGAAGGGGATTGGTGACTTTTGGTTCAATATATCTACAGGTTATACGTATACACCCCATCGTGGGGATACATCATTTTAAGCTCTCGGCAATAGAAAGTAACCCCTTTCCTTAGGGGTTATAGTCAGTAAGGAGCAAAATTTCACTATGACGTCCCGTTTTCATGGCATCCAAAATGCATTTTTGCAATGGCTTTCATCACATTTCGAATCAGGTACACGTGATTTGTGTACATTGCATCGAGACTGTGTTGTTTATTGTAATGTTAACGGAATATTGTGATATTTATGTAAATCGTGATAAAACAATGTTCAGCGATAGTTTCGTAAAATATATTGTTGAGTAGCAATGTAATTAACAATTGTTTTGTCATTTCGCGGAACAGCATTCAAAAATCACATTTCAACAATGATTTCGATTACTTCTGTCTCCTACTTTCGTTACATCGAAATTTTTTACTTAGGACTAACATTTTTGCTTTTGGGTAAAACATTTATCATTAAATTAGTACCCTTGGAATTTTTTCTTCGCTTAAATATTTCTTTTCCTTGCCTCGTGTAAATATTCGAAATGATGTATCTTCTTAGCAGCGAACTTGAATACAGCAGTCGTTTGCCATCGGGTTTTGAGGATAGAAGAAAAATGTTCCGTAGAACCCCTTACCTAACGTGACAGCAAAAAGTCTTCCGCATAAACTAATCGACGGCTACGCTTAAAACTCAGCCTTAAACTTTTACCACCGGATTCAAATTCCAGCTAAGCTGCCTTGGCTTCCGGACTTAATGTTGAAATGCTTAAATCTACACTACTGGCCACCGAAAATGCAACACCAAGTAGGACACGAGATAGCAAAGCCAGATTTACTGGACACATAACAACAGATACAAAGATGAAACGATTGAACTTACAGGCCCGTGCGACTTGCGGAACACGCATACATCAATAGTTTGTGTGGCTCCCACGGCAGGCAATAACGGCCGCTACACGTCGCGGCATCGAACGAAAGAGGCTTTGGATGTGGGCTTGGGGTATGTCGGTCCAGGCAGCTTCCACTCGTTGCCACAGTTCATCAGGTGTAGCCGGCGAGTGGTGATTTCCGGGACACTCGGTTGCCAATCATCGACCAGACGTGTTCGATGGGCGACATATCGGGAGAACAGGCGGACCACGGCAGCAGTGACACCTGGTGGGCCGTGAAGAATTGTTGCACGATGCGTGCCACGTGCGGGCGCGCATTGTCCTGTTGAAACGTGGGCGCTGGTAGGTCCTGCAGGTTAGGGAGGACTACAGGCTCCAAAACGTCGGACATGTAGCGGTGACTGTTGAGTGTACTGGCGATACGTACCAGAGGAGTGCGGGTGTCATATCCAATTGCGTCCCAAATCATAACGCCAGGCGACGGACCGGTATAGCGATGCATAATGCAGGTGTCATAGAGTCTCTCGCCATTTTGCCGCCACACACGGATCCGACCATTGTGGTGTTGCAGGCAGAAGCGGGATTCGTCGGAGAAAACAATGCCGTGCCATTCCCTAGTCCAGGTGCGGCGTTCAACGATCCACTGCCGCCGCAATCGCCGGTGGTTTAACGTCAATGGTAATCGGAGCAACGGGCGCCGTGCGACAAGTCTCCGCTCCTGCAGACTACGTCGAACGGTACGTGCTGACACAGGTTGGTGCGCAACACACCCTTATTCCTGCGCTAACGTTCGTGATGTGGCTGTGCAAACCTTCAATGTCCCCCGCAGAACATGCCGGTCCTCACGTACGGTGGTGTGCTGCGGCTGCGGCAATCACTCACGACGGTCCGTCCGTCCCTCCTGCACCAACCGAGTTCATTCTCCCCTCACTGTGGCTGGATGTCGTCCCACACGGGTGCCGATGTCTCGGTACGATAAACCGCTGTCGCGATAAGCCACTATTCGCCCTCTGTCGAACTCCGAAACGTGCTGGAATGACTGCCGCCTTCTGCGACGAGGCATCAGGAAGCTTCCCACGCACAGGTTCGGCAGCACAACACACTTCCACTACTTACACCCCGCCTCCTGTGCACTCTTCTTATAGTGAATATGCCCTGCAATGATAATTGTTTGCATGTCCTCTCGCGGGCGATGCATGCTGCGAATTTCAGGCCAATCGCATGCTTCCTTCTTGGTGTTGCACTATGGTTGGCCAGCAGTGTATATATTAATTCTATAAGGTTTTTTACTGCGAGTTCTATTTTGAGAGAACGGCTGAACATAAAGATATGGTTGAGGTATCAAAATAAAGGTCTTACCATGTAGATGTGACTGTCGAACAGAAAAATGATATTGGGGCAACGGTTCGGGCATTGTGGGGCGGTAAAGTTCTCATGTAAAGTCTATGGGAGAAGCGTGCAGTTGACTCACGCGCTGTTGAAGTCAGTAGCATGGAGGGACTGAAGTCCGAAGTCTTCTCTTTTCTGAGAGAACCGTTGCGCAAAGCAACGCTGGCAGGCATTTGTTTCAAAGTTCTCATCGGAACAGGAAAAACTCTTGAAGACATGATTGCGTCATGCCGTTGGACTGTGTGATGTATATATGCAATTTAATATTCATTCGATCCAGTTTATTCACGTAGGTAAGACGTTTCAAATTATGTAAAGATACCTAAATAAACATTCCGTTGAACATTGTTAGTTAAAATATTACGGGCGACTGCTTATAGCCCATTAAGTTGCTTACGGTGGTCGTTAAACCTTCAGTCAAAAAAAAAAAAAAAAAAAAAAATCACGGACCTGGACTATGGTGATTACTGAAGTATTTGAATGAATTTGTCATTCAAATAAAGTATACATTTGTTGTTTCCCATGAGTTTGTTCTTTTCAAAAGAAAAAAAAAGAAAAGAAAACTAACCGTCGTTTCCGACGGGTTTCGTCTAGTATGATACTATATCAAAAATACGTCGCGTTTTTGTTTACTGTGACGTAGACTTTCTTTACTATAAATATAGATGTTTGAAGACTGTTGTTGTAGGTTCGACAATAACTTCAATGTGTGTCTTCCGTTTAGTTTGATATACGTGAGGTTTTTCGGGAACGTAATCCTCGCGGATATCAAGGAGCCAGCGTACTTTGCTCATCTCGAGTAGCGTTAAACTTTGTAATGGGCATGAATCTTTAAATAATGATTTTTTACCGTGGTGTTAAGTGTATTGCTATCCTCACGCGAAAGAGTTGCTGTCGTGGGTGCTGAGCATCATTTGCGAACAAAACAATTTATTAAGAAATTGTAACACGCGAATCCCTTTCCACCAAGTTTGGACGCAATCAGTTGAAACTCTGGCATATGACTCTCTGATCTCCTTACCACAAAGAAATACAGGTTTTGAACAGATTATATGACCCATTAAAATACCAAACGACTAAAACGGAATATTCTGCACATAATAAGAGTTACAATATCTCTTATTGTAACTCCTTTTTGCGAAAATCGGGAACAGAATCATTTTTGTAAACGGCTATTAAAAAGGTTTGTTTCACATGATATATCCCACGCATGAATTCTGTTTATTAAATATTTGTGAACATTTCCTGCAAGGAGCTCTTCAGAGAATCACGACACTTTTACAGAATTTCGTCTGTAATGAAAACCCTTCAAAAAAGTGAAGCCAATAACACTTTTTTTCTTTATTGTTAGTGAATCCATTTTCCTTATGTTAAATAAGGAGTATGTTTATAAAAAATTGCATTTTTATTACTAAAATCAGCTATATATTATGGCAGCTCTTTTAGAAGAAACGCAAAAGCTCTTTGATACGAAATCGCTGACGCAGATACTACGAAATTGTTTCTCAAGAGCGTGTATATAGTTTTGTTTTATTATATGTATTCGACATAACAGCAGTGACGTTTTTCTCTATTTTCGGGTTTCCGGGATTTGATAAAACGTAGGTGAATAGTATGGGGCAAGTGTAAATGAAATATACACTAATTATATGCATGACCATTACCGTGACACTTTTTTCTTCTTGGTATTTCCCAGGTGAACCTTAACTGCTATATTCTTAGGCTATTATCTTTTCTGTAGGCTTGGAGCCTTTAATTGTGGAGAAAACCCAAAGTTTTAAAGAAAAGGCCATAAAGAACCAAAAATGTCTCGATCAATAGTTATGCGTCTTTCACCTATGGCGACAAACACGCATACAATGATGTCTCATTGATCTTGAGCTTAAGGCAAATGTCGAGCCACTCACGTCTTGCCGAATATACAATTGTCATCACACATGGGAATAAAAATAGGTGTATGGTATACAAAATGCTAAAATGATCCCAATTTTTCTCCACAATTAAAAAAAAAAAAAAGAAAAAACGAGAAGAAAAAAAAGATAGAAAGAAAGAAAGAAAAGCATATCTACAGTTCAGAATCGAAATGGGGCATAGGGCAGAAAGATATTTATGAGCTCCCGAAATTCTAAGTTGCGGTGATTTTTTTATTTCTAAGGAATCAGATGTCTTTCTCAAATAAAAGGGGTTGAAGTACTCAGTAGTGTTTTACAAAAACCCTTTCAGATGCTATACAAGAAAGCATAAATTGAAAATATAATTTATAACCAAATCGTACACTAACCAAGTAGTTCCGACTGAAGGTTCTTTCGCCTAGATCTTGGTTCCTGTGCTTTGTGAAAATAGGTGTAGTTCTTGTCATTCGTGCATCATTCTTACCCATTCTCTGAATCCCATACCAGATTCTGTAAATTAGATGTGGGTGGCTCTTCTAGCCTTTGATACTAATGTGAGTTGATAAACCTTAATGAAAGAGAGAAAAGTATAATTATCATCAACAATTCCGAGCCCACCGTTGGAAGAATGTCTCCCCAAGTCTCTTCCAAAACAGTCTGTTTTGAGCCATTCTCTCCCGTGTCACTTCGGTAGGTTTCCGAATTTCATCCATCCATCTTGCACATCGTGTTCTTTAGTATCCAGACTAGAATTTCAGCTGTCTAGCGGTGGTCATTTCTTCTAGCAATATGCCCAGTCCTTCATCACTCTAGGGTCTTGATCATGTTGATCATGATGTCTTCCACTCTTATCATTTTCCTGATTCTTCAGTGCCCTTTACTATCTTCCTTGATTAAGCCAAGCATGTATCCTTGATTGTCCAAGTTGCTTGCAACCTCAGTGTGTGTCTTTTTTCTTTAAGGTCCACGTCTCTGAACCATACGTAAGAACTGGAAGGATGCATTGAATTTCATTTTAGGACATAATGGTCAATTTTACCGTTTCTTCCATATATATACAGTCGAGTCACATTACTGTGACCACCTGCTGCTTTTGACGTCAACAGTGCGTAGCCAATGAAATAAGGCACGTGTCGTCAGCTGGCTTGAAGGTTATATAGCGTGTGCTGTAGGCAATCTGAAAACATGTCACTCGTTGCTGTCATGGATAAAAAGAGATATTTCTCAGATTTGCAAAAATGGATGATTATCAGCTTTTGGGCCAAGGGTGGCAGTATTTTTGAAACATCACGGTTCGTAAACTGTTCGCGTGCTGCTGTGGTTAGTTAAAGTGTATCGTGAATGGATAAATGGCTCCATTGCGAATAAGCGACGTCGGAACTGCGGAGCACCACGTGCCATTGATGTGAGAGGTGAACGTCAGCTGCAAAGGAGAGTGAGAGCCGATCAACCCCCTACAGTGGAACAACTCACTGGCCGAATGAACCAGGGGGCTACCTGAAGTGTGTCATAAACGACAGCTCAGCAAACCCTGCGGCGTATGGGACTCCGATGCAGACGGATGGTCACTGCACCTGTGATAATGAAGGTGCATCGACAGAAAAGGCTTACATTTGCACGGTAGTTTTGGAATTGGACATCCGCTGATTGATAAAGAATTACCCTCTCCGATGAGTCACGTTTTCTGCTTCATCGAACTGATGGGCGTTGACGTATAAGGCAAGAAACATCGGAGTGCAAACACTCTTCAACCATTGCTAGAACAACACAAGCTGATGGGCCAGCGTTATGGTCTAGGTAATGTTTTCGGGGCATTCTCTGGGTCCACTCATACCCGTGGAAGGCACTATAGACCGATTTCGTTATGAATCCATCCTTGCAGACTACGTGCACCCATATATGCTGATTGTCTTCCCTGGGGCGGATGGGATATTCTAGAACGACAATGCGACGTGGCATACAACTAGACATGTCCGCTAGTGGTTGGAAGAGCACGACGAAGACGTCAAAGTACTTCTCTGGCCCCCTAATTTCCCAGACTTAACCTAATTGAACATCTGTGGAACCGCCTCGATCATGTTGTTCGCTCTATGGACCCTTCACCACGCACCCTACAGCAGTTGTCAGATGTACTGCAGTCAGCATGGTTCCACATACCTGTGAGCACCTTCCAGCACCTTACTGAGTCACTCCCAGTCCGTCTAGCTGCTGTCCGCCCTGCACACGACGGTTACACTGGATATTAGCTGGTGGTCACAATAATGTGACTCGACCATGTATATACTGTACCGTAACTACAGAGGTGCAACAGGTGCACAGGCACAGGTACCGGGACGCAGAGGACCCTGAAACGGGACTGACAAAACAAGCTGTCTCGTGAAAATGCGTTAAGTGACCTGGTAAATAAAATTACGTGAACAGTTGATGAAATAAACGTTTTTTCATTTCGTCCAGTTAAAAATGTTTGCTATTAAGTTGTCTTAAATCAGTTAGTCATGATTAGGAAAACATCTTTTTGAAATGAGGCTTAAGGGTTCTTTTTAAAGATGCGTATCCAGTCACGTGAAGAAGGGAAGGCTTGTCCATAGATGACGCTTTTCCTTCCCTCACATGACCAGAGCTCCCGACAAGGGTAATAAACAAGTGATCTTCGGACGCCCACGCACTTCTTGGCTCTGTCGGCTGTTTTATATGGGTTTATGCTTCTGCATCCGTACCTTTGACGTCACTGAGCAGGGGAGAAGTAAGGATTACTTCCATGAACTATCCCTGCATAATTTGGATTAAATATCTTATCATACAGATATTAATTATGATTATGTAATCCATCAATTTGCTGAAATAAAAACTAGAAAAGTGAAACTGAAATAATTATTTTCATTCATAAATACATGTGAATGACCTTGTATATTTCTTTTGTGCACAAAAATTATTTATAAACAATTGCTATATCGTATTGGTTTTATTATTTCTTACGCCACTCCCCCCCCAAAATAAAGGGGCTGAAAAATAAAACCTTGCACAGAGCACAGGTAAAGCTATATACACTATATTGACAAAAGTCACCGGACACTTAGACGAGAAACACAACACATGATTTATTGACATACATTAGTACGGTGTCGGTCCACCTTTTTCTTTAATGCATGCACTGACCCTTCGAGATATGCTTTCGAAAAGTCAATGCATACATTAAAAAAAAAGATGTCATTTTTATCTTCAAACCACGCCGTAACAGTCCTTGCTTAACAGTCCAAACGACCGAAAATGCTCGTGCCAAGAAAACCCGCACCCCATGGGGCATCGGTGCGACCCATCCAAGACCCACACCACAACCCGGTGCTCTTGAGCACATTCAAGGACGCACCAGAGAGAGCTGCATACTGTTGATACGTGGAGTGTAGAATATCAAACTGTTCATCTCGTCGGAGACAGAAAGTGGCGTCATCTGCATAGGCTGAAACAACGAAACGGTGATGCCTGGTGCTAGAAACGGTCAACGGCAATGCAGAAAGAAGAGATAAACGGCTGGCAATCAAGAAAGGTTCGAATGCGAGGGCAAAGAGTTGCCCTGAGAGGGGGCAACCCTGCCGGATTCCTCGTTGGAAAGGGATGGGGGCCGTCAAAAATGAGGCCGCCCGAACATGAAAATGAGCGCTCCGATAAAGACTGAGAAGGAGAGAGACAAAAGCAGAAGGAAAGCCAAAATGGGTTAGAACAGCAGAGAGATAGTCATGGGGAAACGTTATCAAAAGCAGACTGTTGATCAATGTTAAATAGAGCTAGGGGTTCTGAATGTTTGCGAGCAAGAAAATTGAGATTAAGAAGAAAAGAAATGTTAGCGATAGACCGACCAGGCACAGTGTATGACTGGTCGGGAGAAACAAGAAACGAAAGGACAGAGTTAAGACGTCGAGAAAGGAGTTTCGTGAAAAATTTATAATCAATATTAAGGATGGAGATAGAGCGCCAATTTGACAGATTCAGGAGGATGACATGAGCAACTGTAAATTCCGGCGGAAGCGCAGAAGAAGAAAGAGCACAAGAAAAGCCAGCAGAAAGAAAAGGTAGAAGGGACGGAAGAAAAGCACGGTAGAAGGACAGCGCGAGACTATCAGGTCCCGGGGAGGCATGGGAGTTCAGGGAGAAAAACGCCTCTCGAAGTTCAGGCAAAGAAAACTCAGCAGTGAAGGGAGCACAGAGAGAAGGCGAGACCTGAGGAAGAGAAGAGAGAAGGGGAGAAGAAGAAAGATCAGTAACCTGCGCGACCGCTCGGAACTTCTCCTGAAAGAAGTGACAGACTTGGGAGCAAATAAGAGATGTGTCGAACGTGGTGAAGCCATTAGGAAGGCGAAGATGTCGAAGTGAGGTTGACGCTCGTCTCGAAGATTCCATCTTGGAAAGAACTTCAAAGGCTTGTGTAGATGGAGATAGATGCAGAAGTCGTAGTCGACGCACAGCTTGTTGGACAAGCGGTTGTAGGTGAGCGTGTAGTTCATCGTGAACTACTGAATACTGTGGATCCGACATTTGTAACGCAGAAAGTAAACCCCAAAGATTGCTGATCGCCATCGCACGAGTAGTAGTGATGGAAAATGAAAGGCGTCGTACCAATAATAGAAGGTCTTGTTTAATGTCGAGCCACAGGCGCAGGGCACTCGGAGTAGTAGCTAGCAGAGGTTTCCTAGCAGCAAGGAACTGCTCAACTGTATCGCAGAAAGACTGATCTTGTAAAATTGTATCATCGAAACTCCATCCACGACGAGCCGAAGGTGGTGATGGGGAGACACAAACAGATAGAGACACGGCGCTATGATCGGAGGACACTGTAGGGAGGTGCCGTGCCGAAGTAATAGTGGGAATCAAAGAAGAGACAACATAAATACGGTCCAATCGAGCGGCAGCAGAAAACTGCGTCGGGGAATTGCACCAAGTAAATGAAATGGTTTGAGGATTTAGCTGGCGAAAAGAGTCAACAAGCTGAAAATCAGCAATAAACTGTGTTAACTTGGAGACAAGATTCGCACGGTGTTCTCCGTGCGACAAATAGCGGTCGACAGAGGGCTGCACCGTGCAGTTAAAATCCCCTCCAATGATGATAAAATCCCCGGAGGGAATCGCAGCAATCGCTGCACGTAGACTCCGAAAAAGTGGATCAACAAATGATTCTTCAGTTGGTATATACACATTAAACACATGAAAAGTTACAGTATCAACACAGAAAGTAAGGCATTGCAATAATTCTGAATATAATATATTGACAGAAATAGAAGATATACGTTGCATTAAACGACGGTGTACACCGACGGCAATGCCACCAGACCTAGATTGCCGCCCCGGTGGCGCAGTGGTCTAAGGCAATGGCCTCTGATCATTCGTCCAAAAGGGGTCCGGGTTCGAATCCCGGTGAGGCATGGATGTTGTGTTTGTCTTACGGCACTGGCTCTCTCCCTTCCCTGGAACCAGTCACCCTAAATTAGGGACGGGCGACTGCTTATAGCCCATTGAGTTGCTCACGGTGGTCGTTAAACCTCCATTCAAAAAAAAAAAAAAAAAAAAAAAAAAAAAAGACCTAGATTGGCGGTACGCATGGTAGAGTGTGTAAGGACACTACCGCCATCTGTGTGTCGGCGTATCAGCTGAACATCGAGTCTCTTGAAGGAGGAGGACATCACTGGCATCCGCCGCGAGGTCCTCATAGACAAGGGCATTCACATCAGGGGTCGCAAATCCGCGACAGTTGAAGGTCGTCACCGTGAAAGCGCCAAATCAGAAGGTGGAGTGAGTATTTTACGCAAGTGGTCTCGAAGATTAGTGTATCTACGATGCATCATTTTCACAGCAGCAGCATCATTAGAAGACGGACTACGAAGCGCTTGATAGATGCAGTCCAACTCCGTCAACTGCGCAGTCACAGCAGGAAGCTGAGCCGTATGTGCCTGGACAAAATGAGGGAATCCCCCAGGCAACGATTTCCGACAGAAAACGTCATATAACTCCGAATATATGATAAAGGAGTCGACGGAAATACATGTTGTTGCAGTCTTGCAAGAAAATCCTCATAAGGTAAGATAAAGTCTTCAGGGTTCGAAGACAAATCACAGTTTTTCAGGCGAGAAGCCGACGTACGGGATCGAGTAGAAAGTGGCGATTTACCTTGAGGCTTCCGCCGCTTGGAGGAATCGTCGGGGGCCTTTGGGGCTTCTCTTTTGTCAGTGCGAGACCTAGAGGTCGCGTCCGACCCATCACTTAAGGTGTGGTCACTGACGCTCAGGTAAGCGGTGTCGGTGTCAGCATTGGAAGTTTCAGTATCAGAAAACACCCCTCCATCAGCATCAGTAATGCCGCCAGGTGGTGCAGGAGCAAGGAAAGGCGATGTCGGTGGTAATTCAGGATAATGCTCTACAGAAGCAGATGGTGGTAAGGCAGTCGACTTAGGAGAGATCTCTATGTGAAGAGGATCAGCAGGTGCCGAAGATAGTGATGAGGCACCAACAGGGTTGTAGTGAGTATCCATCCGTGGTGCAGAAGAACCAGTTGATGGCCGTGAAATATGACACTCTTTATAGAAATGTCCAACTTCCTTGCACTGACTGCAATGGAATTCAGTCAATAGATCAATTTGGCGAGTCTGACCATCACACTTAACTGTGAAGTGAGTTGGGAGCTGAGCAATAGCTTCTTGAGAAGGAAAAACGACACGTGCAACTCGACGGGCTCCACGGATGGTATCATGGATCGGGTCGTTCTTTGCAGCTAAGTGTGTTTGAATCCCTCCAACGACTCGCCCCAGAGATGAAAGCACGGCATATAACATGACGTCAGTCACCTCTGGGGGTACAGGGTAAAAGGAAACATTTACTGGTCGTTGGGCCACTGGTTCTGGAGTAAGTTGGCGATCTCCAATGGTTAGGCCTGTCGTCAGAACAGACTTGGCATATTCAACTTTGGCAAGATGAACGACAACCGTTCGGCCCCGCCGGAACATATGCGAAATGGCGTCTGGGGGAAACAGGCTTTGAAGGGCATCGGCATAGATCCGCATCGGTGTATCTGAGAGAGCCTCAAAACTAACTCCCTTAGCCAGGTTTTCAAAAAAAGCAGTCGCGGCTGGCGAGCCTGCTGGAATTTCAAGAAGACTGTTGTTTCCAGCACGATAAAAATAAGTGTGCAAAGCTTGAGCGCTTGCATACAGATCCATGGAAAGCTGTCGAGGAGTAGAAGAGGCTGCAACCTTAGAATACGTGGCAGGCGACTGAACGGGCACAGAAGAACTGGAAGAGGCTTCACCACCAGTAATATCCTTGGCTTCATCAACTGGAGCAGAAGATGAAAGGTTTGACGTAGCTGGGGAAGTCAACGGATTGACACCCGAAAGGCTACCGAACGCACCACTCGGAGAGGGTAGTGCATCAGTGCTAGGTAGGGAAGATAGCGCAGGGACGCTGACATCAGTCGGAAATGATGATGATGATGATGATGATGATGGACCACGGGAAGCGAGGGCTGGGCTCCGCCTCTCTCCGCCGGAAGTCGCCATTTGCATATTTGATGAAGTGTGCATCGCCGACCTGCAAGGTCGAACGTAAATAAACTGATAATAGCAAAAGAAAAAAACTCACCCGCTCGGGAGTAGACTTAAAATAATCACTGGACTTTCACGAATCGACGACGACAAACAGTTAAGGAAGAAACACTAATATCACACAACACAAACCAATATATACGGAACTCGCAAGAACGTGACCGCTGAGCCTGAGGCTTCGACGTCCTCTATCACTGACTTTATTTGATCTGCCGGAACGTTTGGCTGCTTCAGGCACGCCATGTGTCTTCTAATTATTCCGTACATCCAAAACAGTTGACTTGGGTATGTTTAAACGCCCCTACGTTTCTCTTATTGACAACTCACAAATATAATACCCAACAATCTTTCCTTTCTCAAAAGTTAGTCCTCTCTCACCTCGACATTTTCCCTCATCCTCGCAATGCGATATAATCGCGGTCAGCTGCATTCTTATTTTTCTACCGTTTGAAGCTGTACCACGCAACTTTATATATATATCATGATCATCATCATCATTGTCAACCATTATCAATCCACTTATGGACGAAGGTCTCCCCAAGTTTCCTCCACAACGGTCTGTCTTGTGCCAGTCTCCTCCATGTCACACCTGCATACTTTCGAATTTCATCCACCCATCTCCCATGTGGTCTTCTTCTGAATCTTTTCCTGTCCCTTGGAATCCAATCTAAAATTTCGGCTGTCCATCGATGGTCTGTCCTTCTGGCAGTATGTCCAGCCCATTGCCATTTCAGGGATTTTACTCTGATCATGATGTCTTCCACTCTTGTTATTTTTCGAATCCACGAGTTCCTCTTCTTATCTCTCCTGGTTACACCAAGCATGCACCTCTCCATGCTTTTTTGAGTTGTCTGCAGCCTTTGTATGTCTCTTTTAGTTATGGCCCACGTCTCTGCACCATACGTAAGCACTGCAAGGATGCATTGAACAAACACTTTTCTTTTAAGACATAATGGCATATTGCTCTTGAAAATTATGCTGTTTCTTCCAAAAGCTCTCCAAGCAAGTTTTGTACGCCGATTAATTTCTTCATCAATGTGACCCTCACTTGATATCTGCTGTCCAAGATAAACGTACGTGTCTGTTATCTCCAGCTTTACTCCATCAATCGATAAATCTTCATTTCTTGTAAAAGCATTGAACATCACTTTTGTCTTCTGAAAGTTCATTTTTAATCCCACTTCTTTACTTTTGTCAGCAAAATCCTGGTTCATACTCGGCTGCTCTGATGGGGTAGTCGCAAAAATGACTACATTATCATCAAATAAAAGGTGGGTTAGATAATCTCCATTAAACTTTATCCCCTTGTTTTCCCCGCTCAGTGACTGAAAGACACACTCCAATGTGGCATTAAAGAGCTTCGCAGATATGGTGTCAACTTGTCTCACTCTGTTTACAGTTTTTATGTGTGTTGTATTTTCAAACAGCCGAATCTTTGCACTTGAATTTTCATAGATGTTATTAATAATATTAATGTATGCATCTTCAATACCACAGCATTTCAGAGCCATTGTAACTGCTGATGGTTTCACCGAATCAAAGGCTTTTTCATAATCGATAAAAGCCATGCACAATGGAAGTTCATATTCCCTCGCTCTTTCAATTAGTTCTCTCAGTACATGGATATGATCTATTGTGCTGTAGCTACTCCTGAATCCACCTTGTTCTCTCGGTTGAGCCATGTCCAGTGTTACCTTCAAGCGGTGTGAAAGAACTTTAGTGAAGATTTTATAAACCACTGATCGGTCTGTAGTTCCTGAGATCCTCAATGTCACCTTTCTTATGTACCAGGATCATTGTAGCATTGTTCCAATCCTCAGGAATCTTCCCTTCATTAAGGCTTCGAGTGAAAATTTGGGCGAGTACTGTTTCGATTTCTCCATTTGCTTCTTGTACGATGTCTACAGTAATTTCATCTTCTCCTGGAGCTTTTCCCCGCTTCATGTTCTTGATTGCATGTGCAACTTCTGTTGGGAGGACTGGGAGAACTCTCGTACTTGTACCTTTCATGATGTCTGGAGTACATGTATCATCCCTTTCATATAATTTGGAGTAGAAATCTTTTACTCTTGTCAAAATTTCGCCTCTATTTCTTGTTACAGAACTATCTTCTTTTCTCAGTGCCATAATCTGTTTTTTCCCTTACTAAGATGTCCCTTTGCTATCTTTAGGCTTTGGTTGTTTTCAATTGCTTTCCTCACTAGTTCACAGTTGAATTTCCTCACGTATTCAGTGATACTCTTTCGTACTGTCTTGCATAGCTCTATATATTCCACTTTGGAAGTCACATCTTCTTTAGTTGTCCTCATCTCTCTTCTTTTTTGCATAAACATTTTGATAATTTGTTCACATGCAACTTGTTCTTAGACCCAGATAGTTTTGTTGCTGTTTCCATAAGAGCTTTGGTTACTTTTCTGTTAACTTCAGATATATCCACTTCTTTCGATGTTAGGCCTTCCAAAGCACAGAATCTGTTCTTCAGTTCCAAGTTGGAGGTATTATGGTGTTTTTTAAGGTTGGTTATGTCAATACAGTTTGTTTGTCTTATGAGCTTGCTGCGTTCAAGTTTAGTGTTGAGGTGCATCTTACATCTCACCAATCTATGGTCACTACCTGTGTTGAACTTGTTTAGCACACTGCAGTCTTCTATGGCGAATTTTTTGTAACACATAATAAAATCAATTTCACTTGTCGTCCCATTTGGATGCCTCCATGTCTATTTCCTGTGTGGCTTTTTCTTGAAAAAGAGTTCAAGATGAAAAACCCTTCTGCATCTGCAAACTCAACGAGCGTATTTCCACGCTGGTTTCTGTTGCCGTGACCGAATTTACCTACTGAAGTTTCATTCTGTTGCTGTTGCCCTATTTTTGCATTGAAATCTCCCATAATTATTTTCAAGTGCTGCTTACCTTTGTTATTTAGATGACAAATTTCCTCATAAAATTCTTCAATTTCTTCTTCAGGATGACTTGTGGTGAGTGCATAAGTTTGAATAATCATAGCCTGGTGTCTTCTCCAGAGTTGGATAACGAGTCGTGCAGCTCTGTTAGAGGAACTTTCAACTTCTACAACTTTATCCTTCAGTTTCTTGTTTATTATAAATCCAACACCACTAGTTCTGCCAATATCTGTCCCACGATAGTAGAAGAGATGTCCACTTTTCAGTTCAATGAGATCTTCTCCTTTTCTCCTTACCTCACTTAGCCCGACGATGTCCCACTTGATCCTTTGTAGTTCCTCTTCCAATTCAAGAAGCTTTGAATCTGAAGATAGGGAGCGTCCATTATACGTAACCAAGGTCAGCATCAAATGACAGCCTAGTCCGGACGTCCGGGGATTCTTAGCACCCTCTGCCTTCATGTCGCACTGGCCGCTGCCTTGGCCAGGTACATTCCAGCTGCCGGAGACTGAGGGCTAAGATTTAAGTTGTGGAGTCATTTTGGAGGGGTTTGGCCATAACTCACCACGCTGGCCAAGCGGGCTGGTGAGTGTGGGATAGCATTTCCTCTAATCCCGATGGTATAGTTATACCGCTATTGGCGGTCGTCAGAGCCCCTTTAGTGGGAACAGGATGCACCACGAGAAGGCGGGGTTGACATTTGTCAAGGAGAGGCTGTAATGGTACGCATCACCTGACATTACATCCCATTATATATATATATATATATATATATATATATATAGAGAGAGAGAGAGAGAGAGAGAGAGAGAGAGAGAGAGGAACTACAAAGGATCAAGAGGGACATCGTGGGGCTAAGTGAGGTAAGGAGAAAAGGGGAAAATCTCATTGAACTGAAAAGTGGACATCTCTTCTACTATCGTGGGACTGATACTGGCAGAACTAGTGGTGTTGGATTTATAATAAACAAGAAACTGAAGGATAAAGTTGTAGAAGTTGAAAGTTCCTCTGACAGAGCTGCACGACTTGTTATCCAACTCTCGAAAAGATACCAGGCTCAGATTATTCAAACTTATGCACCCACCACAAGTCATCCTGAAGAAGAAATTGAAGAATTTTATGAGGAAATTTGTCATCTAAATAATAAAGGTAAGCAGCACTTGAAAATAATTATGGGAGATTTCAATGCAAAAATAGGGCAACGGCAACAGAATGAAACTTCAGTAGGTAAATTCGGTCACGGCAACAGAAACCAGCGTGGAAATACTCTCGTTGAGTTTGCAGAGGCAGAAGGGTTTTTCATCTTGAACTCCTTCTTCAAGAAAAAGCCACACAGGAAATGGACATGGGGACATCCAAATGGGACGACAAGTGAAATTGATTTTATTATGTGTAACAGAAAATTCGTCATAGAAGACTGCAGTGTGCTAAACAAGTTCAACACAGGTAGTGACCATAGATTGGTGAGATGTAAGATGCACCTCAACTCTAAACTTGAACGTGGCGAGCTCATAAGACAAACAAAATGTATTGACATAACCAACCTTAAAAAAACACCATAATACCTTCAAGTTGGAACTGAAGAACAGGTTCTCTGCTTTAGAAGGCCTAACATCGGAAGAAGTGGACATCTCTGAAGTTAACAGAAAAGTAACCAAAGCTCTTATGGAAACAGCAACAAAATTAGATGGGTCTAAGAACAAGTTGCATGTAAACAAATTATCAGGAAAAACGAAAATGTTGATGCAAAAAAGAAGAGAGATGAGGACAACTAAAGAAGATGTGACTTCCAAAGTGGAATATATAGAGCTATGCAAGACAGTAAGAAAAACGTATCACTGAAGACGTAAGAAAATTTAACTGTGAACTAGTGAGGAAAGCAATTGAAAACAACCAAAGCCTAAAGATGGCAAAGGGACATCTCAGTAAGGGAAGAAAACAGATTATGGCACTGAGAAAAGAAGATGGTTCTGTAACAAGAAATAGAGGCGAAATTTTGACAAGAGTGAAAGATTTCTACTCCAAATTATATGAAAGGTTTGATACATGCACTCCAGACATCATGAAAGATACCAGTACCTGAGTTCCTCCAGTCCTTCCAGCAGAAGTTGCACATGCAATCAAGAACATGAAGCGGGGAAAAGCTCCAGGAGTAGATGGAATTACTGTAGACATCATACAAGAAGCAAGTGGAGAAATCGAAACAGTACTCGCCCAAATTTTCACTCGATGCCTTAATGAAGGAAAGATTCCTGAGGATTGGAACACAGCTACAATGATCCTGCTACATTAGAAAGGTGACATTGAGGATCTCGGAAACTACAGACCTATCAGCCTCCTATCAGTAGTTTATAAAATCTTCACTAAAGTTCTTTCACACCGCTTGAAGGTAACACTGGACATGGCTCAACCGAGAGAACAAGCTGGATTCAGGAGTGGCTACAGCACAATAGATCATATCCACGTACTGAGAGAACTAATTGAAAGAGCGAGGGAATATGAACTTCCATTGTGCATGGCTTTTATCGATTATGAAAAAGCCTTTGATTCGGTGAAACCATCAGCAGTTACAATGGCTCTGAAAACCTGCGGTATTGAAGATGCATACATTAATATTATGAATAACATGTATGAAAATGCAAGTGCAAAGATTCGGCTGTTTGAAAATGCAACACACATAAAAATTGGAAAGGGAGTGAGACAAGGTGACACCATATCTCCGAAGCTCTTTAATGCCACATTTGAGGGTGTTTTTCAGTCGCTGAGCTGGAAAAACTAAGGGATAAAGATTAATGGAGATTATCTAACCCACCTTCGTTTTGCTGATGACGTAGTCATTTTTGCAACTACCCCATCAGAGCTGCAGAGTATGATCCAGGAACTTGCCGACAAGAGTAAAGAAGTGGGATTAAAAATGAACTTTCAGAAGATAAAAGTGATGTTCAATGCTTTTACAAGAAATGAAGATTTATCGATTGATGGAGAATAGCTGGAGATAGCAGACACATACGTTTATCTTGGACAGCAGATATCAAGTGAGGGTCACATTGATGAAGAAATTAATCGGCGTACAAAACTTGCCTGGAGAGCTTTTGGAAGAAACAGCATAATTTTCAAGAGCAATATGCCATTATGTCTTAAAAGAAAAGTGTTTGATCAATGCATCCTTCCAGTGCTTACGTATGGTGCAGAGACGTGGACCTTAACTAAAACAGAAATACAAAGGCTGCAGACAACTCAAATAAGCATGGAGAGGTGCATACTTGGTGTAACCAGGAGAGATAAGAAGAGGAACTCGTGGATCCGAAAAATGACAAGAGTATAAGACATCATGATCAGAGTTAAATCCCTGAAATGGCAATGGGCTGGACATACTGCCAGAAGGACAGATCATCGATGGACAGCCGAAATTTTAGATTGGATTCCAAGGGACTGGAAAAGATTCAGAAGAAGACCACATTGGAAATGGGTGGATGAAATTCGAAAGTATGCAGGGGTGACATGGAGGAGACTGGCACAAGACAGACCGTTGTGGAGGAAACTTGGGGAGACCTTCGTCCTGCAGTGGATTGATAATGGTTGACAATGATGATGATGACGAATATAGAAAGAAATGTGAAACTAAAGAGCAAATTTTGAACAAAGAAAAAAACAAAATTTGGGTAACGAGAAGTAGAACATCAATCACCACTTTCCAACCACCCGAAGCAGGCGAGCTTCAAACAATGGAAATTTAACGAATAGAAGAATGCAGGGAAGCATAATAATGACCTAGTCTCTATTGGCTTAGTCAAGGGCAAGCAATAAGAAAATACTGTATTATTTGATCTTTCTTCAATGCAGCCTCTGGCGCTTTGGAATTTCAAATTTATTCTTGGTTTTTCTTTCTTCCTTTATATGATTTGGCTATATATATATACATATAGAAGACGAAAACTTATGAAATAAACGAAAAGTTTATATGAGCGATCTTAAAAAAGAAAATAAGACTTCAAGATTCTAAAGGAGAAACCAACCCTTTGAGCTCGAAGGGTAAACAACAGAAGATGTAGACATCTGGTAAGTTAAGTCAAGAATTACCAACTCTTAAGGGAACAGCGAAAAAAATAGGTGGTACAAAGAACAAAACCCACATGACGAAAATATCAAACAGAACAAACAAAAATGCCGATGCAATGAATTTCATTTTGTGGGTATTGACCATTCAAACACCGCACTTGTTTCTGATCTTCCAACCACTCTCAGAATAACTTTATTTATTTGACTCAGACTTTCTTTTATAAAAATTTCGTCAACTTTACTGCATGCTCGCAGCGCCTTCACTGTTACAGGAATTTCAGGCGCAAGGGGAGTATATCTAGTGACGTCATGTGACTTCACATTTTGAACCCAATAACGATATTCGTATGGAAGAACTCTGTCCCCCACCAAAGGTGGTGCAATGGTCTAATCTCTGGTTTAAGGAAGTTTTTCCTAGTAGACCAGAGATCAGAAGACGGTCTACTGACCGCCCCTAGTAATCGGTGCTCAATAAACTCCCAGACGAAAAGAAAAAAAAAAAAGAAAATAGCTTTTGACCAGTGGTAAAAAATTTAGTGATTGTATCGCCATTTCGCACGTGTATAAAATTATAACGTGTGAAATGTTTGACTGTTTTTCCACAATTTTTTAGTTCTTTTGATGATAAATAAATTTTTGAATGAAAGAAATCACATTTCCATAGCTAGTTGCTTAAAGGTGAAATCAAAGGGGTTTTGTTTGATCAAGAAATATCATACAAATTCGAAATGGCTATTCAAGATATTTTACCATTTAAATTCCGAATAAAACGGAGAATTGTTAATGGAAAGGAGAATTGTTATGAAAGAAATTCTTACTTAGTCGGTAAGTAATTTAAACTTCATAAGTCATTTTTCTCTGTACAGTACTAAAGAATGAAGTCGCGCTAACGGAATATAACTCGCTAATCACACCAAAGGGAATAATAATTTCTCTCTTTTTGTCTGTTATTTTACTTTACGTAAAACAGAGTTTCAATTGTTAAAATGAAGTGCGGTAGTCAGTCAGAACGCAATGCTTCCCATTTTAATTAGCCACATACCCCAATGTACAAACGTAATCGGGAAGCTGAAATTTCTTGTAACTTTTCTGAACACAGTATTATTCTTCAACTCGGATCTATTATTTATCTTAAGGGACTTACATATTTATTGTACATAACCGGTGTTTTATTTAAATAAAGAAGGAAATCGATCTCAAACACACACAGTTTCGCCTAAAATGCAGAAATCACGATATGGCGAAAAATGTTTATCTTCAGATCATCTTATTTACTTTTACTTTCAGTAAACTCAGTAACCAGGAGTAAAGTGCAATTTCAGAAAAATAACATCGGGAGTAACTGTGCGGTCTCCCACTAGACTATTGGTAATTAAACTAATGGCTTTAGCTGTGATTTTGGTCTCCATCTAAACTATTGGTAATGAAATTTACGGCTGTAGCCGGGACTTCAATCTCGGGCAATACCATTGATAATGAGCCTAACGACTGTTGCCGGATCTTGAATTCAAGTTCCAGGTCAGACATGAGAGTCGCCTTTGCTCTCCGGTCCTGATTCTTTCATTTTCTTTCTGTCCGTTGTCCTAGAGTAAAAACTGTCGATGTTTCTTTGATTATACATTTCACGAATAAAGAAAACTTAGTATCAAATCCAAAACAGCAAAATCCCCACGTCGCAATTTTTTATAATGAAGTAACATTTTTCACATGCAAAGATTAAGTACTGTTATTTTAGGAAACCTTGCGAGCTGATTGATTATAAAATTCAAACCTGCGTTTTATTTTTATGTTTTCAGCAGTACTGATAGTTGACGATATACGACGCACGCTGACAGTGTTACTTTGCTGAATTTCTGCTGCAGAAGTCGATAATTTAATGAACAAGACATTTTCTCAACACTCACTGATGAAATGGCTGCATCTCAAAAGGGAAGCTTTTACAACATATATATTTAAGTTACGTTGAATTTAGACTAGTTTTTTTCTCAAGGAGATATTATTTGTAGCATGTGTAAATTATAAATACTTCGAGCATTTTTATACATATATGCGCAATCACGTTAGACTTTGGTAAATTATAACTATTATGGAGGAAAAGAAAGGGTGTAAGTATCGGACGAATTAAGATATTTTTTTCACTATGCCACAGATAAATAATTGCAACTCTGTGCAGAAAATCTCGGAACGCAATCCCCTTTAAAATGAGCTTTTAGGAATCTGGAAAACCCTCTCTTGCATCCGATTCTGATTTGCTCTTGAAACGTGCCGTCGCAGTTGTTTGGTTCATTGTCGCAAATGCAGCTGGGAAAGCAAAAGAATATTTGGCAAATATCTCGTCTTAACTTCAAAGTTCCCGTTTGAGTTCCGAATCGAAAGTTCTCCGTAACGTAATAAAAGCAGAGTTTTACGCTCTCACAACGGGTACTTTAAAGGTTTCTTCGTTCATCTGGGCATTTAATGCTTGAATGGCATGTGCTTACTTTCTCCCTCTCTTTCTCTCTCGCTTCTTAGGTTCAATAAGGGAATGCCGCTTTTCAGCGAATGAATTTCTATTACATGTGAGTAAACATA
This sequence comes from Macrothele yani, assembly GCA_039090855.1. Taxonomy (NCBI): domain Eukaryota; kingdom Metazoa; phylum Arthropoda; class Arachnida; order Araneae; family Macrothelidae; genus Macrothele; species Macrothele yani. Next base: position 81,475,889 of record CM076994.1, read on the forward strand.
CTTGCACACTCGATAATGAAAACAGAATAACAACGAAGAGAAACGTTTAGACAATTATCATTAAGTACAATGACCGTTCCTTTCATGACACAAACTCTGTAACATAGCTTTCCAAAATTATTCTTTTCTGCAATACCAGCATCATTCATTCTGCTAGTAAGGTTATTAACTAAACGACTCTTTTGTGATGATACCGAAAAGATACATAACAAAGAAAAATCCTTGTTTTATTGTGCCAGAACTATCTGACATACATTGCCCTTATTGGAATAAAGCATTATATTATTTAAAAAAGTCACTCGTTCCTACTGTTTCTTTTGAAAGTCTTCGTCTTAAATCTTTATAAATCAAAAGGCCTAGAAATGCAATACCACTGAGAATGTACAAGAGAATATCCCCTACATTTTCCTGACAATGATTAATCCAAAATGAATGCATTTTTTACTTAAATAGTATAACTATACTAGCGATCCGACATTTCTTGGCGTAGAATAGAAATAAAAGTTTGCAAGCTTTTGCACATCAACCAGATGGCTTTCTCAAGGAAGGTAGACAGCTAACTGCAGTTAGCTGTCTACCTTCGTTATACTATTTAAGTACAATTGGTGTATTGTTCCTTGTTATTAGTTAATGAATGCATTTGATTTACAAATCGAATTCGAAAGAAAAAAAGATGTTTCATACGTGATGCAGGATTGCATAAAATAAATATTTCTTTAGCAAAGGAAGCGAGAAACATTGGCTGAATAATGAACAACACTGAAGTGTTTTACTGTCTTCACTTGCTTCTCAGGTTGGCAGATTCACCAATGCGGATGAGGAGAAATAACAGAAAATCGCACAACTGAAACCTTGGAGTCATTGTTGAAGAATGACGTCGTGATCTAGAACAGCCCGCTCTGTCATTCCAACGTATAGTAGGAAAAACAATAGCAATTTTTGTTGAAAAACTCTTTTTCCCTCTTTTAATTCGTGCCAGTCTCTGAAGTGACACATGCAACTTTGTCTTTCCTAATCCCCAAATATTTTCAACGCAGAGTGATGATATTTCTTATGAGAATATAAGAAAAGCCGCGGGCTAATTGCTTTTGATTAAATTTTCCATAAATGGATTGGCTTACATCCCCGTGATTTAATTCAGTCTGTTTCTAGCAACATGATTGCTAAATGTATATAATAATTATTTCTGTAATTCTATACAAGACAGAAGGTATTGGTATTTACAGTTATGGACTCAAACTGGATGTTTTTTCTTTGTTTCGTAGTTTAACGACCACTGTTAGTAAATTGATAGGCTATAAGTAGTCGCCATACCTAATTTATGGTCACTGTTTCTAGGGTCGTTAGTAAAATGCAATATTCATGCACAGAGCCAGTGCCATAAGACAGATACAACATTCATGCCTCACCTGGATTCGAATCCGAACCCATCTGGCCATCGGGACGCCCAAATTAGGTGTGAAAGAATGAATTGAAAATATATATTGATAACATTAAGCACTAGTTAACAGTAAAAAGTATTGGCAGTCTAAAATTCAATTTTCACTGTACCCATACTATACGTAAACCCTTTTTCCACAGTAATTATTCTCAGCTGCTTCCTGGGTGTGTGTGTGTGTGAGCTTTTGGAGAAAACTGTTTCTTATACCATGTTAAGATAAAAATGCCGTAATTTTTTTCTCTATGTACAATACGGTAATGTCCTCAGCAGAACTGCTCCTGCGAATTGTGGCTGCTGTGATTTCTTGCATTATTGAAACCCATTTACGTATATTGATGACAATTATAATGAATTACTGCTTCAAAATAAATTTTTAATTAACAATCAATCTAAGTTTATTATATTAGAAACCCATAAACATGGAAAATAAATAAAATATTGGTGCGAATAATTTTGGGCATTGTGTGAATCATAAAAAAGGCTCAGAACAAAACAAAAATGATAAATTAACGCGAGGTCGAAGAAAAAGGAAGCTTGCATTTCTAAGTAATAAACTAGCCTCTAGAGAAGACCAGTTCCGTTAAAATGGCCATTTGGGTTGCCGTGAGCCCACCAGAGCAGGGTCAGTTAAGTTGCGCTTTGACGGATTAACACTTAAAGATCATAAAACAAAAAGGTGATCCTAGGATTTATGATAATTCTGATAGAACAAAACAGACGATTGTACCCAACTGTTGTTTGGCAGGCCCACGTATTACATCGTGTTAAAAGCTTTGAACCATAATTATGACACGTGCGAAAATGTGCAGAAACAGCTTGAGAAGAAGTTCCCACTGAAAAGCAATCTTCGAGAGAGCTCGATGAGAGATAAGACTTGGTAGCAGGACATGATGATCCTGCGGTGTTTTGACGTGATCAGCAAGGACTAGCCAACCCGGAGCTGTTTGTAGTGGTAGCGTAAAAGAAAACCCCTTGGAGATTCTCGCCCGAGAGGCCGAGACATACACTATCTACCAACAAGTAATTGGACACCCTTGCAATCGACGATATCTGCGGTCCTGATACACGTCACGGCCGCCGCCGTTAAATATCGTGTGGGAAACAACAACGCAACCAGTCGCATGCAAGCTGCCACGCAGTTAGGGGCTCTCTGATTTCGAGAAAGGTGTAATAGTCGGGTATCACAGAAATGGCCGATCCATACGTGACATATCCAGCAAGTTAAAATACCTAAAATCGACAGTGGTCTACGTGATTGGGAAGTGGAAGATGAGAGGTGACTGTTGGAATGTGCCCCGATCCGACAGACCCACAAAACTGAGAGTTAGAGACCGACGGGGGCTGGCCAGAGAAATTCGGAAGAACCGCACCAAATCGATGGGCCACATCCGCGAGGAGTTTCAACAGGCATCCGGGAGTGTTATTTCGATGAATACCATCCGTAAGGAAGCCCATCTGCTCGGTTATCATGGACGTGCGGCCGCCCACAAGCCTTTGATCACCAAGTCCAATAGCGCTGCTCGGCTAACGTGGTGCAAAGAACGTCGAAAGTGGATCGTTGAACGGTGAAAACAGGTTCTCTGGAGCAACGAATCAAGGTTCACCCTCTATCGTTCGGATGGCAGGGTCTGAGTTTGGCGTCTTCCTGGAGAACGCCTCCTGCCGGAATGTATTGTGCAAACTGTGAAGTTCGGCGGCGATGGAATTATGCTATGGGGGTGTTTCTCCTGGTATGGCACGGGACCCTTGGTCGCAATTCCTGGTATACTCAACGCCGAGACCTACTGCACCATTTTGGATGACCATGCGCTTCCTATGTTGTGGCAGTTTTACGGGGTGGACCAATGTTACTTTCAGGATGACAATGCCACCTGTCATGTTGCGAAGTCCACCATGGCTTGGTATGGTGACAATGTGGTTAATCGAATGGACTAGCCTGCGCAGAGCCCGGACCTTAACCCTATCGAGCACCTCTGGGACGAGTTGGAGCGTCGACGTAAGGGGTACCCCCACCGTCCGAAATCGGAGAAGGAACTGACCTGTCTTCTGCATGCCGAGTGGAAGAAAATACCGCTAGCCGTCGTACAACGCCTGGTTGAGAGTATGCTCCGAAGGGTCGCCGCTGTAATCGCCGCTCATGGAGGCTCCACCAACTATTGAAGGTGAATAAACTTAGTTTTCCTTTGCTATCACAGGTGTCCAATTACTTGTTGGTAGATAGTGTATATGGTCTGCGTATAAAAATAAAAGAATCCCCAATGACCCTATGCCATGGTGGTCTGCATCTTTGAACGGAAGATGGAATATGCCGGGAACAAAGGTATGGCGATCACACACGATGGCTTAAAAGACACAGAATAAAATGAACATCCTATCGGTTTAGCTGTAACCAAATGGCAAGTAAACTGTACATACCCGGAATGGATTCTGCCTGAAAGAGACAACTGCTACCAAGTTGAGATATTGAGGGAAGACTTAGGACCATAAGGGAAAGTAAAGTGAAAAGTAGCTAACCGTAAACATCTGGACGATAAGAGACATAGATCCGTACGGTAGCGAGAAAGACATAAAGGAACCAGTCTTCCACCTCTTTGTTGCGGTGTCAACAGCAAGAGATGGAGGAGAACAACATCAGGCAGCAGCATCATCTCCTCCTGTAGCGTGTAAAGACGGAGGGAGCAGTGCTTGTCTCTTCATCAACCGTCCAAGAGGCATACCTGAATGTTCTGACGGATGAGAACAATGAGAGGCAGCAGCACATTCCCCTAGCCTCTCGTATTTTGGCAACGTTTGTTTCAGTGACGCTCTTGATTATTTTCTATGTTTTAATTATGTTAATAAAATGTATGTTGTATTAATCCTACTCCGCAGCTCAGCTAGTCAGTTTGAGTGTCAGTAAAATTTAAAGTTTTATTGGTTGAAATCTTTCGCAAACTCTCTCGGCCAGTCCAAAACATTTCGGACTGGTCGATTCTAATGCTGATCTTCAGTGCATCAGCTCATGCACGACCGGCTGCACATTTGAATTACTAAAGTGTTTCTTTACTACGTAACAGTATTTTAAAGTACACAGAAGGGATACCTAATAATATTTGACTTCTAAATAATCGTATTTCATGGAAGACCCCATTCCTACAGTTTCTCTGACTTTGGCTTGTGGAAACACGATGCTTCACCAAAAACGTATTATATCTCAGCAAATTTATTATTTCTGGCTTGATATTTAGTTCTAAAAGACTTGCTCAAATAGACATGAAGGAGTTAGCATTCCGTAAATTATTTTCTCTCTCAAGATTTTGGAATTGCTTAAGGCAGTCTTTCGCGATTCCTGTGGCCTAGAAAATGTGTTTCTTATTTTTTGAAACATATTTATCACATAATGACCAAACAACAGAATTTTTGGAAACTACTGAGGATGTTCATACACTTGGAGAACGATTTTCTAGCAATGTAATTAACGTTTAAAATAAAATTATTTCTTTCTCAAATGTTCTGTCTGATAACCCTTTCTCTGGAATATGAACCTACATCTAGATTTCCAAGATAACAGGGAATTTCTCAAAACTGGTAGTGGTATTTTGTTCCAATTTATTCCAGTTCTTTTCCACTTCCAATTATTATTTTAGCTCTGCGTTTAGAAAGCGCTCTTTTTAGCAGTCCGAAGGCACCCAATAGCAACATCAGGTGAGTTTGAAGAAATATAAGCAATTGTAACACATCAGGTGAGTTTGAAGAAATATAAGCAATTGCGACACATCAGGTGAGTTTGAAGAAATATAAGCAATTGTGGCACATCGGGTGAGTTTGAAGGAATATATGAGAATATCAGCAAAAAGGTGTAAATTTGATACCTGTCTCTTTTTCCTTTTTTTCAAGAAACAGAGGGGTAGAATTAGATGTATGACTGGTAGCCTCATCCTGATGGAGTTCTACTCTTTGAAGGCTCTGTGGATTAAGGAATGGTATTTCTTCTTTAAATATAGGCGTCAAAGCATAATTTCTGTAATACATAGAATTCATTTTAACACTCCTTTCAACTTTTGTTAACTTTAATTTTCCATTGTACGAGAAACCAGCAATAATCACGAATCCTTTACTGAAACATTCTTTGTATTCTCGAAACCAAGTTTGTAAGTGTTTTTCTGCTCTTTTGCGGTAGAAAATCGACCATTGTTTGTTACAGGCGTTTAGGCATATCCATGCTTCATCTACAGTACAATAAATTTCAATCTGTCTCCAGCTAAGTGATACACCGTGTTCTGCGCTCCACCACGTATGTAGGCAAAATGTGGTGAACATTATGTTTTTGTTTTTGTTTTTTTTTCGGATTTAAATCTTTTTGTATTACCTTATTTACAGTTATACAGATATTTTAACGACTTAGCGATTGTTTTATGGGTCGGCGGATTTTCTTTTAGAACCTGAGACCTTACCTTTGAAATAGCCGTAAAAGTACGTGTCTTCTTTAGGGTTTTTTTCCTGCTAAAAGCGAAGCTTGACGAGTTTCCTCTATTATTAGTAATATTGTTTATTTTACATTTAGAAATGCTGAGTCCATGATCTTCCCAGCATTTTTTTAATTACAGAATACGAATATTTCTCTTCGTAAAGAGCGAAAACACAACCTTCTTTCCACAAATTGTTTACGTGTGCCATTTTCTTACAGACCGTATTTTAACAGCAGCAGGTATATATTTTTTTCGTGTTCATCTAACACGCTGTTGCAAATTTCAATTCTTTAAATTTCTTTTATTTTCTGTAATTTCTTATCAAAAACGTTCTAAAAATGTGTGAACGTCTTCTGTATTTCATGTGCTAAACATAATAAAGATCTCTGTCAGAATAAATTCGACAATGCATCACAACTAAGTCAGACAAACTTAAATATCGTTAGTCTTCAGTAAAATATTATTCCACCTTGTGTTCAATTCAAAACATTTAATATTAACACTTTCGTTAATTTAATATCAACCTTAAGCAACAAATAAAACATGGGAATTTGCGCATGAAGAAGAACAGAATGTGTTGCTGCGTTAATTGTGTTTTCAAGTGACTTTTATTACCAGAATATCATTAAAACGGTAATAGGTTTATGCAGATGAACTTGTAATAAAGAAATAAAAAGTTGAATTACTTCTGTCACAAAATAACCTTCAGAGAAACACCCCGCGATTTGAGATTTAGCCCTTCAAAATAATCTCTTGATGAAAATTCCATGATTTTTAGTACATTCAGTTTCTGGAGATTTTGACTGTATGAGGTTTAGCGCATTAAAGAGTTCCGATAAAATTATGTTTCTCGGTTATTCTTTAAAAAATATTCATTTAATCTCTCACCACTATGTTTAAGTTACCTTCCAGGTAACGACTCAAATTTTAGTGCTGTTTCACTGACATAGCAAACATTTTATTAAACTGTTGAACGCTGCTTTCCATTCGAATGAGGATTTTAAGACTCCGTATATTATCATATTTTCAGGTATTGTTGTTGAGCAATAAATTCAGCAAAAGTTTCTCATGTCGTATATTCTGAGGTACTGTTGTTAAACAATTTATTCAACAGAACTTTCATACTTTATAAGGTAAGTATCATATTCTGTGGCATTTTTGTTGAGTAATAAATCATTCAGGATTTTCAGGTATTCTAAGCTACTGTTGTTGAATAATAAATTCACCAAATTCTTGCGAATTTTTGTGACCTTGGATTTGCGACCACCCAATTCGTTTGTATTTGACCTAGTAAGATAGAAATAGGTACAGTGCTTGCGACGTCGTTATATATATCACGCAGGCGGAAACGGCGAACCACAAGTTTGACTATGGGCTGTGCAAGAGTGAAAACTAAGATAAATATAAAAGACTTGTAACAGTGTAACATAAACACTAATATCTAAAACATTTGCTGTAAGTATGAGTAGTTAAAACGTTTAAAACTAAATATAATAAGCATTTCCGAGAAATAAATTGCTCTGGTATGCAACGCTAAGCAACTATTATACCAATTTGTACCTGCACTAGGTATCAATAATGTTTCATTATTAACAGAAATATTATACATATTTTGAGCTCACTCTCATTTTTTGTTGAAAAGTATGTCATGCAGCAATAATAAGGCAATGGCATTATAAATAAGTAAGATGCCATTTGAATCTTTTCCTCCAAGAAAAAATATTACAAAGCAGATTTTTCAAAAAGGAAATGATTTATCAAAAAACACAAAATGACATTACGCTTCCTGGGGGAATGCTCATAATAAAAAATAAGCAATGTTAGCGGTGTTTTCATATTGAATTGAACTGATTAGAAAAATCTGTCGATTTCTACAATCGGTAAAATGTCAACAAATAGGAACTTCTACTTATAAAACTTAACTGTTGAATGAGTGTTACGGGAAACCTTACATTGATATGCTCAAAATGTTTCTCAGAGTGGAAGACAGCCCAGGCAAAAGAGATCATTTATTATAAATAATGGAAAAGTAAGGAATATGAGCAAAGTATTCTTCATAATAAAAGATGTAAAAAGAAAAATGATTTTTTTAAATATGAGTTCTGGAAGCAGGTAGAGCAAGGTAAAATGTTTTATACACACGGCCCCCGAGCTGGAAAACTGTGCTTTATTTGAAATGTACAATAAAGCGAGAATTGTTTTCAATAGGAGTTTTATAAACGGTGACGCAACTGTGAACGGTAGTACACGCTAATGTCATCTAGGGCCATGCAAAAAAAACTGCTATGTGCTATAAAAATTTCAAGGTGTAAAATGGGCGGAAAAGCGAATGATACCAAGTGTTAATCGAATTTTTCAATTAGGATATTTAGAAACAGAAATAAAGAGAAAATACATCTTAATATCGCGCTTTCTAGCGGGCCAACTGCGTATTATTTAGGGCAAGTAGTGCGCAAAAATGCTTTGGTAATTAACAGCATTTGACCGAAAAAGGATTCTTTTTAATCAGATATTTAAAAGCAACGATATAGAATAAAACGTATATTGAATTCAATAGCATATGCATTTACATCCTCGGACGGCGAAATTATACTTCAGGAAAGGATGAAAGAGCAAGGATCGTCGTTCAACAATCCGACTAACTGGACGAAATCCGACCAACTCGTGCAATGTTGTCCACAGATGAAGAACGACATAAGCACAACCATTTTTTCAAAAGACGTTGTAAAAATATTTCAAAGTAATATTTCTTTCCAGTTGCATTACATTTTTTCCCTTTTAGCATATTAACAGGCTTGCTTGTATTTATTCAATTACAAGCAAACCTATTGAATCATAGTTCCCTAAGTGCTGCCTACTCCAAGCAGAAGGCTAAATAGAGAAAAGTTTACAGTAAATTTATTTCATTAAATTTAGCCCATGAACCTCTGCAAGAGTATTCTAAAGCTCTTTCTCAGTCGACTGTTATAGTTGTATGTTGTACAAAAAAATGGCATAATATACTACTATTTAGGAAATCTACGATACTATTATTGAAATCAATGTTAAAAACCACAAGGATGCCCGGCATAGCGATGGGGCCAGGACGTTAAAAATCCTTCGTGTCACCTGGATTTCAGTTAATAGGGCGAGCACTCTACTGCCTTCTATTTTGTCGATCTGACCCAACGAGATATAAAATAACAGACTGCTCGCTCTGTCAGGTGAGGTCCATCTAACGTGAAGGATTTTGAACGTCCGGACGCCATCGCGGTGATGAATATCTTCGTGGGCTTTTAACACTGATTTCAATGATACTGCCGTAGTTTTTCTGAGGAATAGCATTATGGCAGCTTCTTGTACAGAACACATTTGTGCCAGTTGATTCAGGAAAAAGCTCTGGAATAACATTGCATAGGTTTCTGTAGGCTAAATTTATTGAAATGAACTTCCTATAAATATTTCTTTGTTATTATTATTATTATTATTATTATTATTACACTCACGGAAAATGAAATTTGGACACCTAGAAGAAAACATGCTACAACCACGAAACTTTGCAAATAGCTAGAGTGAGTGCTGGTATGCAAATTATCCGCGTTTGGTGCGATTGCGCATGATCGCACACACTGTGGTGACTCTGCAAGCACGAATCGGCTGCCTTATAAACCGGCGTGTAGCCGACGTCCCATAAAAGAGAAAAGCACCGGCCGACGCATGCAAGGGTACACAGTGAAAAGAATGCCGAGTAGACGCCAGAGACGTCGATTTACGCAACTTATGGACTTTGAGAGAGGCCTGATCATCGGGCTGAAAACCGAAGGGTGGATGGCGCGCCCCATAGTCAGCCACATGGATCGTTCTAACCATATAGTCCCCCTGTGTTGGGGGCAGTGTACACGTGAGGGCGCTCCCACACGGCGGATCGGTTCCGGATGGACCAGAGGTACCACCGGTAGAGAGGATCGACGGTTCGAGGTGCCTGGCACGAACGGATCTCACGGAGACAAGTCCACTATACAGGCAGATGCAGCGGCTCCTGTGTGTCCATGAACCATTTCTCGACGCCTTGCGGAAGTGAATCTGCGATCCCAGCGGGCCTTACGTGTGCTTCCATTAACACCGTAACATCGCCTTCTCCGTGTGCAGTGGTGCCAGGCAGAGCGACGTGGAACGCCACAGACTGGCGACGTGTGGGGTTTAGCAATGACTGCTGCTTCGTTTTGGGGACAGATGATCATCGTATATGGGTTAGGAGGTCCCCGGGACAACGGCACAATACCAACCTTGCTATCGAGCGCCAAACCTCCCCCATTGCAGGCATTATGGTTTCGGAAGCCATAGTCTACGATAGCCGATCAGCTCTAGTAGTGGTACGTGGATCATTGACCGGCCAGCGGTATGTGGATTCTCATCCACAAACCGCTGGCCGGTTTGGTGATTCTCATCTAAATACCTACGGCCCCATATGCTTCCATTCCTGGCCGGGATTCCAGGTGCGCTATTCCAGCAGAATAATGCCCGCTAGCACACGGCTCTGGTTGACCAGGATTGCCTACGTCATGTACAGACACTTCCATGGCCAGGCCGTTCCCCGGACATGTCCGCTATCGAGCATATGTGGGACGAGTTGAAACGCCAGGTGCGCGATGCAGCACTATCCGTGATTTGTAGCACACCGTCCAACACGTGTGAGACAGTCTGCCGCAGGACAATATCAGGTGTCTGTTCGCCTCCATGCCGGACCGTAATGCAGCATGTATCGCCGCACGAAGCGGTGCGACGCGCTATTGAAGATGACCGGACTGCGTGACACAGATCTCTCTATGATTGTCCTACAGCTCTGTTTTTGCCGTTATGTGTATCATTTATCTCTATCATTACGTCCATGAAATTAAAGTTCAAACTGATGCTTCCTTATTAGTGCGAAATTTAATTGTCGGTGAATGTATTTTGCGGGTGAAGCCTGAAATGTGAAAATGATTATTCTTGAATTGTCTTTTTTCAACGCATAACTTTGCCGCTACAAGACGCAAATGCAGATGCTATACTGCCATATCAATGCTTCGAAATACCAGACTGAATCTTTTTATTTCCTTCAATGTCATTTACAAGAAAAGCCATTTTTGTTCAGTTTCTGTTTTCAAATGGTGCAGGCTTTTCACTCAAGTAGGCGGAAACTTATATTGCATTTCCTCCGATACCTCTGCTTCTCAAAGTCCGATGGGAAACTTTTTTTTTTTTGGATAGTATTCGTGGTGAAGAATGTTTTGATATAATTTCTAATTTTCTTGTAAGGGATAGTTTTTCCGTTACATTTGCAGGAGCATCAGGGTTCCTGATAACTTTATTGAAAAAAATACTTTTACTGTCAAAACCCACTCACTGAGGAAAACGTTTTGCACATATTTTGAGATCATAAAAATGCGCAGTTTATCAGCCAGAGATCGTAGATGTAGGTCATATTTTCCTCTGTCTCTGCTTTTAAACAGTCCAATAATTTTTTACTGTTTCGGACAACGCTTGTGGTGAGGAATATTTAGCGTGTAGTTCTTATAGCTTTTAGTGACATACAAGTTGTTGTTATATAGTGTAAGTTCATATTTCTATTTAAAACATATTTACAGCAATATATGCGCGTCTGAAAGGTTTATTAAAAATGCTTCTTCTGTCAAATCCCGAACTCCGGGTCTTCCACCCGAGCGCAACTCTGACGAATAATCTGAAGCCAGCGCTTCAGACCGCCCTGTCAATGTGGTGACAGTAGGTTTTTTGTAAGCAATGATATGGAACAAAATATTTCTTCTGCATTTACTCCATACATGCGAAATTATGTATCGGAAAAAGACAAGAATTACCCTTCTCACATTTTACTCTTCCCAGTGAAAAAATAATTTTTTCTAATCGGACCAGCACGTGCATAGATGTGGTGTCCATATACGGACGGACTAACGGAAGACGGAAGAGGAAAATGATGACTTTAGCACGTCTGATTTTTTTAAGACCTGCTGAAAATCGTTATTGTATAATCGTTTCAGATTGAAATACTGATAACTGTACTTAGCACAAGAACAAATTGGTAGGATCGCTATTTCGCGTTGCCTACGAGCACAACGTCTTTGTCGGAAAGGCTTATCACATTCAGTTTTAAGTATATTTACTACTCATACAAATTTTTTAGGCATTTATTTTTGGATGAGACTCTTGAAAATTAATGTTTCCGTTAGTTTTTACATTGGCATAGATCTTACTCACACTTTCGGTTCCGCATTTCCACCCATCATAGCGATGGCCACGAGTCTTTCAGTTTCTTTTAATCATATCGGCTTCCCAAGCACATTCTATGGTTTTGTTTTGGCCACTTAAATCTCCATTTTGCAAATTTCTCATCGAAGCCGTGATATCACATTTCGTCTTTCAGCGTTGAGCCTTTGATCGCGTAGAATAGCTTTTGCTAATTCTAATGCACTGAAATAAAGTTTACATTTCCTTTGTTAGTTAAAATGTTTGCTTTCCTTCACCAGCTGTTGTGCTGATACCATTATTGCCTTTAAAGTACCGAATTGTTGGCTAAGTTGTGACATTAAAATATCATCACAGTTGTGTGAGAATAATTTCGATAACACTTCTCGACAACTGATTCCGACAAACTTAAATGCCGTCTTCAGTAAAATGCTGTTCTACCTTGTTTTCAATTCAAAAATCAAAAGTTAACACTTTCGTATATTTGATAACATGACTTTGAGCAACGAATAAAACAAGGAAAATGCGCGCGAAGAAACATAGAACGTGTTGCTGCATTATTTCAGTTTGTTGGGAATTGTAATACGATGTTGCAGATGCCTTGTTAGGTAGTTGGCCAGAAATGGGAGACTTGAAATAAGTAGCTTTTTAGATTGAAATTAGTATTATGTTTCCCTGATATTTCAGTCTAACATTTCTTTTTCATCAAAAACTTCGGCTGCACGTCAGCCTGGCGGAAATGACGTCTTTAAAATCAAACAGATCAGGTAGTTTTTGTCCGAGCGATAACCTAGAATTCTTTCTTTTATCCTTGTATCCATCTTTATGATGTAACCGTAAACGACAGTAACGCAGCAAAAAAAAAGACTGAATCTGAGCAAGGCCGACCAAAAGAAACCAGGCGATGACATAGAGATGAGTTCCCCTTTTAGTAACGTCATATGAAAACCAAGTCTTCCGACAGGTTTCAAACGCTGTCGTGTACGACGCCAAACACAACACCGACGTATCAGTCCCTGTAACATGAGAGTGACGTCACAAACGGAGGGAACTGACCTTTTAATGTCATGGCCTTGTACTTTCTCGAAGGCCTTGGTCTGAGTCGACTGCAACCGTCTCGTGAAATTTGATTTTTTAAGCTGTTACAGTATCAGGAAGAATGGAAACAGAATGAGTGCATAGAAGGAAATTCTGCTTAAAATGTAACAATTTCTGACAGATAAAATTATTTCAGGAGATTCGCGATTATAAGTTTGTAAATAATTTCTCTGGAAGTCATCAAAAATTTCCGAGATTAGCCCTCTTTTGGACGTTTTGTTACCTTCCAACTTCCATTATCTTCCCCCTTCCCAACCATTCGTCCGCGACAGGTCTTGGTTCCAGTTTTAGTGAAGTATGGCTGTTGTGTATGACTTACCCTAATCTAGGGCCACAGAGAAGTGTCCCTTCTCTGTGGCCCTAGATTAGGGACGGGAGACTGTTTATAGCCCATTGAGTTGCTTACGGTGGTCGTTCAACCCCCCAAACAGAACAAAAAAAGGCAAAAACAAAAAGAAAACTTTCATTGGCGTGTTTTCTAAGAAAAATGGAAAAAAAGAAAGAAGAAAACAGAGTTTGCTAAATGAAACCATATCAAAATGATAACAAAATAAGACACAGGATAAACATTCTTCTTAAGATACAGATTGCTAGAAAATTTCGAATCACCACGTACCAGCGATATATTTATGCTATGTGATTTTTGGAGATCCATGCAAGTTTTAGCACACGAAAGGTACACACAATCTCTGAAATGTTAAATTTCATCTATTTGACTTTCGAACAACTTCGCAATCGACATTTTTAATTTCCTGTCAGAGCTGCATTATCATATAGTCTCTCTCTGGCTCGTTCTCTATCTCTCTCTACCACTGTTAGTTCACCTCGGTCCCTTCTGGAAATGCAGAAGTGTGTTTGAGAAAAATGTTTTCTCTTTAGCTTATTATCACTTAGTTTAAAAAAAACAGTAAAAGTTCTGGAGCATAACAGTTTTATTCACAGTAGGTTTTATATTTTGGCATTTCAGTTTCTGCTCACAACTTCTGATTTACCCATTTTATATAAAATTGGCGTTTAAATGGACGATGTTTTGAATATGTAGTTTTTCCATTACTCCTCCACATGTTCAGTTTTAACATCTTCATAGGAGACCATAAGTTTGTGGAATTAGTTTTTATTCTAGTTTCTACAAACTCTTTATATGTTGTCTTCCCTGCAACAGATATGAGACAAATGTCATTTTATGCTCTCATGCGTTACAGCCTTTGTAACACAGTTCAGTAAATATTGTGATGTTTCTGTGAACACACTTCCTTGTTGCTGAAAAGCACTAACAAGTCGGGCAACACTTAGTTCTTGAAATATATTAAAGGTCATTGTCTTAATGATGGCTACTTCCTTGTGTGGACCAACACCTGTCATCGCTTTACGTTCTGCGGCTAGAGCAGCCATTGCTTGAGCAATAAGAAAAAATCGTGTACGGACAGATGGAATCCTTGTGAGACCTACTAAACCACTGCTGACCGCTGACCTTCATGCCTCGGTTAACATGTTCCAAGGCATGGTCTGGCCCTATAGCACAAAAAGGTACTATGTTTCGATTAACGACCCAAATACCTTTTGCAAATTCGCGGAATACGTCTGGACTTGAAACCGGTAAGCTCTGCATCTATGCCAGGTATAATGGAATCGTACCAGCATAGTGATAAATATCATGGGCAAAAAAGTACTTCACAAGTGTGCTAAGAGTGAAAGATGGAGTTTTCAATTTTCTGGTATTACTACTTGAGCAAATAAAGATAACTCTAACACTGTTTTGGCATTGGGGATATTTTCCAAAGTTGCATCAAAAGAGTTCATTTCTGCAAGCCCTTTATGGACGTTTAAAAGTTCGACAACTTTATCATGTGCGGCAATGACAGCACGGGTCTCCTTTTTAAGAAAGGCGTTTTTCAAGTTGTTCACGGCTTCATGTAGAAAGGCTGTAATATGTTTATTCTGCACAGTAAATGCATCGGTATACAATTTGAATAGAGTCTGAAGAGTAATCATGTGCGCCTCTATTCCTCTCCGTACAAGCTTTCCACCCAGGATACTTGATGTTGTTTCAGACCCATACAGATCCCTTTTTTTAATCTTTGATATTAATTCTACTGTTTTTGATGAGCTTGCCAATACACCTCAATGCAGCCCTTGTTACATGTAGCTCGCCTGGTCCAGGCACAACATGATCTAGATCTAATCTACTCATTTCAAGTTGTTTTGCTGGTATATATAGCCCTAAAGCTAATGTAATAACAGTTTTTGTTACAGGTCCAGTGACATAAGTGCTAATATTTCGAGCCTGCTTCAAAACCGTAAGGAGACTGGACCATTCTGTCGATGGAGCAGGAATTAGTGGTACTACATATACTATGGTAAGGGGGCAGTGCTTTTCTGATGTGCGCATTGTATGCAGACCAATTAGGGATTATGATGCATTCTTTATTACTTTCATCTATTCCATTTCCATCTTCATTAGCGACTGTGCTTCTTCAACCGATGTAGTTATTATTCAGAAAAAATCTGTTAAATTATTCTAAGTCGGTACATCTGTCTTCCATGCCAATCCAAATTTTTAACATAAAGTGTGACAGGCCATAACTAACCCTAAAGTGGGAAGAGACGTGAACAAATCACGGAAATCAAAGGTTTCTACACTCCATATATTATTCATATTACTGACATAGTCCAGTACTTTAACATTATTATCTACACTGTCGAGTCACATTATTGTGACCACCTCATACTTTTGACGACAAAAACGCGCAGCCAATGAGAGAAGGCACGCGACGTAAGTTGGCTTGGAGGGTATGTAAAGTGTGCTGTAGGCATTCTGAAAACATATCATTCGTTGCTGTCATAGATAAAAAGAGCGATTTATCAGATTTGCTAAAAAGGATGATTATTCGCTTTCGGGCCATGGGTGGCAGTATTTCTGAAACAGCGCAGTTAGTGAACTGTTCGGGTGCTGCTGTAGTTAAAGTGTATCATGATTGGAGAAACTGCACCATTTCGAATGAGCGGTGTAGAAACTGCGGAACACCCCGTGCCATTGATGTAACAGTTGAACGTTTGCTGCGAAGGTGCGTGAGGGCCAACCGACATGCTACAGTAAAGCACCTCCCTGGCCGAATGAGCCAGAGGGCTACCGGAAGTGTGTCTAAAACGACAGTTCAGTCAACTCTGTAGCGTATGGGGCTTCGTTGCAGACGGATGGTCACTGCACCTATGCTCACGAAGGTGCATCGGCAGAGAAGGCTTACATTTGCACTGCAGTATCGGAATTGAACCTCCGCTCATTGGCAAAGGATTACCTTCTCCGATGAGTCACGTTTTCTGCTTCATCGAACGCATGGACATTTGCGTATAAGGCGAGAAACATAGGAGAACAAACACTGTTCTACCATTGCTGGAAGAACACAAGTTGGTAGGTGCAGCGTTATGGTCTGCTCAATATTTTCGTTGCATTCTCTGAGTCCTCTCATACCTGTGGAAGGCACCACTCTGGACGGAAAATTCGTTATGCATTCATTCTTACAGGCCACGTACACCCATACATGCTGATTGTCTTCCCTGTGGTGGATGGGATCTTTAGTACGACAATGCGACGTGTCAAACAACGAAAAATGTCCGAGAGTGGTTGGAAGAGCACGATGAAGACTTCAAAGTTTTTCCCTGGCACCTTAATTCCCCAGACTGAAACCCAAATGAGCATGTGTGGGACCACTTAGATCGTGTTGTTCGTTCTATGGATCCTCCAACAGGCACCATCCAGCAGCTGTCAGATACACTGCAGTCAGAATGGCTCCACATGCCTGTGAACACCTTCCAGCACCTTACTGAGTCACTTCCAGACCGTCTGGCTGTTGTCCGCGCTGCAGACTGCGGGTATGCTGCATATTAGCTTGTGGTCACAATAATGTGACTCGATCGTTTATAATCCAACTGATGTTAAGTTGACCATAAATTGTTTTTAAAGATTTTTCGAAAAGTTGTTTTGAAAAATCTTCACACTGCTCCACCAGTATTAACAGTTTGCATGATAATCCATCCTTTTTGGAAGAAATGTTTTGGACAGATGAGTCTCAGGTTCCACGAGACGGAATCAATAAACAAAATATTGTTTACTGGGGCCCTCAGCAACCCCTCCCTTGGAAGAGCTGCAAGATATCAAGTACGCTGGTTTCATTGTCCGTGAGTGTATTTTGCGGGTGAAGCCTGAAGTGTGAAAATGACTATTCCTGAATTTGGTCTTTTTCAAAGCATAACTTTGCCGCTACAAGGCGTAAATGCAGATGCTATACTGCCATATCAATGCTTCAAAATACCAGACTGAATATTTTTATTTCCTTCAATGCCATTTACAAGGTAGGTCATTTTTGCACAGCTTTTGTTTTTAAATGATGCAGGCTTTTCAACCTAGGGAGCGTAAACTTATATTGCATTTCCTCCGAAACCTCTGCTTCTCAAAGTCCGATTTAAAAAAATATTTCTTCTTTGGATAGTATTCGTGGTGAAGAACGTCTTGATGTAATTTATAATTTTCTTGTAAGGCATAGTTCTTCCGATACATTTGCAGCAACATCACCGTTCCTGAAAACTTTATTGAACAAAAAAAATATTTTTTTCTGTTGGAGGTTTAACGACCACAGTAAGCAACTCAATGGGCTATAAGCAGTCGCCTGTCCCTAATTTAGGGTCACTGGTTCCAGGGAAAGGAGAGAGCCAGCATCGTAAGACAAACACAACATCCATGTCTCAACGGGGTTTGAACCTCGACTCATCTCGGACAAATGATCACAAGCCATCGCTCAGATCACTGAACCACCGAGGCGGGGCGGCAGTACGCTGGTCTACCAACGTCTGGTGCAGTTTACGGCGAAACAAATTAGTGGGACCCATATCTTACGGAAGGCCATTAACATATCTTAAACACCTTCAACCCTTACGTGACCCTGTATTTGATTGGTACGACGATCTTCCCGTGAGAGATGTATACTATATGTGGTACCAACATGATGGTGCACCTCCGCGCAGAAGTTGCCATCATCCGTGCTTTTCTGGCTGCAACCTTCGGGGAACAGGTCATTGAATATGGTAGTCCTTTTCAATAGCCACCTCGTTCACCAGACTTCACCCCTATGGACTTCGTCCTCTGGGTTTATGTAAAAGAAAAGATGAGTTTTGAAGCCTCCAATGGAAGATTTGCGCTGCCGTATCATCAGGGCCTGCAACACGGTGACACCTACAATGCTTGTCAAAGTACGCGCTAATATTCTTTTCCGAATTCAAATGTGCACTGTTGCTGACGGAGGGCATTTTGAACAGACCATAGATTAGATTCCTATCCATATAAGGGTTGCTTATTGTATCATTTCTTAATATGAGAGATATTCTCCATTTTATGTGACCATAAGTATGTCACATAAAAGTCTTCTGTAACTAATTTTTATCCTATTATATGACTGGTATTTATTGCCCACCGTATACGCGTTTCATGCAATCCTGGTGTCGATTCCTAATTATTAAACAATGCTCTACATCTTTGTAATTGCTTATTTTCGTCTATCTCGCTTTGTAACCGAGATAATTATCTTAACGTTTTCAATTCTCCGCTAGTAGCACTGCAATGATTATTATTCGATCGGATATGGTCACTTTAGTATAGATAGACCTAAAGTGTACACCCAGGGACCCTTCTTTACATAGTTACTATGGTGCTTAAGGACTTTACCAGGAGCCCTGTATATAATAACTTTAAAATTTATTCATTCACCCATTCCACATTTATTAAACGCCAATCTTTTTTATTAACGTTACGTGCCCTATCAGGCCATTGATGTTTTTAGGAACAGGAACTTTTGTAAATCGACTTCTCAAGTTCCCTAAAATGCTAAAATGCTACAAACAGGAAGTTCTGAGGCTTCATCAGTGATGCAACCTTTTGTTTTGGTGTGTAAGAAGCTCAGCTACTCAATATTATGTATCTTGAGAACCTTCCATGATAGTTGCCATGTGTAAATTTTTACGTTGCTTTCTTTACGAAACCAAAACTGTTAAAAATAAGCAAGCAACTGTTTCATTTCACCATTGGCCTTGATCAGTAGCTAAGTATTGAGTTTTCTTGCCCAGAGCCATTGTTTCCTGTTTCTGTTACTGAAGGCTGGTCTTTCTGTTGCCATCGCTGGCGTCTCTTTAACAATACGAAACGAACACAAGCACAATACAACTGGACATAACCTTAAATACAAAATGACAAAAGCAAAACAAATAGGCATTTGGTAACGCATGGGAATTATTCCAATATTCTAAACTGCCAGACGAAATTTCCGGAGTTAGTGTGTTCATTATTACTTAAAGAGAAAAATAAAATTTTATATTTAGCAATATACGAAGATAGTATAGCAGTAGTATCAAACTTTGTGGATGAATGTTGGAAAAATAACGAAACATTTGCATCATAAATTTGATGTTAAAATTTAAATCGATGGAGAAGATGGGAGCTTTCTACTTATTCAAGAAACAAAATGAAGGGCATTATGTAGAAATGTAAGAAGATGCTAGAAAGGAGTGCAAGGTACTGACTGTGAGGAAGCAAAGGAAGAGAAAGTACTTTTAAAGACAACTCAATTCATAAATAGTGGGAGCCGTAACGCAAATTTCTACAGCATGAAGATCTGATATTTCACTTGCTATACACCATTTAATCAGAAGAGTTGGAAAAACAAGTGGAGAAGATATAATAACTCTCAGCAAGTTGCTACATTATTTAAGGCTAATACCGACTTTAAATTAAAACTGGCACCAAGCGATGCACTTATTTAAAGTGGATGCGCTGATTTAGACTTGACTGGTCACACAAACAACTGAGCTTTCCCGGTAGCCGAGTGGTCTGAAGCTCTGGTCTCCAACCTATCGTCCGAAATGGGACCAAGCTAGATTACCGGATGAGGAATTGGTGGTGTGCTTCTATGAAGGCGCTGGCTTTGTCCCTTCCCTGTCCTGCAGTCAGTGGCTCTAAATTAGGAACGGGCGACTGTTTATAACCTTCAGAATTGCTCCCGGTTGTCGTGGAATTCGAAACAAAAACAACTGAAGGTCAGCCTCTGGAATCATGCCATTATGGAAAGTAGTGCTGTCTCGCGGAAAAGCTAAAAATGTAAATAACCACTACCTCGTCAAAAACTCAAATCAAACGCCTAGCCACAGTCGAAGACACTAAGCAACATATATTGACAAGACAACTACTAAAGAACTTCGAATGTGAACAAGAAGGGGCAAAAACTTTGCCCAAAAATAATGGGTTGAACATAAATCCTATACTAAGTGAGAGAATCATTTCCCGATTAAAACATTCGATGGTACGATGTCGCTTTATACCTGAGCAACAAAGGGAAATATTGAAGTTAGAATTCTGTGTAACAGCAGGCATTATAAGGGCGCGAAACTGACATCCTGGCAAAACCACTGGGAGACAGCAGTCTGAAAATTATGATTGTTACTGTGTCATATTAAACTAAACAATCAGGACTGCTCAGTTTATGCGAGGGATTGTTAGAATCGGTAATCTTTGAATTCCCGTCTCTCCTTTAGAATTTATACGATAATTCAGCGGGGAATATTGAGTTGTAACACAAAAATATCAAACATTTTTGTTTCTACAAGTTTTGAATGCCGGTTGCTTTGACTAGCGAATCCTGTGATGGTTATATTCAAATTGATCGGAAACTCAGTCGCCTTTCTGCCGTTCAAATATGTATTCAATGAGTTGGCAAAATTTGTTGTTTACAAATGAGATATAGTTATGTTGTTTGATTGCATTATTCATGGATAAAATATATCTTTCTCTACTTTATGTACCGGCATAGAATTTTTTTTTATTGAAGGCTACTAAATGTTTTCCCATTTTTTTGTATGTCGGAGGTCACTCGCATTTAGAGAATTCTTACGTTTCTAACATAAGATAACAATTTAATTTTGTAATAACTTTTGAGATTTTCTCAGTGTAATACAATTACTAAAAAGATTAAGTGCTTCCAAGCTGATTCAATATTGCAAAATTCATAAATAATTGTATGAGAGCATAATACATGCCCTCCCATGCCAAAAGTTATTGCCTCACAAAAATAAACTATTAATTAAACACATAATCAATTATACTGTTGAAGCACAATTCCAAAAACATTTGAGACCTACTTCAGAAATAAATTAAAATTAATTTATTTACACTCTAAAATGCTAAAAATGTTAAAAAGCAAGATCTTTCGCAGACCACATTGGCCGCATCATCAGGCCAAACAGTTTGCCAAAAGTACAGAAGCAAGGAGAAAATTACGTAGTCATAAACATTCCCAAGAGTCAATCGGTCCCTTTAGGAATTGCCAGTTGCAAAAGTACTCACCTCTCGAGCCTTCTGAAGGTTGACGTCATATGCGTAGTGTAGGTAGAGACTTGATTAGGTCCCTCCAAATATGGATTCCTCCAAAAAGGACTTTGTGAATGTTTATGACTATATAACTTTCTGCTTGCTTCTGTACTTTTGGCAAACTGTTAGGACTGATGATGCGGCCAATGTGGTCTGCAAAAGATCGCCTTTTAATGTTTTTAGCATTTTAGAGTGTAAATAAACTCATTTTAATTTACTTCTGAAGTAGGGTTTAAATGTTTTTTGAATCGTGCTTCAACAGTATCATTGGTGTTTACCGTATTAGCACGAAAACTTTGTTATTATGAAACTATTGATTATTCTGACACTATAGCTTTGTGTTTTTAGGTCAGAATTTTCAATAATCTGCGAATCATGGCGCTGTGGCTAACCAGTGCCAAACCAGAATACCATGAAAATACACTGCTGGCCACCCAAAATGCAACACCAAGAAGGAAGCATCCGATTGGCCTGAAATTCGCAGCATGCGTCGCCCGCGAGAAGACATGCAAACGATTAGCATTGCATGGCATATGCAAATCATGTGCGCCCGGCACGCCCCCGAGAAGCACTATAAGTAGGGTGCACAGAAGGTGGGATGTAAGTAGTGTAATTTATTGTGCTGCCGGACATATGCGTGGGAAGCTTCCCGATGCATCGTCGCAAAATACGGCAGTCATTCCAGCACGTTTCGGAGTTCGACAGAGGAAGAATAGTGGCTTATCGCGACAGCGGTTTATCGTACCAAGACATCGGCGCCCGTGTGGGACGACATCCAGCCACAGTGAGGCGAGTATGGATTCGGTGGGTGCAGGAGGGACGGACGTACCGACGTGAGCGATTGCCGCAGCCGCGACACACCACCGAACGAGAAGACCGGCATGTTGTGCGGCGGCCATTAACGGCTCACACCGCCACATCACGAACATTAGCGTAGTAATTGGGGTGTGTTGCACAACAACCTATATCAGCACGTAAAGTTCGATGTCGTCTGCAGGACCAGGGACTTGTCGCACGGCGCCCATTGCTCCGATTACCATTGGTAAATCTTGAGTTTATTCTCAGTATTCTTCACGCTTAACGGAATATCTTTTCCTTCAAACGAATACGTTTAGCAACACAATTGAGGTTGAATGCACGTGACGTATGCATGTAATAAGATAAGAACAAGAGATAAAAAGCGACGACTGATCTGTTTTAGGAGGGAGGTGTTGATATTATTGAGAGCGATGAGGGAGGTGTTTTTATTGAGAGCGATTATTGAGGTGTGTTGATAAGAGCGATTATTGAGAGCTATTATTGTGAGCGATTATGATGAGCGTTGTTAAGAAAGTGCTGTACGAAAGAATTGAACAGTGTTGAGATAAATGTATGGAGAGTGTTGTGATTCCATTCCGAATAAAGGACTGTTTCCGTAAGTTGACTTCTGGTTATATGTTTTGTCTGGCCGTTAAGGTTTGTTTCATTTAGGAACAATTTATTAGTATGTTGATATTTTAAGTTAGCGTAAAGGTTAAAACTACTTTTACGCCACATTGGCGCCCGAACCTTCATTCGAACAAATTCATAGAAGTCACGAAAATGGCAAATTTAGCGAATTCTGTCTGTCTCTTTTATGACCGCTATAGCAATGATGAGGTGCATAACTCTACAGCTGACAATATATGTACTCAGTGTTATAGAGTTCCTCATAACTCACCAAGCGCTCTATACCAGGCCTGCGGTTCTGACTTAATAGATAGCGAGTACGCGAGATGCGAAGCCTATGTACCGCGTACGTCGACCGCAGTGCCTCAACAAATATTTACTTCACCACCCCCCATGAAAAGGGGTAAAATTCTTGCTCATTACGTACCCCATGCGGGTTCTATTATATTTAGGGGAAATGGCGGTTCGCTTAGGTTTTTGGAGGATCTGAACGATCATTTTGACCTTTATAATGTTCCTGAAGACAGTCAGATACCTATTGCTGGCACATGTTTGCAAGACACGGCAAAATAATTTATAAAGTCGGACTGTTTCCAGGGCGAACGAGACTGGGTTATCCGACAGCGAGCGTCAGATAACCCAGCCTCGTTCGCCCTGGAAACAATCCGACTTTATAAATTATGGGATCCCGCTGCAGCCGAGTCTGAGATTTGTGACACGTTGTTACAGCAGCGAGATCCCTTCCTGCAGGATTATCTTGAAGTTCGACGTTCTGTCTCCATTCACGAGTACTTAAAACTCGTTCGAGTCTATGAAGACCGCCACAGCAAAAGACAATCTTCACAGGTTCACGAGTACCGCCAACCTACGCAGTACCGTGAACCTCATATTCAAAACAACAGGAATTAGCAGCCAAACCAGAACATTCATCAAAGACAATTTTTCAATCAGCCTAGAAACACCTATCAGCAGTCTAGGTACATGCCGCCGCATCGTCGGGTACCAGAGGTGCGACATCCTGGCAATTATGGAAATCAGGACACCCAAGTTTCTCGTCCCCGGGATAGTTACTACCCGGTGGACCAGACATATCCAAAACACCGTGCTGTGGGGCAAGATTAGCCTAATGAAAATAATGCTGCCTCTCCTGCACGTTACAATTCAGCACGTCCTGGTGGTTCGCCACATTTCCAAAATCAATCTAGACATTCTAATAAGTTGCATGACAATTTAAACTTCAACAGGAGGTAGATGAGTCGAGTCTATCTCCTCGTTTCTCTGAAGACCTCAAATCTCTCTTAACTATTCAAGATCCGCTTTTGCCTGATATTCTTGTGACCTTGGGCAAAGTGGTGGTGTCTACTAAAATTGATTCTGGATCTGACATCTCGGCATTAAATTTTGATTTCTGTGCTGCTATCGTTCCAAATTCTTGTGTCGAGCCCTCCCAGCAATGTCTGCGAGGTGCCGACAGTAATATCTTTGCAATCTCTGGATCAGTTAATTTACCTGTCAAGATTGGCAAAGTTCAAGTTTCTTATACTTTTTTTTAATCCAAGAATTACCCGTGGATTGCCTTCTGGGGGTGGATTTCATTAAAATGTTTAAGCTCACACTTGATTTAGAACATGGCCTAATCTTAATGCCTGAGATTAGTCCTCCCACCCCAGAAGAGCCCATTGATTTTTATGCAGTTCTTGCAACTGACAAATTATTGCCTGAACATAAAAGCGAACTTGGTCAGGTTTTACGCAGCAGACCAGGATTATTTTCAGATAAACCAGGGTTTACACAGGTGGTGTATCATACTATTGATACAGATGGAGCTAATCCCATTGCATGTAAGCCTTATCCATGTCCGAACCAGAAGAAAGCTGAATTCCAAAAACAAATACAGGACATGCTCCATTCGGGGATAATTAAAGAATCACTTAGTCCTTGGGCAGCACCTGCTTTTCTTGTTCAAAAAAAAAAACAATCTGGAGAGTATCGCTTCGTAATAGATTACCGAAAACTCAATGCGGTAACCAAAGCTATCAATTACCCATTGCCTATAATTAGTGATATTCTTCAGGACTTATCATCAACAAACTGGCTATCAACATTGGATTTAGCTAGTGGCTATTGGCAGGTGGCTGTCCACCCAGATTCCGTTGAAAAAACTGGATTTATTACCCGTCTGGAGCATATGAGTTTTTACACATGCCCTTTGGTTTGGCATATGCTCCTGCAACGTTTCAGCGCCTAATGGATTCGGTCTTACGTCATGTACTCGGACCTAATGTCCATGTTTATCTGGACTATATTATCGTCTCTTCTGAAACTTTTGAACAGCATCTGTCTCTTTTGGACCAGGTTTTCCAACTTCTACATAATGCAGGTTTGACGTTAAAGCCTAGCAAATGTCAAATTGGCCTGGAAAGAACTCGAGTATCTCGGACTGAAAATTACCCCTAAAGGTCTTCTAACTGATGACTCAAAGGTAAAGCCAATTTCGGACTTTCCGAGGCCTAAGTCGGCGAAAGAAGTGTCGCGATTTTTAGGCATGACCGGGTGGTACCAACAGTTTGTTCTCGGGTACGCTACTCTATGCGAACCTTTATTCGCTTTGAAACGAAAATATAGACACTTTGCTCGGTTCACGGAGGCAGAGACTGCCTTTAATACTCTTAAACATGCCTTGGTTTCGCCACCTGTATTAGCCTTTCCTAACCATGCCGAAATATTTAATATCTTTACCGATGCATTAGGTGTTGGTCTAGGAGCTGTTCTATCTCAACGAGGGTATCCTATTGCATATGCCTCTCGAATTCTTAATAAAGCAGAACGTAATTACTCTGCTACTGAACGAGAATGCTTAGCTATTTTATTTGCTGTCACCAAATTTAAATGCTATCTCAATCAATTAACTGTCAATGTTATTACGGATCATTCGGCATTACAATATTTAACCACAGCAAGGAATCTGTCTCGAAGATTATTAAAACGGACACTTCGACTTCAGGAATATAATGTTCAAATTCAGTATCGCCCTGGCAAGTCAAACCAACTGCCTGACGTACTGTCTCGCTGTCCGGTCAGTTCTGGTGCCCAGGCGGATACGGAACCTCCCTCCCCATTTCTGCTTTCGGAAATAACTTCAAGGGAGCAAATAATTTCTGAACTGCCGAATGATCCAGATTTTGGGGAAATTTATAATTTCTTACTCGCTGGTTCTTCTGCTCCAAGTGAACCTTCTTTAGCGGGTCGTAGTCGAAATTATGAGATCATCGATGGTATTTTGTATTATGAAAAAATAGTAAACTCGAGAGCTGAGTACCGCCCTGCGATATCTCAGTCTCTTCGCATGGCTTTATTATACGAATTTCATGATATTCCTCTTGCCGGCCACTTAGGCATACGAAAAACTCGTAGTAAGCTCCGAAACGTAGCTTACTGGCCGGGCATGTACAATTGTATACTCGCATACATTCGCTCATGTGAGTACTGTCAAAAGTACAATTATAATAATAAACGACCGGCCGATCACCTTATTTGTAGTTCAAATAATTATGTTTTTGAAACTATCTCTATAGATTTATTGGGCCCTTATCCATTATCAACTAAAACTAAATCTCGTTATATTTTAGTTGTTACAGATAATTTTTCTAAATGGGTGGAAGCCTTCTCCACTAAAGTAGCTACGGCTGATATAATATGTGATATTCTAATACATAATTTTTTCACTCGATTTGGCTGTCCCCGTACCGTAGTCTCGGACCACGGGGTTCAGTTCATTTCGGAGTTATTTGAGCGAATGTGTGCGAGGCTTCAAATCAAACATAAATTCATAAGTCCACATCACCCTCAAGCCAACCCGGCTGAGCATGTGAATAGAACATTGCTAAAGATGATCTCAGCCTTTATTGGTAGCAACCATGAGCGTTGGGACGAACATGTTAAAATGTTTTGTTTCGCCCTTCGCTCATCATTTCATGAATCAACGCGGCTTACGCCCGCTGAACTTTTCTAGGGCGCAAAATCCGCACCCCTTTTGAGAATTTAACTGGCATTATCGATGAGATCAACCAAAGACCAACACCTGATTCTCTAAAACTACTTGCGCAAAAGGCACGTACTGCTATCTGTCGATATCAATTAAGCCAAGCTAGGCACTATAATGCGAAACGGAGGGAACCAGATCTCGCAGTTGCAGATCTGGTCTTATTGGAAACTCATTTCCAATCCTCCGTTGCACACACATTCGTTAAAAAATTTGCACCTTTATATGAAATCCCCTTTGAATTGGTGGAAGTGTACAATAATAATGTCATATTAAAGAGACCAGATGGCTCCCTACATTCTGCCCATCTGCAGCAATGTAGGAAATGGGTTGTTAGAAGCACTGATGCAATTATTAACCCTAAATCTAGTAGCAATCCTCAGGCAGAGGATGGGACTTCACAAGTATATATAAATGATGATGAAATTATTGACCCCACCCCTGTCCTGTCAGATTCTCTACCTTCGTCTGAGCGGGTCTTTGCTTCTTCTCATAACGATTCACATTCTGACATTATTCCATTCACTCGGGGTGCTGTCATTATTTCAACTCCTCCGTCTCCTGCCTTTTCAAACGAGGAGAGTTCTAGTGCTTGCAGTTCCTCTGGATATTCTTGTCGTGTGCAACGAGGTTCTTTTTCATCTGCTTCTCATACTCCAATCGCTCCATTTGCTTCTTCATGTATAGTGCCTCCTTTTGGTTTTCAATCAAAAAACTTAAAACGTACAAGAACTGACATTTCTTCATCAGGCAGTTCCATCTCTCCTGTGCCTAAAAGAGTCGTACCTCTTGCTGCATCTGAATCATCAGACAATATTGTTGAGGCTCTTCAGTCTCCAAGAACTAAAATCCTTCCTTCTGTTTCTGCTGAGCAGCTTCCTACTTCAGGAACATTTGATCCATCTGCCGTAGGGCAAAAACGTCCTCTTTCGCCATCTGTGCCATTTCAACCTACAAAGCGTCCGCCGCCTGAATGTTCCCCTCCTGTTCCACACTCTCCTAGTGGAACTTCTAGTGTTGGGCTACAATCCAGACATAGAGTCCAGCATTTGTATCCGCCAGGTTTTCGTCCTTGGATTCTTCGCTCGGGACGGACGGAGCCTATACCTTCTTCCACCGTTCCTCGTCGTTCACGGAAGCGCCCTTCTAGTTACACACCGCTTTTTCGACCACCAAGGAAACGACCGGATCTTCATCCTTCTTAGATTCCGGGTTCGTCTCCAAGCCAGCCTGAGACTACTTCGTTCCGGCCTGAGACTTCTTCGTTCCGGCCTGAGACTACTTCGTTCCGGCCTGAGACTACTTCGTTCCGGCCTGAGACTACTTCGTTCCGGCCTGAGACTACTTCGTTCCGGCTTGAGACTACTTCGTTCATGCCTGAGACTACTTTGTTCCGGCCTGAGACTACTTCGCTCCGGCCTGAGACCCCTTCGCTTCAGCCTGAGACCTCTTCGCTTCAGCCTGAGATATCTTCTCTTCAGCCTGAGATCTCCTTGCGACAGCCTGATGACCCTGCCTCTTCTGGTCAGCTTGCCTTGTCTGCTGGAATTCCTGACACATCCCGGCGATCCAGTGACTTGCAACCACAGCCTGCGAAGCGTGAAGCCTCGAAAGTGCCGTTGTCGCCCCAACAACAACATAAACGTGTTCGCACACGGGTATTCTTTGCGAGCAACAGGTACTGTTAAAAGTTTTTTTAAACTGTCTTTCAAGCTCAAAGGAACCTTTTAGAATATATAGAGCTTTGCTCTGTGAAGATAATTTGTACTTTCTTGTATCACAAAACTTTAATACTTATAGAGACTATTTCTTTGAACTTTTTTGTCCTCAAGACAAACCAAAATCACTGAAATTTTATCACAAAAGGTGACGACAAATAAATATCACAGAACTTTTTTGACAAAATTTGAAGACAAAATATCGCATGCATTATCTTGTGAGTATGTAATGTTTTTTTTTGTTTTTTGGTGTGGCGTCACATTAATGTTTTTTAAATACAAAAGGCTTGTCATTTTATTCTGTGCATCTTGTCTTTGCAGCATAACACGAAAATCAGCATTGCTTTTGTTGATAATTTATAAAAATTTCACTCCCAGGATAGGGTTTTCCAGGGTTTCCCCCTATCCCATCTGGCAATTCGATGTGCGAATGCATGGGAGTAGTTCGAAGTCGGCCCTGGCCGCCAAGCAATCAAAGGTTTTTTGTGTTGTTGTTCCATGTCTAACCTTTTTTTGTGTTTGACACTTGTTGAGTTGGTGTTGAATTGTTTTCTGCAAGTGCAGTTTTTTTTTCTCACCTAACTAAATTTACACTGTATTACAATATTCAACTAACTTAGTTTGAATGTTTTGTCTTCCCTGAGAAGTTTTCAGGAGTGGACGAATGTATAATTAATCACGTTTAAAATGTTGTAGTTTTTTTCTTGCCATACGCAGTTTTTTGACTACTATGCTACTTATATGTATATTGATGAGTGTTCTCCACACGTATTGACAAAGTATTTATCGCGAAGTATAAGATGAAGATTTGAAATGGTACAGAAAGTTTTCTATGAATGTTTATTGAACTATTGATGTCTACAGACTATATGTACTAAGACGTCGGTTACAGCAACAGGTCAACAAATCTCTTCATCAATTTTTGTAAGTTCTTATCTGAAAGGTTGAATGAATGATCAGATTGTTTGAAAGGATACCTCTACAAATTTGATAGGTTTTCGGCAAAAAAAAAAAAAAAAAAAAAAAAAAATTTACGAGGGAGATGATGTGACGTATATTCTAGATTAACTTTCCTTTTTTTAGTTTCTTTCCCTATGTAATCTTGAGTTTATTCTCAGTATTCTTCACGCTTAACGGAATATCTTTTCCTTCAAACGAATACGTTTGGCAACACAATTGAGGTTGAATGCACGTGACGTATGCATGTAATAAGATAAGAACAAGAGATAAAAAGCGACGACTGATCTGTTGTAGGAGGGAGGTGTTGATATTATTGAGAGCGATGAGGGAGGTCGTGATATTATTGAGAGCGATGAGGGAGGTCATGATATTATTGAGAGCGATGAGAGAGGTGTTGATATTATTGAGAGCGATTATTGAGGTGTGTTGATAAGAGCGATTATTGAGGTGTGTTGATAAGAGCGATTATTGTGAGCGATTATGATGAGCGTTGTTAAGAAAGAGCTCTACGAAAGAATTGAACAGTGTTGAGATAAATGTGTGGAGAGTGTTGTGATTCCATTCCGAATAAAGGACTGTTTCCGTAAGTTGACTTCTGGTTATATGTTTTGTCTGGCTGTTAAGGTTTGTTTCATTTAGAAACAATTTATTAGTATGTTGATATTTTAAGTTAGCGTAAAGGTTAAAACTACTTTTACGCCACAAGCTTTGGAGAAATCACAATATCATTTCTCACTAGAAATTATGAATGCACTATTTGCTATCATGAATGCACTACTTGCTAATATGAATGTACTACTTGCTATCATGAATGCACTACTTGCTATCATGAATGCACTACTTGTTATCATGAATACTGGGACGTATATTTTAAATTAACATTCATTTTTAGTTCGTTTTCCTATGTAAATTTGAGTTTGTTCTCCGTTATACTTCTTTTCCCTCAAACGAGAATACTGTTGGCTACACATTTGAGGTCAGAGAGAAAGTGACGTATGAATGTGATAAGAACGATAGATAAAAAGGACGATACGACAGTTGCTCGGGTGGATGTGTGGGTGTAGACGTTCAATTAGATAAATGTAATCTGATATTTGCTGTCTTATATTGTGGAGTTCTATTGAAATTCGTGTTGCACCAATAAAAGGTTATAGTAAGTCTGACTTCTGTTTATGTTTCGTCCGGCCGTAAAAACTTAATTAGGAACTATTGCATCGTATTCTTATTTTTGGTTTTTGACTTAGCGTAACATAGCGTAAAAAGACATTGCGTTATAATACAATATTTCTCACGGTGAAAAAGATAAAAATACACTTATTTTGTTTTACAGTAGCTCGGAATAGAACGACAAATGAATCACCGCTCGGAGTAAAACGACAAATAAATCATCGCCGGCGATAATTACCATTAGCTAACAACCCGAAAGACACAAACGTACGTTATTGATTCATATGCAGATTTAAGAGTAGTACGCTATCAGCAATTAATAAAGACGAAAACAACACACGAGAATGACGGCAACTGTTTTCCCGAAGAGTTATTTTAGGAGAAATTATGAAGAGCTTTTTGATTTTCTTTGTGTAAAGATTTTATTTACTTTAAAAAGAAAACTACAAGAATTGGTGAGAACGGGAAATTCCTAATCCGATGCATTTGAGACTTAAAGAAAATCTTGATTCGCTCGACAGAGTGGCTCGTTTCCATTTCTGGTAAGAGCTTGAGTTCGGAGAAAAGAATTTCTTTTCCTCAGCGGTTGCGTTCCCACTGCTATGTATTACACAAGCAATTGTTAATTTGATTTCTCTCGTAATACATTTCAACGAACTTTCGTACCTCGTAAATCCACGTAACAGTTCCGTTTCAACGAAGCACATTAGTGTCTCTCGGAAATAACTGATTCTTCTGCTCCGCAGGTCCTGACTTCGTGTAATAATTTTTGCTCAGTAATTAAGAGAAAGGAATACCTCTTCATAAAACTGCTTGTTAATTAGCTTGTTTGTCGTTTTTGGGAGGAAAAACTTCGGAGTGCAACCGACAAAATACAGCTTCCGCAGACAAACTCCATAATTAATCTTCCTAAGTTGTTCTGTGTTCTGGGATGCTTTCACGTGATTATCCTTTAGCAGACGAGCTTTCGCTCATTCAAGGAAAAACAACAAAAACGTCTGGTGGTAGTAAAGGTGAAAATTTTTTTCCTGCAGTGTAGTAATTATACGTTATGCGATACTGAGAAGGAGAGCAAACAACTTTGATGAAAAAGGGCGCGCGCACACACACACACCAAGATACCTAAGAACAAAAGCGTCATGTTGTGTTTCCGTGAAAAGAGAAAAGTTTCTAAATATAATCAGGAACTTTTCATCTTTTACCATGGAAAAGAGAAGAAAACTTTAAGCAAATTGCTGCGACGCATTATAATCTTCATGGTGTTTTTGGAATAATCGCGTTTAGAACAGTCCAGTATCTATGCAAAACTGGCAACGAAAATGAAATCATTAAGGCTAAGCTCACTATGAGAATCGTTAAGTGAAGGTAAACAATGAAATGTAAGGTCATACTTCAGTTTCCGGAAATATTTAAAGTCAGAAACGCATATCATCATCATCATCATTGTCAACCATTATCAATCCACTGCTGGACGAAGGTCTCCCCAAGTTTCCTCCACAACGGTCTGTCTTGTGCCAGTCTCCTCCATGTCACCCCTGCATACTTTCGAATTTCATCCACCCATCTCCCATGTGGTCTTCTTCTGGGTCTTTTCCTGTCCCTTGGAATCCAATCTAAAATTTCGGCTGTCCATCGATGATCTGTCCTTCTGGCAGTATGTCCAGCCCATTGCCATTTCAGGGATTTAACTCTGATCATGATGTCTTCCACTCTTGTCATTTTTCGGATCCACGAGTTCCTCTTCTTATCTCTCCTGGTTACACCAATCATGCACCTCTCCATGCCACTTTGAGTTGTCTGCAGCCTTTGTATGTCTCTTTTAGTTAAGGTCCACGTCTCCGCACCATACGTAAGCACTGGAAGGATGCATTGATCAAACACTTTTCTTTTAAGACATAATGGCATATTGCTCTTGAAAATTATGCTGTTTCTTCCAAAAGCTCTCCAGGCAAGTTTTGTACGCCGATTAATTTCTTCATCAATGTGACCCTCACTTGATATCTGCTGTCCAAGATAAACGTACGTGTCTGTTATCTCCAGCTTTTCTCCATCAATCGATAAATCTTCATTTCTTGTAAAAGCATTGAACATCACTTTTGTCTTCTGAAAGTTCATTTTTAATCCCACTTCTTTACTCTTGTCAGCAAGTTCCTGGATCATACTCTGCAGCTCTGATGGGGTAGTTGCAAAAATGACTACGTCATCAGCAAAACGAAGGTGGGTTAGATAATCTCCATTAATCTTTATCCCCTTGTTTTCCCAGCTCAGCGACTGAAAAACACCCTCCAATGTGGCATTAAAGAGCTTCGGAGATATGGTGTCACCTTGTCTCACTCCCTTCCCAATTTTTACGTGTGTTGTATTTTCAAACAGCCTAATCTTTGCACTTGCATTTTCATAGATGTTATTAATAATATTAATGTATGCATCTTCAATACCGCAGGTTTTCAGAGCCATTGTAACTGCTGATGGTTTCACCGAATCAAAGGCTTTTTCATAATCGATAAAAGCCATGCACAATGGAAGTTCATATTCCCTCGCTCTTTCAATTAGTTCTCTCAGCACGTGGATATGATCTATTGTGCTGTAGCCACTCCTGAATCCAGCTTGTTCTCTCGGTTGAGCCATGTCCAGTGTTACCTTCAAGCGGTGTGAAAGAACTTTAGTGAAGATTTTATAAACTACTGATAGGAGGCTGATAGGTCTGTAGTTTCCGAGATCCTCAATGTCACCTTTCTTATGTAGCAGGATCATTGTAGCGGTGTTCCAATCCTCAGGAATCTTTCCTTCATTAAGGCATCGAGTGAAAATTTGGGCGAGTACTGTTTCGATTTCTCCACTTGCTTCTTGTATGATGTCTACAGTAATTCCATCTTCTCCTGGAGCTTTTCCTTGCTTCATGTTCTTGATTGCATGTGCAACTTCTGCTGGAAGGACTGGAGGAACTCTGGTACTGGTATCTTTCATGATGTCTGGAGTGCATATATCATCCCTTTCATATAATTTGGAGTAGAAATCTTTCACTCTTGTCAAAATTTCGCCTCTATTTCTTGTTACAGAACCATCTTCTTTTCTCAGTGCCATAATCTGTTTTCTTCCCTTACTGAGATGTCCCTTTGCTATCTTTAGGCTTTGGTTGTTTTCAATTGCTTTCCTCACTAGTTCACAGTTGAATTTCCTTACGTCTTCAGTGATACTTTTTTCTTACTGTCTTGCATAGCTCTATATATTCCACTTTGGAAGTCACATCTTCTTTAGTTGTCCTCATCTCTCTTCTTTTTTGCATCAACATTTTGGGAAAGTTGAAAGTTCCTCTGACAGAGCTGCAAGACTTGTTATCCAACTCTCGAAAAGATACCAGGCTCAGATTATTCAAACTTATGCACCCACCACAAGTCATCCTGAAGAAGAAATTGAAGAATTTTATGAGGAAATTTGTCATCTAAATAATAAAGGTAAGCAGCAGTTGAAGATAATTATGGGAGATTTCAATGCAAAAATAGGGCAACGGCAACAGAATGAAACTTCAGTAGGTAAATTCGGTCATGGCAACAGAAACCAGCGTGGAAATACTCTTGTTGAGTTTGCAGAGGCAGAAGGGTTTTTCATCTTGAACTCCTTTTTCAAGAAAAAGCCACACAGGAAATGGACATGGAGACATCCAAATGGGACGACAAGTGAAATTGATTTTATTATGTGTAACAAAAAATTCGTCATAGAAGACTGCAGTGTGCTAAACAAGTTCAACACAGGTAGTGACCATAGATTGGTGAGATGTAAGATGCACCTCAACACTAAACTTGAACGTGGCAAGCTCATAGGACAAACAAAATCTATTGACATAACCAACCTTAAAAAAACACCATAATACCTTCAAGTTAGAACTGAAGAACAGGTTCTCAGCTTTAGAAGGCCTAACATCGGAAGAAGTGGACATCTCTGAAGTTAACAGAAAAGTAACCAAAGCTCTTATGGAAACAGCAACAAAATTAGCTGGGTCTAAGAACAAGTTGCATGTGAACAGAAACGCATATATATATATATATATATATATATATATATATATATATATATATATATATATATATATATATATATATATACTTGGGATGTAAGGTCAGGTGATGCGTAACATCACAGCCTCTCCTTGACAAATGTCAACCCCGCCTTCTCGTGGTGCATCCTGTTCGCACTAAAGGGGCTCTGACGACCGCCCATAGCGGTATAACTATACCATCGGGATCAGAGGAAATGCTATCCCACACTCACCAACCCGCTTGGCCAGCGTGGTGAGTTATGGCCAAACCCCTCCAAAATGATTCCACAACTTAAATCTTGGCCCTCAGTCTCCGGCAGCTGGAATGTACCTGGCCAAGGCAGCGGCCAGTGCGACATGAAGGCAGAGGGTGCTAAGAATCCCCGGAGGACCGGACTAGGCTGCCATCTGATGCTGACCTTGGCTACTTACAATGGACGCTCCCTATCTTCTGATTCAAGGCTTCTTGAATTGGAAGAGGAACTACAAAAGATCAAGTGGGACATCGTGGGACTGAAGACTAAGGAAAAAGTTTTAGAATTTAAAACAGAAGGGTGCAAAATAACCTGAAAATCAAAACGCGCAACGCAGCAGTTTTGAAAATTCAGAATTCACATTCTATAAAGAAGATACCTAAGCAAAAAAATACATATATAATTTTGACTCACACCTAGTACAACATAGAAAAGGTTATGTATCTACCTGTGTGAGTAAAAGGAGAAAAGATAAAAAAATAAAATAAAACAACTGAATGTAGAAGGTGTCGAGAATACTGAGCCTTGGCTTTATCAAGGACCAGCAAAAACTCTGCATTTTCTCACTTCCACAAAGACCTAGTTGGAAATGGGTTTCTGCAAGGCCATAGATGCAAGTAACATTCCCACCTAAAATAGTTTAAAAAATATATATATATAAGTCATGTCCTCCGTAGAGTAGCATGACCTAGCACTAGTTAACAATTTTGCTTGCATCCATTAACCTTCATGGCCCGACCCAGGCTCTTCATCTGTTACTATTAAACAGAGAGAAGAAGATTAAAGAGAACTCAAGCTGTGAGAGTGACATAATAATTAGAAATGATTTTCAGCTATAACGAAATTCCAAGTTCGTTTGAGAGAGAATTTAAACCTGAAAAACAATGCAAAAGAAATCCAAATTTTACATTGCAATTAAAAAAGGAAATGTTAATTTATAACGAACAGATTTTTGAAAGAAAACTTGAGTCTAAAACCCCCTACTCTACAGCTTATGACAGCACGAAAACGAGAATAAGTTAAAGATAATAATTAACTAAAGAAAACTTGGTGAAAGTTATATACCTTAAACAGTTAGTTGCAATATGTACAAAGTATTTCAGCAGTGCTTTAAGTGCATAATTAATTAGTTATTAAGAACTTAACTACTTTGAAAAAACAGCGCATAGACAGCGCATAGAAAAGGAACAAGCTTAGCCATCTTCTGTTCCTAGGTACCCCAAAAGACGCTCAAAGTTACAAAGAAAAGTAAGAGTTAAAACCCGCAAAAATGTTAACAGACAAACCAATGCTTAAAAGCTGAAAAGCTAAAAAACGACAGAGAAAAGGTACATGAAGTACAAACATTGAACTAATAAAACCTAGAACCCAAAAACAAGGAAGAGAGCTTACCTCTTGTGTGACAAAAACTTTTCTCCTCACAAGAGAAGAACATGGCTGACCTCTTCCGCCACTCCCTAGACGCTGGGGGGCAGTGAGGGTGGGGCTGATGGCCTCCTCATACAGCAAGAAACCAACGCCCGGAGATTTTAACCAGAGAAAAAAATATATAAACTTAAGACTGTGGATCTGAATGATCAGAAAGAGCAGAATTAACTCTCCAGAATACATGAGAAATATTATAAAATACACGAGCAGTTTATTCAATAATCTTTGCATGTATTAAATCACCTTAGTGAGCTTCTATAGATTAATCAGAATCTTATTAATTTTAATGTTGGTTTTACTATTTTTAGTATAGCTATCCTAGTGATGAATAACTAGTTTTCTTTTTTATTTGTTTTTATTTTCTTTTATAAACAGATTTTTAAGCTTTTTTTGTGATTTTGTTTATATTATTTAATTTTTTGTTTTAATAGGACCGTCATATCCATAGCACTAAGGTTCCTTTAGGTAGTTAATAGGCATCCTCTAGCCAACTTCCTTAGCCGTAAGGAAGATGGCTAGAGGATGCCTATTAACTACCTAAAGGAACCTTAGTGCTATGGATATGACGGTCCTATTAAAACAAAAAATTAAATAATATAAACAAAATCACAAAAAAAGCTTAAAAATCTGTTTATAAAAGAAAATAAAAACAAATAAAAAAGAAAACTAGTTATTCATCACTAGGATAGCTATACTAAAAATAGTAAAACCAACATTAAAATTAATAAGATTCTGATTAATCTATAGAAGCTCACTAAGGTGATTTAATACATGCAAAGATTATTGAATAAACTGCTCGTGTATTTTATAATATTTCTCATGTATTCTGGAGAGTTAATTCTGCTCTTTCTGATCATTCAGATCCACAGTCTTAAGTTTATATATTTTTTTCTCTGGTTAAAATCTCCGCGCGTTGGTTTCTTGCTGTATGAGGAGGCCATCAGCCCCACCCTCACTGCCCCCCAGTGTCTTGGGAGTGGCGGAAGAGGTCAGCCATGTTCTTCTCTTGTGAGGAGAAAAGTTTTTGTCACACAAGAGGTAAGCTCTCTTCCTTGTTTTTGGGTTCTAGGTTTTATTAGTTCAATGTTTGTACTTCATGTACCTTTTCTCTGTCGTTTTTTAGCTTTTCAGCTTTTAAGCATTGGTTTGTCTGTTAACATTTTTGCGGGTTTTAACTCTTACTTTTCTTTGTAACTTTGAGCGTCTTTTGGGGTACCTAGGAACAGAAGATGGCTAAGCTTGTTCCTTTTCTATGCGCTGTCTATGCGCTGTTTTTTCAAAGTAGTTAAGTTCTTAATAACTAATTAATTATGCACTTAAAGCACTGCTGAAATACTTTGTACATATTGCAACTAACTGTTTAAGGTATATAACTTTCACCAAGTTTTCTTTAGTTAATTATTATCTTTAACTTATTCTCGTTTTCGTGCTGTCATAAGCTGTAGAGTAGGGGGTTTTAGACTCAAGTTTTCTTTCAAAAATCTGTTCGTTATAAATTAACATTTCCTTTTTAATTGCAATGTAAAATTTGGATTTCTTTTGCATTGTTTTTCAGGTTTAAATTCTCTCTCAAACGAACTTAGAATTTCGTTATAGCTGAAAATCATTTCTAATTATTATGTCACTCTCACAGCTTGAGTTCTCTTTAATCTTCTTCTCTCTGTTTAATAGTAACAGATGAAGAGCATGGGTCGGGCCATGAAGGTTAATGGATGCAAGCAAAATTGTTAACTAGTGCTAGGTCATGCTACTCTACGGAGGACATGACTTATATATATATTTTTTAAACTATTTTAGGTGGGAATGTTACTTGCATCTATGGCCTTGCAGAAACCCATTTCCAACTAGGTCTTTGTGGAAGTGAGAAAATGCAGAGTTTTTGCTGGTCCTTGATAAAGCCAAGGCTCAGTATTCTCGACACCTTCTACATTCAGTTGTTTTATTTTATTTTTTTATCTTTTCTCCTTTTACTCACACAGGTAGATACATAACCTTTTCTATGTTGTACTAGGTGTGAGTCAAAATTATATATGTATTTTTTTGCTTAGGTATCTTCTTTATAGAATATATATCATCATCATCATCATTGTCAACCATTATCAATCCACTGCTGGACGAAGGTCTCCCCAAGTTTCCTCCACAACGGTCTGTCTTGTGCCAGTCTCCTCCATGTCACTCCCGCATATTTACGAATTTCATCCACCCATCTCCCATGTGGTCTTTTCCTGGGTCTTTTCCTGTCCCTTGGAATCCAATCTAAAATTTCGGCTGTCCATCTATGGTCTGTCCTTCTGGCTGTATGTCCAGCCCATTGCCATTTCAGGGATTTAACTCTGATCATGATGTCTTCCACTCTCGTCATTTTTCGGATCCACGAGTTCCTCTTCTTATCTCTCCTGGTTATACCAAGCATGCACCTCTCCATGCTTCTTTGAGTTGTCTGCAGCCTTTGTATGTCTCTTTTAGTTAAGGTCCACGTCTCTGCACCATACGTAAGCACTGGAAGTATGCATTGATCAAACACTTTTCTTTTAAGACATAATGGCATATTGCTCTTGAAAATTATGCTGTTTCTTCCAAAAGCTCTCCAGGCAAGTTTTGTACGCCGATTAATTTCTTCATCAATGTGACCCTCACTTGATATCTGCTGTCCAAGATAAACATACGTATCTGTTATCTCCAGTTTTTCTCCATCAATCGATAAGTCTTCATTTCTTGTAAAAGCATTGAACATCACTTTTGTCTTCTGAAAGTTCATTTTTAATCCCACTTCTTTACTCTTGTCAGCAAGTTCCTGGATCATACTCTGCAGCTCTGATGGGGTAGTTGCAAAAATGACTACGTCATCAGCAAAACGAAGGTGGGTTAGAAAATCTCCATTAATCTTTATCCCTTTGTTTTCCCAGTTCAGTGATTGAAAGACATTTTCCAATGTGGCATTAAAGAGCTTCGGAGATATGGTGTCACCTTGTCTCACTCCCTTTCCAATTTTTATGTGTGTTGTATTTTCAAACAGCCGAATCTTTGCACTTGCATTTTCATAGATGTTATTAATAATATTAATGTATGCATCTTCAATACCGCAGGATTTCAGAGCCGTGGTAACTGCTGATGGTTTCACCGAACCAAAGGCTTTTTCATAATCGATAAAAGCCATGCACAATGGAAGTTCATATTCCCTCGCTCTTTCAATTAGTTCTCTCAGTACGTGGATATGATCTATTGTGCTGTAGCCACTCCTGAATCCAGCTTGTTCTCTCGGTTGAGCCATGTCCAGTGTTACCTTCAAACGGTGTGAAAGAACTTTAGTGAAGATTTTATAAACCACTGATAGGAGGCTGATAGGTCTGTAGTTCCTGAGATCCTCAATGTCACCTTTTTTATGTAGCAGGATCATTGTAGCGGTGTTCCAATTCTCAGGAATCTTCCCTTCATTAAGGCATCGAGTGAAAATTTGGGCGAGTACTGTTTCAATTTCTCCACTTGCTTCTTGAATGATGTCTATAGTAATTCCATCTTCTCCTGGAGCTTTCCTCCGCTTCATGTTCTTGATTGCATGAGCAACTTCTGCTGGGAGGACTGGAAGAACTCTGGTACCTTTCATGATGTCTGGAGTACATGTATCATCCCTTTCATATAATTTGGAGTAGAAATCTTTCACTCTTGTCAAAATTTCGCCTCTATTTCTTGTTATAGAACCATCTTCTTTTCTCAGAGCCATAATCTGTTTTCTTCCCTTACTGAGATGTCCCTTTGCTATCTTTAGGCTTTGGTTGTTTTCAATTGCTTTCCTCACTAGCTCACAGTTGAATTTCCTTACGTCTTCAGTGATACTTTTTCGTGCTGTCTTGCATAGCTCTATATATTCCACTTTGGAAGTCACATCTTCTTTAGTTGTCCTCATCTCTCTTCTTTTTTGCATCAACATTTTGGTTTTTCCTGATAATTTGTTTACATGCAACTTGTTCTTAGACCCAGCTAATTTTGTTGCTGTTTCCATAAGAGCTTTGGTTACTTTTCTGTTAACTTCCGAAATATCCACTTCTTCCGATGTTAGGCCTTCTAAAGCAGTGAATCTGTTCTTCAGTTCCAACTTGAAAGTATTATGGTGTTTTTTAAGGTTGGTTATGTCAATACATTTTGTTTGTCTTATGAGCTTGCCACGTTCCAGTTTAGTGTTGAGGTGCATCTTACATCTCACCAATCTATGGTCACTACCTGTGTTGAACTTGTTCAGCACACTGCAGTCTTCGATGACGAATTTTTTGTTACACATAATAAAATCAATTTCACTTGTCGTCCCAATTGGATGTCTCCATGTCCATTTCCTGTGTGGCTTTTTCTTGAAAAAGGAATTCAAGATGAAAAATCCTTCTGCCTCTGCAAACTCAACGAGAGTATTTCCACGCTGGTTTCTGTTGCCGTGACCGAATTTACCTACTGAAGTTTCATTCTGTTGCCGGTGCCCTATTTTTGCATTGAAATCTCCCATAATTATCTTCAAGTGCTGCTTACCTTTATTATTTAGATGACGAATTTCCTCATAAAATTCTTCAATTTCTTCTTCAGGATGACTTGTGGTGGGTGCATAAGTTTGAATTATCTGAGCCTGGTATCTTCTCGATAGTTGGATAACGAGTCGTGCAGCTCTGTCAGAGGAACTTTCAACTTCTACCACTTTATCCTTCAGTTTCTTGTTTATTATAAATCCAACACCACTAGTTCTGCCAGTATCTGTCCCACGATAATAGAAGAGATGTCCACTTTTCAGTTCAATGAGATCTTCTCCTTTTCTCCTTACCTCACTTAGCCCGACGATGTCCCACTTGATCCTTTGTAGTTCCTCTTCCAATTCAAGAAGCCTTGAATCAGAAGATAGGGAGCGTCCGTTGTAGGTAGCCAAGGTCAGCATCAAATGGCAGCCTAGTCCGGTCCTCCGGGGATTCTTAGCACCCTCTGCCTTCATGTCGCACTGGCCGCTGCCTTGGCCAGGTACATTCCAGCTGCCGGAGACTGAGGGCCAAGATTTAAGTTGTAGAGTCATTTTGGAGGTGTTTGGCCATAACTCACCACGCTGGCCAAGCGGGTTGGTGAGTGTGGGATAGCATTTCCTCTGATCCCGATGGTATAGTTATACCGCTATTTGCGGTCGTCAGAGCCCCTTTAGTGGGAACAGGATGCACCACGAGAAGGCGGGGTTGACATTTGTCAAGGAGAGGCTGTGATGTTACGCATCACCTGACCTTACATCCCTATATATATATATATATATATATATATATACATAACAGGATCTAGCTTGTTCAACTGAAGCATGATGCTTCTTTTTTGTTTTATAAATTTCCTTTTCTTTTTCAATCGTAATTTGTTTACATCGAAAAAGGCTAACAATCTTGAGCAATTCACAATACATGTTTTCTTGTTTCGGATGATTTTGTACTCAGTTAAATCGAACCATTTTGTCTTTCTTTTCGATTATTTCTTCTAAATTGTACTCATGCAGTGTTGAATGTCGATGGCACACAAATTATCTGAAAAACTGAATCGATCGCCAAACCTCAAGCTTTTCTGTACCTTCACTAAACCTCCATCTAAAGAAGTTAGGTGACTGCATTTCATTTTACAGATTAGTTAAACCTAACTTTCGTTCTTAAAGTTGACTTTCCACTTAATGTTTATATTATTCTGGACGCGCGCATCGCACTTGACCATTACCGAAATGTTCAGTTTGCTAATCGCATACTGAAGTAACAATTTATGAGGATCACGCAGTTGCAATGAGACATATTCCATCCTCAATTACGTACGCAGCTATGATGTTGAGATGACTTTATGAACATGTCACTGCAAAGGATTTACACGTGTACAAATAGTAGATAGTGGAAAAATGAAAAAACTCGTAATTTGAGACTTTGAAAAAGTGAGTGCTAGGGGTTCGTGTGCTAACATATCAGAAATGGGAAATCTTCTTCGCTTTGAGAGGACAACTGCATTGAGTGTGTACAATGAGTGGTGAACAGACAAAAAAAGTCAGCAATAAGTGGTTGATGTTCAAGAGCAACGGCAGCTGTAGAGGAATCAACGAGGTACCAGATGAACTCCACTGCGTCAAGTTGCATCGCCTTACGGCAGCGGGATCGAGAGAATTTCAGTACACATATATGTTCATCCATACATTGGCGCGAAAGGGCTGTAACAACAGACGTTTCCTTCGTTTATCACCCTCGCTACTAAAAATCAACAAATTCGTCTGCAGTGGGTACGAACGCACAAAAAATTGAGAACTTGAAATAAAGTTGCCTGGTCCGATTAATTGCGTTTTTTTCACGCAAACGTACGGGGCAGAATATAGCGTCAAGAACTGATACCAGCTGCCTAGATTTAATCCATGGGATTGTCAACAATAGACAAAAGACAGACCCTAGATGGGATCGTCAACCAAAAAGAGACCGTTGATGGGATCGACAGATGGCACAATAGACAGACCAGACAGACAAGACGGAGCCTAGACAGACCCAATAAACAGACCCTAGATGGGACAAGAGACAGAACCTAGATGTGACAAGAGACAGACTCTAGATGGGACAACAGACAGATCCTAGATGGGATCATCAACAATGGATCCCGGCTGCCTAGTGTTAACCGTAAGAGCTGATGGAGGTGGTGTAATTTTCTCTGGTCTGTTTTCATGCGGGACATTGGGTTACTCATCATGTCTGGAACAGCATTTGAATGCCACGAGATATCTTAACTTCACTGTGAACCAGGCGCAACAGTACATGCGCATCAGATTACTCCACTAGGAAACTGTTCCTTACCACAAGTCTTGCATCACCAGACAGCGGTTCTAGTAGCATGAAATGACTTTATAATTCTTGAATAGGCCCCTCTCCACAATTCATTCACACATCTTAACCAAACTGAACACTCCTAGAATGATATTAAGAGAGACACTCGTAAAAGAGATCCTCTTCCAGTGAATACTCGGCAACTGAGAGATGCCGTTACTTCCGTTTGCCTGAAAAAACCTGAACAGTGTCATCATCACCTCGTTTAAT
Organism: Macrothele yani; assembly: GCA_039090855.1. NCBI lineage: Eukaryota > Metazoa > Arthropoda > Arachnida > Araneae > Macrothelidae > Macrothele > Macrothele yani. The sequence continues at coordinate 81,519,596 of CM076994.1, forward strand.
CAATGACACATCCAATCGAGGCTGTTTTGAAAGCCAAGTGCGTCCCGACACGTTATTAAGTAAGGGCTGCAAATAATGTGTTACTTCAGTGTATATCAAATTGTTTAATTCTTTTCCGTCCCATAAAATGGCTACGACCAGGGCTTCAAAGCTTATTTTCTTGGACCGGCTATCAACGGTATGGTTACTTGACCACCTATCAACAGCATGGTTGAAGAACTGAAAGCCGCCCCGGTGTCGTAATGGTCTAAGCGATGGTTTCTGATTATTCGTCCGAGATGAGGTCCGAGTACGAATCCCGGTGAGGCATGGATGTTGTGTTTGTCTTACAGCGCTGGCTCTCTCACTTCCCTGGAACTAGTGACCCTAAATTAGGGATAAGCGACTGCTTATAGCTCAATACGTTGCTCACTGTGGTCGTTAAACCTCCAATCAAAAAAAAAAGAAGCACTGAAATTGAATGTAAGCAAGCAATCAAAATTTTAATTTATAGGATTCTTTGAAATCATTATGAAATCCTGAAATATATAATCACTAAATTTAGTAACACAGAAGTTTGAAGGAAATTCTGCATGAATACTCGGAATATTTTGAAGGCTTTTAAGATGGCCTAGCAAAATTCATAGGATCTGCGATTATGATAATAGATTGATTAAATATTGACTTTTCTGTCACAGACTTCGTTAGCATTTTTGATTCTCATGCTCAGTCTGCTGACTGCCTCAGAGGTGGTCAGTCGTTCATGCCTTTTGCACCTCCTTTAAGGCATCAGTTCGGTGGTTTTTCGAGTGTGCAGCTAGGTGGTTTTTCGAGTGTGCAGCTAGGTGGTTTTTCGAGTGTGCAGCTAGGTGGTTTTCCGAGTGCGTGTTGACTGTTCTACGAGATGTATGAATGTCAGTGCTTTCGTTTGATGTCTCAAGCATATGCTGATAAGCTGTACTTTTGTGTTCTTTTTCTATGTTTGAGACAAAATGCTGGTTATCTTTTGCAGATGGTGTCTTGTGCATTCCATGATCCTCAATCAAGCACACCGTATATGCGTAACTATCCGCCGTTTTTGTGTTCATCAGCTTCTCAACTCGTTCAGCTTTGATCATTCTTTGACTACTGTAACGTCATCAAGTGCATGTGCTTCCATTGCTTTGCTGTATTCTCTGGCTCGTCATAATTGGCGTGTGTGACTTCTAATTTCTATTCGCCCCTTAACCTTTCGGTCGTTCGTGAGAGTATGGCATATGCTTCTTCAGGCAACCAGCCGGTGCCCTTTACTGCTTCGTTGCTTTCTCTGACTAATTCCGTCTGGTTGACTTCACCAATCTCTACTGCTGTGCTGCCCTGTCTGGTATCACCGGCCTTGAGATTTTATTTTTGTTTTTTTGTTTGGAGGTTTAACGACCACCGTGAGCAACTCAATAGGCTATAAGCAGTCGCACGTCCCTAATTTAGGGCAACTGGTTCCAGGGAAGGGAGAGAGCCAGTGCCGTAAGACAAACACAACATCCATGCCTCACCGGGATTCGAACCCGGACCCCAGACGGACGAATGATCAGAGGCCAGCGCCTTAGACCACTGCGCCACCGGGGCGGCGGCCTTGAGATGTATGAATGTCCTACGAAGCTATGCTACTGCTTCTGCCTCCGTCCATCATTCTTCCCCTCCATTTTCTATTGTAAACCATTAATCACAATGAAAGATAGAGCTGTTATTCTCGCGCTAGATCCCGAATGTTCATGGACCATGCGCCCACGAAAAATCCGCGATATTAAGACGCGGAGTATTATATCACGCACTGCCAAATTCTCCTGTTCCTACATATCTCGAGGCCTTGAATTGTATTGTGCCATCGTCAGTGTATCCAGGTGTCGGAAGGGCATTACCGTTCTGTTCGCACGTTCGGCTGCTGCTACCATGGTTCTTCAAAAAGGTATCGACATCGCTTCCCAGCACCTTATTCCCTCGCCTCTTCAGAGTACGCCTACTACCATAATCTTCTATCCCATGCCGATAGAAGTTCCAGGTGATACTCTTCCTCTATTGGTCTCCCAAGTTTGCAAGATTTTCAATGCTGTGCTTCGAGCACCCGATATTCCACGGGACTCACATTTTCCCCATGTCTCTGGTCTACTAAACAAATACGTGTAGCTCTGGATCGTTGTCCAACCCGTGCACAAGTTGTTCTTGGTGCTTCTACATACGACTTTGGTGTCTTCGTTGGACAATTATGTCATAATTGCCATTCTGATGGACATGTACGTGCTCAGTATCTTGTGCGCCCTGTCCCTTCTTCTGCTTCCAGTTCTGCTCCACCAACCTCATTTCCGATTTCTACCGCTGCTTCTTCTACAGTTCCAGTTACTGCTCTTTCTACGACTCCGGTTTATCATATTACTCAATTTTCCGCTGCTAGTTCCAATTTGCTTCCTTCTGTTCCATATCCTCCTCTTGATTCTGCCACCTTAGTGACAGTTCTTAATATCTCAGATTCCCCGCCATTTTCACAGCCACAGAGGTGTATCATCCACCGTCTCAGCCTTAACGTGGTCGTCTATCTCGCCGACTTCTTTTTCTTTCTTCCGATCGCGACGGACGTGCTTCACTATTAGCGAACATTTCCAAACATCCTCGTTCTCTTGCTGGGCGGCGTCGTGAAGGGTTCGTGTAAAAACTTTGCTTGTGACTTCGCCTACTTTAATTTTGACTGGTATTTCCGTCCTTGGTGCAGCTACGTCGTCGTCTTTGGTTCTCCCTCCTTCTGATGCTGTAGCTTCTCTCCTTCCGAAGTCTCCCAAGAGATGGAGTGTGGTTCGGTTATCGCTCCTCCTCTCTCTTCTTGCTCTACTTCGATTCCAGACTCTGCTTCTTCTGACTCTGTTGCTCCAGTGAAGGTTTTGCAATCATAACTGGCTTCACTCTCTTATTCTGTTCCTGGTTTCGGAATTAACCGCTCTATCCTCGTAGTTATTCTTACTTGTTATTCTTTCTGTTCTAGTGCCTCGACGTCTGACTCTCTGGTAAGTCATGATCTTCCGACTGAAAGGAACGGTTAATTCCGAAACAGGATAAGAATGAAAGGGTGGAACAGTGATGATTGCACCATCTACTGGATTTCTACTCTATGATGAAATTTTTAATGCATCTTAGTCTGTCTCTCTTCATCCGTTTTCTGACGACGGCACCTTTTGTTCTCTTCCGTGCAGTCGTCTTAACGACACTGTTTGGTTTCCCAATATATTTAGTGTTTCTCCTTCATTGGATGAGTGCCGTTATGCGAATACTATACCGTCACTACAACACTCGCTTATGCATGCTACTACTGCACAGTTTTTGACTATGCCAGGCTAAGTTTTCATCTTTTCATCGATGACTGGATCTATTTCATCGAAGCAGACTATTTCGATGCTTCGTCCAGAGCGAAACTTTGGGCGAAACTCTGTAGATATCGTCGCATTTGTCGGCATTATCCAGATAGTTCCTTGTCCTGTTTAGTGCTTTGTAACTGGTGACTTTTCTTTATATTATCCTTTCGCTTATGTCACCGTGTTCATCTGTGAATCTGTCGTTTTTTTATGCTTATCGTATCATCGCGGTTTTGTTGATGTAATTTTGTATTTTATTTGACGTATGTACTTTATCGTTTGTATTGTATTATGAAACACAGCATTGATCTCCCACTCTCTTAGCACTTTGCCTCAGTAAATATTCAGTGAAGAGCCATTAGAAATAAGAAAACAGGGAATACTGAAGAAGAGATTGAGATCATACTTGCTAATTCCAGAGAACACAGTATTCAACGATTTTATGCAATGCTCAAGGTTCTCGAAGCAGCCTGTGAAAATTTGTGGACAGATTATTATAATTTCAAACACCTTCCGCATTTAATTTTAAAAAAATCATTAAAAGACTGTTTCCATGTCACGAAATCGTCTGTAGTTTAAATTTCAATGAAGTAGAGGAGATACAATCAGCTCACTATCCGGATAAAAGCTCCTTACCACCCAAAACCAGCTCCTTTTCAACCTTGCCTTCCAAATCAAACCTACACCTCCTTCGTGCTGCAGGCGAAATTACCTACTGGATATGGTCCAGATGACTCAAACATATTGCCAGTCGTCTCCGCTTCTTTTTTCTCTGAAAGTTTGATTTGAAACGGTATTTTAAGTTTAAAAATTTTCACTGCAGTTATTTTATTGACTTATTTATGCAATACATAGCGACCCGACCTGACTTCGCACGGTAGTAATTTACACTGCTAGCCACCCAAAATGCAACACCAAGAAAGAAGCATCCGATTGGCCTGAAATTAGCAGCATGCGTAGCCCGCAAGAAGGCATGCAAACGATTAACATTGCTGGGCATATGCAAATCATGTGCGCCCGGCACGCCACCAAAAAGCACTATAAGAAGGGTGCACAGAAGGCGGTGTGTAAGTAGTGCAAGTGTGTTGTGCTGCCGCACCTGTGTGTAAAAAGCTTCTCGATGCATCGCCGCAGAATACGGTAATCATTCCCGCAAGTTTCGGAGAGTTCAACAGAGGACGAATAGTGGCTTATCGCGACAGCGCTTTGTCGTACCGAGACATCGGCGCCCGTGTGGGACGACATCCAGCCACATTGAGGCGAGTATGGATTCGGTGGATGCAGGAGAGACGGACGGACCGACGTGAGCGATTGTCGCAGCCGCGGCACACCACCGAACGAAAGGACTGGCATGTTATGCGGCAGACATTGACGGCCCGCACCGCCACATCACGAACGTTAGCGCATGAATTAGGGTGTGTTGCGCAACAACCTGTGTCAGCACGTACCGTTCGACATCATCTGCAGTAGCGGGGACTTGTCGCACGGCGCCGATTGCTCCGATTACCGTTGACGTTACACCACCAGCGAGTGCGGCGGCAGTGGGCCGTTCGAACGCCGCACCTGGACTACGGAATGGCACGACATTGTCTTCTTCGACGAATTCCGCTTCTGCCTGACACAACACGAAGGTCGGATCCGCGTGTGGCAGCACCGCGGCGAAAGACTGTATAACGCCTGCATTTTGCATCGCCATACCGGTCCATTACCTGGCGTTATGGTTTGGGGCACAATTGGATATGACACCCGCATCACTCTGGTACGCCTCGCCGGTACACTCAACAGCCACCGCTACATCTCCTACCTTACCTGCAGGACCTGCCAGCGGCCACGTTTCAATAGGACAATGAGCGCCCGCATGTGGCACGCATCGTGCAACAATTCTTCACGGCCCATAAGGTGTCACTGCTGCCGTGGGGCACCTGTTCTCCCGATATGTCGCCCATCGAACAGGTCTGGTCGATGATCGACAACTGAGTGGCCCGACAAGTACCACCCGCGGCTACGCCTGATGAACTGTGGCAACGTGTGGAAGCAGCCTGGACCTACATACCCCAAGCCCACATCCAAAGCCTATTTCGTTCGATGCCTCGGCGTATAGCGGCTGTTATTGCTAGCCATGGGGGCCACACGAACTATTGATGTCTGCGTGTTCCGCAAGTCACACGGCCTTATAAGCTCAATCGTTTCATCTCTGTATCTGTTGTTATGTGTCCAGTAAAGCTGGCTTTGCTATCTCGTGTCCTTCTTTGTGTTGCATTTTGGATGGCCAGCAGTGTAGAATTTAGGGCGAAATGTTTTTTTCACCGAGGTGCTGTAAGATTTCCTTGTAGACAATATTTGTTGTTTTTCCTCCAGACGTGAGCACGAAAAGGTTTCGTTTGCCGTGACACGCGATAGAGCCACTTAAAGTTGTCCATGAGTAAAACATTCTTCACTCAGGTCAACACTAGCCACGTTCAGTGTCTGACTTGTGCTTTATTTATTTTCATGGCAAAGCAGAGTGTTACCGGGAATTGGATTCGTTTGAAATGGAACGGAAAATCTGATGGAATCATTGGGATTTTTGGTATTAAAACTGTTTCTGCCGTGTCACAGCCAGGTAAAAAGTAGCTTCAATCAAAAAGTTTTTCAAAGTTTTTATTTGCAATAGCGTCTCATTGCATGACTTCGGTGGGTTTAGATTACGTAACAACATCATCCACTTTCAAAATCAGTTCGCGTGCTGGCATGCTGCAAGGACGAAAAGAATTTACAAATTCTGTTGGGTAATGAACGGCCTCTTTAGTGTCCACTACCGTGTCTACTGAGTAATAAACTTGAGTTTGGGCATTGAATTTGGAGGTGCACCAAATCGTTAAGTTTTCGAACCTGTGCATTTGTTGGCGATAAGATTGCTCTTTCTTTAAACCATTAAAGCGACTTATTTGAAAGGTCATGGATTTCAGGATAAACATTAGTAATCAATTCTTGAATGTTGCTGCCTAAAACATATAAATCATGATTGAGGTTAATTTTACCTTTATTCATAGATAAAAAATCTCCGTTCCCAACTTTAAGTAACATTTCAGCAAAATGTCTATTATCTTCTAAAGATAAGAGTACTCTCATGTTAGTTTTTTTTTTTTTTTTTTTTTTTGAGGTTTAACGACCACCGTGAGCAACTCAATGGGCTATAAGCAGTCGCCCGTCCCTAATTTAGGGTCACTAGTTCCAGGGAAGGGAGAGAGCCAGTGCCGTAAGACAAACACAACATCCATGCCTCACCGGGATTCGAACCCAGACCCCTGACGGGCGAATGACCAGAGGCCAGCGCCTTAGACCACTGCACCACCGGGGCGGCCATGTTAGTTTTGAGTGATAATTTAGTTACATCAGGCCAAATGTAAGATCTTTTTAAGGAAGTGTTCACCTCATCAGATCTCGTTCCTCTCGTCACAACTGGCAAGATTTGACGAAAATCTCCGAATAACAGAACTGTGCATCCACCCATATGTCTGTTTGTATTCCTGAGATCACGCATGGTCCTGTCTAGGGCTTCGACTGAAGTTTTGTGCTACATAGTAGCCTGATCCCAAACTATTAAACTACAGTTTTGGATTAATTTGGCGGTGTTACTTTGTTCTGAAATATTACTTACGCTTTTATCGTCATGACAGACTTTTAGGGAAGTTTAAGTGTGGCCCTCTTCCAAAAGAATGGCTGCAATTCCAGATGATGCGACGGCAAGAGAAATATTACCACTAGACCTCCCTTTGGCGAGCAACAAATTTATAAAGAATGTTTTACCTGTGCCCCCAAGGGCATCTAGGGAAAACATTTACCTCCATTGTTTGTTATGCTACGTATTATGGAGTCAAGCTTTTTTCTGATCGGGGTTCAGACGGTGTTCTTCCTGAGAGACGGTTTGTAACAGCCGAGATCGATCATATTACATTTCCCTTAAGTAGTCACTGTTGTTCGACTGTAGGTTATTAATATCTGGCAAAAGAAGTCCAAACTCTTTGATAGATTTGTTTGTAAATAATTGTACTATTATGTTGACTTCAATCAATGCTTCATGGAACACATTCTGGTCATAGTTGAAGTCTTCTATTGCTAGCTCTGTTCGTTTTCGGTGCAATATATCTTCAGACATGTTTTCATGGTGATTATTCCAATGAGTCAACAGATCATAAACTTGGCAAAAAACGATTGTGATGAAAAATAAATATCTAAGGGATACTGCAGAACTACATAGTGCAGCTTCCGATAATGTATTTTCCCAGTGAGAATCGTCTTTCAGCAATCCCATTGCTCTACACGCCGCTTGAAATGTGTCGTACGTTATTCCTGCCATAGTTCTTGAATATTCAAAATAAGTAGGTCCTTTAACCACACGAAGTAAGTAACATCCTTAGATGAAAACATTCAGTGTTACTGGGATGGACTACGCATACACCCGGCCAAGCGCATCTGTTTTTTAATATCATCATGGCCCTCAACGGGCATTCCTTGTCTCCTCCGTTAAAATTTCTTGTTACTTAGATTCCAAGTATAATAACCTGGAACTTTGTCATAAGTAAGATTTTTTGCAAATTCATCTTCTGTATGTAATTTAAAAAATGCTGTTAGCGTTGTATCACATGGATTATTTACGATATCATTGGCATTACCTTCAGTGTAATACACGCGTTGCCCATTTTCTAAATGCACCGCAAGGTGAGTGGTTGTAGGTGCTATTTTGTGTATACTGAAGGGGATTGCTGGAAGACGATACTCACTGGGAAAACACATTATTCGCCGCACTGACTCCGAGGTGCAAATATATCTTCCAGATTGATATTGTTGAACCTCATTTGTAGATTCTATGGTGAAAGTAGCTTGATCGCTGCCTTTATTTATGTACTTACACACATATTTAATCGATTCGACAGAACTACATAATTCAACGTTGATGTGAGCGTCAAAAATTCTAAGGAGAACCGGATTATACGGTACAACACATCCGTTATGTATTTCATGATCCCGGATAGTTAGAGTTTCTCCGCCGTCATGAGGTGACAACCTACGGTATTTGGGATACCCATCATCTCCAGTAGATGTGCAGCTTTGAAAATGTTTTGGATATTTTTTGCTGCAAAGTCTGTCACACATACAAGGCGAATGCGTGTTGAAAGTGCCACATGAGCCATGAATCATTTGCTTTGACACAATATCATGTAATGTTGGGTCTGTCTGTTTATTTGGTAATTCTGATGAAATTACACTGTCTATGTGGTCCGGAGTAATTTTGTTCTGAAACCATAGCAGAATATGTACGTGAGGCAGTCCATGTTTCTACCAATCGACAGTGTACATATGGCAGCGAGGTGGACCAAATATTTTCCCTTTGTTAATGAAGAACATCAGTTTTTTAATTTTCAAATGAAATACTATGTTTACTATGTCGTATCTGTCTTGTGGTGTTGCATTGGCACGTAGGTTTTCTTTAACTTCATTCCACTTAGCATTACACGTAAATGTAATGAACAAATCAGCTTTGCCGTAATTCCTGACATAAGTCACCGCATCTTGTGTTCGTTCAGGAAAATATCTTGGTCCTCCTGTAAAAGACGAATGTAGTATGACCAATTGGCCATTATCACCAACATTTTCGTGCCCTCGCAAAGCATCTTGCAAATGGATATAATTTTCCATTCGCAGCTTTGTCTCATTTTTTCGGATGTAAGCTAAACGTTCCGATTCAATTTTATCATACTGATCTACCAAATACTGGTTCAGTAGCATTCCAAATTTAAGACACCGTTTTAGGTAGTGGTGCTACAGTGGTCGGGTTAAGTTGAGAAATATTTATTGAATAACCATCTTTGACTGGATAGACGATTGTTGCGCTGAACATACGATTATCTTTCTCTCAGAATTCTGTCTACTTCGATCTAAAGAGAGGCGATTATTACGTTCAACAGGCGACTATCTTTCTCTTTGTAAAGCAATTCTTTGTCTGTCATTTTCCAATCGAGATACTGTTTCTTGGAAAGTTTCATTATGATGGGATAAACAAATTCTTTTAGCGTCCGATGTACTACGGCCTATATTCGATTTTCGTCTGGATACAATATTTAAATTTTAATTAAAGAGCTACTCAAAGGGTGACATACGTGTGGACTAAAACAGCTACGCATTCAGTCTGTGCGAGCGCCGATAAATCAATTGTTTCAGCGTCCAATGTGACTACGCATTCCGTTTGGGGCCTTACATGCTGTTAGACCTGCCGCCGCGCATGCGCGTTGCGTCTTTTTCCTAATGAGCAAAAACGTTTCGTAAACCGGTCACCGCGCGTCGTTGTTTAGGGAGTAGAAGGCACGAAAGAACGCGAGCGGCGGTTTTTTTTACTTGTCACTAAAATCGTTACTGCTCGGCTCGCTTTTGTCATAGTTAATGTTTCATACACCTAAACCTTCCTCGAAAAATCCTCTATGGATTGGTGAAAATCGCATTAAACTCCGTCTAGCGATTCTCGAGATTAGCCCGAACAAACAGACAGAAGCCACCAGGGGACCTTATTTTATACTATGCATTTCATTTCATTTACGTTTATTTCGTTGTGGGAATATGTTTATCATATATCCTTTATTTCGTTAAAGGATATAGATATGTAAGTATATGGCTTTCATGTGTTTATGCAGAATTGTTTCTTACGGGAATCCGCTTCTCGTTTATTTCCATAATCTGAAACACTAGAGTTAAATATATCTGCATGTGAAGGAGTATGGATGAGAAATGGTCGTTGACGCTGCGATGAAGCAGGATTGCTTCCAGCAGTGCACATCCCGAAAGTTGCTCGGATTCCTCAGCTTAGCTTGATTTGCTTGGAACTTCCTTGTCCCGAGTGATGTAATGGTAGAAGGCTCGGACGGAAATCATGAGATGCGGGTTCAATTCCCGTCCCAGCGAGATGTAATTTTCAAGTCTCCTGAAGGGTGGCTACATGAGAAACAGTAAAATTTAGGGCATCTATATGGCGGCAGTGATGTGTTCATAAATTGTTAGACAACGAAGAGCTCGACAAAGAATACATAAGAGAGAGAGAAAAAAGAGATAAATGAAATGAGGAAGGCAGTGGATAACAAAATAGAGGGAGAGAAGGGGAAGACAGTGAAAGCTTAACAGAGATGAAAGAGTGAAAATCAAAGAATGAGGAAGAACGAGTAAAGAGAAGAGAACGGAAAATAAAAAGAGGGAAAAGAGAAAAAAGGAAAATACAAGGGGGACAACATCGAGAAAAATGGAGCTTTAAGAAAGACAGGATTTGAGGTTAGTGTAAAGTAAATGAAAATAGGGAGCAAATAAAATAAGAAGAAAAAGAGAAAAGGAAAGAATCAGAACTTTGGGTCCAGGTTAGAGTACATCATAAACTTCATTTCCACTTCATTTCCACAGGCCTGCAGTCCGTGTACGTAGTCTTTAGAAAGACTCCAAGACATATTACTTCAGTTAGTTTTCAGATTCTTTTCAGAAAACAGAAATTTGAAAGGTACCGTAGCTGTAGTTTATACAGAAAACATTTTTTTTTAAAGAGTATCTTTCTTCCGCATTCAGTCAAGATCAGATCAGCTGCCGAAATATCTTGAAATGTTAACTCCCCTAAGGAAACGTAATTCTCACCTGTATTTAAAATTTCTTAAGGGATCCATATTTCTCATGCACTTTACCATAATTTAACTGTTAGAAAGGCAGTGAAACACATCAGTTCGTAAATCGCTCTTATGTAGTGATACTGCTAGTGTTAAATTATAGGTCTTATAAAGCAACGCTGTTAAACTTCAGATCTCTGGGAGTGATATTTCAAAATGTCCTACATCTTACAGAGAATAATGCCAACTTGAAATCTGTCACTTTAAGGCTCATTTTTCATCGAATTTATTCCGCACTTGCAAAGATAGATTACTGGCATAATATCTCATGTTTTGTGCTAGCGTAAAAGATCAAATAAATTTTATGAGGCTTTTTTCTCTGTAAAATGTTAACAAAGTTCTCGAAATCATTTGCTATAACAGTTACTTTCTATCAAATCATACACACAGAAACTTAACCAGTACCATTTTACAAGTCTAAGTAACTTTGTCTTTCAGATAAAGTTGTTAAGATGAAAGATTGTTTCCCAAAAAGAAGAAAAATTATATTACTCTTTGCGTAATAGACCTGTCATAGACAGTGTCGTGGCCTCGGAAGTGAAAGAGCTATCTCCCTTATTTGTCACTGGTCAACAAGAAGCTGCTTAAAGAAGTTGACATTTTCCACCAAGGCATAGAATGAGTTGCGGTATAGATTGCATCTTGCGGAGGAAATTGTGGTTCGCTCGGCGTAGGTAATCTAGGAAAAGCGTTTTCCGGCGGCTTATCCGATATCCATCTCAATCCATCAGCGAAGACCACGCCTTGACGTAGAAAAAACAGAGAAGCCACGAATTCTGCTATGCTCGTATCACAAAAGATTTTGTCTTCGGTTCGTAAAAGGCGCTGACAAAATTATTGGACGCTTTCCCGAGGGACGAAGAAAGCTTAATTCAAAGCGTTCCATCTCTCAATTAGATATAACAGCTTTTGTGCTTACAATACAAATGATACAACTGTATCAAAATATAAAAAAGGCAGGTAACACAACTTGTTTTGTGTTCCAAATCAAAGTGAGGAAGAAAAACATTTTGTTACATCCAGTCTCGTTAGGAAATTTTGATATGAATTGAAAGACAGTTTCCAGCCAAGAATTCACCAATATTCCACAACTAGAAATTTATAAATTGCAGCATATTAACGGTGACTGAAATGAAAATTTTATTAATTACGATAAATATAATGCTTTTCTCCATTTTTAAATTAAAGAATTATAACGGCGATTGAAAATTCGGGAAAAATTTAGAAGAACATTTTGAATTAACAAAAACGACTCAAAATTATTTGACACTGTGTTGCTAATTCAAAATTATGTTTCTCCTATTCTACAACCTTATCCGTACTACAGCTTAGTCACATCACTCCTGTAAAGGTTTGCATTCCTTCCACTCTGTTCATTCTTGCGTTGTTTTACTGTCTCAGATTTTTCACTTGCAGGTAGTTCTTTAGTAACTCTTTATCATCTTAGGCCTTTATTGGTAAATCTCTGTCCGCAAATCGACATTCCACTTACCTAAGTCCCTTCTCGATGCATGTACATAGCAATGCAATTATGCGTCTTGATCCTTTTCTACGGGGTGATCATTTTATCACGCAATCCGGAATTTAATGGCGCAGAACACGACATTTGGTTGTTGTAAAGGGAGAAAGCGTGTGACATGCCTGTAGATGGCAGTACAATGCTCCCGAGATAGGAAGCGCAATGCGTGGTTGGTTGCGTTCCAGACCAGCGAGAAGAACGCTGTGTTTGTGGAAGTTGCTGACGGACATTACAAGATGCCATTTTCAACGGCACAATGGGTATTTATTGTGGAAGTGTTCTTTCAACTGCAATCATATGCACACGTACAGAAACAATTCATCGTAAGTATCCTGCCTGACGTGCCTGTGCCCAACAAATCAAAAATTATGCGAGTCAGCAGCCGTTCTCGAGAGACTGGGAGTGTTGGTAACAAGAAGAAGGCGAGGAGGTCCCATGTGTTAACGGATGCCAAACTCGAGGATGTACGGGCAGCATTACAACATTCGCCAACGAAGAGTTTGCGCAAACTGGCGGCACAACAACAGATGTCGTATGGGAGTGCACACAAGGCCACAAAGAAATTATGTCTCCGTCCGTACCGTGTCGACTGCGTACAAAAACTCAAAGAACCGGACGCGCACCACCGAATTGCGTACTGTATGCGGCTAACGACATTGTAGAGTTGTCACGTAATAGGCCTGTTGGTTAAAGTGTTTTTCAGTGATGAAGCGTATTTTCACTTTAGTGGATGCGTCAACAGTCAGAACAACAGGTATTGGTCGACAGAAAACCCCCATGTTTTGCACGAAAGGCCGTTACATGCATTGAAAGTAGGAGTGTGGTGTGCAATTTCCTTACGACGAATAGTGTGGCCCATACTTTTGACATGACCTTCAACAGCCCGTCGTACCAGGAGATCATTATGCAATTTGTTGCACTTTTGGAAGCAGACGAACGTTATTGTTACCTGCAACGGGATGGGGGCAACGTGTCATACGTCTCGTGACACCCTGCAATTTCTTGACGACATGTTTGATGACCGCCTGATTTCAAAAGGTTTGTGGCCCCCCAGATAGCCTGATTTATTTTATTCCACTGGAGGTGTCTCAAAGGTTGTGCATACCGACAGAATCCACATATTGTAGACGGACTGAACCGAAGCAACACCAGCGAGATTATGGCAATCAAATGTACGCTCCAACGCAAGGTTTCATCCAACATGGTTAACAGGGCTCGCACGTGCCTTGCAGCTGCGGGTGGACATTCCGAACATCTCCTGTAACAAGTGCGTATTCCATTTGGTGTCATTTGTTGTTGGTATCTCGTTTTTCTAGTAAATCCATATGTCCGTATTTCACTGATTTTCTACATATTGAACACATTCTGAATACCGGATTGCGGGATAAAATGGTCACCGTGTATATCTGTGTCTGTTTGACTGTCGTTAATTTCCTTTCGGGATAAATTCGATTCGTTCTAGTGACTTTGCACATGCGCTTCAGCATCTTCATTTCGGTAACTAAGCTTATTCTCCATCGTCCTGTCAGTGGCAATCTTTCAGCACAACACAACACTCCTACTCTTACTACAGTCTTCGAAACGTCAATTTTCAGCCTTCGTGGTGACCTTTTGCTAAATTTTGTTGTTCTCTTCCATTCCATTTGGGAAGATGCTTGGTGGTTGCTTCTTTTTACATACTTCTTCATCTTTGTACGTTTTCCATCTTCCTCCAGCCCCCAAATCTGAATAATTGAACTTTCAGAAAGAAGAGTGAATCAGTTCAAAAGGAAGCTCTTCTATAGAAAGTGTACGCTGCAGATTATGTTTGTTTTATTTGGGGGTTTAACGAGCAGCGTGGTCAATTCAATGCACTATGATCAATTCAATAAGCAGTCTCCTGTCCTAACTTTAGGGCCACAGGTTCGGGGATAGAGATACAGCCGACAAACCCAAGAAAAACACAACACCCATGCTTCTCTTTCAGTATTCTAATTCTTTTTTTTTTCAAAAGCACAGTAATGTAGCTATTAGATATCTTTAGATCTTTTAATGTAGGCAATTTCACAATATTATGATCACAAATGAGAATAAGTTTCATCTAAGACAGATTTTCGACGACGACGCGTCTATGAAGAATGGAAACGGGGTATCTATGGCACAACGATGTACTCGTCTGCTGTGGCACAACACCTAACCGGTCTAGACGCCTGCAATTCCTCGACATCAGATAATTCCTGTTTGAGAATACTGGAAGGACATCCTTAAACACTGTACCAGTCTCATCTTTGGTGCCTTGTTCTTTCTCTTTCCAACTGTCGTTTCCTTAGAGCAGCCACAAAGAACGACCACCTGGAAGAGAAATACATCGTTCACAAAGAACTTCTGAATCATTCTCCGAACGTAATTCCAAAGAAATATGTGTAGGCATCTTTACAACTCAACGTAGAATAATTCCCTTTACATGCAACGACTCGTACACTGTTCAATTTTACTTTGGTAAGAGAATGGGACTTCTGGGTGTGTGAGCTTCATGAACAATTTAGTTCTCGGTACGCGATGCCATCAGTAGCCTTTATTAGCATTACATCTTTCAACGTACTCACATACACACACACAAATACAAGAGGGTGCCACATATGTTTTTTTTTACTGAAGGGTTAACGAACACCGTGAGCAACTCAATAGGCTATAGACAGTCGACGGTCACTAATTTAGAGCCTCTATTTCCAAGGAAAGGAGACATCCAGGTGCCTCATGTTGTGGCACCATCTTGTTTTTTCCATTATCCCTTTCGTCTCCCTCTCTATCTGCGCTTGGGAGTTTAAAAACTTCCGTGAGCAGCTCGATGGGCAACTAGCAGTCGCCCGTTTTAATATCGGGTCGCTGGCTCCAGGAAAGGGAGAAAGTCAGTTTGATACGACAAACACACCACCCATGGCTCTGATGGGATTTGAAAGTGGACCAATCTCGGACAAATGGTTGGAAACCAACGCTTCGGGCTACTCAACCACTGAGTATTGGGCTGCTCCGGTCGCCGATTGGTAAGAGGCCTCAGCAAAAACAGTCTTGCTGCTTCAGCACTGCCAGCGGAAAATGTCCCGGTGGCCACCACATGTGTCAGCAGTGCGGACCAGCAGCGGGCCAACAGTTCCACCCCATCAGTTGTCATATGCCAGAAGAGGGCCATTAGTTATCCATCACAGGCAGTTGCAGCCACAAGTGGCCATTCAGCGGCCCTGCGAGCACGTGTCATAAATTATGGCTAGCCGAATGTGGTCCGCTAGTTTCCCAGCAGTGGCAGCCAGCAATCACGTGACATAACTGATGGCTTGCCGAATCTTGTCCGCCAATTTCCTAGTAGTAGCCATAAAAAAATAAGTAAACAAAGGATAACCGCAGATTCCCAAAGCTATGAGGAAATTTTCTTAACTGGTCTTGAAAAACGCCCGTTTGGATCTTTTTGGAAACGAACCAAAGTCTGTCTGCGTAGGAAGCGAGCGCTCTACCAATTGGACTGATTTGCCACGCGCGAGTGTTTGCTTGAAACTGAGCCTCTTTTCTGAGGAATGTGTAAGGAATGGTTCTCTTTTTAATTTTACAATATTGCAAGGTATTTTTCCTAAATGTCAGTTTCATATAATTCAGAAATTTATTTTTCAACGTAACGTTTGTTTTTTTTACCTTAAGGGAACTTCATTCATTTTCAAGGAGTGTACTAACTTAAAGGCGCTTTCCAAAGTTTCGTGCTGTCCTTGTCGTCCTGAAAGGCGATTATTGAATTAATATATTTACCCATTCATGTCACATTCTGTTACATTTGTAACGTTGTAACTTTCCTTACCGCAGTCCGAAGCTAAATTTGTTTTAAAGAGGAAAACATTTTATTTTACTTCTCGTTATTTTTAGAAGCGAATTATTCCAGTCTTGTGTATTCATCTAATGGATGAGTACTATCCACATAGCTTTCTTTTTTTTCCAAATAATTGATAAATTTTTACGCGTATAATTCTTCTTTTCTTTGCACCATAACGTTTTGTTAATGTTTTTCCAGGACTTTTGCTTCAAACGGTTTAGTATTTGTTAAAACGAAAGATTACACAGAAATTATTTCTTGTTACTCATGGAAATGGAGTGGGTGTATGTCATGGCTATAATCTGATATCTTCGTCGACGTGGCATTTCATTATAGGAAATTAAATCGCCTCTCTACATATGGGTTTTTTTTCTTAACATCCTTTAACATAACACAATGGCGTTAGCATCGTCTTCCACTAACTGGAACCACGAGAGACACAGAGCGTGCTGCTTCTGCGCATGCACAGTACCATTGCTTCAACCTCGTCTTGGGGTTGCATCGGTTGCCAGCTACGGGCCACTAGTGGCATTCACGGCGATGCTGCATGGTTGCCAACTAATGGCGCTGCCACCAACGAACCGCTACCGTTCCGTGAGCGGCAGATTTCACCCAGCAGTGACCTATCACTGCCAGCTGGTGGCCGGCAGTTTCCCAACACTTGTGTTTTTGCAAGAGCATGAGTCGTCCGAGATGTGTCCGTACTCGAGTCAGGATGATAAATTGGACCGTCTGCCTTACCGCACAAATTGTTTTCCTTTCCAAATTGTGTGGCTCCAAAATAAAGATGGGCAGCTCTTTCTATCCCTTCTATTAGCTCATGTTGGTCGTTAAAACAAAAATAAAAAATAAATTGCACACTGCCAACAAATAAAGCCGCCATGCATTTTATTTAATTGTGTTGTGAAATCTGTATACGCTATTCGAAAATGGATAATTTTCTCTCAATTTAAAGTATTTTTGTTTGTTTTTCCTTTAGGTTTGTTCCCTAACTTTTAAGTAGCAGTGTATGTCGATTTCAAGCCATTTGAAAGCAACATTTTTTCGTTATTTGTATGAAAAAAAATAATACCAACTGCAAGTGAATAAAACAGATTACATTTCCGAACCATAAGGTTTATGAAAATCAGTCAAGAAACTCTTCGCTTCCTTTCCAAAAATCATTGGCTTTCATTTCCATTTATGCTTCTGTAGAAGAGTATATGTGTTTGATGCTAAGGTAAGTTAGTTCTTATACGACAGCTATCACTTAGCACATGCAAAATATAACACAAAAGTCTACTCAGTCACTTCTTCTCAGAATGAAACATACTAATTATTTCAAGAAAGATTTTTAACGAAAAAAACACGAAATATATCTGCACAGGTGAGAACCCCCGCAGAAGCGTACAACCTAGACTGTCTCCTTCCTACAGTGAAGCAGGGGGGCGGTTCCGTAATGATTTGTCCCATGATCTCGTGGTTTGCAGCAGGTCCCATTATCACCTTACACGGATGGATGACTAGCGATGACTATGTCACTCTTTTGGCCGACCATGTGCATTCAATGGCGCAGACATTGTTTCCGTCAGAGGATTGCACCTTTCAGGATGATAATGCCCCGATTCACAAAAGTCGAACTGTTCAATCATGGTTTGGGGAACATGAGGATGAAGTTGCATACCTTCCCTGACCTGCACAATCACCGGACTCAAACATCATTGAGCCCCTTTGTTCTGTGTTGGAAAACAGAGTGCGATTCCGTTATCCTCCTCCGGCGTCGCTCAAGGAATTGGAGCAGTTTCTGCAGGAAGAATGGTACAACATACCACTTACCACCATCCAGGACTTGTATGCGTCCATTCCAAGGAGGATTCAAGCAGTTTTAAATGCCAAGGGTGCTCCCACACCATATCAACTGCGTAACACCTATTGTTTCAAGGTGTTTCCATTATTTTGGACAACCCCTGTACATTGAAAACTCCCACCCCCAAGTGGGTGTTGTATTAGCTCTTTCTACATCAGCTGGTGATCCCCATCGTACGACGAGGAAAACACAGTTTGCTTTGTTAAGCTTATAAACGTGTGAGACTTAAAAATCTCTACTAACATGTTTTTCTTTATGCATTGGCGTCAAGATATCTACAAAAATGGATTTACAATTGAGAGAGATTAATTGCTACTTTCGGAATTAAAACACACTGATGTTTGTATCTTTGACCAGCATTATGATTAAAGATAACTATGTAATCAATGCAGATACGCAACAGGTCAAGAGAATTGTGTTATCTCCCCAGCATGTTCTAGATTAATCATATTTGTTCTGAATTATATTATTAACTTCTCAAATCGTTACGGTTTCAACGCTATAACATAATAGAACAAACCGTTCAACCATATTATTTTTCGTGATAAACAGAACTGTATCTATTTAGAATTATATCTCTTTATACACTGACGGAAAAAAATCCCAACACCACGAAAAAATAGTTGTAAAGGAATGAAATGGCGGCAGTACATTTGTATAGGTAACATATTTAATCGATTAAAGTTTCAAGATCCCAGCTTAATGTAAGCGCAAGAAGAGCCATTTTAAATGTGAAATGCTGGTACAGTAATAACCGGTGTAACCGCCAGAATGTTGCATGCAAGCATGCAAACGTTCATGCATTGTGTCGTACAGGTGCTGGATGTCAGTTTGTGGGATGGAGTTCCATGCCTGTTGCACTTGGTCGGTCAATACAGGGACGGTTAATGCTGGTTGGGGGTGACGCTGGAGTTGTCGTCCAATGATGTCCCATACGTGCTCGATTGGTGAAAGATCTGGTGATCTAGCAGGCCACGGCAACATATCGACACTCTGTAGAGCATGTTAGGTTACAACAGCGGTATGCGGGCGAGCGTTATCCTGTTGGAAAACATTCCCTGGAATGCTGTTCATGAATGGCAGCACAACAGGTTCAATCCCCAGACCGACGTACAACTGTGCCGTCAGGGTGCGTGGGATAACCACGAGAGTGCTCCTGCTGTCATAGGAAATTGCTCCCCAGACCATAACTCCAGGTGTAGGTCCAGTGTGTCTCGGCCGCAGACAGGTTGGTTGCAGGCGCTCACCTGGTGTCCTTCTAACCAACACACAACCATCACTGACACCCAGGCAGAAATGGCTTTCATCAGAAAACACAACATATCTCCACTCCGTTCTCCAATGAGCTTTAGCTTGACACCACTGACGTCGCAAACGGCAGTGGTTAAGAGTAAGTGGAATGCACGCTACAAGGCGTCTGGCTCGGAGCTGTCCTTTAAGTAACCGATTTGTAACAGTTCGTTGCGTCACTGTGGTGGCAACTGCAGCTCGAATTGCTGCCGCAGACGCGGTACGATGCGCCACGGCCATACGCCGTACACGGCGGTCTTCCCTCTCAGTAGTGCCACGTGGCTGGCCGGAACCCGGTCTGCTTGAGGCAGTACCTTCCCTTGACCACCGCTGCCAACAATCATGCACAGTGGCTACATTCCTGCCAAGTCGTTCTGCAATATTGCGGAACGAAAATCCACCTTCTCGTAGCCCTATTACACGACCTCGTTCAAACTCCGTGATCTGTTGATAATAGTTTCCTCGTCTTCTTAAAGGCATTCTTGACTAACATCAACACACTACGTCGAATCTCGACTATAACTAACGCTCACGAACGTTACAGCGCGTATTTACAGCAAACCTGCTTTGCATGTTCCGAGGGCGCTACTAGCGCCACACGTATGCGCCGAGCGCGAAATTTGCATAGACGTCATCTTACAGATGTACTCTCACCGCCTATCAACTGTCGTTTATCTAACACAACCCCTTCTTGGTGTTGGGATTTTTTCCCGTCAGTGTATAATAGCACTTTTGATATCATAGCAATTATATGGCGTAGTAATCAGATATTTTCTTTGTATAGGTGGTCAGTTTGCCTGGTGACAGATTCTTAGACAATTTACTTATTTCAAAGTTCGTTTATCCTACAGGCACACATTGAGTCAATAATCAATAATAGTCATCTCTTGGAGTTCGAATGGAATGCTGCATCACGAGTAGCAACTGGGTCCCAGTCTAGAAAACAAACTAGATAGTGATCTTGTTATCCAGTTCTTTCCTTTCACTTTTTATTCAATACGATGAAGCCATCCTCTACAAATAACAGGCAGGCATGTGTTCATCTGACAGCAGCTGTAACTTTCTGTGTCGTATAACTTCTCAAAGAAATAAAACACCTCCCGTAAATGTATCGAACGCTAAACAATCTTGAATTTTTGTCTGTGAAATTAAACCTTCTTTAAAATGAATATTATTTGTCGGAGAGAGAGAGACTGGTGTCACAAGGATATTGCCAGGTAGGTAGACATTGCACAGAGTAAGTGAGAAATTAGAAATCCTCCTAATGCGAAAATATTAAATTCATAGTCCCGTGTTTAGTTCTTGATATTTGACATTTCTATACACTATTTGGCAAATGCCCTTTAGTTCTCAATTTCAGACATTTTACATCTGTATGTTAAGGTTTTGTACGATTGAAATGTTTCGTCACCCTTGCAAAAATGCATAAGCCCCTTTATAATCTATTTCATCAAAACCGTTCATTCGTTTTCGTATTTCTTTATTTGTGCTAGATGTGTTAAATCAAAGATAACATCAAAAGTGCTATAAAGGTGTTAATTGCAAACGAAAAAGAGCCATAAGGTTGAAAGGCAAGAATAACTGCTTTAAGGTGCCTTAAAGTGTCTTAAGGATTAGACAAGAATAACCTGGTAAGAAAGGGTTCGGCAGAAGACCTTCGGGTTTTGCCATTTTCTAACTACACTGCTAGCCACCCAAATTGCAACACCAAGAAGGAAGCATCCGATTGACCTGAAATTCGCAGCATGCGTCGTCCGCGAGAGGACATGCAAACGATTAGCATTGCAGGGCATGTGCCAACCATGTCCGCCCGGCACGTCGCCGAGAAACACTATAAGAAGGGTGCACAGAAGGCAGGGTATAAGTAGTGGAAGTATGTTGTGCTGCCGGACCTGTGCGTGGGAAGCTTCCTGATGCCTCGTCGCAGAATATCGCAGTCATTCCAGCACGTTTCGGAGTTTGACAGAGAACGAAAGTGGCTTATCGCAACAGCGGTTTATCGTACCGAGACATCGGCGCCCGTACGGGACGTCATCCAACCAAAGTGAGGCAAGTATGGATTCGGTAGGTGCAGGAGGGACGGACGGGCCGACGTGAGCGATTGCCGCAGGCGCGGCACGTCACCGAACGAAAGGACCAGCATGTTGAGCGGCGGGCATTGGCGGCTCGCACCACCACATCACGAACGTTAGCGCAGGAATTTGGGTGGGTTGCGCAACAACCTGTGTCAGCACGTACCGTTCGACGTCGTCTGCAGGAGCGGTGACTTGTCGCACGGAGCCCATTGCTCCGATTACCGTTGAAGTTACACCACCTGCGAGTGCGGCGAGAGTGGGCCTTTGAACGCCGCACCTGGACTACTGAATGGCACGACATTGTCTTCTCCGACGAATCCCGCTTCTACCTGCAACACAACGATTGTCGGATCCGCGTGTGGAGGCACCGTGGCGAGAGACTGTATGATGCCTGCATTATGCATCACCATACATGTCCGTCGCCGGGCGTTAAGTTTGGGGTGCAATTGCATATGACACCCGCACCCCTCTGCTACGCATCGCCGGTAAACTCAACAGCCACCGCTACATCTCAAACGTTTTGGAGCCTGTAGTCCTCCTTTACCTGCAGAACCTCTCAGCGGCCACATTTCAACAGGACAATGCGCGCCCGCACGTGGCACGCATCGTGCAACACATCTTCACGGCCCACCAGGTGTGACTGCTACAGTGTCCCGCGTGTTCTCCCCATATGTCGCCCATTGAACACGCCTGGTCGCGGATCGGCAACCGAGTGGCCCTGCAAGCTCCACCCGCTGCTACGCCTGATGAACTGTGGCATGGTGTGGAAGCAGCCTGGACCGACATACCCAAAGCCCACACCCAAAGCCTCTTTCGTTCGATGTCGCGGCATGCAGCAGCCGTTATCGCCAGCCATGGCGGCCACACGAACTATTGATGTATGCGTGTTCCACGAGTCGCACGGGCCTGTAACCTCAATCGTTTCATCTTTGTATCTATTGTTATGTGTTCAGTAAATCTGGCTTTGCTATCTCGTGTCCTTGTTGGTGTAGCATTTCGGGTTGCCAGCAGTGTATTTTTCAAAAGAATTGATGACTGGTTTTACAGCTTTCTATTTAAAATTTCTAAATTACATTGCTGGCCACCCAAATTGCAACACAAAGAAGGACACGAAATAGCAAAGCCAGATTTACTGGACACATAATAACACATACAAAGATGAAACGATTGTGCTTACAGGGCCGTGCGACTTCCGGAACACGCAGTCATCAATAGTTCGTGTGGCCCGGATGGATGGTAATAACGGCCGCTACGCGCAGCGCATTGAACGAAAGAGGCTTTGGATGTAGGCTTGGGGTATGTCTGCCCAGGCTGCTTCCACACGTTGCCACAGTTACAAATTCTTCATACATATCAGATTTTCGTCGGTATGAAGGTTCAGTAAAACATGATCTTTCATACCGACGAAAATCCGAATTCTTGAATGTGTGTGACCCGAATGAAACCCGAATTCGTGAGTGTGTGTGACCCGAATTAAACCCGAATTCGTGAATGTGTGTATGTGTGTGTGTGAGAGAGAGAGAAAAGGAGATCGAGAGAGAGAGAGAGAGAGAGAGAGAGAGAAAGAAAGCACGCAACTGTATTTGATTTATTTTTATCAGAATCAATTCAAAAATTTCTCGGCGCTGACACAATTTACAAAGTTACTTAAGAAAGGCAATATTTCCCCTTAGGTAAGTGTTTACTCCATTTACTTTGGTAACAACGCTCTGATAATTTCGAAGTGGAAAACATACCAAATACTGCTGGTATGCAGAATTGCAGCAATAACGCATTCTACTTTCTGCCTTACTCGTAATTACAAACACTTCAACTCGTCGATTTGATCCTTCGATGGTGCAAATTTTCACTGGAAAACCTAAATTTCTTTTCTGTTGGTTCGCATCACTAAGAAAGTAAATTAGTGCAAAAACAAAAATATAAAAAATCTTATTCCCGCTGTTTTCTTCTTTTGAATGCAAGGCTAATATGTCATTTTCTACTACTACATCAGAAACATTCTTTCTTTTCGGATGAAATGAAAATATATCTCTCGGTTATGCGATGGACAGATAAGTCAAATGAGGAGGATACCGTGAAACAGTGGCTATATACCTCCATGGGAACCAATTGTTTCACAGCACTTTTAGAGATATAACTCATGTTTTTTGGTTTAATTTTTTGTAAAGACAAACCGCTTTCGTCACTTTACAACGGTCTTCTGCGGAAAAATCAAATTAAAATCTATTTTTACGAAAGTTCAAACTCGATTTCCTTAAGAAATACACAGAAGAGACAAAACATTATGACCATCTGCCTAATATTATGTTGATCCTTCACGAACTGCCAAAACATCTTTTACCCGGTAAGTATTGGACGCTACAAGATTTCTAAAGTTTTTTTGTGGTGTCTGGTACCAACACATTATAAACAGATCTCTTAACTTTTCTACGTTACGTGGTTGAGCCGTCGCAAATCGGATTTGCTGCTCCAGCACAGATCACAGATTCTCAACTGAATTGATGTCTGGGGAATTTGGAATCCAGGGAAATAGCTAGAGGTTTTTCTTATTCTCCGACAGTAATTCCCGAACAATCTGGGCAGTGTGGCATTGTGCATTATCCTTCTAAAGGAAGGCACTGCTATAGGGGATTACCGTTGCCATGAAAACATTTTCCCTGGTCTGTAATGATGTTTAGGTAGGTGATAGACGCCATAATTTCCTGCACATGAATTACTGGATCCAGGGTATTAACCTAGTCATCTAGAACATCAAGGTAAGCAGTGGCTCACTCGTTCAGGGTCATGGCAGGACCTAAAACTACCAAGCAATAGTTGCCTAAGCCATTAATAGCCCCGCCCCCATACCATCACGTTTAACGTTTGGCACAAGACAGCCGGTATTAGGCTCTTCCTTCGGCATTCACTAAACGTAAACCAGGTTTCTTACATACTACCTGGAAGAAGCTCAAAAGCATTTCATCACTGCATGTTCATTATCGAGTAAGTGAGCCGTTATAAAAAGTAATTGTTTTTAGCAATTATTTCCATTATGTTGCCCACCCACTGTGCTTATGAAAGGTCTCTAAAGGAACCACAAATCTTGAAAAAAGAAACACTTCAATCTAAACACTACGGCGAATACTTACATTTGATAACTCTTTATGACGGACTCAAACTTCACCTAAGTTATGTGTACACGTAATTCTAGGCGAATATATAATTACACATACTAAAAACGGATTATATATATTTTTAATTTACCTATGATGCAATTGAGCCATAAAGTTGTTCAGGAATGTATTGTAGTATAACAATGAAACCGGTGTCACACGATTGGTCAAATAACGATTGGCCGACATAACGATCAGTCGACAGTAACGACTGGTCGACACAACGATTGGTCGACATAACGATCAGTCGACAGTAACGACTGGTCGACACAACGATTGGTCGACATAACGATCAGTCGACAGTAACGACTGGTCGACACAACGATTGGTCGACATAACGATCAGTCGACAGTAACGACTGGTCGACACAACGATTGGTCGAGATAACCATTGGTTCAGAGGATTATGGTGTACATTTGCAGCGGTAACTCTCAGAAGGTACTGACCTCTCAAAACGTAACTTTCCTTTTTGGAAATAACATCTTTTAGAATGTAGTTCTCAGAACATACATCATTATAACTCATTATTTCCGAATAGGCCCCCGTGACATCTTTTGTACTCTAAGTGAAATCTATATTGAGGGCCTTCTGAACGATGTTATTTCCGAAAGGACCCCGGGGCACTTTAGGTATAGGAACCTTAGGGAAACTGCCACACATAATTCGGAAACTCGGAAAATTTCCCCACCGGAAAATTGTCACACATTCAAAGCGTTTCTCGGATGAACGACGATTTGTTTTCGTCCCCTTAATGAAAACCATGTGTCAATTTTCCGGTGGGGCAATTTTTCTGTGTGTGGCCATTTTCCGGGTTGCTGAAAGATGTGTCGCAATCTTCCGGTGGGGCAATTTTCCTGTGGAACAATTTACTGCCAAACTGTTTGCACTTATTCAATTTTTTTCCGAGTTCGTTATATCGACCAGTCGTTACTGTCGACCAATCGATATGTCGAACAAACGTGCTGTTGACCAATCGTTATGTCGATCAAACGTGCTGTCGACTATTCATTACTGTGGACCAATCGTTATATCGACTAATCATTTCTCTGTACCAATCGTTATGCCGACCAACCGTTATGTCGACCAAACGTTATTGTCGGCCAATCCTGTGTCGGCCAATCGTTATATTGACCAACCATTTGTCGACCAATCGTTACATACTCCAATGAAACTAGTACACAAAGAGAACCCTCAGTTCGCTAAAATGAACCTCTGCTGTGGTTGCATAAAAAATGCACTTTATCGAATTTGACTATATGTCCTCGAAATAGTTTATATCAAAGAGCCGTAAAATTACCTCGAACAGCTAAACACGCGTGATGATTGTGATCCAAACAAAAATGAAATGTATTGAAAATGGTCTGAGGCAACGAATACCATTAGTCTAGCTGCCTGTAGCTCACCGACGACCAAGGAAGTGATCACCGGCTTGCAGTGCTCCTCTCAACGGCAATCCATACAGGTTCGATGAGATTTAAATCTGAAAATATTTCTGCCCTACACCATTCATTTTATATCTTCAGTTTCTAAATATTCTTTCACCAAGTGAGAGGATAGTTTACTTCGTTTATAAGGAGAAACTCCAACATAACCACATCTCTAAAAAGTTGGTGGATAGGTTTCTAGGATATAGGCTCTGCTTTTTTGAACAGCTACGACTTCTCTGTCAGAAACGTGAAGCTGGGTGCCGCCGTTCAGCATTATACCACCCAATACTAGCATACCGTTTGTACTATTAATACATGCATCATCCATTTCCCCTGCTGTTAGAAAGATAACAACGCTTTCCTGGCGCTCCCTTGATTAAGTAACGTCTACAATTAAATTGTAGGTAGCAATGGAAGTCGTCAGAAAAAAAGAACTATTTCCCCTTCGTCAAGGTTCCAAGTCACATGTTGTCTGGTGAGCTCTTTGATCACATACCATGGGATCAGTGGATCACATACATGGGCCATAGAGTAGAGTCCACTATGAGTACAAGCAACACAGTTAAACTGCATCTCTTCTCATTTTTAGCCTCATCAGCCTCTAGAAAGAGTTCCTGCTCGGTCATTTTTGTCTCCGTGTTTACCTTTACAGCCAGAGTCGCTTCGTGTTGACGTAGCTCTACGGCAATTTTGATCAGCTCTGCTTGTAACACGGTTCCTGTTTTATAGAGCTGCTTTCAGACTGTGGAAGTAAACTTGGTAGCCAGATTGAGCCGTAGCACAACCTCCGGCAGAAATTTCTTGCTTCAAGTCGTTCAACAGCCTGTCAGCTCAAAGAATCATTTAAACCAGTGATGGCCAATTTATGATAGATTGAGGACCACCATATAATGAAAGTTAGCATCAGAGTGTCACACATACACAATTTTGTTTAACTGCTTTTTGTAATTCAGTATTAAAAATACAGATGTTACCAACTGATTATTATTCTTTATTCAGATATTATTTATTACAGTTTTATTCATAATTTGTAGTAAGACACTATAATTTTTAAAAATGATTTTACATGTTATTTTAGTGCGAACAGTGGGGCCTTTCAAAATTTGTTACCAGAGATTTGATGTCCACTTTTATTTCTAATGTAGCCATCCCGAGAGTATCTGACAATGCCGAATGAGTTGATCTGTTTCTGGATTTGGATTTGACAACCTTCATGATAGAAAAGGTTGCCTCACAAATGCACGTACTACCAAATATGGAGCATAGTTTATGAGCCCATTTTGTCAAACGTGGGTACCGTTCTTGTGGAACTAATCTTCACAGGTTAGATCCAGTTGTTTCTGTCCTGTTGAGAGATGGATCACATTGAACTTCACACAATTCTCATTGCAGTTCTGCTGGCTGAGACTCCACTGTGGATTTGAATGGGTTTTTAAATAGCTCCACTTGTGAACGAAATATTTCAAAATCTTGAAATAGACGATTAATTTCTGAAATCAGTGATTCTCATACTTTATGAAGTTTTTCTGAAAATTGCTTACAATGAGAAAAATGAACCAGATTACTTTTTTGGAAAATCAGTTTAAATCGACTCAGTTTCTTCTTGAAGTCGTCAATATATCCCATATATCCCATCATTTGAAGAACTGACTGCTTTCTTCCCGGTAGTTGTAAATTCAGGACATTTAATACTGAGTAATGTCTGTAAGAAATGCCAAGTCTTACAAAAATTAAGATCCTTCAGTTTTTTTGTTGTTGTTTTTTAAGATCAAGTGGCACGTGGTCTCGTAGGAAAGCAAATATTTCAGCTTTCAGTTCAAAAGATGTGATCAAACATTTTCCTCTGCAAAGCCACTTTACTTCAGCATGCAAAAGAAGAACATCATAGGTAGAATCAACTTCTGAAAAGGCAAGGAAGTTTCTGTGTGTAAGAGAGCTGTTTTCTTCTCTGACAAAATTTGTTATTTTGGTCACAGTGTCCATAGTGTCAACAAGTTCGATGGACAGGGCAACTTGGTGAACTATGCCATGTAATGTAGGCATGTCAATTTTATTTTCCTTCATCAGACCAACAGAATCAGTTTTAGTAACTATCATAGCATGCTGCCATTGGTACATACAGCAGACAACTTTTCAAATTCATCATATATATTCCTCCATTGCATTTCGAACAGCAGAAAAATACGTCTTCTCCTTTAGTTGTGGCATGCAAACAGCAAACTTTCAATAACTCTTCTTTAATAGAAAAGTCTTCTCGGATCACTTTAACCAAAATTAG
This sequence comes from Macrothele yani, assembly GCA_039090855.1. Classification (NCBI taxonomy): domain Eukaryota; kingdom Metazoa; phylum Arthropoda; class Arachnida; order Araneae; family Macrothelidae; genus Macrothele; species Macrothele yani. Next base: position 81,548,050 of record CM076994.1, read on the forward strand.
GAGCTAGTATCCGTGATGTCTGTACTTTCATCAAGTGCCAACAAAATTACTCAAATCTTTAATTATACAATTCAAGTTGGAAGACAAATGTCTTCGGTTCTCATAGTAACAGTTTGTCTTGAAAGAGATACAGAGAGAAATCCATTTGTAACTTTTTCTTCATTAAACGATTCTGCCATTTGAACTGCCCACATTTTCACGAATTATCCGTCGCTAAACAGTTTCTTTGGTTTGCAAGTTCGTACCTAATTACATAGGGTACCAGGAGGCATAATTCATGAATCTTTTTCACGTTACTAATTATATTTTTGGCTGTTTCATTTTCTACCTTAATTGTTAAATAACACTTTTTCGTGACTCGCTGGAAAGCTTCCCACAATTTTTCGAATGATTTGTGATGTAGTGTCTTGTAAGATTGTGCTCCCTTGAAGAAAAACTTAGCATTGAGGTCCGTTATCCTTATTGAGAATAAACAAGTAATCGAACTCCCAATTTTTTAGATGCACGATTTTCACTGTATACTTTCCTAAATTATGAAAACATCGTTACAAACACGCGAAAAACAAACTGCGAACAATGTAATACGTGTTCAAGGTTGAACACCCTGCTGTGAGTCACCCAGGAGAAAGTGGAGGAAATTCTTCGCGAGCATAATTCTTGCGTAGCATACAACTGCGCATCTCAAAGTAATAGTTTTACCTGAGAACTTGAATAGCGCCTTCTATAAGACATCACAAAATCAGCGTCAAATGAAAAGAAGGCGGAGGGTGGATGAAATGCTCTCGCAAGGGAGAAATCTTCAGTTCCTTCCTAATCAGCGAAATAGGGGAGTCACGAAAAGGAAGGATAATTGAGTAATGAAAGAAAACTGCGTGAAGTTCGAAATCTTATTTTGGCCAAATGTAACAGAGATTGAGCGGACGCATTGAAGTATGCGAGCAATACTGGCTACTCCGGCAATTTGTTTGAACGATAAAATTTACTGAATAAAATAAGAGTAATACGTGGGCGGTAATAAACAGACTGGCGGGCCGGATCTAGCCAGCGAGCCGCCATTTGGCCATCACTGATCTAAATGATGACGACATATCCATTTGAGTACTGCCGAAGTGCCAAACCTTCTATGAACCGAGATATTCAGGAATGAAGATATGTAGAAAAGTTCTTATTCGAACGCATAATTTGCATGTTGCCCGAACTTGTGAGATTGTAGAGTGGTATTGGTTCATATTACGAACATTCATAACAATTTTCGTCGTTTTACCGTCGTCAACACTGTTTATATGAAAATGCTGATGGAAAAATACTGTTATCTTAAGTTTGTTGACAGTGTACAATATGTGATGGTATTTTATGTAAAATTAGGAGGCAGATGAGATAAAAGGAAATATTTCTTGTTAATTGAATTACATGGAGATCATTTTGGCGAATATAATTTTTCAGTTAGTATTTACTGGAAACTTATGATACTTACACTCAGTTGTTAATGAATTATGACCGCTTTACGCCTAGAATTTTAGATCGCTAGGTCGTCCTCTGGTAACTGGATAAACACGTGTCCTTTGCAGAACGTCATGTGCCCATTAGTAGATGACAATGAAACAAATTCATAGATTACTCGTCCTGGCTAATTCGACATGTTTCATAGAATTTTAATCAGTGATGTACCTTGATGGAAATACCTTAAAATCTGCCGAAGGTTTTTCGATTGACATATGAACACTCAAGACAATGAATATGTGCCATCTTTCTGAATGAAAAATACTGAAGACCGGATAAACGAGATAGATTACTGTTCAACACACATTTTGTTGTTTTGTACGAAGTGTGTTTTGTTTCCTTCTTATAGATTATGCAGGCTGAATCTAAATTTGCAATTCGTTTCGCTCTATCACGTAACACTTCTCAGAAAACAATGATTACTGTGTTTCCGGTATTGCGCAATTGACAGCGGTTGCTCTCAAAACAGAAGTTTCCGCGCTGGACTTTGTTCAGTGCCGTTATCGCAACATACCATGAGTCATCGTGCCCTACGATCAGCATACACAATTCACAAACCCTTACAGTACGACTCAGTTGTTGCAAGTTGAGATAAAACAAGCCTATGAATTTTATTTCGGATGAAAGGTTGGTGATTAAGACAAATGGTTTGCACCACATTCATGTTGCTTAAGTTGAGCTGTGAATCTCAGAAAATTATTGAAAGGAAAAGGGCGTCATAAGCCATTTGTCGTACCTGCTGTAGGGAGGGAACAAAAATATCACATGACAGATTGTTATTTTGTTTAACGAAAGTGGCCGGATTTTCTTTAAAAAGTAAACGTTCTATTTTTTATCCTAATGTTCCTTCAATCATAAGATCGATTCCGCATTTGGAGAAACTGCCAGTGCCTCAACCTGTGGAACTCGCGGATGTACGTATTGAAAGCAGTGATGAAGAGAAAATAACTGTATGTGAAAAAGATAAAGAAGTTAACAGTGCAAGCTCCTCAAATCCTCATATAATCACACAAGGAAAATTTAATGACCTGATAAGAGATCTCAATCTATCAAAGGCACAGTCCGAACTATTGGCGTCTCTACTCCAGGGATGGCATCTGTTTGTTCCAAGAACGAAGGTGACATAGTTTAGGTCTTACCACAGTGAGTACATGCCGTTTTTGAGTGAAAGTTGTGAAGTGTGTTACTGTAACAACATTGAAGGGGTTGTTTGAAGCCCCCGCTATCGTGCATAAATCAGAGGAATGGAGATTGTTTGTGGATATCTCCAAAACCAGTTGGAAATGCATCTTACTACACAATAGTAACGTGTATTCACCTGTCCTTGTGGCACATTCACCTATTTTTAAGGAATTATACGACAATATGAAAATTATATTAAAAAAATCAATTATTATGAAACCTACCAGTGGAACATCTGTGCTGACTTAAACGTAAGAGCGATGTTGTTTGGTTTTCAGGGTGGACAAACAAAATACTGATGTTTCCTTGCGAATAGGTAGCAGGACAAAAGGGAATCACTATGTGGTGAAACAGTGGCCACCTCGTGAAAATCTAACATTTGCGAAAAGAATGTGAAAACTATATCATTAATAAATGCTGACAAGGTTCTGCTATCACCACTGCACATTAAGCAGGGGTTAATGAAGATATTTATAAATGTTCTGAAAAGTAATGAAGCTGCGTTTCAGTATTTGCAAAAGAGTTTTCCTAAACTCAGCACTTCTAAGCCGAAGGAGGCGATATTCAATGGTCCTGACATTAGACAACTAATGCAAAATACTGTATTCGAGGCCACTATTCATGAAATTGAATTCGCTGCATGAAGATCTTTCAAAGAGGTGACCCAACAGTTTTTAGGCATTTCAAAGTCACATGTTTACAAACATACTGTGTCTACAATAGCGATGGCATACCTCGACAATGGTATGTCATGTCCCTCAAACTTCATTTCCTAGACTCCCACATTGACTTCTTTCCATATAATTTGGGCTCGGTGAGCGATGAACATGGAGAACGTTTCCACACGGAAATTTCGACAATAGAAGACCGATATAAGGGGGAAGTGGAAGCCTGCAATGCTCGCATATTACTGTTGGGGTTCAGGTAGGAAATATCACGAACTTCATTCAAACGGAAATCATGAGCTTGTGGGTTCTAAGGAAAGTCAGGTACGTTTCATTATCTCACTTTTATTTCTATTGTGTGTGTTATAATGAATATTTTTGATGTTATGTTTCTCAGAAGTATACGTGATAGTAAAAAACTAGAAACAGATTCAGAATCAGCACGAAAACTTCTATTGAAGTAAGTGGTTATAGGAAACAAAAAAGTTAAAATTTGTCGAACAGTGTTATTAAAGCCGCCCCGAATCGTTGGCTTCTAATCATTCGTACGAGATCATTCAGTGCCTGATTCCTGGGTGAGACATGGATAGGGTTCCTGTCTTAAGACACTCACTGTGCCCCTTTCCAGGAACCAGTGGCTCCAAATTAGAGACGTGCAACTGAATCATTGAGTTCCTTACGGTGGTAGTAAGAGCCCCTGTTGGGACTTCACGGACAGAGGGCGCAGCGGATGCTGCCAACGTCAGATGTGAGAAGATGGCGGACATGTGAGGACGTGTGAAAAGGGCGGAACAGATAATACGGCAGAGGTCGTAATGTAAGAACAGATATTAAGACTTATAACGCGAAAGAAAAAGAACGAAATCTTCAGTGTGTGTGAGTGTTTGTGTAATTACATCTAATTAGTATAAAAGGATCTGCAATAAAGTAGTAGCATACCTTTGATGTGGAACTGTCTTGGAATATGATGTTCTTGTGTATTCGACCGTGTGCATAGATGTAGGATAAAGAAGCTCCTGACTGCAGGAGGGCCCGTGTACGGACTCACGGAAGAGGTAAGAAGTTAAATATAAATACCTCTAATTACTGAAATTGGATTGGAACGCGAATGGAACGCGAAAAGTAAGAACATTAATGGCGCCCAACGTGAGGCTCTCTTGCAAATACAAACTAAAGGCAATATTTTCACCTATATTGAATTTGAAGTGTGAAACTGAAATTGCTTAAAATAAGTAATGGTGGAAGATTTAGACAAACTAAAAAAGAAAAGAGCGGTTAATCCCAGATTAACAACCATTGTTATTAATAAATTAAAGGAAGCTCTTGAAGAGGATCCCATTGAAAGGGAAGTTATCGAGAATAATTTAGCTCAGCTATTAATTAAAGAAGAAATTTTGATTTCTGTTGGTGAACAAATTGAGCGAGTTATTCCTGTAGAAGAATTCGAAGACGATTATTGTGCCAGTCAGGAATACTACGAAAACGTGCTGTTATGGAAAACCAAAGCGCAGCGCTGTTTAACTATGATCGGAAACACTGAAGAAAGCGGCACGAACGAAACAGAGAATAGAACCTCGCGGTCTTATAATATACACGGAACAGCGATAAGATTACCGAAACTAGAACTTGCAAAATTCTTTTGAGATCCATCGCATTGGTTGGAATTTTGGGGTCAGTTTGATACGACCATACACTCAAGTGAGGGTTTAAATAATTTGAACAAGTTTAGTTACTTGAAATCTTATTTGGGCGGAGCAGCTGCTATTGCAATATCTGGATTACCTATCACGGAAGCAAATTATGACAAGGCCATACAAATTTTGAAGGGTAGGTTCGGAAGAAAAGATGTTGTTATAAGTTCACATATGAATAAATTACTGTCTCTACCACCTGTAAAGAGGTTAACTGACACCTTTGGTCTGCGGAAGCTGTATGATAATTGTGAAGTCCAATTAAGAAGCCTCGAATCGCTGGGAGTAATCTCCGACACTTATGGAAGTTTGTTGTGTCCCATGATATTGAAATTAGTTCCTAGTGAATTAGTACTAGAATTCAACAGACTTCGGGAAGCTGATGAGATTTGGAATATAGAAGAAGTTATGGAATTTATAAGAAAAGAAATTGAAAGTCGTGAGCGCACCCAGGCAATTTGCGGAAACACAAAATTAAAACCGAATCTTTCTCAGAGTGTTAAGGCAGTAAACAATATGCCCATCAGATCTGATCACACGCGCGCAAAAGAATTCATGAAGCAAAATAAAACGTTTCCTTCGGCCGCCGAACTGAATGCTACTGTAGAAAATAACCCAGAGTCCTGTGTAAAACACGTTGAAGACAGATTGACTGCGGTCAACGTTCAAAGAAATAACGAGCATTGTGTTGGAGAAAGTTGTTTATTTTGTTCGTCGGATCATGATTTAGACAGATATCCTTTGTCAATAGGCGAAAGAAGACGTAATTTATTGCGACAAGGAAGATGCTTTAACTGTTTCAAAAAATATCACTTGGCGAAGTTTTGTTTATCAAAAGATCGGTGTCAACTTTGTCATTGAAAGCACAATACCTTCATGTGCGATGCCGAAAGAAGCACCTCAGCTGTAAAACATATTGCACACGCATTTCAGCAAGAGGACGGTGTTCTGTTACAGACCATGACCCTTACGGCAGTGGGAAAAACTAGTCGTAGCGTGCGAATTCTTCTGGACGGAGGCTCGCAACGGACATTTGTTATGGAAACTGTTTCTAAAGAGCTCAAGTTACAAGTGACAGGAGAAGAACAATTAACGACATTTTCATTTGCCGCGAGTTCACCAGTAACAGAGGAAAGAAAAAGAGTTCGCTTGGTTTTAAAAGATGCAAGAACTGGACGCAGAATCGAGATTCAGGCTTTGGAAACAAATAACATTAGCGGTGCTTTGATAAGTACTCCAGGGAAAGAAATACGAAGTTATTGTGAAAAAGTAAATATGTTGTTAGCAGATGGAGCGGAAAACTGTAACAACTTAGAATTATCAGTTCTGATCGGAGCTGACTATTGTTGGAAGGTTGTAACCGGAAGAGTGCGTAGGATAACGCCATCCTTGGTCGCTTCACAAACTATTTTTGGGTGGACATTTAGTGGCACCTCGGCGCTGTCAAATGCGTTGGCGTCACAGTCTGTCATTAATGTTATGAAAAGTGCCACAAGTATAAGTAAAACTGACTTTGAAATGAACAAAATGTTGAAGAACTTTTGGAATCTTGAAACGCTAGGAATAAGGGAAAGTATTGACCAAACTGATAAAACAGAAGATAATCGCATTTATGAGGAATTTCGAGAAAATCTGAAAATGGAAGATGATAGATACGTGACACGGTTTCCGTGGAATCAACAAATAGAAGCTTTGAAGGATAATTACAACTTGGCTGAAAAACGATTGAGATCGCTTGTTCGGAAGTTCAATAAGGAACCACAGTTCTACGAACATTATAAGAATGTTATACAAAATTATTTAAATGAAGGAATTGCACAGGAAATAGATGACAGCGACTCCCTCAAAGTAAAAATACTACGAATGACTAGAGTCATATTTGGTGCGAAGTCAAGCCCATTTATGCTGGCTGCAACGCTAAGAGTTCACATAGACAAATATAAACAACAGTATGAGGATGCATACAAGCTACTGAGGAATTGTCTATATGTGGATGATTTAATTGGAGGAGCAACAGATGAAAATGAAGCAATGATATTATCAAAAGAAGTTAGATATATTTTGAATGAAGGGAACTTTAATATGAGAAAATGGAGAAGAAACAGTGAATCCCTTCAACAATTATGGAATAATGAAGAAAATGATATTCAATGCGCTGCAAGCAATAAAGTTTTGGGATACCTATGGGATAGAGAGAATGATGTTATAAGAATAGACGTTTCTGAAGTGATTGCATATATGAGAAAGAGAAAGGACAAGGTATGCAAAAGAGAAGTTCTGAAGACTGTTAGTCGTCTATATGACCCGATTGGTTTTTTAAATTCATTTACAATAAGAGATATGAGAAAGAGAAAGGACAAGGTATGCAAAAGAGAAGTTCTGAAGACTGTTAGTCGTCTATATGACCCGATTGGTTTTTTAAATTCATTTACAATAAGAGGCAGAGTTATCTTGCAAAATGTTTGGAAATCGGGTGCAAACTGGGATGCAGACTGGGTCCATAGAACTAGAGAAAAATTGGAAAGATTGGTGCACAGAGTTATCACAGATGTAAAATGTTGACATACCAAGATATTATTTCGGAAACATCGAAGAAAGAGAATTGAGAAATATCAAGTTGCATTGTTTCACAGATGCGAGTCAAAAGGCTTATGGTGCAGTGATATATTTGAGATATGAAACCAAAGATGAAATAAACTCAAGAAATGTGATTTCACAGGCAAGAGTAGCACCCTTAAAGAAACTATCCTTACCTAGGTTAATAGGAGCTAGACTAGCTGAATCTGTTGAAAGGAAACTGAAGCAGAAGTTTGATTTAACCTTACACTTTTGGACAGATTCCAGTACAGTTTTGCATTGGATAAAAGGAAATGCCGAAAAATGGAAGCAGTTTGTGCAAAATATTATAAAAGAAATACAAGGGAAGTCCGATCCGTTATCATGGTCATACTGCCCAGGAAAAGAGAATCCTGCAGACTTACTCACCAGAGGAGAGAAGATTGAAACCATCAAAAGTAATAGTCATTGGTGGCATGGACCAGAATGATTAATTAGTGAGGAAACATCATGGCCAAAATTACCAGCTGACTTGTCCACAGACGACACTGCAAGGGAAGAAAGAAAACGAAAGAGAAAAGAGACCCTTCAAGTACGCTGTGTAACGGAAGAAGGGAGGACCCCTATTTTTGATATTAGAAAAAACAGTGAATTGAAAACTGTTCTTTGTGTGACAGCATGGACTCTAAGATTTGTACATAATGTTCGAAATAAAGACTCAAAAGAGAACAGGAGTTCTAACAGTTGAAGAATTAAACTCAGCGGAAATTTATTGGGTTAAACAATCCCAGAGAGAGTGTTTTCCAAACGAAGTAAATGCTTTGAACTGTGAACACGACATTTCTTCTGATTCGAAAATCTACACGTTTAATCCATTTCTGGACGACGACGGTATAATGAGAGTTGGAGGAAGACTACAGAATGCGGACTTGAACTATGACCAAGTTCATCCAGTAATTTTGACAACTAATAGTTATTTGTCAGACCTATTAATAAAGCGAAATCATATAAGGGTAGGATATGGTGGAGTTGCCGAGACTTTAGCACAAATCAGAGAAAGGTACGTTCATGTACAGTGAGACTGCCTAATGGAACATTGATCAAAAGACCAGTACAACACCTTTACCCTCTAGAGCTGGACTTAGAAAAGACTGAACCCAATTCTTTGGGGCCGGATGATGTTGGGACTTCACGGACAGAGGGCGCAGCGAATGCGGCCAACGTCAGATGTGAGAAGATGGCGGACATGTGAGGACGTGTGAAAAGGGCGGAACTGATAATACGGCAGAGGTCGTAATGTAAGAACTGATATTAAGACTTATAACGCGAAAGAAAAAGAACGAAATCTTCAGTGTGTGTGAGTGTTTGTGTAATTACATCTAATTAGTATAAAATGATCTGCAATAAATTAGTAGTATACCTTTGATGTGGAACTGTCTTGGAATATGATGTTCTTGTGTATTCGACTGTGTGCGTAGATGTAGGATAAAGAAGTTCCTGACTGCAGGAGGGCCCGTTGTAAAATACGAACTTCCACGCACAAAAGTGCGGAATGATACATTGACATTTAATGACTTGAGCGTGTGGTGAGTGATGTGGGGAGTTGCGTGAGAGATATTGAAGGAGTAGGACATGCCGAGCTTTGGCTAAGACAACAAGTTCAGTTTGTACCGCGGAGTGTATTCCAGTTTATGTTTTTGCGTAAAGTAATAAATGTTTTGTGTTGTGATCGAGTGTCTGTGATGTTACAGACCAAAGATAGAAGTGGAGGCGCCGGTGAGACGGGATTGCGCAACTTCAGCGGCGTTTTTTATGACCGTGGGAATCGATGAGTTGAAAGATCTTTAAGCGTGAGAATAAACCAACGCGACAGGGATATTTTTTCCTCTTTGTGTTGGGAAGAACAACGGATGGTGACTGTTGTTTTTCAAAATCAGTTCGTGAAAAAAAGTTCCGTATCGGATTTACACCACATTAGATGTTTATGTAAGTACTGTTTTTGTTGTTGTTCTTAGAGAATTATCCAAAGGAATGAAATATCAAAGCAAGTTTTTTAGAAGTTTCCGGGCACGGAATTAAATAGAAGGAAATAATTTCTGTCAAGAAATAGTACATTCAGATCAACTGTTTGAGCCTAGAGTATAGGTAAATGAAGAATATTGTTGTAAACAATTTCTGTGAACGTATACACATATACGATAATAAATAAACATTGGGTACACGTAGAGCTTGCTGAAGTGGCTTTGTTAGGAAGAGCTCGAAAAGAAGAACTTCTGCCGTTGGCGGAAGAATTGGGTATAGAAATTATGCCAAATCTCAAAATTCTGGAATTAAAAAATAAAATTGTCAACTTTGAAGGTTATGAAGAGGATTTCGTGAAAGAACTTTTGGCAGGTATAAAAGAGCGTAGAGAAACAGAAAGACAAATGGAATTGGAGCTTGAAAATCTCAGAATAGAAGCTGGACGTCAGCCGCTGGGAGGTAGTTTGGAGCAAAATGGAAATTATCATAAACCGAGATTAGAACTTCGTCATTTGATGAAAACATTTGACCCAAAAGACAGTGATATAAGTATTTACTTAGTTTTATTTGAAAGACAAGCACAACAAGCAGAAATAAAAAGGGAAGATTGGGTCACGAATTTCATAGGACTTTTGCCCTACGAAATATCAAAACTGATTGCCAGAGAAAATGTGGAAGATGCTAAAAACTATGAATATGTTAAAAGGTTACTTCTTAAAAGATATAAGTCCAGAGAAATTTAGATTAAAATTTGTACAACACATGCGTACATCAGAGAAGACCTGGAGAGATTTCGCCTTCGAGTTAGAAAATTATTTTAATGAATGGATTTCAGGACTTAAAATAGGCGATTTTGAAGGGCTAAAAAAATTAATGATCACAGATCAATTGAAGCGGAGAGTGCCTATAGAAATAAGGGAGCATTTTATTGATAAATGGTCAAATATTGTCTCACCTTCAGATTTGGCTGATATGGTGGACAATTATGAAAGTGTAAGAGGAGGAATCAAGAAAAATTCGTCGAATGAATTTTGTGCTTCAAAGAAAATGCAAGGCAGTGAGAAAAAAACTAGAGATAACTATGATCGGGGAAATTTTATGTAAAATGGATTTTATAACAAAAATTATGTTAAGTCAGATGTAGGACAAGGGTGGTCAAATCGGAATGTATCTCAGATTGAAAAAAAGTATGATCGCAGAAGGAAGCTTCAGTGTTACGAGTGTGTATCTTATGATCACATTCGACCTCAGTGTCCAAAGCTAAAACCACAGAACTCTGGAAGCGTAAATAGAATCAGAGAGGAAACTGAAGGGGATCTCTTAACACCCTACACCTTTGAAGGAAAAATAAATGGAGTTACCATGCCAATTATCCGGGATACAGGTTCATCAGTTGATATCATTTGTCAAGAGTATGTGTCGCCAGGTGAGTTTACTGGAGAACATGTGAGGGTACAGCATCTTCTGGATGAACAAAAGGTTTGTTTACCATTGGCAGAAGTTGAACTAGAATGTGAATTAGGTCATATTGTAACTAAGGCTGCAGTGATTAGAAAGTCGCTAGATCAAGGTAGATATTTACTTGGAAATAAGACTGCCGCTTTGTTAAAAAAATTATATGGAGTGGCCACCTAATTCAGAACAGGTAAATGTTGTGATTACTCGGTAGAAAAAAACAGAAACGAAACAACGAAGAGAGAAATTCAGTAAAAAATGATTCAGGAAGGAAAGAAAAACAAGCCTTTGAAGGAGAGGCTGTGGGTTCCGAAGAATCAGATGAATTAGAAGAAGAAATTAGGCCATTGAGGCATGATGAAGATAAAGCCATGTTAGAGTTGGTAAAAATGGATTCAAAAAGTTTCATGGAAGATCAACGGCAAAGTTTGGAATTGAAAGAAATTCTCAAAGAAATAGAGAAAACAGATTTTAAAAAGGCAAATGGTTATGCTGTACTAAGACATGGGATGTTGGTGAAGAAGAAGATCAACAAGATTGGCGAAGAGGGAGATCTTATTGTTGTTCCAGAACAATATAGAGAACAAATAAAAAACATGTGTCATGAGGGAACTTCGGGGCATTTAGGAGTGACAAAAACCAAAGACAGACTAGCGAAGTATTTTTATTGGCCTAACTGTTATAAAGACATTGAAGAATTTGTAACATCTTGTGATTCATGCCAACGTGCTGGAAAAGCTGGGGACAAAAAGAAAGCACCTTTAAAAATAGTTCCAATTATTCCTGAAATTTTTACAAAAATCAACGTTGATGCCTGTGGGCCTTTGCCCGAGACTTCAAGCGGAAATAGATACATAATTACAGCTATGTGTTTGTCGTCCAAATATCCAGATGCAGTACCAGTACCAGACATAGGATCCAAGTCGGTAGTTGACGCTTTGTTACACATTTTTAGCCGCATTGGATTTCCGAAAGAAATTCAAACTGATCAAGGAGCCAGTTTTGTAAGCATTTTGACACTAGAATTTCTGGAGCGGTTTGGAATAAAAGTTACTCATAGTTCTGTATATCATCCCCAAAGTAATCCGGTAGAACGATTCCATCGAACTATTAAAAGGATGTTGAGAGTGTTATGTCTTGAGTCTGCTCCGGATTGGGAAAAACAGTTACCGGCGGCGCTGTTTGCTTTGAGAACTGTGACACATGAAAGCACAGGGTTTACACCTGCTGAATTGGTGCATGGAAAAAATTTGAGGACGCCAATGACACTATTGTATGAAAAATGGATGGGTCATCCTCAAGAAGAAAACTATGTCACTGAATATGTATTTGAGTTAATAAATAGGATGAAAAGATGTCAAGAACTTGCCATTAAAAACATGGAAGTGGCTCAATTGAAAAGAAAATATTGGTATGAGAGAAATGCGGTAAAACGTGAATTTCAAGAAGGAGATTTAGTATTGGTTTTGTTATCTGCAGGCCAAATAAGTTAGCGGAACAGTGGAAAGGACCAGGGAAAATTGAGAAAAAAATTTCAGAGACTAATTATGTAGTAAGTTTTGAAGGCAAAAATGTAAAGCATCAAGTATATCACATTAACATGCTGAAACCATGCCATAAACGACCAGAATTTGTGAACTTATTGCCCGTTTGTGAAAATGGTGAAATGGATTTAGAGATTAAATTTCCGTAAGTTGAAAAAAATCCAAATATATTTAACTTCTCTGATATCGAGGAAAAAAGTAAACTTCGAGAGCGCCTAAGTGGCCATCAAATTCAGGATCTGAAAAAACTATTATGCCATTACTTGAAAATGTTTTCTAATATTCCAGGAAAGACTCATTTGGTCGAACATGATATCGAGCTAGCTAGTAATGCTATTTTAAGAGTTAAGCCTTATAGAATGTCGCCCAGGCAGATAAATATTCTTAAAGCCGAGATAGATAAAATGCTGCAGTACAAGATTATAGAAGTTGGTGAATCAGACTATACATCACCCATGATTTTGGTAGAAGTACCCGGAAGAGATCCACGCCCATGTATTAACTACAGGCGATTGAATGAAGTGACAAGGACCCAGTTCTATCCGTTGCCTAACATGGAAGAAAGGGTCGAAAAGATTTCTGGAGCGAAGTATATTACAGTATTAGATTTAACAAAAGGGTACTGGCAAATTCCGTTAAGTGCTAGAGCTCAACGATTGGCAGCGTTTGTGACTGCTTTTGGAACGTATCGGCCCTTAAAGATGCCATTTGGCCTTAAGAACGCACCTTATTTCTTTAGCAAAATGATGTCGGAACTTTTAAGAGGCTGCGAAGAGTTTGCCGTACCATATCTAGATGATGTTGCCATTTTTTCCGAAAACTGGGGGGATCATTTGATACATCTTGAAGAAGTGCTACAGAGGTTGCAGAGGGCTTCCTTGATCATAAAACCTTCCAAATATAAGTTTGCTCAAGATCCCGTCTTGTATTTGGGTCATATTGTTGGACAAGGATATCGAAAACCAGCGGAACGAAAGGTTCAGGCCATACAAAATTTTCCTACGCCAAAGAACAAGACGCAAGTAAGATCTTTCTTAGGCCTGGCGGGATATTACAGCAGATTTATTCCAATGTTTTCTTTGATAGCAGCTCCCTTGACAGACATCTTGAAGGGTAAAAATCGTAAAGAGGAAATTATATGGTCAGAACAATGTGAGAAAGCTTTTGTGGAACTAAAAAAATCTTTATCTAGTTTTCCTGTTCTGTGTATGCCCCTGACTATGAACGTAGATTTATTCTACAAACTGATGCTTTAGATCAAGGAATGGGAGTCGTCCTCTCGCAAGAACAAGAAGATGGCGCTGAACATCCTGTACTCTATCTAAGCAGAAAACTTTTGACAGCAGAGAAGACATACAGTACCAGTGAAAAAGAATGTGCCGCCATTATATTTGCGGTACAGAAACTGAAATGCTACCTGGATGGTCAAAATTTCCTCATACAAACTGATCATAACCCTCTCGTTTGGTTACGCACCAACGCAAGTTCAAATGCTCGTCTGATGAGATGGGCCCTTGCTTTACAAGCATATGATTTTGTTATAATTCATCGATCGGGAACAATGCACAAAAATGCAGATGGACTGAGCAGAGTTCCAACTTTAGATGATCCACCTTGATCATGCTATGTGTCTGCTAGTGAAAACATTTTTTTTTCTTTTTTTTTTTTGTTTTTGGTTGTGGTATATCATCATCATCATCATTGTCAACCATTATCAATCCACTGCTGGACGAAGGTCTCCCCAAGTTTCCTCCACAACGGTCTGTCTTGTGCCAGTCTCCTCCATGTCACCCCTGCATACTTTCGAATTTCATCCACCCATCTCCCATGTGGTCTTCTTCTGGGTCTTTTCCTGTCCCTTGGAATCCAATCTAAAATTTCGGCTGTCCATCGATGATCTGTCCTTCTGGCAGTATGTCCAGCCCATTGCCATTTCAGGGATTTATATAATACATAGAAATTGTTGGAAAACACGTAAAGATGATTGTTAAATTAACTCATATATTTCTCTTTGTAAATGGATTATGAATCATTATGTGAACTATGACTATTGTATTGTAAAATGACAAGAACTTTTTACCACTGGAAAAAGTTCCTCTGGAGTGAGGAGGGGTTGTAAAGTACGAACTTCCACGCACAAAAGTGCGGAAGGATACATTGACATTTAATGACTTGAGCGTGTGGTGAGTGATGTGGAGAGATATTGAAGGAGTAGGACATGCCGAGCTTTGGCTAAGACAACAAGTTCAGTTTGTACCGCAGAGTGTATTCCAGTTTATGTTTTTGTGTAAAGTAATAAATGTTTTGTGTTGTGATCGAGTGTCTGTGATGTTACACCGTGTACGGTCTCACGGAAGAGGTAAGAAGTTAAATATAAATACCTCTAATTACTGAAATTGAAATGGAACGCAAATGAAACGTGAAAAGTAAGAACAGCCTCAAACAGAAAAACAAAATCAAGATATTTTATTGTCGGTTTCTTGCAAAACTCAAAACACTTACAAATTTGGAAGATGTGAATCCGTTTATTGGTGTACATATGACATCGATGTTAAATCAGATAATATCCGAAAACTTGAAAATTTCGTCGTCCTGGAACGGGAATCGAATTCGCGTCACCCGGATAGCGCCCGAGTATGCTAACCACTACACCACCCACAACGACCAAGTTTCAAGTTTCCGATTAATTTGAACATAACCATCACAGATTCGCTGGTCGAAGCAACCGACATTCATATATAGCGCATCTGGAGGTTTAGAATTCATTCCCGTGATTTCCTGGAGGCGCAGAATATCAATGAATTAAATACGGGATTACATCATTTTTTTAAACACTTTTTACAACACTTTCTTCTTCGAAGAGCGATTTACTGATCATCTGTTTTCTGTAATGCCATTTCACTGATCCTAAGACGTCTTGATCCATCAGCTGCATAATTACTGTAGCTACGTTTGCTGGCAGGAAGAAGCGCTTGGTATTTCCACCTTGAAGAACTTTTACGTTTGGATGTGCAGGCACATTGTCCAACAACAAGATGGTGCCATGTAGTTTTTGTGTTCTGCCCTTTCCTTACAGTGAAAACAAAAAAGGAAAAGGAAAACAATCTGGAAACACTTCAACCTTCAATCAAGTACTTTTCTGGTGAAAACAGATAACAGGGAAAGGTTTCATATGCATGTTTTAAAGCATTGTGGTTTTCCTACCTTTTCCTACAAGTGATAATTTTAATCGATCAAAGCCAGATCGTTACTTATTGGTTAGCTCCGCTCAGTGAAATAGGGAGATGAGGAAATTACAATGGTATGTAATTTTGTTTCTATCAAAGGTCATCTACAGTACTTCAGCAGATGAATGTGATTGACACTTGATCCCACATGGACCGTAGGCTGAAAATAACCAAAAAATTAAAAAATAACATCTCACACGGTAAGCATTGGTTAACAGAGAGTTCCGGAGAAACGACTGTCGGTTAAAAGAGGTATTACTGTACTTCAGAAATGTGTTCCACTGAAATACTTACTAATATTTTCCAATATTTTTTTTACTTATTTTTTACCATGTCTTTCAGGCATTCGAGTTGAAACATCATAAAACTAGTGACAGCTAAATATTTTCGTATTCACTTGCACATAAAATATTTTTGTTTCATTTTCATCTGCATAAATTAATAACAAAGTTTTTCGTGCATCTTTGTTTCTTTTTATACTGCCAGAAACCATTGCAATTATTGAATTATTTTTCTAAGCTCTTATATTCCCGTTAAATTCAAAATCTATCAAGAGGTAAGTCGGAGATTTTTTTTATTGTACTTCCTAATTCCAAATTCATGAACTCCATTCAGATATCTATGCTCAACAAATATCGACGCAATTTTTATTTGTGGATAGAAAAAATATTTCCCGATAACTTTGCACATTATGCCTCTGAGGCAATTAAAAAGGTTTTCTGGAACTAATTGCATTCATTTATGCTCGTGAATAAATAATAAAGCATGATGATGAAATCTCCCATGTCGTCCAGAAAATAAAAACGGTTCCAAAGGCAAAGCATGTACTTGGAACTTAATGACTATCAGAGGTTCTTTCGCCCTTTTCTTTTTAGTTTTTTCATCGAGACGCATTCTCCAGAAAGAAAGAAATTTAAATACTTTCACTGTTTTTATTGTCTGAAATTTTGTTACAAGCATTTTTCAGAAATAATTAATCACGAGTTTTGAATATTTTTTCTATCAAAGGACATCTACGGTTCTTCTGCAGATGAATGTGAATTTTTTAATCGCCAGATGTCTGTGGTTTTCCATTAATTAATTTGAAAAATATCCCAAATGATCGAACTCCATATGTTATGTTCATGTTGACTTCATATGTTATGTTTCTTGTTATGTTCATTGGGTAACTCAGGCTTCATTTCGTAAAAAACGATATTTAATTTCACTTGTGAATTTCAGTGACCGCGTTGCAACCGTGTAAGTACAATTGCTCCGGTTGAGTACTTGAAACATCAAACCTAAATTGTGTTTCTAGCTGAAATATAGCACACAGTATTAAGGTAAAGCAAAGCAGAGTTCCAAAATATCTAGAAATATTCTCAATGTGGAATGAATAATATTCTATTCAAGGTAGTGTTTATGAAGGAACTCTGGTACAATGGCCGGAGATTGGATATCCTGGCTTTATGAATAACAAAGTATTTGAGATAATGTTTACGGGAAATCTTGAACAGAACCACACAAAAACATAATGTCCAGTATGTGTGAACACTAATGTGAACAAAGAATATCGTGGATAAGACCGGACAAGTAGATATCAACTCTGATCCGTACTTTGATTTCCCTTTTCTTGCTGTCCTGAGATCTGATCCAATGGGATATTAAGATGCCGGAAAACAAGAAAGGAACTTTTCTTGCTGTCCTCGGGTCTGATCCAAATCTCAGGACAGCAAGAAGCCACAAGATTAACTTGAATTAAATAATAAAAAAATGCTTCCAGTTATATTTAATATAAGCGTGTTATAAAATTTAGCAATTGTCATATATCGATCTATGAAAACGTCTTCCAGTTGATAAACGCTGAACTAAGAAACTTACAGATTTATAAAAAATAAATAAAAAAACTTAATGCTTTCGTGAAAGTGGGCAGGAAGCGTCATTACATTGCAGTAGATTTATCCAAAGTCACGTGTATACAGATAGAACTTAGGAAGAACTAAGAATTTTTAAGTCCAAAATTCAATATGTACAATGCTATACAGTATTACATGTAAGTGGCAAATTCTAGGCTGAATATGACTTAAAGGATATATACACTCACGTTCATAAAAAAACAGAACACCTGAATGGAGTCGAGCTACGACTTTGATTTTTACAGGTTGTGTTCATTAGGCAACTCAGAACAAATGATTAGCATCTGGATGTCATACATATCAGGTGCATCGATGTAACGAATAATCGGTGTGACCACCTCTGGCTGGTATCACCTGCTGTATGCGCTGTGGCATCTATTACAATAATGGGTGAATGGTGTCCTGAGGAATAGCAATCCAATCTGTATGGACTCGCTTCCGAGGTTCATCAAGAGTTGCTGGCAGCCGATTGTACCGCTCAACTGTTGTTTGAGCATGTCTTAGAGATTTTCAATGGGTGATAAATTCGGCGATCTAGCCGGCCATGGCAGAAATGGAACATTTTTATTCCTGAAGAAGGCACGTGTTGTCGTTGCACCATGTAGTGTGGTATTTTCCTGCTGAAATATGGACCCGGAAACATCCTGCAGAAACAGCCGGGAGACCGGCCTTAGAATGACATTGACGTAAAGGCACTCGTTATGGTGGTACGGATTCTCACGTGAGGTGATCTTCTTTCGTGCTAAATAGTACTTCACCCCATAAGCTCTCGTGTTGGTGCGGTATGCCTGGTGAGAATACACTCTTTCCGACGAGTCTCCTCTGGTTGTCGTAAAACACAAATGGGTCCATCATTTACATCTAAACAGAAGCGCGTTTCGTTCGAGAACACATATTGTGCCAAACGTCACTCCACTTCCTTCGTTCAACGCACCACGGCAGCCTGAAATTCCGTTGCTGCGGTGTCAAAAGTAGCCTGAGAAGGGGCCAACGAGCCTGTAGTCCCAACTGTAATAACTGTCGACGTACTGTTACAGCTGGCATGGGGGAATGCGTCACAGTTTGTCGGTGCTGCGCCAACGCTGTTTATAATGCAGAACGGACACTCAACGACATTGTCCTGAGATGACGATTGTCCCTCGGCGTTTTCTGTGCACGACGTCCAGAGCCTTCTCTTCGTGTTATACGCCTCCTTTGTACCATTCCTTAGATACTCTTGCCACGACGAACGCACTGCGCTGCACATAACTGGTTATCTCCCTGAGGAATACGTTGCAGTCTCTCATGCCGATAATACGATCCCTGTTGATCTCGCTGACGTGACTGTAGGAATGTCTCAAACGACGACGAGGCATACTTACCTACCGCTGATCAAGTACTAACATGCCGACCGAGCCACAAGTGTTTATCACCGTAAAACGGTCTGTGAATTTGCGTGATCTGATATTGCCTACACGCGATACGCATGCCGCTATGGCGGCGAAATGCATATATATACATGTATACGGCAACAGAAACCAGCGTGGAAATACTCTCGTTGAGTTTGCAGAGGCAGAAGGGTTTTTCATCTTGAACTCCTTCTTCAAGAAAAAGCCACACAGGAAATGGACATGGAGACATAAAAATGGGACGACAAGTGAAATTGATTGTATTATGTGTAGCAAAAAATTTGTCATAGAAGACTGCAGTGTGCTAAACAAGTTCAACACAGGTAGTGACCATAGATTGGTGAGATGTAAGATGCACCTCAACACTAAACTTGAACGTGGCAAGCTCATAAGACAAACAAAATCTATTAACATAACCAACCTTAAAAAACACCATAATACCTTCAAGTTGGAACTGAAGAACAGGTTCTCTGCTTTAGAAGGCCTAACATCGGAAGAAGTGGACATCTCTGAAGTTAACAAAAAAGTAACCAAAGCTCTTATGGAAACAGCAACAAAATTAGCTGGGTCTAAGAACAAGTTGCATGTAAATAAATTATCAGGAAAAACGAAAATGTTGATGCAAAAAAGAAAAGAGATGAGGACAACTAAAGAAGATGTGACTTCCAAAGTGGAATATATAGAGCTATGCAAGACAGTACGAAAAAGTATCACTGAAGACGTAAGGAAATTCAACTGTGAACTAGTGAGGAAAGCAATTGAAAACAACCAAAGCCTAAAGATAGCAAAGGGACATCTCAGTAAGGGAAGAAAACAGATTATAGCACTGAGAAAAGAAGATGGTTCTGTAACAAGAAATAGAGGCGAAATTTTGACAAGAGTGAAAGATTTCTACTCCAAATTATATGAAAGGGATGATACATGCACTGCAGACATCATGAAAGATACCAGTACCAGAGTTCCTCCAGTCCTTCCAGCAGAAGTTGCACATGCAATCAAGAATACGAAGCGGGGAAAAGCTCCAGGAGAAGATGGAATTACTGTAGACATCATACAAGAAGCAAGTGGAGAAATCGAAACAGTACTCGCCCAAATTTTCACTCGATGCCTTAATGAAGGAAAGATTCCTGAGGATTGGAACACCGCTACAATGATCCTGCTTCATAAGAAAGGTGACATTGAGGATCTCGGAAACTACAGACCTATCAGCCTCCTATCAGTAGTTTATAAAATATTCACTAAAGTTCTTTCACACCGCTTGAAGGTAACACTGGACATGGCTCAACCGAGAGAACAAGCTGGATTCAGGAGTGGCTACAGCACAATAGATCATATCCATGTGCTGAGAGAACTAATTGAAAGAGCGAGGGAATATGAACTTCCATTGTGCATGGCTTTTATCGATTATGAAAAAGCCTTTGATTCGGTGAAACCATCAGCAGTTACAATGGCTCTGAAAACCTGCGGTATTGAAGATGCATACATTAATATTATTAATAACATCTATGAAAATGCAAGTGCAAAGATTAGGCTGTTTGAAAATACAACACACATAAAAATTGGAAAGGGAGTGAGACAAGGTGACACCATATCTCCGATGCTTTTTAATGCCACATTGGAGGGTGTTTTTCAGTCACTGAGCTGGGAAAACAAGGGGATAAAGATTAATGGAGATTATCTAACCCACCTTCGTTTTGCTGATGACGTAGTCATTTTTGCAACTAGCCCATCAGAGCTGCAGAGTATGATCCAGGAACTTGCTGACAAGAGTAAAGAAGTGGGATTAAAAATGAACTTTCAGAAGACAAAAGTGATGTTCGATGCTTTTACAAGAAATGAAGATTTATGGATTGATGGAGAAAAGCTGGAGATAACAGACACGTACGTTTATCTTGGACAGCAGATATCAAGTGAGGGTCACATTGATGAAGAAATTAATCGGCGTACAAAACTTGCCTGGAGAGCTTTTGGAAGAAACAGCATAATTTTCAAGAGCAATATGCCATTATGTCTTAAAAGAAAAGTGTTTGATCAATGCATCCTTCCAGTGCTTACGTATGGTGCAGAGACGTGGACCTTAACTAAAAGAGACATACAAAGGCTGCAGACAACTCAAAGTAGCATGGAGAGGTGCATACTTGGTGTAACCAGGAGAGATAAGAAGAGGAACTCGTGGATCCGAAAAATGACAAGAGTGGAAGACATCATGATCAGAGTTAAATCCCTGAAATGGCAATGGGCTGGACATACTGCCAGAAGGACAGATCATCGATGGACAGCAGAAATTTTAGATTGGATTCCAAGGGACAGGAAAAGACCCAGAAGAAGACCACATGGGAGATGGGTGGATGAAATTCGAAAGTATGCAGGGGTGACATGGAGGAGACTGGCACAAGACAGACCGTTGTGGAGGAAACTTGGGGAGACCTTCGTCCAGCAGTGGATTGATAATGGTTGACAATGATGATGATGATGACTCCAACATATGCACCTTTGGAGTGACTCAATAAGGTGCTGGAAGGTGTTCACGGGTATGTGGGGCCATGCTGACTGCAGTGCATCTGACAGCTGCTGGAGGGTGCGTGGAGAGGATCCATAGAGCGAACAACACGATCGAAGTGGTCCCACAGATGCTCAATTGGGTTTACGTCTGGGAAATTAGGGGACCACGGAAGTACTTTTAAGTCTTCATCGTGCTCTTCCAACCACTCTCAGACATGTCTAGCTATATGACACGTCGTATTGCCGTTCTGGAAGATTCCATCCGCCCCAGGGTGGACAATAAGCATGTATGGGTGTACGTGCTCTGCAAGAATGGATTCATAAGGAATTCGGTCCATAGCACTTCCACAGGAACGAGTGGACCCAGAGAATGCCACGAAAATATTCCCTATACCATAACCCATCAGCTTGTGTTCTGCCAGCAATGGTTGAAGAGTGATTGTTTTCCGATGTTTCTCGACTTATACGCCAACGTCCATCTGTTCGATGAAGCAGGACACGTCACTCATCGGAGAAGGCAATCCTTTGCCTATATCAGCGGAGGTCCAATTCCGATACTGCCGGACAAATTTATGCCAATTTTTTGCCGAAGCACCTTCGTTACCATAGGTGCAGTAACTATCCGTCTGCATCGGAGCCACATAAGCAGCAGGGTTCGCTGAGCTGTCCTTTTAGACTCATTTCCGTTTCTCCACTGTAGCGTGTCGATCGGCCCTGACGCACCTTGGAAGCCGAAGTTCACCTCTCACATCAATGGCAGCTGGTACTCCGCAGTTTTCACTTAGCTTATTCGCAATAGTGCCATTTCTCTAATAACGATACACTTTAACCACAGCAGCATGCGAACAGTTCACAAACTGCACTGTTTCAGAAATACTGCCACCGTTGTCCCGAAAGCCGATATTTATCCTTTTCTGCAAATCTGATAAATCACTCCTTTTATCAATGAGAGAAACGAGTGTTATGTTTTCAGAATGATTACAGCACACCTTATATATCCGCCAAGCCAGCGCACAACACCTGACTTCTTTCATTGGCAACGCGCTGTTTACGTCAAAAGTAGGAGGTGGTCACAATAATGTGACTCGACTGTGTATATATAGGGTTACAAGGGAAGTCCGTGATCAGGCCAATATCTCACAAACTATGGCAGTTGTATAGGAAACATCCTATGGCGCAACAATAGCAACACGATGGATCCCCTCGCCCCTTGGGGGGGGGGGGAGTGAGGGAGTTGTCGTGCCCCCCTTTGCAGATAGAGCAGAAAAATAAATAACAAACTTGTTGAGAGAGGCAAAAATAGTACATAAATATTTTTGTCCCATAGCAAAAGATGGAAGGGAGCTATCCAAATGCGAAAACAACGGAAAGCTATCTGAGTCGCTGTGTCCGTAGTGTATTTGCATAGATTTCAAGTGTCGTGCTTTTTTGCTTCTTCGTCAGAATACAAACAAGTTAGTAAAATCATGCAAAGCATTGATTATAATACGATTTTCAACATTTCAGAAATCATTACTCAAGTTATCACTCACGTTATGAGAATAATGTCTGTGGAATAAATCTCGGTCCTGTGCCCTGACCTTTGATCCCATTTCGATGATATTCAACAGAACCGGCTTGGTATACCTCCGAAATAACATGATAAAGTTTTGTCGCAATCGAAGCATTTTTACGTAAGTTATGATGCATAAGGGCTATGGAATAGATCCCGCTTCTGTGTCTTAACTTTTGACCCCATTTCGCCCATTTTCAATAAGGTTTGTCGCCAGGTGGTCCCCTACCACATACTAAAATTTCATCGAAATCGAACCTTTTTTACGTTAGTTGTGGCGCATAAGAGCAGTGGAATGGATCCCTCTCCTATGTACTGACCTTTGACCCCATTTCGTGTACTTTAAATAGGGTTCCTTCCCAGGTGATCCCTTACCAGATACTAAAATTTCATCGAAATCCAACGGTTGTTACGCGAGTTATCGTGCTGACGGACATACGCACACAACGCGTGACGTAATGAGACAGATGGGAATCGCGAACATCTGCCCGCCGCAAGTGTGACGTCATAAATCTTTAATAGGATCCACACACAACGCGTGACGTAAAGAGAGAGATGGCCTGACCGCGCGCTAACATTCTCAAACGCGAGTTGTGACGTCATGAGATTTCTAAGCATTGGTAACATTAATGGAACAACGCCATCACTAAAAACGTTATAATTCGGGGTGGTTATTTAACCCACTAAACGAATTCTTCTAAAGTCGAGATCAAGCTAAATCGATTTCTAATACCAGAAAACGGTTGGTTAACGACTTTCCTCAAAATTCTTAGAGCCGTTTTCAAAATAAAATGTACATACATACATACAAAAATTGCTACTTTGGATTTTTTGGATTGAAGGTTTAACGACCACCGTGAGCAACTCAATGGGCTATAAGCAGTCGCCCGTCCCTAATTTAGGGCCACTGGTTCCAGGGAAGGGAGAGAGCCAAGGCCGTAAGACAAATACAACATCCATGCCTAACCGGGATTCGAACCCGGACCCATCACGAACGAATGGTCACAAGCCAGCGCTTAGAACACTGCGCCACCGGGGCGGCAGCTACTTTAAGGTTGATTTCAAGTAACTTTGCTTCCTATAGTTCCATTTTTTTTATTGGAATTTTAACGACCACCGTGAGCAACTCAATGTGCTATAAGCAGTCGCCCGTCCCTAATTTAGGGTCACTGGTTCCAGGGAAGAGAGAGAGAGCCAGTGCCGTAAGACAAACACAACATCCATGCCTGACCGGGATTCGAACCCGGACCCCTTACGGACGAATGATGAGAGGCCAGTGCCTTAGACCACTGCGCCACCGGGGCGGCCGTATACTTCCAATGGAAAAACTTTTGTACACATTTTCTTCACAATTAATGCATTCCCAAGGATGAAAATTTTAACATCGATTAAAATAGCTTCATTTCATAACTTGGAATACTTAATATTTTCTAAACCATAACCGTAGTTATGCAATCCAACATTTATTTGTTCACTGACGTCATCAAAGTACAGGTCGCGCCATCTTTTCTCTGGTTTCCACACCACCAAAGGAAAAGTAATTGATTTTTAATATAATTATGGTTATGTTTTAGAAAATATGAAGTTTTCCAAGCTATAATATGAAGTTATTTTATTCGATGTTCAAATTTTCATCCTTAGGAACACATTAATTGTGAAGGAAATTTGTACAAAAGTTTTTCCATTGGAAGTATAAGAAGCAAAATTACTTGACGTCCACCTTAATAATATGGGATAAGGACAATGGAATGGATCGCACTCCTATGTCCTGACCTTTGACCACATTTCGTCCATTTTCAATAGGGTTCGTTCCCAAGTGGTCCCCTACTACATACTGAAATTTCATCGAAATCGAACCATTTTTGCGCACGTTATGACGCATAAGGGCAATGGAATGATCCCGCTCCTACGTCGTGACCTTTGACCTCAATTGTCCCATTTTCAATAGGGTTCGTTCCAGGGTGGTCCCCTACCACATACTGAAAGTTCATCAAAATCGACCCATTTTTACGCCAGTTATCATGCGGATAGACGGACGGACAAAGCTGGAGCATATACGCTTTTTCAACCTACGGTTGGAAAGCGTAAAAAAGACATGCGTGGTCAGTATGCCAACACTTTGTGAACCAGTGAAGGGAAGTCGAACACGTTTTTTTTTATTGGAGGTTTAACGACCACCGTGAGCAACTTAATGGGCTATAAGCAGTCGCCCGTCCCTAATTTAGGGTCACTGGTTCCAGGGAAGGGAGAGAGCCAGTGCCGTAAGACAAACACAACATCCATGCCTGACCGGGATTCGAACCCAGACCCCTTACGGACGAATGATCAGAGCCTAGCGCCTTAGACCACTGCGCCACCGGGGCGGCTTAAATGTGCATATAGTTTTCCTATTGGATGAGCGTTTTGCCACTTTATTCTATTTCTCCTTGTTTCAGTGTATTTTTTACTGTATTGGACATCAAAATCTTATATTGAATGTGTCCAAGAACTGCGGTTCATTTCAGAACAAGACCCGGTAATAAGGTTTGTAGGAAAAGTTTTCCTCTGTGCTTTCATTTACTTAGAACTTACTAGTTTAGAAAGTTAGCAAGAAGCTGCAGTCAATCTGTAAACTTTATACGTAAAATACAAACACTAAAGTCGTTTACAAACAAGGAATTGTGCGAAATGGTCCAGATTTAAGGCGAGTGCAACCGGATTGTTCGTAAAAAGGCACGGCTGTATGCACAGTGGTTTTCTAATACCAAACATCCGGATTATAGGACTATGAGACATGTACTCCAACGCCTGCGTGACACGGTTAGTTTTTCGAGTTATCAAAATTTCGTGTAATCGAAATTCGGGTTATCAATAATCTACTGCACTAAAAGCGGACACAGAAAGCAAGTTAAAAGGTGAAGATTAACAACCGAGATATTAGAAGTCAGAAAATATGGGAACAATTACTGAAAGTAATAGAAGTAATCCAACGAGTGAATACAAGTTTTACAAAGCATTGTGTCAAAATGTTGAGGCATGAAATGTTTTCCTCACAAAATATTGTTGTTTGTCTGCAAAATTTTGTATATCACGTGAAACCTTAAAACGCTATTAAGCTTACCTTAGAGGGCTAGAAATTATCAAAGCCATATCAGGCAATACAGTACGCTCGAACTTTGGCATCACTGAGGAAATTGCTTCAGAATGCATGGGTAAATCTATCATGAGTTGTCCCCAAGCTGGAATATGACAAAGAATCAAAAGGTTAAATTTTCCATATGCATTTTTCTGAGCAACAGCAAACTGCTTGCTTTACATGAAGCTAGACCATTTGATTCATTTTATATTGATTTCGGAGAAAGAGCTCTAAAGTTGACTAGGAGAATTCACAGAAATCTTTGACGAAACTCAGTTCTAAATTTTTGTTTAGTTAAGAAACTTACAGCACCGTGAGATCTAGGTATAGTATGCTGGATGCAGCTAGTCACCATAGAACTGTAGGTATTTGGATACCATATTTGTTGGGCGCCCCTTGGTCTTTCCAGGCTATCGTGTCATAAAAATCATACAAACCAACTGACTAGACTTGATCTTGTCAACTCTACACTGAAAATAAATAAAGTTTTGGACTGACAACGAAACCTTTTCCTCATTTAAAACTCCTCATATACCTTCAAACGAATAATTTTATGTAACTGCAGAATCTCGTGCAATGTAGATTAAGAATAACCACATGCTATCACGTTAGAAACGTACTATGAATGCATTGTGCATAACACACCTCTTGTAATGAAGTTGCGACATACGACGTGGAATATGACATCACAAAATGCACTATTATTCTCCAAATCCGATAAATGTACAAGACTTGAAACCGGAAACACATTTAGGAAACGTTACAGTGTGCATCATGGTGGCACGTGTTCATTATTTAAGAATACTGGGCATACATTTTTTTAAATTATCGAAGTCTTAGAAGGAAGAACGTTTTTCAAAAACGAAAAACTAAATTACTTTTACATGTACAAACTAAACCAGATTCTGTTGAGATTCTAATTGTATCTTGATAGCGCGCAACTTGATCTTACAATTTTCAACTGTTGGTGTTCGGTTTTTTCCTATTTTTAGATCTTACAATAAGCAGAATGTTAATATTAAAATCAATTTCAAGCACCAAGCATTTTAATTGCCAAAAATTTCCTACACATGCTAAAGGAACCATGGAGTTTGTATTTTAGCAACAGCTGACTCAGTCTTGTACATTACGCTACTCCAAATTTAACTATGAAACAGTCATAGACATAGGTTTAATATTCACCAGACCAAAGACTAAGAAGCCTACTGTTCTTAATTTCGGGCCGCTGGTTCCAGGAAAAGGACAGAAACAGAACTTTAAGACAAACACACCACCAATGCCTCACCTGGAACTCTACCCAGTGCTCAACTCGGATGATTACTAAGTAGCCTGGCTCTCTAACCACTAAGCCACCGTGCCAGCTCCGTTACCACAGTTCTGAAGTATAATACGTCCTGCCGACCACTAACTTAGTGGTTGCTGCGCTCCTCAGAAAAGTTAGCAAAATGTAAGAATTACATCTACTTCTTGACCCAAGAAACGAAAGTGAGGTTTCCATTTTGTGCACAGAAAACGGTTTTTGAGGTGCTGTAACCAGTTGTCAGAGAAAAATATTGCTATGACCGCTGTTTGGTTTCGAATTCCACATGCTGAAACAAATTATACTATAATGAACTGCGTACACAACTTTTGTAATTTAGTAAACGTGCCCGTCCGTTATTCGCTTCGCATACCAATATACCTCCTCTCTGAACGTGAGATCATTTTTGGTATCTTACATATTCAGATGATTCCTCTTTCACCTTTTTAACAAATTATTTTTTGCATTAAGTCTGAAATCAGCATTTGTAAACTTTTCTATTTCAAGATATGATTCGCCAGAATTTTCTAGGAAGACATCTTCATTAATATAAATATGCAGTTATTAATTTTCAGCAGCATTTCCAACAAACTCCCTGTTTTCTTTTTTCTTTTTGTGTGTTAGGAGGTTTGACGACCACGGTGAGCAACTCAGTGGCTATAGGCCCTAATTTAGGGCAACTGGCTCCAGGGAAGGGAAAGCCAGTGTCGAAAGACAAACACTACATCCATGCCTCACCGGGATTTGAACCCGGACCTATCTCGGGCCAGTCATCAGAACTTCAAAAGAGCATTTATTTACAAAAAAGACAACATACAAACACAAATTTTCACCGGGAAAAAAATTGCACAATAACTCACCGGCAACGACAATAACAACACACAATCAATATCGCAATAAACAGAGAGTACTCTACAGGAAGAAGCAGACGACATCAGAGCAAGTTGAAGAATAACACACGGCAAGATAAAAAGAAAACAGTTGCACAACAAACAATACATACAGGACAGACCACTAATGAAGCAAGGCGGTAAAGAAAAGTCAGCCGAGTTTGTCAAAACTGTCAAGGGAAAAAAAACACACGCACGGTCCGACAACAAGCAGCAGCCGGAAAAAAAACAACACCTGGTAGTTCGGAGAAATGCGTTGACAAATGGCTGTAAGCCGATGAACAACAAAAATTTACATTTAAAGCGTATCTCGGTCACTAAGACCGACAGCAACACAGAGAAAAAATCAACCACTAGAAACTAACATCCCGTACCATTAACACAACACACAAAGCACAATATTCAAATAACACCAAGAAATTAACACACAATGCACAATACACAAATAGCACCATGGACACAATAAAGAATGCACAATACACAAATAACACCATGAAAACTTTGTGAAAAAGAACACAGGGGTTAAACTTGCAGACAAGCATCACCACCAAATAAATTCGGGTCGAAACAGTGAATTCGCACTGTATCCACAGCACTAACCACAAAAATAAACACCGATTACACAAGACAAAACCAAGAAACACGTAGGTAAGGTTCAGAACCAACACACAAAAAAACCATTCGGTACCACGCGCCAGCAGTACCCGTTAAGCAAGAAAAAAAAATTAAAACAAAAAAAATAAAAACAACCACAACATAAAACACAAACCCGTGCGACAGTAAACTGTGTGAAACCGACGAGTAATAAATATAAAATAGGTGAACGACACCAAAAGCAAACTAGAAAAAAAGCCGACACTTGAGCAACAAAAAACAAAACAAAAACACATCAGACAATGTGCATGCCACAGCAAAAATGCAATCAACATCAACAAAACAACATAAAACACCTTGGTAACAGTAAACAATAAACAGAAAATACCAAAACGCTTAGCCGGCACACAAAAAAGTTTGTCGACCAACGGCTTGAGGCCGACGGAAAATAAAAAAAGAAAAGAAAAAGTCAGTAAACGCTACCGACAACAAATTAACGGGAATGTGTGTGCACGGAAAGCAACAAGAAGATAAACTGAAGGAGACACTAACCCACTGACACAGATCTACGGTATGTACAAAAATTATGCACTAAACAAAAAAACACCAATCAAAAAAAATAAATATAAATATAATAAACTCTGGCTATGGGAGGAGAACAATAATGCCTGCAGAAACATGAAACCATGACAAATATGGAGACCAGAGAGAGAAAAAGGCAGGCACATCCTGCCGAACCCGCGCCATGTCATACTCAAGTTGGAGGACCGATCTGATGGATGATCGGTACCTCCTGCACAAAAACACCCGGGCCGGATGATAACGCCGGAGAGAAGCTCGATCCACGCTTGAGTGGTAAAACAAATAAATCGTCAACTTCGCTTGGAGAATGATGAATGCACAAACAGAACTGTGGACATCTACAGGGGGAGAATGGCGTCTGAGGAAATAAAAATGGAACATTGTATGAGGACAAGGGCAAACTTTGGAAAGAAGGAAAACATAATCGAAAACAAGGGCTGCAACACCAGACAAGAATCAATGGAATGTGACACATCACCAAGTGTAGAACAAAAGAAGCAAAGCGGGAAGCCAAATGACGAAAACGATGAAGGGTACGCGGAGTGAGCAACCGACGGTGTAGGTGCAGCCAATGAATGTCCCTGGCTTTCGGGGAAGCCAGGGAAGTCGATGGATCACTCCACGTACCTGGAAGATCTGTAGCTGAAACAGAAGGAATTGCTAATGGAGCTGTGAAATTGGTAAGAAAATGCGAATAAAGAAGCTTGGCTGTAACTTGATGGGGTAAAAATGGAGAATCGTTTAAGTAGAGAAGAAAGGGAAGACTGAGCGACGGGGCGGAAGACTGAATGAGGCCAATAGAATTGACAAGTAAAGGATAAAGACGAATACGACAGGATTGAATAAGACAGAACTGTGCACGATGCTGAGGGGTATCAAGTAATAGAGGGGAAAGGCGATCAAAAGATTTCCAGTGAAGAGAAGAATCAAAAAGTTGAGAAACCTGAACGACGCCACTTGCAAACCAAGTGGAGAAGTTCAGGTACTGAGAATTTGGAGAACGAAGGGCAGAGGAGAAGAAAAGTGGTTCCGCAAGGAGATCGTTAGTCGAAGCGGGGGGAGGCGGACTGGACATAAGGAGTGCCAGAGGGAGAAAACGGTACGGTAAGTAGCGGGAAAGTGATTGGGAATGAGTGGAAAGAGGTCCATGCGGATAAAAGTAGCCAGAGAAAGAAAAGGACTTCGTGGAAAGAGCAAAGTGTCAATTATAGTAATCGAAGAACCGCAAGGAAGGAAAAAATCCTCAAAAAATGTTGGAGATGGAAAGCGTTCGATTTAAGGGACAAATCCGGAAGAACAAGACCACCAGAAGAAACCGGAAGGACAAGCGTGGATCGATGATAATAATGTACGACATCCCATATAAAATTTGTAAAAAGACATTGAACGTGACGAAGAAAGAGGGGAGGAGGGAAATGAGCAAACCAAGTATGAGAAAGGGCCGGAAGAAGAAAAGCGGAAAGACGATGCGACCTGCTAAAAAAAGAAAGAAACGGTTTCAAACGGCGAAAAGGGGCAAGGCGTCGATTCATGTCCTGCACCAAAGGGGAACAAGTGGCGGCAGCAACTGCCACCGGGTTCCCGATGAACACTCCAAGAAGTTTGATGACCGTGGTCGACCACCGGGCACCCCAAGGGCGGTCGCCGCGGGACGACCACGAGCCAGCCCACAAGCCAACAGATTTAGAGGTATTAAGGGCCGCACCTGAAATTGAAGCATACTCAGTATAGGTAGACAAAACAACACCAAAAGCCTGTTGGGAACGTAAAAAAAGAGTAAGGTCGTCCGCATAGGCCGACAAAACCACGCGATGGTGCCGTGTGGAGGCCACACCACGCGGAATGCCTGCCAGCAAACGAGATCGAAGGGAAATAAAAAGTGGTTCAAACGTGAGGGCAAACAGTTGACCCGACAGGGGACAACCCTGCCGGATACCGCTTGCAAAAGGAATAGCAGCCGTCAGCTGCTATTCCTTTTGCAAGCGGATCTGAAGGAGAGGAAGAATATGAATATAGATTGGAAAGTGCCTGACAGAAAAGGGAAGGAAAGCCAAAGTGACGAAGAACAGAGAAAAGATAAGAATGATGGACAGAATGGAATGCTTGTTTCTGATCTAGGTTAAAAATAGCGAGAGGTTCAGAAAGACGGGAAGCAAGAGAGTGTAAATCACGGATGGTAGTGATGTTAGTTGCAATCGAACGGGAAGGGATCGTATAAGTTTGGTCAGGATGAATAATAAATTGTAGAACAGGGTTAAGGCGAAGAGCCAGAATTTTTGCAAAGATCTTGTAGTCGGTGTTAAGAATCGAGATGGGGCGCCAGTTAGATAGAAGACCAAGATTACCAGTTTTAGGAATTAGGCGGAGAAGAGCAAAAGCAAAGTCAGAAGAAACGAAAGTCGAAGAAGAAAAGATCGAGTTGAAACAAGCAACGAGAAGAGGAAGCAGAGCAGGAAGAAAGGTTTTATAAAAAGAAAGTGGAAGACCGTCAGCCCCAGGGGCGGAGCGGTCATTCAGACTAGAAATGGCAAAACGAACCTCCGAGGGAGAGATCGGTGAAACCAAGGAGGGGGAAAAAAAGACGGGACCTGAGGAAGATGTGATAATAATGGAGAATTCTCTGCAGGCGGCAGGACCCGCAATCGAAACCGATCAGTGAAGTACTGAAAAGTTCGATCACAGATCTGCACTGGATCAGAAACAGTTGAGCCATCTGGAAGCGAGAGAAAAGAAATGTTGGAACTCAGAGCACGGTGGGATTCAAGATGTCGAAGGTGTTGAAACGGGTCATCATGAAAATGTAACTTGGAAAACTTTAACCGGGTAAGAGACGAAGAAGCAAAGGAAGATAGAATGCTATGAAGTTGTGATTGAAGAGCTGCAAACGATGGATCTGAAGGAGAAAGGAACTGTAGTTTACGGTGAAGAATAGTTAAATCATGAAAGCGGTGAAAACGGGACGAAAAAGAGAACTGACGTGCAAACGATAGGATAGAAAGTTTGGTGGAAAGCCACAGAGCTGCTGGGTCAACCGTGAGAGGAAGTTCAGAAATGGATGAAGAAATAATCGAACGAACTTCGGCCTGAAACGTGGGATCGGAAAGGAGAAAATCATCGAGAGACCAAACCGGGGAGGGGGGACAGAGAAAGAGGACAAAAAAATTTCCAGAAGAACAGGACGATGGTCGGAGGAAACAGAAGGATGATGGGTTACTTCAACAAGGGAGGAGTGGAGGAAACTAGAAACATAAAACCGGTCGAGACGAGCCGCAGCATGCGCTAAGGCGGCCGGAGGAAACCATGTGAATTCACGGGACAGAGGGTGGATGGTACGAAATGCGTCAATGAGACAAAAATTACTAACTAGTTGAGACAGTTGGGAGGAAAGGTTAAGGCGACTCTCCCCGGAACCATCACGGTCAAGACCCGGTTGGAGAGTGCAGTTGAAGTCACCACCAATAAGAACGATTTCAGAAGGAGGAATTTGGGAAAGAAGGGAAATCAAATGCGAAAGAAGAGCATCAGCATCAACCAATGATTGTGGCATATGCAAATTGAAAACATGAAAACGACGGGAAAGATAACTAAAGGAGATACCTTGAAAGGAGCCCAGCGGACTCTGTGACTCAAAGATATCTGAAAGAAGAGAATGAAACCGAGTACGGAATGCAATCGCTGTACCGGACCCAATGTGCGTCCGGTAGTTGTGATAAAAAGCGTAGGGCCAGCGTCTCCAGCAGGAATACCCGGTCGCCAAGAAACAGTTCGTCTCCTGGAAGAGGAGGATATCTGTCCTCAGGAAACGAACGTCCTCGAAGACCAAAGCATTCGCGGCTGAAGACGCAAGGCCTCTACAGTTAAAGCAGAGCACATTTAGGGAAGGCATCACTGGGGCGGCTGCATCCAACCTTCCAGTTCTGCCTTCAAAACTTTAAGTAAATACGCCAACCGGCGAGCGTATTGCTCTGTCCCGGATGGCAGATCAACATTTAATAAGAACTCATGCAGGAACGTCAGTTGGGTTAGCATCACCGGAAGGTGAGAGAGTTTACTCGCTATACAAGGGAGAGTAATCAATTTCGCCCGTCTGGGGCGAGCAATCAAGGCATACAGATCTGTGAATGAGAGGGGAGTTAAGGGCACCTCAATGTCAGCAAACATAGAGGTGATGTCAACCAGAGAGGGGGCAGGAGAGTCGTCATCAGATTCAGCAAATAAAGTTTCTTCAGAATCGGGATTGGTAACGTCCATGGAATCATCGTTCGGCAAACAGGTAAAACGGTTGTAGATGGAAACTGAAGAAGTAACAGGAGCCGGTCCAGGTGAAGGTGACGAGGACGTAGCCGTCTTCCTGGATTTCTGGCGGTCCGAGGAACTCGCACGACGGTTCGCTGAGCCAGGGGAGTTTTGCCTCTTGGTCCGCTGAACCTTGGGGGTGGAGGCCCCTTCAGACGCTGGCAACGGTGGAAATTCCTGCAGGTCAGTGGATGCCGAAGCAACACGGACCACTGGAGGTGATACGACAGAGGTGGAACCAGGAACAGCAGCTGGAACAGATTCAGTGGGGAGGGTGGGGGAAGAATCCGGAGCGGTGGGCAGAGTCTCCGCTGGAACAGCAGCATCAAGTGATTGAGTTGGAACAGTAGCAGCTGTGGAATGTGGGCATGCCGATGCAAGGTGGCCTTCACCCTTGCATCGGAAGCACTGGACGCCAGCAAACAGATTGAAAATGTAGGTCCGGGTTTCAGTTATGAGTTCCAGGGTGGTTGGCCGGTTAACTATTGCTTGTGGGGTTGGAAAGGTGACTCCGCATTGACGACGACCGCCCTGAACATGTTTCAGGGGGAGTCGCGAGCAGCAGCTGGGAGGTACTTTGTGGTACCAACCACTCGCCCCATGGTGTTAAGGGCATCAATTAATACCGAGTCAGGCACAGCTGTGGGTACTGGAGACAAGGTGACAGTCGCTGGTCTTTGAGCTGCTGCAACTGGTTGGAGATGTACAGAACCAATGTCCAAGCCAAAAGCAAGGATTTTGTCCACCGCCTGTTGATGAGTGAAGTGCACGACAACACCCCTCCCAAGCGGATAATAGACACAATGCTTTCTCCGGGTACAACTTTAGAAATGGCATTTAAATATTGGGGGAGGGGGGTGTCGCGCAGAGCAGGAACAAATACACTTAAAAGTAAGGCAGACGAAAGTTCCTTACCTTGAGGAGAGTCGAGTGGTAATGTTATCCTTAAAGCGGAAGCAACACGTGTAAACTCTGGTCGCGAAGACACAGAAGCACTTTGTAAAGTAGAAGTCGCACTCACAGCCGCGGCGAACGAACGAGACACAGGAATAGAAGACCTGGGTACCTCTGACCCAGCCTCCGGCACATTTGTAACCAGCGGTACAGTTGGCGACGAAACCACAACACTATTTGACTGAACATCATTCATGGTGGTCACGGAAGATACAGACGACGAAGAAAGCGCAGAGGAAGGAGATATAGACGGGTTTATGGCACTCATGCTGGTGGAGGTAGTAGCCAGCCCGGCTACCAACCCTCACGGCTCGAGCGTTGCAGCTTGCAACACTCAAAAACAGGCGAAAAACGAAAAAATAAGCACGTACAGCTTGTACGCCTCACTACTTGCGAGGAAGGAACTCAGGTAATAACAACACACGAACTGTCAAAAAACAAACGCAAAAAAAAAAAAAAAAACACAAACTTCACACGAAACTTCCAATACTGGCAGGAGCTCGAAAAAATGCGACTGATCAGTCAGAAGCCATCGCTTAGACCACTGCGTCACCGGGGCGACAAATTCCCTGTTTTAATAACCATCTTTGGAATATTTCTTTTCCTCTCCTCGTTATCATCTTTTGCATAGCATGTAGACAAGACGTGCCATTTATCCATTTAAATAATTTCCTCTGTGTAATGAGAAATACGTTCCTAAATTTTCGAATGGAAACTCATCTCCATACTTCGCGACTACCAAACTGATTTCTCAGATTGCCGAAAACTTCACAGCCTTTTAGAACGCGATATGTTATGAGAACTCAAACACAAATGTTGCTAAGTTACACGGAATGTATTACAATTCAAAGCTCTGGAATAACTGGACACTTTTTAGCTAGACTTTTGTAAAAAAAATATCATGCTTATGTTAGCACTTTGTCCGTCCGTCTGTGGACACTATATCTCTAAAACTATTAGTTCTATTTGAAAAATCCTTTCTTTCATCCAGAAACTTCAAATGTGAGAACGATGATCCTTGCTTTCCAGTTTTTCTACAATGCGTGATGTCGCCACCAGAGGACGTAAATTCGGATGCTATCATCTTCAAAATACATTTTATTCAATTCAATTTATAACGAAGTAAATTTCTCCGTCATTTCTGTCCACGGCAGGATTCGAACCCGGATCCCCTCATTCCGGAATAAATCACTCTACCAATTGAGCTACGCGGACGTTTGTTCTGACTACTATCTGCCTTTATGTCGTGTGCGTCCTGCTGGCAGGTACGTCACATCTCCCCCCCCCGAAAGAGGGCCGGGTGCATGGCCCACTGGTCAGCCGTGACCATGAATCGTTGCAGGCAGCCATCCACTGTAGAACGTGCACTTGAGAACTCCCAGTCAATCTGGTGTGTGGAATGCAACGTCACACACATGTATTTTTCGAAGCGCTGGAGAAGGGATTCTCTGATTTTTCCTATCTCGCGGTGTGGAAATAACATCACACCATTGCGAGATTTTGAACGGTCAGGTCATCCGGATAGTTCGGGCGCCATTATAACGAAGTAAATTTCTCCGTCATTTCTGTCCACGCCAGGATTCGAACCCGGATCCCTTCATTCCGGAATAAGTCACTCTACCCATTGAGCTACGCGGACGTTTGTTCTGACTACTATCTGCCTTTATGTCGTGTGCGTCCTGCTGGCAGGTACGTCACAAATTGCATCCTCTGAAAATAATTATTCTTCCATTCGATGCCATTTATAGCTATGGGTATATTTTCTTTTTCATGCAATGCATGTCTTTTTACTCTAGAGGGCGTAAAGTTAAATTGAAATTTTTCCAATATCCCTGCTTCTAAAGCTCCGATTTAAAAAAAATCTTTTTGCATCGGATAAAACTCCGGGTGGGAAATGTTATGCATGCAATTTCGAATTTTATAAAGAATGGTTTGGCTACTGAGGGTGAAAGTGTACATTTTTGTTTCTGATATATTTGCAGCAATATCTGCCCTTCTGAACGCTCAATTTTAACCCTTTCGCGACCACGATACTATAATGTTTTGTCACTTAGAATACCACAGCGCCCGAAAGTGGCTGCTGCTCGTTTTCGAATTTCATTCCCCCTCCCTTTTGTCAAGTTAACAAAAGAAGGATTAGTGCTGTGTCACCACTCGAAACTTCTGATCTCTAGTCTTGCTATGCGTTGACCTTTGGATGTTTCCCTGAGGCAAACTTTGCATTCTTCTACTGAGACCCTTAGACAGATAGGAGTGGTAACAGCTGGAAAATCTTCTTCACTTTCCCCTGTTCTCTAGTTCTTTCTTGTAAAAAATAAGATCTCAAAGTAGTTCATAAAGTTTTCACCAGGGGGCGTAGATGAATGTCTTGCGATTGAGGAAATATGAAAGAATTTTTACGGCAAATTTACTCTCATTAACTCTGCTTTCAGGACAAAGAAAGATACTGCAGTTTACTTGAAATTAAATATCAGTATTTTATGCTGTCTTTGAGGCTGAAAATCACGATTTTTTCGGCTAAATGAGCTTTTTTTTTTCTCGTAGTACAAAAACATTTTATGACGCCCGAACTTTTTTTTTTTGCCGTGATATCTACAGAATGTATGTGCGCATATTTTGTGTGTAGCCGGTTAGAATCAGGCCCTCCAAGCAATTTAACGTTGGCCCAACATTGTGCCAGCGGCTTCTATTACTAAAAGACGATGGCTCAGCGTTGGGTCTACGTTAGATTTCAAGGCTGTGTGCTACCAGGGCTGTATTTCTGTCTACGAACTTAGGTGTCCAGAAACATGTAATTTGTAAATTTATTTGTTCCACGAACTCTTAGGTGTCCAGAAAAATGTCATTTGTAAATTTATTTGTTCCAACAACCCTTAGGTGTCCAGAAAAAGGTAATTAGTAAATTTATTTGTTACACAAACTCTTAGGTGTCTAGAAAAATGTTAATAATTTTTCCAGTTCATGCAGTCCTACAATATTTTTATATAAATTATATTTACTAAGCACGTGTCAACATATATAAACTATTTTTACGAAGCATGTGTCAACAGAATAGCAGTTCTACTTAGCGATGTCAGAAGGCAGAATGATATTGCCCAGGGACAAACAAACTCCTGGTACACTTCTTTGTTTAGCGACAACAAAGACGACTAAGGGTTACTTCTACTAATCCGCCAGACGCCGTGCAAATTGAAAGAACGCGGGTGGGTACGAAATCCTAGTCCAGTTATCGGGCGACCTGGGCGTTCGTGGTCGTTTGTGGTAGCGAAAGAGTTAAAATTATTTCGCGGTCAGATACCACTCACCACGACAAAGCGTTCTGAGAATACCTTGCGCTGAAAGTAGTTCATAACGTTTTCACCAGGGGGCGTAGATGAATGTCTTCATTTTTGCGATATCTCTGTTCTAGCTGTCTAATTTGAAACATTGGTTCTTTCATGGAGAGCGTTTCGGGTGCGAAATCTTCTACATATAATTTCACGTGTGTTGCTAAGAGGGCTTAAACTCACGTTTCCTTTTGCAGAATATTAGCAGCAACACTTGCGCGTCTGAAAACAATGACATTTTCCTGCTATCTCTGCTTCCAAAAAACATATTTGAATTATTTTTTCCTTAATACATCATTTGTTGTGAAGAATACTTTTCACATATTTCCTATCTTGCCATTATTACAAAATTCTTCTTCTAGAGTCCACTGGCGTCGAGCTTTACACCAGTCCAACCAATGCTTGAGGTTGATCGCGCTGATGTTAGGCTGGTGTGCGGCTACTGGGCCATGGAAACCCGTTTCCCTAAGGTCTGGACGATCAGTTATAGTACTAGCGTTGCTTTCAGAGGCGTTTTAGAACTCAGTGGTGAGTATTGCAACCGAGGATAGGCAATTTTTTTGCACCACCCGCTTCAGCACTCGATGGTCCTGCTTTGTCATTTTCGTGACCTACCAGGTCGCGATTGTGCTGTTGTCTCACCTGGACTGTTCCACTTCACAATAACATCATTTACGGGGCAGCTGTCGTAGGTCAGAAATTCCCCGAACTGAGTTATTGCTAAAACGGAATCATATGACGTTGAAAGTTTTTTCGAGAGAGCGTTTCGAATGCGAGATGTTCTACATATAATTTC
Organism: Macrothele yani; assembly: GCA_039090855.1. Classification (NCBI taxonomy): domain Eukaryota; kingdom Metazoa; phylum Arthropoda; class Arachnida; order Araneae; family Macrothelidae; genus Macrothele; species Macrothele yani. The sequence continues at coordinate 81,587,082 of CM076994.1, forward strand.
CCGTGTGTACTTATCTCTGCCGTACGACCCATTGTACTGTCGATAGTGTCCTTCCGGCTACATGTATCTTTCAGCAGCTGAAGGATCATGGCTGTGATGTATATGAGCAAATCCATTATTCAAAAGAGGTGCCAATATACTTTTGATCATATAGTGTATTTAGGGATTTCGTATTGCCGCTTTGGTGAAGGTATTCTGTATTTTAACAGATCTGTGCATTGTGGTCGAATACAATCTATTTTTCATCTCTTCAGCTAATATCCTCCTAACTATGGTCCACTAGTTAGGGAATTCAAGAGTATAGGGAAAGAGTTCGGTAAGCTCTAATCCGGTGATGACGTTACAACCCTTTTGATGTTAGCAGCGTTTGTCCTTGTTCAACAATCCTTTCTCACAACTACAAAACCTCATGATTTACTCCTAACTGTCCTTTCTAATTTATCTATCAAGATTTTAGTTTCGTAGTATATATCATGGAAATTGTTGGGTGTTTAACGTTGTTAACCTAAAGAAATTCGTAGATGTATTGGAAATTGAACACACGTTTGCATTTGTAAATTACGCAGTTACTGCAAGTGAAGTACTATACCGTGCAAATTAATTGGGACAAGCTATTTTATTATCAGAATTGTAATGTGATCGCCAGTTGATGTCGGAAACCCACGCAAACCGGTTTTATCAGCTGTGAGGTGGAGTGACTGTTGGAACTTGATAGGAAGAATGTGGTTTGACCGGTTTTAAACAGGAAATAGGCACTTCAGCTTCAGTTGTGACCTTTCGTGTATGACAGGTGGATGTTAGTTTTTCCTCTCTGTGAGTAGGTGTTGCTTTCGTGTATTGAAAAATGGATATTCCCCCAAGGAAGCGTGCGAAAATAATTGCTCTAAAGGATCACACTTCTATGACAGTGAGAAATATCGCTTCTGCAGTTGGTGTAGGCAAATCAAGTGTATCAAGGCTGCTTACGCGATACAATGCATCTGGATCATCGTCTACAAAAAGGAGAGGTAAATGTGGAAGAAAACGAAAAACAACTCCACGAACCGATAAATATCTAATCGGAAAAAGTAAAATTAATCCAAAAAAACAAAACAAGCACCCACCTTCAATAAGATTTATTGGCTAGTGGTTGTGATGTTAGTGATTTAACTGAACGCCGTAGGCTTCTGGAAGTTGGCCGGAAGGCAAAAAGACCAACGAAAAAACTATATTTCAACGCGAAAATGAAGAGGCCAAAAATTATAAATCATGGACTGCTGACGACTAGAAAAAGGTAATTTTCAGTGATGAAACTCATTTATTTGTGCAGGGTTACCAAGCAAATGTCGTTAGGCAAAGCAACTGTGACCCCTTAAGACCTGAGCATGTCAAACAAACTGTAAAACACCCTCTGAAACAGATGTTTTGGGATTTTTTTTACATCAAATGGCACTGGAAGCTTAGTTCCTGTTCAAGGTATGATGAATTCAGCCAAGTACGTAGAAATATTGCAACGTAGGATTGTTCCATTCTTGCAAACTTTTGACGGGACATTTCAACATGACTTGGCCCCATCTCAGAATTCGAAATTGGTCAAGAATTTCATGCTGGAAAATCAAATTCATTTGCTTGATTGGCCTGGAAATTCACCAGACTTAAATCCCATAGAAAACTTGTGGAATATTTTGAAGAGACGTTTAGGTAAAATGGACTGTACAACCAAAGAACGCATGATAACGAATGCTATAAAAGTGTGGTTCCACGATTACGAAGTCAAAAATATGTGCACTCAATTAGTGGAGTCAATGCCAAAACGAATTCAAGAGGTCATTTCTGCTAAAGGAGGACATACTTCATAATAATACAGATATTTATCAGTGTATATCAAGGCATAGAATGATATAAAGGCATAGTTTTGGAAAAAAGAGTGATTTTGTACTTTGTCCCAATTAATTTGTATAGTATAGTAGACAAATCTTCGACGAAACAAAGAAATTACCGCATGACACGTATATTCGGAAAAGAAAGGTAAGGTAGAATTTTTTAAAAACGATGCGGTTTTTACTCAATCACTAAATATTTACATATCATGTAAAAGTTATTATTTCTCTCTTACTTAGGCATTAAATATTAATTACAATGCTTTATGTCTAGGCCCTTTTAACAGGTTTTATTCAAACGATGTCATATTTATAACTTTTACTTATCAACTCAAGTTAATAATATTGCGCTTTTACTTAGACACTAAAAATAAATTCGTAGGTCAGACGCCTAAGCCCTTTTAACAATTTTTGATTCTTTTTTCAGCACGTCTGTTGTAAAAAAAGATCGTGCTTATATTACCGGTTTGTCCGTCCGTCTGTACCCACGATATCCCTGCAACTATTAGTCCGATTTGAAAAATTATTTTTTCATTGGGAAGCTTGGAATATGCGAATGATGATATTTTATTTCGTTTTTTTTTACGTTGTACAATTTCGCCGCTACGGGGCGTAAATGCAGATGATGTCGAAGTCAAAAATACGTTTTATTCCACATACAGTAGCGAACAAAAGTATTTGGCGAAACACTTTTTCGACCATAATATTTTTTCTGCTGGACCAAATCCGGTCATTTTTGGATATGATATGTGTTATTCAGTTGTAAACATGACCCATATACAGATGGATCGAAAATCTTAAGACAGATCAGGTACCGAGCTTAATCGCAAAGATCATACAAATTGACCAACAACGTAGGTGTGTATCACATTCATTTAATGCAACGATAACAGAAAACAAGTACGAGAAAACGACAAAACAATAACTAATACTTAGTGGGATAACCACGAGACTTAATAACAGCTGCACAACGGGCCTGCATCGAGTCCACTAGCTTCTCGACGGTGACCTGCGGAATTCGCGCCCATTCTGCCGACAGCTGGTCGAACCTCTAGGCCCTATTCCGGCAGGTTTTCTCCGCCCATCATCTCTCCAGCTCCTCCCGCATGTGCTCGATGGGATTGAGGTCTGGAGCTTGGCCAGTCTAGAAGTGTGACCTGTTCCTGCTGCAAGGCTGCCTTCGCTACTCTGGAGGTGTGCTTCGGGTCGTTGTCTTGCTGCACGATCCATCCGGGTGGCATGTTCTGGTTTGCCCATGGGAAGACATCGTTGATGAACATGTTCGTGTAGTTCTGGCCGGTCATTATTCCGCCAATCTTGATGATGGGGCCCATTCCATTGTGAGAGAAGGCGCCGTAAACCATGAGCGATCCTCCTCCGTGCTTGACAGTCGACTGAATGAACTGGGGGTTGAATCTCTGGCCACACGGACGTCGTACGTATCGGATGCCATCACTTCCGAACAAGTTGAACTTGCTCTCGTTGGTGAAAGGCACCTTACTCCAGTCCGCCGCGGTCCAGTGTCGATGACGGCGCACGAAAGCTACTCTGGCTCGTCGATTCTTGACTCCGATTAGTGGTTTCTTGGCAGGGCGTCTTCCATTCAATCCACCAGCAATGAGACGACAGGAGATTTTCATTCGGCTGACGTTCAGGTCGTCGTTTTCGCGGAATTCGGTGGCGATGTTCACAGCAGTCAAGGTGGGATCAGCACGAGATCGAAGGAGGATGCGTCAATCCTGACGCAACGTAGTGGAAAGAGGCCTACCACATCGCAGACTGTTCTCGACGGTCCCAGTCTTCTTATAACGTTACAGGATAGCTGAAATGGACCGGTGTCGGATCTTCAGGGTCCTCGCAATGTCGGTGACGCGCATTAAGGATTGCATCATGTTCACGGCCGCCTAGCGAGCTCGAAGAGGGATCTCCGCCTTTTTACCCATTTCTGAAAACATAAGATTGACTTATCACACTACACATTACAAAACCCACAAAAATCACAAGAAAAACATTAATACATGCAGCAAACAAATCTGTAGTAATTGGCGACTCTTGAATATGGCCCATTTTGAACGACAAATTCGCTGTGAGCGAAATACAAACTACGCGGCATTGTAACTCACGAATCAACACATATCATATCCCAAAATGACCCGATTTGGTCCAGCAGAAAAAATATTATGGTCGGAAAAGTGTTTCGCCTAATACTTTTGTTCGCTACTGTATTTGCTTCTAAATATCCGATTGAAAAAATTATTTTATCTTTCGATTCCATTTGTGTCGAAGAGTATTTTAAATATAGTTACTTTTTCAAATTACTCATAGATTTTCCGCTAGGGGGCGTAAAAGTAAATTACATTTTTCCCGATAACTCTTCTTCTAAAACTCCGATTTGATTTTTTTTTTCTTCAGCGGATACATCTCCTCATGGAAAATCTTTTGCATATAATTTCAAAATTTTGGTAAAGAATACTTTAGCCACCAGGGGGCGTAAGTGTTAATTTTTTGCTTCTGAGGTATTTGCCATAAAATCTGAGCTTCTAAAATATATATTGAACAAATTCTTTCGTGGACTGATATCGATAAAAATTTTCGGAATATTTTCTTCTTAAAATATTCCACAGTTTCTCCCCAGGTGCGTAGATGTATATCTTATTTTTGTCAATATCTCTACTTCTAGGAGTCCTATTTGAAAAATTCCTTCTTTGTTGGATAATGTTTCCAGTGTGGCATGTTTTTTCATATAATTTTAAAATTTTCAAGTAATTCATAGACTTTCCGCTAGGGGGCGTAGAGGTAAATTGTGTTTCCCTCTATGTCTCTGCTTCTAAATCGCCGATTTGAAAAATTCTTTCTGCACTGGATACAGGTCCTGATGGGAAATCGTTCGCACATTATTTCTACCTTTTTGTAAAAAAATGGTTTGACCACCAGGTGGCGTAGATCTTAATTTCCACTTCTGATGTATTTGCAGCAAAATATGAGCTTCTAAATTCTTGATTGAAAGATTTCCTCGTTTGTAGACAGATAGTACTCATGTCTACAAATCTTTTAGGAACATTTTCTTTTCAAAATAATGCATGGTTTCTACGCCAGGGGCGTAGATGTATATCTTATTTTTGTCAATATCTCTACTTCTAGGAGTCCGATTTGAAAAATTCCTTCTTTGTTGGATAGTGCTTCCGATGCGAAATGCTTTTCCTGTAAATTCAAAATCTTCAAATAATTCATAGACTTTCCGCTTGGCATAGGTACATTGCGTTTCTGCGTTATTTCTGCTTCTAAAACTCCGATTTGAAAAATTCTTCCTCTATCGCATACAAGACCTGATGGAAAATAGTTTTCACACATTTTCTAATGTTTGGTAAAGAATGGTTTGGCCACCACGGGGCATAACGATAGCCTCCGTTGGTAATCGGAGTATCCGTGTTCGGGCGTCTACATGATGCACCAGGAATTTTGATAAGTCAGACCAGGCCACTTTCTTTCAATCATCGGCGATCCAACCTCGATGATCTTGGACACATTTGATGCGTTGTTGGCAATGACGTGCAGTGAGCATGGGGACCCGGCTGGGTCTTTGGCTACGCAGGCCCATGCGTAGAACAATGCGCGATAGTCATTGTCCACAGAGATAGCAGAGCCTCTGGCATCAGTGAGCTGAGGACGACACAGAGCTGGACGAGAGACGGTTCGTTGTTTCGCCATCTATGCACCACTACAGCGGCACGTCAACAACCCGCAAGCAGTGATGTTTCCGACATCGTAACTCCGAGGCGCCGTGTCATCACACTTTCTCATTTAGCAAACTCGGATAACTTATTCCATTCTCACTCCGAACTCTCTAGCCGGTCCTCGTGTTGTATATATACTCTCTGTAAACTTTACTTGCGTCACCGTTCAGTCTCCAGGCGATCTCATTTCTCTAGTTGGTCATAATGGAATTGCTGTTTGGTGTAACTGCAGGTAAACCACGGCGCGTGCGAAGACCATGTGACATTATTAAGAACACCTGATACTGAGATATGTTAATCACCGTTATTCGCGCTTTTCAGATGGAAAAGGCAACGGACATAGGCGAGTTTGGTAAACGCGTAATTGTAATGTCCAAACGATCTGGTAAGAGCATTTCAGAGAACGCCAAGGCTTGGTCGTTTCTCACGGTCAGCCGTAGTTAGGACCTCCAAAAAGTGCTCCGATTAGGGAAACCACACAAACAGCTGGGGCGGTGTGTGCCGACAATGGATAATTGATGCTAAAATGAGCGAAGATTATCCCTTATGGTACCATCCAACAGAAGGGATACTGTGGTGCAACTCGCCGGTAATCCGAATGCTGGTGACGAGAGCAATGTGTAACAACACACAATACATTGAATCCAGCGGAAGATGGGGTTACGTAGGTACAGGCGGCTTCAAGTGCATATGATAACCTCGGTTTACCGTCGAAAGTGCCTACAGTCGGCACGCGAGCATCAAAAAGTGGACATTTAGTGATTGGGTGAAGGTTCTTTGGTCCGATGAATCACATTCATGTTGCACCATGTTGACGGCCGGGTCTGAGTGCCTTGTTAACCTGGGAAAGTGTTGACGCCAGGGCGCACCGTTGGACGAAAAAGAAAACATAGCGAAAATGCAATTTTTTGAGCATTATTCTTCTGAGAAACCCTGCTTTCTCTCAATCACGTGAAGAAAACTATGACGTCTACAACCTGGCTAAACATATTTGCTGACCAGTACATCCTTTTATAGCAAAGGCATTCCCTCTAGAAGTGTCTTCTTTTAGAAGGATAATGCGCCATGCAGTACTGCCCGGGTTGTTCAAGAATGGTTCGCGGAACATGAGAGAAACTTCCAGGTAATTACCCTATCCTCCAAATTCCACATATAGCAATCCAACTGACATCTGTGGTTTCGGGACAGCAAAACCAATTGGCAGTGGCTCAGCCACGTGACTAACAAGAGTTGAGGGATCTGCTGGTAACGTGGTGGTACCAAATACCACAAGACACCGTTAGAAATTTTGTAGAGATTATACCGCGCCGGGTAAGAGCTGTTTTGGCGGCATGTGTGGGATCAACATCATATCAGGCAGGTGGTCATAATGTCTTGGCTTTCCGGTGTCTGTCCTAAAACTCTGATATACCATGTGTCGTTTTTTCCCAACTGAAAATGAAAACTGTACTTTATATGTTTCGACGTCAAATGTAAGTTAGTTCGGAAATATTTTGTTCCATAGATTTTCCAAACACAATCCGTGTATTAATTATTGATATTTTTGTACTGGGTCCTCTTGATTCGTATTGTATTAAAATATTTCCTAATAGCAAACACGTTACTTTTAAAAAACGACACATGCAAGCACATTTGCTAATGTTAATAGAGATCCATTAAAACAAACACCTCTGTTAAACTTATTGTTGCACGAAAAGGCATATTGATCCAAAGGACACAAATGAATATTTAATATGAACAACAGTATATTTTTCAATCAAGTGGCATTAAATTGATACGGAAATATTTTTTTCAGTAAGGCGACCACGTAAAACGTTGTAAATCTATGAAGGACATATCTAATTTAATTTTACTTTCATTTGACTCCTGCTTTCCATTTAGTTCCATTAAAGGTTGTCGTTCGGTAATTAATGTTACATTTTTATCATTTCTTTTTTGTCCTAGCATTTTCATTTCCTTATCTTACGAGAATTTACTTAGTAAATTTTTTACACTTCTCTTCAGAACTTTTTCAAGTGCACGTTTGTGACGCTGTTACTGCAATTAACAAGTGTTCAATTACACATCTACTGCTCACGACACTTAAACGGGTCATAATTTAGTCATTAGACAGGATGGACAAGTTTCAACACTTCTGTCTTGGATCACTAAGCGTACAAAATAACAGAACGTCGTACTTTCAGCGATGCATTAGGTCAAGATCTACATTCTACATATCCCTTGTAATATCTACCAAACGATATGTCACAGAAAGTTAAACCTTTGTTTCTTTAATTAAAAAGAGGCATTCAGTTTTCACACTATGTGTTACTGAAAAACAATTGAGAAGCAAACCAGGTACCCAAGTTGAAACGTCATTTTAACCTCCAAAAAGCTTTTGTTAGTGCTAACAAAATTTGTGGAAAATATTTACAGAAAATTCAAAAAGAAATGGAAACATTAATGCCCATTTTTTGATTGGTCTGTCACGTGAGGTGTTTACTCCACAAATGAAAAATAAAACAGTTTACATCAAAATCAGACTGTAGTTAAATCTGAAATGAATTATATCGGAGAAGGAAATAACTTTTTGTCTTTCCTTGAACCACTCTACAATAACAGCACTGTGTCGTACATGTGCAGTGAAATGTCATTCATACTGAAAGCTGTAGTTTTAAAGCAGAATTTAAAAAAATAATCCATCATTGCTCCTTTGCCTCTTAGTCAATGGTTTTAGGGCCAGAGCTTCGAAATATTCCTGTCTGTTGAATCTGGAGGTAAGAATGCAGGTAGAATAGGGAAGGCGTTTCTTTACCATTAGTTAAGGTAGTACAGGACCTGCGCACAACACCTGCGAGTAACCTCGCTTCATGCTGACTTGAAGTTCGGTCCATCAGCCGAAAGGTGTTGTGGCGGTTCTGCTTTGGGTAATTCGATAGTCTTCGGACAACAGGCAGCTCCAATAATGCTTTTTAAGCAAAATTATTTGAACTAATATGATTAACTGTGATGAATGATGTGTTAGTGATTTTATTCCTCATCACTAAACATCCTATTGAATTTATATTTTCTATTTTCCCCCTGCTATTTTAAGATTACGAGTTAATTTAAACTGGAACACACAAATTCTGTGAATTTTGGAATCATAATGAAAGGACACAATGCCTGACAAACGTGACCCTGGTTCCGAGCTTCTCTGTAAGAAGGTAATTCCTGGGAAGGAAATGGAAGTACGATTACACAATTAAGGGATCTCAAATGGGATATCTTATTTGATAAAAGAACTGGCTTACTCATGGCCATTAAACAAAAAAAGCATCGATTTTCAACAAGTATATTTTCTCCTTAAGCAAAACAAATTAGCTCAGATGAGGAAAACGGAAATTTTGGGAAAAGCTACCAAGAGATCCATTAAAACAAACACCAAGATGGTGAGCGAGTTTTCACTGATTAGAATGTTATCAACCTGTTGGGCCAAGACGTTTAGGGTATTTTATGGACAAAGGGGCTTGCTATAGGAAAGGCCACTATTTTGTACTCAGTATGCAAAATACACACACCGCTCACTAAATTAGAAAGGTTTATGCTGATGCGAGTAAATGACATTTACATAACATACACTGCTGGCCACCCAAAATGCAACACCAAGAAGGAAGCATCTGGTTGGCCTGAAATTCGCAGCATGCGTTGCCCGCGAGAGGACATGCAAACAATTAGCATTGCAGGGCATATGCAAATCATGTGTGCCCGGCAAGCCACCGAGAAGACTATAAGAAGGGTGCACAGAAGGCGGGGTGTAAGCAGTGGAAGTGTGTTGCGATGCCGAACCTGTACGTGGGAAGCTTCCTAATGCCTTATCTCAGAATACGGCAGTCATTCCAGCAAGTTTCGGAGTTCGACACAGGACAAATAGTGGCTTACCGCGATAGCGGTTTATCGTACCGAGACATCGGAACCCGTGTGAGACGACATCCAGCCACAGTGAGGCGAGTATGGATTCAGTGGGTGCAAAAGGGACGGACGGACCGACGTGAGCGATCGCCGCAGCCGCGGCACACCACCGATCGAGAGGACCGGCATGTTGTGCGGCGGGCATTGACGGCTCGTACCGCCACATCACGAACGTTAACGCATGAATTAGGGTGTGTTGCGCAACAACCTGTGTCAGCACGTACCGTTCCACGTCGTATGCAGGAGCGGGGGCTTGTCGCACGGCGCCCATTGCTCCGATTACCATTGTCGTTACACAACCGGCGAATGCAGCGGCAGTGGGCCGTTGAACGCCGCACCTGGACAACGGAATGGCACGACATTGTCTTCTCCGACGAATTTCACTTCTGCCTGCAATTGGGTATGACACCCGCACCCCTCTGGTACGCATCGCCGGTACACTCAACAGCCACCGCTACATCTCCAACGTTTTGGAGCCTGTAGTCCTCCTTTACCTGCAGGACCTGCCAGCGGCCACGTTTCAACAGGGCAATGCGCGACCACACGTGGCAGGCATTGTGCAACAATTCTTCATGTCCCACCAGGTGTCACTGCTGCCGTGGCCCGCCTGTTCTCCCGATATGTCGCCAAACAAACATGTCTGGTCGCTGATCGGCAACCGAGTGGCCCGGCAAGCACCCCCCGTGGCTACGCCTGATGAACTGTGTCAACGTGTGGAAGCAGCCTGGACCGACATACTCCAAGCTCACATCCAAAGCCTCTTTCCTTCGATGCCGCGGTCGTTATTGCCAGCCATGGGAGTAACACGAAGTATTGATGTCTGCGTGTTCCGAAAGTCGCACGGGCCTGTAAGCTCAATCGTTTCATCTTTGTATCTGTTGTTATGTATCCAGTTAATCAGGCTTTGCTATCTGGTGTCCTTCGTGGTGTTGCATTTTGGGTGGCCAGCAGTGTATATACAAAATACGTGGTCACATGTGCCATCTAGGCAACTATTTAAGACGTCAGTATTCGTTAGTAATATTGATCACAATGAGGAAAAACAAAGGATCATTCGGAGTTCGATATAGGGCTTATTGTAGGTGCCCGTCTGGCTGGAGCGACGATTTTGAAAACTGACTGGTTTCTCAAAAGTGTGATACCCCTGAATCGTTAATCAGTGGTAAAATAGGCCACATTGCTTTTGTAAGAGGCGTAACAATGACGCAGTGATAATCTGTCAGGAATGAGATCGTCGTTGTCTGAGAAGGTTTATACGGAGAACCGGGACTTTCTGTGTGCAGCAATTGATACAAGCATTCAATGAACGCTGTTCTAGACCCAATTCTCAGCGAACTATGCACATGGAATTGAAAAGGACTACTATTGGAAATCGCACGCTTATACGAAAACCATCGATTTCTGAGAAGAACAGGAAAGCTCGTCTACAGTGATGTCCCGAACACCATGACTGGGCACTGGAAGACTAGAAAATAGTTCTTGGTCCAATGAGTCGTGGCACACGTTGGTGGGTCCCGAAGGTAGGCAGAGAGTTTGGTGAGAGCCCCATGAAGCAATGGACCCAGCTTGCCCTGTAGACACAGATCAAGGTTTTGTAGGTGTCCTCTAAGGATAATCTGAATAGTGTTTTCGATGAAGACCATCCTGCAATGTTGAATTTTATCATGCAAGTAACGACTGTTTCATGGAAGACAGTTCTGCTGGTCATCGCGCAAGATGTGTTTATCAGTAATTTATCGAATATGACTGCGATTTTCACCATCTTTCCTTGTCATTAGAAAGCCCGTACCTGATCTCCATTGAGAATGTATATGACATGTTGGAAAAACAGATTCGGATGCAGCAAAGTTATCTTCCATGAAATCTGAACCAGCTAAAAGACTGTCTGGTATGCCGTAGACGTAGATGCAGTACAACAGCTTGTGGAATGTATGTCAAACCGCATACGTCTTGTAATTCGGGCTAAAGGAGGTCCAACCCGGTATTGAATAAAGGTTTCTAATTCGGTGACCAGTATGTGTACTTGTTGCGACCTCATCTAGTGCAGTGCAATTCTGGATCTCCAGAGCCGCAGAACAAAGGTTCCATCTGTTTTAAAAAATGAGATGACTGGCCGCAGTTTTTTCAGCACACTTTCTTAGCACGTCTTTTGTAAAAAAAGATCGTTCTTATGTTACCGTTTTGTACGTCCGTCCGTCTGTACCCACGATATCTCTGCAGTTATTAGTCCGATTTGAAAAATTCTTTTTGCATTGGGATGCTTGAAATATGCGAATGATGACCCTTCATTTCGTTTTTTTTTTATGATGTACAATTTCGCCGCTAGAAGGCGTAAATGCAGATAATGTCGAATTCAAAAATACGTTTTATTCCACGTATTTGCTTCTAAACATCCAACTGAAAAAAATATTTTACCTTTCCATTCCATTTATGTCGAAGAGTATTTTAGATATAGCTACTTTTTTTAAAATTACGCATAGATTTTCCGCTAGGGGTGTAAAATTAAATTACATTTTTCCGGATAACTCTTCTTCTAAAACTCCGATTTGAAAAATTCTTTCTGCACCGGATACAGCTCCTGGTGGGAAATCCTTTGCACGTAATTTCTAATTTTTGTAAAAAAATGGTTTGGCCACCAGGTGGCGTAAGTCTTACTTTCCGCTTCTGATGTTTTTGCAGCAAAATATGAGCTTCTAGCATCTCGATTGCAAAAAAAAATCATTTGTTGACCGACACTACTCATGTCGACAAACCTTTTAAGAACATTTTCTTCTTGAAATAATGCATGGTTTCTACGCCAGGGGGCGTAGATGTATATCTTATTTTTGTCAATATCACTACTTCTAAGAGTCCGATTTGAAAAAGTCCTTCTTTGATGGAAAGTGTTTCCGATGCGAAATGTTTTTCCTATAAATTCAAGTAATTCATAGACTTTCCGTTAGGGGGCCCAAAGGCAAATTGCGTTTTCTGCGTTATTTCGGCTTCTAAAACTCCGATTTGAAAAATTCTTCCTGTATAGCATACATGACCTGATGGAAAATATTTTTCACATAATTTCTAATGTTTGGTAAAGAATGGTTTAGCCACCAGGGACCATAAGCGCTAATTTCTGTGTCTGATGTATTTGTAGCAATATCTGGGCTCCTGAAAACTCGATTAAATTTGTTTTTTCTTAGACTGATACCGCTCATATGGAAAAATCTTTTGAGAATACTTTCTTCCTAAAATAATGCATGGTTTTCCCACTAGGGGACGTAAAGCCACATATTATTTTTGTCGATATCTCTGTTTCTAAGAGTACGATTTGAAAAATTCTTTCGGTGTTGGAGAGCGTTTCCGGTGCGAAATGTTTCTCATATAAATTAATGTTTTTCTTAACGCACAAGTCTGCAACCAGAGGGTGTAAGCTCACGATTCCGTTTACAACAATATATGAGGGATTAAAAACCCGATTGAAAGTCTTCTTTCTTTCGTCAGATCTATTGTTTTCCATACCGGTTCCATTGACTTTGAATAGCTTTGATAAATTGAATTTCCGTCTGAACGGATTCAAAAAACGTGCTTATTACACCCGAAAATTCGGTGTGCCATCTTTCTTGTTGTAAATAAAAAGTGTACGTTCTTAATATACTCTGTCTGCTCGTCTGTGGACACCGCATCTCTGTAACTATTCTGCGGATTGTAAAACTTCTTTTTGCATCGGGAAGCCCTATATGTGGCAACGATGATACTAGCTTTCCTTTGTTTCTCTGATGCATTAACTTCGCCACCAGAGCTGGTGATTGCAAATGCTACAGAATTCAGAATGCATTTTATTCCCTATCTTTGCTTCTAAATAATATCCGATTGAAGAAATTATGTTTTTCCTTCTGTACCATTTATAACGAAGTCTATATTGTGTAGCATTGTTTTTTCAAGTAATGCACACTCTTTCCAGTAGGGACGTAAGTTATTTTGTTTTATCTTATTTCATTTTATTTTACTTTGTTATATTATTTTATTTTATTTTATTTTATTTTTTTTATTTTTTGCGTAGAACAGTGATTTTGGTGGTGAACGTTCTGCATTTAGTTTCAAAATTCGGCGAAAAGCAGTTTTGCCACTAGGAGGCGTATTTATGGCTCCAATAAATTTGCGGCAATATCCCCTCTTGTGTAAACTCGATTGAAAAGGTTCCTTCACCGTCAGATACCGCTGACGGCTATGAAGTGTAAAGTAAAAGTCAAAACCTTTTTCTCGCCATCTCTACTCTGAGAAGTCGTGTTTGAAAAATTATTATTTTTATTTCAGCAAAGCTTTTGTTATTATGAATAATTTCACATATTTTGTACTTTTTCGTTATTCAAAAATCCTTCTTTAATGGACATCAGCGTTTATTCCTCTGCGAAAGACTATTTGAATGTAAAAGTCACTTAGAAAATTCATTTTTGGTAGGATATACTCTTCCTTACGAAGAGTGTTTTGCATCCATTTTCTTCTTTAAGTAGCCCACAGAGTTTTCGCTAAGATGCATTTAGTTATATCACCTTACACTCCATGGTTCTCCTTTCAATTGTTCACTTTCAAAATCTCTTTTGTCTTTGATCTGTTCTCTTATGAAATATATTTTCTGCACAATTTGTTAATTTTGGTAGCATACTTTTCAGCTGCTAGTGGGAGTAAGCAGCTATTTCTATTTGTGGATGTTTTGTCGATTGCAGAAATGCCTTTTTTTTTTGTAACAGGTTCTATTTACTATGAATATCCCGACTCGCGCACAGTCATATGCGATTTGTTCCAATAGGTTGTGTAAGCGTATTTCTTTTAACTGATATTTTAAGTTTTATAAAACTTCGTTTTGGATATCTGTATCGTATCTGAAGGAATTCAAAAGTCGTGCTCATTACAATCGATTGATTCATCTTTCATGTTTTAAATGTGGATAAGGTAACGTAAACATAAAAATAGCTACCTTAGCTTTTTTTTTAATTAATATTAAAAAAGCTGAAATTTGAAATTTGAAAAACAAAAAAACTTACATTTAATGAAAGAAGTGCGCGCGATTAAGCTCCAGTTAAAGGTGTTGCATGTCTACTTCGATGCTTGTCGTTGAAAGTCGAAGTAGAATAGAGTCATTCAAGAGTAGAGTCATTCACACTGTTCATGTATTTTGACTTTATGTTTTCATATTAGAAAATTTCCTTTCGCATAAGAAAGTACTTCGAAACATTTAAATTACTTTAATTCCGAAATCTGTTATGTTTGGGTATTTCTCTTAAAATAAGGTGTATTTCGTGCATTCTACTAACTGAGTAGACACTTAATCCGTACTAGCACCATAATTAACCAAAAGGCAGAATGGAGCTCACAGCATCCACAAAGCTAAATAGAATTTTAATTAAAACACAATTAAAATGAAAGTACTATCGAACCAACTGTTGGTCCGTCTTCTGACCTGGAGCAAGCAGCTGAGGACGTCTGTCTTATATAGTCATGTTTGCCGCATACGTAAATCTGATTGGTATAGTCAGTTCACGTGTTCAACTGAATTGAATCCAAGTCATGAAATTATAATTTTAAGTCCAATAGTTAGGTCCTAAAGTACTTGCATTTTAATTGTATTTTATTTTTAAAAACGTTTAGCTTTATGGATGCTGTGAGCTTCATTCTGCCTCTTGGTTAATTATCGTGCTTGGACGGATTAAGTGTCTACTCATTTGGGTATTTCTCAGTCTGCTTCACTCCCTGATCGAGCTCTAATATATTTATCTACTTGAATTTCACATAATTCTATTTGACAAATGGGATATGTACTTTCGTTGCCAATATTCAACGGATTGCTGAACAGACATGCTTTTTTGAGCTCACAAAATTGTTTATACCTATTATCAAAGTTCTTAATAACAGTGTCTAGTTCAGAAACAATTACTATGAAATCTATAATTTCACAAAATATTTTCATTTTATCAAAAAGCTCCTAACGGGATTCCAAATGAATCAGCCTCTTTCTTTCTAGATTTCATTTTAGCAATGGCAACGTGTTGCAAAAACCAGCTACCGTATATGACTAAAGATAACAGATATTTTGGCCTTTCTCTTTTTTTTTTTTTTTTGATTGGAGGTTTAACGAACACCGTGAGCAACTCAATGGGCTATAAGAAGTCGCCCGTCCCTAATTTAGGGTCACTGGTTCCAGGGAAGAGAGAGAGCCAGTGCCGTAAGACAAACACAACATCCATGCCTGACCGGGATTCGAACCCGGACCCCTTACGGACGAATGATCAGAGGCCAACGCCTTAGACCACTGCGCCACCGGGGCGGCGGCCTTTCTCTTACAGAGCAATATATTCAACGTATTCAAATGCTACGCGATATCAGATAGAAAAGTTAGTGAGTTAAAAAAAAAAAAAAAAAGCGTCGGCACCGAGATATTTAGTTAGATCAGTAAAACATTTCATTTTTTCCAACAAAATGGATAAAGTCCTTTCCACAGTTGGAAAAATTTCACTAAACGATTTCCTGGATTGAACCAACCGACTCAGTTTTGCAGAAACAAGTGACCATATTTAACATGAAGTTCATCTAAAAACGTTTTAAATTTTCTATGCGTAAGAGCACGATTTCCACCACTAATTAAATTCGTTATTGTCACTGCTTTGTCCATCGTATTTGACAGTTCAGCGAAGACGCACATATTGCTTGTTGGTGTACAATGCAAGGTAACATTTCAGATTTCACTCCTTTTTTTTCAGTCAAAAGTTAAATTTGGTTTATTCTTCATTTGCGGGCCGCCAGTTGGGCAGTACTGGTCTAGTGTATTCTTTGAAAGTGGTCACTCATGATATTGCTAGAAGATACGTCTATTTTATTGATCTAACAACTCAAAAAATGAAAGAATGAAAAGAACGTCTGTCAGTAGTGGAGTTATGAAGAGGAAAGGTGGGGAAATGAAATGTGATCAGAAAACTCCATTCCGAAGTTATTTAGAATCTCCAAAAGTATGATGGTAGGGAGCGAACCAAGTCATTTGGCACTTACTGCATCGCACCGCCTGTGCAAACTCCTGGTGGTTATGTACTCGTTTATGGAATGTGCTTTGTAACATTTCGGCAGCATAAGCACTTTCTATGGGCTGCACAACCCTTATTTGGATCCTTTCATGGGCGATCTTGAATCACAAATGTGGGATCATCTGGAACGGCGTACCAATGCTTGCCCACAGCAACCGAAAAATACGATCAATCTGAAGACCACTTTCTCATACAATAGAAATCGAACTGAGAGGGCCAATATTTCTGCTACACGGAATTCCTAAGGAGATTCTGCAGTCACCGGAAAACACTTTTCATTCGTCCCTAATTGTAACACACAATTCATTCGATAAATAGTGTTTCACTATGTACTTTAAGACAGGTTCTCAGCCACCCGAGAACATCTGGCATTCCATGCATACGCGTTTGATCTCATACGTATAGTGATCGCCTTTTGCTCTACACCTTGACAAGAATTCTCAGTTATTGGGAAATTCCCAACATTCCATTTCGCATTTGATTCCATGTGCGCAGCGATGAATCCGTATCTTCCTTGTTCAACTCAGGAAGATTCGCAGCCGCTGGAGAACAGCCGACGGCATACTTTCGGATTTTGATCTCAGATATATGTTGAGAGACCCGCATCCTAGCTGTAGGTTTTAAGATGGATTCTCAGACACTGGGAGGCATCCAACATTCCATGACATCGCGTTTGGCTTCATTGCATAACAATGAACCACTCACTTCCTTTGCTATAAGTCTTGAGACGAATTCGCAGCGACTTGAGGACTCTTCCGAAGATTTGAAGCAATGAACACCGTATCTCGAAAAATAAGGCATTCTTCAATTTTTTTCCCTTTTGGGTTTTGCATTTTTTGTGATAAATGTTGACCTGAAAGAAGAACACACGCAGAAACGATGTCGTTCCGTACATCAATCAACTACGTAAAATACAATAATGGGACTGGAAAATATATCGATATTGTTAAACAACTGTCCTTTTTTTTGGGGGGGGGGGGGTTAACGACAATAGTATGCAACTCGATAGGTTATAAGTAGTGGCACGTGATTTCACGGAAGTAGGAAGAGAGCCCACGCTATAAGACACATACCAACATCTATGCCTCTCCATGTTTCGAACCCGGACCCATTTCGGACGAATGGTCATAAGCAATCGCTTAGACCACGGAGCCACCGGGGCAGGATTAATCGTCTGTTAATGTAACATTGCTCGACTGAAACGTTTTATTTAAAACCGATGGATTTTTTTTTTTTGATTGGAGGTTTAACGACCACCGTGAGCAACTCAATGGGCTATAAGCAGTCTCCCGTCCCTAATTTAGGGTCACTGGTTCCACGGAAGGGAGAGAGCCAGTGCCGTAAGACAAACACAACATCCATGCCTCACGGGATTCGAACCCGGACCCCGTTCGGACGAATGATCAGAGGCCATCGCTTAGACCACTGCGCCGCCGGGGCGGCTCCGCTGGATTGCAAAACATATCATTAGACATTACACACGCTTGTACGGGCAGATTTTTCGGAGTATGTGGAGGTCAAGGGATGATGTTATCGATGGGAATTTGAATGTTCTGTTTGAAACTCTCAGGTGTAGCAATATTTTCATGGCAAAACGTAATGTTTACGCGAGTAAATTATTGATATGTTTTGAGTAAAACAGATAAATGCGAAGCAGGAAATGAAAAGTTCGTTAAAACACCAAATTGATATTTGGGGAGAGCGGGGGAGGGGGAGGGGTAACGACTACCGTGAGCGCAACTCGCTGGGCTATGAACAGTATGTCGTCCCTAATTTTGGGCAACTGGTTCCAGGGATGAGATAGAGCCAGTGCCGTAAAACAAACACAGTATCCCGGCCTTACAGGGATTCGAACCCCGACCCATATCAGACGAATGGTCAGAAGCCAGCGCTTATACCACTACGCCACCGGGGCGATCCAAATGAAGATGTGCTCGCATTCTTTCGTGTTTCACCAGATGTATTTACTTTATGACATGCCATATTTGACAAGTCTTTAATATATTTTTGTCTCAGTAGTTCAGAATGTAAAGGCATCTAGCGGTTAAAAGTTTTTTTAATATTGCTAAGCTGGTCAGACGTTAATCTCCTTTTGTATAGACGTTAATCTCCTTTTGTAGAGCTAAAGGGAATTTGCAGCATTTTGATGGCGTTTAGAAATGACGGAAGAGAAATAATGAAGTGATTAAAAATTTCCAAAAGCCACTTTTCTCATTTAATGATTTTACTTCTTTTTAGGGAATATGTTCTTTATTGTTCGGTGAAACGTTTGGGAGCCGAACAGGTGCAAGAAATTCATCATCCTTCATACTAATTGCTGAAGAAATGCAGACTTCCTTACGTAGAGGGAAAATTGATGTAAAATTACCGTGACAATTTGTTTTCACTACTGATAGGGTAATCGATCATTGTCACTTCATTTTATTTCACGTTAGTACTTCCATAATAAAAAGAAGTGGTTTTCAGAGCAGAGCGCCGTTATTTTCAAGACGTCTATCAACAAATCAATTCCAAAATTTTAGAAGTAATTCAGTTTTTGTTTCTAATAATTACCTGAATTACTCATTAACACACACACACACACACATGTACATACAGTGGCGGCCAAAATTGTGTTAACACTTTTTGAAATTTTCATGTTTTGTAACTTTGTAGGCTTATAGGAAATGTTATTTTGCACCAAATGTAAATACTTATATGTAAATTTAAAGAAACTTTAATGCTCAATTCAATACAAAAAATAAAAACAGAATGCAAATTAATGCAGCACAAAAAAGTTGTGCAGGGGATACTGAATTTCATGCTCAATATACGTATATCAGTATTTTAGTAGGGTAGCCTTTATTCTTTAAAACCGCATCGCAGCAACGTCTAATTGAGCTAACAAGTGTTTGAAGCTCCGCCTTCGTTACTACGTGGTGCCAGGAAACAATTGCAGCTTCATTTAATTGCCTTTTATTTGTTGGACGCCTCTATAGAACAAGGCTTTTCAAACGGTGCCACACATTTTCTATGGGGTTCAGGTCAGGGCTGTTTCCTGGCCCGGTCATCAATGGAATGGACTTTGTTGTGAACCACTGATTGCATATTTTTGCTGTGTGGCAGGGAGCTAAATCCTGCTGAAAAAGAAATGGTGCATTGTTGGGAAAGAAATCCCTGATGGAAGGTAGCAGTTTTGGTTCCAGGATGGTGTCAATGTATTTTCTTGCGTTCAGCATGCCGTCCATTACATGAAGGCTGCCAAAACCATTTGCTATCATACATGCCCAAATCATAACGCTTGTTGGGTGCTTTACATTGGTCACGAAGTCAGGATGTAGCTCTTGTCCTACTCTACGTCTCACGTATTTTCGTCCATCACTACCAAATATAGATATCTTACTTTCTTCACTCCAAATAATTTGCTTCCACTGATCGTCCGTCCATCCAATGTGTTCTTTTGCTCACTGTAGTCGTTTCTTGCGCTGCTGTAGATTCAAATGTTTTTTTTTCTCAGAATTAGTCCCAAATCAGATAGCCTGCTCCTTATTGTTCTTGAACTGACAGAAACGCCAGTTCAGCTCTGATAGCCTCAGAAGATATTTTTCTGTCCTTCAGACACAGTATTTTTAAATAAACAAACACATCCCTCTTTCCACGTTTCAGCAACATACCGAAAAATAGTTAATGCGTGTTGGTGAAACGTGGAAAGAGCGATGTATTTGTTTATATTCACTGATGCCACGTATTTGGAGGATTTTCAGAGTATTTTTATTCTTCTGTCTTCAACAACTTTTGTGCACTTTTTTCGGCCTTTCTCTGGTTTGTTTTTCAGTGGCTTTGTTTCCTGATAACGTAAACAGCACTTAAAGTTGTTGAAGACAGAAAAATAAAAACACGTACACCAGATGTTGTCACTGACCCACCTACTAGCCTTGGAATTTCTGCATAAGAAATACCCGATTCATGTTATAAAACAATCCTGGTCCATTATGTGGGTGACCAATCAACTCTTTTCTTTGGTGCCATTGCTGTACTTATGATCACGCGTTAAATTGAAAGAAATACAAAAAATATTCACACAATCTACAATTACGTTTCACTTACACCGCTAACAGTCATTCTTCTACAGAACAAACAGCAAAACTGACTTTCCTCAACTTCTCACAAGATGTATTGTAGCCACTGCCATTTGATTGGTCCCCAGAACAAGGACTGTGAATGGCCAGTTGGACATTTGAATCCGTTCCTTAACTGAATCACACTTGTGTTTCTTTTTTGGAATAAAGCAAGCAGAACGTTTTTGCATTGCATATATTTGCATTCTGTTTTTTGTATTGAATTCACTATTAAATTTCCTTTAAACTCGCATATAAACATTTGCATTTGGTGCAAAATAACATTTCCTATAAGCCTACGAAGTTGCAAAACATAAAAATTGCAAAAAGGATCCATAATTTTTGCCACCACTGTGTATATATATGTATATATATATACACTGCTGACCACCCAAAATGCAACACCAAGAAGGACACGAGAGCGCAAAGCCATATTTACTGGACACATAACAACAGATACAAAGATGAAACGATTGAGCTTACAGGACCGTGCGACTTGCGGAACACGCAGACATCAGTAGTTCGTGTGGCCCCATGGCTGGCAATAACGGCCTCTATACACGCCGTGGCATCGAACGAATGAGGCTTTCGATGTGAGCTTGGGGTATATCAGTTAAGGCTGCTTCTACACGTTGCCACAGTTCATCAGGCGTAGCCACGGGTGGTGCCTGCCGGGCCACTCGGTTGCCGATCAGCGACCAGACGTGTCTGTTTGGCGACATATCGGGAGAACAGGCAGGCCACGGCAGCAGTGACTTCTGGTGGGCCGTGAAGAATTGTTGCACGATGCGTGCCACGTGCCGGCGCGCATTGTCCTGTTGAAACGTGGCCGCTGGAAGGTCCTTCAGGTAAGGGAGGACTACAAGCTCCAAAACGTGGGAGATCTAGCAGTGGCTGTTGAGTGTACCGGCGATGCGTACCGGAGGGGTGCAGGTGTCATATCCAATTGCGCCCCAAACCATAACGCCTGGCGACAGACCGGTATGGCGATGCATAATGCAGGCGTCATACAGTCTCACCGTGGTGCCGCCACAAGCGGATCCGACCTTCGTGGTGTTGCAGGCAGAACCGCGATTCGTCGGAGAAGACAATGTCGTGTCATTCCGTAGTCCAGGTGCGGCGTTCAACGGCCCACTGCCGCCGCACTCGCCGGTGATATAACGTCAATGGAAATCGCAGCAATGGGCGCCGTGCGACAAGTCCCTGCTCCTGCAGACGATGTCGAACGGTACGTGCTGACACAGGTTGTTGCGCAACACACCCTAATTCCTGCGGTAACGTTCGTAATTTGGCCGGGCCAGCCGTCAATGCCCGCCGCACATCATGCCGGTGCTCTCGCACGGTGGTGTGCCGCGGCTGTGGCAATCGCTCACGTCGGTCTGTCCGTCCCTCCTGCACCCACTCGTCTTACTGTGGCTGGATGTCATCCCACACGGGCGCCGATGTCTCGGTACGATAAACCGCTGTCGCGATAAGCCACTATTCGTCCTCTTGTCGAACTCTGAAACGTGCTGGAATGACTGCCGTATTCTGAGACGAGGCATCAGGAAGCTTCCCACGCACAGGTCCGGCACCACAACACACTTTTGCTACTTACATCACGCCTTCTGTGCACACTTCTTATAGTGCTTCTCGGTGGCGTGCCGGGCGCACATGATCTGCATATTGCCCTGCAATGCTAATCGTTTGCATGTCCTCTCGTGGACGATGCATGCTGCGAATTTCAGGGCAATCGGATGCTTCCTTCTTAGTGTTGCATTTTAAGTGGGCAGCAGTGTATATAATCATTATCATCATCATCATCATCATCATCATCGTCAACCATTATCAATCCACTGCTGGACGAAGGTCTCCCCATGTTTCTTCCAGAACGGTCTGTCTTGTGCCAGTCTCCTCCATATTACTCCCGCATACTTTCGAATTTGATCCACCCATCTCCCAATGTGGTTTTCTTCTGGGTCTTTTCCTGTCCCTTGGAATCCGATCTAATATTTCGGCTGTCCATCGATGGTCTGTTCTTCTGGCAGTATGTCCAGCACATTGCCATTTCAGGGATTTAACTCTGATCATGATGTCTTCCACTCTTGTCATTTTTCGGATCCACGAGTTCCTCTTCTTATCTCTCCTGGATACACCAAGCATGCACCTCTCCATGCAACTTTGTGTTGTCTGTAGTCTTTGTATGCCTCTTTTAGTTAAGGTCGACGTCTCTGTACCATACTTAAGCACTGGAAGGATGCATTGATCAAACACTTTTCTTTTAAGACATAATGGCATATTGCTCTTGAAAAATATGCTGTTTCTTCCAAACGCTCTCCAGGCAAGCTTTGTAACGCAGATTAATTTCTTCATCAATGGGACCCTCACTTGATATCTGCTGTCCAAAGATAAAGGTACGTGTCTGTTATCTCCAGCTTTTCTCCATCAATCGATAAATCTTCATTTCTTGTAAAAGAATAGAACATCACTTTTGTCTTCTGAAAGTTCATTTTTAATCCTACTTCTTTACTCTTGTCAGCAAGTTCCTGGATCATACTTTGCAACTCTGAAGGGGTAGTTGCAAAAATGACTACATCATCAGCAAAACGAAGGTGGGTTAGACAATCTCCATTAATCTTTATCCCTTTTTTTCCCACTTCAGTGATTGACATTTTCCAATGTAGCATTAAAGAGCTTCGGAGATATGGTGTCACCTTGTCTCACTCCCTTTCCAATTTTTATGTGTGTTGTACTTTCAAACAGCCTAATATTTGCACTTGTATTTTCATAAATGTTATTAATAATATTAATGTACGCATTTTTAATACCGTAGGATTTCAGAGCCATTGTAACTGCTGATGATTTCACCGAATCAAAGGCTTTTTCATAATCGATAAAAGCCATGCACAATGGAAGTTCATATTTCCTCGCTGTTTCAATTAGTTTCCTCAGTACGTGGATATGATCTATTGTGCTGTAGCCACTCTTGAATCCAGCGTTTTCTCTCGGTTGAGCCATGTCCAGTGTTACCTTCAAGCGGTGTGAAAGAACTTTAGTGAAGATTTTATAAACCACTGACAGGAGGCTGATAGGTCTGCAGTTCCTGAGATATTCAATGTCACCTTTTGTATGTAGCAGGATCATTGTAGCGTTGTTCCAATCCTCAGGAATCTTCTCTTCATTATGACATCGAGTGAAAATTTGGGCCAGTACTGTTTCGATTTCACTGCTTGCTTCTTGTATGATGTCTACAATAATTCCATCTTCTCCTGGAGCTTTTCCCCGCTTCATGTTCTTGATTGCATGTGCAACGTCTGCTGGAAGGACTGGATGAACTCTGGTACTGGTACCTTTTATGATGTCTGGAGTACATGTATCATCCCTTTCATATAATTTGGAGTAGAAATCTTTCACTCTTGTCAAAATTTCTCCTCTATTTCTTATTACAGAACCATCTTCTTTTCTCAGTGCCATAATCTGTTTTCTTCCCTTTCTGAGATGTCCCTTTGCTATCTTTGGGCTTTTGTTGTTTTCAATTGCTTTTCTCACTAGTTCAGAGTTGAATTTCCTTACGTCTTCAGTGATACTTTTTCGTACTGTATTGCACAGCTCTATATATTCCATTTTGTTAGTCACATCTTCTTTAGTTGTCCTCATCTCTCTTCTTTTTTGCATCAACATTTTGGTTTTTCCTGATAATTTGTTCACATGCAACTTGTTCTTAGACCCAGGTAATTTTGTTGTTGTTTCCATAAGAGCTTTGGTTACTTCTCTGTTAACTTTAGATCTATCCACTTCCTCCGATGTTAGGCCTTCTAAAGCAGATAATCTGTTCTTCAGTTCCAACTTGAAGGTATTATGGTGTTTTTTAACGTTGGGTCAATACATTTTGTTTGTCTTATGAGCTTGCCACGTTCGAGTTTAGTGCTGAGGTGCATCTTACATCTCACCAATCTATGGTCACTACCTGTGTTGAACTTGTTTAGCACACTACAGTCTTCTATGACGAATTTTTTGTTACACATAATAAAATCAATTTCACTTGTCGTCCCATTTGGATGTCTTCATGTCCATTTCCTGAGTGGCTTTTTCGTGAAAAACGAGTTCAAGATGAAAAGCCCTTCTGCCTCTGCAAACTCTACGAGAGTATTTCCACGCTGGTTTCTGTTGCCGTGGCCGAATTTATCTACTGAAGTTTCATTCTGTTGCCGTTGCCCTATTTTTGCATTGAAATCTCCCATAATTATCTTCAAGTGCCTGCTTGCCTTTATTATTTAGATGACGAATTTTCCTCATAAAGTTCTTCAATTTCTTCTTCAGCAAGACTTGTGGTTGGTGCATAAGTTTGAATAATCTGAGCCTTGTATCTTCTCGAGAGTTGGATAACGTGTCGTGCAGCTGTGTCAGAGAAACTTTCAACTTCTACAACTTTATCCTTCAGTTTTTTGTTTATTATAAATCCAACACTACTAGTTCTGACAGTATCTGTCCCACGATAGTAGAAGCGATGTACTACTGGTTCTGACAGTATCTGTCCCACGATAGTAGACGCTGGCCAAGCGGGTTGGTGAGTGTGGGATAGCGTTTCCTCTAATCCCGATGGTATAGTTATACCGCTATTGGTGGTCGTCAGAGTCCCTTTAGTGGGAACAGGATGCACCACGAGAAGGCGGGGTTGACATTTGTCAAGGAGAGCCTGTGATGTTGCGCATCACCTGACCTTACATCCCGTGTCATCATCATCATCATCATCATTGTCAACCATTATCAATCCACTGCTGGACGAAGGTCTCCCCAAGTTTCCTCCACAACGGTCTGTCTTGTGCCAGTCTCCTCCATGTCACTCCCGCATATTTACGAATTTCATCCAACTATCTCCCATGTGGTCTTTTTCTGGGTCTTTTCCTGTCCCTTAGAATCCAATCTAAAATTTCGGCTGTCCATCTATGGTCTGTCCTTCTGGCAGTATGTCCAGCCCATTGCCATTTCAGGGATTTAACTCTGATCATGATGTCTTCCACTCTCGTCATTTTTCGGATCCACGAGTTCCTCTTCTTATCTCTCCTGGTTATACCAAGCATGCACCTCTCCATGCTTCTTTGAGTTGTCTGCAGCCTTTGTATGTCTCTTTTAGTTAAGGTCCACGTCTCTGCACCATACGTAAGCACTGGAAGGATGCATTGATCAAACACTTTTCTTTTAAGACATAATGGCATATTGCTCTTGAAAATTATGCTGTTTCTTCCAAAAGCTCTCCAGGCAAGTTTTGTACGCCGATTAATTTCTTCATCAATGTGACCCTCACTTGATATCTGCTGTCCAAGATAAACGTACGTGTCTGTTATCTCCAGTTTTTCTCCATCAATCGATAAATCTTCATTTCTTGTAAAAGCATTGAACATCACTTTTGTCTTCTGAAAGTTCATTTTTAATCCCACTTCTTTACTCTTGTCAGCAGGTTCCTGGATCATACTCTGCAGCTCTGATGGGGTAGTTGCAAAAATGACTACGTCATCAGCAAAACGAAGGTGGGTTAGATAATATCCATTAATCTTTATCCCTTTGTTTTCCCAGTTCAGTGATTGAAAGACATTTTCCAATGTGGCATTAAAGAGCTTCGGAGATATGGTGTCACCTTGTCTCACTCCCTTTCCAATTTTTATGTGTGTTGTATTTTCAAACAGCCGAATCTTTGCACTTGCATTTTCATAGATGTTATTAATAATATTAATGTATGCATCTTCAATACCGCAGGATTTCAGAGCCGTGGTAACTGCTGATGGTTTCACCGAATCAAAGGCTTTTTCATAATCGATAAAAGCCATGCACAATGGAAGTTCATATTCCCTCGCTCTTTCAATTAGTTCTCTCAGTACGTGGATATGATCTATTGTGCTGTAGCCACTCCTGAATCCAGCTTGTTCTCTCGGTTGAGCCATGTCCAGTGTTACCTTCAAGCGGTGTGAAAGAACTTTAGTGAAGATTTTATAAACCACTGATAGGAGGCTGATAGGTCTGTAGTTCCTGAGATCCTCAATGTCACCTTTTTTATATAGCAGGATCATTGCAGCGTTGTTCCAATCCTCAGGAATCTTCCCTTCATTAAGGCATCGAGTGAAAATTTGGGCGAGTACTGTTTCAATTTCTCCACTTGCTTCTTGTATGATGTCTATAGTAATTCCATCTTCTCCTGGAGCTTTCCCCCGCTTCATGTTCTTGATTGCATGAGCAACTTCTGCTGGGAGGACTGGAAGAACTCTGATACCTTTCATGATGTCTGGAGTACATGTATCATCCCTTTCATATAATTTGGAGTAGAAATCTTTCACTCTTGTCAAAATTTCTGCCTCTATTTCTTGTTATAGAACCATCTTCTTTTCTCAGAGCCATAATCTGTTTTCTTCCCTTACTGAGATGTCCCTTTGCTAACTTAAGGCTTTGGTTGTTTTCAATTGCTTTCCTCACTAGCTCACAGTTGAATTTCCTTACGTCTTCAGTGATACTTTTTCGTGTTGTCTTGCATAGCTCTATATATTCCACTTTTGGAAGTCACATCTTCTTTAGTTGTCCTCATCTCTCTTCTTTTTTGCATCAACATTTTGGTTTTTCGTGATAATTTGTTCACATGCAACTTGTTCTTAGACCCAGCTAATTTTGTTGCTGTTTGCATTAGAGCTTTGGTTACTTTTCTGTTAACTTCAGAAATATCCACTTCTTCCGATGTTAGGCCTTCTAAAGCAGAGAATCTGTTCTTCAGTTCCAACTTGAAAGTATTATGGTGTTTTTTAAGGTTGGTTATGTCAATACATTTTGTTTGTCTTATGAGCTTGCCACGTTCCAGTTTAGTGTTGAGGTGCATCTTACATCTCACCAATCTATGGTCACTACCTGTGTTGAACTTGTTCAGCACACTGCAGTCTTCGATGACGAATTTTTTGTTACACATAATAAAATCAATTTCACTTGTCGTCCCAATTGGATGTCTCCATGTCCATTTCCTGTGTGGCTTTTTCTTGAAAAAGGAGTTCAAGATGAAAAATCCTTCTGCCTCTGCAAACTCAACGAGAGTATTTCCACGCTGGTTTCTGTTGCCGTGACCGAATTTACCTACTGAAGTTTCATTCTGTTGCCGTTGCCCTATTTTTGCATTGAAATCTCCCATAATTATCTTCAAGTGCTGCTTACCTTTATTATTTAGATGACGAATTTCCTCATAAAATTCTTCAATTTCTTCTTCAGGATGACTTGTGGTGGGTGCATAGGTTTGAATAATCTGAGCCTGGTATCTTCTCGATAGTTGGATAACGAGTCGTGCAGCTCTGTCAGAGGAACTTTCAACTTCTACCACTTTATCCTTCAGTTTCTTGTTTATTATAAATCCAACACCACTAGTTCTGCCAGTATCTGTCCCACGATAATAGAAGAGATGTCCACTTTTTAGTTCAATGAGATCTTCTCCTTTTCTGCTTACCTCACTTAGCCCGACGATGTCCCACTTGATCCTTTGTAGTTCCTCTTCCAATTCAAGAAGCCTTGAATCAGAAGATAGGGAGCGTCCGTTATAGGTAGCCAAGGTCAGCATCAAATGGCAGCCTAGTCCGGTCCTCCGGGGATTCTTAGCACCCTCTGCCTTCATGTCGCACTGGCCGCTGCCTTGGCCAGGTACATTCCAGCTGCCGGAGACTGAGGGCAAAGATTTAAGTTGTAGAGTCATTTTTTGGAGGTGTTTGGCCATAACTCACCACGCTGGCCAAGCGGGTTACACACACAGTCGAGTCACATTATTGTGACCACCAGCTAATATCCAGTGTAACCGCCGTGTGCAGCGCGGAAAGCAGCTAGACGGGCTGAGAGTGACTCAATAACGTGCTCCACGGTGTTCACAGGCATGTGGAGCCAAGCTGAGTGCAGTGCATCTGACAGCTGCTGGATGGTGCGTGGTGGAGGATCCATAGGGCAAACAGCACGATCGAGGTGGCCCCACAGATGCTCAATAGGGTTTAAGTCTGGAGAATTAAGGGGCCAGTGAAGCACCTCGAAGTCTTCATCGTGCTCTTCCAACCCCTCTCAGACACTTCTAGCTGTGTAACACGTTGCAATGTCATGCTCGAAGATCCCATCTGCCCCAGGGAAGACAATCAGGATGCATGGCTGTACGTAGTCTGCAAGAATGGATTTAAAAATTCGGTCCATACTGCCTTCCACACGTATGATTGGACCCAGGTAATGCCATGAAATCATCCGCCAGACCACAATGCTACCCCCACCAGTTTGTGTTCTTCCAGCGATGGTTGAATACTGTTTGTTCTCCGATGTTTCTCGCCTTATACGCCAACGTCCATCCGATCGATGAAGCAGAAAACGTGACTCATCGGAGAAGGCAATTCTTTGCCAATCAGCGGAGGCCCAATTCCGATACTGCCGTGCACCTGTAAACCTTTTCTGTCAATGAACCTTCGTTAGAATAGCTGCAGTGGCCATCCGTCTGCATCGGAGCACCATACCCAGGAGGTTTCGAAGAACTGTCGTTTTAGACACACTTCCGGTAGCCTCCTAGTTCATTCGGCCAGTGAGTTGCTCCACTTTAGCATGTCGATCAGCTCTCACACACCTTCGGAGCCGACGTTCCCCTCTCACATCAATGTCACGTGGTGCTCCGCAATTTTCACGTCGCTTATTCGAAATGGTGCAATATCTCCAATCACGATACACTTTAACCACAGCAGCACGCGAACAGTTCACAAACTGCACTCTTTCAAAAATACTGCCACCCCTGGCCCGAAAGCCGATAACTATCATTTTTTTTGCATATCTGATAAATCGTTCCTTTTATGCATGACAGCAACGAGCGATATGTTTTCAGAATGCCTACAGCACACCTTGTATACCCTACAAGCCAGCGCACTACATGTGCCTTCTTTCAATGGCTCAGCGCTGTTGACGTCAAACGTAGGAGGTGGTCACAATAATGTGACTTGACTGTGTATATATATATATAAATACATATATAGGGTGCATTGGTTTTAGCCTCGAATAACTTGCGAACGGAGAAAGTTACAGTTATGCAAGTAAGGTAATGGTATAGTAAAACGACTGCGCTCGATCGAATGCAACCAATAGCAGCGCACCTAGTGGCGAAGTGCGGAAGTTAGCCATTGCAAATCGAAAACGAAAAGAGATAGAGCAAAATTTCTAAATTACAAAATTGTAGAGCATCAATTAACTAGTACATAAAGACATTTGTTTCACATGGAGAAGATAAATTGTCGCCTGAATAACCTAAAATGTCCGAAATCAATGAGCGACCTTTTGTGTGAACGTTTGAAGGGAACAAGCATAGGTATGAGCAAATGCACACAATTTACTGCATATATGCGTACTTATGTCAATACAGTTTGATGCTGTCAGACAAAACAAAAAAAGGCAAACTGGCGCACAGTGATAGTGATGTCGAGTATATTCGAAGAGTTGGCCATTGCCCGCGATACACATTTGTATCCGTGAAAGTAATTCTGTATGCACATTCCGCAGCATGGAAGGTGTCACACTATTTCAAGCATCTGTAACACGACGACGTAGATCCAGCAGACTTGTGGGCGCTGCTGCATACACCTGAAATTTTACGTGGCCCCAGAAATCCAAGCTTGCCATTCTCACACAGCGTACGTAGACCTAAACGTCTGATCAGGGTACATCCTGCTACTGGTTTTAATATCGTAGGTACGGTACAACGTCACAATCTGCATTTGCACACGGCTACATTTGCGAAATGTGAAAATGCCGATTCGAATCGTCGCGCATCGATTTGGGACATTTTAGGATATTCAGGCGACAATTTATCTTATCCGTGTAAAACAAATGTCGTTTTGTACAATTAATTGATGCTCTACAACTTTGTAGTTGGAAATTTTGTTCTATCTCTTTTTGTTTTCGATTTGCAATGGCTAACTTCTGCATTTCGCCACTAGGGGCGCTGCTATTGGTTGCATTCGATCGGGCATAGTCGCTTTACTATACCGTTATCTCACTTGCATAACTGTACCTCTCTCCGTTCACAAGTTATTCCAGGCTAAAGGGACTTTCCTATGCACCCTGTATACGCTGGAATTCAAAATTTAAGGACGAAGTGGAAAAAGTGAAGCAACGCAGCAAATAGCAGCTGTAGATAAACACAAATTAACACAGGATCGTGTCTTGGAACAGGAGCAACAGCACATGTATAATAATGGAGTTAGACGTATTGTTTGCGTGATGTGAGAACAAAATGCGCCCACGCGGTCCAGGTGCATCAGTTAAACGAAAGTCACCGGACCGTATGCATAAGTGTTACAGAAGTTCGATTGTGTTTACTGTGTCCTACAGACAACGAAATGACAGCCGAAAAAATCTTGATGATCTTACTTGTGGTCCAATAGTTATTAGGCTCGAGGAGGGACGAACTGTGATGTCTGTGGCCCAAGAGTGCAATACTGCCCGTTGCTTCATATAGCGTGCGTGGTCGGCCTTCAGTGTTACATGTCTATGTGAGTGGCTCGAACCAAATAGCAAGCACCACCACAGCCGTCCTCAATGGGGGTGACTTTTGGTTGACGACCAACACAAAGATCGGAGTTGGTCGTCAACCAAAAGTTACCCATACCGAAGACCACTATCTGCTCCTACAGTCCAAGAGGAATTAACATTAGACAGCAAGTAACTTCGCAAAACGTACATATAGCGGATTACAGAGGCCAGGCGACTAAACAAAGGTGGACTGTTTGCCTGACGACCTGTATGCTGTGTTCCATAAAAAACTGCTTACCGGAGACATCGCTTACGGTGGACCAGAGAACATAAAGACTGAACAAAAGAACAGTGGGTTATTGTACTCTGTACTCGTGAGAGTAGCTTTAGTCTCTCTAGCGATTTTGGACGTTAGTTTATCCGGGCGCGTGGTTGGCACTCGGTATCATGCCGAAAACATCAATGAAAGGGATATATGGAGGCCGCAGTGTTCTCATATGGAGAGACACTGATCGATGGACGTAGGGAGCTCCAGATACTGGAAGGAGGTACTATAACCACTGCGCGTTACTTCAGTAAGATAATCGTTCCCTAGGTGCGTCTCTTTAGAGGTGCCATTAGCCACAGTTGGTGTTAATGGACGACAACGCCAAACCTCATCGTACGCTGGCTGTGGATGATCTATTGGAAAGTGAAGACATTAAGTGGGTGGATTCGCTAGTACGTGCCTCCAACCTGAATCCCGTAGAATATGTGTGGGACACTCTGGGTTGATGCGTTGCTGAACGTCAGCACACGCCGGAAACTGTCCAACAACTTAAGACGGCGCTGTCATAAGAATGGGCGATGCTACCGCAAAGACTCCTCAACAACCTAGTGCAAAGTATGGACAGACAATTCAAATCATGTATCGACATTGGGGTGATCATATCCCCTTCTGAGGATCTCCTCTTTCCTTCGTGCTGTACATTCGTATCGTCTTTGGCAGTGATGCGCCTGTATCATAGCACCCAGTGCTTGGTAGCCAATTCTTAATAAAGTACCACTATATCCTTTAGTATCTGCAGTTGTATCAGTCTTGTTTCCGTCATCATTTCGGTAAGAAATGGAGTTCCTATGGTTTGAATTTCACATTTACAGGGTGTCCCTGTGCGACGCTATAGGTCAAAACCTGTCTCGTCCTTAAGTTTTGCCCACCAGTGTTTATGCAGTGAAGTGCCAGAAAAACTGGTACAGACGAGCCTATGCAAAATACATAGCAACGTCACCTATGCGCGTACTCGGTTGCGTCCCCCAGTGCGGAAATAAAGCGATAGACGTCCTCGCCAGGTGTGAGAGCTATTTTCGGCATGAGAATGACAAGTAATAACGATTTAAACGATTTTCAACTCGGTGTCATAGTTGGCGCTCGTGAAATGGGCCATAGTATTTCGGAGGTAGAAACGAAATTCGGATTTTCACGGACGACCATTGCAAGAGTGTACCGTGACTACAAGAATTCCGACAAAACCTCCAACCTACGATACCAGTGTGGACGTAAAAAGAGATTGGGTGAACGTGACTATCGCCGGCAGTCAAGAATCGTTTCACGCGATAGGCGTGCAATACTCTCGCAGGTATCATCGGAATTTAATGCTGGAGCCTCAACAAACATCAGCGTCCGGACTGTGCAACGTACCCTGCACGATATGGGCTTTGGGAGCCGACGCCCAACTCGAGTCCCCTTGATGAGTGCACGACACATAGCTATGCGCCTCGCTTGGGCACGGCAAAACCGCCACTGTACACTTGATGACTGAAAACAAGTAGCCTGGTCTGACGAGTCGCGTTTACAACTGTATCGGGCAAGATGGAAGGATTCGTGTGTGGCGCAAACCCCATGAAGCCATGGATCCCGCCTGTAAACAGGGAACTGTACCGGCTGGTGGGGTGTCCGTAATGGTATGGGGTGTGTTTAGCTGGACTTCACTGGGACCCCTGGTACGTCTACAAACGTCTGCGACCGGGCAAACGCTATGTGCACATCCTTTCTGACGAGGTACACCCGTTCATGTCCTGCATTCATGCTGATGGGTTGGGCCTAGTCCAACTAGACAATGCACCTCCACACAAGTGTCGGGAACGCCACGTTATGGTTAGCGGAGCATTCATCTGAGTTTAGGGTGTTGCCATTTCCCACCCAAGTCCCCACATCTGAACGTGATAGAACACATTTGGGATGCCATGCAACGCGCTATCGAACACAGGAATCCGAGACCTCGGAATACACCCGAATTGTGGAACGCCCTGCAGGAAGTATGGTGAGAATTGCCTACAGTATATTTCTAGAAGCTAATGGAGTCCATGCCCCGTCGTATTTCTGCATTCTTGCGCTCCCGTTGGGAACCTATTAAGCATTAGACTGGTGTACCAGTTTTTCTAGCACTTTAGTGTAATATATACACTCGCGGACAATGAAATTTGCGCACAAAAAAGAAAACATGCTACAACGGCGAAACTGTGCAAATAGCTGAAGTGTGTGCTGTTATGCAAATGATCCACGTTTGGAGCGAGTGCACTTGACCGCACACCCTTGTGATGGCGCTGCAAGCATGAACCACCTGGCTTATAAACCATCGTGTAGTTGATGCCCCACGAAAGCGAAAAGCACCGGCCGACGCAAGCAAGAGAACAGAGTGACAAGAATGCCGGGTAGACGACAGAGACGTACGGACTTTAACAGAGTCCGGATCATCGGGCTGAAAACCACAAGGTGGTCGGCGCGCCTTATAGCCCGCCACGTCGATCGTCCTGACCATACCGGCCGACTTTGTTGGGAGCAGTGGACACTAGACGGCACGGCACAAGCCGGAGCGGCTCCGGACGGAACAGGAGGACGACCGGTATAGAATATCGGCGGGTCGTGAGCCAAGCACGAACGGATCCCACTGGGGCCGTGCCCCCAGTGGGATCATGAAAATGGTTCCTGTGCCTACGAACCATTTCCCGACGCCTCACGGAAGTGAATCTGCGATCCCAGTGCCCTTTAAGTGAATCTGCGATCCCAGTGCCCTTTAAGTGAATCTGCGATCCCAGTGCCCTTTAAGTGAATCTGCGATCCCAGTGCCCTTTAAGTGTGTTGCCTTTGACACCGGAACATCGCCTTCTCCGTTTGCAGTGGTGCCAGGCCAGAGCGATGTGGAAGAGCGATGTGGAATGCCACAGACTGATACAGCTAAAATTCTGATATAATTTAAACGTAGCCGACTGTTAAATTTTTCTCCAAATCCTACAAATCGTTCTGAAGTGTTTGCAGTCGTAAATGCTTTCACTTTTACTAGATTATATCATACTCATCATCACTTTCAAATTATTACTGAGTGTCCACCTTACGAAGCAAAGATTTCTTTTACTCTATTTTCAGGGATGTCATCAAATCCTTCGTACCCATCCTAGCAAGAATCATAACCTTTTTGCAATTTAATTAACCCTAAAACGCAATCAAAATCCGAAACCACGGCTTTCCAAACACAATTTCGAAAGTTATTTTATTTTATTGGCATTAGTAATCGTAAGCGACCTATCGTCAGCACTGTATATTTTTCACTGGTAAAAACTTTTGGAGATCTGCATTCTTCTTTGCTGCAACGACTTAGTTAAAGAAGTTGTGTTCGGTTGCATGGATAAAAGCTTAGCAATGAAGGGTCATATTCCAAAGCGAATTATAAAATCATAAAATCATTTTCGAATTGAAACAGATTTTTAAACGCTAGACTCTTCAATGCTTTTCAACGGATCTTTGAACATTTGAATTGAATATCAAATGCTACATTCTTGAACACCTGAATAACACCGTAGTCAGCCTCTGGCATGAAGCAGTAATCAAACCAACCACAGATGGTCTGTATCAATATACACTGCTGGCCACCCAAAATGCAACACCAAGAAGGACACGAGATAGCAAAGCCAGATTTACTGGACACATAACAACAGACACAAAGATGAAACGATTGAGCTTACAGGCCCGTGCGACTTGCGGAACACGCAGACATCAATAGTTCGTGTGGCCCCCATGGCTGGCAATAACGGCCGCTGCACGCCGCGGCATCGAACGGAAGAGGCTTTGGATGTGGGTTTGGGGTATGTCGTTCCAGGCTGCTTTCACACGTTGCCACAGTTCATCAGGCGCAGTCGCGGGTGGTGCTTGCCGGACCACTCGGTTGCCGATCAACGACCAGAAGTGTTCGTTTGGCGACATATCGGGAGAACAGTCGGGCCACGGCGGCAGTAACACCTGGTGAGCCGTACAGAATTGTTGCACGATGTATGCCACGTGCGGGCGCGCATTGTCCTGTTGAAACGTGGCCGCTGGCAGGTGCTCCTGGTAAGGGAGGATTACAGGTTCCAAAACGTCGGAGATGTAGTGGTGGCTCTTGAGTGTACCGGCGATGCGTACCAGAGGGGTGCGGGTGTCATATCCAAATACACCCCAAACCATAACGCCAGGCGACGGACCGACATGGCGATGCATAATGCAGGCGCCATGCAGTCTTTCTCCGCGGTGCCGCCACACGCGGATCCGACCATCGTGGTGTTGCAGGCAGAAGCGGGATTCGTCGGAGAAGACAATGTCGTGCCATTCCGTAGTCCAGGTGCGGCGTTAAACGGCCTACTGCCACCGCATTCGCTGGTGGTGTAACGTCAATGGTAATCGGAGCAATGGGCGCCGGTGCGACAAATCCCTGCTCCTGCAGGGACGTCAGACGGTACGTGCTGACATTGTTGTTGCGCAACACACCCTAATTCCTGAGCTAACGTTCGTGATGTGGCGGTGCGAGCCGTCAATGACCGCCGCACAACATGCTGGTGCTCTCGTTCGGTGTCGTTCCGCGGCTGCGGCAATCTCTCACGTCGGTCCGTCCGTCCCTCCTGCACACACCGAATCCATACTCGCTTCACTGTGTCTGGATGTCGTCCCACACGGGCGCCGATGTCTCGGTTCGGTAAACCGCTGTCGCGATAAGCCACCATTCGTCCTCTGTCGAACACCGAAACATGCTGGAATGACTGCTGTATTCTGCGACGAGGCATGAGGAAGCTTCCCACGCATATGTCCGGCAGCACAATACACTTACACTACTTACATCCCACCTTCTGTGCACCCTTCTTATAGTGCTTCTCGGGGGCGTGCTGGGCGCACATGATTTACATATGCCATGCAATGTTAATCATTTGCATGTCCTCTCGCGGGCGGCGCATGCTGCGAATTTCAGGCCAATCGTATGCTTCCTTCTTGGTGTTGCATTTTGGGTGGCCAGCAGTGTAATTTCTTTTCTGTTTGTACTGGCTCTGCATTTTGTTATTTTCTCTTTAGCACTCAAGATATTTTAATATTAACACTATGCATACCATAATATTTTTACGTTAGCATTCTTAAAAGGCTGAAGTTTGCTTTGCATGGTTATTAAAGCTTGGATTTATTTCCATTGTCTCATTCACATTCCATGCGTAACTCTCTGTCTTCTTATAATCCATAATTGAACACTTGTTCTGGCTTATGACATTTTTCTACAAATATGTTGAACAATTCGGAAATATTATAGAAGCATCGGAAAATACCTTATTTATGCCAAGGCCGTTTTTTCAGTTAAATTAGTGCTTTGTAGTTTATATGTATTCTTCAGTTACTCCTCAATGTGTCAAAGCAACTGGACGAGTCACATTTGATAATTCGCAATTTTTCTTCCTTTCTTTTTTGTTTCATTTAAATTTTTGTCAGATACAGGAAGATTTGGTTAATTCACACCAATTTCATGTTTGACAGTATTGGAGAATATAGGACCTTTAGTTTATTCCTCATTTCAGTTTCTCGGTGACCTTTATAACAACCTCCTTTTACATATCAAAAAAGGCTTCCAAACTTACATTTGAGAGCCTCTGAAATAATACTCAAACTTCTGTTTAGGAGTACCAATTTAGGAGTTTCAGGTTAAGCAATATATGACAAAAACATATTACGAATATATGCACACAATTCGTAAACGACTCCGAAAGTTGAATACTGAGTGCATGTTGAGATTTCACAAGACGGTCTTCAGTTTTGCAAACCCGTCAGAGTTATGAGGACAAAATGAAGAGTGGAGTTATTGTTCTTCCGAGTCGAGTAAGAAACTGCGATGTGATCTGAAAGATGATGCATAGCTAAAAGCCAACTTCTTCTCTTCAACCACAGGAAGTATTTTTGTCACTAATATCTACAGGGAACAGAAAAATTGGAAATCTTGTTGACTGTACTTCGGAGGAAAAAAACGTTATCAATGAAAGGGAAAGTTCTGTAATTCCTTTCCTCACCGAT
This sequence comes from Macrothele yani, assembly GCA_039090855.1. Lineage (NCBI taxonomy): Eukaryota > Metazoa > Arthropoda > Arachnida > Araneae > Macrothelidae > Macrothele > Macrothele yani. Next base: position 81,624,567 of record CM076994.1, read on the forward strand.
CAGGTGGACTTTCTTACGATTCATTTTATGTACTGAAGGAATATAATATTGTTTATTATTTTCGTAGTGCAAGGTACTTGTGTTTATCAAACATTTACCTCCAAGCTTTCAAAAAAACTGTAATATTCATTCAGATTAGAAGTCGGAGATTCAATTATTTGAAGGTAAATGTTTGATGACGATAGCAGTTTGCCAGTGATTTTTTTTTGTATTGGAGGGTTAACGACCATCGTGAGCAACTGAATGGGCTATGCCACCTGTCCCTAATTTAGGGCCACTGGTTCCAGGGAAGGAAGAGAGCTAGGGCTATATGACAATCAAAACATCCATGCCTCACCGGTATTCGAACCCAGACCCATCTCGGACAAATCTTGCCAGTGATCAGGGTATACCAAATACATATATTGACCCAAATATCGGGCTCAATCGGGATAAGAACTATCACTCACGTTCGTCACTAAAACCTCACAAATCAGCAAATTTGAGCCTTGGAGAACAGTCTCTGTAGTGCAGTGGTTTAAGTGCTGGCTACTGATCATTCGCTCGAAGTGTGTCCGGGTTTCAGTCCCAATGAGACATGGATAATGTGTTTTTCTTACGGCTCTGGCTCTTTACTTTGCCTGGAATCACTTGCCCTAAATTAGGGACACGCTACTACTTATAGCACATCGAGTTGCTCACGGTAGTCCTTAAAACAAAAAAATGAGCCCCAAATACTGAAAAAAATGTCTCCATTTCTGATGGAAATAAAGGAAAATGTGAGTGTGGGAAAGTTTAAATGGTCTGTATGTGATGAATTTTAAGTCGTCTGTATGCCATTTCGGAATTAGGAACCCCGATTTATCTTCAAAAGTAAGCATATATCGTACAGAGAAAAATACTATCAGGCCAAAACACTGTTGATCAGATCATATGTAGAGAATTTTAGAATGGAAGTGTTTGACCCCAGGTCTTAAACAACCCTTAGAAATAGGAAGCTAGGAGATTTGGGTTGGAGTGCCGAATAGGAAAGAAACACGGAAGCGAGGTAGCAAGCGGGAGGAAGACGCCCTTATTTATTCCCGGGGGCCAGTACCCGGAGCTAGACGGCTTAACGTGCCCATCCGACGTACGGCGGATATTTAGTGTTTCGAGCGTTCGTACCTGCCTGGGATCGAACACACTGTAAATCAGTGAATTCAAAGGTTACTTAAAAGAGAAAGGAATTTTCGCATCGGAAACTGAAAATACATGTTTGGCTTGACTTATATACATATTGAAACTGAAAAATACATGTTCGCTTGACATACATACGCCTAACATGTGGAATAGTTAAGGACTATTCTTCGCCTAAAAGTAGCATGTTCCGTAACATGTGGAATAGTTAAGGATTTTTTTGCTTAAAAATAGCGTGTTCCGCAACATATGGAGCAGTTAAGGACTGTATACATACGCGCTGGAGCCAAATTGCACCTCTCCGCGCATGCTGCTACTCAGCATTAATAAAGTCCTGTTCTTTTTCTCTCTTTAGCACAATTTTTGGACGCACAGAACCAAATTTTGTATACACGCACGCACACAACACTGGAAATCAAAACCAAGACGAGATTGTTAAAACACAGGTTTGTCCATGTCGGGCATCGAACCCAGTTACCCTTACTCCGGAGTAAGTCGCTCTCACAAATCAGCTACGCGGACAAGTGCACTCATTGTAATTGCCTGTATCTCATGTGCGTCGTGTGGTGCAGGCACGTCAAATCTCCACTCCCCGAAAGAGGGCCGACAACATGGCTCACAGGTGAGCCGAGATCATGTGTAGCTGTAGACAATCATCAGATGAAGAACACGCATTTGAGAACTCCCAGAAAATTTGGTGTGTAGAACGTAACATCACACACATTTATTTTTTCGAAGCACTGAAGAAGGGATTCTCATTTTTCCTGTCACGCCCTGCGGAACGAACATCACATCATGGCGAGAAACTTAACGGCCAGGTCATCATCCTTGATGTTCGGGTGTCAATTAGAGGTACAAGGTTTCTCCACGCCGGACATTGAATCTGGGTCCCCTCACTCCGAAGTAAGTCGCTCTTCCAACTGAGTTACGCGGGCATGTGCTCTCATTGCTACCTACCTTTATCTCACGTGCGTCCTGCCGTGCAGGCACATCAAAAAATATACACTGAGTGGCCACTTTATTATGACCACATGACAGTTTTGAGCAAATGAGCTATGGCTGCACGCTGTTGCAGCCATAGCTCAATAAAAATGGAAAGCTTAGTGCTTGCGACAGTAGTAGAAGCGATTTTTGGGTGATGAGATCGGTAAAAAATACGATTTGACAGACTTTCAACGTGGAATGATTGTAGGAGCTCGGAGTCATTAAGCGAGTATCACCGAAACCACCGCATTCGTGAAATGTTCCAGAGCAGCTCTTGTTAAAGTGTTTAAAGACTGGACTGTCAGCCAAAAAACTGGGTCTCTGCGTGCAACGTGTGGTCTCCATCGACTAGTGACTGCTCGGGCGGAACGGAGAATGTACAGACCGGTAACACACAACAGAAGGGCAACAGTGCAACAAATTACAGACCATCTTAATCAAGGTTCCCCTCAAATGATCTCTGCACGCACTGTTCGCCATACATTGCATCGGATGGGATATGGCAGCCGAAGGCCTGTTCAAACACCTTTGCTGTCTGCAGTTAACACTAGAAAACGTCTCCAGTTCACACAGGAACACACAGATTGGACAGTCGGTAATTGGAAACAAATTATGTGGTTCGATGAATCACGTTTTCAGTTGCACCATGCCAATGGCCGAGTAATAATTTGGCGGAAACAGCACGAAAGCATGGACCCCAAATGCATTGCTACAACCCTTCAAGCTGGTGGAGGCAACGTTATGGTTTGGGGAATGTTTTGCTGGCATGCTTTGAGCCCTTTAATTCGTGTTGATCAACGTATGACTGGCACATCATATCTAAATACCGTTGCGGACCAAGTGCATCCTGTCATGTTAATGATTTATCCCAATGGCGATGGCTACTTTCAACAAGATAATGTGTCCTGTCATAGTACTCGTATTGTATAGGATTAGTTTCAGGAACATGCCGGTGAGTTTACTTTGCTTAGGTGGCCCCCACAATTTCCAAATCTCAACCCCATTGAAAATTTGTGGGATGAAGTTGAACGAGCCATCAGACTGCTGGATCCACAACCCTGCAAGCTCACACTCCTGGAAAGTGCTATTTATCAAGCATGGTCTCAGATCCCACAAACCACCTATCAACATCTCGTGGAGTCCATGCCACGAAGAATCGACGCAGTATTAAAAGCAAAAGGTGGCCCAACGAAGTACTGAGGGGGTGGTCATAATAAAGTGGCCACTCAGTGTATAATGCAATAATTAAAATAAAGTTCACCGATTTTCAGAACAAGAAGTACATTACATACCAGCAAAAACAGTCTTGCTGGCACAGTACTATATTGCCGCTGCCGAACCGTCAATGAAATGCCCGGACGGCCAACAGAAGAGCCAGCAGCTGCCCAATAGTTGGCACCCCCATCAGTTGTCATATGCCACAACAGGGTCATCAGTTATCCATCACAGGCAGTAGCTGCCACAAGTGTCCCTTCAGCCGCTCTACAAGTACATGCCATAAATGATGGCTAGCCTAATGTGGTCCGCTAGTTTCCCGGCAGTGGCAACCGGCAATCACGGGACGTAGCTGACGGCTTGTCGAATCTTGTCCGCCAATTCCCCAGTAGTAGCCATAAAAAAGAAAAAGAAATAAAGGATAACCGCAGTTAATCAAAGCCACAACTACTTTTTGTTTTCTCTTCACGAAATTTCTGAATTACAGCTCTGCGCTGGGGAAATTTTCCCAACAGATCCGGAAAAACTGTCCGTTTGGATCTAGTTGGAAACGAACCACTGCCTGCGTTGGAAGCGCGCGTTCTACCAACTGGACTGATATGACACGATCGAGCTTTAGCTTGAACCTAAGTTTGTTTCCTGCGGTAATCGAATGGTTCTCTCTTTAATTATACAATATTGCGGGGTATTTTTCATAAATGACAGTTTCATATAATGCATAAAAAAATTTTTTCAACGTAACGATAGTTTTTTTCTTACCTTAAGGGAACTTCACTCGTTTTCAAGGAGTGTACCAACTTAAAGGCACTTTCCAAAGTTTTGTGCTGTCCTTGCCGTCTTGAAAGGCGATTGTTGAATTAATATATTTACCCGTTCATGTCACATTCTATTACATTTTTAACGTTGAATCTTTCCTTTCCGCTGTCAAAAGCTACATTTGTTTTAAAGAGGAAATATATTTTATTTTACTTTTCGTTATTTTTAGAAGCGAATTCCTCCAGTCTTGTGTATTCAACCCATGGATGAGTACGTTATATCCACATAGCGTTGGTTTTTTTTTTCTTTTTTTTTTAATAATTCATACATTTTATATGCGTAAAATTCTTTTTTTTCAAGAAACGTGTTTTAATGCTTTTTCCAGGACTGCTGTTTCAAGCTGTTTAGTGTATGTTAAAACGAAAGATTATACAGAAGTTATTTCTTGTTATTCATGGGAATGGAGTGGGTGTATTTCATGGCTTAATCTGATATCTTGTCGACGTGGCATTCCATTAGGAAATAAATTCGCCTCTCTACATAAGGCTTTTTTTTCTTAACATCCACTAAAATAACACGATGATGGCGATAGCGTCGTCTTCAACTAACTGGTAGCACGAGAGGCACAGCAAGTGTTGCTTCTGCGCATGCGCAGTTCTATTGCTTTCACCTGGTGTCAGGGTTGCATCGGTTGCCAGCTACAGGCCGCTAGTGGCACTTGCTTGGAGGCCCACAATTTACGGCGATGCTGCAGGGCCATCAATGGCTGTCAACTGATGGCGCTATCACCAACGGGGCGTGAGCGGCAGACTTTAGCCAGCCGTGATCCATCACTGCCAGCTGTTGGCCAGCAGTCTTGTGTTTTTGCTGTGATGGTATGATTTTGAAACTATGTGTCTTTCCCGACAGCAGTAAAGTAACTCTCAAGGAAAAAATTTCGAGGTAACGTTAATGGGTAACGAAAGTACTCAAAACCATTGTTGAAATCTGATTTTTCCCAGCCCCGGTGGCGCAGTGGTCTAAGCGCAGACCTGCGACCTTGCGTCCAAGATGGGTCCGGGTTCGTACCCCGGTGAGGTATGGATGTTGTGTTCGTCTTTCGACATAGGTTTTGTCTCTTCCTTTGAACCAGTGGCCCTGAATTAGGGATGGGGGACTGCATTATAGTCCTTTGAGTTGACCACGGTGGTCGTTAAACCCCGATCCGTAAAAAAATCTTTTTTGAACGCTGTCACATGAAGTTACGCAACAGTAGTTAATTTCATTGTTACTCAACGATATATTTTACTAAACTATCGCTGAACATTAATCCATCGCTTTTTACAAAAACGTAACAATAAAATAAAATAAAAATACCAACGTTTACCACAATCAAAGGTTTATTATATATCGGCTATAGTTTCGCAGAGCTATTGGCTCGGCATCATCAGGACGAATGGAGCGTAAACATTCAAATCATTGTGACATCATCAGAGTTCTGACGGTCACGGTTTTTGGTGAGTTGTTTCCACGCGCTTGAAAGAAATGGAGTCGACGTCATGTCGTTGACAAGCTGCGAAGAGTTCCGGTATATGTGGAAAGCTTCTAATACATTCAGCTTGACAGTTGAATCAGGTTTATCAATGAGCGTAGCGTTTTCAAACAAAAATTTGTGGTTATTTTTCGTGACAATGTTGGGCTATAGACGACTTTTTTAGTTCACAGTTTCGTACGTAGGTCTTGTGTTCCTTCACACGGAAATTTAAATCCCTGAGGGTCTGTCCTATATATGAAAGTCCACATTCACAAGGTATCTGATAAATTCCCCATGAATTTATGTCCTCGACGTAGTCTTTTGATCCGTAAAAATGTATCTTGTTTATGGGTTTGAAAGTAACTTTGAAATTAAAACTCTTGAGGAGTTTTGAAATTCTGAAGCAAATCTATGGAGCAAATAAGATAATTACCCAATTCTGTCGTATTGGGTTGTCTATTGGGGTGAGTGAGCAGACAGGCTTCGGTTTTTTAAATTTTTTGACAGCTTTGTCTATAATGGAATCGTTATATCCTCTGTGTATAGCAAATTGTTTAAGAATCTCAAGCTCTTTCTGCAAGGAATCCTCAGTTGAGCATATATGTATTGCACGATATACGTATGCGTAGAAGGCAGAGACTTTCTGTTTCCATGGGTGATTTGATTTTGCATGTGGGGGTAAGGAAACAGCAAATTGTTTTCGATAAACGGTTGTTATAAAGGATCCTTCAGAGCGTGACACAATTACGTGAAGGAATGGTAAGCAGCCATTATTTTCAGTCTCATATGTAAACTGTATATGAGGATCAATTGAATTGATAAGTTCAACAAATTTAGGTATTTCCGAATTTATGCCGTTCCAGAGAACAAAGGTATCATCTACATATCGAATCCATAAGTCAAATGTAACCAGCTGAAAGAGTTTGTCCTCAAAGTGACGCATATAGACTTCGCATAAAATAGGCGACAGTGGGCTACCCATTGCAAGGCCTTCCGTCTGTTGGAAAAATCTTCCACGAAAAACGAAACTGTTTTGTCTGGTACAAATTTCCACTAGTCTCAAAATATCTTCTACTTCCGGTTGGCTGAAATGATGTTCAGTGAGACTAGCTTTCAATGATTCGAGGGCTCCATTCAGAGGGATACTTGTAAACATGGAATTCACATCGAAGGATAACATAAACTGATCCTTTAGCGGATGTCGTTTTAGTCGACTGACAAACTCAATGGAATGTTTTACAAATGTTTTGTTCGAAGAAGCCGTTAAGTTGGGTAGTTTTTAAGATAGAAACTTGGCCAACCTATGTGTAGCTGAGCCGATATTGCTGACTATAGGACGGAAAGGGTTTCCAATCTTATGTGTCTTCGGAAGTGCGTAAAAACGCGGACAACGGGCATATGAGGACTGTAGATGACGTTTTGAGCTTTGGTCAAGAGTTACGCAACTTGATATCAATTTCCGAACTTCTTTTGATTGTTTCACCGATGGATCATTTTTTACTTCTTTATAGGGTCCTTCAGAAATAAGGTTTTCAACCTCCGCCTCATAATGTTTTTTGTCCAGAATAACAACTTGTCCTCCTTTATCTGCTTTAGTAATGATAATATCACGACTTGACTGTAATTCTTTTAGAGCATTATTTTCTTCCTTGTTGAGATTGGGTTTAAATGATGGAAAAGACTTTGACGTTATTATCTGGCTGATACAATGTCTAATTGTTTCTTTTTGATCAATGTTTAGATATGTTTTCAACCTCCGCCTCATAATGTTTTTTGTCCAGAATAACAACTTGTCCTCCTTTATCTGCTTTAGTAATGATAATATCACGATTTGACTGTAATTCTTTTAGAGCATTATTTTCTTCCTTGTTGAGATTGGGTTTAAATGATGGAAAAGACTTTGACGTTATTATCTGGCTGACACAATGTCTAATTGTTTCTTTTTGATCAATGTTTAGATCACTTTTCATAAGGGACTCCTCAACCGACGCCACGACATTGGATACTGGTACCTTTTTCGAAATCGCAAAATTAGAATTGTAACGTAAAATCCGTTTTTGAATTTCGCTGGGCTTAAAACCAGAAAGTTTAGATATTACTTCATTATCCGTAAAGGCATCCTGAGTTTGCACAGCAGAATTGTCTTTATTGTTGTTGCTATTCGATAGTTTTTCAAATTTTCCTTCCAATGTCATTTTATGAGTAAACGACATATTGTAACTCCTAGACCAAGTTTTGCCGTCCAGGTCAGAAAAATCTGGTAACTGTTTAGCCAGTAAAAGATGTAGGTCATACAGTTCGATCTCAACGTTTGCAATATTTTTTCTCGTGCCCTTAATAATAGCTCGTAATAGTGCAAACGAAGCATTATATATGGCTTTCTTGACGTTATGGGAAGTTTGTAAGTTGCATTTCACAGATATAAAATTTGGTAATATCTGGCATCTCTTACATCGAAGCAAGAAGTTTAGGTGGTTCAATAATCTGAACTTCTTTATCCTCAGCTTCGAAAAACGGTTGATGGTAGCAGATAGTGAGTTCGTTATAATAAGGTCAGGAACTAAGTTTTATGTTCCTGAAAAGTCTACATCGGTATTAAATAAGTCCAGAAACGGAAGCGAACAAGATGTTATATTGCCGTCTCCCGTTGTAGGATATCTCAATATACTTACGCACCAAATTGTAGACTAAGGTCCAGTTGACACCTAAAACTATATATAATTTATGACAACAAAACTTGTGGTTTTAAGATAAAATAAAAATACCAACGTTTACCACAATCAAAGGTTTATTATATATCGACTATAGTTTCGTAGAGCTATTGGCTCGGCATCATCAGGACGAATGGAGCGTAAACATTCAAACCATTGTGACATCATCAGAGTTCTGACGGTCATGGTTTTTGGTGAGTTGTTTCCACGCGCTTGAAAGAAATGGAGTCGAAGTCATGTCGTTGACAAGCTGCGAAGAGTTCCGGTATATGTGGAAAGCTTCTAATACATTCAGCTTGATAGTCGAATCAGGTTTATCAATGAGCGTAGCGTTTTCAAACAAACATTTGTGGTTATTTTCGTGACAATGTTGGGCTATAGACGACTTTTTTTCATGGATTCGATATGTAGATGATACCTTTGTTCTCTGGAACGGCATAAATTCGGAAATACCTAAATTAGTTGAACTTATCAATTCAATTGATCCTCATATACAGTTTACATGTGAGACTGAAAATAATGGCTGCTTACCATTCCTTCACGTCCTTGTGTCACGCTCTGAAGGATCCTTTATAACAACCGTTTATCGAAAACAATTTGCTGTTTCCTTACCCCCACATGCAAAATGAAATCACCCATGGAAACAGAAAGTATCTGTCTTCTACGCATACGTATATCGTGCAGTACATATATGCTCAAATGAGGATTCCTTGCAGAAAGAGCTTGAGATTCTTAAACGAATTGCTATACACAGAGGATATAACGATTCCATTACAGAGAAAGCTGTCAAAAAATTTAAAAAACCGAAGCCTGTCTGCTCACTCACCCCAATAGACAACCCAATACGACATAATTCGGTTGATTATCCCATTTGCTCCACAGATTTGCTTCAGAATTTCAAAAATCCTCAAGAGTTTTAATTTCAAAGTTATTTTCAAACCCATGAAAAAGATACATTTTTACGGATCAAAAGACTACGTCGAGGACATAAATTCATGGGGAATTTATCAGATACCTTGTGAATGTGGACTTTCATATATAGGACAGACCCGCAGGACTTTAAATTTCCGTGTGAAGGAACATAAGACCTACGTACAAAACTGTGAACTAAAAAAGTCGTCTATAGCCCAACATTGTCACGAAACTAACCACAGATTTTTGTTTGAAAACGCTACGCTCATTGATAAACCTGATTCGACTATCAAGCTGAATGTATTAGAAGCTTTCCACATATACCGGAACTCTTCGCAGCTTGTCAACGACATGACGTCGACTCCATTTCTTTCAAGCGCGTGGAAACAACTCACCAAAAACCATGACCGTCAGAACTCTGATGATGTCACAATGATTTGAATGTTTACGCTCCATTCGTCCTGATGATGCCGAGCCAATAGCTCTGCGAAACTATAGACGATATATAATAAACCTTTGATTGTGGTAAGCGTTGGTATTTTTAATTTATCTTAAAACCACAAGTTTTGTAGTCATAAATTATATATAACGTAACAATATATATTTGTAAAGTGCGTAAATTAGGAGAATCGGAAGCTAAATGTACGAAAGCCATTACAAAAACTCATTTTTGATTGCTATGAAAACGGGTACGTCGTAGCGAAATTTGGCTTTCTCTCGACCCTACTTAAAAGGCAGGGGTCAGTTGCATCTGTTATTGACGAGAGCTTTAACATGATGTACAGCACGATGGGTATTACTTGAAGATATTCTATACCGAAATTTACCAATCACCTCCCGAACACGTTTGCGATTCAGCATTTCTTTCTAACTTGAGTTTAGATTTTAGGTCGCGGTCAACTTTCGTAACTACATCACGCTTCATTGGTGTCAGAGTCATTTCTTATTATTTAGATCACAATATATATTATTTTTATTATTATTATTATAGATCTAAATAATATATAATAATAAAAAAATACTTCTTGTTTTTGAAAAACTAAACAGTCGACATGCTTACTAATGCCGACGCCATAGTTTAGTAAATATTTACTTTTATGACTCACTTATCTTCTTTCATTGGTTTTACGACAACAACATTCATTAATCCACTTACCTAAGTACCGCTCAATGTCAGTAATTAGTAAGCCTTGTTGTTTATTGTTATGATTTAATTCCACTCAATGGATACCGGACTGTGACTCCGTGCGGTAGTGAGTGACGCGAATAAATGCAGCGTATTGTAAATGTGTACTATTGAATCACTCGTTTTATATCACACCCACAAGGATCTTGGAATGCGAAAGATGCATAGCATAAATTATCTGCAAAGAATACCAAGGTACTTTCTCTATTTTTTTTAAGATGGATACTTAATCGTGAAATTTTTGGTGTGGAAACGCATATCCTGTTATTAGAAACTAGACATTTTCTAGAGGAGATAGCAAAACAATGTTTTCGTAGTAACTGTCCCATACCCTGCACTTTAATTTTAGCGATGGAAAGAAAATCAGCCAGCTTTCCGTTCAGCTGAATACAGGATTGTTTGACCTCATTCATACGTGAATTATAAACCCCAGAAAAAGAAAAAAATATATATATGATGCATTTTAAATGCGCTGCGTAAAGAATGAAACTGAATTGAAGTGTTATTGCAGTTAAAGTTAATCACACATCTATTTAGCTGAGGTAATTTTGCCATGCTGTTATTTCCAAATAAGTAGGTTTATGTTTTCTGCCTCGGAACATGAAATTTAACTTACATTATCATTATTTTTAGTTTGTCAGAACATATTTTAAAATCCTTAAGTCTTACCAAGTACTCTCTGAGCTTACGTAACACAGACCATTCATTACTCGTAGATACTTATTAAGCATTTAATTACAGTTTTATCGCATTATTAGAGAGAGAGAGAGAACGTCCAATCGAAGCACCTGCCTTTGGCGCGACCTTTAGAAAAGCGGGAATTGAAGAACTTTATAAAGATGTGCTCCAGGTTTTTCTATGTTAGCCACCTGATCACCATCATTTACTGCTACAAACCCAAAATTCCTATCGTCCGATACTTAAGCATGAGCTATAATTGGCACTTCTTCCTCTCTCTCTCTCTCTCTCTCTCTCCCTCTTTACGTTAGTGAAATGGGCCACTAGATGAGGAGGATTTCCTCTGAAGACGCCGCTTTTAGAAACGTTGCGCTTTAGGTGGAAGATTGGTTTTCATTTCTGCGCAAGAGGCTGGAATCGACTTCCACTGCGGCTTGTTAAACCACCTCCAGTTCCCTCTCTCCGCAGCATCAGAGATATATTATTGGTACTTCATCAACTTTCATCCACTTTATCCTTTTTCTTTCATCCAGGAGGTTTTCTCAGAAAAGAAACCTAACGAGCGTTCATTTCCTAGAGCATCGATTTCGCGGATGGAGAACTTTTGCTCGCATTTTTTGTTCGGCAAGATACAGACACGAAAATGCATGGAAAAACCCTAGTGATGGATTTCATTTGGAGAAAAAGCACTAACGTTCCAAAGTTTTTCGAAGAGATTTTTCTTTTTTCTTTTTTTTCTGATATTTTTCTCTTGAGATGGTCTGTTAATGTACAAAATACGAAAGACTACCATCTGCACCGAGATTTTACTTCTTCATTTCCCTCGACAATACATAACTAAAGACGCTGCAAAGATTTTCTTTCGAAATATAGTTGAACGCACTGATTTGCGAAAAACGTTTTACTCGTAATAATTTTAAAAACCTTGGTAAAGTTTTGCCAAGAAACGCTAACTAGAATTTTATACGCAGAAATTTCTTTTTTCTACCATGAGAAGAATTATGGTTAGCACTTTTTAAACACTCTAAGAGGGCAGTTTCTGAGTGAATTATTAATGGCATTACTATGCAGATATCGTCTTTATTTTTCTTCATTTTTCCCCGTTGCTTTTCGAATTTTAAAACACAGTATTTCTTTTAAATTTATTGCTTTCCTCATTCCGTATTAATTCTTGCGCTAGTTTGCCGTTTTCCAGAACTGTTTTCTTTCTTAGGAATTTACACTCTTTGATTTTTATAAAATAATGCGTTTAATTACTTGATTTTATTTGTTTATTTAAATACGTATAACAAAATACTTACCCAAAGAATTCCTCCATTTGGAAAAATGTTGCTCTTTATTACGAAATCTTACTTCAAACAAAAAGTTAATCAAGAACATAATCTAAATACTATCAAGTGAACATAAAGTAGATATTCTTCCTCTTGCGGAAAAAAACATTATACCATGAGAAACACTTAAAGATTCATGCTTAATAAGAAGCAAAACGAAGAGAATTAAAAAGAAGTAATAATAAAAGCATTTCTTTTATTGCAATCCTGACTTAAAGTTGCACGGCTTGAAGAAATATTATTTAGAAAAATTCTGTATTCCATATATAAACAGAAATATAAAATTTCTGAATAGAATTAAAATGAGGTGAAAAACAGTTTTAACAGTTTTTAAAAAAATTATAGGTGTGGACATGTTTTCAAAGACAAATTTTAGGAAATGTAATTACAATACGAAGCCATACACATTTGATCAAATTTAATTTTTTTACAAAATTAATGTGCTGTAAATTGAACAGACTAAAAGGGGGGGAATAAAACATCATCCACACAGTACACTAGAGCAGAATATAAAAATAAAAATAAACATTGAAAAAATATTTTTATTTCTTCATTCGAAGATTAAAGTTCCTTATCCAATACCAAGTTTTTCGGTTATCGTTTAAATTGCGAACTTGGTTATCAAAGACACTTATTCGCCAAACGAATTCCATGAAAGATTTGTTTTCCTCTTTATGGTATGCTTGTGCTTGTGGAACATTTGAATCTCAACATTTGTTTCCGTTATCTCCGATTCCTTCCTTAATAATTACGTGAGAAAAAATGAACAAAATTTTCTGATTCAAATGATGGAAGTCAAGTGAATAAGAAGCATTTGATTCTTATTCACTTGACTTACGCAGAAGAACTGCAAGTGTCTGATAGAGAAGAAAGCAAGAAACAAAGAGCCCTTGTTCACGCTTTGTTCTGCGTCCATGCATAAACAATGTTGTAGAATTTTTGAAATAAAAATGCCAATAAATACCGGGTGGTTGCAAAATAAGTATTCCTATTGTCGGCGGGTGACTAGGTATAGAGCTCTTGCGACGAAACTTGGTAGGTAGCTTATTGCGTGCATGGCGATACGTTTTAGCCGGAAAGCAATTGTGTTCATCATTTCGCCTCTAGAAAAACAATGGCGCAGTAGACGCAAGAAAATAGCAGACATGTGCGTGAATTTACTGTTTATTGACAGCACAAACGTTTCAGGACCACATCTGCTCAATATGCTGGCCATCAAAAGATATGACATGCTGCAAATGAAGAACAGCATATCACACGGCTGCTCATAACATGACACGGACAATGTCGGTAACTCCACGTCTGTTACGCGTTTTCCGATCTGAGAGAGAGAGAGAGCTTATGTTGTCCAGATGAACTCTGTCTTTCAGGTATACCCAAAGCCAAAAATCTGGAGAAGTAAGATCTGATGAGCGGGCTGGCTAGGGCTGCGGAAACCCTCAGGAAATTATGCGTTCACTGCTGAATGTTCTACTAAGCAATTCCTTCACCTGCCGACCTGCATGTTGAGGTTCGCTTCTCTTGCATGATAACGTAGTAACCAAACATAACCGTTGCCGCAAAGCGGGCATAACATGTTGTCGCATAAGAGCGCAGTATTGTTCATTGGTCATATTGCACTCAACTGAATCTAGGGATGCTGTGTTATTGAAAAAAATGTTCAATGATAAAATCTGCTGTGAATCCACACCATATCGTCACATACGGACTCTGTAGAGGCCTTTCATGAATAGCAGCTGGTCGTGCAGTAATAGTGAAATGTACCTCATTTGACAACATAATAATAACCCAAGGCCGGAAACCATCATGATAGACCGCAACGCGCTAACTGTTGACCACGGAAGGTGCAACTGTTGGGCAACCGCTCTGGCACTGCTGTGTGAGCGTACGTTCCAGCTTCCCTTGTCGGCAGTGCAACTACAGTTTCATCAAAGACATTTTTGTACGAATACCACCCCACGAAATATAGCAACCAGCTGATTGTTGACCACGGAAGGTGCAACTGTTGGGCAACCGCTCTGGCACTGCTATGTGAGAGTACGTTCCAGCTTGCCTTGTCGGCAGTGCAACTACAGTTTCATCAAAGACATTTTTGTACGAATACCACCCCACGAAATATAGCAACCAGCTGATTGTTGACCACGGAAGGTGCAACTGTTGGGCAACCGCTCTGGCACTACTGTGTGAGCGTACGTTCCAGCTTCCCTTGTCGGCAGTGCAACTACAGTTTCATCAAAGACATTTTTGTACGAATACCACCCCACGAAAGATAGCAACCAGCTGATTGTTGACCACGGAAGGTGCAACTGTTGGGCAACCGCTCTGGCACTGCTATGTGAGAGTACGTTCCAGCTTGCCTTGTCGGCAGTGCAACTACAGTTTCATCAAAGACATTTTTGTACGAATACCACCCCACGAAATATAGCAACCAGCTGATTGTTGACCACGGAAGGTGCAACTGTTGGGCAACCGCTCTGGCACTGCTATGTGAGAGTACGTTCCAGCTTGCCTTGTCGGCAGTGCAACTACAGTTTCATCAAAGACATTTTTGTACGAATACCACCCCACGAAATATAGCAACCAGCTGATTGTTGACCACGGAAGGTGCAACTGTTGGGCAACCGCTCTGGCACTGCTGTGTGAGCGTACGTTCCAGCTTCCCTTGTCGGCAGTGCAACTACATTTTCATCAAAGACATTTTTGTACGAATACCACCCCACGAAATATAGCAACCAGCTGATTGTTGACCACGGAAGGTGCAACTGTTGGGTAACCGCTCTGTCACTGCTGTGTGAGAGTGCGTTCCGGTTTGTCTCTACAGTGCTGTCTGAGAGAGCGTTGCGGTTTGTTTCTACAGCGTTGTGTGAGAATGCGTTCCGGTTTGCCTCTACAGCTCTGTGTGAGAGTGCGTTCCGGTTTGCCTCTACAGTGCTGTGTGAGAGTGCGTTTAACTGGCAGCTACAACTTCATCAGCAGCATTTGCGTAAACAGGCAGAGTCCCATTCCCGAAGTTTTACTTAATTCTCCTGTCTACGAACTTCTGTATCATCCTCCTCAACGCCGCAGGTGTAAGGGATCCTCTCCTTAACTTATTCATTGATACTGGCGTAGTGCACTATTGGCATTACTCTGATTTTGATATTAAAATTTTACCAGCAGCGGGCGTTCCTTCTCAGCAAGAGCCTACCGATAAACTGGTCATTGACGTCATCATTCCGGGAGCAAGTCACCTGTGCCGTAGAACAAATTACCCATGTGTTACCTTCCCAAGGAACAAGTCACTCGTGCCGTACATTCCCAGGGAACAACCTACCCGTCCTGCACCTTTCCTGGGAATAACTAACCTTGCCGTACGTTCTCCGGAAACAACGCACTCGTGCCATAAAACAAACCACCCATGACGTAGAATAAGCTACCTGTGCCTTACGTTCCCCGGAAACAAGCCACCCGTGCCGTACTTTCAGACCCCTAAGCAAGGAAATTGGGCACTCAATTTGCGCGTAACCTGGATTTCCAACGCATCGATTTCGTTCACTTAACCAGTAGATCTACTTCTATCGGGAAATTTCCCACTGGAATTCAGACGTACAGTATCTAAAACAAAAGAAGAAAAACTGCAATAGCAAAAGCATCAGCATGCAGCATTCACCTAAGGGTAATTTATTTCAATTTGGGATAAAATTTTCCACCTAAGTGTGACTGTGGTGTTCTGCCGGTTTTTCCCTACCACAGCAGACTTATTACACCTAATATGAAAAAGGATAAAAGTGGAAACTTTGGAAAGAAATTGATTTCAGATTTTGACTTCACCAGAAAAAAAGAAAAAGCTGAATAGGCTCAAAACGAGCAAAGTAGTAGCATCGTGCAGAACATTGGGCGTGTTGTTTCAGAAATTCCAGGGACTGGAATTCACTAATAATTTCATACTACGCAGTTTTCATATTTTTAGGTAGTCCTTTCCGATAGGAAAGGACTGAGCATCGACGAAGTAAAAGGAAAACAAATACAACAGACGTTGATAATTCAGTGGTGAGACGTGATAGTGTATTGTGGATGGCATGCAACGGGTGGTTGTAAAATGCAAATATGTTAATCATGTAAGTTGTTTTTAATCTCTAAATTTGAAACTTTTTCTTCAACAAAACTAATGATCGGCAATAAACTGAATTCGCTACAATACATTTTTTCTTTCACGCGAGGGTAAAAGGATTCCTCAGCTGTCAGACGAGGTCGGACATTTTAAAATTTTAATAATTCTTGCATATACAACTGAAACGTTCAATATTTCATCTACTTTTTTTTTTCAGTTTTCTTTTTTAGGTGGGAAATAGCGTATGATAAACGTAATAAAGTAAATTTTAATCGCGGTATTGTTCCCTTAATCACATAAGATTTGTTTGGGCGTAATCCTAGGGCGAATTAAGACACACTCCTCAAACATGCTAATTCATCTAACGTGAGAGAAAATGCATCTACTTTGACGGTTGAGGAAACACAATTTCTGCTTTACGTCAAATGGCATCGTTTGGGGAGATTTAGTGTTAGAGTAATGCATCAGTTTTTTTATTTAATCGTTCAACGAATGTGTATAAAATGAAATTTTAAGTTTCTGAAAAAAATGCTGCTTACATTAAAAAACATAATGATTTAGAAGATGCTACTTAAACGAAGAACTAAAAATGTGTTCTTTTTTAATGTAACTAAACTAACAGTTATTTGACTTTCGTACAGTTATTAAAACTATTCCTCCAATCAGTGAGTACTAAATGAGATTCATTAACCCATGCGGCTGGGCTTACCGTTGCTAAATGTTGCCATTCTGACACAATGTCCATCGCTTTCATACTACGTGTTGTGTGTTGACTCCTAAGAGACATAGGAGAGTACAACTCAGTGTTAGTTGCATGCACAATTGTAACATGTATCGAAGCAAAATTTCATTACTCAGTTCGTCGGATACAAGACAGAATTGTTGGACTGTCCTCAAAACTTATTTTATCATTAAGTTAATCATTACATCACAAAGTAAAAGATGAAAAGTATGTTTTCGCGGAGAATTGGATCATGTCCAGTAATTGTTTTGTATAATAAATAATTCAGTGGAAGGATATCAGAACCTGTAAACCACACTGCAGATTCGTTTAGCTCAATCAGACAAAAACGTGAAGCATAAATGTTTCAACTGTTTCTACTTCTATCAATCTCAGAACGAATTCATACCTTTCACACTGGTATTTACCACTAAATACAGGTTTTACGAACAGCTAATTTGCTAACATGAAAACTGCAGCTTTCTTTTGTATCACATTCAGCAATATCTTTCTCCACTTCACCTTACCAATGAATGCACTTCATAAATTTAGCATTTGCGTCAACCACGGAGATGTTTCTGAAACATTTCAACCTCGCACCTTCGCTCCTTCTTGAACTAAAAGTTTCGCATTTAAGAGATTATTGGTTCCCTTTGACCATCTGGTTGGCAACTTATCAGTTTTGGTGTTAAACGCTCTTTCTTCTATAATATTCCCAAACGATGAGTTCCATCTGTCAGCGCTCTGAAGAAGAATTTTAAAGTTTCCAGATTTCTTCAAACGCCATTAATTCGAACCTTCCGAAAAATATGTATATACAGCAATAACTCAAGTGCATCTATTATTTAAATCTCTGTTCTTTACACTCAAGAAGAGCACTCGGAAAAGGAATGAATCTGTTACTTTCAGTTCTCGGTGGATAACAATTGCTGTCCATCTAGAATTTGGCTGAACTAGGGAAAATGTTTCCGCAACAGTTCGTGTCAGTTGAAGAAATACCATTTTTGTTAACTACTGATACGAAGAAATTAACTGAACTAAATGGCTAAAACAGTTAAAACTTGAATTAAAACTTCATACATCGTAGTTACAGAATTAAGAACACATCTTCATCAATCGTGCACTTGATTTCAATAAAAGCATAAGTCAGTAACATCAATGAACAAGGAAGTACAAACTGAACACTAGAACGTCGCGATATTCATCACGATGAATACTATTTAAATACAAACATCACGGTTTGGGCTGATTTGCCGATTGACTTGCTGTAGGTTTCCTGTGTTCTAATCTCAGTCCTAGAAATTCGACTGCCGTCTATTGCTTTGCGGCCAAACCGAATCTTGAACTGTAAACAACTCCTTAAAACGGCCAATAAAAATTTAACATAACATGTTTCCGCAAAAGAAAGAGTAAAACAGAAATTTCATAGCATCTAGTTTCACTCCAAGTCGAAACCATTTCTTTACACAATAATTTCTCAACTGCAGCGTTGTCCTACCTCACCTCTTTAGGTAAGCACACATTAATATTATGCTTACATTTCGACGCTCTGTAATTTGTAATAAGTCACGAAGCTGTGCTCTTTATTTTTATTTTTTTTGAGGCACCAATTGTATTCGTTCTTTGAATGAGTGGTCTTAAATTAGAGACAAACTACTTTTTGTGACCTTCGATGTCGATAGAGGTCGTAAAATTCTAAGAAAGAAATAGACCCGCATTCCAAGCTGCTTCGACTCGTGTTTAGAACACTGTGCATACACTGTGTCCGTGCAATAAAATCCCATGATTCACACTGTCTGCCATGGGGAAACCTTCCCTTATTTATTAAACTCCTTTGCAAAATCAAATAGCTAGGCAGTAGCAGTTAAACTCACGAAACTTCATGTTCTTAAAAACTGGATAGAAAAAAAACGAAAGCAGAAGAAAGTAAAACAACAGGATTTATTCAGCACAACGGATTCAAATGTTTCGCCCTTCGCAGTTTTACAGTAGTTGAAACTTTACTATAGGTCTGACTGCCTTTTAAAAACGTGAAATATCCGACAAAGCAAACTGAGACTAGAGGCATAAGACGCAAAGGACGGATATTTTATCAGAACAAACCACGACCAATTATAATTCAATCCCCCACTTCATTCATTTAAGCTACGCAAATTGATAAATAAGAAATTTCACATAACGTTTCTGTAGGCTTCCAAATGATGCACTAGAAAAGAAAAGGAAGGGTAGAATATCTCAGAATTCTGCATTTAAATTTTAAAAGCTTGATTTATTTTTCCCTAACAGCATAAAACTGGAAAATTTGAAAGCTGACTGAGATATTCAATTAACATTTAAAATGTTGCCTCAAATCATCTAATTGATTAATGTTTTTCTCATGGAGATGGTTTGTTCTTTCTAGAAATAATATTAGTGTTAAAAAATTGAATCTAATATTCCACGGGTTTTCCTTTTTTCCCTAAGCGTACATTTTTTTAGGAAGAAAGCAAGTATTTTCGACTTCACTTTGTTGCCATTTCTTCTAAAAGATACATAGAGGTACTGGAAATAATATGATTGAAGTCTCTGAAATTTTCCACGTATTTTCCAGCGTTTAGTATTTCAGAAATTGTATCCCAGGAAACTCAGATGAATAATTTAAACCTGTCACTGTATGTCTACTTAACAAATTATAATACAGAAATTATCGTTCCATCGATAAGAACAAAGATGTTCAAGACTTCGCAGTTGCTCTTAGAACAGGAGTGTTTTTTTAATTGCTGTCATGCTGTTGGTCTGTAGATAAGATTTTTAGCTTATTTAAAAATATTGTTCAAAATTGCGTTTGATGTTTGAAACTATAATAAAAAAATTTTCTCCATTCTTTTCCTGAATTTGTAATGCACATTGTTTTCCCTATATGCAACGGAATCGAACTTCTGCATTTGGCACAATTTCCAAACTTCGCTACCTCGGTTGCACAGTGTTCTAAGGGAGAGCTCCCCATTATTCTTCCAACATGGGTCCGGGTTCGAATCCCCGTGAAAAATGGATGTTATGGTTGCGTAATGGCAAGGGCTCTCCCCAGGCCCTGGAGCCAGTGGCTCTAAATTAGGGACGGGCGACTGCTCATAGCCCATTGGGTTGCTCACGGTGGTCGTTAAACTCCCAATCAAAAATAAAAAATAAAAATTCTTCACTTCTGGAAGTTAAACTAGAGAAATTAATCTTTACTGGGTACCTTACCAAAGCTGTTCTAGCCGCCCCGGTGGCGCAGTGGTCTAAGGCGTTGGCCTCTGATCATTCGTCCGAACGGGGTCCGGGTTCGAATCCCGGTGAGGCATGGATGTTGTGTTTGTCTTATGGCACTGGCTCTCTCCCTTCCCTGGAACCAGTGACCCTAAATTAGGGACGGGCGACTGCTTATAGCCCATTGAGTTGCTCACGGTGGTCGTTAAACCTCCAATCAAAAAAAAAAAAAAAAAAAAAAGCTGTTCTAGAAAATCGCTTTTCTGCTTGGTGGCTGAATACACATTTTCATTTGGCACTATTTCATCGTTTTGGAACCAAATCTGAAAATCGGTTTTGAACCTGGAATGCCTTACCCTTATGAAAAATTACTGAGTATATTCCAGCGTTATCGTGAAAATACCTTTCATTGTGTTAGATGAATCCATATTCTGATTTTATTCAACATTTTCCTATCGAACTGAGAAAAAATATGAACATGGATTAGTAACAATAAAATTCCTTTATCAAAACAAATCATTGACTCAGAGATTTGACGAGACAAGTAGCACATGATAAGGGCTGTAAAAAGGAGGCATTGCCTGAAAATAAGAATTTCGTATGCTTAAGGTACAGAAGTTATTCAAGCCGTGGTAACGAAATTCTAAATTGATATACACCGTATATCACAGGTAAACCTACCAGATATCGCCCGAGAGTTGGTCATTATAAACGTCAAAAGTAAATTGAAGCGAACGTTCATTACCTGAAGAATTCCTAGGTCTGAATGGATCGCCTACCATCCTGACTCCTACTTGTCCGACTTCCCTGTAATTGGCTTTTTGGAAACTATTGCAAGTAGTTGATACTAATCAAAGACATAATTTTTGTGCATCATTCACAAGAAATGTTTTCAAATGTTCTTCCATATTTCTCGCCGAACATAGCTAGATATTTAATCAGTCTGCCATTCACAATGAAAAAATTAAAAGCATTTTGAACATAAAAGCTAGACTTTTCTGATGAGGCAAGAAATCAATCATGATCTCTTCCACGTATACCGTTCAACATTTTACAGACGGCTGCTTCAGCTGATTACGTTCCAATGGGCCTCCAACGTGCATAATTTCGAATAAACATACCCATGTATGATTGTCATGATACTACGATTATCATAGTTCAAAAGACTACTGTTGGGCCTTCAGTGAAATCGTGGAATGTTTATTTAAACTAATGTTCTAAGCTTGAGAACTGGTGGGACAAGGATATGATCTTTTCTAAGAGTGGTTTCTGATTCCCGGGATACCCGTATCACACGGTAGAAAGAAAACATAAGAACGAGCGTAATCAAGTAAATATTGTTAGGGAGAAAAAAAATCAGTTTTTGTTAAAACTTGTGGGAATGTAAGGGGAAGAGTAACCTTAGATTACCTAAAGCATCGGTACTCCGTACGGATATAAGATTGATTTAATGAATAAGCCAAGTATATGTGTGCAAGTACAGACAATAAATAACCTTTAGCACTATAAGAAATTCTGTCCCACAACGGCTCACCTCCGCCTAGGTGGCGCAGTGGTCTAAGCTCTGGTTTCTGACCATTTGTCTCACATGAGTCCGGGATCCAATACCGCCGAGTCACGGATCTAGTGCTTATCTTACAGCACTGGTTCTCTTCCTTACTCGGAACCAATATTCCTATATTAAGGTCGAGCGATTGCTTGCAGCCCATCGAGTTGCTCACGGTAGTCGTTTACTGCCCCCCTCCCGAATAAAATAAAAAGAAAAAGAAACACGCACTAGTTCTTCGTTCTGAAGGTAACAACGTAGAAGACGGAAGTTGTCTCCTAAAATTTATCCCATTGAACGGGATCGAGCTTTTATGGGAAATGGTCAGTTTATTGTTTTCCTAGAAAATCCCCCACATCGCTAGAGTAGCAACAGTTTGTGTGTGTGAGTGAGAGTGTGTATGTGTGTGTCTATGTGTGTATGTGTGTGTGTATTATGTGTGCGCATACTCGAGAGAAAAGCAAACTATACAGGAATCCCGAGGAAATTAATGCTTTTTCTTTTCAAAAATAGCCACAAAATTCTCGGCAGTACACCGATGCAGACACTGAGAGTGTTTCGAATCACAGATGTCAAATATCTGTCTTCGGTGTTTCGAGAAGTTTTCATTCTTTGCATGAGACATCAGTCAAGGCTTTTATGGATTTGGAGGAACAAAAGCCCCTCAGTACAATAGAAACTGCTACGTAATTTCATTTGCGGCCTGAAGTTTTAAGCTAGTAAGTTTTCCATAGCATCTCGAGCTGAAACATTCTTTTCTCTGCAGTGAGTGAAAATATGAAGCTACAAAATGCGAGAAATGCGAACAGCTTGCTGATTACGTTTATGTTGAAGATTATTATATATGAATCATGTTTTCTAAACTTCATGACAACTTATCGCGTCTTTTCAGCTATCTTTGTTTAGTGCGGTGCATTGAACTTTCAGAAAAGGCAGGGCAAACATTTTAATATTTTAATTACCGTTTGTTTTCTTATAACTCGCAAACCGTGAAATTTTCATTCGTATAATCCAACAAGTTAGTAAAATCATGCAATGCATTGATTATAATACGCTTTCCAACATACCAGAAATCATTACTCAAGTTATCACTCAAGTTATGAGAATATTGGCTGTGGAATAAATCTCTGTCCTCTGCCCTGACCTTTGATTCCATTTCGATGATATTCAACAGAACCGGTTTGGTATACCTCCGAAATAACATGATAAAGTTTAGTCGCAATCGAAGCATTTTTACGTAAGTTATGATGCATAAGGGCTGTGGAATAGATCCCACTCCTGTGTCCTAACCTTTGACCCCATTTCACCCATTTTTAATAGAATTTGTCCCCAGGCAAGACCCTACAACATACTACCATTTCATCCAAATCGAAGCATTTTTATGTAAGTTATGACGCACAATGGCGATGGAAGTGATTCCGCTTCTATGTCCTGACCTTTGACCCCATTTCGCCCATTTTCGATAAGGTTTGTCGCGAGGTGGTTTTTTACCGCATACTAAAATTTCATCGAAATCGAACCTTTTTTACGTTAGTTATGACGCATAACAGCAGTGGAATGGATCCCGCTCCTATGTACTGACCTTTGACCCCATTTCGTTCACTCTAAATAGGGTACCTTCCCAGGTGATCCCCTACCAGATACTAAAAATTCATCGAAATCGAACGATTGTTACGCGAGTTACAGTGCGGACGGACACAATCACATAACGCGTGACGTAATGAGGCAGATGGGTATAGCGACCATCTGCTCGCCAGAGTATGACGTCATAAAACTTTAATGGGATCCACACACAACGCGTGACGTAATGAGACAGATGGCGTGACCGCGCGCCGACATTCTCAAACGCGGCGAGATTGTGACGTCATAAGATTTCTAAGCATTAGTAACATTAATGGAAGAATGGAACAACGCTATCACTAAAAACATTATTATTCGGGATGGTTATTTAACCCACTGAACGAATTCTCCTAAAGTCGAGATCAAGCTAAATCGATTTCTAGTACCAGAAAATGGTAGGTTAACGACTTTCATCAAAATTCTTAGAGCTGTTTTCAAAATAAAATGTACATACAAACAAGAAGAATTGCTATTTTAAGGTGGACGTCAAGTAATTTTGCTTCCTATATTTCCAATGGAAAAACTTCTGTACACATTTTATTCACAATTAATGCGTTCCCATGGATGAAAAGTTGAACATGGATTAAAATACCTTCATTTTATAACTTGCAATACTTAATATTTTCTAAAACATAAGCATAATTATGCAATTCAACATTTGTTTGTCTACTGACGTCATGAAAACTGTCATGGCGAAAATTTTAACCTCTGGTGAATTTCAGAGAGACCTGATCAATCTTTCTGTTGGTTTATCAGAGATTAATTAATACAAAAATTTTCTCCCATGACATACGTTAGAAGAAAATTCCTGGTTGAAAGGCAGGGGAATTCGTGCGCAAAATTCGCTTGTCTTAATCACAACCAGGAAAACAATGTAAAAAAGAAAAAATTTCATGTTAATGAAAAAAGAGAATAATATTTGATTTAACTGACTTTGGGGTTTTGAAAATAATTAATTTATCTGTTCTTTTATCGCGATAGGAAAAGGCGAGTAGGTGTGCAGCTCAGAGAATCAAAATTAATTTTACTTTCACATCACGGAACGTGAGAAAAAAGAAAATTAAAATTAGTGATTTTCTGCAAGGCAAGAATTCGCCATTTTTGCGTTCCTGTTTCCAAACGTCGTGAAAAAGTCGCCCAAAAGTGCAACATCTTTTCGTCTTTTGGGTAAAGAATTCAGCAACAGAATCTATTTTTAGACCTCAGGGTCAAGAGTTGAAGGTACGTGTTGAAGGTCAAGTTCATCTTCCCCCTGGCCGACCAGAGGATGCACGTGCTAGTAACATTTTTTTTTCGTGGAGAGTGTTGGACGCTGCAACGATGCCTGAGTGAAGGTCAGAGGTCACTCGAAGCGTGGGAGAGAAATTCCGCTGTTTGCAGAGTTCAGCCAATCAGGGGTCAGCATTTGATTTCCAACACGCGAGAGTTTCTTTGACACTTGGAGACGCTTGTCTCAGTCACTTTTGTTCTGGTCCTCTTGCTGGCCGTCAGAGAAAGAGGGGACGGCGGAGTTTTTTTCTCCTCGCCTTTTGGCGGGAGAGAAACACAGAAAAAAAAAAGAGTTTTTTGTTATGGCAGCATTTTGCTGACCACCAGTCCACTACAATGGGACACTCTGGCTCTGGTATTCGTATTCGCATTCGAGGGGTTGACGATGTAGCACGCCGATAAAGAAGCCTCCCGCCGTCCGGAAACTTCGCTATGGAGAGAACTTAGCCGAGGAAGGCAAGACATGCCTTCTCCCTTAAGGATATACCGCCAACAGCATCTACACCTCTCCATGCGGTTGCTGCCCCAAGGAGGAGGAGGCCTGCTTCAAAGGCCGGAGGAGAGAGGCCAAAAACAGTTCCATCTCCTCCCAAAGTTTGGGGAGGAGTTTTTTTTATGACCACCAGTCCACCACAACGGGAGGTACCTGCTGGCTCCGGCGATGCTCTGCAGTAGGAAAGAAAAAAAGACTGTGGTTGTGCCAGGACTGTAAACTGTGAAAAAAAAAAAGAAAAAAAAAAAGAACGCCAGCTCGAAGGTAATGTTTTAGTCCATATCTTTCCGTATTGATATATAACATCCCACGCAGGGTGATTTTTTTTTTTTTTTTTTTTTGATTGGAGGTTTAACGACCACCGTGAGCAACTCAATGGGCTATAAGCAGTCGCCCGTCCCTAATTTAGGGTCACTGGTTCCAGGGAAGGGAGAGAGCCAGTGCCGTAAGACAAACACAACATCCATGCCTCACCGGGATTCGAACCCGGACCCCTTCGGACGAATGATCAGAGGCCAACGCCTTAGACCACTGCGCCACCGGGGCGGCACGCAGGGTGCCTAAACTTCGAGCTGAGCATAAGAAACAAAAGGAAAAAGAGCAAGTTTTTTTTTTGCCTCTGATTATGGCTGTGTTGTCGTTCAGCTTTCAAAATTAGGATTTATTGGTTTCTCAGGTGTGAGTTCAGAGAAAAAGAAAGAAAAAAGAGAGGGGAGTTGAAAATGTTTTCATTGATGTTTTTTTTTTTTTTTGTGTTGTCATGTCTGGTACTTTAGCAACTCCCCAGGCCAGTAAATTTTAATGTATCGAAAAAAATTTAGTTTAATGTTTGGGCACAGTGAATTTTGGTGCATCGGTAATAGTTTAGTTGGGCATGTGATAATTGAAAACCAGTGTTATTGTGATGTCGTGGGTGATGAAATAATTGTAAACATTTCTCTCTAGTCTTTTACAGCGTTGAGTTATTTTTTTTTTTTGAGTGAAGATAAATTATGGGATGATTTATATTGGGATTTTGGGAACATATTATAGTGTGATGAAATTGGAAACCTATAGTGTTGTTTACATTCTTGGAGTGTTGAGTGTCGAAATTGAGATGGTAGGAGTGTTAATTGAGGACCAGTATTTTACATGCTCCAGATGAGTGTTAATCTCCCATTGGAAAGGGGTGATCTTAGGGCAAACCGGGAACTTGTCCTAGGGCAGAGTGCTCTGAGTAGGGAATTTTCACCAGGATGCGATAGGTGCAGAATAGAAGTTAAAGTATTTTTGTTCTCAAGTTTAGTATTTCACAAAATGAATCAACATCATGGGTTGAGAAGACACACTTTTGCTCACCAGTTCCAGTATTAATTGTTCTTTTCTTTTGCCTAAATTATCTTGTTTTTACAAAAAGAGTCTAAATTGTAATTTTAATTTTTAATAAGGTGAAAATATTTAGTGGGTTATGTAAATGGTCAGTGTTATTGTCTGAAGTGGACCTGCGCATTGCCATGGTACAGAGGAATTTCCTTGCTAGTGATTTTTCCTGGGATATATGTGGATATAGAGATAAGTGAATTTTTCTGGGATATATGTGGATATAGGGATAAGTGAATTTTCCTGGGATATATGTGGATATAGTGATTTTTGATTTCTTGGGATATAGAGAGATAAGTGAATTTTTCCTGGGATATAGTTGTGTTAGTTCTGGGCCGGATGTGCCTGGAGTATTTAGGGTTGAAGTACGACAGGCTCTTGCAGGCGTGGTTGATCAAGGTGGGATCATGCATTGGTTCGAAAAGGGGGAGTCCTGAGGACGTGGTTTTTGGGGGAAAACTTGTCTTCAAACCCCCCAGTAGTTTCGCTGCTCACGGAGATATGTACTGCCAGCGAGGGTCGGTCGGGTGTTGCTTCAATAATTGGCGAGATCATGTTAGAGGAAATTCTGTACCTGATGATGATGTGTCACACTTGAGGATTTTTTCCTTTCCTTTTGCTTAGGCTGAAATTGGATTCACGACCCAATTTCACGCCTTCAGCCTGACTTGGTATTTTCTTCCTGTGTTGGTTCTCAAAAAAACCCAGGGTAGTGTCTGAACTGAGAGTATTTGCCTCACCGCTACCTCAGTAATTCACTGCAGGTGTTGAATTTAAGTTTATTTGGTGATTTAAAGTATCTAAATTTATTTGTTTATGATTTGCTGTAGTGCTAGGGATGTAAATTCTAAATTCTGGTTGTTGGTGTTAGTGAACTTGACATTTAGTTTGAAAATTTAGTTAATTGGTATTTTGAGCTTTTGTTTACAGTATAGAGTTATTTAGTATCTTGAGCTATTATGTGAAGTGCTGAGTGAGATGATTTTTATGAGCAAGCTAGTGCAAGAAGATTGTTTGAATTTCTGAATTATGGTGATGTTATGAATAGTGATAATTTTTAAGTTAGTTAGTGAGGTTTCTTTATAAGTGAAGTAGGTTCATTCAGGGTAGTTCTATAGGTTATGTAATGTTAATTAGTGCTTGTGCTCAGTGTAAATTCTGTTTTGAGGATAATTTACTTGGTTTGTTTACTTGCTGATAGTAGATTTGTTAAAGTATAATTTGTGGCTCTTAGTATAACTGTAAATTTAAATTGAAGTCTTCGAAGCTGGTCTGGGAGATTGCAGAGTTTGCTAAGATTGTTTAGGTGCTGTAAATTTAAATCAATAAGTGTAAGAGTGTAAATTTGTCATTGAGCTAACTAGGTGAGAGAGAAGAGAGTACGTTTCAAAAGAACAGAACTTGTCCACCTGGTGGAATTAAAAAATAATGCAGTATCTTTTTTTGTGTAAGCTATGTGAATCATGGTATAATTTTGGATGCATAAAGTCAATGCCTAGTGTTCAAACCAACTGTGTTGAAATATGTAAAGTTCTGCTGTTCATAAGGCCAGTGGCCAAAGAGAAATAGAAAAGAAATTGAGATTCTGTTTTTATACTGCTGTGTTTTAGCAAACAACAAAAAGGAAATGCCATCTGATTGTCCACTAAATGACCTTATTAAGTTTTTAAAGAAAAATAATAAATACAGGCAGTAGCCTTTCAAAAAAAAGTCCAAAATTAGTGAAGTGTGATAAATTTTGTGTGCTGTTGTCTTCCATGACTTGGTCAAATGTACCCCACCTTAGCTTGACTAAGGCTATCGATCCGAATCCTGGTATTATAAGGTATTTCATAACTGCAATTTTTGTCCTATCCTTTTAAATTGACTTTCACCGCCTCCAGAAGTTGTTATTGAACGAGTACATTTTATCCTATGACTTATAGTGACACATTTTCATACACATGCAACAATATTCACTTATTTTTGCACTTTCAGGTGACTCAACTTTGCGTGAACACAAACAACACAAACTTTCCAATAACTTCTTGTGGAATGTAAATTTTCAGATGCATTTTTGTTTAGGATGTTCATGGCCTTCTAATACTTAGAAAATATTTTTGGTTTCGAAATGCATCCACCCATCTCCCAAATTTAAATTTTCTATAATTTCCATATCAATTTCAATACCAGCATGATAATAATAAGTCCCTTTTGATAAATAAGAACTTTCAACCTTCAAAATTGTTTTTTTTTTTCACCATAACAAAACACAGGTCGCGCCATCATTTTTCTGGACAATTAATGCGTTCACAAGGATGAAAATTTGAACATTGATTAAAATAGCTTCATTTCATAACTTGGAATACTTAATATTTTCTAAACCATAACCGTAATTATGCAATCCAACATTTTTTTGCCCACTGACGTCTTCAAAGTACAGGTCGCGCCATCTTTTCTCTGGTTTCAACACAACCAAAGGAAAAGTTATTGATTTTTAATATGATTATGGTTATGTTTTAGAACATATTAAGTTTTCCAAGTTATAATATGAAGTTATTTTAATCGATGTTCAAATTTTCCTTCTTGGGAACACATTAATTGTGAAGGAAATGAGTACAAAACTTTTTCCATTGGAAGTGTAGGAAGCAAAATTACTTGACGTCCACCTTAATAATATGGGATAAGGGCAATGGAAAGGATCGCAATCTTATGTCCTGACCTTTGACCACATTTCGTCCATTTTCAATAGGGTTCGTCCCCAGGTGGTCCCCTACTACATATTGAAATTTCATCGAAATCGAACCATTTTTGCGCAAGTTATGACGCATAAGGGCAATGGAATGCATCTCAATATTATGTCCTGACCTTTGACCCCACTTCACCCATTTTGAATAGGGTTTGTCCCCAGGCGGTCTCCTACCACATAGTAAACTTTCATTGAAATCGAACCATATTTACGCAAGTTGTGACGCATAAGGGCAATTGAATGATCCCGCTCCTACGTCGTGACCTTTGACCCCATTTCTCCCATTTTCAATAGGGTTATTCCCTAGGTGGTCCCCTACCACATACTAAAATTTTATTGAAATCGAACCATTTTTACGCCAGTTATCGTGCGGACGGACGGACGGACAAAGCTGGAGCATATACGCTTCTTCAACCTACGGTTGGAAAGCGTAAAAAACCGTGAAATCCAGGGGAAAATCACCCTATAATACGAACCTGCGATATTGATCCCGAGCCATAATTTTCTACAGAAAGCTCGTGTTTCACGGGTTGACCCAGAAGTAAAAAGAAATATTAAAAATAAAAGATCTTATTAAAAAATCATTTTTAAGTGTTTTTGTGTTGCTTTCAGGTAATTGGAGAGCAAACGATCACGAGCTTTTTTTTTTTTTTTTTCATCATTACCTGAGATTCGTTGTTAGATTCCGTAGTAGACCTGCGGCACCCACGAACGTATATGACGCTGATCTTCCCTTAGCAAGCGATCGTCATCGAGAGAAATTAATGCATGGCGCCTTCGTTGCATCGTGCTTTCGGTAAAAATGTTCCTAAGTACAAACATTAAGAAACATCTTCAAATAGAACGCACAACTCTTCCACGTTTATAAGTGAGTCCCGGAAAAATTCTCATCGGCTGCCACCGGGAATTGAACTCGGGTTCTTCCAGTTACGCGCTGGATATGCTTCCTCTGCGCCACAGCGACCTCGAAATTTTCCATTCTCACATACGACAAACTGCCTAACCACATGGCACGTTGCTTCTTTGGAGCCCCGCACAAACTGCCAAACCACATGTTGCTTCTTTGGAGCCCCTTCTTTGTGTGGGGCTCCAAAGAAGCAACGTGCCATGTGGTTTTGCAGTTTGTCGTATGTGAGTCTGGAGACTTTCGAGGACGCTTTGGTACTGTGGAAGCGTAACTGAAAGGAAATGGGTTCGATTTCCGGTGGTGGCCGATAAGATCGTATCCGTGACTCACTTATAAACGTGGAAAGAGTGATGAGTTCTGTTTGATGTTCCTAATCCACGTCAACTGTGTATTTATAAAAACATTTTCTTTCTAACCTCCTACCGTCCTCTACTTTCTTATTGCTTTCCTCTTATTAACGCATTTTTGGATAAATTTAAAATGCACGACCACTCCTGACAATTACGACGAGTGTTTGTTTTTTTAAATCCAAATGCCGCAAAAAGTTTTTTTATAGTTGTTTTTGTCTTTTAAACGGCCATATTCATATCGGCGTGCAATCCGCAGAACCTAGATTTATAACTTTTTTTAAGAGCATATTCCACGAATTGTTTTAATCCGTGGATTATACGATAAAAATCACGGTACTTATTACAAAGTTAAAAAAAACAACAATATATAAAAACAACAATATATTAATCAATAGCATGATTTCGTTCACCCGATAAAAGCATTTTTTTCAATTTTCAATGAGAGGAAGAAGCAAAGAGAAGAAATATTATGTAGAAAGCTGTGTCATCTATCGCTTCCTATGTACAAGTAAATATCCCAAAGCAACGTAAACTATTTCATAATATTTGCTCTTAAGAGATTCCCGTTGTTCTGGTGTTTCATTTAATCACGAAAATTGCCTTCGTAAAGCCAGCTTTTCCGTAATTTAAGCTTATAAGTGCAACTTAATTCTGTGACGTCATTTCATTAATTTATGTGATCCAGTTACCACCGTCTACGAAGAGCATTTTTTGTATTCTCATGCTGCCACTCAACTCCGATGAAAAGCCTTACGGAAAGATGTGGTTTAAATTTTAGAAGGTTGATTAAATACGAGTCATTGTATGCTAGTAAGAAGTTTAAATTTTGTTTCCTTCGAAAAAGAAATAAACTTCTTTTCCATTCATCAGCACTTCTAACTCAGTTTCTCGAAGAAGAAAAATCGATTGGGAAATCAGAAAAAAGACTTTCTGGGTAAAAAAACACACAGAAGTTTCTCTTTTCTAGAAATCATTTCTTTCAGAAGTAAGATGAATGACGTCCACCAAAAGCTAAAGACTGAATAGAAGATCTGTTTATTTTATTTTTACTTATATTTTTATTTTGTATTATTTTATATTGAAGTACGTTCGATAGGTCAAAAGAAAAAGTTAGCGAACGCATATTTTGACCATAATACAGGAGAAAAATTTTCAAAAGCGTATCCATTAATTGCACCTCAAGTTTTATTAAGAAGGAACTGCTCGTTTTCTGAAGAGCTTATCTATTTATAAGGAAATGAGAGGAATGTTTCTAAAAGAATTCGGTCTGAAAGTTCAATTTTTGCAATTAAGTATTTTCCAACAACTTTTAAAAAGAGGAATGCCAAATTATTTTAAGTCAGTAAGTTTCTATAGTGTCATTCTAAATTTTATGGTATCTGACGGAATAAGAAAATGTAGTTAATCCACAGATAAAAAATTATATGGAATATTAAATGCAAAGAAATGAAATATTATATTACTTATCTCTGTTGGAGTAATTCTTGATTTGTTTCTAAAATTTCCCACATGAGACGATTATTTGCTTAGAAAGATTTATCTAGAACATTACAAACCAAATGAAAAACAATACAACTTAGAGGTTTTGCAATAGAAGTTAATGCATTAAATTTGAAATAGCTTGCATATATTTTAAATTAGAAAATCGCAGCTGAATGTAAAATCCTTTTCTAGAAAATACATCATGCGCTTTTTGCTTTTGGGGGAGAGGGGTTTACCGCCGTCAAGTTACCATAACATATCAAAAGAAAAATATAACCTGTTACGTAAAGATCTTCATTTAAAGTATTTGGAAAGAAAAAAGAAAAAAAGTAATGGCTATGCATCCATCATGCAAATCTAATCATGTGTAGTGAAGAACTTCAGCGTCCCTAAAAACTGTACTTAGTTCAAAGATGTCACAAGTGGTGCATTTGTGCTTCAAAAAACCATACTATAAGCTGAAGAGATATTTTCTATAAAGATTTGCTCATAAATCTTTGCGCCTGTAACAGACGTAAAGAACTGAGGTAAACAAAAAACGATACAAATCGTACATCAGCAATTTATGAAGTCTCATGTGTTTTATAAAAGATCTGAACACTGCACGTTTTCATGTGGGGAACATAACTGGGAGAAATATTTCAAAAGTTACCATCGAGAAACTCTATTTATGATACTTAAATGTCCATTTATTTCTTCTCTTGTTGCGTTAAAGGTGAAGTCTTCTTTCGTTTAAAGTTCCGCCTTTAGGCGATCCAGAGACGTTTTATTAACCGATTTTGCGGAACGCATTTCGTGAGGCTTAAAATTAATTATGACCATGACAAAGGTTTTTGTTAGCAAATTTTTTCTTAACAAATAACCGCAAAATATCTTGAATACTTTGTTGCGACGGAATAGTATGATGAATTCATGTATTTGTGCGTAAAATACTCCAAGACTGCCAGTATTTTGCAGAATTTACATGTTTTTTTTTACGTTGTTACCATGTGAGACTGACTAAATGTCGTCGAAGTTTTCTTGAAATACGTTCCATAGCAGCATTTGCTTTACGTGTGAGCATATCCTTAATACTTTTCTTTAATTATTAATTATTTTATTTTTCTGCACAATTCAGCACATCTAATTGGAAAGTAGAATAATAACGCATAAACTCCGGTCATGATATGAGTCCGTCATAATGGGGTTATACAGCAGAAAATTTAAAAACTGAAAAGTAAACACAAATAATTTCGCATTCAAACCCGTTATTTTATGGTGTATACATGCTAGAATTAACTGTTATCCAAGTAACCAACTCTGCAGTTCACCTGAAAATTGGATCAACTTGAAATATGTATTGTATCCTGATTTTCCTCTGAAAATATTACAGTTATATCACCCAAGGAGCTGCTGTTCTAAGGAGTTAAAACATACTATTCAAGAATCGTAAAAAAAAAAAATTCAGATTCTGCTAGTTTAGGTGCCTGCCTCCTTGTAGCAGACAGACTGTCAACAAGTGCGGTATCTGTCTGGCACTTGTTGACAGTCTGTCTGCTACATGAAGTCAGGTCACAAAAGAGCACGCCAAATAATTTTAATTTGAGCACGCCAAACACGACTGCAGTATCGAGTTTGGCGTGTCCTAAAGTTAAAGCCGAACACAGTGAGGAGAATAGTGTCCACATACCACTACGTTGTTAAATTATTTTTCATAACTATGAAATACAACCAACAGTCACAGGAGATTTCCCCTCACACCAAGATCCCAACATTTGCGCTCAGCGATGCACTACGCGAAGGTCCTTTCGTCGGTATGTCGCCACAAGCAAATGTGGTCATCATTTTATTCTAGATTGACTCTTTTTTTCCTTGCGTGTGTGGTTGTAACGACCATCGTGACCTACTCAATGGGCCATGTCCGAAATTAGGGCCACTGATTCCAAGGAAGGGAGAGAACCAGTGACGACAAACCCACCATCGATGCCTCGCCAGGAATTCGAATCCGGACTTATTTCGAATAATAATTAGAAGCGATCGATTCGTACCTCAAGGGTGGCCCCTGAGGGATGCGAATATGGTAGCTGAAGACGATATTTCTCCTTTTGTCACGGCACTATCTCACTCGTTCCAGCACTGAACTTTATAAGAGGAGAGGGAGCATTCTTTTTGTACCAGCTTTGTACAGGCGTTCATGAATTATACGGAAAGATACCGGCGATGTATGTGTTTCGTACTGTAACTGGATATCTGTATGGCAATTGCGTTTCTGGCAGTGAGAGCCAACCCGCGAAAATGCCGGTCATCCCAGTGTGTTCCCTCAAGGACAACCAAATCCTAAGAAATGAGATAAAACACCTTCCGATAATAACAGCAATAATGAAGAAAATTCTACTTCTCAGGAAGTCTTTATGAAGAACATTCTACTCTCAGGAAGTCTTTACGTATAACGAAGTAATATCTAACCATTCTTGTTTTAACACGAGCGAAATTCAAAAACGAATTTCACGTTACAATTTAAATTTTGAAATTTCCAAAAAGATACCAGTATCCAATATCGTTGCATCAGTTCAGGAGCCCCTGACAAAAAAAGCGATCTAAGCATTGATGAAAAAGAAACGATTAGACATCGCATCAGTCGGATAATAACGTCAAATTCGTTTCCGCCATTTAAACCAAATCTCAATAAGATAGAATATAAAGTTCTAAAAGAATTACAGTCAAATTGTGATATCATTACTAAAGCACCACAGTTGTTATTCTGGACAAAACATTATGAGGCAAAGGTCGAAAAACTTATTTTTGAGAGACTATATAAAGAAATAAAAAATGATCCATCGGAGGAACATTCAAAAGACGTTCGGAAAGTGATAACAAGTTGTGTTACTCTTGACCAAAGCTCAAAAAGTTATATGAAACCCTCATATGCCCGTTGTTCGCGTTTCTATGCGCTTCTGAAGATACACAAGATTGGCGTCCCTTTCCGTCCCATAATCAGCAATATCGGCTACACATGAGTTGGCCAAGTTTCTGTCTCGAAACAATCTACCTTAAAGACTTCTTCGAACATAACTGCGGAAAAAATTATTTCAGTTTGTCAATCTGCTAAAAATACATCCATAAAATGATCAGTTCATGTTATACTTTGATGTGAAATCATGTTCACAACTATCCCAGTGAATGGGAGCCCTCGAATCATTGAAAGCAAGTCTCATTGAACATTATTTCAGCCAACCGGAAGTTAAAGAAATTTTGAAACTAGTGGAAATTTATATCAAACGAAACAGTTTCTTTTTTCGTGGAAGATTTTTCCAACAGACGGAAGGGCTTGCAATGGGTTGCCCACTGTCGCCTGTTTTATGCGAAGTCTGCATTCGTCACTTTGAGGACAACCTCTTTCAGCTTGTTAAATTCGACCTGTGAATTGAATATGTAATAGATGATACATTTGTCCTCTGATCAAATGATCATAAGTAGAGGATTTTATGAAGGCAGTGTCTGACCCCAGGTCTTAAGCAACCCTTAGAAATAAGAAGATAGGAGATTTGGGCTAGATTGCCCAATTGGAAAGTGACACGGAAGCGAAGTAGAAAGGGGGAGGAAGACGCCCTTATTTATTACCGGGGGACCAGTACCCGGGGTCCGACGGCTTAACGTGCCCATCCGACGCACGGCAGATATTTAGTGGATCGAGCGTTCGTACCTACCGGGGATTGAACCTGAGGTCCTTTCAGTGGCAGTCATGAACGTTCCCCGATAAGCAACCCGCGTCCTCCTTTGTCCTCGGGAAAGGCAGCAATCTGGAAATACAGGGACGAAGTAAGTGTCTTTGGCTACATGGGAACAGGACAAGATGGTGACCCCCCCCCCCCATCTGATTTGTTCTTTTGCTAAACGATACGGGCTTATTGCGGCATGTGTCTGTTTGTCTGGAGTGTGTTTTATTGCTTTACGTTAAATAATTTTTCAATGATATTTACTATTAACGAAAATAATATAGTAATAATAATATACACTGCTACACTATGAAATTGACCTAATATAGTAGGTCTATTTCATAGTGTAGCAGTGTACGTTTCAAATTATTGACCTTCAAGATTTAAAAAAAATACATTATGATAATAACATTTATTATTATAAAACAATACATGTGTACAATGCACCAGAAAAGACACAATAATGTGGGGAAAAAAGCAAATATTAAAAGAATCTTAATGAACACTTACGATACAAATAAATATTTGGTTAACACTTACGTAACTTATCACTATCCAGTGTATCACTGCACCATAATTATGACACGATCATCGGTTTTTTACGGGCCTTTGCATGGGCAAAACTGTCAATTAAAGAAGAGTAGTCGATACCCAGAGTTATGTCCCAATAAATGAGTTAAACTTCTTTTCTCCCAATAAAGTCTTTTTTTCAATTATTTTTCTTGAGACTGCTGAAAATGATTCTTCAGCAGAACAATTTGTGACTGGTAAGGTTAAAAACATTCTCATATATTTCTAAGTTTCGAAATGTGCTCTGAAGATTGTTATCAATGATGAAAGTGTACATATCCCGTGGTGTGTTCAAGTCTTCGGCATTCATATATGACTGGAAACGGTCTTCTTCATTTCGTTGACAATTCATTTCGTCCACAGGTACATTTCGTCGACACTATACATGTATATGCAAACAGTCGATTCCTCAAAATTTTCGTAAAATCTACAGTTTTCAATTTAGAACCAAACGCCAAATTTGGTATACTATCTCATGGTACTCTAACTTAGACCGTACACGGTTTTTGGAAGGGGCGGCGACTTGGGTCAAGGGGCCCCATACAACATTTTCGTAAAATCTACAGTTTTCAATTTGGAACCACCAAATTTGGTATACTATATTGATAAGAATTCCATTCGCTGCCACCATTTGATACAAAAACGTGCCGAGCGATATAATTTATAAGCATTCGTCACCAATTGATACGAACGAGACGTGAAGGTTCTTTTAATTCGGGAGCTGGTATAAATGGGCGAGAACGTGATGCTTGCTGAAACACAGGGAAGTAATACACCAGAGCCTAAAAGAACATAGTGCAAATAATCAGTTCACACCAATCTATTTAATTAACGGAACATCCGGTCTGCTAGGATGTAAATTCCGTACATTCGGTAGGCATACATAAAAAGAAATGGGAGGGATTTCCCTCCTAGTTCAGTCCTTACTCATTTGTAATTATCTCTTGAGAGAATTTCAGTTCACCATAGCGGGAATATTTAAAGTTCTGGATAACCAGTGTACGGCTAATAAGTTCAGGTGGCAGTCTAGTCATTAGAGAACGGGTTACAACCCCATTTCTAAAATGAACTATGAAAGCTGATAATCAAAAGTCAGTACTTACGAATAACTGGACGATGTTGGACAATCCATTTAGTACACTCTTTCGGTAGCACTTATACACACACACACACGCCCTCTGTATTAGTAGTAGTGGGGGATGGTTTTTCACCTGTGTGTCACAGAGGGTCTTCACTAATTTGTTGCTTTTCCACTCTTTCTTTCGAAGCCACAGAAAAGGCATTTCTCCTCTCTTCCCCGACCGCTCTTGGTAGGGGGAAAGTAACACCCAGCGCTGACTCCTCTTCGCACAGCAGACCGAGGGCAGTAGAATGGTCAAGGGTAGCTCTCTTTTACCCCGTGGATAGAGATGCGTAGTTTGCTGGGAGCGAGGAACCCGTTGACGCTTTCCCAGAGGTCTGCGACCTCTACTCTTCCTCGTCGGAGAAGGGGTGTTTTCGAGAGGGTGGTTTGCTGGCAGTGTAGTTAGTTAATGATTCGTTTTAAGTATGCTTTCTCAATTTAGCATTTTTGGTGGTCTTACCCAGCCGCCTAATTATTGTTAAGCTCTCCCTTTTTCATCGTACTAGGCGGCTTACCGCTGCGCTAGAAGTGCCGTGGCAATCTTAGATAAGTGTCGCATTTCAGGTTTCGTACCTAGCAGGCTAGCTACGTCTGACAACTGCGTAGAGCCGTACAGCGTATTCTCTCCATAGCAATCTCTCTGCCCGGCTTACAACTGCGTTCCGAGATGATTCCTGGGTGTATTTTACAGTCTGTCCTCCTGCCAGCGTACCGAGATCACCACTGTTTTCTTCCTTTCCTACTTTTTGCCATTCCCTGTCACGTGGGCCTCATCTGTTTCTTGTCACTCGACACTTAGAGATTTCTCTCGTGCCTCTCCCACGAAGCGTCGTTGCCTCTTGCCCCTCATAATCATAATTATCCTCGTTCCTACCGATTTTTGGCATTAATGACACACTTGAAATCGTCTTTATGGGAGTCTGAGTGCTTCTCAATTGCCGTCTGGTGTGGTCCTATGATGCTCACAGGCCCCCAGAGATGATCCACTAATTCCTTTGTTCTCATTCAGACAAAAAGAATTACAAGACTTCCCTAATTAAAATAAGTTAATTTCTCAATTAATTTACAATAGGCCAAATATTCAATTTAATTATCAACATAATTTAACCACGCCTATCAAGACCGTCCCCCCTTTTTAATAGTTACTAATTTAGACCCAATTTTCGCATCAATATCATTGTACTTTTACACCAACTTAGACCATAGACGGAAGGAGTCGGGGCCCGGGGTCAAGGGGCCCCATACAAAATTTTCTCAAAAATTTCCATTTTTTTACTTAAGAACTGCAACACAATTCTGCACTCTAATACCCTATCTGCGAGCTAAGTTAGAGTAGCATGAGATGTATACCAAATTTGGTGGTTCTAAATCGAAAACTGTAGATTTTACGAAAATGTTGTATGGGGGCCCCTTGACCCCGGGCCCCGATTCTTTCCAAAAACCGTGTACTGTCTAAGTTAGAGTACCATGAGATAGTATACCAACATTGGTGGTTCTAAATTGAAAACTGTAGATCTTACGAAAATGTTGTATGGTGTCCCCTTGACTCCGGGCCCCGACCTCTTCCGTCTGTGGTTTAAGTTGGTGTAAGAGTAGAATGAGAAAGTATACCAAATTCTGTGGTTCTAAATTGAAAACTGTAGATTTTACGAAAATGTTGTATGGAGCCCACTGGACCCCGGGCCCCGACATCTTCCAAATACCGTGTACGGTCTAAGTTAGAGTACCATGAGATAGTATACCAAATTTGGTGGTTCTGAACTTCTTTTTGTTTTTTAGGAATCGACTGTTTGCATATACTGAATAGTATCGACGAACTGAGTGTCTAAGAAATGTACCTGTCGACGAAATGAGTTGTCGACGAAGTGAACCAGACCCACTGGAAATGTAAGCATTCGGCTCCTGAAAAAGTTTTCTATATTTCCTTGGTACCCAAGAACAAGTTTATTTGATCTAGCCTCGATGTCACGAGTACTGATCTCTTTCAAATCCCTGAAAAGTTCAAACCTTTCCAGAACAACTTCATGATTTTCTCCTGTTTGCTAAATTACTCATTAAAGAATCCGTAATCTTAAAAAACGTGTTTACTCTTGCTCAGTTAATGTTCTCCGTCCACGCGTACGGAGTGACAACTACAAATAATATAAGCTTTAAGAACTATTAAATTTTGTAAAATTATTTAAGTAAAATTTTTCTTCGGTGATGGTGCGAAAATATTCATAAAAAAACTCTTCCAGCTTGGCGCCCCCTTAAATATGACGCCCTAAGCCCGGGCTCACTGTGCCCGTTGTTTAAATCGGCCCTGCGGAAATACTTACATTGATTGAAGTTATCAATTCAGTTGCCCCTCACATATGGTTCACATGTGAGACTAAAAATAATGGCTGCTTACCATTCTTGAATGTCCTTGTGTGACGCTCTGAAGGATCCCTCAGTA
Source organism: Macrothele yani (assembly GCA_039090855.1). Taxonomy (NCBI): domain Eukaryota; kingdom Metazoa; phylum Arthropoda; class Arachnida; order Araneae; family Macrothelidae; genus Macrothele; species Macrothele yani. Next base: position 81,664,626 of record CM076994.1, read on the forward strand.
CAACAGTTTATTGAAAACCATTTGCTGTTTCCTTAACCCCACATGAAAAATCAAATCACCCATGGAAACAAAAAAATTCTGCTTTCTACACATACGTATATCGTGCAATACATATATGCTCAACTGAGGATGCTTTAAAGAAAGAGCTTGATTTTCTTAAACGAATTGCAGTACACAGAGGATATAGTCCTTCCGTGTTAGACAAAGATGTCCAAAAATTACGGAAACCGAAGCCTGTCTGCTCGCTCACGCCAACAGACCTACCAGTACGATCGACTTCGGCGGTTATCCCATTTGCTCCTCAGATTTGCTTCGGACTTTCAAAACTTCTCAAAAGTTTTAATGTCAATGTTATTTTCAAGCCCTATATACAAAATGAATTTTTACGGATCAGAAGACTTCGTGGAAAATATAAATTCCTAGGAAATTTATCAGATACTTTGTGAATGTGGACTTTCATATACAGGACAGACCCGCAGGGCTTTAAGTTTCCGTGTGAAGGAACCCAAGACTTACGTACGGAACTATGAACTAAAGAAGTCAACAAGTATGCTATATACTTGTTGACTTCGATACTGCAGTCGTGTTTGGCGTGCTCAAATTAAGATTATTTGGCGTGCTCTTTTGTGACCTGACTTCATGTAGCAGACAGACTGTCATATTTGGAAACGCTACGCTTATTGATAAACCTGATTCGACTATCAAGCTTAATATATTAGAAGCCTTGCCGGAACTCTTCACGACTTGTCAACGACATTATGTCTACGCCATTTCATTCAAGCGAATGGAAACAACTCATCAAAATCCGTGACCGTCAGAACTTTGATGATGTCACATTTATTTGAATGTTTACGCTCCATTTGTCCTGATGATGCCGAGCCAAACGCCACGAGAAAGTATAGTCGATGTTAATGGAACATTTAATTGTGAATAAATGTTGATAATTTATTCCAACACCTTCCGATGTTCATTGTTGCCACATTGCGATCTAAGTGCGATGTTGTTTGTAGAGTAGATCGTTCTGTTTCAGATAGACATTAAAGAGATCTTACTCAATCGCGTTGAATCCGTTGAACATCCGTGTTCAGCGTACAAACTGAAATCCCCTTCGGTGGTAAAAAGATTTACAGGTAATCGCTTTCTTTGTTTTTTCACACTGTCCACTTTTTGCAAACAACAATCTCCAGTGCAACTAAAGCAATCCGTATCTTCCCAGTGCTGAGTATGCAAGCAGACTAACGACTTTCCATCCTTTGCGTGAATCAGTATCTGTCACTTCCCCAGTAATTTACATAAACGGAGCTTTACTCTCCCAAACTAACTAAGAAATGTTTTTATTGACGTGTGTAGATTAGATATGAGCAGTTCTGAGATATTTACATCAAGCGAGAGTGAGGGCTATTCCATTCGTTCGACCCTTCCTCCCACCCTCGCACGATTGACGCGGGCCTTGTTCTGCGGGACGAATCTTGCACAGCTTGAAAGATAATACTCTCCCGATACTGCAAAACAACAAGGTTGCGGTAGTCGGGAATGAGAAACGTGCTGCATCGATGCATATTTTTAGCCTCAAAACATTACCGAAACACCGACCTCCAGGTGTTTTCAGCAGAAGGCAGGCAACGGATCCTTCTTTCATCAATACACTTTTTTGTCGGGGACCATACTTGTACGGCATTCCTCTGTGAATAGAACATGATGCTAATTATCGAAAGTCCATTACGCTTAGAAAGTGGCTCATTTTAGACGGGTACCATAGTGATGGGGTGTCGGGGGAAATGCACGCTTAGATCTAAGGTGTTTTTCGCTAAAGATGTCTGAATACTTGATGGGAAATTAAGGATCCAGTAGCTATCATGACTTCATTTCGCAGCTCTGTTGCGCTCTATCGACTGGGTGTCGTCCAGCCACAATCGAGAAGTAACGGTCTGCAGCTGTTGTTGTGAGACACAGTCGTTCATGGTGTGGTGAATCTTCTACACTGACAGTCTTTCGAAAGCTAATTTTGCTGGCTTCTGACCGAACGGTCAGAAGTCAACTCTTAGACCAAATTGCCAACGGGACGGAAATTTAAAACTCGAAAAGCTTCTTTTGTGAAGACAGTTAAAATGCATTTAATGTTATAATTTTACAAACTATGCTTTTCTTCCGTCTGTGTCTACACGCGTGGGACAAAACCATGTACTATGAATTTTGAGGTCCCAGGATATCGCGTCAGCGACATTTACGTGTGGATGGTCCTTGTACACTATCTAACAACAAGTAATTGGACACCTGTGATAGCAAAGGAAAACGAAGTTTATTCACCTTCAATAGTTGGTGGAGCCTCCACGAGCGGCGGTTACAGCTGCGACCCTCCAGGGCATACTCTCAACCAGGCGTTGTACGACGGTTAGCGGAATTTTCTTTCACTCGGCTTGAAGAAGGCAGGTCAGTTCCTTTACCGATTTCGGACGGTGGGTGCACCCTTTAATTCGACGCTCCAACTCGTCCCAGAGGTGCTCGATAGGGTTAAGGTCCGGGCTCTGCGCAGGCCAGTCCATTCGATTAACCCCATTGTCACCATACCAAGCCATGGTGGACCTCGCAACATGACAGGGGGCATTGTCATCCTGAAAGTAACATGGGTTCACCCCGTAAAACTGCCACAACGTCGGAAGCGCATGGTCATCCAAAATGGTGCAGTAGGTCTCGGCGTTGAGTCTACCAGGAATTGCGACCAACGGTCCCGTGCCATACCAGGAGAAACACCCCATAGCATAATTCCACCGCCGCCAAGCTTCACAGTTAGCACAATACATTCCGGCAGGAGGCGTTCTCCAGGCAGACGCCAAACCCAGACCCTGCCATCCAAACGGTAGAGGGTGAACCTTGATTCGTCGATCCAGAGAACCTGTTTCCACTGTTCAACGGTCCACTGTCGACGTTCTTTGCACGACGTTAGCCGAGCAGCGCTGTTGGACTTGGTGATCAAAGGCTTGTGGGCGGCAGCACGTCCATAATAACCGAGCAGATGGGCTTCCTTACAGATGGTATTCATCAAAAGAACACTCCCGGATGCCTGTTGAAACTCCTCGCGGATGTGGCCCATCGATTTGGCGCGGTTCTTCCGAATTTCTCTAGCCAGCACCCTATAATGAATTTGGTTTTCACTAATATTATGAATATAACGCTTCTTCTACTGAATTATGATGAATTCAATTATATTGAATTCAGCTTCTTCTAAGCTAATGCTTCTTCTAATGCTTGTTGTTTGTTAATTATATCATGAATAAACTTTCCAGCTAGTAGTGTAGTAATAATAATAATGAACAAGCTTTTAACTGCTAGTAATGTTGTAGTAGTAATTAAGATGAATAAAGTCTTAACGCTGGTTGTTAATAATAATCAACTAATGAAATAAACCTAACAAACTCTGCCCTAGTAGTCCAGACAGAGATCTGAAAACTATGAACTGAGAAAGATGTACTTACGATGACAATCTTTTATTTGGTAAACTTCTGGCTCTCACATAAACGAAGATCTCTTTATACAACAACAGCTTTCTGACACACAAACCACAGCTCACTTCGTACAACAACAGCTCACAATACGCACATCAACAAAAATGCTCTCTCTACGTATCGTTGAACGCGCCTATTTATACTGGCTACCACCACGTCATGACTTACACTCATTGCCAGATCTCATTCAGCGGGTGAAATAACATCTCGTTCAGTAAGAAGATAATTTACATAGTAAAATAAAATAACCAGAGATAGTAAAAATCAAAAGGAAAGTGAATCTAGAGTATACGTTACATCATCTCCCCCTTAATTTTTCTTTTTTTTTTTTTTTTCCGAAAAACCTATCAATTTTGGAGTGTAAGTCTTACACTTCGTTGATTGACGTCTATCGACCTCTTTTTTTGTTGTTGTTTTGGTGGCAGCAGTATGTACAATCTCAAACTTGGCATGACAAAATCAATAAATCTGTATTCGTCTGTGAAACACTTTATATACTTGAACAAAACAAACCTGCATCGGCATACCTTCCTTTTATTCTGCCTAGCAGGAATCACTTTTTTAGTTTCAAATTACGTTCTCATATTATCGCTGAATACACACCAACTGTATCAGCAGCGAAGATTGCCTGGAGCTGCCTAACAGTAACAATTTTATTATTTTACCCCTAAGCACATAGATATATATATAAAAATTTGGATTAGTAGATGGACATAGAAGAAATATAAAAAAAAAACACATATACACAAAAAAGAATGCATAGGCCCACACGAAAAAAAGAAATTCTGACACGCCAACTGGTCGTGCAGGAACAACAACAAACGGAGAAAATAACCTGTCCACGAGAACTTACTTATCTCGAGGACGCATAAAAAACTCTAGTACGATAACGTTTTCCAGGCCTAATCGGACTGGTAAATTTAAGGTGATGTTGAGCGTTTCAAGGATTTGAATGGATCTGGAACATCTGTATTCTGTCGGTCAAGAAATCCCGGCGGCTGACAGCAACGGTCAGGAACGGCTGAAGTCTGGCGGTCCGGAAATCGCTGCGGCTGACAGGAACGGTCAGGAACGGCTGAAGTCCGTCGGTCCAGAAATCCCTGCGGCTGACAGGAACGGTCAGGAACGGCTGAAGTCCGTCGATCAGGAACGGCCGAAGTGTGGCTTTCCGGAAATCCCTGCGGCTGACAGGAACGGGCTCCCCAGGATTTTGATATGTAGGCCTAGTCCCTTTGTGCTGGGGCCCGTGTTGTCCTTCCAGCATTCTTTTGGACGGACGTGGCTCCGGCCACATCGTTTTTTTTTCGTTTTCTCCCTCGTGGCATGAGAGTAGCAGCAGGCATCGGCCCTGTTTGCCCTGAGCGTAGGTTCCAGAGGCGAAACCCGGGCTGATGCAAGGATCTCTGCCTTCGTCGCTGTTGCGGCGAAGCAGATTGGGGAGACAAGTTACGTTTTCGACCAGCTTTTGGTGGTGCTGGACGGTTTGTAATTGGTGTTTGACGTTTAGGAATAGTCAAATTATTGTTCATAACTGATAAATCCGAAATATCTGAAGCCTCTGAGTCGCTGCTGTAATTTAGTGGTCGTGCAAGGCGATGTTTATGTCTGCCTATAGGAATACTCTCTGACGAGGTATTCAAGGAAGTAGGAGCTTGTGTTGGTGCAGAGTTATCAGAAAATGGTGCAGCAATAGTCTTGGCAATGGCTGGAGGGAAAGGAACGATACTAGTATTTGAAGAACTTGATTCGAGCCTTGGTCTCATGGGAGAATCAGTTTGCGTGTTTGGAAACCCGTCTTGAGGAGGGGAGGGTGAAGAAAAAATCACTGGAGATTCTTCAAAAATGTTTGTTGGTTCGTCCAAAATTTCTGGAGGTTGATCGTGAGATATAGACTCTTGAGTCTGTGGAACAGAAGGTTGAGTAGGGTTGATTATAAAATCTATATTTCGTTCATGATACTTGCGACACTGAGCAACGTGTACGTATTGAAATTGATTGTCAGGTTTTTCAAGAACAATATTATTTTCAAACACATTTGCAACCCGATATGGACCTTCGTAGCTATGTGCAAATTTCTTCACTAAAGTATGAGAAACAGAAGACTGTAAGTGTGTTTCACGAGAGTGAGATCTCCAACGACAAGATCTGGTTCCCTACGCCTAGTATTATAATATCTTGCTTGAGCCGCTTGTGCTCCTAGCATTGCAACACGAGCTTTTTCTGCCATGATTCGTACTGATTGCGGAGTTGGTCGCTGGTTTAGTTCGTCGATAATCCCCGTTAAATTTTCAAAAGGGGTTTTAATTTTGCGACCCAGAAAAAGTTCTGCAGGAGTAATTTTAGTAGATTCGTGAACAGACGACCGGAGGGCGAACGAAAAAAGCTCAAGATGGTCATCCCATCGCTCGTGATGATCCATGACAAATGTAGCAATCATTTTCACTAGCGTGCGGTTTACGCGTTCCGCAGGATTACTCTGGGGATGATATGAGGAAATGAATTTATGCTTAATGTGTAGTCTTGCACACATTCTTTCAAAAATGTCAGAAATAAATCGGGGACCATTATCCGAAACTACTTTATTAGGTGCATCATATCTAGAGAATACTTCATTAATTAATACATTACAAATAACTTCTGCCGTAGCGGCTTTAATGGGAAAAACTTCAACCCATTTAGAAAAATTATCAGTTAATACTAGAACGTAACGAGCTTTGATTTTAACAGATAAAGGATAAGGTCCCAATAAATCTATTGAAATAATGTCAAAAACATGAGAACTTGAACTAGATTTCAAGGGACCGGCCGGTCTTACATTACGGTAATTATTAATCTGACACAAGTGACATGATTGAACGTATGCGAGCACACTTTGGTACATGCCAGGCCAATAGGCAACATCCCGCAATTTACAACGGGTCTTGCGAATACTTAAATGGCCTGCAAGAGGTTTGTCATGAAATTCGTTTAAAAGGGCCATTCTAAGGGTTCGCGGAATACATGGGCGAAACTCTGCCCTAGTAGTCCTAGATTTCGTATAGTAAAGCAGACCCTCTATGACTTCAAAATGCTGTGGTCTTCCAGCCAGAGAAGGATCACTTTGTAGGGGCGAACCCGCAAGCAAAAAATTATAGATATCCCCAAAATCTGGATCATTTATTAATTCTGCCATTATCTGCTCTCTGGATGTTATATCAGCTATTAGAAGTAAAGGCTGACATCCAGGAGTAGTTTCTGTGGGGACCCCACTAATCGGAACGCGAGACAATGCGTCAGGTAATTGATTCTTATGACCTGGCTGATACGAAATTTTGATATTGCTCTCTTGTAACTTAAGAGTCCACTTCATAAGTCTTTGAGATAGGTGCTTAGCAGAATTCAAGTACTGAAGGGCAGAATGATCCGTAATTATGTTAACTGTCAATTCGTTAAGATAACATTGAAATTTGTCAAGAGCATACACAACAGCAAGACATTCACGTTCCGTAGCTGAATAATTGCGTTCAGCTTTGGCTAAAGTACGAGACGCAAAAGCTATTGGATGCCCGGCTTGTGACAAAACGCAACCAAGACCAACTCCGGATGCGTCAGTATAAATATCAAATTCCTTAGTATGATCCGGGAAAGCCAACACAGGTGGCTGAGTCAACGCAGACTTCAGTGTTTCAAATGCAGCGTTAGCCTCAAGTGTCCAAACAAACGTCTTGTATTTACGTTTCAAAGCATACAATGGCTCACAGATTGTAGCATAAGCGGGGACGAACTGCTGATACCATCCGGTCATTCCCAGAAAGCGTGATAGTTCTTTTGCTGTTTTAGGCCGAGGAAAGTCAGCAATAGGCCTAATTTTTTCATTATCCGTAAATAAGCCGTGGCGAGTGATTTTCAACCCCTGATATACAATCTCGTCCCTCGCTATCTGGCATTTACTAGGTTTTAACGTCAAGCCAGCATTGTACATGAGTTGGAACACCTGTTTGAGCAGAGAAAGGTGCTCGTCAAAAGTCTCGGATGTAATAATAATGTCATCCAAATATACACGCACATGGGGACCCAGAACAGGTCTGAGAACCGTATCCATAAGCTTTTGGAAAGTAGCAGGTGCAGAAGCTAATCCAAAGGGCATACGTAGGTATTCATAAGCCCCAAAAGTAGTCACAAAGCCTGTTTTATCGACAGAGTCCGGATGTACCGCCACCTGCCAATATCCACTCGCCAAATCCAAGGTTGACACCCATTTAGTTGATGACAGGTCATGCAAAATATGCGACATGACAGGTAGTGGATAATTGATCGTTTTTGGGACTTGGTTGAGCTTGCGGAAATCTGTCACGAAACGAAATTCATTGGGTTGTTTCTTTGGAACCAAAAAGGCCGGAGCAGCCCAGGCGCTTGTTGATTCCCTTATTATGCCCTGTTTAATCATTTCAGAAATTTGACGTTGCATTTCCTGTTTCTTATGGGGAGCATAAGGGTAAGGTTTCGTCGCTATCGGTTTCGAACCCTCAGTGTCAATGACATGATAAACCACCTGTGTGAAACCAGGTTGATCAGAAAATAAACCAGGGCTTTCCTGCAAAAATAGAGAAAGCTGGTTTCGTTGCCTCTCATTCAATTGGTTACTCAATAACAAACTCGTTATATCCATAGGAACCGTTGGAATCATTTCGACAGGTTCCGGAAAGGAAATCACATGTTGTACGAAATTCAGAGTTATTTGAAACGTATTAATAAAGTTCATTCCCATTAGACATTTAACAGGTAGTTCGTCTACAAGCAGAAAAGAATGCGTAAAACGAGCCTTTCCCAGCCCGAGAGATAATGTGACAGTTCCTGTGATACTGAAGATTTCGTTATTTGCACCTCGCAAATACTGCGTCGCAGGCTGAACGAGTATTGCAGGAAAATTGTCAGTGCAAAACTTCGTATTTAGGGCTGATATTTCGGAACCAGTGTCGAACTTTGTCTCGACAATAATATCTTCAATTGTCAAGAACACATCAGGCAACTGAGGATTTTGAACAGTCACTAATACTGTTTTAGGGTCAGAATGCTTGGTATCAGGAAGCAGGACCGACCCTTGGTCTACTTCCTTTGGAAGTTTAAAGGATTCCTGGTTGGATTATCATGCGGTCTGAAACCTCGACCCTGCCGGGTTTCGGGAAAATTTTCACGATGAGGAAAACTGCGTGAAACCTGCGTCGGGAACTCCGCGCGTCTGTTGACATTGTCATATCTAGCACTTCTTCCCTCAGCACGGGCAGAAAAATAATCATTGCCCTGAGCATGAAAACGTTCCGAATGCTGCGGATTGGAACGGGGTCGAGCATACTGTGCATTTGTACGATATCCCGAAGATTGTTCAGAAACTCGCGGTTGGTTTGCCATTTTTCTGTGTGGTGGAACGTATGAAGCTTGGGCGTGCACTTGTGTATGCTCGCGTTGAAAGTTATTATGCCTACTATGCCGCTAAGGGTTTTCGTAATAAGACTCGCGGGGTGCCCGAGCATGGTGAGTTGAACCATGTCTGCCATGTCGCTCTTCATACGTTCGTATGAGGCGAAGGCATTAATGAATTGTAGCAGGGTGTCGAACCTCAAGAAAATCTTGTAAAAATGGGTCGAGCTGTTGCAATAGGGTATCCAACATGTCGACATGACTGGCATGTGGATCCCATAAGTTATATAAGCGTGTTGTTTCCAACGCAAATGCAACAGGGCTATCGTTGGGTCCTTGCTGACGAGAAAAAAGCTGTTGTGCAAGGCTAGCTCGACTGAGGCCGAAAGGAAAGACTTCCAAAAATTCTGCTCGGAAATTCTCATAATGAGAATCCGGGTTCGACACTCTCCACTGCCGATACCAGGTCTTAATGGTATCTTTCAAGCAAGTGCCTGCGATTTGTACTTTGCAGTCTTCAGGAATATTGTATAGATCAAAATGATCTTCCAAATCTTCGAGGAACTTTAGGGATCCCTCCAACCCATTGAAATTAATTGTTCCTGCATGCGGCACGAAATGGGCCAGCATTCTGCTTCGCTGAGAGGATTGAACTCCCTCAGGTACGACCCGCGACTCAGAGTAATAGGAAGCTGGTGAATTACGAAATTGTGAAGAATGCCTGGGTACATGTAGATCACTCATATCAAAGTGAGCCCCACAGGCTTCTTGCAGATGGTCGAAATGAATCCCATCACCACCCAAATTTGATTTAGGGTGAAAAACTGAAGTTGTCTTAGGTAAGGAAGACATGGGTAATAATTGTCAAGATCTCGTGTCCGAGAAAAGTTCGGGCGCCAATTATAATGAATATAGCTTTTCACTAAGCTAATTATAATGAATATAACGCTTCTTCTACTGAATTATGACGAATTCAATTATATTGAATTCAGCTTCTTCTAAGCTAATGCTTCTTCTAATGCTTGTTGTTTGTTAATTATATCATGAATAAACTTTCCTGCTAGTAGTGTAGTAATAATAATGAACAAGCTTTTAACTGCTAGTAATGTTGTAGTAGTAATTAAGATGAATAAAGTCTTAACGCTGGTTGTTAATAATAATCAACTAATTAAATAATAAACCTAACAGCCAGACAGAGATCTGACAAAACTATGAACTGAGAAAGACGTACTTACGATGACAATCTTTTATTTGGTAAACTTCTGGCTCTCACATAAACGAAGATCTCTTTATACAACAACAGCTTTCTAACACATAAACCACAGCTCACTTCGTACAACAACAGCTCACCCTACGCACATCAACAAAAAGCTCTCTCTACGTATCGTTGAACGCGCCTATTTATACTGGCTACCACCACGTCATGACTTACAATCATTGCCAGATCTCATTCAGCGGGTGAAATAACATCTCGTTCAGTAAGAAGATAATTTACATAGTAAAATAAAATAACCAGAGATAGTAAAAATCAAAAGAAAAGTGAATCTAGAGTATACGTTACAACCCGTCGGTCTCTAACTCCGAGTTTTGTGGGTATGCCTGGTCGGGGTACATTCCGACAGTCACCTCTCAACTTCCACTTGCCAATCACGTAGGCCACTGTCAATTTTGGGTACGTCAACTCTCTAGATATGTCACGTATGGATCGGCCATTTCTGTGATACCCGACGATTACACCTTTCTCGAAATCAGAGAGCTCCGAACTGCGTGGCAAAGCTTGCATACGACTGGTTGCGTTGTTGTTTCCCACACGATATTTAACGGCGGCGAAAGTGACGTGTATCAGGACCGCAGATATCGTCGATTGCAGGGGTGTCCAATTACTTGTTGGTAGATAGTGTATATCAGTAATGAATAAGGAAAATGAAAGTGTGATATCTCAAATGAAAAAGCAATGGCGAAATAAGCTTTTGCACTCACCCTTTAGCATAATTAAATCAAAAACCATTTGTGTCAGTATGGAAATTCTAATCTCGCCAAATATTTAACAATCATGCGCAAATCTTTAAGAGATCGTGGCAAAGAGAAAGTTTTAGAGAAGCAGAAACATGACAGTTTGGATCGTAGTGTAATGATAAAGGACTAATGTAAATAGAGTATATATTTAAAATTGGCATTATATCGTACGTAAGTATTCTACATGTTAGCTATCAAATACCGTGCATGTCACTGGCCATTCTGCTGGAGAACTCTCCTTTCCCTTCCTTACCAGAGCTAAATCTCTTCTTCCAGAAATAAACTGCATGTAATATTTCATCATGGTAGAGTATTTTATTCCACCATTGATTTTCGACAGTTCTTTGATCTTCATGAAGTCTTTCACGTGGAAATTGCATTGCATTTCAGCAAAACAGATCTCATCTTTCAATCACGAAGATCTGGCAGGCAGCAAAAAATGGCCAGCTTTAGTTTTCTCTAGAACTCAAAACATCTTAACGCATAATTCTATTAGAAATAATTTCAGAAGTATGGCTTCAAATTTGGATTTCATCCTTACTTCACAGTAGCGGTGGAATTTTCTCGCCGTAGTGGTTAATTCCATTATCTCAGTACCTTTTCTACCACTTGCTTTTTTATTTACTTATTTTGGAAAATGCGCTGTTTTCCATGCGCGACAGGAAAACCGTGTATTTGTTCACAAACAAAAGACCCAGACAAAGGAATCGCATACCATGTATACTAATAACATCACTTCCGCTGTTTAGTACACAATATTTCCTCTTGCGCATGGCTAGCTTAATTTTTCAAAAATTTAACTTAAACTTCATTTTTAATTTCATTTAATTTTTACTTTTTTCCCACGGAAAAGACTTGAGGGCAAAGTCTGAGAAAAGTCTGTTAATGCAGAGAAACCTTGATTCATGAGATCTTTAAGGGGTACCATTGTTTACACCGAGCCTATTGTATAAGCAACGGTAGGCGATGGATTGCCTTTTAAAGGAGAAACGCGTACAACTTTCACGGATTTTTGAAGTTTCATTGAGGAACTGGAAAAATTGCAGTAATTAGCAAATATTTATTTAAGGTTTAAGAGGATGTCATTCTTAACATCGGCATTCTTTAACAGAACCAGGAAATCCAATTGCTACTGAAAGAAAAAGAATCCCAGCAAAAATTTTAAATCAGCCTAGGCATTGGAAGCGTTGCGACGGCAAGTATTTTTCCATAACCAAATAAAATTTTGGCAAGAACATGGAAGGCCCCATTGACCTAATAATTAAATGTCATTATATTCCATCTTATAAAGACACTCTAAGAACATTTCTTCATTTCTTATTCTTGAATACTTTTACGTACTCGAACTAGTTTCCGACAAAATTCCTAATTTCAGTTTTTTCATTATGAGAAATAAGCTATTGTTTACAACCATAAGTTTTTTCTTAATTTTTTTTTACTTTCACTCTGTTACATAGATTTTAATGCATTCTGCATTGCAACCCATTTTTTTATTAATACCAATTTTTAACAAAATCTTTTTTTAGTTCAACATTCCGTAAAATCGGTTACTAGGATTGTGAAACACAAATCCTCGTTTCAGGGATGAAACATAACAAAAAACCAAACATTTTAAATGACACTATCTTTCTCCGGGACTTTACAAGTGGTGTCAGCTTGTGCAATTGAAAATATGCCTATAGCAAAACAATTTCCACCCAGAAAAACTCTTAATCAACATGGGTTTATCTAAATAAGACTTCACCGGTAGGTATTCGTTTTGGCTTATTTTCGGAAACATTTGACTGCTCCCAAATTAATGAAAACTTTTAATCTTTTTAAGGTGTCATGAAGTAACTAGCTTTCTGTTTGACTTAGACATTAAACAACTGATTGTCAGAAGAAGAGGTTCTTTTCACGTTCGGGTGGTCTTTCTTAGAAAAAAAAAGCAAAGGAAACAGTTCTTGTCTCTGTCACAGCAGAACATAGAAAAACAAGCTTGAAAGAAAGGTAGACGAGAAAATCGATAAAAGTGCTGTTTGAACTTTCTAGGTCAAGCACATGAGGGAAAAGACTGGTATCCGGTGATAATGTCAAATAGGAGACGCAGAAAACATCTGCTACCTCAGTTTTTTCCCCTTTATCCTTCTTTCTTTTATTCTTTTTTTTTGCGCAAAGACTCTCAAAAGTGGTTTAAGAGGAGACAAAAATTACTTGGCACAGAAAGAACGTTAGGCACTTTACACCAGAAGCGACCCCAGCGTAAAGAATGCCTGTCAAACATTTAAGTTTTCGGTTACCCCATTTCTATGGCTGTGGAAGAAGCACCGTTTTCCGCATTTAATCAAGCACATTTTTTTAAATAAATATAACTGAGCTTGTGTACAGCATATAATGGAGTTACGGTTTCAATGAGCAAATTTTAACTTTCAATGAAGTCCAAGAATACTTGCATGTGAGTCTACATGTAAATAACGTCTATCTTCATGAAAATATTCGCTGCTGTTCTAACGAAGGAAAAAACAAAACAACAACGCGAGAAAAAACAGTATTTTTCTGAAAATTTTAAATTTCGTAATATAAGTAACACTGCCTGTAGTTGTTCTTCTTGCTTTATCTCCCAGAAAGAAATTATCCACTCCTGTGGTGCAGCGGTCTAAGCGCTGAATTCTGACCTTTCGTATGAGTGGCCCAGCATTGAAATGACGTCGGTTGGTTTCACAATAAAGATTTTCTCAGCAATTTTGTTCAATCCAGCAGAGGTTTTTGTGGCGGGTAACTTAATGTTCCAAATAGGGAATCTGACACGATGACCGAGTATTTCCGGAGTTAGGAAAATATTTTTTCTCACTAAAGTAGTCATATTTTTATATTTTTATGGCTTCTTCAAAGATTTAGTAAACATCAGGTTGTGTGGAACAAAATACAGTTTAAAATTGTTTTCTATGAGAAGTAAAATTCTCTATTGAAAATCATTTCCAGTATTCAAACCTTTCTCTTCGTAAAATGGCTGGAAACCTAACCCAATTGTAGGCTAGCTCGGAAGCCTATAGCATAAACCAACTGTTAGCACTAAAATAGCTTAACGGTGAACCGCTTGATCCTACTTTCAATTTAAACATGTCCGGCAGCTGAGATTATCCAAAGAATCTAAAGTTGCAATTTAGATAGAAAATGACAAGTAATTCCCTGGGGCAATGAGCACGTTTTTTTAATGCTGTCTCACAGAAAAAAAAAATTTAAAGCACGTATTTGGAGAAAAAAATCAAGAACAGAATTGATTTACCACACAATGAAAAAACAGTGAATTATTTAAAATACATGATGTACGCAATATTCGTCATAACGATTGAAACCAGTGACATTTTGTTTTCAACCAGGTTTCTACGATCGGTAAAATAGGATATAGCTACTTATATTCACTATCGGCAGAAAAATGCATTCCAAAAGAAAAAAAATTGTAATGTTGGGTAAAGCCATGCGAAGCAAAAGAGTTTTTCCCATTCTACTTCTAGAAGCAGTGACAGCAAATGAAACGTTTATGCTTTTAGTGCCCTTAACGGAAAAGCTATGTTTTATTTAAAGTGGACAATGTTCGGAATCTTTACCACTTCGAATGGCATACAATAGAAAAAAAATGTTTTTTACAATAGAATTTTAAAAAAACAGAAATACATTTCCCAAGCGATATGCATACTAAAAGCACCTGGCACGAGAACTCTTCGTTATGACAAATACAAAATTTATTCTCAACGTCCTACGAAGTGAATAATACCATCAGATGTTTAAATCATTTTTCAAGAGGGCTTTAAGAAGAAGAAATATCAAGAAAAGCAGAGCATAAATTTTAACTCTCTAGGGAGTAAATTCTATTAAAGAAGGAAATTGTTTTTCAATCGCGTTTATAGACGTCCACACATGAGTGCAAGGACATTGTGAACACAGATGTGCACTTATGCTTTGTAGTAATAAAAATGTGCTTAAAGAAAAGTCTTAAATCATATATCAAATATTCTTTACCACAATTGCTAATTGATATGAAAAATTTTCAAATCGTACTATTGGAAGCAGAAATATAGAGAAATGCATAATACATGCTATATACATTCATGTACCCTAGTTGAAAAACTGAGTATTATTTTGCCAAGAAAATGCGCGTAAAAGTGTTTTCTATTGTGAATGGTATCTGATTAGGAATTTTTTTGCTTGATTTTTAGGAGCGCAGATGCTGCTGAAATTATATGAGAAACAGAAATCTAACGCTTCTTGTGGTCAAATTGTGAGATATTAAAATTCAGAAATTACATACAAAACATTCTTTACCACGAACTATATCCTACAAAAAAAAAACTTTTTTCCAAATGGAAATTTTTGAAGCACAGATATCAGGAAAAATGCAGTATACACTGAGTTATCTTTGCATTAAGAACACTTACATAATAACGTGTTGGTCCACCGTTCGGTGCATTCGGGCTCGCAGACGCCTAAGAACAGTTTCTACAAGGTATCGTACATCCTCCCTGAGTAACTTGACCCATGTCCATTGCAGCAGCTCCCTCAGTTCTCGCTCATTCCGCGGATGAGGATCAGCAGTTCTCACACCCCTTGTTGAATATCCCACAAAGGCTTAATTGGGTTACATCCAGGGGAGTTTGGAGGCCAAGGCGATGTTGCAAATTGGATCTCGTGTTCCTCCAACCACTTAGTTATACGAACCCGATGAAGTTATGCGTTGTCCTGTTGAAAGATGGCACTGTGGTCCAAGTAAATCTCCTGCAGATATGAATGGAGAAGGTCGTCTAACTTATCCCTTCAGCGTCCACCATTCAGTGTTTGTCGGATGAGGATGATAACCAAAAGGACGTAAGTCTTGCAAAGAAAAAAGTCCCCAGACCAAAACACCACCTCGACAGGCCTGTAAGACCCTAACTGTGAAACCAGGGTATAGGGCTTCATACTGTTTACGCCATATGCGAATACAGCCATCAGCATGGGGCAACAGGAAAACGGGACTCATCACTCAAGATGATCTACTTCCATCTGTCGAGGGTCCATTGCCGACGTTCCTTAGCATATGCGAAGTGTTTTTGAGATGAGTGGGCGTCATCATGTACACTCGTTGGTCTCTGGCTATGAAACCCCAGGTGAAGCTGAAGGTACGGCGCATGGTGCATGCGAAGTTAGATCGAACTACAAGAAATTGGACTAATCAGTGCAATGTCATGACTTCCACAGCTGCATGGACGGAAGGACATAGTGATAACTTAAGCAAGTCTTCTTTTCCTTTCTTTCATTTTTTTAGGTTTAATGACGACCTTGAGCAACTCGATGGACTATAAGTAGTCGCCCTTTCCTAATTTAGGTTCACTGACTACATGAAAAGGAGAGAGCCACTGCCGTAAGACAAACACAGCATTCATGCCTATACGATATTCGAACCCAGACCCATCTCGGACGAATGGTCCGAAGCAAGATTTAGACTCTTTCCCCACTGGGTTTTTCTTTTCTTTTCAAAATACGTTATAGAAATGCTTGCATTTCTAAGTTTCGTATCGTTTTTACATCGTTATAACTAGACTAACAAGATAATCGTTTTACTCATTCTAAGGTGTCTGGTACGTACATCAAAGTGACGAAAGCAAGTTTCTAAAAGATTGATTACTCCGACAATCTTTTCATTTGCCAGCGAAAATTGTTGTTATGTGATACATGATATTCTCCGGAAGTAATTCCAAAACCAAATATAGGTGTGTCATTTGTTTTAGAGTGTTCGAGGTGAGTACAGTGACGACAATTGAATGCTAAAACCTTCCACAGAAAGTCACGGAAATCCGTCTCTTAATATCAATATTCCTTCTTAAATTTTGGCAATTCTTCCTGCCTATTTTTTTTTCTATTTTTGGCACTAAAGCTGCATCCTCATTTTGGCACATTTCTAGAACATGATTCATATCTTTTTAAAAAAGATAGTGACATCACAGCAAAACGATAAGACAAACAAGGATACTAACGAAACGAACTTAACACGTGCGAAACATGAAGTTCAGTATCTGGCGAGGATACGATAGGTAACAGTGCCATATTCAGTCAGATGCGTTTGGATTACCCCAATGTTTGTCCGACGGTTGTTATGCGACATGAAGCTTTTCAGAAGCGGTTTGAAAACCAAGGCAAGCTGTGTCATTTATTTTGGGGTTTTCCAGGTGAGTCGAGGGACGAAATTTTTACAGAGACATCTTTCCTTGTGCTCGCGCTTTGAGAAAATACACTTTTCTGCATGACTTCTATAACAGCGATCCTTTTGAACTTAGAGATGTAAATTATAAATGACAAACTGTTATTACTCTAGAAATCTCAGAGATATTATTGAATTCTTTATGTAAAAATCCAGTTTAAATTTTCGGTAGATTTTCTAACACAAGATAAAGCATTGAAAAACTGCAATTCTTTAGCTTTTTAACACTACCTATCACATTCTGTACTGCAATTATTTGTAAATGTCGCGAATGGAAGCTCGGTAAGACATATTTTGACATTTTTGAGGGCTGAAAGGTGATCTGAAACGGTACCTCCTTCGTATATTTTTAGCATTCGAAATTCGAAGGATATCATATTATTATTAGCAATGCAAATTCTGCCATAAATGGTTGCTTAGCAATCGTTTTTGCTTTCGCATGCTGTTCAGTTCTGTTTGCTTTACCTGCGTTAATCAAAATTTTATAGCAGCCTTATGTACGGTCATTGCTTATGAGCATTTTCAATTTGTCTTGCTGGATGGCAATTAAGCTTCATTCGATTTTCTTGTATCTGATACAGTTAACCAACAGGTTTCTCATTATTTTAATATTAGGAAATTCATTCAGAAGCGCATCTTTTTACATGTCTCCTAGGAAGTACTTTTTTATTGGAGTTTAAACGAACAACTCATTGGGCTATAACCAGTCACCTGTCTCTTATTTAGGGCCACTGGTTCCAGGGAAGGAAGAGAGTAAGTGCCGTAAACCAAATGCATTGTCCATGACACTCGGGATTCGAACCCGAACCCATCTCGGACGAATTGTCAGAAGCCAGCGCTTAGGCCATCTGCTCCGCCGGGGTAGTGGAAATACTTTCTCTTCACTAAAGGGCCACGATTGCGCCAAGGAAACCCATATCACATATGATACAACCTTATGTGAAATATAATTATACTGTTTTCTAGCTCCGTGTGGTACACAACGATAATGTTCAGAGTTGAGACATTAAACATTTATTCTGGCATTTTGTTTGTCGTAGATTTCATGCTTTCTGGCGCTCTTTGATTTGTCTTAGAGCTTCTAAATTAAAACCGCAGTTGCGTATATGTTCATCGCAAAAAGAAACAAGAAAGATGACACCGAATTTTTGGTTGTACTGAGCACTTCTTTTGAATCCTTTCTGAAGCGAATTAAATTTATCAAAGTTATTCAAAGTCAATGAAACTGATCAGAAAAAACGTCAACCGGATTGATGCAATCAATAAAACAACACAAAGAGAAACAGCTACTTGCTTCCATAGGCGGCTAAAACGTATGTTACGAAAAATAAACAAATGCCGCACAAGTTTCTCGTGCCAGAAGTAAGGTAACGGAGACAAACAAATTTTCAAATCGAACAGTTAAAAGAAAAAATATAGAAGGAAATATAATGTAACTTCTACGCTTTTTAGAGGAAGAATTTTTGGATAATGAGAAAATTGAAAATATGCGAATAAAATGCTTCCCAGCAAGAACTTATGCTAAGGAAAAATAACTTTTCAAATACGTCTCACTGAAGCAGAGATAGCGGGCACGAAAAGGTAATGGAATGTATGACCCAGGTGGGAAATCTGCTCATTATTTAAAGGGGATAATGCTCCATTCCTGTATTGTAGAGAATGGCATACAGTAAAGAATAAATTTATCCGTAGGAATTTTTTTTTATTCTTTTTTTTTTTTTTGTACCGCCGTGAGCAACTCAATGGGCTACAAGCAGTCGGCCGTCCCTCATATAGGATCACTGGTTTCAGGGAAGGGAAAGGGCCAGTGCCGTGAGACAAACACAACATCCATGCGTCACCGGGATTCGAACCCTGACCCATCTCGGACGAATGGTCCACTGCTTAAACCACTGCGCAACCGGAGAGGCATGGGGTTTTTTTAAAAGGAGAGATACAGCTGCAAGCAGAAGTGCACAAACACCACCTAGCGACAGAACTGTGAAGTATAAAAGTACTCAAATACTAACTAAAGTGTTTCACAAGCTAAATGACATGAAATTGTGAAAACGTTTTTTTAAACCGCACTTTTAGAAGCAAAGATATTGGGAAAAACAGACCAAACATTTTCGCCTCTAAGGCAGAATTATGTATTAGTTTGGTAAGAAAATACATACAAATAGTTTTTCATAATTAGTAGTATATGACCGAAAACGAATTTTTTATCGGGCTTTTAGTCGTGCAGATGTTGGTGTAAACAGAAACGTGAACTTACAACATGCAGTGTCAAATTTGCACGTTAATAAAAATTTGAAATTATATGAGAAAATATTCTGAGTGAAAACGCTCTCGAATAAAGAAATAATTTTCATATTGGGCTCTTACAAGCAGATATATTGACAAAAATAAGATATACATCTACGCCACCTTGCGGACAAGCTATACAATATTTTAAGAATAAAAAATATCCTAAAAATATATTCCCAGGTGTGCAGTATATCGGTTCACGACAGATTTTTTTCAATCGAGTTTTCACAAGCTTAGATTTTGTTGCAAATACATCAGAATCAGAAAGAAACACATACGCCCCCTGATGGCCAAACCATATTTATCAAAAATTAGAAAATATAATCCGAATATTCCCATCAGCAGCTGTATCCGATGCAAGTAGATTTTCTCAAATCCTAGTTTTAGAAGCACAGATATCGGGGAAAACGCAATTTACCTTTACGCCCCTAGCGGAAAGTCTATGCAGAACGAGAAAATTTTGAAACTACGTGAGAAACATTTATGGCGCCTGAAACGCTGTCCAACAAAGAAAAAAGTTTTTCAAATCGGACTCTTAGCAGCAGAAATATCAAAAAAAAAAAAAAAAAAAAAAAAAAAAAGATTTATAACTATGCCCCATGGCATGAAAACTATGCGTTATTTTAAGAAGGAGGTATTCTCAAAAGGTTTTCCAAGGCGATTTGTATTGGTCCATGAAAGTATTTTTTCAATCGAATTTCCAGAAGCTCAGATTTTGCTGCAAGCACATCAGAAGAAGAAACAAACGCTTACAGCCCCTGTGGCCAAACCATTCCTTAACAAAGCTTAGAAATTATATGCAAAAAAATTCATATGAGGTGATGTTTCCAATGCAAGAAGACATTTTCAAATCGGACTTTAGAAGCAGAGATATAGGGGAAACGCAATTTATCTTTACGCTTCCTAGCGGAAAATCTATGCATTACTTAGAAAAGCAACTGTGCCTAAAATACTTTTCTTTACAAATGACATCGAAAAGAAGAATGCATTATTTTGATCAAATATTTGGATGCAAATATTAAAATCCATTTTGAATTCGATATAATCTCCTTTAAGGGCGAAAATATACCTAGGGGCGAAGATGTTCATTAGAAAAGAACCGGAATACAAGTATCGTCAGTCTCACAATTCAAGCTTCTTAATGCAAAAAGAATTTTTCAAATTTGTCTGATAGTTTAAGAGATGTGGTGTCCACGGGCGGACAAACAAATAACATAAGCACGATCATTTTTTACAAGACACGTGCTAAAAAGCAAGATATTTTGTGGGGGCAGTTGAAGTGTGGCTCCTGGCCTACAATAGTTGTTTTAGAAATTTTTGTTTGTTTTTCAAATTAAAACCATAATCTTCCGTATTTCCAGCTTCGATGCTTCACGGAGGAGCATGGCTCTGGAATTCAAGTTTCTTTGGCACCCTACAAACGTGGACGATATGCCAAATCAATACTCCTTTTTCCTGTGGTTGGTAACATGAATGAAGGTCTGGAGTTATCCCAAATTACATTTGTTGACCAAAATAAGAATGTCACTGCAGTATACAAAGTGTTGTATGATGAGTGGTATGAATGACATGAAAGAGACGTCAAGTAATGGACTGATTACTAAACGCGTATCGACATGCCAGTTGTTTCTCACCGCTAAAGCGACCACTTTAAAAACCTTATTATTAATCTACCATATTTCTGACTAATGATCATGTTAAGTGTCGACCTGATTAATGTTCAATACGTTTCTTCCTTTGGTAGTAGGGATATAAGATTTTGCCGTATCGAATTTGGAGTCATTGATTTCATGAGGTGAAGACCCATACCTTAACTGGGCATAAAGCCTGGGCCCAGTTGAGGTATGAGTCTTCAACTAACGAAATCAAGATGATTGGCCAAAGTCACGGACTACTGACCACTCGGATAGCAGAACATACACTTCAGCTTCCTATAATATCATATTAAAATTTCGTGTCAATTAAACAAAGTAAAAAAATATTTTAGTACTAGAACACGAAATTCCTGCTTTGATGTTTACTGTCCAAATATTGAATTAAACAAATAATTCAAATATTTTCGGCAGTTTATCGTAATTTTCGCAAGCGTCTCTCAAGAAACGACAGCAACTGACATGTAGAACACCTCTGCCTGTAGGATAACATAAAATTGCGCCGTCCGCCCGTCACCCAACTGCAGCGCTGATAATTGGTACGAATTAGTTCGGCTTCGGCATTCCATACGATTTTGTGCTGGATAGTGTATCTTTGGTCTCTCTCGCCTTTCTTTTCGTGGGGTTCCTTCTGACTTTTATGCCAAATGTTACTTCAGTAGCCAATTTAAGTTTATAGTTTAGTTCAAATCCAAAGATTGCTTTATTTACGAAGTTATGTCACTTACGGATCATCTGCTGCATGTGATATATGCAACAGTTGTACTGTATGTGAAATGCTTTTGATTTCAAGAATAAACAAAATCCAACAAGTCCTACTAGGTAGCAAAGCGAAACAGGTATGAGTTGTTGACAAGCCCATCCTACTTAACTAGCAATATAAGGAGCGTTCTAAACCATGACATAATAGCTCATAATTTTTTATGACATCAGCACCCAAATTATAATGTATATCACAGCAATTTATATCCCCATATTCATTCCAGTATACTTCGTTAAACAAGCTTTGAAAGGGCTTATCCTACCAGTAACTACAGTATAGCGACGTATCACACTAATGACGAGCCACTCAACTGATTAATCAACAAGCTCTATGTTTGATCGATCTAATCGGAATAACAAGAAAAACGTTGTTGTCATACGACAGATACTGTAATTTAAAATGGACCTTGGACTTTCCCCAAATTTTGGCAGTGTTTTAGCATCGTCAAGGATCCTCTGTGTAAGGGAATCATCATGGCATTCAGGTATCCCGGATAACATCATCGTATTCAAAGATACAGGAGATAGGTAATTACCAAAAAGCTCTTTTTTTTTCTTTTCTTTTTTTTTTGCCTGTTTCAGGGTTTAACGACCACAGTAAGAAACTCATTAGGTTATAAGCAGTCGCCAGTCCCTAATTTTGGGCTACTGGTTCAAATGAGGGGGAGAGAGCTAATGTTGTGAGTCAAACACACCATCCATGCCTCACTCGGGATTCAAACCAGGGGGCCGCCCCGATGGCGCAGTGGTCTAAGGCGATGGCCTCTGATCATTCGTCCGAAAGGGGTCCGGGTTCGGATCCCGGTGAGGCATGGATGTTGTGTTTGTCTTACGGCACTGGCTCTCTCCCTTCCCTGGAACCAGTGACCCTAAATTAGGGACGGGCGACTTCTTATAGCCCATTGAGTTGCTCACGGTGGTCGTTAAACCTCCAATCAAAAAAAAAAAAAATTCGAACCAGGGCACATCTAGAGCGAATGATTAGAGGCCAACGCTTTGTATCTCTCGGGCATCGAGACAGTCATGTTTTGAATTCCTTCACTCTATGGTAACATCGAATCTCTATACTTAAGTTTACCAGATACCAATAGTACCAGATATGCAGCAAAATTATGTAGTAAAAGGTTTTTGGGAAAACCAATTTTGTAATATACATAGTTTTCATTTTTCAAACAAGTATGCACGTATAGTACGTTTATCTATATTAATCGGTGCTGTTGGCATGGTTCGTCTTCGAAGTAACCGACAGAATATACATATGCTATAATTTTCGCGTGAATAGAAGTATACGCCTTTAAATTTGGGCATCGTTTATATCAGAATAGATTGGCTGATTTTCCTGAAACGCATAATGTCGTGTGCCGTATCTGTCACGAAACCAGATATTTCTGAATAATCATTTATTTCGGGCATGTTATTACGATGGCCTGCGTCAGTGGATTAATGCATGTGGCAAAACGTTAAAAGCTAGATATTAGGAATTTGAACTAGCAATTACCAGTGTCTGTCGGGGTAATATCAAACAGTGGCCACAATATCGATATCGAAAACGCCGCGTGTATCAAAAAAAAAAAAAAAAACATTCTTTGCCAAATTCCTACGTTTGTGCTCAGAGTTATGTGCGTTTATATCCACAACTTCATTTTGCGGCGCAACCGACTTTCGAAACTTTGCTTTCCGTGCACAGATGAACTAATGCTACCGCTAACTTAGTAGAAGTTTTAGAGATTTCATTTAAGAATCGTCTTATCAGCAGTTTAATATCTCTCTTGAATTGACTTCCTCTGAGCAGGTATTTTCAGATACCTTGAGTTGATCTCTAAAATTTCTCAATTATTTGCAGTATTTCTTCCCTTAGCAGTAGCTCGATCTCATTATGGCACGTTGATAAATTCGATGGCACGTTGATAAATTCGATGCCAGTCCTTCAAAATTCCTCGAATTCTTCCCCCGTCCAGCATAATGACCAACACAAAACTACAAAAAAGGAGTTGCCCACTAGAGGCTGCTTAAAACTGCTAGTCGAAGTTTCCGAGCAATCGAGCTCACGATTCGTGCTCACAAAACTCACAGGTTTAGTCACTTGTTTCATTGCACAGCAAGCATGCAATAAACTGATTTAACATAGTTTCGATCATTATCTATTTGAGAGGACTCTAGTGGACGTCGGGAGATTTTTAATAACAACAAAGTGACCACATTATCTCGTATTTCAGTTTCGACTGTGTGTGCGTGCGTGTATAATGATTTACATCTTTCCCATTAATGACAATGACAGCTGTTGCTCTTAAATTAAAAGAATGCAATTTCACTGGTTCCAAAAAAAAAAAACTTAAAAAGCAATTCATAAATTTCTGTTACGCTTGAATTAGACCAAAGCTGACAACAATCTGCTCAAAGTTACATTACAGTCTGCGTAATGTTTGAATTTTATTTGGTAACATTCGCAACTTTTAATTTTAATACGATGCAATCTAAATGTCATCTGCAGGAAAGGAAAAACTTAACGCTCTTGGTTATGTCAGGGTTTCCTATCACACGAAAAAGCCGCTTTTCTGGAACAAACAGGAGGTGTTTTTGAATTATGTTCCATAGTAATACAGCAAATATTCAAAATCACTTCAACATACAGCATCAGACTATGACTCGATTAGCGTATCTAGGAACAATTTTAAGGTTTTAATGCAATTACTTCAGTGTTACGTAAAATTGTATGTATTACATATTTCCTAGGTATTTTATTTTACGTAAACTAACACGATGCCACCACTCCAGAAAAAATATAATAAATAAATAAAAAAAACATTCAAACACTACAAGATACATTTTCTGACAGCTTAATTTATAACTGAAGTTTAAAAAAAGACCACACTTACAGCGCTTTGGAAAGGTTTTCATTCGAATTTATGTTTTCTTTGGAACGTCTCAGAAAATCGAAATTTGATGGGAATTATTTTTATTCCTACTCATGGTCCGAAACCCCGGAAAGCAGTTTGGAAAACAAAATTGCATTTCGATGTTTAAATCAAGGTACGTACTGGATTCACCCAAGTTATAAATGCAGATTGAACCAATGTATTTTAAAAAGTTCCCAATCAATTTTGGATTTATTGAATGTTATACAGAGAATACAAATACAAATGAAAACGTTGGTGTGTATTCCGTGCGCTTGAATATGCACACGTTGTTAAAATTTCGTGTGTATTCCGTGAGATTTTATGCACATGTTGGATGACAAAAGGTCAGTTAGCACCAAGACTACCGGAACACAAGACTACTGGAACACAAAAGAGATATAGAGATGCATGATTGTAGTGTTTGCCTTACGGCACTGGCTCTTTCCCTTTCCTGAAATCAGTAGCCCTAAATTAGGGACGGGCGACTGCTTAATGCCCACCGAGTTGCTCACGGTGGTCGTTAAACCCACAAACAACAACAAGAAAAAGATATATGATCATATGTAGAGGATTTTAGGAAGGGAGTGTCTGACCCCAGGTCTTAAACAACCCTTAGAAATAGGAAGCTAGGAGATTTGGGCTAGAGTGCCCGATAGGAAAGTGACACGGAAGCGAAGAAGAAAGGGGGAGGAAAACGCCCTTATTTATTACCGGGGGGACAGTACCCGGGGTCCGACGGCTTAACGTTCCCGTCAGACGCACGGCGGATATTTAGTGGATCGAGCATTCGTACCTGCTGGGATCGAACCTGAGGCACTTTCCGTAGCAGTCACGAACGTTGCCCACTAGGCTACCCGCGGCCCAGAAAAAGATATATAAAGAATGAAGCTGCTTATATAGCCCTTTCCCAGGAAGTCATACATCATGATGCTACAATTCATTGTAGCCTGACCAGACACGCTGCTTTACCTCCCACCTAATGGAAACCCTGTTAACCCCAGATTTGTGCAATGATTTAATATAATTACAATTGCACTCGATTTGGATGTATGTTTCAAACGCTCGGCCCCTGCTGCTTTGACCTTGTTTTACTGTATTTAATTTTACGATTGTATTATTTTTCTATTTAAATTTCATATTTATGATTTTAATGAATTTATGTTATTTTTTAATTATTTCTTTTGTGTGTATTATTTTCTTGCTGCTGCTATTAGCTGTCAGCAGCTACTATTGACCAATATAATTTTTTTTTATTTGACTTTATGTTTAGCAAGTGTAGTCGCATTTAAAAAAAACTGCTGGCCACCCAAAATGCAACACCAAGAACGAAGCATCCGATTAGCCTGAAATTCGTTGCATGCGTCGTCCGCGGGAGGACATGCAAACGATTAGCATTGCAGGGCATATGTAAATCTTGTGTTCCCGGCACGCCACCGAGAAGCACTATAAGAAGGGTGCACAGAAGGCGGGGTGTAAGTAGTGGAAGTACGTTGTGCGGCCGCACCTGTGCGTGGGAAGCTTCCTGATGCCTCGTCGCAGAATACGGCAGTCATTCCAGCGCGTTTCGGAGTTCGACAGAGGATGAATAGTGGCTAATCGCGACTGCGGTTTATCGTACCGAGACATCGGCGCCCGTGTGGGACGACATCCAGCCACAGTGAGGCGAGTATGGATTCGGTGGGTGCAGGAGGGACGGACGGACCGATGTGAGCGATTGCCGCAGCCGCGGCACACCACCGAACAAGAAGACCGGCATGTTGTGCGGCGGGCATTGACGGCTCGCTCGTCACATCACGAACGTTAGCGCAGGAATTAGGGTGTGTTGCGCAACAACCTGTGTGAGCACGTACCGTTCGACGCCGTCTGCAGGAGCGGGGACTTGTCGCACGGCGCCCATTGCTCCGATTACCAATGACGTTACACCACCGGCGAGTGCGGCTACAGTGGGCCGTTGAACGCCACACCTGGACTACGGAATGGCCAGCGGCGATGGTCGGATCCGCGTGTGGTGGCACCACGGCGAGAGACTGTATGACGCCTGCATTATGCATCGTCATAACGGTCCGTCGTCTATCGTTATGGTTTGGGGCGCAATTGGATATGACAATCGCACCCCTCTGGTACGCATCGCCGGTACACTCAACAGCCACCGCTACATCTCCGACGTTTTGGAGCCTGTAGTCTCCCCTTACCTGCAGGATCTGCCAGCGGCCACGTTTCAACAGGACAATGCGCGCCCACTCGTGGTACGCATTGTGCAACGATTCTTCACGGTCCACCAGGTGTCACTGCTGCCGTGGCCCACCTGATCTCCCGTTATGTCGCCCATCGAATACGTCTGGTCGCTGATCGGCAACCGAGTGTCCCGGCAAAGCAACACCCACGGCTACGCCTGATAAACTGTGGCAACGTGTGGAAGCAGTCTGGACCGGCATACCCTAAGCCCACATCCAAAGCCTCTTTCGTTCGATGCAGCGGCATGTAGCGGCCATTATTGCCAGCCATGGGGGCCACACGAACTATTGATGTCTGCGTGTTCCGCAAGTCACACGGGCCTGTAAGCTCAATCGTTTCATCTTTGTATCTGTTGTTATGTGTCCAGTAAATGTGGCTTTGCTATCTCGTTTCCTCCTTGGTATTGCATTATATGTGGCCGGCAGTGTATGATGCTTCAAACCTGATGCTTTTCAACAGCATTTCGGATTGCCAAGTGTTTTGCTGTCTGCTTTGAGAGATCCACCTGTTTGTAAGCGTACACCGTATTTCCCCGAAAGAAAGACCTAACCGGAAATTAAGCCCTTGCATGATTTTTCTGGATGCTCGTAATATAAGCCCTACCCCGAAAAAAAGCCCCAGTTACGATACGTAGTACGGTAGTCAGTCAGCCTATCACTGTTAAAAAAAACTGAAGCGAGTGCCAAAATCACTTGAGGATACCCAGTTCATGAGTTTAATTTGCCTTGAATATCCATAGTTAGAAAAAAAGCCGATTGACTTTGAATTCAGTCGAGGATATATATTTTTTTTTTTTTTTTTTTGTAATTATGGTGCATGCATTCAGTTCGGTTCAGAGAGTTTGCGGGAGTTGAAAAGAAGCCGTCTTTTGTTCAGCAGCTGTAACATCCAGTTCCGAAAAGGGAAT
The DNA here is from genome assembly GCA_039090855.1 of Macrothele yani. NCBI lineage: Eukaryota > Metazoa > Arthropoda > Arachnida > Araneae > Macrothelidae > Macrothele > Macrothele yani. The sequence goes on from CM076994.1 coordinate 81,692,495, forward strand.
CCTACGTGGGAAACTTTACCGGTGAACGCTATCTTTGGCGGAAAAGTGATTCATCAACAGGCGGTGTGTGTTTTTAGAAAATGGGTGAGGGGGGGGTCACATGCGAAGTAAAAGAAAAGTAAAAAGTGTTTGAAACGCCTTCAGTGGATTACGAAAGGGGGTCGTCCTTATCCAAGTTATTGTGTTGGCAACGGCGACTGAAAGAATTCTTTAAAAATCAGAGAGCTAATATTTTGGGGCCGAACGTAAATTCTTAAATGTCATCCTTTTGTTGCCACTCCTGTTTCGATTAACAATTAACACATTCTTCAATTAACACTTGATTTAATGGTAGATTTAAAGAGAATAATATTCTAACCCCCAGACAAGATGAGTGCAAAAAGAAAGAGCTATTCCTCTGAGTACAAGAAAGGAATCGTGGAGGACTCCCGGGGCAAGAATTTTACGGCTTTCTGCAAAGAGAAGAAGTTGGATTTCCGAATGGTCCTAAAATGTCGAGCAGAGTACGATAACCTCAGTCAACAGGTGGACGAGGGAAATGCCAAGAAGCGCAAGTGTGGATCAGGTCGGCAACCATTCTTTCCTGAGCTGGAAGACATCATCTCTGAATGGATTGCTGACAGGAGAGCAAAAGACTTTGAACTGTCTCTAAGAAGATCGACAACACTGTTCAAGCTGGAAGATACTGAAGTTATTAAAGTGAACTTGCATTCAAGTCCTTTGTCGATGACATCAACTTTTCTAAATACCAACTCTCCAACATGATTGCTATTGATGAAACTGCAGTGTTTATGGGTCAAGGATTTCAAACGACAATTGATCTGAATGGTGCCTCGTCAATCTACATTCCCTCCACTGGTTACGAAAGTGCACGTGTTACCTGTGTTTTGGCCATTCGTCTTGACGGAAAAAAAGTCCCACCTCTAATCATCACTAAGGGCAAGAAAGATAAGATTGGACATGTTTCAGGCATTTCTGTTCTTGAAACCAAAAAAGCCTAGTGCATACAAGCAGTTATAAGGAAATGGGTCGATTTAATGCTACCACTTGTTTTGCGAGGTGGCCAAAGAGGTCTGCTAGTCTGGGATTCAGCCAGCACTCACCGCGTTAAAGACATGAAGAACTTCCTTGCAGAGAGAAGAATAGATCAAATAATGTTTCCCGCAGGAATGACTGCCTATCTCCAGACTCTTGATATTGCAATAAACAAGCCATTCAGAGATCATTTGCGCATGGAAATCAATGACTACATTGAAAATAGAATGGAGAGAAATCAGCGTGGAAACTTTGTAAAGCCTAGCCTGCAAGAGGTCGTGACTTGGGTGAAGAATTCATGGGATAAAATCACTGACAGCTGTGTTGCCAGGGCACTACGAGCAGGCTGCATGGACAAGAAGTGTGCTCATTTAAGGGGAGCTTTATTGCTGGACATGAGAGATTGGGGTCAATGGTTCTACAGGAAATAGGGTCGTAAGAAGTTCAGGCTGGAATTCGGGGTTTGGAGAGTTATGACGATGTTCCAGAAGATGATATCACTGTATTTGAATAAATGCAGATTTTTGTACATGAATAAATGTAGATTTTTGTACATGAATAAATGTATATGAAAAAGAGAAAGAAAAAAAGTTGGCTGTACGTGAAAAAATAAGACATCCTATGAAAATAAGCCTTAATGCATATCATGACACGTCATAATTATTTATTAAGGGCAAACGTAAGTGAGTCCAGAAACGTGGCAAAAATTTTGCGTTTATTTACTCACGAATCCAGAAGGCATAAGATAATATAACCAAAGACGTATTTTTAAAACTGAATTTATTTTCCGAAAGGTATAACTTCGTTACCCTTATTCATTCAAAAAAACTATTTGTCACAGTAAGCCCCTGTTAGAGCCGAATTAATTAAAAGAAAACGAATATTATTTAAAACTGCGGAGCCTTAATACTAGGGGTGTTCAAATGAAAAGGTACGAAACGACACTGTGGGTATAAATGAAGACTTTATTCAAAGTATACACCATAGGCCGTAGCACAACGATCCCATTGATTAACGAGCCGAAAGGATTCCTTGTTCCCAGAATTCCTGTGGCCGTGACGAGACCCAGTCCTGCACAGCGACCTTGAGTTCTTCGTCCGAGTGGAAGCGCTTCCCTTTCAGATGTTTTTTCAGGGGACCAAACACATGGAAATCGCAGGGCGACATGTCCGGGCTGTAGGGCGGATGGTCAAGCTGCTCCCACTGGAACTTGGCCAGTTCCGCGTGTGTGACCCTGGAGACGTGTGGACGCGCGTTATCATGGAGCAGAACCACACCCTCCGTGAGCAGCCTCGGTCTTTTGTTCTTGATGGACCTGCGTAGGCTTCGGAGTGTCTCACAGTACACATCGGAGTTAATGGTTCGTCTGTGCTGGAGGAATTCAACAAGTAGTCAATTGGAGGGCGCTCTTTATAAGAACCTCTGCTCTCTCTTGCGCATGCGGGCGCCCGCGCATGCTCCGATCCACGCCGGGGACTCCAATCGCATCCCTAGATGTGTCGCTACGTTCTCTCATAGCGGTATAGGCAAATATGTTAACGGTTACGTTCTTATGACGTTTCGTACCTTTTCATTTGAACACCCCTAGTACATATAGAAATCATCCGAATTTAAAAGACATTATTGGTTATACACCTCAAAAGCACATTTTGAGGAGTCTTTATTTCCAGATATTTAATTCTACTGGAAAAGAAAACAAATCACTGTTTGTTCAAATTCGTGAATATTTCTTATACAAGTAAATCCCGGTGCTTTGGCTAATAATAGCTGAATTTACATATCCGACTACTGTGTTGTAGATGAGGGTCAAGATTTTTTCTTTGTTTGTTTGGGGTGGGGGTATTGAACACCGTGAGCAATTAGAGAAGCAGTAACTTGTCAATTATTTGAAATCCTCGGTTTCAATGAATGGGGAGTCAGTGTGCCGTAAGACAAAAATAACATCCATGCTTAAACCAATATTCGAACCCGGACTCATATCGGAAGAATGACTACAAACCAACTCTTCGTCCCACTCGTCCATAGTTTCTTGGCCTGTCAAGATTTCCTTATCTTCAGGAATTTTCAATTTTGAATACAAATTACCATAGTTTCAATGTTTTCCACACGGATTATTCTGGGGTAAAGCTCCGCGTTATTCTTCATAAAAATGTGATCTTCAGGATTAACGCACTTTATTACGCTTTTTTTAGCACGTTTTTTGTAAAAAAGATCGTGCTTATGTTGCTGGTTTGTCCGTCCGCCTGGGGGCGCCATATCTCTGTAACTACTAGTTCGATTTGAAAAATTATTTTTGCATTGGGAAGCTTGAAATGTGCGAATGATGAATCTTTATTTCGTTTTCTTTTACGATGTAAAATTTCGCCACTAGAGGGCGTAAATGCAGATGATATCGAATTTAAAATACATTTTATTCCATATATTTGTTTCTAAATATCTCATTGAAAAACTTATTTTACCTTTCGATTCCATTTATGTCGAAGACTATTTCAGGTATAGTCACTTTTCAAGTTACGCAATTTATTTTCCGCTAGGGGCATAAAATAAATTGCGTTTCCCTGATATATCTGCTTCTAAAACTCCGATTTGAATTTTTTTTTCTGCAGCGGATACACCCCCTGATGCGAAATCTGCATGTAATTTCTTATTTCTTGTTAAAAAAAGTTTGGCCACCAGGGGTCGTAAGCCTTAATTTCTGCTTCAGATGCATTTACAGCAAAATCTGAGCTTCTAAGAGCTACAATGAAAATATTATTTCGTGGACCGATGCCACTCACGCCGATAAACCTTTTCGGAATATTTTCTTCTTAAAAATTGCATGGTTTCGCCACCAGGAAGCGTAGATGTATATCTTATTTTTGTCAACATCTCTGCTTCTTACGGTCCGATTTGAAAAATTCCTTCTTCGTTGGATACAGCTTCTGGCTTGTCATGTTTTTCATATAATTTCAAAATTTTCTGGTAACTCATATACTTTCCGTTAGGAGGTGCTAAGGTAAATTGCGTTTCCCTCGATATCTCTGCTTCTAAAACTAAGATTTGAAAAAAATATTTCTGCACTAGATACAGCTCCTGATGGGAAATTTTTGCATATAATTTCTAATTTTTGGTACAAAATGGTTTAGCCACCAGAGGTCTTAAGTATTAATTTCCGCTTCTGATGTATTTGCTGCAAAATATGAGCTTCTAAAATCTCGATTGAAAAAAATCCATTAGTAGACCGGTACTACTCACGTAGATAAAACATTTCGGAATATTTTCTTTTTATAATAATGCTGTGTTTCTCCGCCAGGGGCATAGATGTGTATCTTATTTTTGTAAATTTCTCAAATTCTAAGAGTCCGATTCGAAATCTCCCTCGTTTGTTGGATGACATTTCCAGTGCAAAATGTTTTTCATATAAATTTAAAATTTTCAAATAATTCGCAGATCTTTCGCCATGGGGCGTTAAGGTTAATTGCGTTTTCCACAACATCTCTGCTTCTAAAGCTCCGATTTGAAAAAGTATTCCTTCCTGTATCGCATACTGCTCCTGAATGAAAATGTTTTACATATAATATCTAATACTTGGTAAAGAATGGTTTGGCCACCAGGGGTCATAAGTGTTAATTTCTGCTTAGAATGTATTTGAGCTCGTAAAATCTTGATTAGAAAAATTCTTTCATGGACCGATACCGCTCACATCGAAAAACATTTTGAGAATAGTTTCTTCTTAAAATAATGCATGGTTTTCACGCCAGGAAGCGTAGATGCATATTTTATATTTGTCGATATCTCTGCTTTTAAGAGTCCGATTTGAAAAATTCTTTTTTTTTGTTGTTGGAGAGCGTTTCCGCAACTAAATGTTTCTGATATAATTTCAAATTTTTCTTAACGCACAAGTCTGCTACTAGAGGGCGTATTTCACGTTTCCGTTTGAAGCCGTATCTGCGGGAATAAAAACGCGATTGAAAAACTTCTTTCTTCGGTCAGATACAACTGTTTTCCTTACCGGATCCATTGACTTTGAATAGTTTTGATAATTTAATGATGAATTTAATTCACGTTAGAACAGATTCAAAAGACATTGTCATTACAACCAAAAATTCGGTGTCATCTTTCTTGTTTTGTATTTCTTGCGAGTTTAACGACCACCGTGAGTAACTGAATGGACTATAAGAAGTCGCCCGTTCCTGCCACTGGACACAAGGAAGGGAGTGATTTGAAACAATTCTAGAAAAGACGCTGGTACAAACTGTATAAGTACGCATTTCTCTGCTCATGCATGATCATTTGCTTTCGAAGACCACTTTCAGTATATGAATTACTGTTATGAGGCACTGAAGAATTCTTACAGTACGTTATTCAAGTAAAATGTTTCGACAAAGTGTAATCTTTTACTTGAATAACAGGATACTTATCATTATCTTGATAAGCATCGTGCCATAGGGTTCTCGTCAGTATCAGACAGGGTACTGCTGTGTTGCTGTTGACCCCATTGAACGGTGAATGATCCTATTATTAACTGGAGACTGCTGTTAATTTAGTGCAACGTATGAGAGGTACTGATAAAGTTAAGGCCTTCTTCTTAAGGAAGCAGTTTTTACTCTAATGAAATTTCACGTTTCCTCTGTTCTTCAGAATAATTCAGATTTCGGCATCAGTAGTTCTTAGTATCCATTTTCCCAGCCCAGATACCTACTGTGAATGGAAATAAATAAATAAAAGTATTTACAAACCTAAGCATATACACTAACTTTGCTAACCCAGTTAGTTTCATTTGACAGATTACGTTGTTTCAAATGTTAATCCTAAGCATGTTTTTCATTAATTATATGTTCTGAAAACGAAACACTGCGCTTGGTGTTAAGATATTCTAAACAGGAAATTTTCCTCTTCAGTAGTCACGACAGACGAACAAAAAGGTGTTGCTCAAAGTTATGGTCCAAAATTGCTAGTAAAAGAAAAAGCAAAAATAAAAATTAGCGAATTGTTTATTGAAAAATTAGTTGAATAAAAATCGAACGTATAAAAAGGTTCACAGCAATGTAGTTTTAAAAGATAAGTGTTTATCACATTAGAGAACCTTGTGCCCTTTGTCGGGGGAGGCGCAGGCAACGAAGGGGCGTACTGCAGCTGCCAGTTATAGTTTTAAGAAAAAATTCGAACACGCACAAAAATGAACCCAAAGATTAATATTTTGCTTCAAGATATACATAGCTTTGCCTAAATAAATGCCTAGTTTCACTTTTAAAACACTGAATGTCTTACAGATAGAAAGTGTTCTGCTCTTTGACTTCGGGTTGTAATACGATCGCTCTCTGCGCTGCTGAGGAAAAGCGCGAGGCCACAACGTCGACATTTATTCACAGATCGGCCGTGTGTAAGAGGGTGATTACTTCAAGTGATTTATTTTAGGTTTGGACAAAGCAATTACACGTATTTCCAAATTTATTACTTAAAAAAGTTAAAACTACAGGGCCCTAGGTATCACCATTACTTTTGTAGACACGCCCCTAACTTCCTACCAACCACCACACACATCGCGAAAAATGCATCCTCCCTCGTGTTCAAAATCCTGGGAAAATTACTGTTGTTAGTGGTGCTAAAGTAAAACTTACGGGTTGGCAGGGAGTTGGGGGCGTACGCTGTGCTAGTTACGCCACTGCGAAATGGGTATGGTATAATTAAACTAGTGATGATGAAACTGATGCTTTGTGAAACCTGATGTTCGCTCGTAATTAAAAACAGGAAAGATGACACAGAATTTTCAACTGTAATGAGCAAGTCCTTTGAATCCTTTTCGACACGAATAAAATTTTTGAAAGTAATTCATAGCAATGGAACCAGTTAGAAAAAGATTAAATCCGATTTCTACAATTGATAAAACATCCTGAATAAAAATAGCTGTTTACTCCCACTAGCCGATGAAAAGTATGTTACGGAAATTAACAAATTGTGCATTAAAAGTTTCTCATAGCTCAAAGAACATATCAGAGACAGAGATTTTCAAATCTAACAACTAGAAGAAGAAAAATAGAGGAAACCATGATATAATTTTGCTGTCCCAAGTGGAAGAATTTTACATAATAAACAAAAGTAGAAAATATGAAAAAAATGTTCTTTACAGCAAAAGTTATGTGAAGAGGAAAAGACATTTCGAAATACGTCTCCTGGAAACAGATATTTCGAAAAAAGGCTTTGGCATTAACGCCAACTCATGGGAAGAACTATGCATTCTTTGATGTAGCGAATGACTAAGCGTAAAGAAAGGAAAATTTGAACATCATTTTTAGAAGCGCAGATACAGCTGCAAACAGAAATACACAAGCACTACAAAGAGACAGAACTCTGAACTCAAAACGCGCTCATACATTCACACACACACACACACACAAGTGCTGGCAATGTGTTTCACAAAGTAAAAAATGGTAATCAGTGCAAAAACAATTATCTAAATCGGAAATTTAGAAGCAGTGATATCGAGAAAAACATATTAAAGATTTTCGCTCTCTATGAGGAAACTGAGCATTGTTTAGGGCAGAAAATGTAAACAAAGTGTTTTCGTACTTAATAGTATCTGACCGAAAAATAAATTTTCCAGTATTTCCATATTTCTTCAGTTGAGCAGATATTGCTCTTAATATGCTGTGAACGGAAACTTAAACTGGCACCCTTTAGTGCCACGCATGTGGTTTCAGAAAATTTTTAAACTGAATGCAAAACGTTTCGCGTCAGAAAAGCGATCCGATAAAGGAAGAATTTTTCAAATCGGACTGTTAAAAGTAGAAATATCGACAAAAATAAGATATACATATACAGCCCCTAGCGGATGATCTACGCATTATATTAAGCAGAGGGTATTTCATAAGGTTTTCCGTGGTGAGCGGTATCTGACCACAAATGAATTTTCTTAATAGGGTTTTCAGAAGCGCAAAATTGCTGAAAATATATATCAGAAACAAAGATGCACTTACACCCCTAGTCGCAAAACCGTTCTTTGCTAAAACTTTAAATTACATGCAAAGCGTTTTCCATTGTCACCTCTATCCGACGCAAAAATATTTTTTCAAATTGGACTTCACAAGCAGGGACATAAGGGAAATCGCAATTTAGTTTTACGTTTTAGCGAAAAAACTATGTATTACAAGATGTGGCAGAAAAAAGGGCATTTTTGAATGCAACAAAACTGATACTTCGTTTAATGGGAAACAAAATGACAAACATATTCATTGCATCCTGACACATTGCCATTTGTGAAACATACACAGTCACGTTCAGATTTTTAGCACGTCTTTTGTAAAAAAAGATCGTGTTATCAGTTTGTCCGCCCGTCCGCCCGTCTGCATCCACGATATCTCTGCAACCATTAGTCCGATTTGAAAAATTCTTTTTGCATTGGGAAGCTTGAAATATGCGAATGATGATCCTTTATTTCGTTTTCTTTACGATGTACAATTTCGCCGCTAGAGGGCGTAAATGCAGATGATGTCGAATTCAAAAATGCGTTTTATTCCACATATTTGCTTCTAAACATCCGATTGAAAAAAGTCTTTTATCTTTCGATTCCATTTATGTCGAAGATTATTTTAGATACAGTTACTTTTTTCAAATTACGCATAGATATTCCGCTAGGGGGTGTAAAAGTAAATTACATTTTTCCCGATAACTCTTCTTCTAAAACTCCGATTTGAAAAATCTCTTCTTCAGCGGATACATCTCCTGATGGAAAATCGTTTGCATATAATTTCAAATTTTGGTAAAGAATACTTTGGCCACCAGGGGGCGTAAGTGCTAATTTTTGCTTCTGATGTATTTGCCATAAAATCTTAGCTTCTAAAATATCGAATGAAAAAATTATTTCGTGGACTGATGCCACTCACATCGATAAACCTTTTTGGAATATTTTTTCCATAAAATTCCACAGTTTCTCCGCCAGGGGACGTAGACGTACATCTTATTTTTATCAATATCTCTACTTCTGGGAGTCCGATTTGAAAAATTCCTTCTTTGTTGGATAGTGTTTTCCGTGTGACATGTTTATCATATAATTTCAAAATTTTCAAGTAATTCATAGACTTTCCGCTATGGGGCGTACCGGTAAATTGCGTTTCCCCCTATATCTCTGCTTCTAAATCTCCGATTTGAAAAATTCTTTCTGCACCGGATTCAGCTCCTGATGGGAAATCGTTTGCACATAATTTCTAATTTTGGTGAAAAAGAATGGTTTGGCCACCAGGGGGCGTTAATCTTAATTTGCGCTTTGATGTATTTGCAGCAAAATATGATCTTCTAAATTCTCGATTGAAAAAAACGTCGTTTGTTGACCGATACTGCTCATATCGACAAACCTTTTAGAAACATTTTCTTCTTAAAATAGTGCATGGTTTATACGCCAGAGATTGTAGATATATATCTTATTTTTGTCAATATCTCTGCTTCTAGGAGTCCGATTTGAAAAATTCCTTCTTTGTGGGATAGTGTTTCTAGAGTGACATGTGGTTCATATAATTTCAAAATTTTCAACTATTTCATAGGCTTTCCGCTAGTGGGCGAAAATGTAAATTGTGTTTCTCCATATATTTCTGCTTCTAAATCTCCGATTTGAAAAATTGTTTCTGCACCACATACAGCTCCTGATGGGAAATCGTTTGCACATAATTTCCAATTTGTGTAAATAATTGTTTGGCCACCAGGTGGCGTAAGTCGCAATTTCTGCTTCTGATGTATTTGCAGCAAAATATGAGCTTCTAAAATCTCGATTGAAAAAAAGTCCTTTGTTGACCGATACTACTCCTGCCGACAAACCTTTTAGAAACATTTTCTTCTTAAAATAGTGCATCGTTTCTACGTCAGGCGGCGTAGATGTATATCTTATTTTTGTCAATATCTCTACTTCTAAGAGTCCGATTTGAAAAATTCCTTCTTTGTTGGATAGTGTTTCCGATGCGAAATGTTTTTCCTGTAAATTCCAAATTTACAAGTAAATCATAGACTTTCGGCTAGGGGGCACAAAGGCAAATTGCGTTTTCTGCGTTATTTCTGCTCCTAAAGCTCCGATTTGAAAAATTCTTTCTGTATCACATACAAGACCTAATGGAAAATATTTTTCACACAATTTCTAATGTTTGGTAAAGAATGGTTTGACCACCAGGAGCCATAAGTGTTAATTTCTGCTTCTGGTGTATTTGTAGCAAAAATATGGGCTCCTGGAAACTCGACATTTTTTTTTGTCTTGGACCAATACCGCTGATATGGATAAACCTTTTGAGAATACTTTCTTCCTGAAATAGTGCATGGTGTACCCACCAGGGAACGTAAAGTCACATCTTATTTTTGTCGATATCTGTGTTTCTAAGAGTTCGTAAGCTTACGATTCCGTTTACAGCAACATCTGAGGTATTGAAAACCCGATTCAAAATCTCCTTTCTTTCGTCAGATCTATTGCTTTCCATACCGGTTCCATTGACTTTGAATAGCTTTGATAAATTTAATTTGCTTCAGAACGGATTCAAAAGACGTGCTTATTACACCCGAATATTCGGTGTCATCTTTTTTGTTAATATTATGTCCAGCAGGTAACGACCATTTCATTTTCTACACTTGGACATTCTGCGACGGATATCGCCCTTGGCCCTTTCCAACATCTTAATAGGAATGTTTGTGACTTCTGTACGGGTGTTGTGTTTCAGCTCAACAATAGTGTCTGGGCGGCTTGCATACACCTTAGTTTTAACGTACCCCCACAGGAAGTAATCACAAACTGACAAGACTGGTGACCTGGGAGTAGTATAAAAGGACGGTGCCGGCCGGAGGAGCAGCTCCTTCTGGGAGAAGGAGTAGGGGCGTGTCCTGGCGCAGAAGGATAGGGGTGTGGCTTGTGGCATGAGGATGAGAGGGCCTGGCAGGTGGCGCTAGTGTGTTGTGTCGATGCTGATGTGCTGCCCCATGGCGGTGCTTCTTGAAACTTTATTATTACATTGGACCTTTGTTTTTGAGAGATGGCAACGACAGAGTAGGAAAAATGGCGTGGCAGATGGCGCTAGTGAGTAGGGTTGATGATGATGTGCTGCGCGGCTTTTTGGAACTTTAGGTTTTTCTCGGTAGATTTATTGGACTTTGACAAATTTTTGAGAAGTCTTTCCAATATGTTTTGACTCCTCGAATATGTTTTATTAAACTTATATTTTTAGAACTTCCGTGAGCTGTTAGGAATTTTTATAGACGTTGCATTATTTATTCATTTTTTATTTTCTTGGGATATTTATTGGACTTTGACAAATTTTGGAGGAAATGAAGCAGAAATGTGAATTCTCAGTTTTTCTCCTTTACAATTTTTTTCGATGATCCTACTGCCCCCTAGTGGTGCTTTTTGGAACTTTATTATTTTCTCGGGAGATTTATTGGACTTTGTCAAATTTTTGAAGGAAGTTTTTTTGTCGTTTAGAATATTTTTTGTTTCCTCTAATTTTTTTTTATTAAACTTATATTTTTAGAACTCCGTGAGGTGTTAGGAATTTTTAGAGACGTTGCATTACTTTTTTTAATTCTTATATTTGTCCTCCCTCCAATTTTAATTTAGGCGAAGAAAGGCTTTGTTTGAAAAGATTTCGATCCTGTTGATTCATGTCCCGCTATCTTTTGTCCGCCATTTTAGTTTCACCACCTTGTCATTTTGTGAGTCACGTGTTTTTGGATGAGTCACCATTTTCTCTTTGTCTCAGACCATACCATTTTGTACGCCACGTGTTTTGCGATGAGTCACTATGATGGGTGACGCTGCCGTGATAGCAGATCAGCCAACGCCATTTTCTCCTCCGCGGGGTCGGAGGTTGACGTCATTGATTTTTTTGAGACAGACTGATTTTTTTTTCAATAACTTGATCATTTTTTTCAATAACTTGACTTTATTCCTTATTTTTTCAAAATAATTTCCCGTTTTATATCCATAATTTTTCAACGTAACGATTTTTTCATTTTCTTTGAGGACACTTCACGCATTTCCAACGGACATACCAACATAAAGACGTTTTCCAAAGTTTTGTGCAGCAGACATAATCTTAAAACACGATTGTTTATTAATGTATTTAAGTGTTCATGACAATTTCTGTTACATTTTTTAAAGTTGTACCTTTTCCCACCGTACAAAGACACAATTTTTTATGCATAGTTAAAATGTTTTTTTATTTCTTCATGATTATTCAGTGAAATGTACCTTTTAATGCATTTTCTTAATCTTTTTTCTTAATGCTTACGCACTCGTTAAACTTCTCGATGTACCAACATTATTTTATTTTCTAACTTTTCAAACTACCAACTACTTTTTCGAAGCTTTTTATTTTTCTGATTCAAACAAGCAAACGTTTCTTCATTATTATTTCTGTTTCCTATGCAAACAACTTTTCTTACTTGCTTTTAATGTATGATTTAATCTGGTTTTCATATAGCTGTTTCATGTTCATGCAAGAAATATACATATCTATAGCAGCTAGCTATACACGACATTCGTTCGTAACAGTAACTTTTTTTTTCCAGATTTAAACCAACATACGCTTCTTAACGACTTGATATTTGTTTCTGCGGAACTTTTCTTTTTCCTTTATTCAATTTTATTCCAGATCATGAGACGAGGAAATGCTTCTTTAGAAACGATTTCGTTCCTGTTCGCAGTAATTATTGGACTTTGTCAAATTTTTTGTGAAATGACTTCATGATAATTCTGAGTCTTTCGCCTTTGCAATATTATTTTTTCGTAATTTTTTCGTCTGTTCAAGAACTCTACAGGTCTTTCACAGTTAAAATTCTGATGAAACAATATTTTCTTACTTTATTTCGCATATCATCATAGCTTCCCAATTTCGCTATTGTACTTCATCTTTTTTTTTTTTTTGAAATTTCGAAAAACTTTTCAATATGTCAGTAATTTATTTCTTACTTGGCCAAAGTTCTTTTATTTAGACTATTTTTTTCATTTCATTTCAGCAAAACGATTATTTTAGCTGTAGCAAATCATCAGGCTTTTGTTTCCTTATATATCTTATTTTCCAACTTGCTTTAAAGTATTTTTCGCAGCTTGCATGTATGTCAAATATGCATTTTTGTATTATTTCCTAGTTTGATGTACTTTTTCGTGGACTGTCCCCATAGGAAAGCATTCATTGCCAAGACATGCAATCTAAAACCTTTTTCTTACGATATAATTTGTATTCTTTGGAACATATTCTCTGTATATTTTTCTGTCTCGTCCGAAAAAAACATATTTTCTGGAGGCAAAGCGAGCGATTCCGTTGTTCCACTAAACATTATTTTTTAACGTTTTACTAACTCACCACCCCCATAGCAAAAATAAAAAAATACTTACTTCTATACCCAACATATAGACTCAATCTATTTCTTTTCGAAATGCTGATCATGACATTTCAACTAAAATTTCATACTTTCACCAAAAATCATATTCTTAAGCGAGCTATTTTTTTACTTTATTTCATGTATAACTAAATCTTTATTGTTTCCTCTCCTCATCAAACTCCCCTAATCTCATTCCTTTTCCTCATTTAGTTCGCTTTAAATTGAGATGTTTCAAAACTTCGCGAATATTTCATTCACTTAATGTCCAGTTCTTCCGTGTATGTCACTTCATTTTTATCTTCTAGGCCTGCTGCATTTTTTCTTTAGACGTTTAGTTTCATTGACCTTTTTTTTCGTTTTAATTAGGTTTTCATTATCGTATTTTTTATTCATTGTCTCAGCAGAAAACGCTTTCATTCTGGAGACATAGCGACTAAGTCCGTACTTTCTTAAAACATTTTTATTTCACGTTTTACTAATTCGTCAGAAAAGCTGGTGTTTCCAAACTCCCATAGTGAAAATATCGTATTCCCGTTATTTTACTCATTATATTTTTCCTTCTATTCAGTGTTGTATGATTCTTCAAACTTTGGTTTATTTTTATGAAGCTTCGTTTTTTCCTTAGTGTTTTTCTGATTGAACCTATCAATCCTTTCCTATCGATTTAATTGCTCTTAATTTTCCATTCGACTTTACTTTTGAACAGCAATATTTCTAAAATCTTCATATGTATTTTAGTCTCTAAGGTCGATTCTTCCCTATTTCAAATAAAGTCATTGTAGGATTTTAGTGTAAATGCCCCTAAATCTTTAGAACTTCCTTTTCATAGTTAGATACTAATTCCTCGAGGTTTACATTAAAACATGAAAGAAGAGTGTTTTTACGCTCTCTCTAGTGTGTGAGCTTTCCCCAAGAAATTAACTTTGAAATCCCCCCTGTTTCTGTCGGAAACTGACTATCTTGTGCGACTGTTTTCACGCGTCTACTGCTTGCTGGAAAACCTCATATGACACGAAATCACTTTGCTTGGTAGATTAAACTAAATTCTGGTTTTGAACTTTGAACGCCAACTCAAGCTCGCCAAAGCATAGTTTTCTGAGCGAACTTAAACTGTCTAAGATGACAAAAAAATGGTGACTCAATGGTACAGAGCGTTTGAACTTTGCCGTTCATTCACCCTTTAAGAGATCCACCGTGAACCACTAGAAGGGAAATAAGCAGACACTGATTTAGTCCACTGTTGCAAGGAAGGTAGAAAGCTAGTGTCGTAATTCAAAAGCTCATAACTCAAGCCTCCCCAGGATTCAATTTCGGACGGACGAATAGTCAGATGTCAATGCTTAGACATTGAAAAATTACTTCAGACAAATATTTTCTTACTTAGAAGTACTTCAATTCAGAATTTGTATTACTTAAGCTTTCCCTTAGTCAATATTTTTTGTACCTTAAAAACTTCTAAAGGGTTGACTTTGGAAAAAAAAAAAAAAAAACGAGTTCTAACAAAAACGTATAATTTCCTCGGAATTGTATGAGGAACCAAAAAAAATGATGAAGCTTGAATGTTTAAGTCTTTCAACCCATTTCTTTCTCTTCATGTGTCATTCCATAAACTTTCTTCAGATTTATATATATCCAAGAACTTTGTTAAATGTCCAAGAATTTTGTTAAATGTCCATTTTGGGAAAATATCTTCTGAAGTTAGAGGGGGAAATATATGAATATTAAAAAACGACAGTTTCTTAGATTTACAAATAGAGTATTTGAAGTCGAAAGAGGGATGGAATGCTTTGAATAGGAATTTCTTGTTTCAGTGAAGGAATTCTTATTCTGGAATTTTTTTTAAAGAGAAACTATCATTTTAAAAAAATTCTGGGGCGTGACAGTAGCCCGAAGTAGCTCCCTTCCTGTCACGCCGTCTTTTTATTCGGCTCCTTCGGGATACGTTCCGGGGTCTCCTGCTCCTTCTTGCTAGAACTTTTGGTGGGAAAAGGCAATCTGATTGCTGTTGCATGGCTAGGAAGAAAAAACGTGGAAGAGGCATTTTCTAAGACAGTTGTTCAAGTTAATTTCTGTTCGCATACAAAAAAAGATGATGTCAGAGGGAGGAACACTGTATTTTCTACTACTAGCCGCGGGATGCGTTCACGTCGCGTGTCGCTCTCTCTTTTTTCAGCCCAAGTATTTGTTTAATTTTTTTTATCGAGAGATTTATTGTGCTTCGTTAAATTTTTTGGGGGAATGGAAGAAGGAATGGGAAATCTTTCGCCCCTCCAATATTTTTACTGGAATTTCTTTTTTATATAAAACTTATATTTTTTATGTTTTGGGGAATCCTGCTTACGCATTATTTTTTTAATTTTTATATTTTCCCTCTCTCCAATTTTAATCAATATGGTTTTTAACCGTTGACCCCTTCATGAGAGCTATTCCCCACTCAAAGGAATGCGTAAGTGGAGATTTCCACCATGTGTTAAATTTCACTCGGCAAAAAGTGGGGCAGGGCGGAGAGATTTCGAAATCTGAAATTTCTCTGTGTGGAGAACAAATAATTTCATAGTTCACTCGTTTTTTCAAAAGCAGCGTTAATTCCAAGAGGAATTCTTTGAAGGTGTCTGATTAAATTCTCACGCTTTCGTATACCACCATTGTTTTAGTGGAAAATCGGCCTTGAAGAATTTCTTTACGCTTATTATGTACTCTATGAATAATTTTTTTAATTTATTCTCTCAAGATATGAAAGTTAGTTATAATGAAATCATTTCGTTTATCTCTCAAGCTGAAGTTCGCTTTGTCTGATTAGAGTCAATAGCATGTTCGTTGCGAGATGGCCAGATAAGGAAACAGTCATTCGTTCAGTTAGTGCTTTGAAGCGTCTCAAGTGCTGACGCATGGTGACACATCAGTCACCACGTGGTGATAATGGTCATGTGTTGGTTACAGTATGCAAAGGAAACGCTGAGCGAATTTTAGTTCTGCTGTAAATGTTTTGTCTTCTGACAGAATCATTTTTTTATAGATTGACTATTAGGAACATTAGCTTTTTAATTTTCATTCTTTTTCAAAGGGGAGACACTTCTGACAGAACAAGCTGGTCAAAGTTGGTCTTGGAAACCTTGCGTCATCCTTATCTCAAGTCTTCATTCCCACATCTCATGGTGTGCCTCGTCGAAAGAGCACTCTAAATGTTAGATTAGAAAGATGATAACCGAGTGCCCTTTGCCTCAGGACTTTGCTCTCATCAAGCAGCAAACAAGTGCGTAGTCCAATCACTTATCAGTTTTTCCTGAACAAACCGCAGCTCTGTCATTCCGTTCTCTGTTTTTGGGTTGCCAGCTCGCTTCGTTGTCGACCTCTCTTCTACCTTCCATTTTCCTTCGTTACTCATCAAGCTTGATCATGAAGCCATCTTCTTCGTCTATTCAAGTTTCTTCTGCTACAAAGAAGGTATGTGATGAAGCTTCCAAGTCATGTGTTGAAATGGCAATTTCTTTGAATGATATCCCCCTCATCATTTCCATTTTGGTAGCAACGCATTCGTGAAAGTGTCTGATTTCCAAAACACAATCAGAGTTCATGTAAGAAGATACAGGAATGAACAGGAATATTTTTCTCCACCAAGAATGGAATCACCATATCAGATCTGACCTTCCTTCAGTTTATGAGAAAAGTCCGTTGGCCTCACGGAATAAATGAAGACATGTTAATCAACCGAGAACTTATTATTTTTGCCTCTCCTCTTTTGGACGGACCTCACAGTTATATATTTGAGGTGCTTTCCCCTCGAATCCATGGATTTCGTCGACTGAACCCTAATTCCATTAAGCTGAATTGTGATCAATTTGAAGCTCTCGCTGATCAATGTGAAAAGGTATGGACCAGCATTACTATTCTTCTCTTTGGTCCAGTTTTTACAAAGACCGTTTTGCTACATCAGAGGATTCCACCCACCCCCACCCCCACCCCAAGTTCCTTCCTCACCGCTAACGAAGGAAGAGTATTACTTCATGCTTATTGAAGTGGTATTGGATCTCATTCAGGGGCATGCTGAAAAATTATTCTATTGTAATCAGTGCCACCTTCCTCCAGATCGCATGCTTGAAAACATCATGGGCCACAGATGTACTGATGCCACCCCACAATCTAAGTTTAAAGAACACTTCAAGGAGGCTGTAGCATTGCTAGACCCCAAGACTTTAGCGGAATCTTTTACTGAAACCGTTGGGGAGAAAATCCCATCCGAAGCCTTCTTGGAAGGAATATATGGAAAGGACTTGCTGCGTTCTGTGAAAAACATATATTGAGGAGGTATCAGAGAAAAAAAAGTTATTTTCAGAACTAAAAAATGTTCTTTTCAGAACTTCCTTAAATTGTTGTTTTAATGGAATGAGGAGGGTGGTAGAAATTTATAGTGTGATAATGCATCTGTTTTTCTATAATTTTAAATGTAAAATTGTGAATGAATAACTCATAAAGAAATTTATTGGGGATCTGGTACTGAAGAAGTGTTTGGTTATTTTTAAGGGAAAGGCTTAATGCATATCATTAAGGGCCATGAATTCAACTGGTCTGAGAGCAATGCTTTACAGTATTGAGTCGAAACCAGAGTACACGGCTTAATTTCGGGGAGTTTGAAATGTTTCAAACTGACTCGCTTTATTCTTTGAGTTGAAAAGAAGAAGCGCTCTCACTGAAGACCTCCTAGCCTGGAAAAACTAAACAGTCTGTGTTTCATAAAAATTTCTTTTCTTAGACATTTTTAGTACATTCATTTTTAACCACATCTATTTTCAACTTTCAGGAACTTGCTGTGACTGTTTTTACTGCATTCTATTTTCTACCTGATTTGTTTTCAACTTTTTCGAAAACGATCTTCAACAGATTTTTACTCGTTTCGAAACAGTCTTTTTATGCATGCAAGTTTTCCCATGTTATTCTATGGGAATTTCCCTGCTTTTAATGAAACGTGTCTCATCAAAACCGCTCCTAAAAAAAAGGAAGTGTTCCATTTCTAATCCTAGGAAAGTATGAACACTCCGAAAATGAATACTTTTAAGAAAAAGAGAGAGAAAGGCAACTCAAAATAATGATACTTTATGAAAAATAGATTAAGAAAAGAAGTTTTAAGTTACATAATGAAAAAGAAGAAACGAAAGCCGAAATTAAGTAGAAAAAAAATAAATTTACATGAGGAAATACAGAAGTTGATGCGAAAAGAGCCACTTAATGCTTCGAATAGGGAAACTTGACTCAGTGAAAAATTTCTTGTTCTTATGATTTCTTTAAGAAAAACTGACATTTTCAGTAAATTTATGCTTTCCTATGAAAGTTTTTCTCAAAGGACTCCATTAAGTTGATCTCAAGTCTTTGAAATGAATGGGAAGAAAAATAACATGTCTATGTGATATGACAAAATTAAAGAATTTCCTTAAGACAGTGTGAAGTGAATTGAACATCAAGCAGTTGTAAGATGTTTTACTATTGTAATATGTACATACATTTTTGGAAAATATCTTCTAAAGTTAGAGGGAAAAATATATGAATATTAAAAAACAACAGTTCCTTAGATTTACAAATAAAGTATTTGAAGTCGAAAGAGGGATGGAATGCTTTGAATAGGAATTTCTTCTTTCAGTGAAGGAGTTCTCATTCTGGAATTTTTTTAAAGAGAAACTATCATTTTCAGAAAATTTCTGGGAGAGTCGAACTTGGACATTTAACAAAATTCTTGGATATATAGAAATTTGAAGAAAGCTTATGGAACGAAACATGAAGAGAAAGAAATGGGTTGAAAGACTTAAACATTCAAGCTTCATCATTTTTTTTTGGTTCCTCATACAATTCCGAGGAAATTATGCGTTTTTGTGAGAACTCGTTTTTTTTTTTTTTTTTTTTTTCCAAAGTCAACCCTTTAGAAGTTTTTAAGGTACAAAAAATATTGACTAAGGGAAATCTTAAGTAATACAAGTTCTGACTTGAAGTACTTCTAAGTAAGAAAATATTTGTCTGAAGTAATTTTTCAATGTCTAAGCATTGACATCTGACTATTCGTCCGTCCGAAATTGAATCCTGGGGAGGCTTGAGTTATGAGCTTTTGAATTACGACACTAGCTTCCTACCTTCCTTGGAAACAGTGGACTAAATCAGTGTCTGCTTATTTCCCTTCTAGTGGTTCACGGTGGATCTCTTAAAGGGTGAATGAACGGCAAAGTTCAAATGCTCTGTCCCATTGAGTCACCATTTTTTTTGTCATCTTAGACATTTAAGTTCGCTCAGAAAACTATGTTTTTGCGAGCTTGAGTTGGCGTTCAAAGTTCAAAACCAGAATTTAGTTTAATCTACCAAGCAAAGTGATTTCGTGTCATATGAGGTTTTCCAGCAAGCAGTAGACGCGTGAAAACAGTCGCACAATATAGTCAGTTTCCGACAGAAACAGGGCGGATTTCAAAGTTAATTTCTTCGGAAAAGCTCACACACTGGAGAGAGCGTAAAAACACTCTTCCTTCATGTTTTAATGTAAACCTCGAGGAATTAGTATCTAACTATGAAAAGGAAGTCCTAAAGATTTAGAGGCATTTACACTAAAATCCTGCAATGACTTTATTTGAAATAGGGAAGAATCGACCTTAGAGACTAAAATACATATGAAGATTTTAGATATATTGCTGTTCAAAAGTAAAGTCGAATGGAAAAATAAGAGCAATTAAATCGATAGGAAAAGATTGATAGGTTGAATCAAAAAAACACTAAGAAAAAAACGAAGCTTCATAAAAATAAACCAAAGTTTGAAGAATCATACAACACTGAATAGAAGGAAAAATATAATAAGTAAAATGAGGGGAATACGATATTTTTACTATAGGAGTTTCGAAACACCTGCTATTCTGACGAATTAGTAAACCGTGAAATAAAAATGTTTTAAGGAAGTACGGACTTAGTCGCTATGTCTCGAGAATGAAAGCGTTTTCTGCTGAGACAATGAATAAAAAATACGATAATGAAAACCTAATTAAAACGAAAAAAAAGGTCAATGAAACTAAACGTCTAAAGAAAAAATGCAGCAGGCCTAGAAGATAAAAATGAAGGGACAGACACGGGAGAACTGGACATTAAGTGAATGAAATATTCGCGAAGTTTTGAAACATCTCAATTTAAAGCGAACTAAATGAGGAAAAGGAATGAGATTAGGGAGTTTGATGAGGAGAGGAAACAATAAAGATTTAGTTATACATGAAATAAAGTAAAAAAATAGCTCGCTTAAGAATATGATTTTTGGTGAAAGTATGAAATTTTAGTTGAAATGTCATGATCAGCATTTCGAAAAGAAATAGATTGAGTCGATATGTATTGGGTATAGAAGTAAGTATTTTTTTATTTTTGCTATGGGAGTGGTGAGTTAGTAAAACGTTAAAAAATAATGTTCAGTGGAACAACAGAATTACTCGCTTTGCCTCCAGAATGAATGTTTTTTTCGGACGAGACTGAAAAATATACAGAAAATATGTTTTTTTCTAACGAGACAGAAAAATATACAGAAAATATGTTCCAAAGAATATAAATTTTATCGCAAGAAAAAAGGTTTTAGACTGTATGTCTGGACAACGAATGCTTTCCTGTGGGCACAGTCCACGAAAAAGTACATCAAACTAGGAAATAATACAAAAATGCATATTTGACATACATGCAAGCTGCGAAAAATATTTTAAAGCAAGTTGGAAAATAAGATATATCAGGAAACAAAAACCTGATGATTTGCTACATCTAAAATAATCGTTTTGCTGAAATGAAATGAAAAAAAAAATAGTCTAAATAAAAGAACTTTGGCCAAGTAAGAAATAAATTACTGACATATTGAAAAGTTTTTCGAAATTTCAAAAAAAAAAAGATGAAGTAAAATAGCGAAATTGGGAAGCTATGATGATATACGAAATAAAGTAAGAAAATATTGTTTCATCAGGATTTTAACTGTGAAAGACCTGTAGAGTTCTTGAACACACGAAAAAATTACGAAAAAATAATATTGCAAAGGCGAAAGACTCAGAATTATCAAGTCCAATAATTACTGCGAACAGGAACGAAATCGTTTCTAAGGAAGCATTTCCTCGTCTAATGATCTGGAATAAAATTAAATAAAGGAAAAAGAAAAGTTCCCCAGAAACAAATATCAAGTCGTTAAGAAGCGTATGCTGGTTTAAATCTGAAACAAAAAATACTGTTACAAACGAATGTCGTGTATAGCTAGCTGCTATAGATCTGTATATTTCTTGCATGAACATGAAACAGCTATATGAAAACCAGATTAAATCATACATTAAAAGCAAGTAAGAAAAGTTGTTTGCATAGGAAACAGAAATAATAATGAAGAAACGTTTGCTTGTTTGAATCAGAAAAAATAAAGCCTCGAAAAAGTAGTTGGTAGTTTGAAAAGTTAGAAAATAAAATTATGTTGGTACATCGAGAAATTCAACGAGTACGTAAGCATTTAGATAAAAAAAGATTACGAAAATGCATTAATAGGTACATTTCACTGAATAATCATGAAGAAATAAAAAAAACATTTTAACTATGCATAAAAAATTGTGTCTTTGTACGGTGGAAAAAGATACAACGTTAAAAAATGTAACAGAAAATGTCATGAACACGTAAACACATTAATAAACAATCTTGTTTTAAGGTTATGTCTGCAGCACAAAACTTTGGAAAACGTCTTTATGTTGGTATGTCCGTTGAAAATGCGTGAAGTCTCCTCAAAGAAAATAAAAAAATCGTTACGTTGAAAAATTATGGATGTAAAATGGGAAAATATGGGGGAAAATAAGGAATAGATTCGTTGCAAAATGGTCAAGTTATTGAAAAAAAAATCAGTCTTGGAGCTTAAGTGTCTAACAGAATCTCAAATGAAGTCAACCGCCAACCCCGCGGAGGACAAAATGGCGTTGGCTGATGACATGGTTTTGTCTGCTATCACGGCAGCGTCACCCATCATAGTGACTCGTCCCAAAACACGTGGCATACAAAATGGTATGGTGTGAGACAAGAAGAAAATGGTGACTCATCCATAACACATGGCTGACAAAATGACAACGTGGTGAAACTAAATTGGCGGACAAAAGATAGCGAAACATGAATCAACAGGATCGAAATCTTTTCAAACAAAGCCTTTCCTCGTCTAAATTAAAATTGGAGGGAGGACAAATATAAGAATTAAAAAAATAATACAATGTCTCTAAAAGTTCCTAACACCTCACGGAGTTCTAAAAATATAAGTTTAATAAAAAAAATTCTAGGAAAAAAAAATATTGGAAACGACAAAAAAACTTCCTTCAAAAATTTGACAAAGTCCAATAAATCTACCGAGAAAATAATAAAGTTCCAAAAAGCACCGCTAGGTGGCAGCAGCACCAGCCTAAAAAACTTGTAAAGGAGAAAAACTCAGAATTCATATTTCTGCTTCATTTCCTCCAAAATATGTCAAAGTTCAATAAATCTCCCGAGAAAATAAAAAATAAATAAATAATGCACCGTCTATAAAAATTCCTAACAGCTCACGGAAGTTCTAAAAATATAAGTTTAATAAAACAAATTCGAGGAGTCAAAACATATTGGAAAGACTTCTCAAAAATTTGTCAAAGTCCAATAAACCTCCCGAGAAAAACATAAGGTTTCAAAACGCACCGCAGCACAGCATCATCGACCCTACACACTAGCGCCATCTGCCACGCCCTTTCTCCCACTCGGTCGCTGCCATCCCTCTAAAACAAAGGTCCAATGTAATAATAAAGTTCCAAGAAGCACCGCCAGGGTGCAGCACATCAGCATCGACCCAACACACTAGCTCCACCTGCCACGCCCTCTCATCCTCATGCCACAAGCCACCACCCTGCTATTTGTGCCGCAAGCCACAATCCATTCTTCTGCGCCAGGCCACACCCCCAAATCTTCTCCCAGAAGGAGCTGCTCCTCCGGCCGGGCCTGTCCTTTTATACTACTTCCAGGTCACTAATCTCGTCAGTTTCTGATTACTTCCTGTGGGGGTACCTTAAAACTAAGGTGTATGCAAGGCGTCCAGACACTATTGTCGAGCTGAAACACAACACCCGTACAGAAGTCACAAACATTCCTATTAAGATGTTGGAAAGGGCCAAGGGCGATTTCCGTCGCAGAATGTCCAAGTGTAGAAAATGAAATGGTCGTTACCTGCTGGACATAATATTAAAAAGAAAGATGACACCGAATATTCGGGTGTAATAAGCACGTCTTTTGAATCCGTTCTGACGCAAATTAAATTTACCAAAGCTATTCAAAGTCAATGGAACCGGTATGGAAAACAATAGATCTGACGAAAGAAAGGAGATTTTGAATCGGGTTTTTAATACCTCAGACATTGCTGTAAACGGAATCGTGAGCTTACGAACTCTTAGAAACACAGATATCAACAAAAATAAGATGTGACTTTACGTCCCCTAGTGGGTAAACCAAGCACTATTTTAGGAAGAAAGTATTCTCAAAAGGTTTATCCATATCAGCGCTATCGGCCCACTGAAGAGACCGCACACCATACTGTAACTCGCTGAATGTGTAACGGCCGTTGATGCAGTTGACGCGGGTCATCCTCTAACTAGCAGCAAAAGTCTTGTTTATTCACAAAACCTCTAAGATGAAAGTGGGTCTTGTAACTCATCCACAATAAACTCAAGAAAGCTTCATTGCCTTGCATTTTAACCAAAACCTCAACACACACAGCCATTTTGGTTTTCGTAATGATTTTCATTTAACTGCTACCCAACCTGTATCTTGTAGGGTTGTAACTTTAACACGCCCCATAAGATTCTACGGACACTATGGCTTCAGATCCTCCCTGCTGAAGAAATTCGTCTCATAGAACATTTTGGACTTTGTGTTACAACATTTTGTACTTCCTGTATTCTTTCTCGAGTTTGAATACTCCTAGGCCAAACTGTAGGTTTTTGTTTCAATGCACTTCCCGTAGCTTCAAACGTATTCACCCATAACCTGATGGTATGTTCTGATGGAATAGAATCATGCTTTTCTAGATTAAAATAACGCTGATACTTTAGTCTAGCAGCGGTAGCATAGTCACCATTGTTTACGCTTTCCAACCGTAAGTTGAAGAAGCGTATATGCTCCAGCTTTTTCCAGCTTTGTCCGTCATTCTGTCCGCACGATAACTGGCGTAAAAATGGTTCGATTTCGATGAAATTTTAGTATGTGGTTAGACACCACCTAGGGACGAACCCTATTGAAAATGGGACAAATGGAGTCAAAGGTCAGGACATAGGAGCGAAATCACCTACATCGCCATTATGCGTCACAACTTACGTAAACATGCTTCGATTTGGATGAAATGTTAGTATGTTGTAGGGTCTTGACTGGGGACGAATCCTATTGGAAATGGGCGAAATGGGGTCAAAGGTTGGGACACAGGCGCGGGATCTATTCCATAGCCCTTATGCATCATAACGTACGTAAAAGTGCCTCGATTACGACTTAACTTTATCATGTTATTTCGGAGATATACTGAACCAGTTCTGTTGAATATCATTGAAATGGGATAAAAGGTCAGGGCACAGGACCGAGATTTATTCCACAGCCATTATCCTCATAACTTGAGTAATAATTTCTGGTATGTTGGAAAGCGTATATCATAATAAATGCATTACATGATTTTACTAACTTGTTGTAAAATGCCTTAACAGCTACAGCACGTTCAGCTCCATTCCACTGATCCATGTCTCTGCGAATGGCGCCGTTTGGTTAAGCTGGTTCCACCTAAAATCTCTGCCATATGTTTCCAATGGTAAAATTTCTGTACATATTTGCTTCGCAATTAATGTATTCCGAAGGACGAAAATTTGCACATCGATAAAACTAAATCTGAGTTATAGCATGGGATACTTAATACTTATATTAAAAATGAATGATGTTTCTTTCAGTAATGTTCAGA
This sequence comes from Macrothele yani, assembly GCA_039090855.1. Lineage (NCBI taxonomy): Eukaryota > Metazoa > Arthropoda > Arachnida > Araneae > Macrothelidae > Macrothele > Macrothele yani. Next base: position 81,717,819 of record CM076994.1, read on the forward strand.
CCTGTTAATAGATGTAGCGACGTCAGTAGACAAACAAATGTTGGATTGCTTAATTATGGTTATGTTTTAGCAAGCATTTAAGTATCCCATTCTATAACTTAAAGTTAGTTTTATAAATGTGCAAATTTTCGTCCTTGGGCGTACTATAATTGGGAAGAAAATATGTACTGAAGATTTTTCCATTGGAAACTAAGGCAGAGATTTTAGGTGGAACCATGTTAAATGAATGACGATCCATACGTGTTGCCAACAACATTAGGAAAACTTTCGCGAAGAAACCAAAAACGCTCGTTTTTTTTTTGCCAATCTCTGTTTTTGAAAAAGAAAGTATACACAAAATAGACTTCGTTATCAATGGTATCGAGTGGATAAAAAATTTCACTCGTATAGTTGAAAGGAATTATATGAAATAAAATGTATTTTGAATTCGAAAGCTTCTGTACCTACTCCCTCTAGCATGGAAGTCATGTATCTTTAGAAAAAAAAAACAGAAAGCAAGGATCCCAATGCAAATAGAATTCTTCAAATCGGACTAATAGTTGCATGGATATGGTGTTCACAGAGGAACAGACGAAAGGGCTCACAAAGTGATACCATAGGTGCGTTTTTTGTACAAAAGGCGTGCTAAAACGAATGATAAGCTTCATGAGATTATATTTTGGAATTGTAATCCTAAAATGATTTAATAAATGTTCCAATGTAGATAATTAAAATAAGAATGTTTTTGTATTCTTTTTCCCTATGTTCTCTAGTGTCACAGGTTGTCACCGCAATTTCGACACAAAAACGAGATGCAACATGTATCGCACAGAATTTCGGCATTTCAAATCAGCAACCTGGAAAAGCATGTTAAGAACTCATTTTTCTGATGTGTATTCTGAAATGCATACAACCAACGACTATCTTACGAGATCGATCAAAATGGCGTCGTTGAGGACCAATGTCCCCAAAATGTCCAGCAGTGAGTTTGCAAGGATAAATTGTCAGTTCTTGTACAAGATATCGTACACGGCTGTCACTTGAACACATACATATACACACGAAAAAGACACAAAAATCATATTTAAGTATTTAAAGGGGCCTCTCGTTCGCAGAGATCCTCACAGTATATAAAAATGCAATATATAAAATAAAGAAAAACTTTTGGGTTCAGTTTCGTACCTCTACCAATCTACTAAACCCAACATTATTTTCTATTTTGAATTAAATAGGGACAGTGTTGGCTCTAAATACACACACACAAAATATTTAATGACAGTAAACAAAGTAACGATTAAATCTGTGAGTCTGAGTCTCACCATGTTTCCTGATGTAGTGTAACAAGAAAATTCCTAAACAAAAAATAATATAAATAGATTAAAAGATTAGAGGTGATTCGTAGCGAAATAAGTACACTGCTATTTGTACAATACCATGAACAAATTGTTATTCAAATAAAATTTATATCACAGATTCCTCATTTTACAGGAGGTAGCTAATTACATTTGTAGATCTATACAACACTCAGTATCGTGTGAAGCTGCCTCGAGCAGCAATAGCTGCCGCTACACGGAATGAATAGAAGAGGCTTTTGATATCGTCCTGAGGAATAGTCTTCCATGGTACTTCTATGTGCAACCAGCGTTCTATGTGCGACCAGATTTCTATGTGCAACCAGCGTTCTATGTGCGACCAGCGTTCTATGTGTGACCAGATTTCTATGTGCAACCAGCGTTCTATGTGCGACCAGATTTCTATGTGCAATCAGCGTTCTATGTGCAACCAGCGTTCTATGTGCAACCAGCGTTCTATGTGCGACCAGATTTCTATGTGCAACCAGCGTTCTATGTGCCACCAGATTTCTATGTGCAACCAGCGTTCTATGTGGGACCTGATTTCTATGTGTGACCAGCGTTCATTCGTGGTGACTGGCGGAGGCGTTTGAGCGTCCAGTCACTTAGGTACTATGTCCGAGACATGTTCTATCGGGGACATATCCGGCGAAAGCATAGGGCAGGGACGAACGCGTATCAGCCGTGCATGGAAGTGGTCCTACACATTCCGGCCCAAATGTAGCCGAGTATTGTCCTCCTGGAATACAGCGCCAGGGCAATTCTAAAGGAAGGGTATCACTTCGACCCCTAAAACATCCATGATGGCTGTTGAGGGTGCCCTCAATCTTTATCAGGTGTGATCGCGAATTGAACCTAATGAGGTCGCAAACTATCACGCATGGCGCTGGCACGGTATGACACTACAGAGTGTCCACAATGTCTTGCTACCCCCCCTGTAATAAAAAATGTAAGTGAGCTATGTATCTGTTGTAGGATGTATATGTTGAGTTATGGTCTGTATTGTGTTTATTTACAGATTAGGTACCGGAACTATGTGTGATACCAGCGAATACACCCTGGAACAGCGGATTGTTGGAACGTCCTCACACAGGGAAGACAATGCGTTACGTGCGTGCCAATTTCCAACAACGAATCGACAAAGAGGCCCCTCCAAAACAGACGCATCTACGGAGGGAACATGAACTCTTCGAAGCAGGCAACATCAAGGATAAAACACGAACAGGAATACCATCAACCAGAGTGCAACAGTGTCAAGCAGTCGAGGAATCAGTTATCAGGTCACCGACGAAGTCGCTCCGCAAACGATCAGCGGAGCTTGGAATACCACGATCGACACTGCATAAGCACAGGAAGAATGACCTGAATTTGCACGCATATCGCCCGATGTTCGTTCAGGAGTTATCAGACATCGATTTAAACCGCAGTCGGGATGCATGTGCACTGATGCTTCAAACATGTGCCACAATCCCAAAACGTGGAAAGATCATTTTCAGTGATGAATGTGCGATATACCGCAGCTGTTGATCACGGAACGTTGTGTTCTGGTCCAAGGAAAACTCACATTATGTCAAAGAATTGGAACATCATCCTCCGCATGTCATGATATGGGCTGCAATGAATAGTCCACATCTGTTTGGACCGCATTTCTTTGATGGTTCAGTGAATCAGTCAACTTATCTGGGCATGCTGAAAACCTGGTTTGTGCCACAACTTGGAAATCTTGGCATACTGAATGACGTATGGTTCAACAGGATGGGGCACCCACCCATTACGCAATCGCTGGTCGGGAATACCTTAGTGAGGTCTTTCAGAATCGTTGGATCGGCCGAGGTTCGGCAGTGCTGCCAGCTCCACTTGAATGGCCACCTCGAAGCCCAAAACTCTCAACGTGTGATAATGCCCTTATGGGGTTTCATAAAGGAGGTTGTTACACAACAGCGCTACCAACCACTGATGAACTTAAACAAGCAGTGAGACGTGCTTTCCCTCGTATCACCCCGCAACTGCTTCGGAAAATGTCCCACAGACCATGGCGAAAAATTATTCTCTATCACGAGAATGACGGAGCTCAAACGGATCCACTTGATGTTTAAGGATGCCTCAACATATACGTCATACAACAGATACATAGCTCACTTACCTTTCTTATTGCAGGGGGGGGGGGTAACAAGACATTGTGGACACTCTGTACAAGATGTCGTTCACCACGATGTCTTCGACCATCACTGTGCATCAACTTGAATCGCGACTCGTCAGAAAATGTGATCTGTGGCCAATCAGAGTAGAAGTGTCTGTGTTCGAGACCTCATTGCAGGCTGAGGCGTCTGTGATCGAGGGTCAAAGGAATGAGTAGCAATGCGCTGCTAGATACCAGTTTTCTGTTAAGAAGACGACATAGAACTGTGCTGGAGGACAAATTCCGACCTGTGACAGTTCCCCACTGCTATGCTAACACGGTGGATGTCAGTGTGCGATCAGTCACTGACATGAGGTTGAGGTGTCTGTCATACCGTGCAGTTATGCGGTTCTGCAGCCTATTTCACGGATTTCTGTTCGACCGAGCCTCATCCGTCCACTGACATCACCTTCGTATCACTGCACTGGCGTTTCAACCCGTACGAGTTGTAATTTCAGGGTAGGAAAATCTAGCTTCTCTCATCCCAACAATCCTTCCTCGTTTAATGTCCGTCAGCTGCTCATGATCCGACCTTCGTCTGCCACGAGGCATAGTGAGACACCAGAAACACCATTTCGACTATGTCGGCACTTCATTGATATCAACATATCATTTGCGCTAGCTTTTATTTGTACCCAAGATAGAACCGTTCAGAGGGCGCTGCTCCGGAACCGCATGAGCATTTTCACTGATATTTTAATCATTTACATATCCTAATCTGTTGTACCTATCCTGTAAGTTTCCGCCTTTCATGGTGTTGCAATTTTCACAAACAGTAGTGTAAATAAATATCTGTGCCGGTAACTTACTGATTGACTTCCGTCTTTTACTGAATAGTAATAAAGGCGCAACACAAGATCTGAGAGAATATGAGGCGATGATTTTCAAAACAATTGGAAACCAAATGTTTATAGTACAGATTATAGCACATCAGTTGAACGTTTTACATTTTTGCAACAAATTGGATTTACAGAATTAAAAAAATTTGAACAGACATGGAGAAAATAGTATGTTAATGCATTAATGAATGTTATGATTGTTCTAGAATGTTAATTCAGACAGAAACTTATGAAAACCAAATGTGGTAGTCATATGCAAGCATGTATATAATGACTGCTGGAAAGAAAGAATATGAATGGTGGGAAAGTTAAAGTCCTTGCTTCTTGGGTGCACCAAACTGCATAGATTCAAAACGTATTATTTAAATTTATCTCAACTCATAAAAATAATTACATGAGCGTGCAGATTTCCGTTTAATTGGCGTAAGAGTACAAACTAAAAAACCAGATTGCTAGCTTTCACCGCGGAAGACGGGAGGCTTCATCAGGCTTAAGGATTAAGGCTTTACAATGTTAAGGAACAGAATACAACCGGCTAATGTTATACAGACCCAAGATCCACCGCCTTCAGAGAATCCGTGGAAATACTAACACTCGAAAGCGCTTGCAATTCTGATCTTTCCACAGATCAACCAGCTGTCTGGGGTGACCTCCTAGATACACATTAACGAACGTGATCATCTCACTTGTCATCTATTGTTAAACATCACGTGCTCATAACGTACTGACTACGTGTTTTTTCTGTTTGATTTTTTAAATTTCCTTAGTATGATTCTGTACTCAACTTTGTAAACATTTGCCTGACGAAGCCTCCCGTCTTCGGCGGTGAAAGCTAGCAATCTATTTTTTTTTTAGTTTGTACTTTTACGCCAATTAAACGTAAATATGCACGCTCGTGTGGTAAATATTCTTGGTGTTATTCACAGCCCATTTTTCAAAACCTTGATACATCAACATAAATCTGATAACCACGATATCAGATATTCTTCTATGATGTGACAAAAGGGCAAAGGAATTTATATACGTATTCTTCCGAGGAACAGACCTTAAATTAGTTGGTCTGTTAAATTTGGTGAAAACAAAAATAAAAAACGAAAACATATAAGCTTATAATCAGAAAAATAGAAATGTCAAAGAAAATGTAAAAGAAAACAAGTTAGTAAAATCATGCAATGCATTGATTATAATACGCTTTCCAACATACCAGAAATCATTGCTCAAGTTATTACTCAAGATATGAGAATAATGGCTGTGGAATAAATCTCGGTCCTGTGCCCTGACCTTTGATCCCATTTCGATGATATTCAACAGAACCGGTTCGGTATACCTTCAAAATAACATGATAAAATTTTGTCGCAATCAAAGCATTTTTACGTAAGTTATGATGCATAAGGGCTATGGAATAGATCCCGCTCCTGTGTCCTAACCTTTGAACATATTTCGCCCATTTTCAATAGAATTCGTCCCCAGGCAAGACCCTACAACATACTAAAATTTAATCGAAATCGAAGCATTTTTACATAAGTTATGGCGCATAATGGCGATGGAAGTGATTCCGCTTCTATGTCCTGACCTTTGACCCCATTTCTCCCATTTTCAATAAGTAATGTCGGCAGGTGGTCCCCTACCACATACTAAACGTTCATCGAAATCGAACCTTTTTTACGTTAGTTATGACGCATAACAGCAGTGGAATGAATCCCGCTCCTATGTACTGACCTTTGACCCCATTTCGTTCACTTTAAACAGGGTTCCTTCCCAGGCGATCCCTACCAGTTACTAAAATTTAATCGAAGTCGAACGATTGTTACGCGAGTTATCCTGCGGACCGACATACGCACACAACGCGTGACGTAGTGAGGCAGATGGAAATCGGGAAAAACTTTAATAAGATCCACACACAATGTGTGACGTAATGAGACAGATGGCGTGACCGCGCGCCAACATTCTCAAAGGCAAGATTATGACGTCATAAGATTTCTAAGCATTGGTAACATTAATGGAACAACGCCATCACTAAAAACGTTATAGCCGCAGTGGTCTAAGCGATGGCCTCTGATCATTCGTCCGAACGGGGTCCGGGTTCGAATCCCGGTGAGGCATGGATGTTGTGTTTGTCTTACGGCACTGGCTCTCTCCCTTTCCTGGAATCAGTGACCCTAAATTAGTGACGGGCGACTGCTTATAGCCCATTGAGTTGCTCACGGTGGTCGTTAAACCTTCAATAAAAAAATAAAAAATAAAAACGTTATAATTCGGGTTGGTTATTTATCCCACTAAACGAATTCTCCTAAAGTCGAGATCAAGCTAAATCGATTTCTAGTACCAGAAAACGGTAGGTTAACGACTTTCATCAAAATTCTTAGAGCCGTTTTTAAAATAAAATGTACATACATACAAGAATTGCTACTTTAAGGTGGACGTCAAGTAATTTTGCTTCCTATACTTCCAATGGAAAAACTTCTGTACACATTTTCTTCACAATTAATGCGCTCCCATGGATGAAAATTTGAACATCGATTAAAATATCTTCATTTTATAACTTGCAATACTTAATATTTTCTATAACATAACCATATTTATGCAATTCAACATTTGTTTGTCTACTGACGTCATGAAAACACAGGTCGCGCCATCTTTTTTCTGGACAATTAATGCGTTCACAAGGATGAAAATTTGAACATCGATTAAAATAGCTTCATTTCATAATTTGGAATACTTAATATTTTCTAAACCATAACCGTTTTTATGCAATCCAACATTTTTTTGTCCACTGACGTCATCAAGGTACAGGTCGAGGTATCTTTTTTCTGGTTTTAACACCACCAAAGAGAAAGTGATTGATTTTTAATATAATTATGGTTATGTTTTATAAAATATTAAGTTTTCCAAGTTATAATATGAAGTTATTTTATTCGATGTTCAAATTTTCATCCTTGGGAACACATTAATTGTGAAGGAAATGTTTACAGAAGTTTTTCCATTGGAAGTATAGGAAGCAAAATTACTTGACGTCCACCTTAATAATATGGGATAAGGACAATGGAATGGATCGCAATCCTATGTCCTGACCTTTGACCACATTTCGTCCATTTTCAATAGGGTTTGTCCCCAGGTGGTCCCCTACTACATACTGAAATTTCATCGAAATCGAACCATTTTTCGCACGTTATGACGCATAAGGGCAATGGAATGCATCACGATCTTATGTCCTGACCTTTGATCCCACTTCACCCATTTTGAATAGGGTTCGTCCCCAGGCGGTCTCCTACCACATAGTAAACTTTCATTGAAATCGAACAATATTTACCCAAGTTATGACACATAAGGGCAATGGAATGATACCGCTCCTACGTCGTGACCTTTGACCCCATTTGTCCCATTTTCAATAGGGTTCGTCCCCCAGTGGTCCCCTACCACATACTAAAATTTCATCGAAATCGAACCATTTTTACGCCAGTTATCGTGCGGACAGTCGGACAGACGGACAAAGCTGGAGCATATACGCTTCTTCAAATTACGGTTGGAAAGCGTAATTAAAAACGTCAGCATCAGAAGCTGACAATAATAATGAAAATAAACTTTTCGACCTGAAGATCTAAATTCTAAAAGACTTTCTTACGTTTCCAATATAAAAGCATATAACAACCAACAACACTGAATTAAACACACGGTGTGAAAAATCCAGATGACATTCGAACAGAAAATACGAAAAAAGAAATCAATTCTCCAAAGAAAATTTTTACACAAAATTCCTGGTAAGAAAGATAATAATTGAAAATACATATGCTTTCAAGATTTCAAGATAACGTTTGTTTGGTGTTTGCGTGGGTTTGTGTGTGTGCGCGTGGGGTGGGGGGTAGAGAAGGTCTCGCTGAATCTTACAAAAATGCTTAGAAGCTGCTTTGAAAATAATCTTCACATCCAAAATGAAGCATATTGCGATTCCAACTCAATATGCTTCAGCAAGACACAGAAGGAGAAAAATCTTTCTGACAGGTAAAATTTATTTTTGTCTACTAGTCTTTAAAAACAAGCATATGGGAATCAGCCAGAATGAACAGGAAAACCAGGAAAAGGAAAGAAAATCTTGAAACTGAAAAGCAGTCTTTGTAGCTTAAAGCCCTCAGGTACAGACTAGAATTCAGTAATATTGTTACGCCAGACTATCGAATAAAAATAACTTTATGAATTCAGATTTCAGGATGTCAGGCGTTGGGTGACGATCCGAAAGTTAACTGAGAATTTTGAATAATTATTTGTAAATTACAGATCGCCGAAATGTTATTTTTTGGTGAAAATAATTTTGCTTACAATTTAACCAATCAAAACCAAGGAATTCTTCTGACGCTCATAAATTATTCATGCAACATCAGGACTAGCACGAGACAACAGACATTTAATCAATTAAAATAAAACAGATAATAATAATTCTGAAGACTTCTACATACAGAGAAAGAACGAGGGGGTGTCAAATAGTTTTTGGGACAGCTCATAAACTGAATTTATCCTTAAAGTTCAACGATTACACAACCCAACATGGTTCTGGGGTTTGCAAAATTTAAAGTGTTTTATACTAACTCAGGTATGCCGATGACGAATATCACATCCGTTTTTCTCTGTCACATACATATTTTTCACAATTTCCCATGATATGTTTGTTTATATATGATAAAAATAAAAATATTATGAAGTAATCTGTTATTTTTTTATTCTAAAAATTTAAATTTACTAGCTAAAGCAGATCGCGCATGTTGGAAAATGATACAATAGATGAATAAATTTTAATTGAAAACTGATACAATAATAGATGGAGCCTCTATATCAATGAATGAAACATTGTGCGTTTTTGACATTTTGAACAATGTGTTTCAAGCGATAAGGCCGAAGTGTATTTCGCTCATTTTAACTGTTGTTTTGTTCGTTATTACTGCGTTATGGTCAAGAGGCTGTGTTAATTTCCCTGAATCATTTTGTTGTATATGTGGTAGTTTTGTGGTGAAAAAAGGTAACGCGAAAGAGCGGATTTTGTCAAAAAAAAAAAAAAAAACGTATCAGGTTTATTTAGGTATAAAGCTTGGAGACCAGGACGAGAAATGAAAGCCACATCAAGTTTGTCACACATGTGTTGAGCAACTAAGAAAATGGACTCAAGGTAAAAAAAAATCTATTTCATTTGCTATTCCAATGGTATGGCGGGAGTCAGTGAGCCATGAGGAATGTTTTTTATTGGAGGTTTAACGACCACCGTGGGCGACTTAGTGGGCTATAAGCAGTCCCTCATCCCTAATTTGAGGCCACTGGTTTCAGCAAAAGGAGAGAGCCACTGCCATAAGACAAACACAAAATCCATGCCTCGCCGGGATTCGAATCCAGACCCATCTCGAATGAATGATCGTTTAGACCACTGTGTCACCAGTGCGGCGAATGTTGTTTTTGCTTAACCACACCAGTAAAGGGCTACAACTGGAAAACATAAGTAATATTGTCTACCCAACGACTCCCTGTGCTATTATACCTGTACCTCATGATCCTGATTTACCTGTTCCATCACCAAATACATCAATCATTTACATTTCATAAAATTTTCCTCACAACAAGGTTAACATATCGAAGTACATACACCGAAGTGACAGAAAAACTGGCACATACGTGCTTATGCAAAATACATAGCAACGTCACTTATGCGCGTACCCGGTTACGTCCACGAGTGCGTATATAAAGCGATAGACACCCTTGCCAGCTGTAAGAGCTATTTTTGGCATGATATTGACAAGTAATAACGATTTAAGCGATTTTCAACGCGGTGTCATAGTTGGCGCTCGTGAGATGGGCCATAGTATTTCGGAGGTAGAAACGAAGTTCGGATTTTTACGGACGACCATTGCAAGGATGTACCGTGACTACAAGAATTCCGGCAAAACCTCCAACCTACGATACCAGTGTGGCCGTAAAAAGACTGGCTGAACGTAACAATCGTCGGCTGCTGTCAAGAATCGTTTCACGCGATAGGCGTGCATCACTCTCGCAGGTATCATCGGAATTCAATGCTGGAGCCTCAACAAGAATCACCGTCCGGACTGTGCAACGTACCCTGCACGATATGGGTTTTGGGAGCCGACGCCCAACTCGAGTCCCCTTGATGGGTGCATTACACAGAGCTATTCGCGTTGTTTCGGCACGGCAACACCGAAACTGGACACTTGATGACTGGAAACAAGTAGCCTGGTCTGACGAGTCGCGTTTCCAACTGTATCGGACAGATGGAAGGATTCGCTTGCGGCGCAAACCCCATGAGGCCATGGATCCCGCCTGTCAACAGGGAACTGTATCATCTCGTGGGTGGTCCGTAACGGTATGGGGTGTATTTAGCTGGACTTCACTGGAACCTTTGGTATGTCTACAAGTGTCTGTGACCGGCCAACGCTATGTGCGAATCCTTTCTGACGAGGTACATCCATTTATGTCCTGCATTATTGATGGGTTGAGCCTGTTCCAACACGACAATGCACCTCCACACAAGTGTCGGGACGCCACGTTATGGTTAGAGGAGCATTCGTCTGAGTTTAGGGTGTTGCCATTGCCACCCAAGTCCCCAGATCTGAACGTGATAGAACATATTTGGAATGCCATGAAACGCGCTATCGAACACAGGAATCTGAGACGTCACAATACCCCCGAATTGTGGAACGGTCTGCAGGAAGTATGGTGTGCATTGCCTTCAGCATATTTCCAGAAGCTAGTGGAGTCCATGCCCGGTCGCATTTCTGCAGTCCTGCGCTCCCGTGGGGGACTTACGAAGTATTTGACCGGTGTATCAGTTTTTCTGGCCCTTCAATGTATATACGTGGTGACTTATTCAAAGCTTCAACGGCGTATGCCGTGCAAAAACACTGTTACTCACGTTGATTCATACCTGTGTCGATAATGACCAGCCGACTAAGTATCATATTATTTCATTATTAATTCGTGGTATTCCAATGTATAATATCATTTATATCGATTCTATTTAATATACAATGAAAATGCTGTATGAAAAGTCCCTATATTCCATTATTACAGTTCTGCATTGATATAAAAAATTATCCGCAGCAAACATAACGTATGACAACACTAAGACCCAATATCTTTAAAGACGGTAACACTATTACATCAAAGTCTGACTAAGGCAATGTTTCAAAGTTATTATACTGAATATATAGTTATTAATTGTTCATTATCAATTGTGGTCACCCGTAGTTTGCATTCACAATTTCACTTCCCGATAATAAGTTGAGATGTGAACACAAAGAAAGTAGTATTTCACCAAAAACAGATTCCAAATAGTAAAATAGTTCAAAGGGCTGAAAGAAATATGCACACATTTAAATGTGATAATACAATATTCATTTTCTGAATCAAACCTTGTCGACCAGTCATCATCCCCCACAGTCGTACATATTTCGGAGCACTTATATGTGTCCATTTTCAACGGATTACTCACTCCTCTGTTGTGAAGCTCCCGACTGTAACTGAAGTAACCACTGGATGTTCTTCATGAAGGTCTTCACTAGCTTGTTTGTTCTCCACTTGTCCTGTTCCTACTATTGCAGTGACATCTTGTGAATAGAAGTCGTACTCAAGGCAGATATTTTATTAGAAGAGCAGTATCTCACACCTCTAATGAAACGTTTGAGCAAGCTGAGATAAAATGGATAATGAACATTGCTACTGATTTTGGATATAAAAGAAATGAGATATGGAAGATGTATAAAAATTGTATAGTTAGCATTAATGAACCTAGAAATATTAATACAATAAAAAGAGATATGCAATATTGTGGACATTTTCCTTGCATGCCACCACTGACTAATATTTTACGAAAATAATGCTATAAAATAAATAAAAGATTTGCAAATATAGTGACAGATAACAGTCGTTTTCGTTCTTCTGGTAATGATAAAATGACATACAGTCAAAGAGCAAGAACCTATGGGATACCAACAGTGAATATTACCACTAAATATAAAACAAGTATATACATAGGAGTACAAGTACTAAGACATGATTGCAAGCCAATATTGAGGAACCTCAAAGAAACTGAAGGCAAGCTGATCAGAAGACATCACTCATTTGGTACTATTAAAATCAAAATTCTACACCCTTATGGGGGGAAGCTAAGGTGTTTACTTCACACAGTTGACATAAGAAGATTTTGTTCTCGGAGAGTGTGCTGATCGAGAAAATAAAAACTATAACTGCAATGAGCAAGCCTCTTTGGAATTACCCTATGCGTGGCGTTTCTTAATATCTAAAGAAAAAAGTTAGAATGATTCAAAAGGCGTGAAGAAGTCAACTGGAAATTACAAAAATAATTTGATCCTTGAGTACGACTTCTATTCACAAGATGGCATGGCAATAGTAGGAACAGGACAAGTGGAGAATAAACAAGCTAGTGAAATTCTTCACGAAGAACACCCAGAGGTTACTTCAGTTACAGTCGGGAACTTCACAACAGAGCAGTGAATAATCCGTGGAAAATGGACACAGATAAGTTCTCCGAAACATGTACAGCTGTGGGAGATGGTGACTGGTCGACAAGGTTTAATTAAGAAAATGAATATTGAATTATGCCATTTAAATGTGTACATATTTCTTTGAACTAGTTTACTATTTGGAATCAGTTTTTGGTGAAATACTACTTGCATTGCGTCTACATCTCAACTTATTATCAGGAAGTGAAATTGTGAATGCAAACTAAGGTTGAATTAAATTGATAATGAACAAATAATGACTATATATGCAGTAAAATAACTTTGAAACATTGCCTTAGTCAGACTTTGATGTAATAGTGTGATCGTCTTTAAAGATATTGGGTTTTCGTGTTGTCATACACTGTGTTTGCTGCGGACAATTTTTGATATCAATGCAGAACTGTGGTAATGGATTATAAGGACTTCTAATACAGAATTTTCAATATATATTAAATAGAATCGAATCAATATAAATGATGTTATACATTGGAATACCAAGAATAAATAGTGAAATAATATGATACTTAGTCGGCTGGTCATTATCGACACAGGCATGAATCAACGTGAGTAACAGTGTTGCTGTACGACATGCGACGTCGAAGCTTTGACCTCCTACATCATTAGATTTTTCATCAGCTTCAGAAATTGGGTTAAATTGCAGTGAAACTGAGGATTTCTACTACAGCAATCGTGAAACTGAGGATTCTACTACAGCAATCGTAAAACTGAGGATTTCTACTACAGCAATCGTGAAACTGAGGATTCTACTACAGCAATCGTGAAACTGAGGATTTCTACTACAGCAATCGTGAAACTGAGGATTTCTACTACAGCAATCGTGAAACTAGTAGTGAACCACAGAAGTTGACATAAAGTGAATTAAATGACTAGGTACGGGATTTAACTCTGCCGAAGGAAATTGCACAACATTTAGGTTCAAGATTCAAAAACAAAAATCTGCTTGCTACAGGAACAACATTTTCATTGTACAGAAACCGAGAAAAGGAAATTGTTGAATATTTCGCTCAAGAAGAAACGCTTGTATTTTGCAGAGACATTCCTGGTCTTATAATGCATTTGTCTTCCACTGTTCATGACCCATCACAGTGGAGATTGTTCATTGATTCTAGTAAGAGAAGCGTAAAAGGAGTTCTTTTGCATAATGACAACATTTTCTCCTTTTCAGTTGCTCATTCTGTACATCTGAAGGAATCTTATGAAACTCCTGACGTTCTCTTTAATAAAATAAGGTATCAGGAATACAACTGGCAAATGTGTGGAGATTTTAAAATTATGAGCATGATATTAGGGCAGCAAAGTGACTACACAAAAATGCCATGTTTCATCTGTGAATGGGACAGTAAAGCTTATAAGCAACATTGGATCACAAAAAAAATGGCCTAAAAGAGGAAACTTGATTCGATCAAAGAACGCTCTTTCACCCGAACTTAGTGGATCCTGAAAAAGTTATTTTACCACCCTTGCATATTAAATTAGGATTGATGAAACAATTTGTCAAGGCTCTGTACAAAAGTGGTGAATGTTTTCAATATTTGATTTACGTTTTTCCACATTTATCAGACGCGAAAATCAAAGGAGTGTTTGCTAACCCAGATTAGAGAAAAAAAAGCGTAAAACTCTTAAGAAAAAATTTCTAAAAAATATTTATAAAAATAAAAACAAGAAAAAATAGTAATACTTAAATATCAAAGGTTTGGGAAGAATGCTGCTAATTAGGTTATGTAATACTTTTTGCACTCTTGGGAGCATATTCCCTACACCCAGGAAGGGCTTTCTAGTATTTAGGTTTGGTCTGAAAACTCGTAGGGGTTTTTTCGGAACGTTAAGCCTGGTGTTTGAGGTTTCCTTTGAGAAACTGCACTGTTTTTCATCGCAGGAAGGTTCTAAAGTTGGCCGCTAGATGACTCTGCGATGGACATGCCGCTGCAGTTAGTTTTGTTTCCCCAGAGGAGTGAGCAACATGCTCTTCCCAGGACTGGTAAGTCGTTTTTTTGTTTTCTGTATGTTTCTTTTTTAATTTTAATTTTATTATTTTTTTGAGTTGTTTTACACTCTTTAAAAGTAGGTTGTTCGTTTTGGCCGCGTTTAAAGTTTTTCCGCGGAACTTTGGTCAGCGTTTAGTGTCGCTTTGTTGCTTTTAACAGAGGTTTGTTTCAAGTTCATTTTTCGTAGGCTTTGAGCCTTCCTGTGGGCTTAATGATTAGAACAACATTTTGTAAATAAATTAACTTGTACCAGCAAAGCACAGCATCTCATTTAATTTCATTTTAACTTTTTTAGGTATGGAGTAAATTTGTGTTTATTATAGATGTGCACTAAACCTAACTATCTATTAAATGATTTCTTGTGTGTCTAGGGCATATAATTTGCTTCTCTGTGTCTTGCAACCTAGCACTTTGGATTTAAACTTTACTTTTTTTAAGTAATTTTGCTGTGGGCATTGGGCATTTACCATGCTTTTCTGAGACATGCAACTCGGTTATTTGGGTTCACTCTCGGATATTGCATCTGTACATTGTTCCTTGTGCCCTTTTGCTAATAATTTTCTTAAAATTGTTGCTTTAAATTTGCCTTTTTCAAAATCGCAAAGTTTATTTTCTTTTTGTTTAAATTTATTTTTATTTTTCTGCTTTTCTTTTTCTGTGACAGGATAAAAGTTATCAATTTTACCGTGGCAAGACTAAAGTTATCCTTTCTGAACCTTTCTTTGGTAAGGATTTTCACACTATTTTAGTACTAATTTTTCCCTGGTTTTGCTATATTTTGGGGTGCTCGGTTCCCTTCCATTTCGTATTAAGTTGTGTTTATCTTGGTTTTTGTGCGGTCGGGCAATGTTATTTAGTTTGCTGGGTTGGTTTTTTAAAAATCCCTTTTTAATTTGACAAGTTTAACCTTAAATTTAATCTGTCCTTATAGCAAACTAAATTCGCAGAAACACACAACTCACTGGTCTCAGTAGATAAATGAGTAATTTTCTTTATGCTTGTTCTTGACGAAGCCATCAGAGAATCAGTCATTGATCTGTTTCCATGCGTTCTTCTTTTTGTTGGATTTCCATCGTTCGGAGCTTGCCTGCTTCGGACGGTTGGAGATTGGTGGTTGTTATTCTATTCGTTCTCGAAATTTTTGTTGTTTTCGTTTTTTTCAAAATTTTGCTCCTTAAGTTTTGCATTTTTTTAATGTTATGGTTTGATCTTTCTTTTATGCAGCCTCTGGCGCTTTGGAATTTCAAATTTGAAATTGTTTTTTGTTTAATTCTGCTTGTTTCTTTTGTTTTTGCTATATATGTATATACTGTATATATATATAATATATATTTGATGCACTCACTTATATTTGATGCACTATCATATATTTGATACACTCACATATATAGTTGATGCTCTCACTTATAAATGATGCAGTCACTTATATTTGATGCACTCACTTGTATTTGATGCACTCATTTCAGTTATTTTTGCTCTGAAGCGCACCGGTGTGACGGCAGTCCCATTTCGAAGCTGCACTATGACCGATGGAGAGGGAAGTCGAACACATCTCGCCCTTACTTTTGTGCACACATCTTAGTGCATTCACCTGTATGACGTCATGTACGCACCTACGTGCAGCAATGTCGAGGTCGAACGAGGCCGCTGAACAGCTCCGAAGGGTAAAGGTGATTCTTTTTACATCACAGGCCGTCCATCTCAGCCAATCGGGGCTGCAATAGAATTACCTTTGGATGGCTGATTTGTAGGTCCACTTCAATATCCCGGCATCAACCAGGTTCACTATTAGCCACAATTTCAGGTTGTTACTGCTGCAATGTCTGAAGCCGCCTAACAGCAAGAGCTTTTCCGAAAGAAATTACTCGCATCTCTCCAGCATTACGTGCAATCATGCACCAGTAAAAAGGGCATCTCTAATCCCCATTTTCTCCTTGTAACGCCAACCGCTTGGCAAGTTCTTGATTCAACTGGCTGACTTCTTTGGACAGAAGCTTTTCTTCTTCCGCAGAACACCGCATCACGGAATCACCTTGATCTGATACGAGCGCTGCCCTTTCCATTCTCGGATTTGTTCAAGACTACCTTTACTCAATAATTCGCATTTCACCAAAGAATTGCTTGCTCTTTTTCTAGGGGTATTGCTTTAACTCCGTTGTCAATTTTAATTGATTCCTAAAAGCATTCGGTAACATGCAAGGTGTTAAGAATGCACAGCTCTGCGCTCGGAATAAATGGCGGTCAGCTCGCGTGTAAGTAGGCAAACACATAACTTACAAGCAGCTCTTTGTCCTGCCAAGATTGGGCATCGAAGACGCCATAAACTTCCTGATCGGTTGGCACCAATTGCTTCCCAAACATTGGCTATCTCACACTTACACGGGCCTCCCAAATAGCGGTCAACAGAAACACGTGGGGCGAAGCATTGCGTTCCCTACACCAAACTACCCAGGCTCCGTTTTAGATTTTATACATTTCAAGAAAAGGAGTCCTTACTCTTTTTGTTTTTTCTTTTTTTTTTCGCGATGGAGGAAACCAATAGCTGTTATTTTTCAACCAACTATTACCGCTGCACCCGCCTCTGGCAAAATGAGCTAATCGAATTAATTACAGCCCCCAAAATTTGTAACGATACATAAATTTCGCGTAGCAAAAGGTTTCGGCAAAAAAAGGAAAATTCCGCATTTAACGTCTCAAGAATATACACATGCATGAACACATGTGCACATTCTTGCCCACGTAGATGAATTGTTATTGCTAGTGCTAATAAATTTGCAAATATCAAGAAGATAACAGTAATGTTTCAATGTATACTGAAAGTCAGTTTGCAAATAAACGTTAGGGGTTAAAAAAATCGCAGAAAAACATATACTATACAGCCGTTAACAGGTAAAGATAATCACTGAAATTAGAAAACAGAATGCATCATCTACCATCGGGAAAACTGACATTAAAAGTGAGAAATGGAATATTAAATAATAGGAAGCCGTAAAAACAATCAATCATCTTAATACGTATCATCATCATCATCATCATCATTGTCAACCATTATCAATCCACTGCTGGACGAAGGTCTCCCCAAGTTTCCTTCACAACGGTCTGTCTTGTGCCAGTCTCCTCCATGTCACCCCTGCATACTTTCGAATTTCATCCACCCATCTCCCATGTGGTCTTCTTCTGGGTCTTTTCCTGTCCCTTGGAATCCAATCTAAAATTTCCAATCTAAAATTTCGGCGTATATATATCATCATCATTGTCAACCATTATCAATCCACTGCTGGACGAAGGTCTCCCCAAGTTTCCTCCACAACGGTCTGTCTTGTGCCAGTCTCCTCCATGTCACCCCTGCATACTTTCGAATTTCATCCACCCATCTCCCATGTGGTCTTCTGGGTCTTTTCCTGTCCCTT
This sequence comes from Macrothele yani, assembly GCA_039090855.1. Lineage (NCBI taxonomy): Eukaryota > Metazoa > Arthropoda > Arachnida > Araneae > Macrothelidae > Macrothele > Macrothele yani. The sequence goes on from CM076994.1 coordinate 81,736,097, forward strand.
GGAATCCAATCTAAAATTTCAGCTCTCCATCGATGATCTGTCCTTCTGGCAGTATGTCCAGCCCATTGCCATTTCAGGGATTTGACTCTGATCATGATGTCTTCCACTCTTGTCATTTTTCGGATCCACGAGTTCCTCTTCTTATCTCTCCTGGTTACACCAAGCATGCACCTCTCCATGCTTCTTTGAGTTGTCTGCAGCCTTTGTATGTCTGTTTTAGTTAAGGTCCACGTCTCTGCACCATACGTAAGCACTGGAAGGATGCATTGATCAAACACTTTTCTTTTAAGACATAATGGCATATTGCTCTTGAAAATTATGCTGTTTCTTCCAAAAGCTCTAAAGGCAAGTTTTGTACGCCGATTAATTTCTTCATCAATGTGACCCTCACTTGATATCTGCTGTCCAAGATAAACGTACGTGTCTGATATCTCCAGCTTTTCTCCATCAATCGATAAATCTTCATTTCTTGTAAAAGCATTGAACATCACTTTTGTCTTCCGAAAGTTCATTTTTAAACCCACTTCTTTACTCTTGTCAGCAAGTTCCTGGATCATACTCTGCAGCTCTGATGGGGTAGTTGCAAAATTGACTACGTCATCAGCAAAACGAAGGTGGGTTAGATAATCTCCATTAATCTTTATCCCTTTGTTTTCCCAGCTCAGCGACTGAAAAACACCCTCCAATGTGGCATTAAAGAGCTTCGGAGATATGGTGTCACCTTGTCTCACTCCCTTTCCAATTTTTATGTGTGTTGTATTTTCAAACAGCCGAATCTTTGCACTTGCATTTTCATAGATGTTATTAATAATATTAATGTATGCATCTTCAATACCGCAGGTTTTCAGAGCCATTGTAACTGCTGATGGTTTCACCGAATCAAAGGCTTTTTCATAATCGATAAAAGCCATGCACAATGGAAGTTCATATTCCCTCGCTCTTTCAATTAGTTCTCTCAGTACGTGGATATGATCTATTGTGCTGTAGCCACTCCTGAATCCAGCTTGTTCTCTCGGTTGAGCCATGTCCAGTGTTACCTTCAAGCGGTGTGAAAGAACTTTAGTGAAGATTTTATAAACTACTGATAGGAGGCTGATAGGTCTGTAGTTTCCGAGATCCTCAATGTCACCTTTCTTATGTAGCAGGATCATTGTAGCGGTGTTCCAATCCTCAGGAATCTTTCCTTCATTAAGGCATCGAGTGAAAATTTGGGCGAGTACTGTTTCGATTTCTCCACTTGCTTCTTGTGTGATGTCTACAGTAATTCCATCTTCTCCTGGAGCTTTTCCCCGCTTCATGTTCTTGATTGCATGTGCAACTTCTGCTGGAAGGACTGGAGGAACTCTGGTACTGGTATCTTTCATGATGTTTGGAGTGCATGTATCATCCCTTTCATATAATTTGGAGTAGAAATCTTTCACTCTTGTCAAAATTTCGCCTCTATTTCTTGTTACAGAACCATCTTCTTTTCTCAGTGCCATAATCTGCTTCCTTCCCTTACTGAGATGTCCCTTTGCTATCTTTAGGCTTTGGTTGTTTTCAATTGCTTTCCTCACTAGTTCACAGTTGAATTTTCTTACGTCTTCAGTGATACTTTTTCTTACTGTCTTGCATAGCTCTATATATTCCACTTTGGAAGTCACATCTTCTTTAGTTGTCCTCATCTCTCTTCTTTTTTGCATCAACATTTTCGTTTTTCCTGATAATTTGTTTACATGCAACTTGTTCTTAGACCCAGCTAATTTTGTTGCTGTTTCCATAAGAGCTTTGGTTAGTTTTCTGTTAACTTCAGAGATGTCCACTTCTTCCGATGTTAGGCCTTCCAAAGCAGAGAACCTGTTCTTCAGTTCCAACTTGAAGGTTTTATGGTGTTTTTTAAGGTTGGTTATGTCAATAGGTTTTGTTTGTCTCGTTCAAGTTTAGTGTTGAGGTGCATCTTACATCTCACCAATCTATGGTCACTACCTGTGTTGAACTTGTTTAGCACACTGCAGTCTTCTATGACAAATTTTTTGTTACACATAATAAAATCAATTTCACTTGTCGTCCCATTTGGATGTCTCCATGTCCATTTCCTGTGTGGCTTTTTCTTGAAAAAGGAGTTCAAGATTAAAAACCCTTCTGCCTCTGCAAACTCAACGAGAGTATTTCCACGCTGGTTTCTGTTGCCGTGACCGAATTTACCTACTGAAGTTTCATTCTGTTGCTGTTGCCCTATTTTTGCATTGAAATCTCCCATAATTATTTTCAAGTGCTGCTTACCTTTATTATTTAGATGACAAATTTCCTCATAAAATTCTTCAATTTCTTCTTCAGGATGACTTGTGGTGGGTGCATAAGTTTGAATAATCTGAGCCTGGTATCTTTTCGAGAGTTGGATAACAAGTCGTGCAGCTCTGTCAGAGGAACTTTCAACTTCTACAACTTTATCCTTCAGTTTCTTGTTTATTATAAATCCAACACCACTAGTTCTGCCAGTATCTGTCCCACGATAGTAGAAGAGATGTCCACTTTTCAGTTCGATGAGATCTTCTCCTTTTCTCCTTACCTCACTTAGCCCCACGATGTCCCACTTGATCCATAGTTATTAAAAAGGGAGCACAGTTTATTTTGGACGATTCCAGCTGAATTTTGGTTAGATCGGCAAAACGAGAAAAGCAAAAAGGGTTAAAAGAAAGGAATGAAATCCAATCTTATAAACTTTTCTTACTTAAACAAGTTTGTTTTCAAAATCATATTTACTTACTCCTCTATTTATTTATTTACATATTTATTTATTTATGGGCATAATGTTATTTCAGATATCTTATTTTATCTAGTTCGTTCGTATCTTATATGAAAAATGCTAAAAATAATTTATAAATAAAAATGTATTTCCAAAAACTTCGAAATTCCAAAATCATAATACTTCAGCTAAACATCATTTCAAATCTGCTGTGCTTCAAAACATACACGAAATATTTTCTTCAAGAATTCTTCCTTTAGCCACCATTGAAAGCTCCCGAGAAATAAAAAAGACTGTATAGTATTATATAAAACACTATTGAAAGAGAAAAAGAGGAAATCTACCCAGAAATGGACGAATAAATACGCAACACAAGACGAGCATGTAGCTTTGTTCTTATGGGATTCCCTTTGCGCGAAGAAATGGCATGCCCTTACAAGGAATTTCCGCGCCAAAGCTCCGGTCTTTAATTCGGTTATTTTGAGGAATGTAATATATGGAGAGGACAGCCTTCGCAGAATGTTATTTCGCTTGAGCAATAAGAGAGACTTTTTATACTTTTCCTCATACTATCTTAGTGCTGAAACATAACATGTAAGAAATTCCTAAGGCACTTTTGATATTTGCAGAACGAAAGGAATTTCGCGTTACTTCTAACCAGCCGAATCTTTCAGTTGCTGCTATATTGTTTCAACTACCAACTTACATTTATTGTGACAGCTTAAAAAAGCTTCAGAAACACAGAAAACATAAGTAGCTCAGCAACATTTAGTGGCTCTTGATGGGGAAAGTGAAACTTTCCCCCCTCAAATTTGTAATAAAAGGTACTGCAGAGTTTGTTGTCGTTGTGCGTTAACCATTAAAATGGCATCATGATGACCGTTTTACTCTTTTCTAAACTTAAGTTATTTCTGAAAAGAATGACAACGGAAATTTACCTACAAAGAATTCAGTTACAGTAAGTACTGAAAACGCAGCTGGTACTTTTAAGTTCGCCGTCAATTTATTTATTTATTTTTTTCCGAGGATGAGCTCCCACCGTAAGCAACTCGCAGGTATATAAGAAAATGCCATCCCAAATTTGGGGTTATTAATTCCCCGGAGGAGACAGGGCAAACGATATCAGACAAACACCCCATCGATGCCTCATTCAGGACTCGAACCTGGGCTTATCTCAACGCCTGGTCAGAAGCCAGAGCCTCTGAGCCCTCTGCCACAAGACAGCGAGTTCACCGTTAAAAGCAATGAAACAATTTAAATGTTTGCTGATTGAAATATTTCGGGAAGTACTTTGGTGAAAAGCAAATATTTGAAATTATTTTGAAAACATATTTTTAGAGGTTAAGCGCCAATGGCATAAATGGCCAGAATTATGATTTGCATACTCCTCTAAGACGATGTATATCCATGTTTTAAAATACCGGTTTTCTCGACAGGAGCATAAAATTATAAACAATTTGCGGTAACCCTTCATTTCTTTACACGAAAGGAATATGAGTAGCTCTCTGTGTCTCTTACAGGTACTTACCACAAGTAATTGTGTATAGAATTGTTAACACTCGCAAAGCATCTTGCAGTTTTTCATCACACAGCAAAGAACACAATTGACGACGCACCTATGTAAGCTTCATCGTGAACGTCATCAGTTTATTTTGTGTCGCTAGCATTTCTGAATTCCCTTGTTATTATATATTGGGTTAAAGGAAAGTAATGCCCGATGACAAGGTACCCGAAGTCGAAGCGCAGGCTACGGCGAACATTGGCCACTGAAATTGCGCAGCACACCGGCATGACATCAGCAAGTAGGTGGCTTAAGTCAGTGGCAATTAGCTGTCAGACAGCGAAGAGTGTTAGCGCCAGTCAACATGGAATTGGACAAGTATAACATCTGCCATTGCATGCTGTATGAGTTTCGTCGCGGTAGCACCCTTACAGGTGCTGTAAGGAACGCCATCAGTGTATACCCCAATGCCATATCTCATCGTCAGTGCTTCCGTTGATTCGAAAGATTTCAAGAGAGAAATTGTGACCAGTCAGACCGTCCCAAAGCCCGAAGACCAGCAATAGTGCATATAGACATGCTTAAGATATTAATGGAGACCGACTCACGTGTAACCATGCGGGAGTTTGCCGAAGAGCTTGGGACTACCCACACGAGTATTATCATGCATCTGCGTCAACTTGTGATGGTGCACAAAAGGGGAGGTTTGTTACACCATCAACTCACAGTTGAGCAGAAGGCAAATCGCTTGAGTGCATGCGTTTCCCAACTTGCACGTGGCCAAGTACAACCGTTCTTGGAACGCACTGTGACATATGACGATAAATGGGTTTTGTGTGACAATGTCAGCTCACGGAAATAGTGCTTGGACCCAAAACAGAAACCGATTCCCATCCCTAAAGCAGATTCACGTAAGGTTCTGCTGCCTGTTTCATGGGATATGCTGGGTGTCGTGTTTTTGAGCTGCTGCCGGACAACACCACTCTCACCGCCGATGTGTACTGCCCTCGCTCGACGATCTGCACGCATCGCTCACGTGGAAACAACCAGCACTGCGGAACCGCAAGGGCGTCTTCCTACAGCAGAATGAAGTGAGACCTCACCCTACACGAGTGATCTGTCACAAGATCACTATCACGTTTCACGATCGTTGCACCAAATCTATCGCGGACGATAATTGAACGCGCACTTACTCACTTCTTTGTGTCCAATATGCCACAATTCTACATGGACGGTGTCCAACAGCTGCCCAGATGATGGAGGCATGTCGTGGAAAACGAAGGCAACTACATTTTGGACTGAATTCTACTTGTATAATATATAAGGTAATTAGCATTTTCCCGTTGTCTTGCATTTGCAGACATTACTTTCAACAAAGGCCGTTCCATAAAAATTGAGAATATTCTTTTTTTTTACTTTGGAAACAGGGCGAACGGTAAAAATAACCACGCAGACGACTAACTGAATTAAGGAAGTATCTATGGCAACAGTTATTAGACGTGGCAGACGATTCTGGGTTTGTACTGCGCTCTTGGCGCCCAGTACGGTACGTCTGCAATTCGCGATACAACTATGGAGTTAAGTGATACAGAGTTACGAAGTGAAATGCGTTGTACGATAAAAGTTTGTTATCTTTTGGGTTAAACGGCTCAACAAACGGTTGATTTAATGATAAAAGCTTACAAAGATAAATGTTTGGGTGAATCAACGATTTTTAGATGGCACCATAATTTCAAAAAAACGGGCGTTTGTCGGCAGAACTCGCTTCCAGGCGTGGTCGACCTGAAAGTGTTGTTCTGGAGCGTATTGTTAACACTGTGCAATCCTGCAAGAAGATCAACGAATGGCGTGTGAAGACAAAGTGGCGTCAACTAATATTTGAAAAAACATCAGCATTCCGCATTCTACGTAACAAATTACTGCTGCATCGTGTTTGTTCCAGATATCTAAATTAAAATGTTCCAGATGTCTAAATTAATATCTAAATTAAAATGTATTTATTCAGATCTCATATCAATTTATATCAAATTGACATCTGAATAAATATTTTAATAATGTCGTTTAAAAAATGATATATTAATAACTATTTTAATAATAGCATTTTAATAAATGTTTAAATATTTTTCTAATAATAACATTTTAGTAATAATCATGCTGAGTTTAATTCAAAATGTGCATTTGCTGCCTGTTGCGCAAATGAATTTCTTCCACCCCGAGTGGTGATGAAAGTTTTGCCCATAGTTTCAGATATGAAGTGCAAAATAAATAAATAAATAAAAATGAAATTAAAAAAAAATCACTGTCCGAACTCTAGAAGTGCAGATATCGTACAGAACACAAGGAGAGCTTTACGGTGCTGGCCCCAAATCACGCAGTGCATACATTCAAAATTCATTAAAGGCCATTCTCATCATGAGCGATTTTAAATGCAAAAGCAACCAAAAAATTCGAACGCAATCTGTAGGAACATTGGCATTACAAAAACGTGTGTTTTTAAGGGAAACAGACAAAATGTTTGATGTGTCACTTTGCTCGTGGGCGTCTCTGTGAAAAAACAATACAACGCGGAAGTATCAAATTCAGCATGCATTTCTTTAATTGCAAAGTACGAAATATTTTCACTGGCAGACGTAAATGTGCATTTTTAGAAGGAAGGGAATATTTCTATTTCTATTTGGTATCATATATTCGTTTCTGAAAGGTCGATTTGAAAAATTCCTTTTCCAGTTGATAACTGGAATTACCACCAATATTTCCACCCATTAATTCATTAATTTGAAGTATTATTTATTAATGCATACAATTTTCTGCTTTTCGTTAAATACAGTTTTTTGTATATTGTATTAGAGGCACCATTTTTTCCATTTCTTTTAATAAGAATAAGAATAAAGAAAGAAAGAAAAAAGAGAGAGGGAGAGAGAACTACTGTGTGCACAATCAGTCTAACGGTTTAAAATAATATAGGATGATAACTTGGTGAGTTTTTGCAAAAAAATGGTGCTCGTTAGATCCGGAAATTTGGTAGCATTTTTCTTGTTAAAAACAAGAATACTTCATTTTTCATTTTCTTCTGCGTAGGTGAAGCTTGAATCCCAGGGATCCTTCACGTGGTTGTACAAAAATAAAATGAAAGCATGATTATATGTTGAATTTGTTACATAGAATTGCAGGGAATAAAGTTTCGAAATGTGATGTAAAATTACGAAGGCAAGCTCGTACCCATTTCGCCAAACTTATAGAGATTTTATACAGCATAAACTTCCAGTGCGCAAAATTTCATGAGATGGCGACGCCAGTGGTGACGCCCTGCTGAATGATATTCACGACGTTCATTCCTTTTAAAAACAAAATGACTTTATGTGGTATACATAAGAGTTCCTACACACTCCAGCGTTCATATAGTTTCAAGAAAAAGAAAAAAAAAGAGAGAGAGAGAGAGAGAAAGAAAGCATATGAAGAACAGAACACATGATACTACGAGTTTTCAGTTCTGACTGTTTACGACGCTAATAAAGATACATCACGCTTTGTCACTCACAATGAAAGCAGAATCAAGGGATTTTTTTCAGTTTGTGTCGTGGATTAAAGAAACCAAGTTGTCGGCATGAACGAAAAACGCTTTCTCATATCTGGATTTTCTACTTCTTGGACGTCCTAAATACATAAATTAAAATTGCAAGCCAGTGTCGTTACATTACTCTGTGCATAGTAGATTATATATGTCTGTGATGCAATTTTTCTGAAGCGTTTTTCTGAGTGTCTGTTACAACCGCGCCTTCTTATTGAAAATGCATTCTAGTGTTGATGGATTCTGCTGTCCACTTCGTTTTCTGACATGTACATTTTCAGTCTTTTTAAACACATAACTACAAGTGAAATTATCATTGAATTTAGGAAAAGAGCATCAGAACCGCTCTGACTGAATACTTTTTGCAACCTGGCATACGTCCGTTTTGGGAAATAACGAACAGCAATGAATATTTTCCACTCCTGTGAACATGAAAATACCATGATCGGCATGTTGGAGATCCATACAAATTGGTGGGTATGTGTCGACATGGAGTATAAACATAAATGATTGCAGTTACGAACCAATCTGGTGATAAGTGTGGAAGATAAAAGAGCAAAGCAGCTGGGAGTAGCTAAATGTAGTCGTCCTCAGCTGGGCTGTGGACCACTGTTTTCGAGTGATCTCGCCGGAGAAAGCACGTGTAAGAAGTAAAAATGCTTCAGCGACGTCACTGGAAAGCCCACCAACCTTTATAAGAGACTTCATCTGGATCAATCAGCCTACGTACCGTGCAGGGATCAACCATAATATACACGTTTGATTGATCCCTGCGTGGCATTGTGGCAAAAAAACATTGAGATGCAACAATTGCTCGGCCGAATGTGCCGACAGTGGCTGTAGGAAAGTAATGCGCGTTGCCGTAGGGGGATAAGCGTATGTCCGAACCCCACGATCGCCGCATTCGACGGCAAGCCGCAGCAGCCCCACAATTCATAGATGACGATATTCCACGAAATGTACAGGCAGTTATTGAACCGCTGATTGGCTGAGGCAGGTTTGAGCTCTTTTCAGCTATTTCGACGCGACTGCCACTCATCGCAGCACATCGTTGCCCAGTGTTTCAGTGGTCAGTGGTACTGTGGCAGATATATGTAGCAGGACGATTGGAACCATGTCACATTCAATGACTACACTCGTTTCTATCGCAAAGCTGACGATGCCCGATTTAGAGCCTGGAGATGACGTCGTTACAAGAATGATCTTGCCGCCATATGGCTATTCGACCTGGTGTTATGGTTTGTGGCACTCTCACTTTCAACAGCCGCCAACCGCTTGTACGCATAGTGTTGTACAATAACAGAACCACGATCCGCCTATGAGGTGCTGCAATGCATTTTGTTGCCCTATCTTTGCGTTATCCCCGACGGCTAGTTTCAACAAGATATCCCCCGCTCACACACACTCTCAACATCAGCAGATAGTGTCTAGTGTCCAGGTGCTGTACTGGCCAGTGTGATCTCTACCCACAAGAGGACGTGTGGAACATTATTGGAAGAAGATTTAACGTCTCTGCGTGACCTCTGTTAATGTCGATGAATTCCGGACACTGGTCAATACTGCACTGCTGGCCACCCAAAAGGCAACACCAAGAAGGTAGCATCCGATTGGCCTGAAATTCGCAGCATGCATCGCCCGCGACAGGGCATGCAAACGATTAGCATTGCAGGACATATGCAAATCATGTGCGCTCAGCACGCCACCGAGAAGCTCTATAAGAAGGGTACACAGAAGGCGGGGTGTAAGTAGTGGAAGTGTGTTGTGCTGCAGGACTTGTGCGGGGAAAGCTTCCTGATGCCTCGTCGCAGAATACGGCAGTCATTCCAGCACGTTTCGGAGTTCGACAGAGGACGAATAGTGGCTTATCGCGAAAACTGTTTATCGTGCCTAGACATCAGCGCCCGTTTGGGACGACACCCAGCCACAGTGAGACGATTATGGATTCGGTGGGTGCAGGAGGGATGGACGAACCGACGTGAGTGATTGACGTGGCCGCGGCACACCATTAAACGAGATGACCGGCACGTTGCGCGGCGGGCATTGACAGCTCGCACCGCCACATCACGAACGTTAGCGCAGGAATTAGGGTGTGTTGCGCAACAACCAGTTCAGCACGTTCCGTTCGACGTCGTCAGCAGGAGCGGGGCTTGTCGCACGGCGCCCATTGCTCCGACTACCATTGACGTTATACCACTGGCGAGTGCGGCGGCAGTGGGCCGTTGAACGCCGTACCTGTACTACGGAATGGCACGACATTGTCTTCTCTGACGAATCCCGCTCCTGCCTACAGCACCACGATGATCGGATCCGTGTGTGACGGCACCGCGGCGAGAGACTGTATGACGCCTGCATTATGCATCGCCATACATATCCGTCGCCTGGCGTTATGGTTTGGGGTGCAATTGGATATGATACCCGCACCCCTCTGGTACGCATCGCCGGTACACTCAACAGCCACCGCTACATCTCCGACGTTTTGTAGCCTGTAGTCCTCCCTTAGCTGAAGGACCTGCCAGCGGCCACGTTTCAACAGGACACGTTTCAACTGGACACGTGTTGGGCCGCGCAGCACTTCTTCACGGCCCAACACGTGTCACTGCTGCCGCGGCCTGCCTGTTCTCCCGATATATTGCTCATCGAACAGGACTGGTCGTTGATCGGCAACTGAGTTACCTGGCAAGCACCACCCGCGGCTACGCCTAATGAACTGTGGCAACGTGTGGAAGCAGCCTGGACCGACATACCACAAGCCCACATCCAAAGCCTCTTTCGTTCGATGCCGTGGCGTGTAAAGGCCGTTATTACCAGCCATGGGGGCCACACGAACTATTGATGTCTGCGTGTTCCGCAAGTCGCGCGGGCCTGTAAGCTCAATCGTTTTATCCTTGTATCTGTTGTTATGTGTCCAGTAAATCTGGCTTTGCTATCTCGTGTCCTTCTTGGTGTTGCATTTTGAGTGGCCAGCAGTGTATATATTTGGCGATACCCCGTACACCATGTTGGGACTTTTCCACACCATACCACGATGTGTTAGTAAATGTATATCCCAGCATTAGGGCCATACGACCTAATGAATCAGGGCATATTGTACAGTCTTCTCGCCCATTCCATGCATCAAGTCCCTCAGGAACTCAATTATTTCTTTCTCACCCTGCTTTTCTACTTTTGTAGTAAAGTTCGACTCATTTTGTAAATTCCTTTATGGTGTGGCATTTTCTGTGTGGAATTGTGTGGTTCATTTGACCAAAACTCATTTGTCCGGAAGATCATCTCACACATGAAATCAATTCATCTAAATATAATTCTATCGGATGTTTTTAATTTAAAGGAAGATTTTTAATGAACAACGTTTTTCATGTGATATTACTTAGATGTTCGAAAAGTTCGAATATTACTGAACTTACAAAAGTTCGGAACAGAACTCCTTCACTGAACTAGAATCTGACGGAGATGTCCCACCTCTCTTCACAAAATAATCTGTTAGCACTATTTCACTCCAGATCCATGCTAGCTATGGGGATTTAGTAAAGCACTATGTCTGGAACGAATGCTGAACTTTCAGCTCCTATAATGCTTTTGCGCTATATTCAGGTTATGAAACTTGCTATCAACAGAATAATTTGATCATATAGCTATGAAGACCTTTGGTACATGCATGATTTTCGAGAAACACTGTATCTGGAATATTTGCTAAACTGGAGATGTTTGGTGCATGTCACGATGGAGCACTTTTATAAGTCTCTCAGAGCATTTGTAATCTATTTTGAATAAGTTGCGTCAATGATTCTTTAGTTAAAAATATAAGTAACGTTGTTTAATAATTAGTTATTTTTAGTTAATTATAGTTGCAATATTTTTTAAAAAGTATGAAACTGGTTTGATTTGAAAGCATTCTATCCTCTTTGTCAGCAGTTACCGTCGTAAGTCTAGATCTAGACACATCTAGTTCTTTTGATCTAGATGTGTCTAGATCAAAATGTTTTTGTTCGGTAAGTTGTCTGAAACACTAATGTGTGTTTCAGACAACTTACGGAACAAAAACATTTTTAACTATTTGATAACCTTTGGAAAGAAAATCAAAACCACGAAATCTTGTTTTATAAACATATACAAGAAAGCACTGCACTCCAACTTATCCTGTAGTAAATACAAACTTTTCAGTTAATTAACCCTTTGGTGAAGTGACCTTTCAACGAAGTAAACTTTTGGGTGAAGTAACTCTTCGATAAAATGAACCGTTCAGTAACATGATCTACTTGTGAAATGCACATCGGTATAATGATCTTTCGGTAAAGTCAACTTTCAGGTGAAACAACCCTCCGGAGTTTTTATCATTTCGGTAAAACGACCGTTTATTGACATGGCAGTCAAGAAATGAACTACACTCTGAGAAAATGTGTTGCTCATTCACTGGTCAAACTGTTCCTTTAACAGACAGCTGACGTGACACTTCCGCAAGTTGGATATGACTAACGCAGCACACAAGTAGCATTAATTTTGCTCAAGAAAAAGAAAACACTTACAATGAGCTGTCAATCAATAACATGCGCTGTCACCGAAAGATCATTTCACCGAATTGTGCATTTCACAAATGGATCATATTACTGAAAGATATGCCATTTCAGTGGTGAGTAACTCGACTTTTCAACTACTCTATATATAGAGTAGTTGAAAAGTCGAGTATTGTGTGTATAAACTATGTATATATCTCTATTGTATGTATTTACTATGTTGTTGATTAAAAGCAAGCGTGGTTTACAGATTTCTTTACTTACCTCTTTTGCCCAGTTCTTATATCCATGTCCATCACGTTGTGATTTTGTATAAAGATCTCACTCTACTGCATTCTAACGATTCGAGAGAGAGAGAGGCAGAGAGAGATTTTTTATCCTTTGTAAAAAGCAGCGGCATTCAGACAACAAGCTGTCGACAACCAATGTTTCTTTTATAACGCAATAAATATTTCTTCAAATGGAAAAGAAGAAATAATCGAATTTAATGAATGGAATTCACAATGCAAAATCGATTTATCCGCAAGAAACAAAAGTAATAAGAAATGAAGAAAAAATAAATGCATTATGGAAAGTTTTGCTTTACTAAGTAAGCAAGCATGTTGCAGATTTTTAATTAACACGGAAGTAGTCAAATTAACCAGAAAAAAGGATTCGTATCTCTTTTTAAATAGGGGTCGGGGGCGAGAATTGGTAACGTCGTGCCAGCTGTCCAAATGAAAGAAGAAAATTAAAAATTTAATAAAATGAACCGTGAGGTGACTAATGATTTCACTGTGTATAAATTTACTCTGCAGCAAAAGGGATTATTTGATTAACGATGTGATGGGGTTTTTTTCATACGATTTCTAACAATTGAACAAAAATTGTACCCAGTATATGCAAATTTGCCGCAAATAAGTTGATCCAATGTTGTTGTTTTTCCAAAGAAATACAAAATGATAAAACGTACGGCAACTGCAATTAAATGTATTTCCAAAATTTCCCTTACGTGGGTTTTCAATATAGTAATTTGTCTTTAAATGCTTAGTTAAACCACTGAAATAAAGGAATGAAGTTAAATTTGTTAGAAACCGCAAAATGTTTGTTAAAGTATTCACAGATATTGTTAGCTTTGGTACGTATGCTGCATAGGTAGCATGTACCATGTTACAACTACGTTTACTTTCTTCCCTTTCAGCTCGGATTTTAATATGCTTTCTTCTGAAACATTCCAAGTACAATGAAATAAAATTACAGTTTCATTATTTAGGCATTTTCTTTCATCGGTGTTAACTTTAATTTGTTCTGGAACAATACGTTCTTTAACGAAGTTATTAAAGTTACGATAGAATTCAATCTATCGTAACTCCACGGTGTTCAGAACATCGGTAACTCAAATCAACTTCGGTAGAATTTTTTTGACCAAAATGATTTCTCTAGTTCTTCAGTACTGCTTGTGGTGCTTCCTTACGCTAGGCGTTGCCAAAGGAGAACACCCACTTCTCTTTCTTCCAAAGAATGTCTTACTTTTTCTCCCAGCAGCTTGTGCATAAGTTAGAATTTGTCAATAAATCAAGAAAGGCATTGAGTGTTCATTGTGTGACCATTTAATAGGTAGGAAGCTTGTTAATATATTAAACTACCGAGAAGTTCTTCTAGAATAATATTTATAGAAAACAAAACTTTTGATTTAAATAAATATTGTTTGAAAACTCCTGTAAGCCAACTGTTTATTACAGTAACTCGAATTCCAGCTCTATTTTTCTTCCTATTTTCTTGATAACTTCTTCATAGAATTTTGATTTTTCTGCTTGTCGCAAGGTGAAAAGTATTTCCTTCTCAATGGAGATAAGACTTAAATTAGTCTTGCCATGCCGGGTTTCACCTTTGCGGCAGAATTTGTGTGAAATCTGTTCACCTACGAAAACGAACTTTCGACAGATACTTTGTGAACCGAATTGAAGAGATCAGTAGAGGATATTCTTAGGTTCATGTAAATCCATTCATTTGATTCAGTAAATAATTAAGAATTTCAACTGATGTTTTACTTTACCCTGAATTAGAAACACACCATACGTATAGTTTATTCTGTAATTTGCTGAGGCTAAAGAAATACTCATTAAATTCCAACAATTTTTTTTAATAAATTATGAGAAAAGTTTTCTTTTATATTATAAGCTCACTTTCCTTGGTTTCAACAAGTCTAAATGCTGCAATTTCGAAAGAGGCAAGTGTATTTGCTATCTGATTGCTAAGTGTATCTGTGACTTCAAAGTAAGGTTTCCAGCAGAAGATTTTATCTGATTCAAACTTTTTTGTTGTTATAATAATCTCTGCCTCCTCTACACAACTGTCTACAGAAGACCACAGCACTTCAAACATTTTCCTTTTTCTTCACGACTGCTGATAGAACTAGATTATTTTAAAACGGAAATTCAAAATATCAACGATTTTGGACTAAATAGTACCGTATAACAAGTCTGTAAACGCAAGTAAGTTAGAAAAACATGATACTGAGTAGGGTTTTGAAATCCTTCAAAAATTTGCAAAATCTCTCACTGTAATTGTAGTTACGTGATCAAAGGCTCAGCTTTCACTAGTATGATTAGAAACCGTATGAATTATTTTATGTTCTAATTGACCGTAAGGACTACTATGGAGGCAAAGTTCCATGGAAAGGACGTAATGAATTTATCTTTCTGGACACGACACAGAAAGTTCGTGTAATCCTTTAGGAGAATGATATAAAATAGCCGAACGTATATTTAAGCTGTCTAAAATATTTTAAGGTATGTGTTGCATTATAGTGCCTGTTGCAACAAAAAAATAGTTGCGCCCAGAAGGACGTGTTGGACTGCAATGCTATTCGGGAGGAAGGTAAAGGTTACCAGGAATAATGAATTATTAAACATTGAGAGTGTTATGGGCAATATTTACTTCGATACACGCCAATAAGTAGTGTCTCTCAGTATGGCGTCGGGCCGTCATGTTTGCTCATACAGCATTCCAGACGTCTCGGCATGGGGTTGTACAGGTTCCTAATGGTGTCCTGAGATAAGCCATTCCATGCAGCTTGAATCGTCTCACGCAGTTCCTGCAGATTGTGCCGTAGGGGAGGAGTGTGAATAGCGTGTCCAATAGCATCACACGCATTTTCAATCGGTGATAGGTCTGGCGGTGCGGCTGGCCATGGCTGAGTGTCAGTGCCTTGAAGGCAAGCTCTCGAGACAGCAGCAGTATGCGGACGAGCGTTGCCCTGTTGCAAAATTACACCAGAGTGAGGGATTCAGAAAGGGTTGGGCCACTGGTAGCAGGAACGCACTAACGTAACGCTGGGCTGTCAAAGTGCCTGTAATGAACACCAACGGTGATCTGGCATCTTAGGAAACTGAACCCCACAACATGACACCAGGCCTTCTGGACGTGTGACGATCGACAGCAAACCGTTCATCATGGCGCTGATTACGGTGCTTCCACATACGGATTTGGTGGTCGTCTCCTCCAAGATAAAAGCTGGACTCGTTACCGAAGATCACCAGCTGCCGTTCTGCGTGGCTCCATGACAGTATGGCACGATACCATTGCAGTCTTTGGCGACGATGCGCTGTTGTTAAGGGCAGTCGTCGTAACGGTCTGCGTGCGGGTTGTTTACGTAGTGCAGCCGTCTGCCAATGGTGCTGGCACTAATCGGACGATGCATGAAGGGCACCACTTCTCGCTGAATATCCGCAATCGTGGCTATTGAGTCACTCCGCGCATTTCGGACAACCCGTCAGTTCTCTCTCTCCGTGGTTCGTCTAGGTCGTCCAGACCCTACCTTAAGTTGCTGCGTGCCTTGTTGTATCAACTGCCGTCAACAGCGTGCTATGTCGATACCCGTACGGCCGGTATGGCGCGCAATACGGCGATAAGACCATCCCGCTTCCCGATGCCCGACGATGTGGACCCTCTCGAACTCCTCCAACTGCTCGAAGTGCTACCGAACTTTTCTCCGATGCATACTTCACTTGCAAAGGATGCAACGAACGCAACAGTACGAGTCAAATGCCAAGCATTTTATACAGCCGGTCAGACACAGAGCTGCGACCTCTCCTTGCTTGCGTCATGTAAGGGCCGAGTGTGTTACTTGAATCATTTGCATGTCTCACAATGTCAAGCCTTCCCACCAAGTTTCATTACTGCCGGTTGTTTCCTTCTGGGAGCAACAATTTTTTTGACAATGGTGTATTTACATAAGCATAGCTGTGGCTGAAGGAAGCCATAGACTACATTTCCGAAATTGTGCTTTGAAGTCAATGGCAGTGGCTACTCATGGCTGATGGTCCATAATTAGGCTGAGCCCCTAATAATTTGATTCAAATGATGCAGCAGTCGTATAGAAACTGTCTGAAATTTTGTAGATCTCCCTCCCAAGCTTTCTTACAAGAATTCTTCCTGATCGTTTTTTTTTTTAGCTATTACAGATGTTGATATTTGACATTGTGGGTATACGTTTAGGTCGGTTGTTATCAATCGATCAGTTCTTGAAACTTGTTTTCTTTAAATACCGAGAATGGTGGAAAAGTTAAGAAAAATAATAATGCAGGCGTTTATACGTATACAGACAGCAACACGAAGTTTGACGTGAACACGTGACTCATCGTAAGTTGTAGCAACGCCTTCCCCACATACGCAGTGTAGGAGGAAGCTTCACTCTAACGGTAGAGATTATTATCTGGGAAATAAATTCTAAAATTCTAATGTATTATCCTGTTTATACTGGAGAACGATAAGTCCTTCTTGTTTGAATTTTCTTTAGGTTTTAACACATAGCTTCCACACCCAGAGAAAACGCTCCTAAATATTGCGCCTACAATTACTCGTATATCTCACGTTAGTGCTAAGAAAGTTATATAAATTTCACTGTATACTGATTTCAGTACATGAATACACAAAAGAGCTCCCACCACATCTTCAATATTTTTCTCCGAAAGATCACAAATGTCTTTCTGTGAACATCAGATCCGAACTCAGCTGTAAACAGTGAATGATTATGAGCAACGAAATCGTTTAATAAATATCAAAAGTTGTAACCACACTTATGACACATTTAACCACACTTATGACACACTTAACCACACTTATGACACACTATTAGGTTTTCACTTTTTCAGTTCCTCAACTGAAAAAGTGAAAAGCTAAGTATTTGAGCATTATGGAAGATGGTTTTGATACATTTTTGCAAAGAATATATATTTGACTGCATGTTTTCGACAAGTGGCACATGACTCCATTTATATGTGCACTGCATATATAAATCAATTCCCAAAACTGCCTTATGTGGTCCTCGATATATCAATGTGCAATTCAAACGACATAGTTTCGTGATCCAGAAATTGCTCTGTTTCGCAATTTCGAAAAGTAGAGTAATTTGCTCCATTTGCTTTGAGAACATTATCAACTTATAGCGTTGCCGTGATACACCCCTTCAATGTCCAATTAACTGAAGACGAAACAGCCCGTATGCACTTTTAATAGAATCATGCTTTAGTGCATGCGGCTTATACACTCAGTATACAAAACATTAGAAATAGGGGTGATGGGTTGGCATACGCATCCCTGTAACACGGCAACCGACGAACATGGGTAAACGTGGGGATCTGAGCGACTTTGATCATGGACGCAGTGTCGGCGCCAGACAGATGGGCCATTATATAGCCCAAATGGTAAGAAGCCTAGGGTTCGCAAGGGCAACCGTATCAAATGTGTACCGCAAGTATACCACCGACGGACGTACCAATGCTCTGAAAGCAAGCGGAAGCCGACCACACTTCATTGATGACCGATGCCGACGAAGACTATCCAGCCTCGTACAGACTGACCTCTCGGCCCCGGCGGCACAAATGACATCCCGATTTAAATATCAGAGGCTCAAGAAGCGTCAGCGAGCGACGGTACGGCTCCCTGGGCTACGGAAGCAGACGCCCTACTCGTATGCCACTGTTGATTGCACCTCATCGGACATTACGCCTTGCTTGGTATCACGAACATCAAAACTGGATCTCTGCAAAGTGGCGCTGTGTTGTGTCGTCAGATGAATTCCATTTTCAACTGTATTGATCCGACGGGAGGGTGCGGGTGTGGTGTCGACGGCATGAGGCCATGTCCCGGTTGAGCCAGGTCTGATCTGTTCAATGCGGTGGTGGCTGTATGATGGTTTGGGGAGAGTTCTCATGGGACACATTAGTTCCCTTAGTGTGCCTATAGAGGTCCTTAACCGCTGGGCACTACCGGAATGTGCTAGCTGATCACCTACACGCTTTCATAGTCTTCGCACATCCTGCGGCCGATGGTATGTTTCAACCGGGACGCAACTACCGAGCCATGGCTCGAGGACCACTCATCTGAGTTTGAAACCATTCCGTGGCCCCCAAGGTCCCAGAATTTAAGCTCTATGGAAACTTTCTGGGATACCGTGGAACAGAACATCGGTTCCACGGATCCTGGGCCTACGTCTCGGGCATAGTTGTGGACACTGCGGCAACAAGCAAGGCTGGCATTATCTCCGGAAACCCTCTGGTATCTAGTGGATTTCATGCATAGCCGTGTACATGCTGTTACTCGCGCTAGATGACGACCAACACGCTATTAAATAGGTATTTCTGATGTTCTGTCTTTTGAGTGTATATTGATGACAATTCCGCTTACTGTGTTCGATAACTGTCCTCATCTCAAAAGAATTTTCACAAGCTACGTTTTCCTGTGAGGAAAAGTTAAACGTTAAATGTACAGAGACCATCTTCATAGTCCCTGTGACTTCGCTGACTTGTTTATGAACACCTTCTACATTGAAATTATAGGAGTCTTCACTAACAGCATAAAGCAGGTAGATACTTATCTGCACGCCCGGGCGGAACACTTCGCACATTTGTTAAAATTATCAGTACTTTCACTGTTACTGCTTGTACTATATCATATCCAATATCCATCAAGTACACAACAGCTCACCCTATATGTCCCAGATCAGTAACAGGATTATAAAAACTTGTCTTTTAAATGACAAAGTTTCAAGTCTTTAACAGACACCTAATAAATTCCATTCTATATAAAGTCAGAAGCCGCGTAAAAGAAGGAATACCGATCTTCAATTCCCACTTAAATTTCATCGGATCGCTGCCATACTTTCCTGGTTTCATATTTTTTCTTGAAAACTATTTAAAGAAGATACTTCTAGGCATTGGAATCTAGACAACTGCCTCCGTTATGAATATCCTTTCTCCCAGGAGGAAAACTGACTCGGAGCAAACAGTTTTTTCCACCACTGGTGGAATACCCCGACGGATCTCTAAAATGGCACATAAGAATGACTAAGAGGCCAGTTGGGAGGCAGGTTAGAGGAACACAGAATAACTGTAAAAAATGCAACACTCAACACAGCCCTTGGAAGAGAAATTCGTATGAGAAATTCGTCTCAACGATGCGACAGCTCAATTGGCAGGATATACACTGAGTGATCTCAGAACTATTACCAGCTACCTAATACTTCGTAGGACCCCCTTTCGCTCTCAGTACAGCTGCTATCTGACGTGGCATCGATTCGATAAGATGCCGGAAGTAGTCAAGAGGTATAGCCAACCACGCTTTGTGTAATGCGGCCTTCAATGCAGGTATGGAGGTGATTGGTGATCCAGATGCTTCATACACCGTTCCATAGTGTCCCACAAGTACTCCATGGGATTGAAATTGGGGAATTTTGAGGCCAATCGATACGCTGGAAGTCAGAACTGTGTTTCTGGATAGCACTGGAACTTCCTGCACACTACTGGAACTGTGGTTCGGCTCATGGTTATCTTGGAAGACACCGTCACCATTCGGGAAAAAGCGTAACATTGCTGGATGTGCAGAGTCGGCAAGCAATTCATAATAATAGGTACCAGTCATACGTTGTTCTTCATGCACCAGGGGTCCAAATTCCTGCCAGATCAACATGCCCCATATCATATAACCTCCCTACGGTCTTGCACTGTGGAGACAATGCAGAATGGATCGACTGCCTCATGTTGTTTGTACCAAATACTTACAAGACCATCCACGGAGAGGAATGAAAATATAACTTGTCAGACCAGCACACTTTTTTCTAGTCATCCGCGTCCAACTTGCATGATCTTTCCATCAGGCGAGCCTTTTTCGCCGAAGAATTGTGGTTAGGAGAGATGTTGTCGTGGTCGTCTGCTGTTAAAGCTCGTATGTGCGAGCATAAAACGCATGGTTATAATAGATGCTGTTCCGGGTTGACCTCAGTTGCACTGTGTAGTCAACTCCTGAACAGTGCTGTGTGTTAACCTGTACGAGTCGGCGGATTCGACACGTACATCTTCCGTCAACATTTCGCTGTCCTATGCAATTTTGCCTCTTTGTCGTAGTTTAACCATTTTCACGCCAGTCCTGATACATTTTTAGTACGGCGGATGTAGAACAATCCAAGAGTTCAGCCGTTTGGAAAATCGAGGTACCCACTCTCCGAGCTCGCAGAATGTGTCTCTTCTCAAAGTCCGATAAATTGTTCAGTCTACCCATCAAGCTTCAAATTTTACTACATACTGCTCCCTTACGTCTTATACACTCATGGACATTGCAATTTGCGCAACTAGAAATAATCATGCTACAACCGCGAAACTTTGCAAATAGCTAGAGTGAGTGTTGGTGTGTAAATGATCTAGGTTTGGTACGATTGCGCATGACCGCACACCCTGTGGCGACGCTGCAACCACGAACAGGCAGCCTTATAAACCGGCGTGTAGTCGATGCATCATGAAAGTAAAAAGCACCGGCCGACGCCAGCAAGGGTACATACAGAGTGACAAAAATGCGGGGTAGATGCCAGAGATGGCAATTTATGCTTAGGGACTTTGAGAGAGGCCGGATCATCGAGCTGAAAACCGCAGGGTGATCGGCGTGCCGTATAGCCTGCCCCGTGGATTGTTCTGACTATACCGTCCGACTGTGTCGACGGCAGTGGGCACGTGACGGCACTAGGACACTGCGGAGAGGCTCGGGAGAGACCACGAGGACTACCGGTACAGAGGATCGACGGATCGTGCGCCAGGCACGAACGGATCTCACAGGGACCTAGTCCACTATAGAGGCAGATGTAGTGACACCTGTGTGCCCACGAACGTGTGCTGCTGTTAACGCCGTGGAACGCCACTGACTGGCGACGTGTGGTGTTTAGCGATGAGCGCGCTTCGTTTTGGGAACAGATGGTCGTCGTGTCCGGGTGTGGACCTGGGTCAACGGTACAATCCTAACTTCGCTATAGAGCGCCACACCTTTCCAATGCAGGCATTATGGTCTGGAGAGCCATTGCTTACGATAGCCGATAAGATCTAGTAGTGGTACGTGGATCATTGACGGGCCAGCGGTATGTGGATGAGATCCTACGGCCCCATGTGCTCTCATTCCTGGCCGGGATTCCAGGAGCGCTATAATAGCACGATAACGTCCACGCGCACACGGCTTGGGTTGCACAGGACTGTCTATGTCCAGACACTTCCATAGCCTGCCCGTTCCCCAGACATGTCCTTTATCGAGCATGTGTGGGACAAGTTGAAACGCCAGCTGCCCCCGTGCTGCACTATCCAGAATTTGGAGTACACCGCCCAATACGTGTGTGCCAGTCTACCGCAGAACAACATTAGGAGTTTGTTCTCCTTCATGCCGGACCATATTGCAGCAAGTATCGGCGCACGAGGCGGTGCGACGTGCTATTGAAGATGACCAGACTGCGTGCCACAGATCCCTCTGTAACTGTACTGCAGCTCTGTTTTTGCCAACATGTGAATCTCTGATCTGTATCATTACGTCCTTGAAATTTCAGTTCAATCCGATGCTTTCTTCCTAGTGCACAAATTTCATTGTCCGTGAACGTACACGCTACGTCGGTCGTCTGATCGCGTCCTCTCGGAAATCACGTGATCAAGGGCCGCACCCCTTTTAATGGGGCTGTCATAATTCAGTGATCACTCGTTGTAAATGTTTAGCTTCCATACTCTCCCCAAATTGGGACTGCCATCCGAGAGTCAAAGTACTCACTACACGGTAGGCATGCATTGGTTCTATCTCGCGTGAGTTCCATCGCCTCTAGACAGACGTTCTAGGGTATTGAGGTCTTAATGCTCATTGTTTGCTTGTTTTTTTCTTATGGAAAGTTTGAATTTACGGACAATAAAAGCAAGTATTTGAAGTATTCCTTAAGAAGTTGACGACAACCGTAAGTATCTCAATGGGCTGTTGTAAGCAGCCGTCGGTCCCTAATTTAGGGTAGCTGACTACAGGAACGGGAGAGAGAGCCAGTGCCCACAACACCCATGCCTCATCGGTATTGGAACCCGGACTCAATCGGACGAGTGGTCAAAAGCCGCCGTTCCGACCACTGCCCAAACCGCGCTGCGTATTTCTTTGTCTAATAATAACGTTTCTTGTAAGTGTTCTCCGTATAGCTTGTTATCAATCTGCCTGGAAAATGAAAGCTGCTCGTTGGTGCGCGAATGCTTGGGAATGCCAGTCCTTTATGCCAATGAAAACGGAATTTTTCAAAAAATGGCTTATAAAATCAAACTATAACTTAAAATGTAGATGTACTTCCTTTCATAGTCAACAAAAATATATTGTTTAGCAAAAACTATGAATTCTCTCGTAAGATTAATGGAATAAGTTCCTTACATTGTACAAGTTGCTTTGACGCTTCTTGTACAGTGACAGATACTTTTCACTTGAACGTAAAAAAGGTGTCAGTCTTATTACATCATGATTTTACACATAGTTTCCATAGCTTTTTAGACATTTATGCCACTGAGGGACGTTTCTGAGAGATAGTGATTTCATTCTGTTACTGCTGTTTTCATATCATATTCTTAGGCAAGGCTGCTACCTTCCTTCAGTGGATTCAAGATGTAAATATCTAATGGAGAAAGTCAGTATCCATTGCTGCAATCTGAAGGCGGAAACCATGGTGAATCAGCGTAACTCTGAATATATTTCAAATACGTGGAGATAATGTAAATATACGATGCCATCGCTCTTTCCACGTTATTTTATAAACAACGAATAGCAACTGAAAAATTGTTCATACTGTTGGCACCGTAGCGTAAAGCGAACGCACTCGGCTAGTTATCGAGAGATCTGGGATTTTATCCCAGCGATGTCGGATGAACAAATTTTCAGTGGATATTCGTTGTTTATAAAATAACGTGGACAGAGCGATGACATCGTATATTTATAGCGCAACTCTATTGGTCAGCATGCCTGCGTAATTTTTTCTTGATGACTGCCCTAAATTGGTTCATAATCTCACAGAAGGATGTTGGTTGAAATGACAGTGGTGCCCTGTGGTAGGATTAAATTCGAAAAGCAAAGTACACAGTACTTTTGCCATATGATAACAGGGCGTAAATGTTCCTACTGTATATAAGTTAATACTACATATTCAGGCTCAAATTAGTGTCACCACGATTCGTCTTCTTCAAATGTCTGGCACATTCCCATGTTGATGAATCAAGTTCTGTAACAACAGCTTAATCCGGCGATTCTTTTATTTTGTCGACAAATATTTTGAAACCCAGGAGCCGCACATTTTCTTGTATCATAGGTGCTCATCGACAATCTTACCCAACAGAAGCGCCAACTTCACACATTGGGTACTAATCGTCAACTATTCGACTTTTGCGAACAATTTCATCGATCTGTGCATTCTGCTCATCTGTAGTCCATAGCATCACTAAACCTTTGAAGGCACATCGTGTTTCGGACATATTCCAACTTCTCGAAAAAATTCTATCTTTTTAAGGTATTGCGGGAAACACAGTGATTGTCGTATATACATCTAACATGCTTCCGTGAATTCTTGCATTTTGAAATCTTTCTGTGCCCAAGAACGTTGTGCCGCACCTGATGACCGAGTGGTCTGATGCGGTAGTTTCTGCCCATTTGGCCGAGATGGTCTCAGGTTCAAGTTCCGGAAGAGGAATGGGTGCTGTAGAACTATTTCTGAGACTCTATCGGAAAGTGATACCTCAGATTTCCACTAGGCTCCCAGAAGAAAAACTGGGCTACTTAGCCACGATACTAACTAATTATATGAGATGTTTGACAGTAGAATTCCTTTATTTCCCTGATAGAACTAGCCTATAATATTTTAAAATACTATCACACAACCTGATTCTATTTCCTTAAGTTGTAACTGGTTTAACAACCTTAGTGAGACAGTAATGACAGTTTGATAGCTGGCTGCATTGCTAAGGATATATATGAGTATTTAGTCATATTTTTTTCATTTCTTCCTTTTTCGTTGGTTCTTTACGCTTTATCATCAAATGTAACACATGCAGCGCAAAATTGGAAAGTCATTTGTTCATAGATAAATAATTAAAGGTTTCCCTAGAGCTATGTAAAATTTTTAACGATGAGTCTATCAAATTCTTTCAAATTAAAACCGCTTCACTTTTATCTCATTTCATGCTCTTAATACAATCCCTGAGAACTTATTTTTGCAAAAGCTCGTGTGAGATAAGTCATTAATTAGTGAACTCTTTTATTTAAGTTTGTCACCTTACACCTTATGTGGTTACCCATTCTGCACATTTTCTTTCATTTTGAACGCTTGAATGCGTTCATACTTGATGGGCGTGCTCATAGGCTCATAAACATCACGTTAAAGTTGATTTTCCACTCAATTTTATGATCTCCAACATAGGAGCAAAGCCTCTGAGACTTAATGACACAATCTGCAAAGCACGTCATTTAATGCATCCAATGTCACTACTTTGGGAGCTGCCATTTTAACGATTCTTTCGTTCACGTCGAGTTGGAAATCCATCTCTCGCGTCTCAGAGATGAAACTTTTAGGCAGCATAATGGCCAGGCAATAACGCGAGCTGAATAATAAATGGACTGAATTACTTGCTTTATTGGTTCCTCCGTGTATCAATCATATTTCCATTGAAAAGGAACATAGACAGTCGAGTGCTACATCTGGTGTCAAGAGTTCCCGCTATGTACCTCCACTTTATCTCTTCTGGTTATTTAAAATTTCCTTCTTTCATTGCCAGACGTTACGTCACTCATTACATTTCCAAAATGCCGCTTCATCGACCGCAAAACGGCGTACGATTTGATGATAAATGGACGGTAAGCGAAAACGTCATGAAAGCCAGCTACCAAGGAAATCGCCGTAATGACATCCCCTTTTGTTTTCTGTTAGCACTGTTCTTTACATTTCCTGTTATTCTTAATGATTGCGTTACTCAAGAACAGGGGTCAGAAACAACAGGGAACGGAAACGCTAATTGCTGTTTGACTGGATATCATATGGAGGTGGAAGTGTTGCTTAGTTACCTACAGAGCAGACTTTTAAACAAACCTTAGCTCCGAAAAATGGTAATGAATTCCTCGCTGTTCTCTGAAGCAGCGGCAGAATGAATTCAAGAAGAAATTACTAGCAGTGGCTTTCGACGGATCACTGAGTTCGGAAAGTATTGTAAACTTTCGACCCCGCCCTTAACAGCTGACTTCAGCGGAAATTTCATTTGTCAACAGGGCATTTCGTCGAAGAATTATTTTATTGAAATGTTAACTTTACAATTCCAAAATATCTTACGCTTCAATAAAAAATATCGATTTCCACTGCTAAAATTAGATGCACGCGTTATAATAATTGTGTGTGTGGTGGAATTCACACCATAACGTAAGGCTTTTTTTTCATGATACATCGAGCACTTCTGCACTTGACACCATAACTCAACACTCTGTCTTAAGATAAATCAATCTCACTTCAGGATTTTCCACTATTACTTACCGCCTTGTTTCATAATAAATCGACCACTTCTAGATTCACACCATAATTTAAAGATTTGTTTTATGATAAATTCATCACTTCTGGAATTCACATTATGTCTTAATGGTTTGTTTTATGCAAAACAATAATTTGAGTTATATACTTTATGCTGAAATCATACTGGAATTTTTTTTATCGGATTTTATGACCATCTTAAGGATCGAGGCCTAAATGGAATCATCCATTTAACTCTCATTTTGAGACACTCGTTAAAAGGAATGGCGACAGCCAGCGCTGAGAAACAAACAGAGCGTCCAAGTCTTATGCCGGGAAACGAATACAGACATACGAGAAGTCAGAAGCCCGCGCTCTAAAATATTCGCCCAGTGAGTCACCATTTACGAAATGCAATAATTCCCATATTGTCTTTCTTTCTAATATTTTAGTGTAAAAGAGGAACAGTGATAGAAATAGCGGGCTTTTTCCGAGAGAAATGAACAGAGGTGACGGTGTTAAGGGTTAAATATATGGGAACTTTAGTTCTTGATGTCGACCAAAGTGATCCTTAATGATGTAAAGTTCATATAATTACACGGGATAAAGGCTTACTTTTAAAAATATCAGCCTTAACACCGCTAGAAAACACACTTCAAGAAGTTGAAAACTGCTCCAAAAGTTTGCTAGGAATTAGTTTGACCCTCTTGCAGACAGCTTGAAGTCATGGGGATATAGACAAAGCTAAAGACATTTTTCTTTAATTTCTTAATTCTACATATAACTTTGACGAATTTAAAAGAGGCTTTATGTCATTAAACTTTTTGTATAAATTAAATACAGTGAAACCCCGATCTTACCTCCCCGCATTTTACGCTTTTCCTTTACGACCGACGTTTTTCTGAAGTCGCTATAATTCTTCTACATTTCCCCGGTGTTAAACGTTTTTCCAATCACACGATTTTCTGCATCGATCGTTGTTCAAAATTTTTTTGTACCAAATCTGATTTTCCTTTAATTTTGTATCTTTCTTGGTTTCCGTATATGTATGATTGCTTTAAACCGCTCCACCTCACCCCTCCCCCTCCTGCCGCATTCCGGAGCAGAATCTGACGACCAGGTTGCCTTAAACCGGTTGTTTCCAGAATTTATCGAAAGCAGATGACAACCATTTGGGCCAGTGCAGCATTCCTCAAACTGCACGTGTCTTATCTTAGCAACAATGCTGGAGCGCCTCGTGTAGTGGCGTAAATCCCCGTGTTGAACGGGCTTGTTTCTCAGCTTGGCAAGACCGATGTGACGTTCTTAGGGCAATTCAGTCAATTTGCTGTCTGTTTAAATCTCGCATTTTAGACGTGAGAGTGAAGATGGCGAGTAAGAAGCGCAAATGTCTTTCCTTAGGTGAAAAAGCCTCCATCATACAAAAAGAAAGCTAATCTCATGGAACTAAAGTTGAATTAGTCCAGTATCTGAGATTACCAGTTTCAACACTGAAAACAATTTTAAAACAGAAAGAGTAATCGAAATTACTTCAAAAAGGTTAGGTCATTGTGCTAATAAGAGAAGGTCTTTGAAAAGTTCGCCTTAAGGTGAACTGGGAACAATTTTAACGACGTGGTTCAGGCAAGCTCGAGCCACAAACGTACCTCTAAATAGATTGACATTGAAGGGAAAAACATAAGAAATTGCTGCTCGGATTGGTTTAAACGACTTCACATATTGAAATGCATGGATAAATCGACTAAAGAAATGCCACAAACTAATGTACCGATCACTTTGTGGTGAATCTGCAAGCGTTGATTTGATTACAATTGATGAATAGAAGACGAACACTTTACCTGCTTAAGTCGCAAATTATGCTCCGAAGGACACTTTCAAGCCGATGAGACTGGCATTTTTTTAATATCTTCTGCCTGATAAAACGTACTTATGAAGGGAGAATTATGCCTCGGTGGAAAAATGTCAAAAATGCAATTGACGGTCTTATTGTGCTGTAATGCTGAGGAGAGCAAATATTAACACCTCTGGTGTTCGCCAATTCTAAGAAACCACATTGTTTAAAAAATGTGAAGAGTTTCCTTACGAGCTATGAAGGAAACAAAAACTTCCGGATAATGCAAACTACATTTCAAGATTCTTTTGCACAATCCAGATAAGAAAAGGAGATTGCAAATGTGAAACATTATCTTATTTATTGATCAGTCAACGTCCCATGTTGATTTGCAACTTCGAAATGTGACACACAGTTCTTTACTCTAAACCGCACAAGCAAACTTCAGCTGTGAGATTTGGGGATTATCCGTTCCTTCAAAGGGTTTTACCGAAAATAGTTGGTGAAAACAGCACTGGCAGAACTTGGTACCGGAAACCTTTGCGAGAAAGCAAAAATTCAACGTATTGGAAGCGACATTATATCTTCTTATGGAACATCGTGACAAGCACTTGCATTTCTCATTCTTTTGGGGAAGGCGGATTTCCGACATCATATAGAGTTTTCATGGAAGCAGACGATAATTCAAATGGACTCGCCGTTTCGATTGAGCCAGAGGATGATTAAATCAATGAACTTGCAATCGATTTTGAAGAGTATGCCGCATGTCATGAAAATGTGCTAACTTCAGAGGTTCAAACCACCTTGTTGGAAGAAGATAACGACGATGACAATGGGGCCGAAATTTCGGAACCTATGTCTTATTTGAAAGCAGCATTAAATGGATTAAAACTTGTGTAAAACTTTTTCCTTGGTCACAATTCTCAGGAGAAACACTTGCAAAGCCTTTTATTGGGAAAACTTTGCTTGAGTTAAACACTGAAAATAGAAAGCAACAGGAAATTCCCGATTTTTTCCAAACCAGAATTCCATCTGTAAGAACTTACGTAGTATACTGTATTTTTTGTTCTTGCATAAATGTGCCCACAATACATCATTTGTACTAGTATAGTACTGTACTACTAGTGTACATTGGTTTGTAGTTTTTGTACACATCATGCATGCCTGTAAAGTTAATTTGACCTCGACCTCGGTTTTACGTTTTCCCGCATAGTACGACAGTTTATCAAAGAATATCTAATTGAGAAGAAGTTAAGGCTCGGCGAGATGTAAGTAGCGCCGCCATATCTTAAGAGTTAAATGCAGTGCACAGAAGCCAACATACAAGCTAATGCGGGAGCAGACTGCGCATGCGTACTTCTGTTGACTTCAATTCTTTGGGTAAAAAACAGTCAGCCGAGCTACTCACAGCACGTGATTGTTACCTTCTCGGTAGCATAATAACTTCGGAAATCGGATATGTCAATTTTGTCACGCCAATCGGGTTAGTTAAGGCTTTTGTTTATTCTTCAGTTTTTCAGAAACATTTTCAGTAATGTCAAATACTGGGGAATGTCTGCATTTTGTACGGATCCTTAGGCCTAACGATATTATTGGCTAAAATTTAATTCAAATAGTTATACTAATGTTATTGCACAATTTTCTCAGCAATATAAGGGATGGGCGGGATATCAGAAAACAGCAATAGCAAAAAAAAAACCTGCTCTAAGCAAATAGTTATCAGATCGAAAAAACCCCATCGTGGATCGAAGAAAAGCTTCACTGCCGTAGTCCCCCTAACGTGTTTTGCTCCTGAATGTTAACTTTCCCGAAGAGCATATTACCTCTTAAGATGTGGTGGCGCTGTTGTCACCTGTTTTACGTTATGTCTATGAGCGTTGGCCTTCTTCACGCGTTATACACTGGCGTGCAAAAATTAAAAATCAGACGGTTTTTCGAATGTAACGTCGTGCAAAAGTGCTCCACGTCGACTCAAATCATACCATAAGATCCCCAAGATGTACGAATATGGGACAAGTGAGCAAAACCGTCCAAACAAGGAATCCAAAGGGTACAAAGGCACTTTATTGAATGAAAAGGTAGCTTCGAGCAGAACTGGACAAAAGACAGAAACGTCCATGTTACAGGCGGCTGCCAAGAAAAATCCTGTCTTTAGTAGGGGATAATATCACCCCTGACTGCGTTGCAGGATTTACAACGTCTGTCCATGCTAAGGACGAGGTTGTCAAGGAGCTGTTGAGGCATCGCGGCCCATTCCTCTTGTAGTGCCAATCGCAGCTGCGGAATCGTTGCTCGCGGCTGGTGACATGTTGCCAAGCGTCCCCGAGAAGGTCCCACACGTGTTCGATTTGAATTAGGTCCGGGGACCTTGCGGGCCAATCCATGCGTTGAATATATTCACTCTCCACCAGCTCTGCGACAGCCACTGTACGATGAGGTGTAGCGTTGTCGTCCATGAAAAGGAACTCAGGACCCACAGCACTTCTAAACAGACACACGCGAGTCAGGATAACCTCGGTACAATAGCGCTGTTGTCGCCTATACATCAAAATAGGAGCAATTATACTTTCATACACAACCATTCGGGACTCTCTTGAGAATCCATCATTCCTGTGAAAAACTCCTAAAGCAGTTTTAATTTTCAATGAAGAATTCTCTCGCGTACCAATTTCACCATGTAATTTGTTCTCTCTCTCTCTCTCTCTCTCTCATACATGCATCCTAAATACTAAAACTCGTTGACCTGGTCAATCACTGTGCCATTTAGATTTATATTACATTCAGTACTAATAGTTTCTTGCTCAAAAACCATAACCTTGGTTTTACCCTTATTTACACTCACTTCTCAGTTTAAATTTCATACAAAACTATCGTACATCCGGGAGAACATACTCTGCACTCACTTTTGCTCTCTACCAACAGGATTATATCTCATCAGCATACAGAAATTACCAAGACATAAACCAGTACTGTCCATCTTGGCATCACTCACGCACGCATCCACAAATACATTAAACAGCCATGGTGACATTACAAAACCTTGTCTAACTCCTGCATCAGTAGAAAGCCATTTTGATAAAATACCATTCACTCGTACACAAGCTCTACTGCCAGAAAACATGTCTTTTACACTATTAGGTAAATTACAAGTAACACCATATTTATTCAGTACCTTCCACGGAAGTATCCTATTTACTCGGTTGTAAGCTTCCTTTAAATCTATGACGGCAGAAAAAACTTTCTTAACACAGCCAGATACTTTTCCATCATCATAAGTAATGCAAACGTTTGGTTAGCGCAGCCCTTTCCAGGCATAAAACCACTCTGAATATCCCACACTTTCCCTGATGTAAGACCTCGTATCTTTTCAATAATGACCTTACCAAACCTTTTCCCTAGCACACTCAGTAATCCAACACCACGATAGTTCTTGAAGTCAGAAGGATCACTTTTACCCTTATACAAAGGAACAATGATAGCATCCCTCCAATACCGAGGAACCATTCCTAACTTCCAGCACAACTGGCAGATTTCAGTTAACAAGTCAATTACAAAGTCACCACCTTATGTTAACATCTCAGCAGTTATTCCATCTATCCTCGAGACTTACCATTAAAGATTTACACACATCTTCTCTTGAGATCCCTCCTGTGCTTCCATCTTTCACTGTGACACCATCTGCTTCTGCTACAGAATCACCTTTGCTTTCTTGATGTTATAACTCACAGAAGTATTCACCCCATCTTTCACTTAACTCATTGGGCTCCATATCATTTCTCCAAGACTGTTCTTCACACATCTTGAAACTTTCTTTCCCTATTTTTCCTGTCTCATGCACTTCCAGAATATTTTTTTTGTCTTTCAAAAAAGCCAATTCATGCCTATCCATCTTTTCCTTCCTATCTTTTGCCTTACTCTAGCGAAACAGCTTAGCTGCCTCACGCTTCTTACAGCGATATTAATCCTCAAAAACTCTATCTTGCAACATCCTCAAATATGCTTCCTTCTTTCTCTTTACTGCTTCTTTAATTTCACTATTCCACTAAGCATAACCTCTAATGTTACCCACTATAGTGGTGCCACAGATCTCTTTATCAACAGTGACAACACAGTTCTTACACATTCCCACTTCTTTTCTACATCCGTTTCATGTGACTTCAGCTCCTTCAGTCGTTATCTGAGTAAATTAGAGAAACGCTGATGATCTTCAAGGAGCCGTCCGACCTTTATTCTTTCCATCCTAGGCCTCTTCCTATTCTTTATCCCCAACCAACATTCAGTTTCACTCGTGAGGCTACCAAGTAGTGATCAGAGGCAACACCCGCACCTCTCATCACACGAGTGTCAGTAACTTAGTGTTTCAGATGCTGATCGTAAACAACAAAATCTCTTATGCTCTTTTGTCCCCGAGTAAAATTTTTCCAAGTATATGAGTGGATACACTTGTGGTTGAAAATCGTATTAGATACACACAAACCATTCTCAATGCAGTGTTCAATTAACTTTCACCATTACCATTTATACAAGTATCACTAAACCTACCCAGAACGTTATCAGAAATCGCTTTTTGCACACCTACTCTAGCAGTGAAATTTCCTGCTATTATAACTTTCTCTTTAGCATCAAACTTTTTCTGAACAGCTTTTAGCTCATTCCAAAAATATTTGTTCATATCATAAGTGACAAAGAGCATACACTACGACAATTACCATTCTATGAAGTTTCACTTTCAAACGAATCCGAAGAATTCTCGCACTTATACAGCTATAGCAAATCAAGTTGTTCTTCATCTTTTCACTTTCGATCATGCTTACACCATTCCGTTCTTTACATTATTTAACACTCCAGACCACACGCTCAAGGCTCCATTCACTTCTTCTATTCTAATCTCCTTCTTTTTAGTTTCACTTACACACAGCACATCCAATCTATACTTATTCATTTCTTCAGTCACCTCATTCATATTTCTATTTATTCCTCTAGTATTCCAAACACGCGTATTACACTCACTGAGCCAACATCTCTTTCTCATATGGCGTTTGCCATTTCAGTATCGTTTCCGTGGTGGACCATTCTTCTCATGTGTAAGAGGTCCACCATATCCCACACTAGAGCCCCTAAAAGTATTAATTTCTGTCTTTTTAATCAAGAAAGTACACCAGTACGGGAATTAGCCCACAGATGACGGTTCCAGTTGGTCATTCCACCTAAGGATCTGGAATAAAACCCAGTGAGTTGGGGTCTTTTGGCCAATGTCACACAGAACTAGCTGGTAATTCAACACTAATTTATATTGAAGTTTAAAATTCTGCCAGTTCCCAAGAATCATAGAGGCACTTGTTGCTGTCGTGTGTGCCATTGTTGCTCAGCGGAGCGCCACCTGGTGGCAAACCCATTTCTCACCAAAATTGCCCACCTAGATACGCACGCTGTATGTACCTTCTAGTATACGTACACTGCTTGTATTTTGGTGCATGTTGTATTACACCTACGGAACAATGAAATTTGTTACACCATGAATTTTTAAACGCAAGTACTTGCCAGTCATCATTTTATTAAATCAGTCCTTATTTTTTGGCTGAAAAAAGTATAATAAGAGCATTTTTGTAGTTTGTAGCCTGCTTTTCAATGCGTGGTTTTAAATTCTTCAGTAATGCTAATATGTTTTTAATTCCAATTCTTCCCCTTTGTTAAAAAATATATATTTCGTAGCTCTTCATCACATTTTACGGCGCCTTGTGCTGCAAAGTGTAGTGCGAGTGAATCAGGTGCTCTCCCATTCAAGCCTTTTTCTTCCGATGTTTGCTAAACAAAGAAATTGCTCAGAGCGTTCTTTGCACTTCGATGCACAGGTTTTCATCGCCAGTAATGAAATCTTTTGCATTTCCTCTTAACAGTTCAGACACTTAATTAGTTATGAAACAGCGTCTAAATCTTCTTTTTTTGGATTGACAAGGCATGACTGATTTTCTTTGAAAGTAAAAATGCCTGCCTTTCTGAAACACTTATTATGCTTTAAGATTTTTTGTCTTTTACTGCTGATCATATTCAATCGCAGCATTGCAGTTGCATTGAGAGCACCAACTGATTTAGGAAGTTTTTCAATTGGTCCTCAATAATCCAATGTTGAAATGACATGACGTAGGAAAGCTTCCTGTACCCTTCTTCAAAGCTGCGTATTACGCCTTGGTTAAGTGGCTGACTCACGGAAGTTGTATTGGGTGAAAAATCAAAACATTCACATTTCTCAAATCCAAATCTGCAGGATCCCAAGTCACATTATCAAGAAAACAACAGCACACTTCTCCGTTGGTTCTTCATCCAGGCATCAGAGGCACTTTACCATTACATCATTGTGCACGTGTCATTCAGACTATTTTATTTGTACGCAAAATGACATTTAACTCTTTTACGTCTCTGATGTTTTAAAGCACCTAGGGTTTGAAGATTTGCTGGTAAAAAGTGGTGTCTCAAATTTACCGAACATATCACAACATAACAGCCGAAGTTATTCCTTTGACATTTTCCCATCGCTGCATTCATTTTCTTTCAGACACATCGTTTTGTCTCATTTGGTTTACAGTCCCATTTCGTCCGCACTGAAAATCTTTTGGTTTTCATAAAATTCACTTACCTTTTTTAACCTTTCTCACCAAACGTTAATCATTTCCTTTTTGTCGCCGTTTTCGAAACCAAATGTTATTCAAATAAAATTTTCGATCATTTGCTATTAAACTACGCAAGCACAAAATCACAGTAAAATCAAAAGAACAGTGTAGTTGACAACGAAACGGAATAGAGAACAGATTCACTGTCAGGAACGTTTGGGTTAGTATGAGAATAACAGGGAGCTGTTCTGTCCACTACTAAGAAAATATTGGTCATAATGAAAATACAGACCACTAGATTTATAATGGGGATCAGTAGAACAAAGCGTCACCTTGCTACTGTCAAACGAAACTGAAGAAAATCTCCGCTGTAAAAATTTGCCATATTTTTTTCCTTGCAAGTTCGCATTTTTAACTGACTTATAACGAAGATCACCGTCCGGTATTCAAAGGATCCACAATTTGGGGATAAATATACCGAACCGTATACACTTTACGATTGGAGATAACAAAACTGCCTGTTGAATGGAAGTGCTTGAATCCACTTAACGGGAGTGTCCTTTAAGTAGGTTTTACTGTATGTATATACATAAATATCACAAAAGAGAAAAATAAAATTGCTGTTAAACTGAGCGCATAAATATATATATACTGCTCTACAAAATATATATATACTGCTCTACAAAACGTCTCGCCCGAATGTTACTTTGATGGAGGAACAATCAAGTAGTGTCTGTTTGCACAGCTTTTCGCAACTACTTCGGAGTTCGAAACTTCGGTACCATATTAAATGAACAGAATACAGCTGGCAGTTGTGACTCGCAGTGCAGTAATGAATGAATAGTCCCCAGAGAATTCTCAACAGCGTGAACTATATTCTTATCTCATAACCTACATACAATTACGCTTTCATTTTTGAATGCGAGAACTAACATCTCTTAAACATTTTGAGGAAGAGATGGGAATTTTACGTAGCTGCTACACAAAGCGGTGAAATTTATTTCAAGCAAATTCTGTTGATGGACAAATGAAAAAATATGGCGCGAAAAAGCTTTATCCGAAAGTGATGAAAAAAGTTTCAATTACAATTTTAATCAGATTTTAGTGTAAGCAACGATTTTTTGCGCCCTCTCTTGGGATACGCTCCGGGCAGTGTTCCGTCTTGGTTACGCCACTATAGAATATCATATCAGTTCGCTAATCAGTAAAATATGTATTAATAATGGCACTATAAATATTCCATGTACTGCCTCCATGCCTGTGTAACTTTCTCACAGTCTGAAGGAAGCGAGATAATACACGAACATATTCAATTAGCTTAAGAATGAGATATTCAGCACTTATCCTTTCCCTTCATACCTATGAATTTACTGATTTCTCAAAATGAGAGTGTTGCAATCTGTGTTAACCCTTACTATCCCACACCCATAAACTCTACAATATTTTGGAACTATTTCATTGTGTTATAGCATAATTAATCCGGAAAAAGTTTTGGTATGAAAAACTGAGTAACAGCTTCAACAGGGTTCATGATTTAATGTAGCCCTATTATAAACATGTGGCACCAACAGCGAATAAAGCAATGATGCGTAGAAAATAATTATCTCTTCCTAAGACTAGGATTCTGACAGTTTCCTTGCAAAGTGGTTTATAAGAAGGACATTCCGAAAGTTATTAGCAACATGAACATAAATCAATATACTTAGAAAAAAAAAACCTTTGAGCTTTTCAAAGTAATCTCCATTAATATATTTATGTACTTTTGCATCCATCCAAACCACTTTGAAAATGTCTCTTTACAGGTTGGTTTTTCGATTCCGTGAAGTGCCTCCAAATACGTTGACACGGCCTCATTAACGGATGGCAAATGACATGCACGAAGCATTTTTCTTTGCTGTCAGAATCAGAAGGAAGTCGCATGGCGCCAAATCAAGTAAGAAAGCTGAAAAACCCAACACCCGCACAATTTCTTGGCTAGGAAATCCACTGTCTTTCCTGCAAAATGGGCAACCCGCCATTAAACATCGTGATCATTTAATTATACAATTTAACACCTATAACGTAACCCTTTTACGTTATGCAAGATTTGTTGATATGCTAAGTTCCAAGTGTCCGGCTGAAGAGATGTTGAACTAAGGGTAAATGCGATACACTGATTGCAGCGGATAGCTGGCTTTTAATTAAGGTTTTTAGTGCCAGACGAAATATATACAGAAAGCAACTTACGTAAATTTTTTATTGGTCCATCAAATTTAGACTTCAAGCAACTTTAGACGAAATCACATCATCATCATCATCATTGTCAACCATTATCAATCCACTGCTGGACGAAGGTCTCCCCAAGTTTTCTCCACAACGGTCTGTCTTGTGCCAGTCTCCTCCATGTCACTCCCGCATATTTACGAATTTCATCCACCCATCTCCCATGTGGTCTTTTTCTGGGTCTTTTCCTGTCCCTTGGAATCCAATCTAAAATTTCGGCTGTCCATCTATGGTCTGTCCTTCTGGCAGTATGTCCAGCCCATTGCCATTTCAGGGATTTAACTCTGATCATAATGTCTTCCACTCTGGTCATTTTTCGGCATATCACAGTGAGGCACGCCACACACACAGCTGCTGCTTAGTCGTTTTATATCTCTCGTACAATCAATAACCCACAAGCAACTACGTTGCAAAATATATATCTTTCTCGTTGTTATCAACATGCATACGTCACTTGGAATGTTGCAAACCTCCATGCAAGTGAGAGAGAAGATATCACGTTAAGTAAGTTTTTTTTTTTTTGATTGGACGTTTAACGACTACCGTGAGCAAATCAGCGGGCCATAAGTAGTTGCTCGCCCATCCCTAACTTAGGGATACTGCTTCCAGGGAAGAGAAAAAGCCAGCACCGTAAGACAAACACAGCATCCATGCCTCACCAAGATTCGAACCCAGACCCATCTCGGACGAATGATCAGAAGCTATCGCTTAGATCACAGCGCCACCGGGGGGCCACGTTAAGTTTGGAAAGTACAAAAGAGAACAAACTCAGATTTAAATAGGAAAATGAACTAAAAATGAAAGTTAAAATAGAATCAACGTCACACAAGACTCGACCGTTGTTGGTCCGTCAGTGAATATCGCACCTCGTGCTCATCGCTTGCTTATGCACAAATATCATGCAAGACCGCCTTTGGGTTGCCGCTAATCCGATATTAATGTCTCTATTTGAGATATTAAAATATGAAGTACAATATATACTCGTGCATAAGCCGAACGTTTTTGGAAGAAATTCTGCTTTCAAAGTTGGGGGATCGCCTTATACGCGAGTCACCAAAAATTAGGACTTCGACTACCGTGAATTCTCCCGTGGAATTTATCGGCGGATTTGTTTACATTTTACACCGCGTCTTTCGGCGCGATAGGTTTCCGAACTTCTGATAAAAAACACAAATGAAAATTATGAAATAAAATTCCACCCAGAGTAGAATTCCTACAGGAATAGGTGCGGCAAATATGATAAATGATCGGGAATTCCACGGAAATAGGTGCGGCAAATATGATATCTAATCCCGTTTTAAATTGAGACGCTGAAATTTCTTGCTTTCAAATATGGGATACGTCATTACTTCCCGTGTGCAAATGCAGGACGCCGTTGACACAGCGTAAATCACCTAGCTGGTGGGGTAGGCCACACACCAATCACCTTTCTCTCTTCTCCCGAGTGTTCATAGCAAGAGTGGGCGTGCCTGTTTGCGCTCCGCGGTGATGAAAGCCATTCGCGATATTGAATAACAAAGATATAGTGTTAAAAGAAAGATGGTAACCTGAAAGAAGGCCGACACGGCCGTGTTACTTCTTGGATGAAAGAATAGTGGGATGCAATTTCACCAAAAATGGTTATAAATTGTCTCAAAAAATGCTGTATAAGTAATGCAATGGATGTTACTGAAGATATTTGGAAACTCTGAGAGTGAATCGTACTTTGAAGGTTTATACAGAAGGTAATCTCAGAAATTCGCATAGTTCATTTCAATAAACATATTTTCCAAAATCTTGAAATGTAAGGTAGGCTTATATGGGGGTCAAGGTTTTTCACAAATTTTTAGCTCTTGAAATAGGAGGATCGGCTTATATGCGAGTGTATACGCTATTTCTTTAATTAGTTTATTCACAGCATCAAAGTTTTTCTGCGTTACAGTGATATTGCAAAACTAATTCAGGCTCGTCTTGTTGTAAATTTCTCACCTGCCAATATCATAAAACCAGTTTCCGATTGTTGCTAGTGAAGGAGCGGAGGCCCAAAAGTATTTGACAGCGATGCAAAAGTCTGCCCCGCACTTAAGCCTTATTATTATCATTACTTTGAAATTGTAGTAAATTAAATCACAAAACTCACGTCGAGAGAAATCAACCGTGGATGAGAGTCAGCCCGACATTGCCGCATTTTCACCGGATGCAAACCAAATACATCGTGATACGTGGATCCATTTTCTTTTACCAGGGTGATTTGAAAGTTCTCCAGGGCGATTTGCTGTGTCCTGTCAGTTGATGTAAAAAAATAAAATATTTAAATGTTTAATATTCGAAATAGAGTGCATCGTGCTCGGTGGTCGTACACCATCGTGATGTCATGTCTTGAATATCCCTGCGGAAGAATTCCTTTGGTTTTTTAACCTCAAGTTCATTACCGCGGATGTTTTGAAAGTGTTTCCCACGTATAAAATGTGCCATGGACCAGAATAAATGGTAGTCCAAAGGCGCAAGATCCGGACTATCAGCAGGGTGGGACATTAGCTCAAAACCCTCCAGTTGCTACATTTTTTCCGTAATTGACAGGGAACGATGAGCAAGAGCTTTCTCCTGTTGGAAGATTTTTCGTATACGGTTCGCTAGAGCAGGGACTTTCGGCTTAAAGTGAAATACATCCGTTTCAACTGGTCAGAGTACAGCTACACATTAATGCCCCGGCCATCTGGAACCAATTCCCAATGAATGGGCCCCTTAAAGTTCCACTATACGCATAGCATAAATTTGGGCTGAAATCCGCTCCCTTTTTGGGACAGGTTCTGTTGGCTTTTTGAGATCGAACCACAGTTTTCTCATGTCAGGATTCTGGATAAATATCCACCTTTCATCGCATAAAGAAACGGTTGTCCTGGGGATTTTCTTGCAATTGTCGACAGCTTCTGTGCTCTTGTCGAGCTTATACAGTTCGCGAACAATTGTGAGCTGAGATATTCCCAGCACATTGGACAGTTTTCTAGCGCGTGTGCACGGATTTCACTCTACGGCTTGACGTACGCCTTCAGAATAATTCACGGCCGAATGTCTTCCAGCACGTGTTCTGTCTTCAAGGCTGCTGTCCCCATTTTTAAATCGCTGAAACCAAAATCTTGCAGTTATTTCAGACATTGTTCCTTCACCTTCCATAGCACATATTTCCCTCGCTGCAACTGCAGCTACAGCGATCAATTTTTTTAAAAGAACTAGGGGCTACGCCTCTAGGCTAGCTACGCTCATTTCCAGAGTAGCGCTCGGGCCCTGCAGCCCGATCTCCAAGTGTATCACATGAAATAGAAACTGGGCCGCCCCGGTGGCGCAGTGGTCTAAGGCGTTGGCCTCTGATCATTCGTCCGTAAGGGGTCCGGGTTCGAATCCCGGTCAGGCATGGATGTTGTGTTTGTCTTACGGCACTGGCTCTCTCCTTCCCTGGAACCAGTGACCCTAAATTAGGGACGGGCGACTGCTTATAGCCCATTGAGTTGCTCACGGTGGTCGTTAAACCTCCAATCAAAAAAAAAAAAAAAAAAAAAAAAAATAGAAACTGGAAAATTCATATAAATTTCAATTTTTATTGCATGTCTAAGCACATAAGGCTTGTTATTCCAAAATTTCAGAGTTATTTTTACTGTCGTTAATTATTGGAAGGTCGGACTTTTGTCGTTTGAACTTATCGCACTTACTAAATTTACCAAGAAAATCAAAAAGCGGTCCAAGAAGCATTTCCGTAAACCGTAAACTGTTATCCTAAACCGTTAAAGTAGAAGTGCCGCCCCGGTGGCGCAGTGGTCTAAGCGATGGCCTCTGATCATTCGTCCGAACGGGGTCCGGGTTCGAATCCCGGTGAGGCATGGATGTTGTGTTTGTCTTACGGCACTGGCTCTTTCCCTTCCCTGGAACCAGTGACCCTAAATTAGAGACGGGCGACTGCTTATAGCCCAGTGAGTTGCTCACGGTGGTCGTTAAACCTCCAATCAAAAAAAAAAAAAAAAAAGGTGGAAGTCAAGAAATTTTGCTTCCCATACTTCCAACAGAAAACTTTTGTACACATTTCCTTCACAATTATTGTGTTCCCAAGGATGAAAATTTGAACATCGATTAAAAGAACTTCATATTATAACTTAGAATATTTAATATTTTCTAAAACATAACCATAATTATATAAAAAATCAATAACTTTTCCTTTGGTGGTGTTGGAACCAAAAAAAAAGATGGCGCGACTTGTGCTTTCATGACGTCAGTAGACAAATAAATGTTGGATTACGTAAATATGGTTATGTTTTAGAAAATTTTAAGTATTCCAAGTTATAAAATGAAGCTATTTTAATCGATGTTCAAATTTTCATCCTTGGGAACGCATTAATTGTGAAGAAAATGTGTACAGAAGTTTCTCCATTGGAAGTATAGGAAGCAAAATTACTTGACGTCCACCTTAAACAACTGAGATAGCTTTACTAAAAAAACATATGCATAACAAATTCTCTGTGTCACAATGGCAGAAGGTCACGAGACCAGAACGTTCCTCTGTGGTTATCGTGAAGGCGTTTCTTTCCTTTGCGTCTGTAAAAAAATGTTTTTTTCCTGTGAATTTATCGTCAGCTTTAGTGGTTCGTGTTGACTGTCTTGTGTTTTCACCGTTTCGCCTCACTTGAAGTGAGTGTGTGTGCCTCCTCTTACGTTATTTTGTGTTTCTTCTGTGTGACGCAGTTGCAGCACACAGTGTTGTGGTGTTCGGCTTAGCGGCCATGATGGCTGCTTCCCAAGTACAAATGCAAGTTCCGTCTGCTGATTTTATCTCCGCTGGATTTTCTTTGGCTACATCGACCGCTTGTGAGACAACTATGACCTCTTCAAGTGTGTATTTGTCTACTTCTAATTGTGTTTCTGCTTCTAATGGGCTTCGTCCTAATGTTTCTGCATCGAATGTTCTTCGTCCTAATTTGCATATCCTGGGTGCTGAGTCACGTTCTGCTGCCATGGCTGCTACTCCTCCACGCTCGTATGCTGCGACTGCTCGTCCAAACCAATCTCATGCACCTCTTTCAATGCAACCAGAATTTTCTAGAGAAGATAAAGTTCTCTGACGACTCACCAGCAGGTAAAGAACTTTCCTCAGCTTCGTTATTAAGTGTGTATTTTCCGTCTCTTCGTGACACCCCCTTCCTCTATTTGGAGGCCTTGGTTAAAGTTGTTCCTAAGGAAAGCATTGTTTCAATTATTCGCATTGGAGGGGGTGTTGTCGTTCGTTTTGTTCACCAAAAAGCCACCGACACCGTTCTTGCTACAGGCATTGATATTGGCTCCTTTCACTTGCAACCTGTTGCTTCTGCACAGCGCCCGGTCACAGTGACATTATCACCTGTTCCTACTGTTATTCCTGACAACTTACTTGTTGCTGCACTCGGCACTCTTGGTCGAGTAGTGAGAGAGACTAAATTTCTCCCAGCTGCTGCCAGAGACTCTCCATTCAAATTTGTTTGAAGGAGGACGTCGCCAATATCGTGTTATTTCCCCCACTGACCAAGCCATTTCTAGCCGCCCCACATCTCTGCAACTTGTTACGGACACACGAACATACGTTTTCAACTTATTTGCTTCTGTCCAGTGTTTCCGGTGTTGAGCGGAGGGACACCTGGCTTTTGAGTGCCCTCAGCGCACACTTGCGCAAGGTGCTGTCCCTTCGTTGAAGGTTCCTGACACACCTCCATCATACACTTCCTCCTCCCTTACTACTGAACAAACTGTTGCCCCAATGTCAACCACGTCACCATCTCTGCTACTTGCTCCTTCAATGACTGCAGATATTTCGTTGTCTTCACCTGTTTCAGTTCCGCCACTGCCATTCAACTACGAGCAGCCACTGTCTTTCAAAACTCCTACGCAGTTATTGCCAAGCACTAAACAGCCATTACCATACAACTCCGAGCAGGCGCTTTCTTTTAAAACAACTACGCAGTTATTGCCAAGCACTGAACTGCCATTTCCTTTCAACTCCGAGCTGCCGCTTTCTTCCGAAAGTACTGCGTCATCAGTGCCCAGCTCTCAAGCGTCACCACCAAGCAACAAATTGCCTCCCGTTTCACAGAATGTTTTGCAAGTGCAAACACCTGCTTCTGAACAGTTCAAATCTGCCCTCATTGTTGACATGTCATTTCCACCTCTTCCTACTTCGGTGGGCTCCTCTGGACCCAAAACTGCCGGGAAACGCCCAAATTCTGCCGAGTCTTCTCCTAGGCGTTCGCGTCGCACTAGGCGTTTTCGGACCAAATCTTCTGCCACTTCCTCTGGAACCTCACCTGGCGTAGAACATTTTTCTTCTCAACTTCGTACAACAAACAGATTCGCTTGCCTCCCTACTGATGATGATATAGATGTTGCTGCCAATTTAAGTGAATCAGCATCGATTGCTTCGGATGTTGTTGGAGATGATTCTTCTCTTCCCACCATTCGCAAACTTTCCGCTCTGTTCAAAGACTGTTCTGTTCCAATGCAACCGCTCACATTTACTGAACGTCTTGAACTAATTCAGCGCCCTAGGATTGACAAATTTCTAACAATCCCGTGTATTCAATCTAAGTTAAATCGGTTACCTGAAATGCTTCAACAACTGCAATTGCTTGATGAATTTTTGATTAACGTTTCCGTTCCCCCTGAAGATGCCCAGCTTCAGCATCGTCTGTGGTACATGCTGAAGTTGCTCACAGCTGAACTCGAAAACCATCAACAGCCTGTTCATGATTTCCCAACTGACTGAGTTTTTTCTTCTGAATAAACGTTTTGTTTTGAAATTGTTTACCTTTGAACTTGTACTTCTTTACCGTCTGTTTTTGTTTCGTTTTCGGCGAACTCTTAGACACAGTTTAATACTATTGTTATCAACGGACTCATAGACTTTTTTTACTACTGTTTAACTGGGCAGCCTGTGAGCGCCCTCTTTTTCACACCCTTTACATTGTTGTTATTGTTTTTTAAATGCTTGCGTATACCTTGTTCTCTCCCACATCTTGTTACTGTTTTGTATTCTGTA
Source organism: Macrothele yani (assembly GCA_039090855.1). Taxonomy (NCBI): domain Eukaryota; kingdom Metazoa; phylum Arthropoda; class Arachnida; order Araneae; family Macrothelidae; genus Macrothele; species Macrothele yani. The sequence continues at coordinate 81,779,919 of CM076994.1, forward strand.
CTTGTTCATATTTTGTAGAGACGTTTTTTATACCTAACATTTTGAGCAATAAATACCTTATGAAGACAAGCCGTTCGTTTCTTTCCTTTGCGTCATTAAAAAATTCTTAAAAATCATAAAATGTCTTTTTCTTAATTTTTTTTTTGTAAAAAAGTGACAATAGTTGTACGAGTAAGTTTATGCTGCAAAAATTGCAATGCGTTATAATTTATGGATTGCCATATATTCGTTTTTTTAAATGGATCCCATCGCGAAATAGAGAATTTTGTGAAATTTCGAAATATAATTTCTCGTAAACTAAATCAAAATTCAAAAAAAAAAGGCGATGAGGTGCAAAAATTCGGTCATGGCACTACATGCCTACAAAGTTTCGTGGTTCTGTTGCTGTTATGTGTCCGGAAGACGACCTAATAGCACTTTTTTGCTTACCTTAAATTTGAAGTACAATAGCTCTCGAAGTTTCGCTAGAATCGAGAAACGGTTTATTTCAGCGTGTTCTCCAAACAATTCTCTACAAATGATGTAAATTTCATATTTTTGTGTTCAATACGTTTTGCGTTGCGAGCTAGGAAAGCAAGAGTGTCGCGAAATTTCTAAAACAGCGGCAGCAGTTACTTTTTTTAGAATAGAGAGAAACCCGTAACAGCACTCGGATCGTGTATTTCTCGTCCATAGTTTTTGACGACAGACAATTTTGCATGAAATCACGGCAGCGTATGCTCTATTTGTACCAACTAGACTTGCCGGTTTTCCGGTCATGTGTTGTTCTTATCTGCATAACGCATGTACACCGAGTAATTGCCTGACACAGGACGACTCTAAAACGGTAATGGCTTTTGAATCACCATTACTAATAATATTCCGTTCTTTCACATGAACTTCGTTTCTAGGTCACCAAGCCTCCCGTTTCAGCGTCGCTAAAAACTTTTGGCATAGCCAACGTAATTTTCATTGTAGAAACTTTTGGCATAGCCAACGTAATTTTCATTGTAGAAACTTTTGGCATAGCCAACGTAATTTTCATTGCAGAAACTTTTGGCATAGCCAACGTAATTTTCATTGTAGAAACTTTTGGCATAGCCAACTAACATTTTTATTCAGTCATAAAACACTTTGCTCTCATTGGCCATTATAGTTCATGGTCTTAAAAAAAAGTGATTTCTTCTTGTTAAAAACGTTTGACTTTAATAACAAGAAAGTAAACTCTCTTTAAACTTTAATTTTTCACGCTGAAAATGAAAAAAGATCACAAGAGATAAATGGTCGTAAACAGCAGCGAAAGAAGGTAGCATTAAATCCTCTTCTCACAGATTTAATGCTTTGATCTTCTTTGCCATTATGTATGTCCCAGATGATGAAATATGTTCAATCGCACCATATTGTTGGTGTGTCAATTTCTTTTCTTTGTGTATAAACCCATCGGTATGCGAAATATCTGGCTTTATTCTCTCATTCATGTACAGACATAAAAAAAAAAAAAGGAGCTCCCCCCTTAACTTTTGAACCGTTTGCCGCATATAAAAAAATAAGGTATCGTTGGTAAGGACGCGAAGGGAACTATCATATGATGCAAAGAAACATGCTAATTAGTTAACATACAATTAGCTCTCTATCTCAAACAATTTCCATGTAAGAGGTATGTTATTTTACGCGCATTTTATTCAGCGCATAGTAAAACCCCTAAATTCCAAATGTCATACAATTCGACCAATAAATACGTGTACAGTGAGCTACGGAAAAAAGATGCCGCTAATGTTAAACTGTGGAATTCGATTTTGATTTGTATCATTTAATCGAGAACAGATACAATAATTCACTGTTGCAACAGTAAAACACAAAGATACCCAGATAATACGAGCCGCTATGCAAGGACAGAACTGGTATATTAAGATAATTATAAATTATGGAATATGATCATGAAAAAAATGATTTATGACCATATCTCATTAATAGTCCATTCGATGCGCACTATTTTTAAATCCGTGAATCCAAAGTTACAGCGTGATAGCATAAAATCTTGCTAAGATATAAGCGAAAACTCAAGCATACATCGATTAAAGGGCCGTGCATAAAAAACATATGTTCCTCTACTCACTGTAAAACAGTTTATCCCGCAGTATTTGAAATGACTTCGGAGAAAGCGTTTCTGCGTGACACTGATACTGATTTTGATTGCAAGGAAGAAAACCAATGGGATGCGGAATCAGTTATTATACCACTACATTCAAAATTGCAACTTCTAATGATGAACATTAGAAATTAATAATTTTGCGCAAGTATAACTTAACTTACGACGTAGTTTGTGAAGTGACATATTTAGTCATTTTTTTTAGTCACATATAGGTGACTAGTATATTGTTCCTGTGTCCCACAATACCGCAGAATGTGTCTACTGCTATGTCTCCTCAGGTTAAAATACAGCGAATACCTAAACAGACCTACCGTTAGTTTAATTCGAGCTTCCGGTCAAACTAGATGTCACGCTACATTTCCGTAGGCAAATGTGTGCACAGATAAGTTTCCCAGAAATAAGGTTTTAACTAAATATATCTCAGTGAACTACAGAAACCAGTATCAATGTTGCAAATCAGTTATAATTGACTAGGTGAAAGCCCGTCAATAACAACGGGGGTAAATAACATGTGTAATTTTTAATATTCAAATATTTTTTTTTTGTGTGATGTCCAACTGTGAAAGTATCTTTCATGAACATTGCAACAATGAAAAAAAAGCAATTAATAAGTAGAAACCGTACAGCAATTATACTCCAAATAGAATAACTATACTAATAATTCGAATTTCTTTGTGTAGAATAGAAATAAAACTTGAAAGTTTTATTTCTATTCTACGCCAAAAAATTCAGATAATTAACATAGTTATACTATTTGGAGAGAAAAAAAAACATTATCGGTTCTGGTAGGGATTCAACAATCAATATCGGCAAACGCTCGCATTTTCCCAGTGTTTGTTCAACGCACATCAGATGTTTCTTTAGGCACCTCATGAAATATATGAAAAATAAAAGTCACAGCCAGTTGTATAAAAATATGTCCGACATTTTTCTGTGAAATCGTTTGAAAGTAAGAATTTTTAGTGGTCCCCGTCATTTAAAACCTCTCATAAAAGGCATAGTGGCTCTAAAGCGCGCATTGTTTCATGAATACTGAAAAAAAAATTCACGCTGGTGGCAAGCAATTACGTTCTCCTGTTCTTGCGCTTGCCAGATAGCAGAAAAGTGTTAAAATAATAAAAAGCATCTTCGGAATTTCAGAACTCTGCAGTTGCAAATGTAAAAATATTATGGTAGTTAATACCAGAACCACAAAAAATAAGCTTTCTTTTCTTTCCTTTTTTCTTCCTTTTTCATTTCTTCTACAAATATAAATAAAATAATATCTGGTTATACTCTGCGAAAAGAGTCTAGTTATATTCTGATAATTTCGTAGTTTAAGGAAAAAGGAAAGAGAAAGTTCCCAATCATCTTCAGCATACGCATGAAATAATAAAAAGACACTGTTACCTACTCTATTTGAACTGTCAATTTTTAGACTTAAATGAGAAAAGACACTGGTTTGACAATCTAAAATAAACATTTTAGGTTCGCAAGGCACATTTTAAAGTTAAATTTGAGACGATAGGATTCTAAACGAAGAATTCCATATGTCGTTTATGAACGACAAAGTAGATCCAAAATTCCTGACGTAGCGTTTTTCTGTTTCAAAGGATTTGATCATGGGACGTAATGCATCTGTGGCGTCATGTCGGAATGATTTACATGAGGTGGAGCCACACCAGAAGCTGTTAAAAATTGGTCATTGTTTCCATGATAATAAAGCAAAGTGGTGCACACGTGCGCTGTACGCGACAAAATGGGACAAACGTTCATACGTTCAAACAAAGAAAATTATATTGTTTTGGATTGTCACGTGGAAATTAATATCAGAGGTGCACATTTAAATTACAAGAAATAGAAGTTCCCATTTATTCGTTTGTTAAGCCAGATAACTATATGAAAGCAAAGTGAGTTTTTGAGTTGGAAAAAACCAAGAAACAAATCACTTGGAATAGATCCCACACTTTTGTAGCATTTTGTGAAAGCCATTTCCAAGAAAAGTGATAATTGCATTCCTCATATGCTCCCAAGGTGTTCCGAATGTCTATGTGTTATCGATGTTCTCTGCATGTTTTAACAATGCTCCCTCCTCCACAAAATATTTTATGATGGAAGACAATATTTTTACATAACACATTCGGAACACTACGTGGAAAAAGCATGGTACAATGTCGTAACACACTGCGAACGCATTTTCCAGAATTACTTTCTGGATGTGTTCCGAATGAGTTGTTAACCTTTCCTTATCAATGTTGGAACACATTGATGTGTTATATATTCCTAAATGCCACAGACAGCTGTTGTAGAAAATAAATCATCGAAGTAGGGCATGGCTCAAGCGTCTCTATCATTTTAACTGTACTAACGCACTAATTTACCCAAATAGTGGGTTTTGGTTAAGTGAAACTTTACATCAAACATGTCATGTGTAATTTGGTGCACGTAGGTATTCATCTGCTATCCATTCAGTTGGTTAACATCAGCGCCAGTCCTTGTATATTACATTGTATTATATCAAACTACAGTATAAATTACACTGTTGGCCACCCAAAATGCAACACCAAGAAGGACACGAGATAGTTAAGCCAGATTTACTGGACACATAACAACAGATACAATAATGAAACGATTCAGCTTACAGGCCCGTGTGACTTGCGGAACACGCAGACATCAATAGATCGTGTGGCCCCCATGACTGGCAATAACGGCCGCTACACGGCGCGATATCGAACGAAAGAGGCTATGGATGTGGGTTTGGGGTATGTCGGTCCACGCTGCTTCCACACGTTGCCAAATTTCATCAGGCGTAGCCGCGGGTGGTGCTTGTAGGGCCAATCGGTTGCGATTGGTGACCAGTCGTGTTCGATGGGGGACATATCGGGAGATCAAGCGGGCCACGGCAGCAGTGACACCTGGTGGGCTGTGAAGAATTGTAGCACGATGCGTGTCACGTGCTTGCGCGCATTGTTCTGTTGAAACGTGGCCGCTGGTAGGTCCTGCAGGTAAGGGAGGACTACAGGCTCCAAAAAGTCGGAGATGTAGCTGTGGCTGTTGAGTGTACCTGCGATGCGTACCAGAGGGGTGCGGGTGTAATTGCGCCTTAAACCATAACGCCAGGCGACAGACCGGTATGGCGATGCATAATGCAATTGTCAAACAGTCTCTCGCCACGTTGGCGCCACACGCGGATACGACCATCGTAGTGTTGCAAGCAGAAGCGGGATTCGTCGGAGAAGACAATGTCGTGCCATTCCGTAGTCCAGGTACGGCTTTCAACGGCCCACTACCGCCGCACTCGCCGGTAGTGTAACGTCAATGGTAATCGGAGCAATGAGCGCCGTGCGACAAGTCCCCGCTCCTGCAGACGACGTCGAACGGTACGTGCTGTAAAGGTTGCTGCGCAAAACACCCTAATTCCTGTGCTAACGTTTAATGTGTTGATATTTTTACTATGCCAAAAAATCACACATCCACGCATTCTTGTCTCCAAGAATGATTCCTTAAATTGTTCCTCTCATTAAAGAAACACGGGATTACGCCATATAATACAAATTTTGAAGATGACAATCCGATTTTTGGCGTAAATGTAACAAGGATGGTAAGTCAGATAATATCCGAAAACTTGAAAATTTTCATCGTCCTGGAGCGGGACTCGAACCCGCGTCTCCGAGAAAACGCCCGGGTATGCTAACCACTACACCACCCAGAACGACCATGTTTCAAGTTTCCGATCAATTTGAATATAACCATCACAGGATTCGCTAGTCGAAGCTACCGGCATTCATGTTTAGCGAATCTGGAGGTTAAGAATCTTATCCCGTGTTTGCCCGGAGAAGCAGATAAATCATGAAAGAAATACGGGATTACGCCATATAATACAAATTTTGAAGATGACAATCCCATTTTTGCCGTAAATGTGACAAGGATAGTAAGTCAAATAATTCCCGAAAACTTGAAAAATTTCATCGTCCTGGAGCAGGACGATGATCACATATTTTTTTTTCTAATATCGGATATTATCTGACTTACCATCCTTGTCACATTTACGACAAAAATGGGATTGTCATCATCAAAATTTGTTCTTCTCATTAATTATTTTCTGAATTTCATTTTTTGAGGCGAACCGAGCGACAGGAAAAGCATTTGTTCAAGGATTTCAGTGGAAATTGTGTATTTATAATTTTTGTACGTGTACTGTATATGTGTCTTTGGAACGAGAGCTAGGCACAATTTGAACATATGTAAATGGCTTAAAAAAATTACTTTTAGTATGTGTGAAACCAGAACATATGTAAACTAAATTATTGACTTCATTTTAAAAACTAAATTTCATATTTATATACAGTATATAATAATTATGAACATTGGAATCGTAAAGTGAACTCGTGCATAATTAATTAAATTAAATTAAGCTTACATTATGACTGAGATTAAAAAATGTGTGGTGAGAAGCATTTATTGGTACAAAAGTTTGTGAAGTTCAGGTGTATTAGCAGGACACAACAAAATTTGGTATACAATCGTGCATTATGTCAGTAGAATGATTTTTTTAAGGAAATTAATTATTTTCGTTTTTCTTTCCTGAATTCTGAAATTTCTACAATTCAGCAATTTGTAAAGAAAATGATGTGAAAATTTCTGTATTCTTGAGTTTCGAGAAGTGTTAATTGTGTACCTGATGTAAATTTTATGTGAACATTAAGATCCCCGGGATTTGCACCATTTCGTTTCTTGTTCCACTAGACAGGGAGTCGCCAAACCCGGAGATAAGAATCGCGCTTCCTGTTATCCCAGAAATCCCTTAGGAGAGTCACCTTGAAAAACTTGAATTCAATAAATCCCCAGGGCATAGCAGGGTGAATTTCAATATTTTTTAAAGTCATATTCAAGTGAGGCGCCATAGATGACCAGCAGGTTCTTCATCCCCCACCACACCCCTCGTAAACACCTGCGCTCAAGTTACAGAGAACATAAGGGAGAACTTTCAGCCAATAGCGTAGCTGAAAACCATAGCGTCCTTTTTGGCGCATGCGCGCTAGAGTTTTGTAAAAGTTTGAGCTAAGAGGAAATTTTCTCTCTTCTAGGGATGGGCGATATTTGCAAAAGTATCGATACCGATATCTTTTGATATTTCTGAGACCGATATATTGAATCGAAAATATCGGTATTGAAAGATCAATATATCGGATCGATTTTTCGATATTTTTCGATATTTTTCAATACTTCTGATTTCAATACGACTAATATTCCGGTTTATTTACGATTGATATTCCGGTTTATACTGCCTCAGGGTTATCACTGAATCCGATTCGATCTGATGTTGTGCTAAGTATTGGCTGTTGGGAACTTGGAACTAATTGGCTGTTGGCCAAAGCGAGCTGTTGGCTTGTTCGCACAAATCTCAGCCAGCACTAATTAAATAAAGCTTCTTTGCGGCGCCATTTGCAAATCTGTATTGCTTTATTGAATGCAGTGTCAAAGTGTGTATAAATAAATACACATAAACTATTCCTTACAGAGTTATCCGAAAATGATAGAATTGTATAACTTATGTCACAAGGAATTTTCAAAGCAATTTTTTCTTCCTAAAACACGAAATTTATACTCTAGTTCCAGGGTTCCTAAAACGAGAGATGCTTCCTCCTGCTAAAAGGGAGCAATTTCATTTGTCATTTATTATTACATTGTATAGCTTAAAACTATCTTTATGCAAGATTGCAGCTATCAAGCTGTATTTTTAGTGGTATAAAAAACACGTAAAATATTGTTTTTCAGATCCTAAAATAAAAACTATGTATACCAGAAAGTTTTGATGCAAAAATAAATAAATAAATCATTCAACAGAGATGTGCTTGTAATCTGGAAAAATGCTGAATATACTTTCCAAAACCCAAAAGTGATTTTCTTGTTTCATGTGTGGGCATTGCTCGACGAGCATGGATATGGTTTCTGCCAAGAAGTTTCCAAAAATCCCAGTTGCAAAGGAATGTTTTCATGAGTTTTTCATAAATGTGAGATTATGAGAAATATGTATTTCCAACATATCGAGGAAAGGTAAGTTGAAGCTTCAGTATGGCATAAATGACAAAACAAACGTACTTATTAATCCCAGCAAACTGGAATCTTAACCATCAATTAACATGGGAATAACCGAATTATAGAAAGAATAACTTTTTTATTGGCATGCAAATGTCAAAGTTAACATTATATCAGCTTGCAAGGAAATGTTATGGAAAAAAATGTTTAAAAAAACTTTGCTATTGTAGTTTTTAGAGCATTTTGTATACATTTATATTTTTCAGAAGGTGTGAACAATGATTTGCTATTTTTTTATCGTTTAAGACAGAACACAATGTTAATGGAGTATACAGATATAATTACTTCCATGGTGTAAGCTAAAATAGTTCCCATGACATAAGCAAAACAATTTAAAGTGCTTATAATATGTTCACAAGTGACATTTTTATTAAAAACAGTAATTAGAGTAGAGTACGAATAATTTGTGACGGTCTTTTCATAGAAAGCAATTATTTTTCCAGAAAGATATTTAAAAAAATGCTAACGATTATTAGTCCTCGGTTAAAAATCGATCATAAAAATAAAATCATAAAAAATATCATAATCCAAATTGATCAAGTACATATTTACTAATTAATGTATGAAAGCCTGTCTCTCCAGATAACATAAAAACTAATGGACAGTCAGAGGAAATAACATGCTATAAGTGTGTGAAAATCAGCAGATCAAGACGAAAGTTAATTATGCTCATATTTTTACCAGATTATTTAATTACTTCCGGAAGTTTCACTATGTATTAACAAGATAATTATCAAATGATGATAAAAAAATTACGTCTGATATATACATAGTCTGATATATACATAGCCTGAATTACAACAAACTTTATACTACATAACTTGTAAGACATTAAGAAAACTCTCGAAAAGCTGTTTTGCATTTCCTTAGCCAGCTGTTAAGATCTACGTACTTTATCAAAAAAAAAAAATGCTTATCTTCAACTTCAAATTGTGTGTCATTGGTATGTAGTTAATTTTGGTCAAAGTGCCAGTTTACTTAACTTCAAACATAATACTCATAGGCAAAAGAACAATCTGCTATCGACCGTTCTTTAAATTTCTTTTCTAGGTGCCTACCGTCAACTAATAGCTAAAATTTTCAACCATTCAGGTTTCAACACAGCAGGCATTTTTCCTTGTAGAGTTCTAGAAATTGGAAGGTGACATAATATCATGTGAATCTCTATAATGAGATCGCAGTTTGATAGTCCTCAAGCAATATAATTTTCGTGACATGCCAGAGGAAAGAACACAGATTTCATTCCACAAGTGAAATCACATCGGCCATACGCTGATATATTGAATATCAAACACCGATACCAATATATTGAATATCGCACCGATATATCAAAAACCGATATATTGATTTTCTGATATATCGAAACTTCGATATCAATACCATATATCGAAATATCGGGCGAAAATATCGATATTTCGTTATATTGATAAATATCGCCCATCCCTACTCTCTTCACTCTCTTACTTGCTCCTTAGTTTTTCAGAGGGTAACACCTCACTTATTTCGTGTTGGACTGAGGTCAGCACCCGCTGACCCGCGAAAATAAGTGCATGTTGGGTGAGCTTATCACTCACTCTTTCACTCTGCAGTTGACCGTGATGTGAGGTTTCAACTCCCACGCACACTTGCCCCTTTGGGGTTTTCTGCACTTGTCTCGTGTTGGACTGAGGTCAGCACCTGATGATTTGTTCTCGCCCGTTGGTCACGATCGCTGCTCCTGGAGAAAAAAAAAAGTGTCGCTCCGGCCAGAGCGAGTCACTGGAAATTGGACGCCTCAGTTACAAAAGCAAGGCTAAGATGACGCCGCCATGATTGTCGACATCCTACCGTTGGAGTGAATGCACATAAAAAGAAAAAACAGCCCACTGTTAGACGTCTGTCTCCTCTGACTACGTTTCAAGGTTGGTTTCCTTGGTGCCCGGCCAGCGACTGTTCCAACCCAGTTAGGAGGTGATCAACGACGACCCCATCATGTTTCAGGATTCGAAAGTCTGCCTAAAAAGAAGTAACATTTCGACTTATCTTCCTATTGGCCACCAGTAAACCACAGACTTTTTTTTTTTGACTCCGGAAAAAAAAAGAAAAAAAAAACCCGGCTTTCCTAGCCTTCAGTTACTAATGGTGGAAGTAAAGAAAAAGGTTGTCCTAAGAATGCAACTATTTGCTTTTGAATTTTTATGCAGTATTTTCCAGATTCCCATTTGAAACTACACTGCCGGACAGTTGCTAAGGGCGGATGACAATAGCAACGATAGCAACCATAAAATGGAAGGCAGGAATATGTTGAAATTAGCATAAGTGCGGGATACAGTAAGACGTGTTGTGCGTATGCAAATTTTGGATTGCCGAACTTGTTCGTGACGTCATAGCGCTGATAAGAGATATAAAGGATTTGACGCGTATTGATCGTTGTTGTTCAAACGCAAAGTTGAAAGGGAAAGAATCAATTGACGAACTTGCAATTTTCAGTATGTCTTCCCGACATCACCTAGATGATTTTACGCGTGGCCGTATTTTTGGCAAGATTGAAGAAGTGCGAAAAATAAAAGATGTTGCCTGGGAGTTCGGCGTCAGCCACAGTGTTGTTTCAAAGCTTTGAAAATTATTTCAAACAAATGGAGAGTGTAGCAAACGTCACAGGGAGGTCGGGTTCGCAGTACGACACCTGCAGAAGATCGGTACATAGTGCTGTCACAAAAAGACACCGGCGCAACACAGCTAGTGAGGTAGCAAATCAGTTTATGACTGCTACTGGCAAGCCGATCTCCCGAAAAACTGTCGCCAGACGTTTGCATGAAGGAGGACTATACGCCCGCCGTCCTGTTGTGTGCATCCTATCGTCCAGACGTCACTGTACCGCCCGTTTGCAATGGTGCCATCAACATCGCAATTGGACTGATAACGACTGGTCTGCTGTCCTCTTCTCAGATGAGAGTAGATACAGTCTATCGTCTGATTGTCGACGACAACTGATATGGCGTGATAGTGGGACTGCACATTGTCCAGCAAACATACAGGAAAGGGACCGATATCTGACATGTAGTGTCATGGTATGGGCTGGCATCATGATCAATGGCCGTACGTCCCTCTATGTGCTTCCAACTGGGACTATGACTGGCCAACGATACATTAATGATGTTTTGCTACCTCATGTTCTCATGTTCCGTGGTGCTGTCGGTGATAGATTCATTTTCATGGACGACAACGCAACATGTCATCGAACAGTCGCTGTCCAGGAGTGTCTTGAGAGCGAGGATATTCAACGCCTCGTATGGCCAGCACGTTCTCCAGATCTGAATTCCATTGAAAATGTGTGGGATGCTTTGGGGAGGAGTCTTGCTGGTAGCCAATGCTCTCCAATAAACAAGGACACCCTCATCCGTGCACTGACAGAGGAATGGGATAAATTACCCCAACAGCTGCTTGATAATGTTGTACAAAGCATGACACGACGTGTGGAATCTTGCATCGCCCTCCATGGTGGCCATATCCCGTATTGACATCTTACGCCGGAACGCCTGCGGACGGTAATTGCATTTTTTTCACGTTTACGTATTCTGCACAAAATGGCCTGTTTGTCCCTTGAACACGTTCCAAAGCCTTCTGGATTTCAGAGCACAATAAATTGTCTTTCTTGTAATGTCCTGGCATTCTGACATTATTTTATTTCACTTGGCATCCAACCACACTTACTTTTTTGTGCGCTATGTAGCCGTTTATGATCCGTCCTTAGCAATTGTCCAGCAGTGTAGTATTGTTTGAAAATACCTTATTGTGTTCAGAAATGACACGGGGAGAAAAAGGTGTGATGGTTGTGAAAACAAAATGAAATTTATCGAGTTTAATAAAAGGGGGGTAGAGTCATATAATTAATTTTTGAAGTAACACAAATAATATAAAAAGAAAAAAAGCTTCAGAGTCAGGTGTAATGCATTACACGCTGAGAAACCTCAGTGCTCATTTCATTTTTTGGCCAAAGTGTATTATTATTTTGTATATATTATTATTTTGTATATATTAGATTAGAAAAAAAATGATGTGATCTACACTTGATATTTCCTTAAAAGGAAATATCAAGTGTAGATCACATAATTTTTTTTTCTAAACGAGTGATAATTTATATCACGCTGAATTTTGAATAAATGATGAATTACAAATTTAATAGTTAAAAATTTGCAATATTAGACAAAACTGAAAATTGTATAACTAATTTAGAAATATCATCATCATCATCATCATCATTGTCAACCATTATCAATCCACTGCTGGACGAAGGTCTCCCCAAGTTTCCTCCACAACGGTCTGTCTTGTGCCAGTCTCCTCCATGTCAATCTCGCATACTTTCGAATTTCATCCACCCATCTTCCATGTGGTCTTCTTCTGGGTCTTTTCTTGTCCCTTGGAATCCAATCTAAAATTTCGGCTGTCCATCGATGGTCTGTCCTTCTGGCAGTATGTCCAGCCCATTGCCATTTCAGGGATTTAACTATGATCATGATGTCTTCCACTCTTGTCATTTTTCGGATCCACGAGTTCCTCTTCTTATCTCTCCTGGTTACACCACGCATGCACCTCTCCATACTTATTTCAGTTGTCTGCAGCCTTTGTATGTCTCTTTTAGTTAAGGTCCACGTCTCTGCACCATACGTAAGCACTGGAAGGATGCATTGATCAAACACTTTTATTTTAAGACATAATGGCATATTGCTCTTGGAAATTATGCTGTTTTTTCCAAAAGCTCTCCAGGCAAGTTTTGTACGCCGACTAATTTCTTCATCAATGTGACCCTCACTTGATATCTGCTGTTCAAGATAAACGTACGTGTCTGTTATCTCCAGCTTTTCCCCATCAATCGATAAATCTTCATTTCTTGTAAAAGCATTAAACATCACTTTTGTCTTCTGAAAGTTCATTTTTAATCCCACTTCTTTACTCTTGTCAGCAAGTTCCTGGATCATACTCTGCAGCTCTGATGGTGTAGTTGCAAAAATGACTATGTCATGAGCAAAACGAAGGTGGGTTAGATAATCTCCATTAATCTTTATTCCCTTTGTTTTCCCAGTTCAGTGATTGAAAGACATTTTCCAATGTGGCATTAAAGAGCTTCGGAGATATGGTGTCACCTTGTCTCTCTCCTTTTCCAATTTTTATGACTGTTGTATTTTCAAACAGCCGAATCTTTGCACTTGCATTTTCATAGATGTTATTAAAAATATTAATGTACGCATCTTCAGTACCACAGGATTTCAGGGCCATTGTAACTGCTGATGGTTTCACCGAATCAAAGGCTTTTTCATTATCGATAAAAGCCATGCACAATGGAAGTTCATATTCCCTCGCTCTTTCAATTAGTTCTCTCAGTACGTGCATATGATCTATTGTACTGTAGCCACTCCTGAATCCAGCTTGTTCTCTTGGTTGAGCCATGTCCAGTGTCACTTTTAAGCGGTGTGAAAGAATTTTAGTGAAGATTTTATAAACCACTGATAGGAGGCTGATAGGTCTGTAGTTCCTGAGATCCTCAATGTCACCTTTTTTATGTAGCAAGATCATTGTAGCGTTGTTCCAATCCTCAGGAATCTTTCCTTTATTAAGGCATCGAGTGAAAACTTGGGCGAGTACTGTTTCGATTTCTCCACTTGCTTCTTGTATGATGTCTACAGTAATTCCATCTTCTCCTGGAGCTTTTCCTCGCTTCATGTTCTTGATTGCATGTGCAACTTCTGCTGGGAGGACTGGAAGAACTCTGGTACTGGTACCTTTCATGATGTCAGGAATACATGTATCATCCCTTTCATATAATGTGGAGTAGAAATCTTTAACTCTTGTCAAAATTTCGCCTCTATTTCTTGTTACAGAACCATCTTCTTTTCTGAGTGCCATAATCTGTTTTCTTCCCTTACTGAGATGTCCCTTTGCTATCCTTAGGCTTTGGTTGTTTTTAATTGCTTTCCTTACTAGTTTACAGTTGAATTTCCTTACGTCTTCAGTGATACTTTTTCGTACTGTCTTGCATAGCTCTATATATTCCACTTTGGAAGTCACATCTTCTTTAGTTATCCTCATCTCTCTTCTCTTTTGCATCAACATTTTGGTTTTTCCTGATAATTTGTTCACATGCAACTTGTTCTTAGATAGAGCTAATTTTGTTGCTGTTTCCATAAGAGCTTTGGTTACTTTTCTGTTAACTTCAGAAATATCCACTTCTTCCTAAAGCAGAGAATCTGTTCTTCAGTTCCAACTTGAAGGTATTATGGTGTTTTTTAAGGTTGGTTATGTCAATACATTTTGTTTGTCTTATGAGCTTGCTACGTTCGAGTTTAGTGTTGAGGTGCATCTTACATCTCACCAATCTATGGTCACTACCTGTGTTAAACTTGTTTAGCACACTGCAGTCTTCTATGACGAATTTTTTGTTACACATAATAAAATCAATTTCACTTGTCGTCCCATTTGGATGTCTCCATGTCCATTTCCTGTGTGGCTTTTTCTTGAAAAAGGAGTTCAAGATGAAAAACCCTTCTGCCTCTGCAAACTCAACGAGAGTATTTCCACGCTGGTTTCTGTTGCCGTGACCGAATTTACCTACTGAAGTTTCATTCTGTTGCCGTGACCGAATTTACCTACTGAAGTTTCATTCTGTTGCCGTTGCTCTATTTTTGCATTGAAATCTCCCATAATTATCTTGAAGTGCTGCTTACCTTTATTATTTAGATGACGAATTTCCTAATAAAATTCTTCAATTTCTTCTTCAGGATGACTTGTCGTGGGTGTATAAGTTTGAATAATCTGAACCTGGTATCTTCTCGAGAGTTCTATAACAAGTCGTGCAGCTCTTTCAGAGGAACTTTCAACTTCTACAACTTTATCCTTCAGCTTCTTGTTTATTATAAATCCAACACCACTAGTTCTTCCAGTATCAGTCCCACGATAGTAGAAGAGATGTCTACTTTTCAGTTCAATGAGATCTTCTCCTTTTCTCCTTACCTCACTTAGCCCGACGATGTCCCACTTGATCCTTTGTAGTTCTTCTTCCAATTCAAGAAGTCTTGAATCAGAAGATAGGGAGCGTCCATTATACGTAGCCAAGGTCAGCATAAGATGGCAGCCTAGTCCGGTACTCCGGGGATTCTTAGCACCCTCTGCCTTCATGTCGCACTTGCCGCTGCCTTGGCCAGATACATTCCAGCTGCGGGAGTCTGAGGGCCATGGTTTAAGTTGTGGAGTCATTTTGGAGGGATTTGGCCATAACTCTCCACGCTGGCCAAGCAGGTAGGTGAGTGTGGGATAGCATTTCCTCTAATCCCGATTGTATAGTTATACCTCTATTGAAATATACACCCAACAAAATTGAAATTGGACTCTAAAACTAATTTTTGGCATTTGTGGATGCTTTGCGAATGAGAAACGAAAGATAAAAAGATCTGCAAAAATCTCATCGAAATTCTGATCAGGCGAGAGGCCTGATCAACAATAAAAACAACTGATTATCAGTGTTTACACCTAAAAAATGTGAGTCAACTTTATTACCTGTTTATTTGTGTTCAGTGAATCCAAGGTATTGATAGGTAAATCTTGTGTAATTTTTTTGCAAAGCTCATAAATCACCACTGCACTTGGCAGAGTTCTAGGATCTGAGCTTGGTAATATTTAATTAATTGATACTTCGACAACGTAAATTTTACTGTTTGTGCATACATTTTTCTTTTGTTCTACCACTAATTATTTTTTTTATACATCACGTGCTATATTGTTTCACATTGTTTTATACAAGTGTATTTACAGTATAACACATGGTCATAGTGACCGAGATTCAAATTAGAACAATTTTCCTTTATATCACGTTCGTGATGTGGCGGTGCGAGCCATCAATACCCGCCGCACAACATGCCGGTCCTCTCGTTCGTTGGTGTGCCGCGGCTGCGGCAATCGCTCACGTCGGTCCGTCCGTCCCTCCTGCACCCACCGAATCCATACGATAAATCGCTGTCGCGATAAGCCACTATTCGTCCTCTGTCGAACTCCGAAACGTGCTGGAATGACTGCCGTATTCTGCGACGAAGCATCAGGAAGCTTCCCACGCACAAGTCTGGCAGCACAACACACTTCCACTACTTACACCCCGCCATGATGATCATGATCATATGTAGAGGATTTTAGGAAGGGAGTGTCTGACTCCAGGTCTTAAACAACCCTTAGAAATAGGAAACTAGGAGATTTGGGCTAGAGCGCCCGATAGGAAAGTGACACGGAAGGGAAGTAGAAAGGGGAAGGAAGACGCCCTTATTTATTACGGGGGGCAGTATCCGGGGTCCGACGGCTTAACGTGCCCATACGACGCACGGCGGGTATTTAGTGGATCGAGCGATCGAACCTGAAGCCCTTCCCGTGGCAGTCTTGAACGTTGCCCACTCGGCCACCTGCGGCCACAATTACACCCCGCCTTCTGTGCACTCTTCTTATAGTGCTTCTCGGTGACGTGCCAGGCGCAAATGATTTGCATATGCTGTGAAAAGCTAATCGTTTGCATGTCCTCTCGCGGGCAACACATGCTGCGAATTTCAGGCCAATTCGATGCTTCCTTCTTGATGTTGCATTTTGAGTGGCCAGCAGTGTATATTTGCAGATTTACTTCATTGTGTCGAACCAGTCCCTGCCCGAATTTCGACAACGTATTTGGACTCCTTGTTCACGTGTGGCTGTGTCCGGCTCGAATGTGGACTTCTCAGCTGGTTTTCGCAATACGTGACCAATGACAAGCAGCATACAGTTTTATACGTATTTGCAATTATATTTAATATTTATTAGGTGTATAAATAAGTTTCAAAACGTTTCTGCTTGACGTATACCGCTAATTTACATATCCGACATTCCCCCGTGTTCTTTTCACGTGACCTTAACTGGTCCACAGCATAAAATGTGACGCAGAAGTTTGCCCAAGAGTCAAACGCACTTCCACATCGGTAGATGGAAGATGGCAAGCGATACTGCACTTATCCGACACTACATTCGTTATGAATTTCATCAAGAAAAAAGTGCTGCAAAAGCATGTGCATCAATCTGTTCTGTTCTGCGGTAGAATATTGTATCGAAAAGCACGTGTGGGTTTTGGTTTGGACGGTTTAAAGCAGTTGATTTTGATGTTAGCGATCGAGAACGTAGCGGCGCCCTGCAGAAGGTTGCGCATGAGGAATTTCAAGCGTTGTTGGATGAAGATTCGTCTCAAACACTAAACAAACTAACTCAATAACTGGGGCTAACTCAACAAACTATTTCCAATTGTTTACGCTCAATGGGAAAAATTCAGAGGGAAGGAAAATCTGTGCCACATGACTTGAGCCAGAGAAACAAGAATGAGCGTGTCATGAAGTGTTTGAATCTGTTGAATAAACACAGAAAGTCTTTCCTGTGGAAAATCGTTACGGGTGATAAAAAGTAGATATGGTACGACAATTCCAAACGCAAAAAACACTGGGTAGATTCCTGTGAAGTAACAACTTCGACACCGAAACGCAAGATTCACTCCAAGAAAGTTCTGCTGTGAATCTTGTGGGATATGAAGATTGTGCTCTATTATGAACTATTGGAACAGGGTGAAACTGTTCTTTCTGATCGCTACAAGCAACAATTGCTGCGATTGAACCAGGAAATCAGTCCGAAACGTCCATTCAAAGACAAAGGATTGCGTCCCGTGAAATTACTGCATGACAACTACAGGCCGCATGTCACGAAATCGGTCTAGAAAACGTTATTGAAGCTTGGCTGGAAAGTTTTGGAGCACCCGGCGTATAATCCCGACATAGCACCTTCAGACTATCATTTTATCCGATCGATGCAACATGGTTTGTCGGATGTATGTTTCGGGACATGTGACGAAGTACTAAAAGGGGTTCACGACTTTATCGTGTCACACGGAATTCGTCAGCTGCCCGACGATGGCGGAAGGTGATTGGTAATGGCGGTGCATATTTTGATTCGTTAAGGTATTGTTGTTTCCTCTCAAATTACATATTGCATTGTCTTAAAACGCTTTAAAATTTATTTGTGCACCTAATACATCCTTGTTTTCTATATTTGTCCCTTCCAAATACACTGACGTGCCAAATTTAAGGACGAGACGGTTCTTCGAATGTAACGTCGTGAAGAAGTGCTCCACATCGACTCAAATAATACCATAAGATCACCAAGATGTAAACATATGGGACAAGTGAGCAAAACCGTCCAAACAAGGAATCCAAAGGGTACAAAGGCACTTTATTGAAAAGGTAGTTTCGAGCACAACTGGGCAGAAGACAGAAACGTCCATGTGACAGGCGGCTGCCAAGAAAAATCTAGTCTTTAGTAGGGGATATGATCACCCCTGACTGCGTTGCAGGATTTACAACGTCTGTCCACGCTGAGAACGAGGTTGTCAAGGAGCTGTTGAGGCATCGCGGCCCATTCCTCTTGTAGCGCCAATCGCAACTGCGTAATCATTGCTGGCGGTTGGTGACGTGCTGCCAAGCGTCTCCCGAAAAGGTCCCAAACGTGTTCGATTGGATTTAGGTCCGGGGACCTTGACCTTACGGACCAATCCATGCGTTGAATATCTTCACTATCCAACAGCTCTGCGACAGCCACTGTACGATTAGGTGTAGCGTTGTCTTCAATGAAGAGGAACTCAGGACCCACAGCACCTCTAAACAGACGCACGTGAGGTAGGACAACCTCGGTACAATAGCGGACACCAGTGACTGAACCTCCTTGGAAGATGTGGAGGTCAGTACAGCTACCAAGCATGATACCGCCCTAAACGGAGAACTCCGCCACCTCCAAACCGGTCCCTTTCGATGATGTTGGAGGTGTCACTGCGTGTTCCCTGCTCTCTCCAGATGTGTATACATCCAGAATCGCTCGTCAGACTAAATCGGCTCTCATCCGTAAAGAGAACTTGACCCCATTGCTGATGTGTCCATTTCTTGTGTTCCTGGCACCACAGAAACCGCCGTCTTCGATGAGCAAGCGTTAATGGCACACACCGTACTGGTCGTCGTGCAAATAGACCACTTTTGTGCAGCCTCCTGGCCACGGTACAACGCGATAACGGACATCCAGTTGTCTGTTGCATGTGCCTCGCAATTTCTCCGGCTGTCTGCTGTATTTCTCTTCTCGCCTGTAGGACAATACACCGGTCGTCCGCCCCCATGGTGGCTTGTGAACGACCACTGCTAAACTCTCGGATAGCTGTTCGTGTCGTCTGAAATGCTCTCCAAGCTCGTGAAACGATGCTGTGAGTGATCCCGAACTCCTCGGCCACACTAGTCACACTTCGACCTTCTTCCAACTTCCCAATGACTCGACCTCGGATAAAGTCATCCAGATGTCGTCTACTGGATTGCCTGTTGGCCACATCACACGGTGGCAACAAGTCGACGTAGTTCAAACCGATGTACACCGTGCAATAGCTTTCACCGAATTGCTGAGCGTACATCGCCCGCGTGCTTTATACCGTTCCGACACTCCCCCCTACGCCATGCTGCATATATGCGCATTCACTACCGTACCGGACCATAGTCTATCTCCTGAGTGGTCTTTCGGTCCGTTCTGCCTGCTCGTTCCGCTGTTATGCTAATTTCTCCTCTTCGTCCTTAATTTTTGCACACCAGTGTATTTGAAATAAAAAGAATGATGACACCGAATTTTCAGTTGTAGTGAGCACATGTTTTGTATCCTTTCTGACGCGAATTAAAATTTTCAAAGTTATTCCAAGTCAATACATCCAGTTAGAAAACATCAACCGGATATTTACAGTTGATAAAACATCCAGAATAGAAACAGCTACATTACTTCCAACAGCGGCTAAAACGTATGTTACAATAATTAACGAATGGCGCACAAAAAATGTTTTCATAGCAGGATATCGAAGACAAACACATTTTCAAATCGAACAGTTAAAAGAACAAATATAGAAAGAAACGGGATATAACTCTACACCTACTAGCGGAAGAATTCTGCATAATGGAAATGTTGAAAACAGGCTTAAAATATTCTTCTTGGAAAAAGATCTGCTGAGGAAAAAAGTCTGCTAAAGAAAAATAACTTTTTAGCCACGTCTCCCGCAAACAGAAATAGAGAAAAATAAGAGAAATGTATTGACCCTTACACCACCTAGCGGGAAATCTGTGGATTATTTTATTAAAGAGGATAATGGTCCACATCCCTGTTATCGTGAATAGCGTACAGTTAAGAAAAAGTAATTTCTCAACAGGGTGTTTAGAAGCGAAGATATAGCTGCAAACAAAAGTACACAAACACAACCTACCGATAGATTTGTGAATTGTTAAATTCTTCATATACTAGACTAAAGTGTTCTACAAAGTAAATGGCTTCCGGTGTTGAAATATTTTTTTAAAAATTGCACATGTAAAAGCAGAGATATTGAGGACAACAAATCAGACATCTGTGTCCCCTAGAGGCGAAATTGCACAATATTTTGGGAAGAAAATACGCACACAGAGTTTCATAGTTAGTAGTATTTGACCAAAGAAACAAATTTCTCAATCGGGTTTTTAGTCCCGCAGATATTGCTGTAAACGAAATGTGAGCTCAGGCGCTCTGGCGGCAGACTTGCGCATTAAGAAAATTTTGAAATTATATGAGAAACCTTTCCCAGTGAAAAGGTTCTCCAAGAAAGGAATAATTTTTCAATTCGGACTCTCAGAAGCAAAGATATCAATAAATATATGATATACGCTACACCCTCTAGCGGAAAAACTGTGCAATATTTTACTAGGAAAGTATTCTCCAAAGGTTCTATGTGAGTGGTATCGGTCACCGAAAGAATTTTTTCAATCAAGTTTTCAGGAGCTTAGATTTTGCAGCAAATACATCAGAACCAGAAATTAACCCTTACGCCCCCTGGTGTCCAAACCGTTGTTTACCAAACATTAGGAATTGTAGGTAAACATTTTCAATCGGGAGCTGTATGCGATACAGGAATTTTTTTTTTCAAATCGGAGGGTCAGAAGCAGAGATATCTGGGAAACGCAATTTATCTTATCGCCACCTAGCTGAAGTCTATGGGTTACTTGAACATTTTAAAATTACCCTGCTGGCCACCCAAAATGCAACACCAAGAATGACACGAGACAGCAAAGCCAGATTTACTGGACACATAACAACAGACACAAAGATGAAACGACTGAGCTTACATGCCCGTGCGACTTGCGGAGCACGAAGATATCAATAGTTCGTGTGGCCCCCAAGGCTGGCAATAACGGCCGTTACACGCCGCGGATCGAACGAAAGAGGCTTTGGATGTGGTCTTTGGGGTATGACGGTCCAGGCTGCTTCCACACGTTGCCACAGTTCATCAGGCGTAGCCGCAGGTGGTGCTTGCCCGGCCACTCGTTTGCCGATGAGCGACCAGACGTGTTCGATGGGCGTCATATCCGGAGAACAGGCGAGCCACGGCAGCAGTGACACATGGTGGGGCGTGAAGAATTGTTGCACGACGCGTGCCATGTGCGGGCGAGCATTGTCCTGTTAAAACGTGGTCACTGGCAGGTCCTGCAGATAAGGGAGGACGACAGGCTCCAAAACGTTGGAGATGTAGCGGTGGCTGTTGAGTGTACCGGCGATGCGTACCAGAGGGGTGCGGATGTCATATCCAATTGCGCCCCAAATAATAACGCCTGGCGACGGACCGGTATGGCGATGCATAATGCAGGCGTCATACAGTCTCTCGCCACGGTGCCGCCACACGCGGATCCGACGATCGTGGTGTTGCAGGCAGAAGCGGGATTCGTCGGAGAAGAAAATGTCGTGCCATTCCGTAGTCCAGGGGCGGCGTTCAACGGCTCACTGCCGCCGCACTCGCCGGTGGTTTAACGTCAATGGTAATCGGAGCAATGGGCGCCGTGCGACAAGTCCCCGCTCCTGCAAAAGACGTCGAACGGTACGTGCTGACACAGGTTGTTGCGCAACACACCTTAATTCCTGCGCTAACGTTCGTAATGTGGCGCAGCGAGCCGTCAACTCCCGCCACACAACATTTCCGGTCCTATCGTTCGGTGGTGTGCCGCTGCCGCGGCAATCGCTCACGTCGGTCCGTCCGTCCTTCCTTCACCCTCCGAATCCATACTCGCCTCACTGTGGCTGGATGTCGTCCCACACGGGCGCCGATGTCTCGGTGAGATAAACCGCTGTCGCGATAAGCCACTATTCGTCCTCTGTCGTACTCCAAAACGTACTGGAATGACTGCCGTATTCTGTGATGAGGCATTAGGAAGCTTCCCACGCACAGGTCCGGCAGCACAACACACTTCCACTACTTACACCTCACCTTCTGTGCACGCTTCTCATAGTGCTTCTCGGTGGCGTGCCGGGTGCACATGATTTGCATATGCCCTGCAATGCTAATCGTTTGCATGTCCTCTCGCGGGCAACGCATGCTGCGAATTTCAGGCCAATCGGATGCTTCCTTCTTGGTGCTGCATTTTAGGTGGCCAGCAGTGTATATGAAAAGCATTTCGCACAGGGAACTCTATCCAACAAAGCTGGAATTCTACAAATCGGACTCTTAGAAGCAGAGATATTGGAAAGAATAGGACGTACATCTACTTCCCTGGAGGGGAAACCGTGTAATATTTTAAGAAGAATATATTTCGAAAACGTTTATTGATGTGAGTGGTATCAGTCCAAGAACGAATATTTTCAGTTGATATTTTAGAAGCACAGATTTTACTGTAAATACATCAGAAGCCAAAAATTAAACCTTAGGTCCCCTAGTGGCCAAACAATTTTTACCAAAAACTAGTTGTCATATTCCAAATATTTTCCATCTGTAGCTGCATCAACAGCAGAAAGGGATCTTTTAAATCGGAGTTTTAGAAGCAGAGATATCGGATGAAACGCAGTTTAGTTTTACGCCTCCTAGCGGAAAATCAGTGCTTAACTTGGAAAAGTGACTAAAACTAAAATAGTCTTCGCTAGAAATAGAATTGAAAGGTAAAAGTATTTTTTCAATCGGATGTGTAGAAGGAAATATATGGAGAATAAAATGTATTTTGAATTCGATATCCGTACTTACGTTCTCTAGAGGCGAAATTCTCCATCATAAAAAAAAAAAAACGAAATAAAGGATCATCATTCGCACATTTGAAGCTTCCCAATACAAAAAGAATTTTTTAAATCGGACTAATATAGTTGCAGAGATATGATGTCCACAGGCGGTCGGACGGACAAACCAGTAACATTAGCACGATTCTTTTTTTAAATAAGACGCTAAGAAAACGGATTTCCTGCTTTAATTTTCTATCATGAAACAACCTTTCAGTGATAATTGAATACTCAGTGCCCCAAGAAAATGTAATGATCGGAAACAGGAATATTCGAAACAAATTTCAGCTTGCACAAATTCGGGTTTCCTATTATTAGGAAAAAAATACTGTTTACTCTAACACTAATTCAAATCATTAGCACGAATAAATGAAGTTGTTATAAAGAAAACAACAAGAGTAAATAAAACCCGTCCCTAGATGGGTTGTGTTCAAGTTATTGTACAGATTATGGGCATGATCCTATACTCACCTGTACTCTGTATTCACTTTGTCGGAGATTCGGGCAAGATGCACATTTTCCAGCATTATCGCTGTTCTTGCAGGGAAGAAAGCCTTCCAGGTGAGTGTGGTGATGCGAACAGCCATCGAAAAAGAAAAAAGAAAGACAGCAAGGGAGAGTGTGTCCTGTGGGTAAGCCTCCAGCACGGGAGGTGGTTTATGACGTTTTCTGCGGACACGTGCAACTGAGGGGTGAACTGAGAAGCCAGAAGAAAAGGGGAGTGGTTTTCTTGGAAGGACACCAACCAGAGGGATGTCACTTGAGCGTCAACGCAGTTGCTCGTTTTCTTTTGTGAACGAAGGAAGCATTATGATGTGATGTTAAATGTTTTCTCTTTATGTATTGTACCGTTTTTGTGTGTTCGTCTGGTTTTATTAAAAACCATATGTTTTAACTTCCTGCATTTTTTAATTGAAACAATGCTTATGTTAATTTGCACCGACCTTCGATGATGAGGAACGGCTGGTCATAGCAAGTGCCAAATATGTTGGCCAACGCTACCACAGAAAAATAGCATGTGAATGGAATCAACACCACCACATGTAGTAAAACGTTTCGGACAAGCAGGAGATTCACCCCCACAACCAACAAAAACGAAACACGACAGTGAGTTTCCCAGATGTAGATTTATGGGTGGTCCCTCTAACTTTATTTGCAAATATCTTCGCTATGAATCATCCGATTTAGACAGATATTTAAGATTTAGGGGTTTTTTCATGTGCTGAATAAAATGCGCATAAGATAACATATCCTTTATATGGACACATTCGGAGATAGTAAGCTCATTAACATGTTAATTAGCTTAATTAGCGTGCATGTTCGCATCATGTGTCATGTGATAGTTCCCTACGTTTACAAAGTTAAGGGGGTTGCACTTTTTTTTTCTTTTTTTGATTTCTGTACATTATTGCGCATTGGTTCCAACACTCTAAATGTTAAAACATATTATGTACATGCTGGTAACATTTCTTTTTCCATTGATGTTCACATCTATTGCACAACCAATTAATATCTTATTCCATCGATGTTCACATCTATTGCACAACCAATTAATATCTTATTCCATCGATGTTCACATCTATTGCACAACCAATTAAAATTTGAAGTCTAGAAACATTTTACCATTAAAATCTAATAAACAGTCTAAAACCACGTCATGCTCAAGACCACCACTATTCCAGCATCGAACGCCCATTAAACTCCCGTTAAAGATTTTCAACTTCTTCGAAGCTGTCCTCAGAACTATCATCTGGTGCACGAAAAGGAATGAAGGAAACATAAGAGAATTAAACAGGGAATAAAGTGTAGACGGCAGCACACTATCAAAAAGGTGAGAGAACCTAAGAATGCAGAGAGAAAAAGCGCATGATCGTTCATTCCTTTCGCACACGTAGATGAGACCCATAGTGGAATCATCTAACGCCCATAGTCAGTCTACAACATCGAATACCAGATGATAGTTCCGAGGACAGCTTCGTAGAATTGAAAATCTTTAATGGTAGTTTAATGGGAGTATGATGGTGAAATAGTGTTGATCTTGAGCATGACGTGGTTTTATAATGTTTATTAGATTTTAATGGTAACATGTTTTTAGACTTCAAATTTTAACTGCTTGTGCAACAACTGCATGTGAACATCGATGGAATAAGAAATGTTACCAGCATGTACATAATATCTTTTAACATTTAGAGTGTTGGAACCAATGCGCAATACCGTACATGAAGAGAGAATAAAGCTACATGTTTCACCTACCGATGAAGTTGTACACTATCTACCAACAAGTAATTGGACACCTGTGATAGCAAAGGAAAACGAAGTTTGTTCACCTTCAATAGTTGGTGGAGCCTCCACGAGCGGCGATTACACCTGCGACCCTCCGGGACATACTCTTAACCAGGCGTTGTACGACGGCTAGCGGTATTTGTTTCCACTCGGCTTGGAGAAAAAAGGTCAGTTCCTTCACCGATTTCGGACGATGGGGGCACCCCTTAAGTCGACGCCCCAACTCGTCTCAGAGGTGCTGGTTAGGGTTTATGTCTGGGCTCTTTGCAGGCCAGTCCATTCGATTAACCCCATTGTCACCATACCAATCCATGGTGGACCTCGCAACATGACAGGTGGCATTGTCATCCTGAAAGTAACATGGGTCCACCCCGTAAAACTGCCACAACGTAGGAAGCGCATGGTCATCCCAAATGTTGCAGTAGGTCTCGGCGTTGAGTCTACCAGGAATTGCGACCAAGGGTCCCGTGCTATACCAGGAGAAACCCACCCATATCATAATTCCACCACCGCCGAACTTCACAGTTGGCAAAATACATTCCGGCAGACGGCGTTCTTCCAGGCAGACGCCAAACCCAGACCCTGTCATCCGAACGGTAGAGAGTTAACCTTGATTCGTCGCTCCAGAGAACCTGTTTTCACTGTTCAACGGTCCACTGTCGACGTTCTTTGCACCACGTTAGCCGAGCAGCGCTATTGGACTTGGTGATCAAAGGCTTGTGGGCGGCAGCACGTCCTTGATAACCAAGCAGATGGGCTTCGTTACGGATGATATTCATCGAAAGAACACTCCCGGATGCCCGTTTAAACTCCTCGCGGATGTGGCTCTTCCGAATTTCTGTGGCCAGCACCCGTCGGTCTCTAACTCCCAGTTTTGTGGGTCTGCCAGGTCGTGGCACATTCCAACAGTCACTTCTCATCTTCCACTTGCCAATCACGTAGGCCGCTGTCGACTTTAGGTACTTTAATTAGCTGGATATGTCACGTATGGATCGGCCATTTTTGTGATAACCGACGATTACACCTTTCTCGAAATCAGAGAACTCCGAACTGCGTGGCATCTTGCATGCGACTGGTTGCGTTGTTGTTTCCCACACGATATTTAACGGCGGCGGCCATGAAGTGTATCAGGACCGCAGATATCGTCGATTGCGGTGGTGTCCAATTACTTGTTGGTAGGTAGTGTAGTTATAGGAATCGCGACATGGTTGAGATTCATCAGTGTGTCCACAAAGAAATGAAATTGACACACCAACAATGTGCTTCATATCAACTATGAATCATAGGGTACGTAATGGTATTTAGCTCCATGAGTGGTGATATTTATTTTTAATTAAAGATTGCAAAGTTGTTTACTGTAAGATGAGAGATATGACATGTACCATGTCCTGAAATCTCTTAATACTTCTAAGAATATCTACGACAATGGTAACTGTGATCGGAAAGCATTTGGCTTAAAAATACCTGAATCTCTAAACGATAATTTTCTGTGATTGATTTGAATAGAAAAACGGTATCTCAGTGCCGTAGTTTTCGGCTAACTAAAGTTTAATTGTTAGATGAAAGTATTACGCTGTGCGTTGAAAGAAGCTTTACTGCAATCGTTGCTGAGCATTCCAAGAAATGTACCCCTGTCTGTTTCCAGGTGTTATGACCATTTCTTTCCTTTATATTTTCCACCCATGACTCGAAATTTTGGTTAGGTAAAAGACAAATTCTTTACCGTAGCTTGACCATAATGTAGCCTTGGCAGACTCAAGAACGCATGGGAGGCAATTATGTTATGTGGAGCGTATACTATAAGTTTCGTTTTGTGGAAATAAATAACAGTTTGTGTTTAATCATTATTAAAATTGATGTCTATTTCCCACGCTTCCAGTCAAGTATTCTGATCATTAGACTGAGTTTTTTAAGCATTACACAGTATAAATCATGAGACTCATATACAGTTTATTTCCTGTCTTGATGCGAATGTATTAACAGAAGAGATTGAGTCAAGATTGGAAATAACTAATCTCATTAAATAAACTGAAACAAGAAAGGTGACATAGAATTTTCGTTGGTGATAAGCTCATCTTTTGAACCCGTTCCGACGCGAATAAAGCTTTTCAAATTTATTCATAATCATGGATTCTGTTAGAAAAGTATCAAACATAATTTTACAATCAACAAAACATCGAGAAATAGAAAGAGCTACTTACTCCCACTAGCAGCTGAAAAGTATGTTACGAATATTAACAAATTGGGCACAAAACGTTTCTTACAGCAGAAGAGAGATGTAAGAGACAATGGAATTTTCAAATCGAATAGTTACAAGATTAGTAAAGAGCGAAACACGATAGAACTCTACCCTCTCTAGCGGAATAATTTTGCATAATGGAGAAGTTGAAAATTTGCGAAAAGTAGTATTCATCGCAAAAACTTGGAAAAATAATTTTTTATTTTAGTATTCATGCTAAGGAAAAATAATTTTTCAAATACTTATCCTGGACTAGAGCTAGCGAGAAAGAGATTTTGACATTTACGCCCTATACTGAGAAAGCCGCACATTATTTAAAGCGGATAATACTCTCCATCCTTACTGCGGTGGAGAACTGCAAACAGAAGTATACAAACACCAAGTAGTGGCCGAACTGTGAATGACAAAAAAACTCCAAAGGTACAGCAAATTTGTCGGCAAGGTAAATAGTCTCCGGGGTAAAAGAATTTTTAAAAATCGGACGTTTAGAAGCAGAGATATCAAGAAAACCAGATTAAATATTTGCACCCCCTAGCGGTGAAATTGTGCATTATTTTGGGAACGAAATGTACGCAAAATGTTTTCATAGCTAATAGTGTCTGACCGAGAAAGATTTTTTCAATCTAGGTTGCAGTCCCCCAGGTATTGCTGCAAATATGCTGTAAACGGAAACGCTAGCTTACGCTCTCTGTTGGCAAACCTGTTCGTTAATATAAATTAGAAATTATATGTAGTACATTTCGCACCAGATACGTTCTCCGATAAAGAAAGAATTTTTCAAATCGGACTCTTAGAAGCAGAGATATCGAAAAACATTTTATATACATTTACTCCCCTTGGCGAAAATGTGCTCTATTTTAAACAGAAGGTATTGTTAATTTTTTTTGTGTGTGTTTTTTTTTTTTTTTTTTTGTGTGATGAGTAGTATCGGTCCGCGAAATATTTTTTTTTATAACGAGTTTTCAGAAGCGCTAATTATGCTCCAAATAGCTCAAAAACAGTAATAAGCACTTATGCTCCCTGGTGGCCAAAACATTCTTTACTAAAAACAGGAATTTATATGCAAAATGCAACCTACCAAGAGCATTATTCCATGCAAAAAATAATTTTCAAATAGGACATTTAGAAACACAAATGTCTGGTAAATCCTAATTTACCTTTACGCCCCAAGCGAAAAATCTAGAAATTATTGGAAAAAAGAGGCCCAAATAGTTTTGTATCTGAATTTACATCCTTCAGAGGCGAAGGTATGCATCGTATAAAAAAAGGAAGTTTCATGATTATCTTTCTCACATTTCGAGCTTTCCAATGCAAAAATAATTTTTCAAACCGGAAGTTCAGAGCTATGATGTCCACAGACGGACAGACAAAGTAACACTATAAGCATGTACTCCTTTTTGCAAAATACATGCTTTTTAAAAAAGTAAGGGGTCATCGCAATTGCTTCAGTTGTGAAGCACTACCGGCATATCAACATTATTATTTACTAGATTCTTCTTCGCCAACGAATGTTAAATTTAATTCTTAAAGAGTGAATGTAACTCACTCTTTAAGAATGAAATCGAATTATTTAACATTTGTTTAAGCACTTAATCGTAATTTTGCAATAATATACCAACATCAGAGTAAAAATATATGATAGAAATTTTTTCTGTGAACAAAAAGAGAATAGATCTTGAAATGCGCTTTCTGTTAAACATTGAAGAAGGAAAAACTGTAGCTATGTACAATTTTGGCACGTTTAAACAGTTTTTCTTTGATGTAATCGTTGGCACAAATGTGCCGTATTTTCACTGTATCCATGTAGCCACTCCTTCAGAAAACTTCAAAATTTCATTGCCCTGGAGCAGAAATCGAACCCGCTCCTCCCGATTTTTGGTTGATCATGATATCCGTTGCACTAATCTAAGCTGCATCTGCTTAGCTTCAGTTACTTAGAACCTCCTGGTTCTGGGTAGTGTAACGGATAGCATGCTCCACCGTAAATCGGAAGGCGCGGATACGATTTCCGCTCCAGGGCAATAAAATTTTGAAGTTCTTGAAGGAGTGGCTACATGGAAACTGTGAAAGTACGGCACATTTGTGCCAACGATTACATTTGTATCGCCTTCCATGTATTTGTGAAGAATTATTTCTTTAGGGAAATTCGTTTCCCACTTAAGTTTTCCTTTGATATAGATTTAATACCTTGATAATTTCTTTTGTTCACTGTACTATTGCATCAGTTTTTCGAACTGCGAACCGTATAACATTAAGCATTTGGCTTTGGCCTTACTTCCAGAGTAATATTTCTTCAAAATTAACAGTTTCTGCCATGTAGCGAAAACTGTTGTCAAAGAGTACTAAATTACGAAATACGTGTTCCCTAATTGGATTTTCATTAATAGCTTCTTGCAGGACAATAACGATTCTGTGGGAGTAGATAATGAAAATATATTTGTTGATGCTGTTGTCATTTATGGGTCCTCCTAAATCCCGATGCTGTTGTTATGCTAAAAGCAAGACATAAAATGCATTTTTATTCAGTCTGTTCGGAAGATGTATATCTGTAGATAGTTTACTGCACGGCGCTTCTAATTTGAAATTGCTCGCTCAGTCGTGTTCACGAGGAATATAAATCTTGATATATTTTTCAGTTAAACACGAGCATGTTTTTGATTAATGTATTATTTTCCGTGGAGAGAACTAAAGTTTGAGATAACTTGACTACGATATTTCTTTCTGCAACATTTTGCAGCTACAAAGTTCTATATCATGTTACAATCATACATAAACTGCTGCGAAATATGAGTTTGAATTAAGTAGTTACTCATTCGCAAAGTCGTTTTCAGAGCATGTAACAGGCAATGTCTCTAAAATAACCAAATTGATAAGAGTTGCTGTTTATAATGTAATGCACAATTTCCGCGAGTACTGCCACTGAAAGTATTTGTTTTCTTGGAGAAATTAATGAACAATTTCACAGCTTGACATTTTTTATTGGAGGTTTTAACTACCAACGTGAACAACTCAGTGGGCTTAAGCAGTCGCTCGCCCTTAATTTAGAGCCACTGGTTCCAGGAAAGGAAGGGAGCCAGCGCCGTAACACAAACACAACATCCATGCCTAACCCGGTTTCGAACCCGAACCCACCTCGGACGAATGATCAGAAGCCATTGCTTAGACCACTGCGCCACCGAGGCGGCCAGCTTGACTTTTATGACACACCACTATTCTTCTTTTCGATGCTAAATTTGCGTAGAAATATCAGCTGCAATATTTTGCAGCATTTTTACAAGTATTACGAACAAAATCGTTAAATTCTGCTCATCTGGAAGTTAGCTTTTCCCGAATGCAAGTACTAATACTGATCATATAAAAATTTGCCCGTAGTCTCATTCGAATTACAGTGCTTAACACAAAAATGTCCAACCCCGAAGAATTCGACAAAGTGCTATGCAAATTGGAGGGTATGTGTCGACATTTGGGTATGTAAATTATTGTAGTTTTATATATATACATGTAGAATCCCCGGAGGACCGGACTAGGCTGCCATCTGATGCTGACCTTGGCTACGTATAACGGACGCTCCCTATCTTCTGATTCAAGGCTTCTTGAATTGGAAGAGGAACTACAAAGGATCAAGTGGGACATCGTCGGGCTAAGTGAGGTAAGGAGAAAAGGAGAAGATCTCATTGAACTGAAAAGTGGACATCTCTTCTATTATCGTGGGACAGATACTGGCAGAACTAGTGGTGTTGGATTTATAATAAACAAGAAACTGAAGGATAAAGTTGTAGAAGTTGAAAGTTCCTCTGACAGAGCTGCACGACTCGTTATCCAACTCTCGAGAAGATACCAGGCTCAGATTACTCAAACTTATGCACCCACCACAAGTCATCCTGAAGAAGAAATTGAAGAATTTTATGAGGAAATTTGTCATCTAAATAATAAAGGTAAGCAGCACTTGAAAATAATTATGGGAGATTTCAATGCAAAAATAGGGCAACGGCAACAGAATGAAACTTCAGTAGGTAAATTCGGTCACGGCAACAGAAACCAGCGTGGAAATACTCTCGTTGAGTTTGCAGAGGCAGAAGGGTTTTTCATCTTGAACTCCTTCTTCAAGAAAAAGCCACACAGGAAATGGACATGGAGACATCCAAATGGGACGACAAGTGAAATTGATTTTATTATGTGTAACAAAAAATTCGTCATAGAAGACTGCAGTGTGCTAAACAAGTTCAACACAGGTAGTGACCATAGATTGGTGAGATGTAAGATGCACCTCAACACTAAACTTGAACGTGGCAAGCTCATAAGACAAACAAAATCTATTGACATAACCAACCTTAAAAAACACCATAATACCTTCAAGTTGGAACTGAAGAACAGGTTCTCTGCTTTAGAAGGCCTAACATCGGAAGAAGTGGACATCTCTGAAGTTAACAGAAAAGTAACCAAAGCTCTTATGGAAACAGCAACAAAATTAGCTGGGTCTAAGAACAAGTTGCATGTAAATAAATTATCAGGAAAAACGAAAATGTTGATGCAAAAAAGAAGAGAGATGAGGACAACTGAAGAAGATGTGACTTCCAAAGTGGAATATATAGAGCTATGCAAGACAGTACGAAAAAGTATCACTGAAGACGTAAGAAAATTCAACTGTGAACTAGTGAGGAAAGCAATTGAAAACAACCAAAGCCTAAAGATAGCAAAGGGACATCTCAGTAAGGGAAGAAAACAGATTATGGCACTGAGAAAAGAAGATGGTTCTGTAACAAGAAATAGAGGCGAAATTTTGACAAGAGTGAAAGATTTCTACTCCAAATTATATGAAAGGGATGATACATGCACTCCAGACATCATGAAAGATACCAGTACCAGAGTTCCTCCAGTCCTTCCAGCAGAAGTTGCACATGCAATCAAGAACATGAAGCGGAGAAAAGCTCCAGGAGAAGATGGAATTACTGTAGACATCATACAAGAAGCAAGTGGAGAAATCGAAACAGTACTCGCCCAAATTTTCACTCGATGCCTTAATGAAGGAAAGATTCCTGAGGATTGGAACACCGCTACAATGATCCTGCTACATAAGAAAGGTGACATTGAGGATCTCGGAAACTACAGACCTATCAGCCTCCTATCAGTAGTTTATAAAATCTTCACTAAAGTTCTTTCACACCGCTTGAAGGTAACACTGGACATGGCTCAACCGAGAGAACAAGCTGGATTCAGGAGTGGCTACAGCACAATAGATCATATCCATGTGCTGAGAGAACTAATTGAAAGAGCGAGGGAATATGAACTTCCATTGTGCATGGCTTTTATCGATTATGAAAAAGCCTTTGATTCGGTGAAACCATCAGCAGTTACAATGGCTCTGAAAACCTGCGGTATTGAAGATGCATACATTAATATTATTAATAACATCTATGAAAATGCAAGTGCAAAGATTAGGCTGTTTGAAAATACAACACACATAAAAATTGGAAAGGGAGTGAGACAAGGTGACACCATATCTCCGAAGCTCTTTAATGCCACATTGGAGGGTGTTTTTCAGTCACTGAGCTGGGAAAACAAGGGGATAAAGATTAATGGAGATTATCTAACCCACCTTCGTTTTGCTGATGACGTAGTCATTTTTGCAACTAGCCCACCAGAGCTGCAGAGTATGATCCAGGAACTTGCTGACAAGAGTAAAGAAGTGGGATTAAAAATGAACTTTCAGAAGACAAAAGTGATGTTCAATGCTTTTACAAGAAATGAAGATTTATCGATTGATGGAGAAAAGCTGGAGATAACAGACACGTACGTTTATCTTGGACAGCAGATATCAAGTGAGGGTCACATTGATGAAGAAATTAATCGGCGTACAAAACTTGCCTGGAGAGCTTTTAGAAGAAACAGCATAATTTTCAAGAGCAATATGCCATTATGTCTTAAAAGAAAAGTGTTTGATCAATGCATCCTTCCAGTGCTTACGTATGGTGCAGAGACGTGGACCTTAACTAAAAGAGACATACAAAGGCTGCAGACAACTCAAAGTAGCATGGAGAGGTGCATACTTGGTGTAACCAGGAGAGATAAGAAGAGGAACTCGTGGATCCGAAAAATGACAAGAGTGGAAGACATCATGATCAGAGTTAAATCCCTGAAATGGCAATGGGCTGGACATACTGCCAGAAGGACAGATCATCGATGGACAGCCGAAATTTTAGATTGGATTCCAAGGGACAGGAAAAGACCCAGAAGAAGACCACATGGGAGATGGGTGGATGAAATTCGAAAGTATGCAGGGGTGACATGGAGGAGACTGGCACAAGACAGACCGTTGTGGAGGAAACTTGGGGAGACCTTCGTCCAGCAGTGGATTGATAATGGTTGACAATGATGATGATGATGATGATATATATATATATATATATTATAATTGATGATATTATTATTGTATGATACTAATTTAAAAATATATAATAATAATTTATTAAATATAATAAATAATATTAAATTATTATTACTATTTATGATTTTCCCGAACCAATTAGGTGTAGGAGATAAAAGAGCAAAAACACTCGGCGTAGCTAAGTTTGATTATTCTAACTTCTCCGTATGGACCAGAACATCGGAATGATCTCGATGGTGAAAACACGTGAAAAGAGTGAGAATGCCTGGAAGACATCAACGGGAATCCTTCCATCACACGGACGCCTTCACTAGAGGCATCATCACAGGGCTAGATACTCGTAGTTGGTCCCTGCGTCCCATCACGGCGGAAAAGCATCGGGATGCAACAACTGTCAGCTGAATGTGGTAAAAGTGACTGGAGGAAGGTAACGTGCGTCGCCGTAGCGGGACTGGTGCAGATACGCGGACGTGTGAACACCTCGATCACCACATTCGATGGTAAGACCTAGGAGCCCCACAATCCACAGCGGCCGGCATTTGACTTGTACAAGCAGATATGGACATCCCTGTAAGTCACATATCCGAACTTCGCTGATCGTAAAATCCTATCAAATACACTATATTATCAAAA
Source organism: Macrothele yani (assembly GCA_039090855.1). Taxonomy (NCBI): domain Eukaryota; kingdom Metazoa; phylum Arthropoda; class Arachnida; order Araneae; family Macrothelidae; genus Macrothele; species Macrothele yani. The sequence goes on from CM076994.1 coordinate 81,814,767, forward strand.
GTACTCGGATAGCACGATGTTTTGGAACAAATGGCTCTATTGTCGCAATTAGGAGTTAGCCGGTCCACCTTTTGTTTATACGAAAGCGAAAACACGTCGAGACATATTGTGAAACAGTTTCTGGTAGGTCTTGTCAAGAATGGCTTGGCATTCGTCCTACAAAACTGCCGCCAGAGTGGAAAGCGAAGACAGTCGTTGTGTTCGATTTCTTTACCGTTGCTCCAGTTCATCCCAGAGATGTTCCATGGGATTAAGATCAGGACTCTGAGCAGGCCAGTGTAACAATTCCACCTCATCTTCAAGAAACGAATCCTGCACACGCCGTGCAGTGTGTCAAACAGCTCGATCGTGTTGAAAGAGACAACTGTCATTTCCATTATACTGTCAGATTGTTGATAGATCAGAATTATCCAGAACGTCGAGGCACACTTCAGAGGTAATGTTTTGTGGTATAATAGCAAGAGGCCGAGACCCACCCTCGAAAAAAAACTCCATACCATGACGGAGCCTCCGCCAAACTTAACAGTTGGAAGAATACAGTCCGACGAAAACCATTCGCCGGGGTGCCGCCAAATCTAAACACGCCCATCATATTGACAGAGTGAAAAGCGAGACTCATCATTCCAAAGAACATCTTTCCAGTCGTCCAAAGTCCAGGAAGGACGGGAGACACACTACTCCAGATGGCGCTTTCCATTCGCGGCAGTCATGTGTGGCTTCTGTGCCGCTGCTCTCTCTGCCGTAATAACACACAATGTGCAAATCTCTGCGGATAGTTATGGTACTAACCAATCCATTACAAGCATTTTCTACTTCAGCAGCGATGGAAACGGCAGAGGAAGAACGGGATTTTTTTAATTTCTTACCATGGCACTTCTTTCACGTTCCATCACACTGTGCGGCCTTCCTAAACGGTTTTTTCTGTAGTTACACCGCCTTGCGTCCATGTCTTCACGACATCGCTTACAGTCGATTTTGGCATGTTTGGTTTAGTTGCAATGCTCCGTATGGAAACGTTACTCAAATGACATCCTATAACCATCCCACTCTGGAACTCGGAAAGTTCACGTCGACGCAGCACATCCGCTTCAAAGTTACTGATAACATGACAGAACATCTCAGCTTTATATGCGTACCTCCTCACTCTCAATCCACACTCCTGCGCAACCGTTCTTGGCACTTACGCAAATATTTGGTAGTGCCCAAATAATTTTTATAATATAGTGTAAATACATAAACAGCCTCCTTCGACCTTAAAATGGGTCTGTAGTTGGTCTGCAATCCCCGAATGCTAAGTTTTCCAGGGTAGCTGCCCTGTTACACACTTTGCCCAGATTTTTGTCTTCTGAACGACGACTTTCTGTGTCAGCATATAAATCGTGGACATGTTTGCCTGAAAAGTTTTCTTATATCACGAGCAAGTTGCATTATTGAAGGCCATTGCCGATCTTTAATGACGTCATCTGATTCGTCCTCACTAGATTCACATCGCATTTTTGTAAGTATTGAAGAGCCCAAGGCGATACCGAGCTCTAGTTTACCGCATTGTCATGAGAAAGTTGCCGCTGTGAGTTGCTTCTGTCTGTAGGATTCTCGCATCGAAAATTTCTAATTATGATGTACGAGTAGAGATAGCATCGTAATATCTTACTTGTGTCACTTAATTGCCAACTTCTATTAAAGACGGCTGCATGGATTATAAATAAAAATGCAAGAGAACATCCTACGTTTGATGTCTGTCTTTTTAAATGATAAAAAATATATTCTTACGCACTGGGAAGGTCTTAACATGAGATGTCTGCCTAACTACTGTTAGAACAACTCACATCTGTATAAAATTCGCTTTTTATACCGTAGCAACAGTCAATGACCTCTTTTGTATTTTTCGATAGTAAAGAAATGTTAACAGCAGAGATGAAGCAGTAAGTTACTTTTTTCCGAATCTTGTTATATGTTTTTCCTTTCCTGTGAACAAGAGAATGTTTTCCGACAATGCTTTTTCTATTAGGAGAAAATTTGACTGATTTCAGTTCTCTAGATACACCGCTGAGGAAAAACATTACCTCCGTCGGAAAGAAATTACTTCCATCTTGTGCTCAGTCATGCATATTGGAGGGAAACTGATTGCTGTGCTACGCAGCTTTTTGCGAAAACTTAACTTTTAATCATTCTCACTGAATTGAACTTAAAATTTGTTCATAAAAAGATTCTCCATATATACTCGATAACCGTTCTGACAAAAAAAAATGTGATTTCCTTGGTTGGAGTTCACACCTTAGATTCAGTAAAGTTTTCATTTTATTAGTAAAATATCAAAACGTAAGATATTTGACTGAAAAATCTGAATTCTGTTGGTAGCCTTGAAATATTTCTGCTGTACACAGTTTTCCTACATCATATTCTCAGATCAGTTTCATTATTTTCCTAATATTAAGGACTCAGCTTATGTTTCCTGAATTATTAATACTGGAATCTTAATATTCATTGTTCTGCATAAATGGAAAATTAGAAAAGAGTTTTGATATCAAATAAAAGGAACTTAACTTTCAAAATAACAATTCTTTCGTCAACAACTACAGGAAGTTAAATATCAGAAGCAAATATTGGGAAAGTGAGAAATATTATATTAAAATTCACTATTCTTTTAATGTCTGAAATATTTTAAAGTAAACTTTTAAATTCTATTCTTTTAATGTCAAAACATTTAACGTAAACTTTCATTCGATGTAAACTTAAATTACGATTTGCAACAACTCGTAGGCAGTTTAAGAACAAATTTGTCTAAACATATTTGTCCAAAACTTTCAACCTGCTTTCACTTTATTTCTTAAGGTCTCAGCGTCATGAAAGATTCAATAATGGCATCACACATCTTATATTGGTCTTAATCAGGTTAAGTACATTCTAAGGAAAGCTTGCGAGGGATTTTAAATAATAAAATCATTAAACATAGGGTATGACACAGAAGATATGGTAAAGAAGATACGTTACTCTCCTTTTTGTGTCTGGATTTACGCAAAACAAACTGACTTGAATAATCTGACTGAAACAAAATTCGCTCCGGCAAATTTACGAGAAATCACACGTATGACATTTTATTTCCGTTATGACGACCGACCGAGTCTCAACTATTCATAATGGCTGACATTCATCGCAAAAACACCGATAGCAATAATTACATTCATCACAATTCAACGGTGTGCTTTGTTCTACAGAATCTCATAATTTGCACTATTTTACGTTGTTCGACTTTTTTTCTTCAAAGGTTTAGCTTTTTCTTATGTATTTGCTAGTTTCCCAATTCATCCCAGATCCATTTGTTATTCCGTTTGACAGCTTGTTTCTTTAGTAACTAATTCTAGAAAACCCTGAAGTGATTAAACTGTCTCACGCGTTTTGTTTGCGGAGTGACAAGAGAAGAGTACCTGTGTGTCATCGATCAGGTTCGTTTCGTTGCGCTTGTACCCTCGCCTTTTCCTTCTTGCCGTAAAGACCCGACGTGAGCGATAACCTTCTCTAAATCAGTTCCGTTTAACTGAGAGCAATGTAAAAGTTTCTGCCCAGGTCTTACAGAGAGGGCAATTGAAGCGTGAGTTTGTCTTCCTTTGGCGGTAGCGTGTTCGGTCGTGTGATATAAGAGCAAGCATAATCCCTCGCAGCGAACACCGATGCAAGCGAATACGTGATGCTTGCTATCGCCTCCAGCAGAGAGAGGTATTTCCTGGAACTTTGCGCTGAGAATCTAGGTAGGACAAGATCAACGAAATAACCTCTCCTCGTGTACGTGTTCATCCACTCGTTCGTAAATCCCATTGAAATTTTCCTGATATGAAACGGATCTGAGCATCAGAATTCGCAGAAGTGGCACTTACGTCAGATTATTATCAGAATAAGAGCTTGTGATAGGGATGCGAATTTTGCCATCACGTACAAACTTAAAGAAACTCTAAAAAAATGATCATTGACTTTGTTTCTTCGGAGTCGCTGGATTTTGTTAGGGCCTTAGGAGGACTTACAAGTATATGTTACATCTACGAACGACCTCGTGAAGCACATAGTTTATCTTCGTCCTGATGTTAACGTTCACAGAACACAATGCAGGAACAATAGCCATGATCGCTCATAATGAAATGCGAATTCTCAATATCCTTTCGATAAATAAAAACAGAACTGTCTAAATACAGGCGTTGACTTCTGTGGTATAAAATTTGCTTATCGTTTATTTACTGTAGATAACAAAGCGCACCATCGTATTTATTTAGATTAATGTTACGACCTACAAAACAAATGTAGTTTAGTAACATCGGTTAGATCCGTAAATTTGTATCTAGTGCAATGTTACAAATAGACACTCCTGACTCCTTTTTCTGTGGATCCTTTTTTACATCTAATTCCTCTTACCTATATCAGTGTTAGCTGTGTGTGGACCACTTTCAATTAGACCTCTCAGCGTTTAGTTTACTATACCTAAATTGTAGCTACCGTGAAATCAAAATTAATCCTCTTCTTAAAAGATGAAGCAACACCTTGTGCATCGTTTGTAGAGATATACCGCCCAAAAAAATCCAGAAAGTTATTAGATCTCAAGCCTTCTTAAACACATTTAAGTTCATCAATATTTTATCATTTTACCTGTAGCTGAGAAAACAGTGGTAATTTTTCAACCTCAACGTTTTTTATGCGTCTTTTGAACAACGAAAAGACTTGCCTATGTTACTACAATGCCCGTCTCTCTGTGGTTACCTTATTTCTGCACATATTAGTTCGATTTAAAAACTCTTTTTACTTTATGTTGCCTGAACAATGAGAACGATTATCTTTACCTTTTGGTCTTATCCCGATACCCATAAGGACATAAAATTAAATGCTGTTGAATTCAAAACATATCTTATTGCTCCTAAAATATCCAATTGAAAATTGCTTTCTTACATTCAATACTTCTCACAACGAAAATTATCTTGCGCACAATATCTTTTCAAATAATGCACTATTTCCCCAACCAGTGAGATAAGTGTATTTGCCTTTTCCCCAGTATCACTGCTTCTAAAAATCCTGTTTGAAAAACCCTTTTTGCTTTGAAACAGTTCCCTAATTTTTCGTAACGCGCATTATGGCCACTAGAGAACGCGTAAGACATATTTTTTTCCCGATATACACTGCTGTCTGTTGAAAATGTAACACCGAGAAATATCTGAGAAGCTGAATCAAGATTTATGAGACACGGTACTTATGAAACAAGACGTAAGTAATATGAAGTGCATAACACTTAGTGACTTGTGTACCCAACACTAGCGGCAGCGGCAAGGAAGGCTGGTACATGGGCTGGAATAGAATGAAGGACATTCTAGATGTCACACTCCGGAAGGTCATTCCATGCTGTCTCGATTCGTACCCAAAGTACTTGTTGGGTAACTGGCAATGGAGCCTTGCGGCCCAGGCGTCGCTCGACCATATCCAACAATGTTTCAATTGGTGACAAAGCAGACGAACGCGTTGGAAAAGGAAGAAGTGACACATGTCAGGCATTCAGAAGCTGTAAAATATTCTTTGCCACTTATGTCATCGGGCATTGTTCTTTTGAAAGATGCCACCGGACGCCGTCTGAAGACTTCGCAACCTCCAAAAGTTCCGCAGTGTATCGCTGACTGGACATGGTTCCTGTAACGCGTAGGAGGTGGGAATGTGAATGGAACCCAACAGTACCTCACACCAGAAATCCTGTTGTCGGGCCCGTATGACGTTCGATAATACATGCCTCCAACAGCTGTTCGCCAGGGTGTCGCCGAACAAGGATACGTTTATCATGGATCATTTGGTTGAACCGCGACTCTTCGAAAAACACTGTGCACTGTCATTCATTATGCCAGTGTCTGCGCTCTTGGTCCCATTGCAGCCGCTGATTTCTGTGGTCTAAAGTCAAGGGAAGTCGAAGCAACGGACGGCGAGTGACAAGGCGTCTCTGAAGCAAACAACGTCGGACAGATCTTGCAGACACCCCTTGATGTGATACAGACCTCCACTGTTGTGCAAACCCATGGGACGTGGATATTCGATCCGCCAACGCTATACGGTGGAGATGACAATCTTCCTATCCGTTCGCCCGTTGCTGGGCTCCAGACCCCTCACTTTGATGCGTCCGACTTTCCTCCTCCCACTGACGCCGTATTCGCCTGCTCACGTTTCGTCCAACACGAGCGGCATGGTCGCGGAAGGAAAATCCGCCTTCCCGCAGTCCAGCACTTCAGCTTCATTCAAATTTCGTCAGTTGTAGGTAAGGGTCTGGTCTGCTTCAGCATGGGATGAGGAATGTACTTCAAATAAATTTAATTATTACCACTACCTTACTTTCACGATTCCGGTGAATTGACAATGAAAATTTGTCTTATGCATCCAGTTTTTATACCTCCTGCGTGTCAGATACGAATGGCACAAATCATTTGTAGGTGCGCTTGGTGTTAATAAGGAAACAATTCGTCAAATTTTATGTGGAAGGGGAGAGGGAGGTTTGTGCTCGTTTCGTTTCGCATCCTTTGTCACGCAACCAGAAACATACGCGAATGGAGTGCGCAAAAGACGTTCTAGAGCCTACAGAAACAATGCAAAATTTCTTCAAAGTATTGTGACAGCTGAGGAGACATGGTGTATTCGTTATGATCTTGAAAGCGAAGCATCAGAGTGCTCAGTGGAAGAAGCCACATTCACCTTAAAAAAAGAAGTCCAAAATCAAGACGAAAATCAAGAATCTTGTGTACGTTTACGACTGCAGGTAATTCTGCAGCCTGAGTTGATTCCTGACGGTACAACTGTCACTGGCAATGTTTACAACTTAAGGTTTGAACTTTTGCGGAAGAGGATTGTTCGTGTCCGGCCTGAGTACAAAAATGGGCAATGGTTCCTTCTTCACGATAACGCACCAGTGCACAGCAATTTCTAGCACGAAAACAAGTGTCCTCCACCATCCATCCTATTCTGTAGATTTTCACAGCGTGACTACTTTATATTCCTTAAAGTAAAGTTTTTCAAGACACTGAAGGCATATAAAGAACTGTGACGTCATCTCTTCACTCCCTACCAAAATATGGTCACTGCAAGTCCTCCCTTTTATTGGCTGATCGTGCAGCTTGTATTAAAGCTAAAGGAATGTATTAATACTTCGAATAAAATATACTCACGTAAGATTTCCTGATTTTCCATTTTTTAAAGAAATTCAGTCTCACTACGAAATTGCAGCACTGTGTAGAGCCAAAGTATATGGCTCATCTATTTTTTATTTCATATTGATTTGGGCGTTTAGCAGCTCAATGAACAGTTAATGTTGTAAGATGTCTCTCATCCCTAACGTAACGGAGCTAGGAAAAACAAACGAAAAATCACACCCCTCCAGGATTCGAATCCACATCCAACAGCACAAGAAGACAAGCCGAAGACCTAAACGTTAGCATGTTCTAACGAAGAAATATGATAAATGGAATTTAAAAATGCAAATCCATGGAGAGCGACAGCCGCTAAAACAAAAATACAAGGCAAAAACACATATCTAAATTGAAAATATTTAACTTTCAAGGTTGGCAACATTCGTCCGAAATTTCCAATTACTCACAACACTATGATTTCCGTAGATTTCACAAAGCACCAACACGACTGCGTAATATCCTCTCTGAAAATTAGAAAATTAGAATACAATGTAACTTAGTGCTTGCGTAAAATTATAAAGAAATTGTTTCATTACCCCCATAGTGCTTTTCTGACAGTTTTGCTTTTCACAAAGTAACTTACAGAATCTTTTTTCGAGGAGCAGTTTAAAAGTTTTAATTTGTTTGTTTGTTTTAGATGGTAGATTTGTCCTGCTTAAAAACGTTTCCAACCGATTTTCAATATGTTTCAATTTTGTGTCCTAAAAGGAAAATCGACGACACTGCAATCAACATTTTATTGGCTGGACCTTCTTTCTTCTGGAAGCATATATTTTTCTTTCTTCCACTGTTTCAAAAACAAAGAAGAAGAAAATAAGAAAAGAAAGAAAGAAAGAAATTCAGCTGTTTCATTTTAGGGAGTGCTTGGTAAGTATCGTTTTATTCCCTGCAAAACTTGGTAGTTGCCATTTCGCAAGAGATTTTATGTTTTGTTTAGGAATCACAGAAGGCTATGGGAAGAGAATGCTGGCATGGATTTTTACAGTAGTATCAGGTTGATAGTCATCAGCCCAGGTAATTGTCCACGTCCATGCGGTAATTTGGGAGACTAGTGGACGTCAGGGACACAGACAGCCGATTCGGTGACCTGATAAACTAACGCTCCTTCGAATTCCCCAAAGGACCTCAGTAATTGGACTGAACCGAATCGTGAAATTGCAGAATTTTCCGATACAGGAGCATAACGCCAAAGGCATTGTGTATACAGAATCAAGAAAGAGGTCTTATTTTCCCTTAAAAATTTCTGGCTGCCTTTCCTCGGAACACTTGCAAACGCTCATGCATTCTTCTTCGGGAATCCTTGTGTCTCTATACGTGTTATTTTGCCTCAAATAATGAATTATTTAAAGCAAAATAACACGAATACTCATTTTTTCTTCTTATAGTTTATGAGAAGACACTGAGCTCTTCTGAGGGGCAAATATTTGAATTATATTTTAAAAGTCAGCGATTTTACTTTTATTGCGAAAACAAAAACTAATGTTCCTCAAAAATATTTGCTATAAATAGCTAGCCAAATAAAGCTAACGAAACTGCATTCCATCACACATTTCACCTCAAATGCATTTTTGCCAGGTATTTCCACTCAACTACCTGTTTCGTGGATCCATTAATAGTACTAGTACTTAGCATGCATGGCTTTTGCTTCGATTACAAATTGTAATCCTCTGGGCATTGATTCCACGAATTTTCTAGTTGTTTTTACACTGATTTTAAGCCATTCTTCCCGGAGTGCTTGTCTAAGTTCTGTTTTGTAAGAAATTTTCTTTCCCTTACTTGCAAATTCAATAAATCACACAAATTCTCAATAGCATCTAGCGATTGCGTGAGCGTTTTCAGTTGAATTTTCACATAATAAAGCAACCACGACCTTGTTACGTTGGCTGCATATTTAGGATCGTTGCCCAGTTGAAAATAGAATGGATCTGCGATTCCCAATTTCGATGCACTGGTCAATACATTACCTTGCAGAATATTAATATATTGTCTAGCATTAATATTACCTTCAATAAAGGACATATTGCAAACTCCATTAAAAGTCATGCATCCCTAAATCATTACATGACAACAACCATGTGTTTTAATTGGTCTTATTTTTTTTGTTCCAAGGGAAGTGTTTGGCTTTCGCCACACATTTTCCTTTCCACCCGATCGAAAATATTAAAACTGCTTTTCTTGGTAAAATATGACATTTTACTAAATCTCTGCTGGTTTACTGACGTAAGCTATGACAAACACAAGTCTTTTCTGCCTATTTCTTTCACTGATATAAGTGTCTTTCTGGGCGTCCTGCCTCAAATATGTCATCGTGAAGAATATTACGAATAAAATAAAATTACCAAAGTTTTCCACAATCAAAGGTTTATTTATACGTCAACTATAGTCTCTCAGAGCGTTTAGCTCGGCATCATCAAGGCAACTGATGCCGAGCTAAACGCTCTGCAGAATTATAGTCGATGTAAAATTATAGTCGTTTGGCTCGGCATCATCAAGGCGAATGATGCCGAGCTAAACGCTCTGCAAAATTATAGTCGATGTATAATAAACCTTCCATTGTGAAAAACGTTGGTATTTTTATTTTATTTCAACACCACAAGTTCTGTAGTCATAAATTATATATAATATTACGAATAATTTAAGAACTTGCTATGGTCCCGATGTTGAAGCGACATTAGTAGCCAATTCTCGAGCATTTACGGAGGGGTTTTTCGATGCTTTCCTAATGATGTCCCTCCGCTGCCTTGCACTTAGCTTCTTTGGACGCTCACATCGCTATTTATTCTCAGTAATACCACACTTTTTTTTCTTTTTTCATTACGTACCTAACACTAGAAAAGTTTAACCTTAATTTCTTACCAATTTCACGATAACTTTAACCACAGTCACGAAGAGCTATAATACCCTCCCGCATTGCAATTGAAAACTCCCACTTTTTCGAAACCATGAAAGCTGAAACTAACTAAATTGCCGCTCCAAATATCTTATAATGTCTTTTAAACAGTGCGAGACTTTCATTTGTTGTCAATTTGCATATGTAATATTTATCTGCTTTAGAAACCGCATACTTATGTGTGCAAATAGTATTTTGGCAGGAAAAATTATGATTTGCATTTGTTATATCTATTTATATATACACTGAAGTGCCAGAAAAACTGGTATAGACGAGCTTATGCAAAATTACATAGCAACGTCACCTATGCGCCTCCTCGGTTGCGTCCGCCAGTGCGTATATAAAGCGATAAACACCTTGTCAGATATCAGAGCTGTTTTCAGCATGAGAATGACAAGTAATAACGATTTAAGCGATTTTCAACGCAGTGACATAGTTGGCGCTCGTGAAATGGGCCATAGTATTTCGGAGGTAGAAACGAAGTTCGGATTTTCACGGAGGACTATTGCAAGGGTGTACCGTGACTACAAGTATTCCGGCAAAACCTCCAACCTACGATACCAGTGTGTCCGTAAAAAGACATTGGGTGAACGTGAGCATCGTCGGCTGTCAAGAATCGTTTCACGCGATAGGCGTGCAACACTCTCGCAGGTATCATCCGAATTCAGTGCTGGAGCCTCAACAAGCATCAGCGTCCGGACTGTGCATCATACCCTGCACGTTATGGGCTTTGGGAGCCGAAGCCCAACTCGTGTCCCGTTGATGGGTGCACGACACGGAGCTATGCGCCTCACTTGGGCGCGGAAACACCACCACTGGACACTTGATGACTGGAAACAAGTAACCTGGTCTGACGAGTCGCGTTTCCAACTGTATCGGGAAGATGGAAGGATTCGTGTGAGGGGCAAACCCCGTGAAGCCATGGATGCCGCCTGTCAACAGGGAACTGTACTGGCTGGTGGGGAGTCTGTAATGGTATGGGGTGTGCTTAGCTGGACTTCAATGGGATCCCTGATACATCTACAAACGTCAGTGACCGGCCAACGCTATGTGCGCATCCTTTCTGACGAGGTACACCCGTTCATGTCCTGCATTCATGCTGATGGGTTCGGCCTGTTCCAACAGGACAATGCACAACCGCACAAGATTCGGGACGCCACACTATGGTTAGAAGAACATTCATCTGAGTTTGGGGAGTTGCTATTCCCACCCAAATCCCCAGATCTGAACGTGATAGAACACATTTTGGATAGGATGCAACGCGCTACCGAACACAGGAATCCGAGACCTCGGAATACACCCGAATTGTGCAACGCTCCGCAGGAAGTATGGTGTGCATTGCCTACAGCATATTTCTAAAAGCTAGTGGAGTCCGTGCCCTGTCGTATTTCTGCAGTCCTGTGCTCCCATGGGTGACATACCAAGTATTAGACTGGTGTACTAGTTTTTCTGGCATTTCAGTGTGTATATTTCTTCTGATTAGTAAGAAAAAAGAGATACGTGTATGTGTTTATTGTGAAAAGTAATCCAACGGGTAAATGTATATATATACACTGGGGGAAAGTGAAAAAAGAACACCAAGAAGGAATTTGCGGACGGTCATGAAATTTACATATGTTAATGGGGCCGAGTTTACGTAGGTGTGATGTTAATTTCGGGACCAACCGGTGAGCGCTTACGCCACAGCACGGCATAATATTCAAATTATCGTCTGTGGTATTTAAGGAGTACAGCGAAGTGAATGTAATCAGTCGTCGGCGTACGGACACGTTCGAAGACCCTGAAGAAGCTGCAATGCCTGGACATGGAAGACGTGTACGATTTCAGCAGTTATCGGACTTTGAACGAGGTCATCTAGTCGGACTCCGCGAGGCCGGGTAGTCGTATCGTCGTATTGCAGAGCGAATTGGACGCGAAGTATCGGTGGTGGTACGATGGTGGCGTAGATGGTCCGAGGAACATTTCCACATGAAAAGACGTAGAACCGGGAGTCACAGACGGACTGATGAGCGAACCAATCGACGCATAAGAAGAGCGGCGTTGTCAAGCAGAACATCCACTGCGACGCAAATCCGAGCTGCCGTTGCACCTGAGGTGACTGTGCGAACAATCCGCAACCGTCTACTTGATGCAGCAGTACGTGCACGTGTGCCTATGGTACGTGTACCTCTGACTCCAGCCCACCGTCAGGAACGGCTGCAGTGGTGTAGCCAGCGTCTGTACTGGAGCACGCAATGGCGATCTGTCGTGTTCAGCGATGAAAGCAGATTCTGCTTGGGAGCCTCCGATGGCCGTATGCGTGTTCGCAGACGCACAGGGGAGCGTCTCCACCCTTCTTGCATCCGCCAGCGACACACAGGGCCTACACATGGTCTCCTGGTGTGGGGAGCGATCTGCTATCACTCACGTACAAAACTAGTGTTTGTACCGGGTACGTTGAACAGCAGCTCCTAGGTCAACAACATCATTCAGCCCGTTGTTGTGCCATTCGTAAGGTCGGTCCATCGTGGTGTTTTCCAGCAAGGTAATGCATGCCCACACACAGCACGTGCAACGCAACATGCACTTCAGCGTGTGAGACAAATTCCATGGCCAGCACGTTTACCGGATTTGTCCCCCATTGAGCACGTGTGGGATTTAATGGTACAACGACTTATCCAGTCTCCACGGCCAGCCATGACCATCCCCGATTTACGCGTCCAGGTTGAGGATGCTTGGAACTCAATACCCCAAACTTACATCCAACATCTGTACGACAGACTCCATGCCAGAATTGAACAGTGTGACGCAGTTCATGGCGGTTCAACCTCGTACTAACCATGTTACATGGAAATGTTATTTTTCAGTTTACCAGCAAATACAGCTGTATTTTGCCATTTTGTTTTGATCACGTTATCCTCTGTATTCCGGTATTATGCTGTATAAATTTCGTTGGTATCAGACGTCACCTTCTTGGTGTTCTTTTTTCACTTTCCGCCAGTGTATGTATATATAGCTGCGAAGAACATGTTCAAAACAGGTAGTGACCATAGAATGGTGAGACGTAAGATGCGTCTCAACACTTCAGTCGGGCGTGGCGAGCTTATAAAACAGACAAATTATATTGACATGTCCAACCTTAAAAATTATCATAATACCTTCAAATTGGAACTGAGGAACAGATTCTCTGCGCTAGCAGGTCTAACGTCGGAAGAAGTGGACATCTCCGAAGTTATCAGAAAGACAACCAAGGCTATTATGGAAACAGCAACGGAAATAGCTGGTACTAAGAACAAGTTGCATATGAACAAAATATCAGGGAAAACAAAACTTCTGATGCGAAAGAGAAGAGAGATGACGACAAATAAAGGAGATGTGAATTCCAAAGAGGAGTACGAGTATATAGAGTTATGCAAGACAGTGCGAAAAAGTATCACTGAAGACGTAAGGAAATTCAACTGTGAACTAGTGAGAAAGCAACTGAAAACAACTAAAGCCTGAAGAGAGGAAAATGACATCTCAGTAAGGGAAGAAAACATATTATGGTATCGAGAAAAGAAATTGGTTCTGTAACAAGAAATAGAGCCGAAATTTTGACAAGAGTGAAAGAATTTTACTCAAAATATATGAAAGGGATGATACATCTGCTCCAGACATTACAAAAGATAATGTCTGGAGTAGATATATCATCATCCAGACATTACCTTTCGTAATGTACCAAAGTCCCTCCAGTCTTCACAGCACAAATTACACATGCAATTAAGAGCATGAAACGAAGATGAGCTCTAGGGGAAGATGGAATAACCGTTGACATTATACAAGAAGCAAGTGGAGAAATTGAAACTAGACTCGCCGAAGATTTCACTAGATATCTCAATGAAGGGAAGCTTCTTGAGGATTGGAACAATGCTTCAATGACACTGCTACACAAAAAAGATGACACTGAGGATCTTAGGAACAACATGCCCATCAGCTTCCTTTCAGCGGTTTATAAAATCTTCATTAACGTTCTTTCGCATCGCTTGAATGTAATGTTGGACATGGCTCCACCAATAGAACAGGCTGGATTCAGGAGTGGCTACAGCTTTATAGATCATATCCATGTGCTCAGAGAACTAGTTGAAAGTACAAGGGAATATGAACTCCCATTATGTATATGGCTTTTATCGATTATGAAAAGGCCTTTGATTTCGTGAAACCATCTATTACAATGGCTTTGAAATCCTGCGGTGTTGAAGATCCATACATTACAATTGTTAGTAACATCTATGAAAATGCAAGAGCAAAGATTCGGTTATTAGGGGATACAACACCAGAAAATTGGAAAGGGAGTGAGACAAGGTGACAGTTTACCTCTCAAACTCTTTAATGCCACATTGCAAAAAGATTTTTCAATCAATGAACTGCGAAAACAATAGGATAAAAAGTAATGCAGATTATCTCACTCACCTTCGTTTTGCTGATGACGTAATGATCTTTGCAATTACTCCTTCGGAGCTGCAGAGTATGATCCAGGAACTTGCTGACAAGAGTAAAGAAGTGGGATTAAAAATAAAGTTTAGGAATACAAAACTGATGTACACAATGCTTTTACAAGAAATGAAGATTTATCGATTGATGGGGAAAAGCTGGAGATAATCGATACCAACATTTATCTTGGACAGCAGATATCAAAGGTCATAATGATGAAGAAATTAATCGGCGTATAAAATTTGATTGGAGATTGTTTGGAAGAAACAGTATAACTTATAAGAGCAACATATCATTATGTCTTAAAAGAAAATTGATCCATCAAAGCATTATTCTACTGCTTACGTAAGGAGTAGAAACGTGTGTAACGTACCAGGAGATGTGACGTACCTGCCAGCAGGACGCACACGACATAAAGGCAGATAGGAATCAGAATAATCGTCTGCGTAGCTCAGTTGGTAGAGCGACTTGTTCCGGAATAAGCGGTCTCGGGTTCGAATCCCGGGGTAGACTAAAAATGACGGAGAAATTCACTTCGTTATAATGGCGCCCGAACTATCCGGATGACCCGACCGTTCACAATCTCGCAATGGTGTGATGTTATTTCCACACCGCGAGATAGGAAAAATAAGAGCAGCACTTCAAAAAAAGAAAAAAAAAATAAGGGGGAGATGATGTAAAGTACCAGGAGATGTGACGTACCTGCCAGCAGGACGCACACGACATAAAGGCAGATAGGAATCAGAACAATCGTCTGCGTAGCTCAGTTGGTAGAGCGACTTGTTCCGGAATAAGCGGTCTCGGGTTCGAATCCCGGCGTAGACTAAAAATGACGGAGAAGTTCACTTCGTTATACGTGGACCTTAACTAAAGAAGACACACAAAGACCGCAACCAACTGGAAGTAGTATGGAGAGATGCATAATTGATGTAACCAGGAGAGATAATAAGAGGACCATATGGATGAGGAAAATGACAAGGACATGATGATCAGAGTAAAATCCCTTAAATGGCAATGGGATGGACATATTGGCCGAAGAACGGACCACCGATGTACAACCAAAATTTAAGTCTGGATTCCAAGGGCCCGGAAGAAGACCACATGGGAGATGGGTGGATGAAATTCGAAAACATACGGGAGTGACATGGAGGAGACTGGCGCAAGGTATATCGGTGTGGAAGAAACTTGGGAGACCTTTATCCAGTAATGGATTGATAATGGTGGATGATGATGATGATGATATATATATACACTGCTGGCCACCCAAAATGCAACACCAAGAAGCAAGCATCCGATTGACTTAAAATTCGCAGCATGCATCGCCCGCGAGAGGACATGCAAACGATTAGCATTGCAGGGCATATGCAAATCATGTGCGCCCGGCACGCCACCGAGAAGCACTATAACAAGGGTGCACAGAAGGCGGGGTGTAGGTAGTGGAAGTGTGTTATGCTGCCGGGCCTGTGCATGGAAACTTCCTGATGCCTCGTCGCAGAATACGGCAGCGGTTTAAGAGAGGACCGGTATGTTGTGCGGCGGGCATTGACGGCTCGCACCGCTACATCACGAACGTTAGCGCAGGAATTAGGGCGTGTTGCGCAACAACCTGTGTCAGAACGTACCATTCGACGTCGTCTGCATGAGCGGGGACTTGTCGCACGGCGCCCATTGCTCCGATTACCATTGGCGTTACACCACCGGCGAGTACGGCGGTAGTGGGCCGTTGAACGCTGTACCTGGACAACGGAATGGCACGACATTGTCTTCTCCGACGAATCCCACTTCTGCCTACAGCACCACGATGGTCGGATCCGCGTATGGCGGCTCCGTGGCGAGAGACTGTATGACGCCTGCATTATGCATTGCCATACCGGTCCGTCGCCTGGCGTTATGGTTTGGGGCGCAATTGTATATGACACCCGCACCCCTCTGTTACGCATCGCCGGTACACTCAACAGCTACCGCTACATCTCCGACGTTTTGGAGCCTGTAGTCCTCCCTTACCTGCAGGACCTGCCAGCGGCCACGTTTCAACAGGACAATGCGCGCCCGCACGTGGCACGCATCGTGCAACAATTCTTCACATCCCACCAGGTATCACTGCTGCCGTGGCCCGCCTGTTCTCCCGATATATCGCCCATCGAACGCGTCTGGTCGCTGATCGGCAACCGAGTGGCCCGGAAAGAAGCAACCGCGGCTAAGCCTGATGAACTGTAGCGAGGTGTGGAAGCAGTCTGGACCGACATACCCCAAGCCCACATCCAAAGCCTCTTTCGTTTGATGCCGCGGCGTGTAGTGGCCGTTATTGCCAGCCATGGGGGCCATACGAACTATTGATGTCTGCGTGTTTCGCAAGTCGCACGGGCCTGTAAGCTCAATCGTTTCATCTTTGTATCTATTGTTATGTGTCCAGTAAATCTGGCTTTGCTATCTCGTGTCCTTCTTGGTGTTGCATTTTGGGTGGCCAGCAGTGTATATATATATATGTATGTACGTATAACAAAGGACATAAGGAGAAGTAAAACGTCCTAAGGACTTCACTACGTTCTTATGACATGAAAATAATAAAGGACATAAGAACAAGTAAAGCCGGGAAGGTCATGAATCTTAGTCTAAACTTGACAGTCATGACATAACGTCAGCGAAAAATATATGTATGTATGCACACATCTTTACGTATATGAGAGGGTAATAAAAATTTATTACTTTACGATGAATGAGTATTTTCCGAAACTTCAACACAGAAGTAAAGAATAAGAGAGGCGAGAGAAAAAAATATGTTAAAATTTCCTTATCAGCAAAACTTTCGGACTAATCTTTAAATATAATAAATGACATACGAGGGCGTCTGCATCCTGCATCAACGAGTGCTCTTTTTTCATAAGGATGATAGATATGAACCAATAAAGTGGGCATTGGTTGTATGTTTATTTTTACTTATATATTCTTGTGAATGTTTTTTTCTTTTTGTTTACCTAGTGCGACGCGGAAATTAAACTATCCCGTGTAGGATCGATATGATGAAATGTAATGTGATGAAAAGCTTGACTGACGAATTTCTTTTTTTCAACTTATAGGAATTCAATTCTGTGCATATACTTCCGAGCAATTATTGATGTACATGTTAGAAGTCCACCGTCTTAAGTACAGAGCGTTGTCAGATATGCTTGGGAATAGAATTTCGCACGATATGACTCCATGGATGAATGGACCTGAAAATTGTGTCCGTCGCCTTGAAGACGACCATTTGATCTTCGACTACTTGAAGCCAGGTCGTTGATGCCACTAGTTACGCTGTTACGACATCGGAAACGTAGCTCCTGGCTGTTCCGTGATGCACGCGAAACTGTGATGCGTCCAAGAAATTTATTCACAAATAGTACATTTGTCGGTGAATTCAGCTTTCCTGAAGTAGTGGCTTTACGCTTAACTTTAAAGATGTAAATGCTTTAACCAAATGATCATTCCTTCGAGCATTACAGAGTACTCAGCAGCTATTATTTGCCACGAATGAGTGTTTACGGTTCACATTCGTTCGAAACTTGCCTTTATGGTAATAACAATAATAAAGAGACTACATTGCTGAACACCATCGTCTTCTGTCGACTTTAGATGTCTGTTACATCGCTTTGAAACGCAGGCAGGCGAATACATAGTGGGTACTTATCTGACGTTGGCTACTAAGTGCTGTAATTACTCGTTAACACGAACTTGGAGATACCCTTATGCAATGAGGTATGCCTCGTTTGTCTGCAAAACTTTGCCTCGCGAAGAGCGATTTGGAGTTCATAATCTGGCACGCTGTCTTGTGAGACTCATTAACATTTTCTTAAGAAATCACGCAACGCACTTGAATTCGGTCTAGTGCTGACGCTAAAGCCTGGACGCCGAGCTCACCGAGGAACTTTATCGGTGGAAATACCTTGAAGGGAAAGGAGATACGTGCTCTGAATTTCAAATATAGGTTCCACGAGTCTTCCACATTTTATTTTCCAACTAAAACTGTACTGCAAAATTTCATCTCTTGGCCAAATTCAAGTTTTAAATCTACTGATAACATTATGCTTTACCAGATTAGCTTTGGTCACATTCAGAATTAAATATACACCTTCTCATGTTTAAATTAATACAATTATTATTGCCAACTGTTTAGCAGGTAACATAAACATGAAAAGTTGCACGACAACACCAGATTTGCGGAGACTGGATTTACGTAAAGAAAAGAAACAGAACCGAAGAAAAGGTTACAACATCCAAAACATACAAAGGAGTTGAATTCAAGCCATCTAGTAGATACACATGCCGTTTAACTAACGGTAGTCTAAAAAAAGTGGATGTAACAGATCTGCAAATCTAAGAAATGTCATTGTCCGCATACCCAGTAAATGAATTAATGCGCAAGAGTGATATGGAAAAAAATACGAAAGCATTTTTCTAAAATTTAGCGTACTAAGAGTATTTTGTTTATAGAGCGACAGAATAAAATTTCTATCGTAAAATCGTCTTAGTTCAACACAAAGGAGCTCTTCAATGCATAGCGGGATCTGGAAACCTATTTGTTTTTAGCTAATGCGCTGAAAGTAATCAGTTTATTTTTAGTTGATGAAACACAGGGGTAAATATCCGTCAAAAGTTCGCCTCTCTCAGAGAATCGGTAAGCCGGCGTCACAGTACAACGAGCATTTGGAATCAAAACAACATAACTTTGAAACTTTCACTAAAAGTTCAGTAAAATGGCAGTTTTTATAAAACGTTTCGAGGCTTTTTCCTGATCTTAAGTCTCAAAGTCTCAGATTTCTTAGACTCATTTACACATTACTCGTTCTATTCCTTTTTTTCATGATTTTTCATAATTTATTTTATCCTTCATGGCTTTAATGACAGGTATAGAAAAATGTAAACAAACGCAACGTTCATGTTTTACTGGGATTCGAACCAATTTAGCCGACCAAATCAGACTCCTAACTACGTAATTGCTCAGGAAGGAACTCTTCCATGATCTGTGGCGAAACTGGCAATATCAGGAACGGCGCTCACTTCAGTTCTTAAATAACAAGTGTCCTGAAAGTTTTGCCGTCGTCAGAAAAAAAAAACTGAAGTAAATTTTAGGAGCAATTTTTTTCTGATACTGGGATTCTGAACTCCAATAAAAACTTTTATTCTTAAACTTCAGTAATTCTGAACTGAGATAAAACATTCAGTCTTCGGACTGTTTTTATCAAGGTCCTACAAAAGTCTTCTTTCTCCTCTAATTGTTCTTGTACTAAAGTAACCGGTGCATTCATCAGACCACCTGAAAAACTTCTCAAGGTCGAAAGGCCAAGCGTTATATTAATACATATTTTTATAATTTCTTTGAACATAGAGCATGCAAATGTCTTACATCTTTTTCCCGTTAATTATGCAGTACATTGTAATGCCGGTTGAATATGTAAAGAGCTTCTACTGTTTAAATCTTGATATAAGTAAACTGAGTAGAGTATATGCTGCATTTGGAAAAATTGCTGTGTCGCAATAGTCTAAGCGCTGGCTTCTGATCATTCATCAGAGATGAGTCCGGGTTCGAATTTCAGTGGGGCTTGGATGTTGTGTTTGCTTTACGGTACTGGATCTCTCCCCTCCCTGGAACTAGTGACCCTAAGTTAGGGACTGGCGACTTCTTATATGACATAGAGTTCCTCGCGGTAGTCGCTAAACTCTCAAACAAAAAAACATCGTGGCAAGTGTAAAAAATACGTAACCACCATATATTACCAATAAAGGGAATCTGAAAAAATTCCGAAATTTTTCAATCGTGTCATATTACCAAACTAGCAAAATTTAAAGAACGAACGATGATTGATACCTATAATGCTGAAATGCTAATGAATGATTTGCACCAAACTTTAAACCCCAAAAATTGCGATTTGGGAAGAAAGTAATACTTCTGCAGTAGTTACCCATTCCAATTCTAAAAATTCATAAAGCGGTACCGCGGAAAATTTCTAAAACTCTGAAACCTACTGTAACTAGCGGAGATACAAATAGGAATGGAGCAAAAACTGAAAAAATCACAACATGCATATTTCTAGTCGTACCGCTAATTTCTTAATTTTATAACTTTTATTGTTTCTACACATACAACCTCAGATTTCGGTTTCTACGCATTCAATTGAAACCATTTCTCTGCTTTTTAAAATTTACGGAATGAGTATTATGCAAATTAAAAGCCCATAATAATATTACATTTATTATAAACAATTTATAGCTCCGAGTTTTTACTCTTTAATGTCGCATATGCAGAAATCTGTCTGCTACGACGGTTTTAAAGGCCTTTACAAGGATGCACCAAGTAGCAAAACATTGAAGAATATATGATTTTATCATTTGCTAAGTATGTAACAGTGACACTTATATCCCTTTTCCTTCCATCTAATATATCCTAATTACAGTTTAATCTATCCACAGTTTCTTACTGAAAAAAGAATTGGGGATAAGTTAAAGAGCAATGGGTTCCATTAATAGATCTCATCAAATATGCCACACAACATCTGCAAGTATGAGATACGTTCTGATTGCATTTCAGAATTCAGCGTGCATATAAATACTGATATTTGTACACCTAGCAAAATATGTTGCAATTAATTCCCGTACCTTCCTTTTTTTCCCTTACATCTGCTTTGCATTAAATGGCAAACTGACCCTCCCTACCCATGTTGTAAACATATTGATGCGAACTCGGCTGCTTTACCGATTGTTGCGGTCTCATGGGTCACTATCCCACCGTTGACCCCCAATTGATACGGTACCGGGCCGAGCCGGGATATGTATTCACCGCTCGCCACAAATTGATACCGCCGCAGGCACCAATCAATACGAACGTGCCGAGCGATATAATTTATAAGCACTCTTCACCAGACGATACGAAATTGTAGGTTCTTGTAATTCGGGAGCTGGCATATTTTAGCGAGAACTTTAGCGGCTTGCTAAAACACAGCAATTTAATACAAGGAATTATCCACAACACCAGAGCCTTTAGAATGACTAGAGTAAGATTAACACTTAAACATCTTTATTTGTAGGAGAAAACTCTATCCCGGGGCATTGTCCACGGTGATACAAACACATGTTACGCTCCCTATTCGGAGATAATATCATCTACCTCTGGATGCAGGAATCAGACTTCCGCCTCAAAAAGGGCGTATCAAAGTTCAAATTTAGAGTCTGGGATTAGTTAATGTTCTCAGTTCCTCCACTCAGTGACAGGATAACAATAAACAGAAAAAAGTACTCACTTATTGTTGACTGCTTGTTGCATAATCCGGGCTATATGAAGTACTATTCAAATTATTATGAGGCTCTGTCAATACTGCCCACACTGTTGAGCTATATTTTCGTTTGATAGTCCTTTCACCTGTGTGATTTAAGCTCCGGAGGATTTTTTTATTTCCTTTGATGAGTACCAGCTTTAAACGCGATTTCCCCTGTGTGTTACAGGGGGTATTCACTAATTTGTTGGTTTTTCCACTCATTCTTTCGACGATGCAGATAGAGCATTTCTTCTCTCTTCCCCGACCGCTCGTTGGAGGGTGGAAAGTAAAACCCACAGCTGACTTCTCTTCGCACAGCATTCAATCCATGCAGTTTCCGCTCTCCGAAATCGGCAGAGGGAACGCTGTAGAACGGACAAGGGTATCTCTTTCGAACTCCGTCAAGCATTTATTCCATGCAGTTCCACAGGGGTATCTCTTTCGAATTTCGCACAGCATTCAATCCATGCAATTTCCGCCCTCCGAACTCGGCAGAGGAGACGCTGTAGAACGGACAGGGGTATCTCTTTCGAACTTCGTCAAAAAATTTCGTCGGGTGCAAGGAAGCAACGTTTACGTACTGCTTCGGAAAGGTCAGCTGCCTCCACACTTGGAATGGAGACGGCGTTTTAGGAAGGCTGGTTCGCTAGTCAGGTTTCACTAATGCTTTTTCAGTAGACCTTCTGAATTTGGCATATTTGGTGTTCTTACCCAGCCGCTTAATTATTGTTAAGCTCTCCTCTCTCCTCGTACTCTGGCGGTTTACCGCTACGCTAGAAGTACCGCGGCAGTCTTAGGTAAACGTCGGACGTCAGGTGTCGCACATAGAGGGCTAGCTACGTCTGACATTTGCGTAGGGCCCTATCGCGTATTTTCCTCGTAGCAATTTCTCGGTGCGACGTAGAACAGCGTACCGAGACCACTAACTGTTCTTCTGCCACTTTTTGGCTATCCTCTGTCACGTGACTTCATCTGTTTCTTTTCAGTCGACACTTGAGATTTCTCTCTTGTCTTTTGTACAGAGCACCGTCGCTTCCGCCGAATAGTTCAGCCTCTGACCCTCGCCCCTCATAATCGTAACTTTCAGCGTTCCCTACAGATTTTTTTCACTAATGGCACACTTGAAGTCGTATTTATGAGAGTCTGTGTGCCTCTCGGTTGCCGACTGGGTGGTCTCCTGCTTCTAAGCAGGCCCCCACAGGCGATTCCTTAATTCCTTTGTTCCCACCCAGACAAAGAGAATAACACGACTTCCCCAATTAAAAATAAGTTAGTTTTCCAATTAGTTTGCAATAGGCCAAATATTTAATTTAATCATCAACATATTTTAACCACACCTATCAAGTCCGTCCTCCATTTTAATAGTAATTAATATAGACCCGATTTTCGTATCAATATATTTCGTGCCAGTTGGTATAGTTACTGCCACATGGTGTAGGAAGCGTCCGCTCATGGAGTCAGAGATGGCCCTAATCACCTGGCTCATAGGCGTGACAACTGCGCAAAGCCTTTGACACATTGTAACCACAAAACTCATTTTACTAGGGGTATGCAAAAGGTTCCGCTGCCCTCACTAGCGGGCACTGTAGGGGTCCAACCGGCCGGCGCCCCATGCTGTCAGTTCGTACATGAAGCGAAGCATGGCCGTCGATACAGTTCATTTGCGACATTATTTGTTATTCATGCTTAATTTAGGGAAACGTGCGAGTGAAGCATGCGGTTCAAAATGTCAGGCTTATGGCGAAACGGTTATGGGTGACAGGGCGTGTCGAGAATAGTTTTCCAGATTTACGACAGGTGATCTAAGCTTGGAAGACAAACCACGAGCAGACAGACCGCAGGAACTCGCAGACGAGGAGCTGGAATCCTTGTTGCAATAGGATGCCACACAATCGACCACGCACCTGGCGAAACGTTTGAAAGTGGTTCAATCAACGGTGATACGGAGTCTACAGGCATTGGGAAAGATCCAGAAGATTGGTACGTGGGTTCCGCATACTTTAACGGAGCGTAATATTAGTCAACGACATGCAGATTGGGCATCTGCATGTCGTTGCTGAAGAGGTTTCAAGAGAACAAAGTCTTGTGAAAGGTTGTCAACGGGCATGAAAAATGGGTCTATTGCAACAATTCCGTACTCAAGCAATCCTGGGTCGACCCAGGCCAGCCATAAACATCCACTGCAAAACAGGATATTCACGGGGGAAAGGGGCTGTTGTGTATGTGGTGAGATACGCATGGAGTGCTGCATTTCGAACTGTTGAAACCGGGCGAAACAACCACTGCACAACGATATAGCAATCAGTTGATGAAACTGAACGCCGAAACTATATGCCCTAGGACAGGTAAAGGACGCCACCCGGTCATACTGGTACACGATAATGCCAGACCACATCTAGGTGCCACCACGAAATCAAACCCTGAACAGTTACACTGGAAAGTTTTACTGCACCCGATTTACTTCCCAAACATTGCACCCTCAGACTTTTATCGGTTTCGCTCTATGCAACATGCCCTAGCTCAACAATGGTTCAATACAGTTCCAGAGGTAAATTTTTTTTTCACTGCGTTCTTCAGCTCAAAATCCGAGTCCTTCTAACACAGGGGCATTCATTTGTTGCCTGAAAAATGGCAACTGGTCATTGATGCTAAGAGCCGATAGTTTGTTGGATAAATGTGTACTGGTTTCCTGATTGTTGCTGTGTCCTTTCTCCTTAAATCGGCGGAAACTTTTGCATACCCCTAAAAGTGATTCCGTGCTAAACAGCAAACACTCACATACAAGGAAATAATTTTTCCGTTGCAGAATGGCTTGATGTTTCGCATATATGTATCTGTCATTGTGCCCGATTAATTGCTTCCGAGAAGTCACTGCGTAGAATGAATTAATTTTAATATGCGACGTATTCCAAAAAAGGAAAACAGAACTCCTGAAATGTGTTTTAAAGAAGAGCATATGCTTATTTTTATTTCAATTAGTGCATCAGTACAATAACTAGTTTAATCGGATGACGTATCAACTGAACAAAGTAGTATGGATCATATCTAGGAGCCTTGACGCAGCTGACATCCTGATATTTGGCATTGGATTACACCAACTTCGCTGGTTGGACACCAGTGCATCTCAGAGAACTGGTTTCAAAACAACACAACATTGAGAGAGTTTTCAGTGCTAGGAAGTTCACAGTAAAAAAGACAACTCTGATCTTCTCCGCTATACCCTTTGATTAAGCTCATGGGCAAAATAATGCTTACACTAAAAGGAATAGAAGAGCTGTTGGAATTACAGGCAACCCAAGTGCTCTTAGAAGCTGGATGGGTGTTGGACCTGAAGTGGCCACGAACATTCGGAAATTCCAAGGTGAAATAGAACGTCACTGTTCTGCACCCCGAAATGAACAGACCAAAGGGGTTTCAATCGTCATTTTTTAAACTTTTGAACTCATTATTTGAAACCATGGAATAATTTGGTAGTCCCTTTTGGAGGTAAGCAACTATCTACTTGTTTTAGATACAAAAGGCATTGTAGATCCCAAGGTCATGAAGACGGTTCCCAATGTGAAAACCATTAGTAAAGGACAATTTGAAACATTTATTAAGACCCGTCTGCAGGAACGAAGCAAGCCACTTGATGACATTATCAAACGCAACAAATTGCGACTTTTCAGCACACGGAAAACAAACATTTCTACAAAAAGAAAAGAGCAGACTCGTTCAATGAAAAAAATGTGAAACTTTTCCCCCATCTCTACATTGGTGCCACACAAGAGGTGGTGACCTGGATCCATTCTTTGAGCATGAGAATCAGGCCTCTCATCCATCACCCTGTGATGGAGAAAAACGTCGTTTTTGTATCAAGTGTGATCTTCTTACATGCTTGTTAGAAAAACAAAGGGAACCTCATTCTATTGCTCCTGAAGTAACCTCTTTAATTCTTAGCGGAGCAGCTGTTGTACAGATGTCGCCATCTCACCAAAAGACCTATAGTCATTATGCCAAAGAAGTACTCATTCCTTTCGTAACTTCAAAGCTTCGAAACGTAACACGCTTATATCTGGTTTAGAATACCTACTCTGAAAACTCTTTGAAAGAAACAGCGATACTGGACATGTGCAAGGCGTAAGGAGATGTGTGGTTGCGGATACAACAATTCCTGGCTACGGAAAAAATTCCTCCACGTCAATGACAACAAACAAGAGCTTTTCTCTTTCCTATCCCAAGAACTGATACATCATCCATTAGGTGATAGAAATAAACAGCTTGTTGTTACCGATGGGAAGATGGTGATCAGCAACCCACTTCTGAAGGACCTCGATAAAAATTTTCCATGTACTCAAGAGGAGCTGTTACACATATGATATGGCATGTTGTTCATACATCCAAGAATGGTCACCACTAGATACTAATAAGACGGTAGCACAGCCTTACAATTTTACGTAGGACCAACCTTGAGCCACCGTCTTCTTGTAATAGATGACGGTGGCTCAGTTTTGAGGCTACATTAAATTGCAAGGCTCTGCTGTCTAGGTACGTACTATGGGCACTGACGTAGTAGTGCTGTCTGGTAAGAAGAAGGTTCTGTCTGTCTGACTGATGCCCTTGTATCTCAGGAACTCCCACAGTCAGAGAAACTTTGGGTTGAATTCGGCACCGGCAAAAATTTGCGATATTTGTCAGCACACAGTATAGTTCAGAGACTTGGACCATCAAAGACATGTGCTTTTCATATGTTTCATGTCCTAATCGGATGCGATATGGTGACTAGCTTTGCTGGCCGTGGTAAGAAGAAGGTTCTATCTTACTGGCTGATGCTCTTCTTGCAATGCCTCACGCTTCTAAAAATATCCTAAAAAATGTATAGGAAACCGTCGAGAGATCCGTCATTTGAAAATAAACGAGGAGCAAGCCATCGTTGCACGATATATAAAGACGAGCTGTCAGCGATGGATAAATTTAAAACCATTTATTTACAATTAAAATAAATGAATAAACTGACCATATAAGATCGTTGATCTTTGTGGTATTACCCACAATGAAAGGAAGCAGCTATTCTGCAAAGAACATCTAATAATAATTCCTTACTCTTATGCGAAAGTTTACATATTATAGCTAACACTCCCGTTTGCTGTAATAATAATTTGCCTAGTTATGTATCACAAACTTGGAGATCGCTGATCCCTCATGGACAAAACTCAGCTATTGATGTTACGAATGTTTGATTTTATTATTCTATGCATTTGTATTGGTCCCATGTTACATACTTACTCTATTTAATGTCAGTCTCCGTTCCACTCTTTTGTCAGACATCTGATGATGACACCAAAGTGGTAGTCGAAAAATCTGATTTTGTCATTTTATTCATTTATTTTAATTGTAAATAAATGGTTTTAAATTTATCCATCGCTGACCGCTCGTCTTTGTATATCGTGCAACGATCACTTGCTCCTCCTTCATTTTCAAAGTATAAAGTGGACGAATATTTCACAAGTCACCGAGAGATTCGTCATTTTGTTGTACGGTAGAACCAGTATCCACGGTGACATCGGCTAGATAAGGAACAAGCTGTTCAGATGGAACTCTAATGTATAAATTATCACTCCTACAAAAGCAGCTCTTACACAGAATGTAAAAATAACAGTGTAGTAGGATGGACATGGGTAGGGCAAATATGCCATTGCAGATCGTGAGCCACCTTCACCAACCAGCCAGAGAAGGAGCAAAACGGATGATCGGATGCATGAATCGTATTGGACAGATATACTAGGTGGACTTTCATCGTGGAAATAAAAAAATGCCAAACTTCCGTGGCTGCTATTGGAAATTAAACAAACGCATTAAAAAAATCAATGAGTTTCCTTTACACAAACCTGTTTCCACGTTTTTTTAATAATATAGGCAATAAAACAAATTTGATTTTGACTTCAAAATGGCACTTAGGAGCTTAATAAACCTGTAGAAACTGAAAATCAATTAAATCAGATAATAAATAATTGGCCCCCATTTAGGTTTTTAAGGGGCTTCCGATTGCAAAATGTTAACTTTATCTTCAGCTTCGTATTCAGCACCCAAAAATACATATCTAAATTGAAAATCAATAACATCATATCATAATTAGAGAAAATTGAAATTTTGGCCACCATCTTGGTAGTTAAGGGCTCCTGGGTAAATTTTGAAGTGGCTCAATATCTTAAAATGGCCCTTAGGGTATGCCCATTGATCATGCCAAATTTCATGCTTTTATTCGTAAGTGAACAATTCTTCATGTGCGCAGTTGCCCTAGAAGAATATTTAGGGCAACTTTTTCCTCTCACAGTAAGCCTTCAATTCACAGCTGAGTTGATAGGAAATGTAAATCGTACAATTACGCAGTTTTTACTCTGGTTTTTAATGGCTTTATAACGGAAAAGCCTGAAGTTAGGGACCTATATATGTAAATGAGGCGCGCCAGGTGTTGCAAGATTAAATTTTCTTTCGTACAAAATTTGCTTGAATACATTCTTGTTAATGCGTTGCGTATTAACACAAAAGAAAAAATTCAGCGTTTCGGTTCACGAAAAGTGAGATCAAAACATTCATTTGAACATTATTGATCGTTTCATTAGTACAACAGCCGTGATTCCCACAGCGTTTCTGTTATATATCATATTTAATTTCTGTTAATTAAAGTTATTTTTAATTCTCTGAAGTGTAAACTTTCAATAGCATGCACTTTTCTGTTTTAAAAATGCAATGCATTCTTTTAAATGAACGTTTGATTGGAATAAACATGTAACCAGTTAATTAGCGTGTCATTAATACCAGCTTCACATCTCAAAACTCTCTGAGGAATAACACGAGAGAATTTTACTATCGCTTTAATACCCGTGACGACTGTACTTCCCGTAATAGGATAAGCCCACTTTAATTCTGTTTGAACAATTAATGGTGTCATGTAGTCAGTGTTAGTTGCTAATTGGATTATTTTTTCTTGTTTTGTTTCCACGTCATTAGTTTTACAAGCACGAACTTCTTCCACCATTTCTTGTTCGTGTCAGAGATTAACTTGAATCTCTTAATTGCTGCCAGGCTTATTTCCAGAAACAGTTTTCAAGGTATTTTTGATAAAGTCCTTTTAACCCAGACGTAAAATAAGTCGTCCAACGTGCTTCTGCTCCGTGTTAGAGTGTATAATGTTTCTTTTGCCTTTCATTACAAAAATTAATTTTTCAACATTACTGAGATGATTAATTACAATTTACTGAGTAAAGTAACACTTGCACATCAACGACAAATGAAAGAAATGTAGAAAACTTTTAACAATAAAAAAACTGTCGTACGATAATACGTTTGTCACATTTAACAACAATTTATAGTCATAGCGACATTTTCGTTACAGAGAATGAAAAATGAGGTTTCTATTAAGGTTGCTGCAAACTCGGTGCGATTTGGAGACCTGGACAAAACGCAAATAATATTAGAAGGAGCATTAAAGTTGGAAGTACAAAATACTTACACCCGTAAATTGGACAATTCAGTTATTTACAAACATTTAACAAACTCAAAACAAGGATAATGATAAAACAGGACAAAGGCTTTCGTTCAAAGGGAAAGCAGTAATTACATTTTCGAAAGCAAATTCTACATACCTTAGCCTACACAAGTTCACTGAATTTGCAATTAGTTGTTTTCTCTGAAATTTCTGATAACTGAAAACCTCGAGGGCAGTAGATTTTCTAGCTTGGTTATGAAACACGGACCTACACTGCTGGCCACCCAAAATTCAACACCAAGAAGGACACGAAATAGCAAAGCCAGATTTACTGGACACATAACAACAGATACAAAGATGAAACGATTGAGCTTACAGTCCCGTGCAACTTGCGGAACACGCAGACATCAATAGTTCGTGTGGCCCCCATGGCTGGCAATAACGGCCGCTACACGCCGCGGCATCGAACGAAAGAGGCTTTGGATGTGCGCTTGGGGTATGTCGGTCCAGGCTGCTTCCACACGTTGCCACAGTTCATCAGGCGTAGCCGCAGGTGGTGCTTGCCAGGCCACTCGGTTGCCGATCAGCAACCAGACGTGTTCAATGGGCTACATATCGAGAGAACAAGCGGACCGCGGCAGCAGTGACACCTGGTGGGCCGTGAACAATTGTTGCACGATGCGTGCCACGTGCCGACGTGCATTGTGGTGTTGAAATGTGGCCGCTGGCAGGTCCTGCAGGTGAGGGAGGACTACAGGCTGTAAAACGTTGGAGATGTAGCGGTGGCTGTTGAGTGTACCGGCGATGCGTTCCAGACGGGTGCGGGTGTCATATCCAATTGCGCAACAAAACATAACGCCAGGCGACGGACCGGTATGGCGATGCATAATGCAGGCGTCATACAGTCTTTCGCCGCGTTGCCGCCACACACGGATCCGACCATCGTGGTGTTGCAGGCAGAAGCGGGATTCGTCGAAGAAGACAAGTCGTGCCATTCCGTAGTCCCGGTGCAGGGTTCAATGGCTCACTACCGCCGCCATCGCTGGTGGTGTAACGTCAATGGTAATCGGAGCAATGGGCGCCGTGCGACAAGTCCCCGCTCCTGCGGACGACGCCGAGCGGTACGTGCTGAAACAGGTTGTTGCGCAACACACCCTAATTCCTGCGCTAACGTTCGTAATGTGGCGGTGCGAGACGTCAACGCCCGCCGCACAACATGTCGGTCATCTCGTTCGGTGGTGTGCCGCGGCTGCGGCAAACGTTCACGTCAGTCCGTCCGTACGGCTTGCACCCACCGAATTCATACCATCCTCACTGTGGCTGGATGTCATCCCACACGGGCGCCGATGTCTCGGTACGATAAACCGCTGTTGCGATAAGCCACTATTCGTCCTCTGTCGAACTCCCAAACGTGCTGGAATGACTGCCGTATTCTGCGAAGAGGCATCAGGAAGCTTGCCACGCTCAGGTCCGGCAGCCCAACACACTTCCACTACTTACACCCCGCCTTCTGTGCACCCTTCTTATAGTTCTACTCGGTGGCGTGCCGGGCGTACATGATTTGGAGATGCCCCGCAATGCTAATCGTTTGCATGTCCTCTCGCGGGCAACGCATGCTGCGAATTTCAAACCAATCGGATGCTTCCTTTTTGGTGTTGCATTTTGGGTGGCCAGTAGTGTATATTAATAATTCGAGGGTTGTGGCGAAAGCAATGCAGAAGTGGGCATAACTTTTTTATTAACGTGCAGAGGTCGTTCAAATGACACATATTGGTAGATTAACTCTTTCTCTATAGTAACCCTTCTTCCTCATTGCAGCTAAATAACAGATTCCAAGCAGAAGCAACATGCCGTCATTGAGTTCTTGACAAAGGAAAGGTGCAGGCTGTTTAAAAGCCACAGAAGGCTACAGAATGTTTTCGGAAATGACACCATTGACAAGAGCAATGTGCACAGATGGATGAAGTTTAAAGACGGGGAAACCAGCATTGAAAACAAACCACGCAGTAGGAGACCATCACCTGAGACCACTGACGCGAATCGTCAGCGAGTGGATGAATTGATTCGAGCGGAGAAATGAGTCACAATCCGTGAGTTTGTTTCACAACTGGACTGTGGTCACAATGCCATACAGAAGATGGTGGAAGACTTAGGGTATTGGAAAGTGTGTGCAAAGTGGGTAACTCGGCAGTTGACACCCAATTTGGATGAGAGAAGTGTGGGAATCTGCTCTGTTTTTTGAAGCATTTGAAGCAAATGAAAACACTTTTTTTTCGATCTGGTGACTGCGATGAAACGTGGGCGTATCTTTACGATCCGGAAACGAATAATCAATTCATGGAATGGCATTACACCTCTTCACCAAGGCGTAAGAAGTTCAAGAGCCAGCGATCAGCACAGAAAGTCATGGTGACTGATTTTTCGGATGACAGAGGGTCATTCTCCTTGATCGTTTGGAGCGTGGCCGTACCGTGAACAGCGAGCGGTACATTTAGACACTCATGAAGCTTAGAGAAGCCATAAGGAGGAAAAGACCGAACATGAATCTTAAAAGGATCCACATTCACCATGAAAATGCCCGACCACACACATCTTTGGCAGAAAAACAGGCGATCAGCAAATTAGGTGGTCGGTTGTCCCCCATCCACGGTACAGCCCAGATCTGGCGCCCTGCGACTTCCACCTGTTCAGTCCAATGTAGAACAGTTTCCGAGAACAAGGATTTGATGAGACAGACGAGGTGAAAGTGGCTGTGAAGAAGTGGGTACAACAGTCCACACCTGAATTATTTCAAACATGATTTGAGAGTTAGGTTCAACGATGGCGCAAATGCGTCGCTTGTTATGGAGACTATGTTGAGTAGTGCCTTTGTATAGAG
Organism: Macrothele yani; assembly: GCA_039090855.1. Lineage (NCBI taxonomy): Eukaryota > Metazoa > Arthropoda > Arachnida > Araneae > Macrothelidae > Macrothele > Macrothele yani. Next base: position 81,846,934 of record CM076994.1, read on the forward strand.
GAAGAGTTATTCTATCAACATGAGCAATTTGAACAACCTTTGTCAGTTATGAAAAAGTTACGTCCACTTTTGCATTACTTTCGGTACGACCCTCACAGTAGTACAATAAATTTTCGGATCATCATGTAACTCATAATTCACAGGTTTCAAAATTTCGTTGAAAAATACATTTAGTTTTTCAGACAAGCTAATTATTGAGAGAATTATGTGTTTTATTAAAAATTAATTAAGACATTTGGAAGCTAAAGATTGAAAATATTGCTCGTATAGGCGAAAACTTTAGCACAGTAAATTCTTATGAAACACATCACCACAAATCGAAATTTTCATAATGATGCGTTTTACATAACAAACAGCATTTTTCTCATTAAATAAATTCTCACGCGAACACTAGACGGAAAGTTCAGCTAGAATCATCTACAAAAACTTTTTGCAGATTTTATTTGAAACAACGCTACTTTTCTTTATTTTCTTTATCAGTTCTCAAAAGTTTCTTACGCAGAAATGGGTTATGTGGATGAGTGAAGTTAATTTATGTTTAGCTCACCTCTTTTTGTCTCCATGACACTGATCTTTGTCTGCCTTTTATTAATGGAAAGAGATTTCTTATCTCTTTCAAAAAACTGATTTCCACACCATCGTTTTCTCTTTTCCATGCCACAACAAACAGACACAATTCTTCGTGGATAAGCTGCTCATTTTCGTGTACTGTGTAATTTAAACTTTTCTTTTATGCCATCTGTTTTAGCTATAGATAGTTAAGGGACAGAGTTTATGAAAACATACCTCAAAGCGTTCAAAGGGCAAGCATAACAGCACGCATTTGTACGCACGCAAACACATACTGTGTTTGTAAACCAAAAATACGAAAAAAGCTTTTCTTCAGAAAATTGCTCCAGTAGCCCATCCAAAAAATTTTGACGGTGGCAAGATTCAAGACATCTAAGGACAGAGCAACATTCTCAGAATTTACATAATTTGTACCATAACAGATATATCTTTATAGGCTGTTTGCTTTTTCCTTGTTTAGTATACACGCTTTGGTCCATAGAGATATATGACATAAAGTAGGAGTAAACGATATTTTTATTACACGTCCTGCTGTTTTGAAACTACAGAACAGGGGTGGCCAAAATTTGAGGAACCAATACCTACCTTAAACTATAGTTCCCTACTGTGATCTACCATGATTTATTGCAGTAATATAGGCATATTTACATAGGAACAAGCTTTTTCCTGGAATAAACTTATCACGGATGTTTTGTTAGTGTGTGTCATTTTGTAAATTTGGAAGCAAATACATAAAATAATATTTAAGTCATTTTTTATTTTGGAAACACTATTTTTCAAACAAATTATATAATTTTACTTGTAGATTCTTTATTTATAGTATTTAGTTCTCAGATGTTGCTGCAAGACACTGCAAGTCCTTACACAATTTAGAATTATCAGGCACATATTCAGTGAGGCACAGTCAGAGACACGCATCTAAATCAGCATCACCAGGCAGCTCCTGTATTTCGACTTTATTATTTTCATTTCTGGAAAAGCTGCTTCACAGAGATATGTGGACCCAATGAAAGCAGTCAGCCGCAAAGCAACAGATCTCAAGCAGGGATATTTTTCTTCTGACAATAGAGTCCAAAATTTGTTGTCTGACGTTCTTGCCTTCAGTACCACGTCGGATTGAAGTTTTACAATTTCTGATTCTAAATCTGAAGAATCGAAGAGGAAAATAGAGGAAATGTCTAATGAAACTTCCTCGATATCACATTCACCAAAAGGGTATGGCATAAAACTCAGAATGGACTCAAACGACTTATTCAACACAAACCCTTGTCACAAAACATTTTGAAGAAATAAGCTTCCTCCCATTCAGTATGGCAATGATACGCTTTCGGTTTCTTAGCTCCACTCATTTTTAATATGTAAACAAAGTTTAATAACTAAACTTATATCTGCGCTCAATAAATAAACTAATTTTTATGCAGAAATGAGAATGTTGACAGATCGTCCTTCCTGTAAGTGTAGGCGTTGTGATTTAAGACTGGCAGAGCGAGAGATAACAACATGCCTCATGCGACAGACTGCATATGCGCGATGACTATGCGCAGGAGTTATGTTTGGGGAGGGGAGTCTGACTGATTCATTCTATCATCTGGTCTCAGGCAGTTGGTATGGAACAACTAACGCCAGTGCGATAAAACAAACGATCGACGGTTTGGCCATCCCTGCTATAGAAGTTGTAATTTCAAACATTTCAAGTGCAGATCTTCACGTTCAGATTATATCGACACGTTGAAGACAATTTGCATATCGAAAATCTAACACAACTTCATTAACCGCTCTGAAAATATTCACGCAGAGATAACTGTGCCAGATTAGTGTACAAAAATGAAAAAACAAAAATAAACATCAAGATTGAGTTCTTTACTATGCTACACAGACTAAATTTCAGAAACCTGCAATAAAAGTCATGAAGAGAGTAAATATATTCGTTATAAAATCTATCCCTCTAACAGAGTAAAAATTTGCTCATGCATTTCATATCTGTCATTTTTTAGTTTCTATCGATAAAACATCGCCGTCAAAATTAATTTTTATTTCAGATCAACATCAAAAAATGTTTTAGAAATACGAAGCGTTGTACTTTATGACTGAACTACATCTTCATCCACATTAAGAACATAAATCGCCTGTAGTAACAAATCAAACAGTGACGCGAAAGGTGAACACTGGGTTAGTAGATGACAGCGCAAATATTTTCAGAATGCAATTAACATATCTCGTGGCACCACTTTTAAAAAGGAAGTATGATTTAAGAAATGCCATGATGATGAATTCCCATAAAGTTTGGATAATGGATGTTGGAATAGAACAACGATTTAAGGACTTGTTTATTTTAAAAGATTCAAGTTTCCCTCAATACTGAAACAGGAAAGTGTGTACGATAGTTTTGTGTCATTGCTGTTGATCTTATGAGAATCAGAGGAGTGTTAGAAATTTCTAACGTTTTTCCATCTTTTATTATAATGTAATACTTCCGTCTTTTACTATACGATTATGTGCCCATGGTTTATTACATGGTTATGTTCGCTTTCTCAGATTGTTGAACTTCTGCAAGTTTAAAATACTTATGAACCCCGTGTCGAATTCTACGGTTTTCTTCCCTTACTGAAATCTTTAGCAAGGGGATAAATTTTTGTATCTTTTACATCTCACAAAAATCACAGAGAAACCACGCAAATTTTTATGGTGATAACTGCATTTCATATGGAAATTCCAAATTCGCTCACTTCTTTCATAACATTAAAAATCCATACATATTTTGATCCCAAGAAGTAGATGTTAGACACTGAAGAGCAATTGAATTAGAGACAGCTGGCGTTATGTAAATGTGGCGCTGTTGGCGACCCTGTAAACGGAAACGACATAACGTATGCAGGGATCCGACAATATAAGCAGTGATGCGACGGGAATCAGTAAGAGCCGGGCGCAGTATGGGTAAGACGAAGCATCTAAGCGCATTTGATCGTAGGCAAATTGTCGGAGCCCGACGAATGGATCCCTCCATCTCAGAAGTCGTGCAGGCACTTTGATTTTCACAAGCCACTGTGTCATGGGTGCACCGTGAGTACATCGAATCTGGTGAAACCATCCCTGCAAATGCCAACTGCGTGTGGATGAGCGGGGTCATCGTCGGCTAGCTCGCATTGTAACAGCGGATAGACTGGCCACAGTGCAAGAACTCACACGGCAATTTAACGCTGGTGCAAAAAAACGTGTAAGCAGCCACAGCATCCAGAACCGTGTCCTCGCTTTGGGGTACAGAATCCACCGTCCCACGAGGGTACCGCTGCTGACCGCACATCACACGGTGCAATGATTAGCATGGGCGCGGGAGCATCGCCACTGGACCCTAGACATGTGGGAAAAATGTTGCCGGGACTGATGAATCGAGATTCACGTTGGTATATGCGGATGGCAGAAAACGAGTACGGCGCGAACCACAAAAAGCGATGGATCCATCTTGCCAGCAGGGTACTCTTCAAGCTGGTGGGGGTGGCATTCTCGGTAGGGACTGTTTACGGGGACTGAAATGGGACCCCTGGTACGTGTAACATCGTCACTCACAGGTCAACGTTACCGGGATATCCTGGACGACCATTTGCTCCCGTTTGTGCGTCTTCAACATCCCACTGGGTACCTCATCCTGCAACAAGACAATCCACCGTGCCATCGCTCCCGAATTGGATCCAGCTAGGTCACCTGACCTCAGTCCCATCGAGCACATCTAGGATGTCATAGAGGGAGATGTTCTAGGCTTCGACCCACCTCCATAAAATCTTCGTGAACTGTGGGAGCTTGTTCACGGATCGTGGATCCGTATGGCTTCCCAACGCTTCCGGTGTCTTGTCGAGTCCATGCCGAGACGAATCGCCGCCGTCATCAGGGCGAAAGGCTATACGTAACTAGCCAGGTATCTCTAATTCAATTGCTCTTTAGTGCATAATACGTAAGAACCTAGCTTATAAAACTAGCCCAGATATATTGGGCTAGGTTTTAAAGCCGTTCATTACTTTTGTTATCCTTCCTGGTAAATTTGTAAAGTAAATCATTTGTCAACTAAGTACGGAGAAGCTAAGTTAAAATACTACAAATATCTATTTCAAAATGTTGATATTCCAAACGTACTACGCGCCACTCAGCAAATGGTTGGAAAATATACTGAAATTTCTGTTATGCAACACTTGGACCACTTTATCTTGTAAGTGTTAAGGAAAAGGTTTTTAACTATTGAAGCACAAGAGGACTTCGTGATCATCAAAACAAAATGTGACGAAAATTTTCCTAGATAAAATGCTGAACAAGAAGCTACAAACACTGAGACAACGCCCCTAGCGCAAACGATGTTACGGCAGCTACAAAGTTATTATTCAGATTGATTGAAACAACACAAAATGATAAGCCAATACTTCAAAAATCCGTGCCGCCCCGGTGGCGCAGTGGTCTAAGGCGCTGGCCTCTGACCATTCGTCCGTAAGGGGTCCGGGTTCGAATCTCGGTCAGGCATGGATGTTGTGTTTGTCTTACGGCACTGGCTCTCTCCCTTCCCTGGAACCAGTGACACTAAATTAGGGACGGGCGACTGCTTATAGCCCATTGAGTTGCTCACGGTGGTCGTTAAACCTCCAATCAAAAAGGAAAAAATCCGTTGCTATCTAAGAGGAGAGAAAGAAAGGAAAGGAAATAAAAACTTTATTTTGTGCCATCATAAGAAATGTCATTCAGTATCATAAATATGGCCGTCTGTAAATATAGGTTTCTTTAGTTATAGGAAATGAATTCTTCACCGTAAGAGTGTTTTCAAACTAAAAACGCCCTTTGTTAAATTGCACTGTGTTAGTCTAAGATATGCAAGTACGGAATATAATTTTTGCAAAATTATATCAGTTTAATCAATAATGTGGGGCGCATATACCATTATCACTAAGACTTTAAATTAAGGATTTACGGCCTTGCTCTATGTTCTGAGCTAAGTCTTCATCTAAGCCTAATTTAAAATAACATTAAAGCATAAAATTGGTAAGAGTTCTGATATAACGTCATAAACCCCTTGATTCTACGAATGATGTCCCTGTATGTGAAAACTTAAAATAAATTACTTATAAAATAATAAACACGGTCTTTAAGATCCCACATCACTTTTTATAAATCGTGAAAGAAAGATGGGAATAAAGTTTCTTTAAACCATATCAGGGGAATTTAATAGTTACGAACAATGCGACATGAATTAAATTTCAGGCATTTAGTGAGAAAATTTTGTCTTTAACCGAAACCACCTGTCTGCTGTAGAAACAGTGTTTCACAAGAAGCTTATCATGCTTTTTAAAGAATTGCATTACTTTTCAGGGCATATCCTTTTTTAAATTAATGAGTGAACTGTACTTCTATTCACCAACAAAGATTACTATTTAGCGTGACTATAAAATTTAATGCGATATGGCAGAATTTCAGTTTTTTCGGTAAATATAATTAATGTATTCGAAAACTTGCAGTTTATGCTTTGAAAAATATCGCAACTCAAAAAAATTGAAAAATGTTTCGTTTTCTTATTTTTCAGTTTTGAAAAATTAGCAATAAATTTTAAAACTATAGGACTTGATGGTGTGGAAACTTTTGAAAAATGTCAAGTTGAATGTACTTTGCCATTACCTAAGGAATTTAAAAACCTGAGATAGACAGTACTTTCTCTGAGCTGTGATCTGAAAAGTAGAATTAGTGTTTGGAATTTGTTTCACCTAGATTAGAATGCATGCCTGTCTAGTAGTAAAATATATTACTTTTTACAGATCTAATCTTTCTGTTCTTTGGCAAATGGCAACAGATATCAGGAATTCTGAATTGTGGTATCTGAGTTTTATTGATACTTGCAAAAATTACTCAACTTCACGCAAAATGGAATTCCAACCACTCGAAAAATCCAAACACATGTCCGTATATGACATCGATGGAGAGTATAATGCTCTAAAATCAGAAATGAAACACGTTGAGCAACAGCAAAAAGAGAAATTGCCTGACAGATGACAATTGCATCGTCACCGGAATCATTTGCCTGACAGTCTCAGTGCTGTCAAACTGACATAACTGACGCGAGCTGTGGAGGGATACGAAATAAGATATTGGCTGGTTTTGGCAAAGCATATTCTATGTAGTGTACAGAAATACATTTCTTTTAAACAGCAGAAACTTGAACTGATCACTACATAACCACTATTCTGTTGTTGCTTTGTAAAGAAGACGTGGATAATATGTTTCAAAAATAGATTTTGTTTTGTTTGGAGGTGATTTTTTTGTACATGACTGAAACTTCTCTGTAGATCCACAACACAGAATTTTAAAGTAAAATGTTTCCTTGCTATCTTTTCTCACGTTTTATGGAACAATAGACAGACTTTTAGCTTAGATTTTCTTTACTTAGCTGAAGGAGATAAATTGTATGAAACCAAAAACCTTAATATTGGACAAAGTTATATAAACACACTAATATCCGGAGACCCCTGGATAGATAGTGAATTAGATTCTACGGATGCACCATATTACTCAACCAACTGTTCATATGATCGTAGAGCTAAGATGAAAAATAGCACGATTGTGAATGCCATATGCCTCGATTTCAGCGCGGACTGATACTGGGGTGTCACATAAGCAGTCGCTCTATACGTTACGTTTAAGAGGCAATGAAGATCTCTAGGTCGACGGTATAAAATGATAGCGGACTGGGGTTCAATCTGGCAAGAAACGACCCAGTGAACCTCCTAAGCTAACAGAGCATGACAGGAGAGCTCTCCAAAGGACTGTCCCCTCAGAACGCAAATCAACCTTCTCTCAACTCAGACAAAGACTGTTGTGACTGATATTGACCCGTACAATGCACATGACGCTGCACGATTATGAGGTACACCGATTGATCAGTCATCCATAAATCTTTAATTTCATCGACTATTGCCATACGCTGATTAGCATGGTGTAAAGAACGTTGATCTTGGACTGTAAATCAACGGAAAACTATACTTTGGACTAAAAACTCACGGTACATGGTCGACCTGTCATTCCTTGGTCTGGACGATACCTGGAGATAGGTACCTTTTGTACTGTATCGTTCCAATAATGAAGTATGGCGGGGGCAGTGGGATTGTACGCAGTTTGTTTTTCTGCATGGGCATGTTAACTATTTCGGGCGAAATCATGAATGCTGAGCTGTACCTAAATATCCGTGACAATTCTGCACTACCAACGCTGGGGTAGTAGTTTGGGGAAAGCTCATACCTCTTCCAGTAGGATAAGACACCGCTTACTGATCTGTAGCAAAGCGAGCAGTATGGCATGTCGTACTGCTCACGTTGCTTCAGATTGGTAAGAGGACACGATCTTCTAAAAGTTGGAATGGCTAGCCCGAATTCCTAAACCGAACACTATAGATAATCCCTGGGACGAATTGGATCGTTGGGTTCATGGAAGAAGACTTTTCCCAACAAACAAACCTGAATTAGTCACGGTTTTGAACGCTGAATAGGGGAAGATATTGGCGGACATTTACAAAACCTATAGGTACTATTTCAAGAAATCTAGAGGTCTTCATAAGGTACAAAGGTTTGAACCCACAGTATTAAATTTTCCTTAAAGGAAGAGCATTTGTAGACATGCAGATAGATGCCTGGGTATTAATCGTAGGACAAAATGCATAAGTCAACTGAAATATGAAATGGAAAGGAACATTTCAGCAAACCCCTCTCCATCTATTAATTTCCAAAGATACCTTCCTAACGTTCAAATGAATTTGTATTCTCTCTTGACATTTGTAAAGAAAGCAATTACTGTGATATAGTAATTATTTTCTATGTTATACATATACACTGCTAGGCACCCAAAATGCAACACCAAGAAGGACACGACATAGCAAAGCCAAATTTACTGGACACATAACAACAGATACAAAGAAGACACGATTGAGCTTACAGGCCCGTGCGACTTGCGGAACACGCAGACATCAATAGTTCGTGTGGCCCCAATGGCTGGCAATAACGGGCGCTACACGCCGCGGTATCGAACGAAAAATGCTTTCGATGTGGGCTTGGGGTATGTCGGTCCAGACTGCTTCCACACGTTGCCACAGTTCATCAGGCGTAGCAGCGGTTGGTGCTTGCCAGGACACTCGGTTGTCGATCATGGACCAGACGTGTTCGATGGGCGACATATCGGTAGAGCAGGCACACCACTGCAGCAGTGACATCTGGTGGCCAGTGAAGAATTGTTGCACGATGCGTGCCACGTGCGGGCCCGCATTGTCCTGTTGAAACATGGCCGCTGGCAGGTCCTGCAGGTAAGGGAAGACTACAGGCTCCAAAACGTCGGAGATGTAGCGGTGGCTGTTGATTGTACCGGCGATGCGTACCAGAGGGGTGCGGGTGTCATATCCAATTGCGCCCCAAACCATAATGCCAGGCGACGGACCTGTATGGTAATGCAAAGTGCAGGTGTCATACAGTCTGTCGCGGCGATGCCGCCACACGCGGATCCGACCATCGTGGTGTTGCAGGCAAAAGCGGGATTCGTCGGAGAAGACAATGTCGTGCCATTCCGTAGTCCAGGTGCGGCGTCAATGGCCCACTGCTGCCGCAGTCGCCGGTGGTGTAACGTCAATGGTAATCGGAACAATGGGCGCCGTGCGATAAGTCCCCGCTCCTGCAGACGAAGTCGAACGGGACGTGCTGACACAGGTTGTTGCGCAACATACCCTAATTCCTGCGCTAAAGTTCGTGATGTGGCGGTGCGAGCCGTCAATGCTCGCCGCACAACATGCCGGTCGTCTCGTTTGGTGGTTTGCCGCGGCTGCCGCAATCGCTCACGTCGGTCCATCCGTCTCTCCTGCACCCACCGAATCCATACTCGCGTCACTGTGGCTGGATGTCCTCACACACGGGCGCCGATGTTTCGATACGATAAACCGCTGTCGCGATAAGCCACTAGTCGTCCTCTGTCGAATTCCGAAACGTGCTGGAATGACTGCCGTATTCTGCGACGAGGCATCAGGAAGCTTCCCACGCACAGGTCCGGCAGCACAACACACTTCCACTACCTACACCCCACCTTCTGTGCACCCTTCTTATAGTGCTTCTTGGTGGCGTTCCGGGCGCACATGATTTGTATATGCCCTGCAATGTTAATCGTTTGCATGTCACCTCGCGGGCGACGCATGCTGCGAATTTCAGGCCAATCGGATGCTTTCTTCTTGGTGTTGCATTTTGGGTGGCCAGCAGTGTATATATATATGATTATATTTATGTAATTGTTTTCTATGGGATATATGTATTCATCGGTCTTCACAGTGGATGTCGCTGCTACCAGATGCTCCATATAATTTCGTGCGAGGCGACGGCGAACTCTTAATGAACACGTTTGAGCTTTGGTTACCGCTGTCATTGCCCAGTAATGTAAAAAGTTTCATATCGAGAGATGTTTTATTTATATTGTCATATGTCGTACATATTTGTTCTGCCGATTCGTAAAATTATTTCAGTTCTTTTTTAAACATAAGGTCACGTAGAATTTTAGGAAGAGTATGTATCAAGGATATAAAATGCAAGAAATGTTGACAAAAACTGTTTTAATTACTGAAAGTACACCCATGGCATTTAAAATATTGATAGCTACCTATTGTTCGTACATCTGATCAGTTTGAGACTGCTGCTCGTAAAATCTCCGGCTTTTCCTTCTCACCTTGCTCTTCACTCAAAGTTTTAAGATTTTCTGGAGTGGAATCTAAATGAGCATCGAAGAAATGTACATACTTTGAAGCTGATATTTCATGCACTGAACGTCTCCAAAGGTGGCCAATTGGCCAGAAGTGTGGGTTTATGACTAGTCGGCTGAGATGGCTCCCGCTATAACTCCCGGATGAAGCATGTTTTGTGTGTTCGTCTTACGGTTGTGGCTCTCTCGGCTCTTTGGAACTGGTTGTCCTAAATTAGGGAAGGTAAGTGCTTCCAGTCGTCAGAGTTGCTTATGGTGGGTTCAAAATCCTGCAGCAGAAAAGAAAGACAGAAAAGAACTTCTTAAATAACGTGCTTACGTTTCTTTGAATGTTGAGTCCTTTTACTTATTAAGTGTAACTTTATACATATTCTTTTTCATGCCACCAAGTAGCTAGTTTTAAAATTTCTCGTACTGAACTTGTTCAGTTTGTAGTAGTATCCTTTCACTAATTTTATCATTCTGCTATTCTGATGCAACTACTGTTTATGAATTCAGAGAATCCGGCACTTTTATTCCTGTGCTCTCTCAAACTAATGTATTATGCTTTCGCTTACAATCGTTGCACCGAGTTTTCGTTAACATGTCTTTGAAAGATGATGCTTCTTGTGGTAGTTAAAACATCAACCCTGTTTCACAATTATATTTTTTCTTTTCGCTATTGTGTGTGGACAACTTTCCGGTGAATGCTAAGAGTCCGCGCAAAATAAATATTCACTTTGGACAGTCGAACTGAGCCCAGCAGTAGTAGGAATCCTCCTATAATTTTCCATATATTTTTTATCGTACATTTCTCGCCTTGCACGGAAGCCTCGTTTCGAGTGTTTTGCAAATCTATATAATTATTCCCAAAATTCCTTGTTTTTTCTTCTTCAATTTTATTGCCAGTTAGAAAGGTACGTTTCCTGTTTTCAATTTCAAATTTGAGGCAGTCAAGGAGTTCTGACACGTTCCAAGCTCATTACCCTTCTTTTCCCTATTGAATTCTTAGCCAATACCACCAGGAATTAATTTAATCAGTAGTGGGTACAACAAATTTCCATAACTGTTAAATTCAATGTTAAGGGATTCCAAACTACGAATCTGAATTTCACAGGAATCACATAATTCACGTAGTTCTTTCAGATGTGCATTGAGAACAGGATTTAAACTGAGAAATTTATTTGCATGTGTACTGACAATTTCATCTTTTCTTCCATATCTCTGTTTTATTAATTCTACCGCTGTATTATACCTTCTTTCGGAAATTACTAACTCTTGCAACGTAACTAATGACGCACCCTTCAAGAAGCTTTTCAAATAATTACATTTTGTCTCTTTTAGACAATGTTGCATTATGATGAATAGCAATTTCAAACTGTGCACAAAATTCTTGCCAGCTTTCAAAATCCCAATTAAACCTTTCGATAACTAATTTTGGAATTTGATTTTAGCTATGTTATTCGGCTCAGAGTCATGTTATTCGGTTTAAGGGCTGTATTTTCTGAGATGCTTCGATTTCCCAGATTAAACAACCTATGCAACTATTTATCTAATTCAGCATTGCAGCTGATAATACGGTCCTGTATTCTTGACTGTTCTCAATTTCAAGTTCTTTTTTTTTTTTTTTTTTGATTGGAGGTTTAACGACCACCGTGAGCAACTCAATGGGCTATAAGCAGTCGCCCGTCCCTAATTTAGGGTCACTGGTTCCAGGGAAGGGAGAGAGCCAGTGCCGTAAGACAAACACAACATCCATGCCTGACCGGGATTCGAACCCGGACACTTTACGGACGAATGATCAGAGGCCAGCGCCGTTGACCACTGCGCCACCGGGGCGGCAAATTTCAAGTTCATCTAAATCCTCAATTCCGTTTTCAATTTCTTTATCTAAATGAATCACTCGTTCGCTTTTATTGCGTAATTGCACAGGTAATTCTTCTAAATCATCAATATTTATTTCTTCTTGTACTCGTTCTAATAACTTCGGGATTTTATTCAGAAGTTTAGTAGTAAGTGACAATTGTACTTCTTTTTCCCCTTTCGTTTCTCGAGAGCTTTTTTCTGTATTTTAGACCCATGTTCGAAAATTCAGTACATCTTAATCTCGGCCATGAATAACATCAACTAGAGTCTCCCCAGGTTGGGCACCAAAGTGTTTCGAATATATATTTGCTATCACTGTTAAAAATTTCCGTAAAAAAAGACTTGTTGCCCGTGTATTTTTACGCTCAAGGCCCGTTCCTGCCGTTTCAGGGCGACGCCCGTGTTTTAACGTGCAACGGTAGTAGTAGAACTTCCCCAAATCAACATGGGTTAGCCAATAAACGATAATGACAGAAAATAAATGTTACATACATCACTTTCTGCTATTGGTTCGCGAGTAGTCACGTGAATTCAACGGGCTATGCTCGTTTTTCAGTCAACCGCCTCGAAAACAACATATCAGCACATGTGCTACGAGCCACGTGTGTGAAGAAAGCATGTGAGTAGATCCTTTTTGAAATCCAGATTATTAGAATATGATTAAAATAACGACATCGGTTACAAACTTTTGATATTGGGCTCACGAAATGTGCACACATACTATACCGTGCAAATTAATTGGGACAAGCTATTTTATTCTCAGAATTGTAATGGGATCGCCAGTTGATGTTGGAAACATACGTAAACCGGTTTTATCAGCTGTGAGGTGGTGTGACTGTTAGAACTTGATAGCAAGAATGTGGTTTGATCGGTTTCAAACAGGAAATAGGCACTTCAGCTTCAGTTGTGAGCTCTCGTGTGTGACAAGTGGATGTTAGTTTTTGCTCTGTGTGAGTACGTGTTGCTTTCGTGTGTTGAAAAATTGATATTTCCCCAAGGAATTGTGCAAAAATAATTGCTCTGAAGGATCACACTTCAATGACAGTGAGAGATGCCGCTTCTGCAGTTGGTGTAGGCAAATCAAGTGTATCAAGACTGCTTACGCGATTAAATGCATTTGGATCATCGTCTCCAAAAAGGAGAGGTATATTTGGAAGAAAACGAAAAACAACTCCACGAACCGATAAATATCCAATCAGAAATAGTAAAATGAATAAAGAAAAAAGCAAGAACCGACCTTCAAAGATATTTATTGGCTAGTGGTTGCGATGTTAGTGATTCAACTGTTCGCCGTAGGCTTCTGGAAGTTGGCCGGAAGGAGAGACGACCAACGAAAAAACAATATTTGAATGCCAAAATGAATATAAAACGTTTAGCATGGGCCAAAACATATAAATCATTAACTGCTGACGACTAGAAAAAGGTAATTTTCAGTGATGAAACTCATTTATTTGTGCAGTGTTACCAAGCAAATGTCGTTGGACGAAGCAACTGTGAACCCTTAAGACCTGAGTATGTCAAACAAACTGTAAAACACTCTCTGAAACAGATATTTTGGGGGTTTTTTCACATCAAATGTCACTGGAAGCTTAGTTCATGTTCAAGGTAGGATGAATTCAGCCAAGTACGTAGAAATATTACAACGTAGAATTGTTCCATTCTTGCAAACTTTTGACGGGACATTTCAACATGACTTGGCCCCATGTCACAATTAGAAATTGGTCAAGAATTTCATGCTGGAAAATCAAATACATATGCTTGATCGTCCTGGAAATTCACCAGACTTAAATCCCATAAAAAACGTGTGGAATATTATGAAGAGACGTTTAGGTAAAATGCAGGGGCGGTTCGTCATTAGGGGCCAGAGAGGCCGCGCCCCACCTAAAAATTTCTATTTCTATAAATATTGTTTCTTTTTTTTGCCCTGATTCTTATTCTTTCTCTTAACTACATGGTAATAAACCTTTCCCTTCAAAAACCATTACCTAAGGGAAAAGTTTCCTTCAAAAACGAAAAACTATTCTGTGAGGAAAGAGATCGCTTTCAGAGTATGAGGTTATTGGGGCCAGCTCCAACAGGCCCCAGTAACATCACTACGTAAGCGAAGAGGAGACGATTTCCTCCGCGTCTCATTCAGTATGAAGACCTACATACAACACTGTCTTAACCGCGTGTGTAAAAGTTGTGGGGCCAGATCTATCTGGCCCCGCGCTAATTTGATTGGCCGGGAGTGTATCCATTTCCTTAACGCAGTGGGTTGACAGAGAAGCTTACCCCGACCAAGCTCAAAGATGGCGGGAGGGTTTTAAATGCCTTAGCAAAGTTCAGTTAGTTGTTTTTTCTGTGTGTGTCACTCTCGGTGATGTGTTTGTTATTCCTTCGTGTCGTGACTTTTTTGCTTGTCGAGTACAATGAATGGAGTGGATATTTTGTTAAAATCTCCGTTCTTTGTTTTAAATCTGGAAGAAAAGCTTCACTTAAAAAAACTCAAGGCTTATCACCCAAAGAATGTTAATTTGAGCTTCACTTTAAAAAAACAGTGCTCATCAGCCCAAGAATTTGAGTCGAAAAGCTTCACTTGAAAAAAATCTGTGCTTATCAGCCCAAGAATTTTAGTTTCCAAGAGTACGAAGTTTACAAACGCTTTGCAGAACTAATTTCAGTTTTAACTAAGATGATTTTCTATGTTAAAAATAAATAAATAAATGAGAAAACATGTAAGTATAATTTGCACATGAGTACATATATGTTTTTAGGTTTCACAAGTTCTTTAAAAAAGGTTAAACCTTTCAAATAAAGCAAATAAATGGAAGTATGGTACTCATTCTATAGGGGACGAAATTCATGAACCGTTCCCTCCCTGCATATATTTGGAGTTATTATTTTTTCACTACATTTTTTTATCCTGTAAATCCTGTGATTATTCCTCAATTGAGAAATCTGAAGAACACAAAGCACAACTAACATAAATTAATGCTCATATGTTTTAAGGTAAAATTTTTATTTAAGGAGTTTTAACATTTTTCTGTTAATAAATATGCATTCTATTCTGAGGAAATTTTTTCGTGAGCAATAAAATAGTTAACACATTTCTACCTTATTTGGGCATTATTGTTAGTCAAGGAGGTAAACGGAGGCAAAGTAACGGAATCTTGGGGGTGGGGTGGGGTCTGAATAGTTGGCCTAATAATGACAGATTTTTTTTTTATTTCATTGTTTGACTTCGGCTACTGGCCCCATCTGTTTCAATGGCCACGAGCCACCACTGGTAAAATGGACTGTACAACCAAAGAACGCATGATAACGGGGTCTGGTACGATTCGTCCAACGACGATCGGTCCAATTCCGATTCGTCCAATGCCGATTCGTCCAATGGACAATTGGTCCAATGGTACGATTGGTCCAATGCCGATTCGTCACATGGACGATTGGTTCAATTCCGTCCTATCTGTCCAAAGTGCTACTCGTGCTATAAAAGTATCATCTCTTCTCATTCTATCTCCGATGTTATATGAAAGTACCGGTAGTCCAAAGAATGTAAAATAATATTACATTTCATACATAATATTGGGGTTACAGATTTTTTTTTTTTTTTTTGGAATCGCGTTTATTTGTTATACTGTCCTTGCTGCCGTATGAAGTTACTGATGTACGAGCCGTTCAATCAACTTCAATGTTTCTCTTTTGTATGAAATAATAAAAAATACTAGTTTTCCATTTCTTTTTTACGCTTTCCAACCGTAGGTTGAAGAAGCGTATATGCTCCAGCTTTGTCCCGTCCGTTCGTCCGCACGTAACTGGCGTAAAAATGGTTCGATTTCGATGAAATTTTAGTATGTGGTAGGGGACCACCCGGGGACGAACCCTATTGAAAATGGGACAAATGGGGTCAAAGGTCACGACGTAGGAGCGGAATCATTCCATTGCCCTTATGCGTCATAACTTGCGTAAAAATGGTTCGATTTCAACGAAAGTTTACTATGTGGTACGGGACCACCTAGGAACGCACACTGTTGAAAATGGGACAAATGGGGTCAAAGGTCACGACGTAGGAGCGGGATCATTTCATTACCCTTATGCGTCATAACTTGCGTAAATATGGTTCGATTTCAATGAAAGTTTACTATGTGATAGGAGACCACCTGGGAACGAATCCTATTCAAAATGGGTGAAGTGGGGTCAAATTTAAGGACAAAAGCTCGGGATGCATTCCATTACCCTTATGCGTCATTTTTACGTGCGTAAAAATGGTTCGATTTCGATGAAATTTCAGTATGTAGTAGGGGACCACTGGGGACGAACCCTATTGAAAATGGACGAAATCTGGCCAAGGGTCAGGATATAGGATTGCGATCCATTCCATTGTCGTTATCCCATATTATTAAGGTGGACGTCAAGTAATTTTGCTTCCTATACTTCCAATGGAAAAACTTTTGTACACATTTCCTTCACAATTAATGTGTTCCCAAGGATGAAAATTTGAACATCGATTAAAATAACTTCATATTATAACTTGGAAAACTTAATATTTTCTAAAACATAACCATAATTATATTAAAAATCAATAACTTTTTTTTTGGTGGTGTTGGAACCAGAGAAAAGATGGCGCGACCTGCACTTTGATGGCGTCACTGGACAAAAAAATGTTGGATTGCATAATTACGGTTATTGTTTAGAAAATATTAAGTATTTCAAGTTATGAAATGAAGATATTTTAATCGATGTTCAAATTTTCGTCCTTGTGAACGCATTAATTGTCCAGAAAAAAGAGGGCGCGACCTGTATTTGCATAATTATGGTTATGTTTTAGAAAATATTAAGTATTGCAAGTTATAAAATAAAGATATTTTAATCGATGTTAAAATTTTCATCCTTGGAAAAGCATTAATTGTGAAGAAAATGTGTACAAAAGTTTTTCCATTGGAAGTATAGGAAGCAAAGTTACTTGACGTCCACCTTAAAGTAGCAATTCTTGTATGTATGTATTTACATTTTATTTTGAAAACGGCTCTAAGAATTTTGATGAAAGTCGTTAACCTACCGTTTTCTGGTACTTGAAATCGACTTAGCTTGATCTCGACTTTAGAAGAATTCGTTTAGTGAGTTAAACAGCCACTCCGAATTATAACGTTTTTAGTGATGGCGTTGTTCCATTAATGTTACCAATACTTAGAAATCTTATGACGTCACAACTCGCGTTTGAGAATGTTGGCGCGTGGTCACGCCATCTGTCTCATTACGTCACGCGTTGTGTGTGGATCCTATTAAAGATTTATGACGCCACACTCTTGCGGCGGGCAGATGGTCGCGATTCCCATCTGACTCATTACGTCACGTGTTGTGTGCGTATGTCCGTCAGCACGATAACTCGCGTAACAACTGTTCGATTTCGATGAAATTTTAGTATCTGGTAGGGGATCACCTGGGAAGGAACCCTATTTAAAGTGAACGAAATGGGGTCAAATATCAGTACATAGAAGAGGGATCCATTCCACTGATTTTATGCGCCATAACTAACGTTAAAAAAGTTCGATTTCGATGAAATTTTAGTATGTGGTAGGGGACCATTTGGCGACAAACCTTATTGAAAATGTGCGAAATGGGGTCAAAGGTTAGGACACAGGAGCGGGATCTATTCCATAGCCCTTATGCATCATAACTTACGTAAAACTGCTTCGATTGCGACAAAGTTTTATCTTGTGTTTTTGGAGGTATTCCAAGCCGGTTCTGTTGAATATCATCGAAATGGGATCAAAGGTCAGGGCACAGGACCGAGATTTATTCCACAGACATTATTCTCATAACTTCAGTAATAACTTGAGTAATGATTTCTGTAATGTTGGAAAGCGTATTATGATCAATGCATTGCATGATTTTACTAACTTGTTGTAGAATGCAGTGGGGTTCTACCAACTGCTCAATGGAAACAACTGGTCGGGGTTTCGACAGAGGCCTTTTCAATAGTTTTTATTCCAGCGATGTCATAACGTTTACATATTAAATCAAGTTAATAATATTGCGCTTTCACTTAAGCACGAAATATTAATTCATAGGCCTGCGGCCTAGGTGCCTTGCAAAGACCTCAGAAATGATACGATGAGTGTTTTATGAAGTTTTATAAAATATTTACAAATACCAAATATCTAGGTTGTTACTTAAAATCTTCTAAAAAGGCTCGCGACCTACGTGCCTGTTAGATAGCTGAGAAATGATACGATGAGTGCCTTTCATTAGGTTTTATAAAATGTTTACAAATACCAAATATCTAGGTTGTAACTCAAAATCTTCTAGAAAGGCCCGCGGCCTAGGTGCCTTGTAAAGACCTGTGAAATGATTCGATGAGTGCCTTTTATAAGGTTTTATAGAATGTTTACAAATACCAAATATCTAGGTTGTAAATTAAAATCTTCTAAAAATTCCCGCGGCCTTGGTGTTTGCAAACAGCTGAGAAATGCTCCATTGAGTGCCTTTTAACAGGTTTATGTAAAATGTTTACAATTACCAAATATACGGAAATTATCTTTCAAAAGGATATAAAGAGGAGAATAATTTAAATTATTATTCCTTTCTGGAAAATAAAAAAGTTTACCGTTGGTAAGATGATACCACTGGACGAATCGGAGTTGGACCAATCGTACCATTGGACGAATCGGCATTGGACGAATCGGACATTGAACCAATCGGCATTCGACCAATCGTCGTTGGACGAATCGTCCGGGACCGATGATAACGAATGCTATAAAAGTGTGGTTGCACGATTATGAAGTCAAACAAACGTATGTGCACTCAATTAGTGGAGTCAATGCCAAAACGAATTCAAGAGGCCATTTCTGCTAAAGCAGAACATACTTCATACTAATACAGGTATTTATCAGTGTATATCAAGGTATAGAATGATATAAAGGCATAATTTTGGAAAAAAGGGTGATTTTTTACTTTGTCCCAATTAATTTGCACAGTATAGTATGTCTTGCACGGTTTCACCCTAAGCTTACTTTATGAGCTAAACAAAATGGCCTAAGTAACAGAATGTGATTTGAAATAAAGCCTAGTTGTAATCGTTACTTTGTCAGGGTTATCTCATGACAAACCACTTAACGCTGGTCGAATAGCTTTGTCACAGGAAAACCAATGTAGTGGGTTGTATTGTAGCTTTCATTTGACTGTGGGGTGAGTATATATCCCTCAAATATGGACATATTTAATTATCAAATGTGATACAGTGCTTTTCTGTGAAGTCCTTGTGGCCAAGTATACAGTATACCTATATACTATGATGCTGAATAAATTCGATCTGTGCATAATGATTCGGGAATTACGTAGGGCAACATCTTTTTGTATGAACGGCCCTTTGTAGTGAAAGTCAATTCCATTTTGCCATATAATAACACGCAGTGTTAGAATTAGAAAAAATATACTGGCCCAGCGGACCACAAGAGTTTGCAAATCACTGGTCCGCAAAAAAATATAATAAAAAAAAATTAAAGACATTTACAATATATGTAGAAAATAACGTATTTCAATGGAAATCTCTCCCATATTTGTTTTTAAACCTATCATTAGTTTGAAGCCTTTAAAGAAAACCATACAGCAAGGTAAAAGAAATAAAAATCATTTAACTTGTGACAAATTAGAAAAAAAAAAGAAAAAACTAACTGGCCATCTGGGCCAGTAAACTTAATAGTTCAGTGGTCCGAACAAGTTTTACTGGCCAATAGCCAGCGGACCACTGGGTAATTTAAACGCTGAACACGCATATATTGACTTTTTTTAAGTATACCTTGGGAATATTTAGCTGAAAATTCTGAATATCACTTGTGTATTAGGGAGACACCTTACTAATAAATGAAACATTTGTTACAGTGCGTTTATGTTTCTATGTATCTGGGTATAAAAAATACAAATACACACATGTATATTTGCAACAATTACATATATTGATGTAACAGAAACTGCATAAATGGCTAGAAAAATCAAATAAAACTTATAAAGTCATTCGTTTAGTATCGATGCAATGTATGAACTCATTTAATCATGCAAAGTTCATCAATATTTGGAGTTGTCTTGCTTACATACAAACATAAGTTGTCTTCAGCTTTCAACTTATTTCAATATTTCGTCTTGGTGGTGGTTAAGGATGAAAAACTAGTTTAACATAAATATGTAGTTGTAAAAGGTAACACATATATAATGGCAGTGCTCGACAAAGTTGGATATTCTTTTTCCATTGAAATCGAAAAACTAGTCAACGATTTCAGAGAATAAATGCTTTTCAAACCAGAGTTGCAAGATATCTCATAAGTTCTTTTTTTTTTTGACAATAGAAGATCACATATTTCCACATTGCATGTGAACGAGTAGTGAATCCATTCAGTGGGAAAGGAAAATGCTGTCTTGTAAAAGTTCGGAGAGAACAGATATGGACGGTTGATTATTTGCTGTTTAACGTCAAAATTTCCCAATGGTTTGCTTATTGTCTGATGATAATAAATTCAGTTGTGGAAATTGGTCAGAGTTGTTCCCTGTAATTTGATTTTCTTATAGAGAGAGTTTTGGTCATGGCTTGTGTTTTGCTTTTTCCAACATAGAACAGATTAATACTTTCACCCTGTAATGAGAAGTGCCACTTAATCATTTTTTAGATATTTCACCTAAATATGTCAAACTTCTGAACACATCCTACCAGCACTAGCTGTAAATTCAGATTGTTAATTTTGTTTTAAAAATTGGTTCACTATGCGACTCAGCATGGCTGCCACAGTTGTATAAAACTAAAATGTATCTTCGTACACAACCATTGAAACAGAAGACTTGCTGCAAACCTGCGAAACGCGAACCAAGATTACAATAGAATAAGATAATTTAAGGAAAAATCAATAAAACAATAAATAATTATAAGAACATTTCAGATTCCAATGTGGACAAAATAAGTACATTAAAATTGAATATGCAGAAATGTGTGTGAAATGGATCTTTATAGCAAAATATTGGACTATGAACTTCATAAAACAAGAGAAAAATTGAATATGGGTTTTGATATGCAGAAAAAATTCCATCAATGAACGTTCAGAAATCATAGATAGCATTTCCAACAACTTAATTCAAAAATAGTAGATTTACAAAATACATAAGGAAAATATTTTAATTTAATAACTGGTAATTGCAAGAGGAACCTGGCAATAAAATTTAAATTATTTTTGCGTATACAAAACTTGATCCAGTTCTTATACATTGAGAAACGACCTTGATAAAATCTAGAAGTCAGAAAAGTCTGTAAAAAACAAAGAACTCAGAAGATGTGAAAAGAACGTACAAGTTAAAATAGAATGAAATATATTAATATAAATAAAACCTTGAGTAAGTGATTTAATTGCTGTAAATTACAGTTTTTATAATTAATCTACAAGCAAAAACTATGTGCAAAATTTGCTAATAATTTGGAAACTATCCTCATACAGTGTACGTCTACCTTCTGCTATTCTGATGGTTGCTAACAAAATTGCATTCCCCTGCCCCCACTATTACTTTCATCTAACCCACTTTGAGAGCCATTGGTCTAGAGCAGCGGCTCCCAACCTTTTCTACAGTATTCCTCCCCTATCAGGGCTAACTTGCAATGGTGACCCCCCCTTCTTCGTTCTCAGCATACGCACAGATTTTCATTGCTCTATAATCAGTACTCATTTCCTTTTATTACAAATTCAATGATACTGGTAAGGCTTGATTGAAAACATTAAGCAATAGTGCAACTACCTTACTAAAAGTGCAAATATACCTAAAGCACTTTGCACAAATAAAGTGGGTAATATTGGTACATAGTATACAACCAGGAGTTTATTCCTCCTGAATAAAGTCATAATGTAAATTCAAAAAATATTTTCCATATTTTCACAAACTGTACACATCAGTGTGAAACTTGGGCTTGTTTTGAATTGCACAAACGATCGATGTTCGGTACTAACTATGTCAGTCCCACACGCAGGTCATTCTCCACATTAAGACGATTTCTCTACTTCGTTTTAACTGCAGGCATTGCTGAAAATCCATCTTCGCACAGGTAGCTCGTTGGAAATTGAAGGAGCACTTCCAGAGCACTTTTTGTAAGTTCTTTATACTGGCTTCGAACTGAAAGCCAAAATTCTGGAAAAAGGGTTCTATAAAACGTTAATTTTAGTGTCTTGTCTCTCGAAAGTTCAAGTATTTGCTCTTGACAAACCATGCTTAGTTCTGGCATAAACTATGCCAGAACTAACGGAGAATGGATCTCGAATCCAATTGTGGGTGTGGCTGTCGATCTGAGGAAAGTAGTCTTCAAGTTGGGTTTTCAGCGGTGATCGGTGCACTGCTACCCTTTTCACAACAAGATTTATAGTAGATCTATCACCGGCTTCCTCTACTATGAATTTTGTAAACAATGGAAACATTTCGGTAACCCCACAGTCGATACTACCTTTTCAAAAATCTAACTTCTTCACGAAGCTTTCCATTTTGTCCTGTGTATCCAGAATATTTAGTAACACATATAAACAGTTCAGTTTTTCAAAAATGTTTGCCAAATACACCATTGTTGCTGAAAATTCGACTTTATACAAAAGTTCTGCTAAATCGGTTTTCCTAAGCAGAAACATTATAATTTCATCACACAACTCGAAAAGAAGCTGCGGAACGTTTCTACGCCAGAGACACCTGACTTCACTATGAAAAAGCAGATACCTATATTCAGATCCGATTTCTTCACAAAGTTCAGTAAAGCAACGAGCCTGCACTGGCTGAGATTTGATATAATTAACAATCTTAACAGCATCCGAAAGAACGCTATGTATGTCTGGTTGCATTTTTTTTTGGCTTGCCTGTCATAGCTGCAGCGCCGTCGGTGTATGAACCTATAACATTAGTCCAAGTCAAGCCTTCAGCACAGACTAATTCGTTAAGTAGAGCGAATATGTCTTCATCGGGAGTTGTTGGGATCGTTTAACAAAACAGTAACTCTTCTCTTACATTTCCTTCCCTGGCATACCTCAAGTGACAAATAAGCTGAGCTTGTGATGAAATATCGGTTGGTTCATCAAGTTGCAACGCAAATATTTGACTTTTTTCTACTTGTTGAATTAACTGCGTTTTCAAATCCATAGCCAAGTCATCGATTCTCAGCGAAACTGTATTATTTTGGCAGTGGATTATTTTGTATTGCCTTCGCAGCTGCCACTCCATCATAATGGGACACATTTCTACAGCTGCCGGAAGCAACAAATTCTCGGCAATGCTGTATGATTTCTAATATTTAACGATTTTCATACCACTACATAAGAAGCTTTCAACGCATTCTGTGACACCGGAGCTTTTTTTGACTGAACAGTCTTCTGTAGTTTAAATTTCATCTCTTTTCAAACAAAAAACTCACGATACTTGTGCATATAATCTTCATGTTGAGTTTTCAGGTGTCTTTTAAGTTTCGCAGGTCTAAGGTTGTCATTGGTGAAAACTTGTAAACAAATGTCACACTGCAGCTGTTGAACGCCAGATTTACTACTAAAACAAGAAAATCCGAAATAGAAATAACTTGCGTCATATTGCCTGCACTTTTTCTTTCCTTTATCCGGGGGTGTACTTGTGTCATCAGTAGTAATCCTGCTATTACTAGATTCGCTTTGGTCTGCAGATTCTGCGCTACACAGTTTTCTTCAAATAACGATCCATTCTCAATGTCTAGTAGATTAGTTTAGTTCTAGATTAAGTAGGACATATGGCAACAGTCACAATGAACGTTATCTGCTCGATGACAGATAAAAAATCAGAGAATGACGGAAAAACACAATGTGCGTGTTTAGGACTATCACATTATGTTAAAAGGGGTGTCCGTTTTAATTCACGTGCAGTGAATATCATTGTGCACATCCACTCGCACTTCCCCTGCAGGTTCTCCTCGCCTCCCAAGGAAAGCATGCCCCACCGATTGGGAACCTAGAGTATAGAGGATATTCAAGCCATACTGGTGTCTGAGTTAGTTGTACATCAAGGTTTTTACCACTCTCTCAACACATAAATTTAATTAAAAGCAGAAGAGCCAAAATCTATGTATTATATATATATATACACCCCAGCAAAAGCACAAGTGCTGGGAAACTGCTGGCCAACAGCTGGCAGTGATGGGTCACTGCTGGATGAAATCTGCCGCTCACGGCCCGGTAGTGGTCCGTTGGTGGCAGCGCCATCAGTTGGCGAGCCATTGATGGCCCTGCTGCACCGCCGTGAATTGTGGGCCTCCAAGCAAGTGCCACTAGTGGCCCGTTGCTGGCACCCAATGCAACCCCCAACATCAGGTGGAAGCAGCGGGTCTGCGCATGCGCAGAAGCAACACTTGCTGTATCTCTCATGGTACCAGTTAGTTGAAGACGACGCTATCGCCATCGTGTTATTTTAGTGGATGTTAAGAAAAAAATCCACATGTGGAGAGGTGAATAAATTTCCTAATGAAATTCCACGTGGACGAAGATATCAGATTAAGCCGGGAAATACTAGATTACAGCCATGAAATACACCCACTCCATTCCCATGAATAATAATTCATCGAGTGGAGTGGATGAATAACAAGAAAAAATTTGAAACCGCTTGAAGCAAATATCCTGGAAATCCATTAAAACAACGTTTGTTGGGGAAAAAAAGAATTATACGCGAACAAAATTTATTAATTATTTGAAAAAAAAAAAAAAAAAAAAAGCAACGCTATGTGGTGTACTCATCTATATGTTGAATACACAAGACTGGGAGGAATTCGCTTCTAAAAATAACGAGAAGTAAAATAAAATATCTTTTACTCTTTAAAACAAATGTAGCTTCGGACAACGGAAAGGAAAGACACAACGTTAAAAATGTAACAGAACGTAACATGAACCCGGGTAAATATATATTTATTCAACAATCTCTTTTCAAGACGACAAGAACAGTACAAATCTTTGGAAAGCGACTTTAAGTATGTACACGCCTTGAAAATGAGTAAAGTTCCCTTAAGGTAAAAAAAAAAAAAAACTATCGTTACGTTGAAAAAATTAATTTATCAATTACATGAAACTGACTTTTATGAAAAATACCTCGCAATACTGTAAAATGAAAGAGGGAAGCATTCGATTACAAATTGTATACCAAACAGACAGCTTTAAGCATATGCTCGAGCGTGGCAAATCAGTCTGATCGGTAGAGAGCTCAGCTGCCACGCCAACGGCCCTGGTTCAAATCCAGTCATATGCAAACGGGCGTTTTTCCGGTCTGTTGAGAAAATTTCCCCAGCGCATTGCGTTAATTCACAAGCTTCGTAAAGATAGAAAAAAATTGTAGCTTTGGGAAACTGCAGTTATCCTTATTTTATTATTATTATGGCTACTACTAGGAAATTGGCGGTCAAATTTCGGGAAGCCTCCAGTTACGTCACGTGGTTGTTGGCTGCCACTAACGGCACACTAGCGGACCACATTAGGCTAGCCATCATTTCTGGCATGTGCTTGCAGAGCCACTGAAGGGTCACTTGTGGCAGCTACTACCTGTGATGGACCACTGATGGCCCTGCCGTGACATATGACAACTCATGGGGTGCCAACTTTTGGCCAGCTGTTGGCCTGAACTGTTGGTCCTTCTGTTGGCCGCCCGGACATTTTATTGGCGGTTCGGCAGCGGCAACATAGTGCTGGGCCATTGCTGGCAGTACTGGCCAAGCAAGACTGTTTTTACTGGGACTGAGTGGCCACTTTATTATGACCACCTGACAGTTTTAAGCAAATGAGCAATGGCTCCACGCTGTTGCCGCCAGAGGGCGAGGCTAGTATTAAAAGGGAAACCTTAGTGCTTGCGACAGTAGTAGAAGTGATTTTTGGGTGACGAGATGGGTAAAAAATGCGATTTGACGGACTTTCAACGTAGGATGATTGTAGGAGCTCGTATCACCAAAACCACCGCATTCGTGAAATGTTCCAGAGCAGCTGTTGTTAAAGTGTTTAAAGACTGGACTGTCAGCCAAAATACTGGGTCTCTACGTGCAACGTGTGGTCGTCATCGACTAGTGACTTCTCGGGCGGAACGGAGAGTGCCCCGACTGGTAACATAGAACAGAAAGGCACCAGTGCAGCAAATTACAGACCATCTTAATCAAGGATCCCCTCAAATGATCTCTGCACGCACTGTACGCCGTACACTGCATCGGGCGGGATATGGCAGCCGAAAGCCTGTTCGAACACCTTTGCTGTCTGCAGTTAACAAAAGAAAACGTCTCCAGTTTGCACAGGAACACAAAGATTGGACAGTCGATAATTGGAAACAAATTATGTGGTCCGATGAATCACGTTTTCAGTTGCACCATGACAATGGCCGAGTGAGTATTTGGCGGAAACAGCAGGAAAGCATGTACCCCAAATGCATTGCTACAACTCTTAAAGCTGGTGGAGGCAACGTTATGGTTTGAAGAATGTTTTCCTGGCATGCTTTGGGACCTATAATTCGTGTTGATCAACGTCTGACGGGCACATTATATTTAAACATTTTTGCTGACCAAGTGCATCCTGTCATGTGGATGGTTTATCCCATTGGCGATAACTACTTTCAGCAAGATAATGCGTCTTGCCATAGTGCTCGTATTGAACAGGATTGGTTTCAGGAACATGCCGGTGAGTTTACTTTACTTAGGTGGCCCCCACAATTTCCAGATCTCAACTCCATTGAGAATTTGTAGGATGAAGATGAATGAGCCATCAGACAGCTGGATTCACAACCCTGCAATCTCACACTCCTGGAAAGTGTTATTCATCAAGCATGGTCTCAGATTCCACAAACCACCTATCAACATCACGTGGAGTCCATGCCACGAAGAATCGACGCAGTATTAAAGCCAAAAGGTGGCCCAACGAAGTACTGGGGGGGGGGGTCATAATAAAGTGGCCACTCAGTGTATATCATCTCATTGTCATGTGTATATATACAGTAATATCTCACTTATACGCCAGCACAAACCAAAACAACGCATAAGTGAAAGTGTATTTCGAGCCAAAATTAAGTTTAAAATGTAATTAATATGAGAATAACATGAATAAGAAAAATATCAATGATCTAGGGTGCCCGTTGGTCATCCTCGGTCATTAAACTTCTTGGTGTGTACGTTGGAAATCCCGTGGCGGTTGCTGATGCCACATGGATTCCTTTGGTTCCGCAGCTCAATCGCCGTTCTTGCTCCTTTTTGCCGGTTCAAACCTTTTTTGTCCTTTTTTAGCAGAGCACATCTGGTTTCTTCCTTTCTTCTTCCCATTCTGACACATTCGTGGTTCGCTTATTTTCCCTCGCCCATTTTTCTCCAATCCGCTCAAAGTTTGATTACTGATTTCATCTGGAATAAAGTTTACTGGGTTCATCGTTCTACTCTCGTCCTTCCTCTGTCCTTTGGAGGTCTTGCCCTCCCAGATCTTTTTCAAAAATCTAATGCTATTCATCTTCAGACCTTTCTCTGTTCTTTTTCTCATCCTCAGATTTCATCGATTACTATTGTTGATACTTTACTTTTCCCTCGCAGTCCGTTTCTCACGCTCGCTACTTTCCTCCGTATGGATCTGTTCCCCCTTATTCCAGATCACTTTCCCGATACTTATCGCACCTTCTTTTCCCTCTGACATTCCTTATGTCCCGTCCGTCTCCCACCTACCTCAACTAATGATCTGCTTGCGGAACCTCTCTTTTACTCTTCTGCACTCCGTTCTCCCTCTTCACCGTACTTGTGCTTCTCCACCTGGTTCGCCAGTGGCGTGGTACAGGTATCCCAACTTGTAGATGCTTCTCTCCGCTGGAAGTCTCTTTCCCAAATCGACTCCTCTCTTGCTGACAGTCCCTTACATCGCGCCCAACTCCGGTTGCTTCATATTCAGCTTCAACGCCTTTACCCGTCCCTCGTGAATTCTTGTGGGTTAATTGTTACTTCTTCGGCGTCCCCTTGCCATCCTTTTCTGGTTTATTTGAATGATGTTCTCTTTCTGGTGCATCAAGTTACTGCAAAACTCTTGTACCGCCACTTTCTTACTTATTTTAGAACACCTCTCGCTATTCCTTTTGTGCCACCTGTTGAAACCTCTCAGACTTGGATCGATTCACACACTTCTCTGGCTTCCCCAAAAGCTACTGATATTCATTGGCTCCATCTTCATTGTCGCTTGCTCACACCACGGACTCTTCGTTTTGGTCGCCTGTCTTCTCCCTTGTGTTTTTTCTGTTCAACGCCAGGTGATGTTCATCACGCATATGACTCCTGTTTAGTTTTACAGCCTTTTTTTTCATTGATGTTTGCTCTTCTCTCCAAGGTCTGTCCTTCCTTTCACTCTGTTTCACATTACTATTTTCTTCGCCGTCATCATCCTTCCGCTGCTGTTCACAATCCAGTTTGCGCGTTTTTAATTTTGTAGGCCAAACTGACTATTTATTTATACTATCATACTAGTGTTGATCGGCCTGCTCTTCTTCGATATCATCCTGCGAGAGTTTTTCTGTGCCGTAGGTTTCTTTCCTCGATCAAGTCCGTCATCCAACTTGAGTACGAGGTAGCTCTGGCCCGGCAGGCAATTCCTGCTTTCTTCTCGATCTGGTCCCTAGCTCTGGCCCGGCAGGCAGTTCCTGCTTTCTTCTCGATCTGGTCCCCTCACCTCCCATGGTTTCAGGTTGAGCATGGGTTGATTCAATTTGTTTGATCAGTTTTTTTTTCTTGTTTTTGTTTTGGTGTACTGGTTTCTTCACTTTGTTTGTTTTTGCTTTTCCGGGTTGTTGTCTTGTTCTGTTTTTGATTGAGCTGCAGGTTTTTTTCCCCATGTATTCATTCTTTTCCTCTAATCCTGTTGTTTTTCCTTTTAATTTTTTACCGTTTTCCTTTTCTTGTTTTAATGATGGCCCTTTGGTAATGTTGTACTGTTTTGCTTCCTTGAGATTCCGGTCTTTTTGTTGTTTTTTCCCCTGTGCTTTATTAGCTCATTCTACTGGTCGGTATATTCTTTCTTGGATAGTGCTTTTCTATACTTTTCCTCTTACTAGCGGCCTCCGCCTCTTTGTCTGAATTTTCTTGCCGTTTTGCGCTGTGATTGGATGTTTTACAGCTAGTTGCTTTGACTTTTTTTTCTGTCCGGAGTCCGTGGGCATTTGTGTTCCTGTGTTCTGTGTGTATTTTTTTCTGGTTCTTGGTGGTGCTGTGCAATTGGCTATTGTTTTTTGTGTCGGTATTTTTGTTGAGTTGTTTGTCTATGTATTATTGTGTGCTTGGTTTCTATGTTTTCGTCGGCCACAGTTGTTGGTCGGCGCATTTCTTGTTGTGGTGTTTTGTTGTACTGGTTGGCCACCAATTGTTTGTGATCAGTGTTATTGTTTGGTATAGTGTGATGCTTGTTGGGTGGGTTTGTTTTCCGTTGGGCTAGTCTGTGTTGTCTAGTTTTGCAAAAATGTTTTGGCGTGTTGTGTTTCTTTTGTGCTTGTTCCTTTGTTGTTGTTCCTGATCTTCTTTTTTATACTGTGTTTCCTGTATGTGGTATTCCCGTGCATTTGTAATTGCTCTTGCTTTTTGCACGTGTTTTGTTTAGTTGTTCGGATGGCGGCTGTCCTACTCGCTCTGCTCCTGTGTGAGTTTTTTAATACTGTGATTGTATTTTACCTATACTGCTAATGTGATAATCTTGTTTTTCACTTGGTTGTGTATGTTATACTTTCGTGTTTCAGTTGGCTCCGCAGTTTAGGGAGCCTTTTTTTTCTCATGCCCTGTGTTTTATGTTCACTTGTTTTGCTTTGTTTTTTTTTATGAACTTTGCATTACTTAGTGAGGACTTGCTGGTCTCGTTGTGTTTTTTCATTGAGTACTCAGCCTTATCTCTCGTTTTTATACAGCGTGCTTCTCGTGCGTATCTTGTCTATTGGGTTACGTTGACCCAAGCAGTTGGTCAACGCACTATTTGCCTTTTGCTCATTTTTTTTTACTGTGCTTCTTGTGTTTTTTTCTTTACTGTATGCAACTACATGTGTAGTGAAGTAGTCAGTTGAGGCAGTTTTGTCTTTGATTATGTTTTAAGTGCACTTTTTGTGTTTTCGTTTTTGTGTTTCTTTGCACTCAAGCTAGGGTTCTACGTCTTGCTTCGTGTTTCTCCTGTCTGGGTTTTTCCTGTAATATTGTATTTTTTCTCGGCCCAGCCTTCTGTTGCCGTGCACGACTGGACGTACTTTGTGTTGTTTTCAATGTGTTATGATGCTATGCGATCTTGTTTCCGCGTGATTCTCTCTATAGCGCCACGTCGGCTTCCGGGGTTTGTCAACGCGCGACTTCTTGTTTTGAGTATGAAATTTGAATTGAGTGCGATTTTTTTTGTGAACCTCGTGTGCCTGTTTGGCAACATTTATTTTGTGTGATGCAGCGGTTTTCCCCCTTATTACCATGTATTCTTCTGTACACTGTTCCTCCTGACATACATGCGTCACTTCGTGTTTCGTTTTTAGTTATAGCGGTTGGTTAACAACCCTCCTTAAGTGCACGGTTTTTTTGTTTTTTATGTTCTTCTTGTACTAATGTTTTGGTCGCTGCTGCATGTTTTCAGAAGTACAGTTTTGTTTCTCCTGTCGCTGTCTTGCAGTGTCAGTCAATTTGTATTGTGTTGTATTGTTATTGTGTTTTTTACCTGTCACTTTTGTGTTCGCGCTGCTATGTACTAGTCTTTGGAATGTGTTTCCTTCCCTCACTCTGGGGTTTGTGTTTTGTAATGTGTGTGTTTTTTGTTTTTGTTTCTGTGTTCCTTTTTTATCTGTATATATTTTAATCTTGTTCTGATGTTACCAGTTTTCTTTCCTCCTTTCTTTTGTGTTGAGACTTCTTGGCCTCGTCTCTTTTAATACAGTCTCATGTGACTGAAGCGTATCACATGTACCTTGCTTTTAGACTAATAAAGGTTTATTTTGAAGGCAGTGGTCTAAGGCGTTGGCCTCTGATCATTCGTCCGAAAGGGGTCCAGGTTCCAATCCCGGTGAGGCATGGATGTCGTGTTTGTCTTACGGCACTGGCTCTCTTCCTTTCCTGGAACCAGTGACCCTAAATTAGGGACGGGCGACTGCTTATAGCCCATTGAGTTGCTCACGGTGGTCGTTAAACCTCCAATAAAAAAAAAAAATTCGAGGTGCCAGTGTACTCTCACTCTCCTGGAAGAAACCAAAAGGACTGAGGAGACTTAAATACCACCAAAAGGTGAAAGAGGTCATACACTACGCTTTAGGCCCAAAAAGGTCTCAACCCCCCCCCATAAGCTCCTGGAAGAGGCCCATAAAGGTGAAACGCTTTAAAATGAGATCAAGTGATCCGAGGTTCTCACTCTCCTGGAAAAACCAATAGAGCAAAGTATACATAAATACTGCTAAAAAGTGAAGGTGATCATACACTACATTTTTTGTCTAAAAAAAGTTTGAACAATCCCCCACTCCAAACAAAAGCCCTGGAGGGGCACGGAGCGGGGAAAAGCCTAACATAAATAATGCAAGCGGTAAATAACGTGATCGCTCCAGTTAAAAACAGAAGTGATTCTGAAATACAAGAAAAGGAGATTCGGGTGATAAATACAATGTAGAAAAGGCTGCAAAAATAAAAAAAACCCAAAACTGAAATATAACTAGAAGCTGAAAGAGCAAATACTAAGTGAAAACTACAGAACTATGTAAGAACGATAAATAGTGTGATAGCTTTATAGTTAAAATTGAAATAATCCAGAAGTATAAGAAATAGTGATTTGGGAGAGAAATGCCATATAGAAAAGGCTGCAAAAATAAAATAAATAAAACACACCGAAACATAACAAGACGCAAAAAAGCAAATGCTAGGTGAAAAGATGAAAAACAATAGAAATTATTCAGAAATACACTGCCGGACAATTGCTAAGGACGGATGACAATAGCAACGATAGCAACCATAAAATGGAAGGCAGGAAAATGTGGAAATTAGCATAAGTGCGGGATACAGTAAGACGTGTTGTGCGTATGCAAATTTTGGATTGCCGAACTTGTTCGGGACGTCATAGCGCTGATAAGGATATAAAGGATTTGACGCGTATTGACCGTTGTTGTTCAAACGCAAAGTTGAAATGGAAAGAATCAATTGACGAACTTGCAATTTTCAGTATGTCTTCCCGACATCCCCTAGATGATTTTACGCGTGACCGTATTATTGGCAAGATTGAAGAAGGGCGAAAAATAACAGATGTTGCCAGGCAGTTCGACGTCAGCCACAGTGTTGTTTCAAGGCTTTGGAAATCATTTCTAACAAATGGAGAGTGTAGCAAACGTCACGGGGGAGGTCGTGTTCGCACTACGACACCTGAAGAAGATCGATACATAGTGCTATCGACAAAAAGACACCGGCGCAGCACATCTAGTGAGGTAGCAAATCAGTTTATGGCTGCTACTGGCAAGCGGATCTCCCAAAAAACTGTCTCCAGACGTTTGCATGAAGGAGGACTATACGCCCGCCGTTCTGTTGTGTGCATCCCATTGTCCAGACGTCACCGTACCGCCCGTTTGCAATGGCGCCATCAACATCGCAATTGGACTGATAACGACTGGTATGCTGTCCTCTTCTCAGATGAGAGTAGATACAGTCTATCGTCTGATTGTCGACGACAACTGATCTGGCGTGATAGTGGTACTGCATATTGTACAGCAAACATACAGGAATGGGACCGATATCCGACATGTAGTGTCATGGTATGGGCTGGCATCATGATCAATGGCCGTACGTCCCTCTATGTGCTTCCAACTGGGACTATGACTGGCCAACGATACATTAATGATGTTCTGCTACCTCATGTTCGCATGTTCCGTGGTGCTGTCGGTGATAGATTCATTTTCATGGACGACAACGCAACATGTCATCGAACAGTCACTGTCCAGGAGTGTCTTGAGAGCGAGGATATTCAACGCCTCGTATGGCCTGCACGTTCTCCAGATCTGAATCCCTTTGAAAATGTGTGGGATGCTTTGGGGAGAAGTCTTGCTGGTCGCCAATGCCCTCCAATAAACAAGGACACCCTCATCCGTGCACTGACAGAGGAATGTGATAAATTACCCCAACAGCTGCTTGATAATGTTGTGCAAAGCATGACACGACGTGTGGAATCTTACATCGCCCTCCATGGTGGCCATATCCATCACCCCCTAATAGCTTAGCAGGCCCGCGCACAGATTTGTGACGTCACTAGAGTAGTCCGTAGTCGCGGAGAGGAGCATTACGGCGATGTGCGAACGAACGCGTCTTTACGTACACCTACTAACCAGGTCGTGCGTTCTTTTAGAGTTTCACTGCATTCAAATAAGAACTTGTGTGTTAGTTTTCAAATAACTGCAGAGTTAACAAGTTTGTTTAATAATCTTTAAAATACAGAAGAAAAAGAAATTACAGCGGAAAATTTAGCGTAGCAATAATTTCGACTTGAAAGGGTAAGTAAGACAGATTCGTCAACTTAATGAAAGCATCACTGTCATTTCACTGGAAGTGATAAACCATTCCTATAATCGAAATTATAAACTGTTGTCGTAATTTCACTTGAAGTTATAGTGCCTTTATAGTTAGCCGAACGATTCCTGTACTTGTGAACAAATCGTTCTTGTACTTGAAAGATTAGTTTGAGGGTCCATTACGAAGTATCGCCGTCGTTTCAAAAGATGTCGATTGACATATTTAAGGAATCAGATTTTTCATTCATTGCAAACTTATGACTGAAAATTTTAGTAATGAAATAATTCCTTTAGTGAAAATGTATTTTATATGCAATCCGTGATCACTAATATATAAAAAAAGGTCAAGAAAAACTGAATTTTTTTCTGTGTATTTTAATTATTACCAAAGGCTCAATAAAACACGTTTTAACATACATACAGTGAATTGCTGCTTGATCCACTGATTGCATCAAATAAATTAAGATTTCAAGAAAATTATGCCATTGCTACATTATTAAACGTACAATAATGACATAACAAGTTTTCCTAATTTTAGTACCATCTAGTTACGTGTTTGGACAACTTCATTTTGATAAGCAAATATAAAGTTTATAATTTTTGTCTTCCAGAGCACTATTTCAAAAAAGTTACCTTGTCAAAGTTCAACACATCTGTATTAAGTATATTAGTAGCGTTATGCAAAACTATTTGGATCCACAATATAATTTCTTCTTTTTATCTGGAAAAATACAAGTAACTTATTGGCAGAAATTTCCTGAAATTTGATTTTCAAGAAGTATTCAGCAAAACTGCCAATGTACATGTAATTATGGTTGTGTAGTTCTTTGTGTATCACAAGCGCAATTTGATTATGTGTCCGTTAGCTGTTCCTTGAAGAATTTCAAAGACACGTTTCTAAGAAAATCTGAAATTTGTTCCAATAATTTCTTAAAGTATTTTTTCAGATAATTGTTATATTTTTTGAGAACCTGACAAATGCACATGCAGTTATTGTACTGAATAAATCTAAGCGATTGTTTTGGTACTATAGGATGTATTTTAAAAGATGTACATGTTTCATTATAAATTGACTAACTTGATGTACCATTTTCTCAGAAACTATAAAAAGCAATGGTATAACATTTTGCACAAATGTTTTGTCACTGCTAAAGCTATTGAAAAAGATTGTTTTTTCCTTTTTTTATGATTTTTGTTTCAAAATAAATTCTATGAAGGATTGAAGAAGTTTTTCCCCATACAAAAATTGACACCCACCCTCACGTTTGGAAGCACACTTTTCAGTAGTTATCGGATAATATGAGATATATTAGTTCCAGTTATTATTGCTGTAGCTTGTGAAGACACAGTGCAGGAAGTCTGGAAACAGATAAGTCTAGATAAATGAATAAAAAGTTGATCTTCCATTTTAAGCAAATGTTTTCAAAAAAAAAAAAAAAAAAGAAGCGAGTATATATTTCTACTTGTATTTTAAAAATCTTGTTTGTTTAGAACATAGTTTCCACAATATGTGGATTCATGTCGACGATCCACGTACTTTTCTTTCTCTTAAAAATAACAATATCCAAGGCTTAAAAATACCATGCCCGAGATGCCCAGAGCATGTAAATCATTTGTCTGGGCAGGTAAATAAAACATCTAATTGCCTGTGCATGGTAACTAAATTTTAAAATAAAAAAGTTTGTAATAAAATTTCCTACTACACAAGAAAAAAAAGACAGTCATCACATGTCGTGTTTCATGTGATTGTTAATTAATGGAAGTTGTATTATTGTTACGAAGTACCAAGGAAAGAGTAATATCACATCTTTAATTATGTTATGCTCTACGCCCAGAAATCGGAAACCTAGTTTTGCTCCAAATTTTGTGTATAATCAACAACAGTATGCATGCCTCTGATGTAACTGACCTCTCATGTTTAGTGACAAAGGGAGAAAACTTTAACAAAAGGAACATGGCAGAATCACTAAATTTCCGAAACACCAGTTTCATCATCGTACCATTTCATACCAATTTTAGCATCAGCATCTTAAAAATTGATATACACACGTTTGTGCATTGAACATTTGTAATACAGATCCTTAAAATGGAAGTGCAAACATGTTAAAACAGTTCATATTTTTAACTTAAAAAAAATAGGGTTCTGGTTTGCTATCTTAAAAGATACATTTTCCTGCGCATCCAGCTTTTACTACCTGGGCAAGTAAATAATTTCTTGCCCAGGTAGTACTGATATATTTCACCTAATTTTTAAGAAATTGAATGGTTTTGATAAATTCCCATCCTACCACAGATAGAGCATACACACTGCTCACACGAGAGTTCTTCAATGTGTTGGTTTGTAGAAAAATGCTTCAAAATCTTTAAACGGACATTTTAAAGGCAAACTTACTCCTGAACTATGTGTGAACTTCTGTTTTTGTGCATTCATATCTAATTTTTGCTGTCTAGACTTGATTCAGTGTTTGTGTTCCTTTAGTAATAAATATTAAAAATGATAATTCAATGCAATTCTCTACGTCTGAAAACACAAAAGATGTATTTCACATGGCAACAAGGCCTTAGCATTTATATAAAGGACATAGGCATGTTAGATGTGTACATGACATACATATATTTCGTATAGGATATAAGTATTTTACAAGCATTTGTGCCCAGAAATAGGGACCCCAAAAAAGTTAATCTGGCGCTGCCTAAACACTTAAATAACTAAGTACGAATGTATCAACATATTACTATTGGGATCAAAAACATGCAACCCTTATTATTCTGTGACCATAATAAAGTTTAAAATCCCTTCCTAAATATACATATTTTACTTTGAACTTATTTGATACATTGGCAAAAACATGTTATGGGTTACTATAACAACACAAGTAATCTATTCTTTCCATTACAAACATAAATTTCATTTTTCAAAAATCTTTTCAGTGCTTTGACTTCCCGCTGTGAGATGCATTAGATTATAAAATTAGCCAAATTTAAATTTTCTAGTTCAAAATTTTTATTTTACGAGTAGTTTAAAATAAGGTTAACAAAAGGTTTCCACGTACCTTAGAGTTGAAAATTTTCACGCTTTATTGCTGTATGCCATTTTCTTAGAACCTCCCCATTAGTAGGGAATTTGAATACTTTTAATATTCCTCTATGAAAATAAATTTAGTTGACAATTTGACAACAACAACCACGCACATCCGCAGTCACGCTTACACAGAGTGAGCAAGCTCATGCATGCTCGACCACATACCACGGACATCAGCCTACTCTCCCCTACGTCACGCAGCTTCCGGCGTTCGGTGCGCGGGCCTTCTAAGCTATTAGGGGGTGATGCCATATCCCGTATTGACATCATACGCCGGAACGCCTGCGGACGGTAATTGCATTTTTTTCACGTTTACGTATTCTGCACAAAATGGCCTGTTTGTCCCTTGAACACGTTCCAAAGATTTCTGGATTTCAGAGCACAATAAATTGTCTTTCTTGTAATGTCCTGGCATTCTGACATTATTTTATTTCACTTGGCATCCAACCACACGTACTTTTTTATGCGCTATATAGCCGTTTATGATCCGTCCTTAGCAATTGTCCAGCAGTGTATAATAAACGGTGTTTTGGGGCAAAAATACCATTGAGCAAAAGCTAATATAAAAACTCCCAACACCGGAAGGCAAATAGCCATAAAAATGCAAATACTAAGTGGAAAACTATGCAAAAGTGTCAAACAGCGTAGCCACTGCAATTAAAATATAAGTGCTCCTGGTGTATAATAAAAGGTGTTGCAAGGGAACAATATTGTTAAATACCCCATCATCTTAATATAAATATATGATAAAGCTTTAAAACAGTGTAAAACATTGCATACATCCAATCAAATGGCAAGGACGTAGTGGTCGGTGGGGATAGGTGTGGAATATCAAACACTTTTCCAAAAGTTAAAACTGCTTAACCTTATATAAAGTCAAGACACTCATAAGGTTTAAAGCAAACTTGCGCGAGTATTGAGTAACAAATCTCTCTATGCTCTAGCATAAAAACCAACATGCCCTTCTGTGGGCTCGCCTATGGACTTGCTGCCTTTTGTTGGGATGGGGAACATTTTAAATGGCATCCTTAATTGTCTGACAAAAAGTAATTTCTTTTTTCTCATTCTGATCTTCCTTAGGGGACATCTTGACCCTTGCACTTTTCTATTGTCAGAAAGGGAGACTCTAGTGGTGTGTGGTACCCCTTACTAAAATGCAATCATCAGATTAAAGCAAAGCAAAAAACATTCCATGTTAAAACAAACACAAGTTTTAGTCCAGAAAATATGGATTGATTCATAATGTGCTTGAATTTACTGTATGGATTAATAAGAGAAATTTTACCATATTGCTTATCTATATATTAATACTTATAAAGTAGATAATTTTATTATTTAATAATTTTATACTAGTTTATTACTCACATATTATTGACATTTTAAACATTACATGCAATGTATGTTTATTTTAAAAAGATATTTTTACATTGAAATGCAATATTTGAGTTTTTTGACTGAGGTTTCTGATGTGATGATTAAAACCGTCAAAACCCCACCACCCTGCAGCAAACATATTCGTTTCAGTTGATTTCAACTTATTTTGCCCTCCCTGAGTTAATTGATTCGTACTGGTTAAAAGGTTAATATTGCAAATAGTCCATTTCTCTCAGCAGCTTTTATGAATGTTAGACATAATGGTTAGGATATGTTAAATACATTAACAATTTTTAATTTTTGTCTTGGCCAGAAATCTCAGACAATCGTCAGAAAATTAATTTTTATCTACGTATTTAGGGACATTTGGTAGCTTACCCTTCATACACTTCATGAGATGAATACTTTCAGCAGCTAACTCACAATGTCGACTATATCTACTTTCATGCATAACTCACAATGTCGATTATATCTACTTTCATGCATAACTCACAATGTCGATTATATCTACTTTCATGCATAACTCACAATGTCGATTATATCTCTGTTAAATTACTGTTGTCATTTGATACTTAAGCTGAAATACATATGTACATGTTAAGAGTCTTTAGTACTTTAGAAATCAGCTTATGCTTTGTGAACCAGGAGACCTCCAGTCATTAAAGTTCAAGTGCTGATGTTCTTTCTGCCTGTTGAGACGTGCAGTCAAAATGTAATTTCAGCAATGGGACTCTAGTGAGTCAACTGCTCCCATGACCTATTGCGGCTAATAATCGATTGTTGGATTTTTCTGTCACTTCCCTCATTGAAGTTGGTAGTGATTTGTGCCATTACTGCTCTTTGGGTGATTGCAATTATATGAGACTGGTGTCAATGGCCACATTTAACCATTGCCTTTGTCCACGTATCACGCTGTCCATAATGGCATGTTATTCTGGAAATAAGATATTCCCAATACTTTTGATACTATCAAATGACAATATTGCAATTCTTGTACCATCTCGGTGATGATGACATATGCATTGGGCACCCCACTATAAACCTTCTTTTTCCTGATGTTTATCCATAGTGATATCAAATTATCATCAATATGAGTGCACTGATGCCCTACCTATGTACCCACCAAGTGGTGGTTTGTTTACTAGCAAGAGGGATGACAGCGTCGCGTTGCCTCAATATATATACACACCCACTGTTAGCTTTGCATTAGGAAGCCCCCGTTTTACATATTCAGAGTGATAACGAAGCACTACATAATATCGTCACATGCGGTTACTATAAACTGTGTATTCAGAGTGATAACGAAGCACTACATAATATCGTCACATGCGGTTACTATAAACTGTGCACATGTATCCTCTGCAAGTAATCAGTAAGTACCAGTAATGGGGAAATGTGGTAAACAATCTCCATCCATATCTGCAGGAGATTTACATGGACCATAGTGTCATCTTTCAACAGGACAACGCACAGCGTCATCCATCGGGTTCTTGCAATTACTGAGATATTTTTAAGAGAGTACTTATGTGGCTATGAAAATCTGATTGTTGGCTACAAATCCTAGCTATTCCAAGAATCTGTGATATAAGGACATTTTCTATTACTTTAGTGGATATATTTTCCAATGTACATATTTTATGACTACAAAAGAAAAACTGTTTAATTTTATACTAAAATCTAAGAACTCAATCTTCTGGTTATTGTGGTTAGTTTTATTTAATTTAAAACAGCTAAGATAAATATCTGTAAAATCATTTTCTTTAATTTCAGAGTTGTTGATACAAAGTAAGTCATCAATATGCCTGTGGACATAAGTGGCTATCAGAGTTCAAAGATTTACATTTAATAAACATACTCTTCAAAGAAAAGAAAGATTGCATACACTAGTGAAATGGGAACATTCCATAGGAATACCATTAATTTGCCTATGAAGAGATTGATCATATAAAATTAGTTATTATTAATACAACAGTTAAGTATTCCAGGTATTAGCTTTAACTATTTGGCTAATTTTAAATTCTTATTCAACGTGTTTCCTTTTTGGCTAATTTAAATTCTTATTAAACGTGTTTCCCTTTTGCTATCAAATAAGACACTTTTAGTGATGAAACACTTCCAAATAATAATTACGAAATAAAACATGAAATACATACATCTTATGGGATGTACGTAGAATAAGCCGATAGAACTTCAGTTACTTCTAATACAGAATATATGTATATTGAGTTTATATTAAATATCCGAAAGGGGAATATTAGTGTGTAGATGACCAAAGTCGTAGCTATTATATCTATGAGACTAAGGCTAAGCACTGCAGAAATCGCTTAGCAGTTGTTAATAATCAGGGCTTGAAAAATACTGTGTCTGGGGCATGTATATTATTAAGTAAAGATAGTTGAGTGAGTGTGTGCCCAGGAAATATTTTCTTTTACGATACTGTAACAAATCAGAACCTTCTTTTTTTTTTTAAGTTAAAAAGTATGAACTTTTTTTACATATTTTCGTTTTAAGGGTTTGTACTCAAAATGTTCAGTGCGTAAATGCGTGATGATGCTGAAATTAGTATTTGAGAAATTTGGGGATTCTGACATGTTCCTTTTGATGAAGTTTTAACCCTTTTTCAATAAACACAGGAGGCTAGTTCCATAAGAGGTATGCATTCAGTCGCTGACTTTAAACAACATTTGGATCAAAATTACATATGCTTCAAATTCATGAACCTAGAGCATAATATAATTAAAGGAGTGATATTCTTCTATCCTTGACACTGAGTAACAATAATACAACTTCCAGTGATTAGCAGTGAAAAGCAACATGACATGCGATGACTTTCTTTTTTCTTGTAACAGAAAATTATATTCTGAACTTCAATTTTAGATTTAGTTGCCCAGTCTGGGCAACTAGATTTTTTATTTACAAGGCCAGGCTAATGATTCACATGCCCTTGGCATCTCAGGCATAGTATTTTTCAAGCCTTGATACATATAAGTAATACTCTTCATTACCAAAAAATTTCCTTTGCTTGTCTCTATGGACACTATTTCGCAATTACAGCGTTGCAATCTTATGCGTAATGAAGATTTCTGTAGTACGTGCTAACTTTTTAACGAAAATTTTGTATTGTTTTAAGAAAAATACGTTGCTACAAATTATTTCCTCTGTCCCCCTTGAATTTTGTTATAACGAGTTTCGACTGTTATTATTTTTTACTGAATCTGGTAAATGACGTATCCTGGCCATGACAGTGAAAGTATATCATGTACAGTCTCTTTGCTTTGCAAATGTAAATTAAAGTTAAATGAAAAAAAAATCGATTGCATATTAAATTTCTGCGAGTGAAATCTTTACCTGTGTCAATTTAAGCAGGGCTTGAAAAATATCTGAAATGTTACATGCCCAGCTGGGTATATATATAAATTATTTATCTATCCAGGTAGTAAAACTTGGATGCCCAGGAAAATTTATATCTTAAGGTAAATCAGAAGCAACTTTTTTTTTCAGTTAAAAAATATGAAACTTTTTTACATGTTTTACATTCCTGTTTTAAGGGTATATTCAAAATGTTCAATGTGCAAAGCATGTATCTCATGTTTTAAGATAATAGTGCTGAAATTGGTACAAAATGATATGATGAAATTGTTTTTTGAGAAATTTAGGGATTCTACCGTATTTTTTTCATTGACGTTTTTGCCCTTTGTCATAAACATCTGATTTGTACATCAATTAAAAATTGTTTCAGTATTTTCAGGTATTCTCAAGATATTATAAATACAACTATTTAAGGGCATTCCCGAAAAAGTTTGTGTTCTTGACAACACACCAAGGAAAGAACCGCTTTAATGACTGAAGTCATTTCTAAAACATCCCAAACAGGAAAATTTATATTTTAGAAATATTGATAATATTCGTTATTGTTCTAGAACGACTCAGTTAGAATCAGGGTCTAAGCAAACGTTTTCTATGGGTGGGGGTCTGAGATTTGAAATTATGCCCCATCAAGTTCAAAAGTTCCCACTTCCATTCAAGTATTTTTTCTTCTTTCTGATACCTTAATTATGGGGAAACAATGTGACCTTTCAAAAGTGGAACACCAAGGAAAGAACCGCTTTAATGACTGAAGTCATTTCTAAAACATCCCAAACAGGAAAATTTATATTTTAGAAATATTGATAATATTCGTTATTGTTCTAGAACGACTCAGTTAGAATCAGGGTCTAAGCAAACGTTTTCTATGGGTGGGGGTCTGAGATTTGAAATTATGTCCCATCAAGTTCAAAAGTTCCCACTTCCATTCAAGTATTTTTTCTTCTTTCTGATACCTTAATTATGGGGAAACAATGTGACCTTTCAAAAGTGGAACACCAAGGAAAGAACCGCTTTAATGACTGAAGTCATTTCTAAAACATCCCAAACAGGAAAATTTATATTTTAGAAATATTGATAATATTCGTTATTGTTCTAGAACGACTCAGTTAGAATCAGGGTCTAAGCAAACGTTTTCTATGGGTGGGGGTCTGAGATTTGAAATTATGCCCCATCAAGTTCAAAAGTTCCCACTTCCATTCAAGTATTTTTTCTTCTTTCTGATACCTTAATTATGGGGAAACAATGTGACCTTTCAAAAGTGGAACACCAAGGAAAGAACCGCTTTAATGACTGAAGTCATTTCTAAAACATCCCAAACAGGAAAATTTATATTTTAGAAATATTGATAATATTCGTTATTGTTCTAGAACGACTCAGTTAGAATCAGGGTCTAAGCAAACGTTTTCTATGGGTGGGGGTCTGAGATTTGAAATTATGTCCCATCAAGTTCAAAAGTTCCCACTTCCATTCAAGTATTTTTTCTTCTTTCTGATACCTTAATTATGGGGAAACAATGTGACCTTTCAAAAGTAGTACTTCCAGTTTTTGACATAATTTTACTAAAAATGTTAAAAGTAGGTAAATATCCAAAAATTAGAGATAGGAAACAAGACCGTAAAAGTTGGGGGAACACTCACAGCACAGTGCTCAGCAGAATGTAAAATGAGCCAGCACACAAAGTAGTGAATGTGAGAACAGGAAAAGCATGACTCAACCTTATACCAAATGTACTACTAGCCAAAGTCTACATGAAAAACAAACTTGGACACCATTGTGGATTGAATACCCTATAGACGCAATGTACTAGGATACCAGTTCCTAGTTCTGTTTGTCTACAACCGATTGTCATTAACATAACGTATAAATACAAAAATATGCCTATACGTATCTTTACTACATAACTGCCCTTTGTATTAATTCATGCAAATACTATATAAGTACATGTGCAAATTAAAATGTCTAAAAAAAACTAAGTATTGCTCCACCAACTGTGTGTACAGAGTTCGTAAAGCCTAATGTCAAACAAATCTGTGAGTAACTGATGTATATATCATATTGTAATAAACCTGATTTTAAAATATGAAAATATCATTACTCCCATTTAAAACTGAATTGATTGGTGTCCAACAACTTCATACTCACACACTCTTCCACGGAAGAGATGCATTTACTTGCACACTCTTCCACAGAAAACATGCATTTTCTTGCACACTCTTCCACAGAAAACATGCATTTTCTTGCACACTCTTCCACAAAAAATATGCATTTACTGTAAAAGTCGATGACTACTCGCCGTGAGGCTTAACAGAATATGGTCAAACTTTATATTTAAAGGGATTGCACTGAAATTCAGATAAATAAGGTAAGACTTTTTAATTTCAGATTTCAGCTTAACTGAAAACTGTATTCAGTTAAGCCTGTGAAATTCAGTCTTAACTGAAATACAATCAAACTATATTTTTACGGAATTGCTCTTCAAATTACAGCGTAACTGAAAACGATCAAACTATATTTTTACGGGATTGCTCTTCAAATTACGGCGTACTGAAAACGGTCACACTTTAATTTTATGGGCATTGCCTTTCAAATTACGGCGTTAGTAAATACAGTCAAACTTTATTTTTACGGGTATTTCCCTTCAAATTGCGGCGAAGCTCAACAGGTCAAACTTTAGTTTTACGGGCATTGCCCTTCCAATTACGGCTTAAATGAATGCCGTCAAATTTCGTTTTTACAGGCGTTGGTCTTCACATTACGGGCCTAGTATTTTTACGGTCGAGACCGTAATTTTACGGGCTTTCATAAAAATAGGCCGCGCTGTACTTATACGGGCAAGGGCCGGGCCCCCAGTTGCCGGCCGTTACTCGTAATCTAACGGTGAAATTTTTAACAGTGATAGTACAAATCTTACTTTTTTGAGGAGTCACTCTGATAGAATAAGCGTAGACAAGGATGAGATTTCTAGTTGACATTTATAACCTTTACGCACAAATATACACGCAAATGATATACGAAGACACTCACTCCCACATA
The DNA here is from genome assembly GCA_039090855.1 of Macrothele yani. Lineage (NCBI taxonomy): Eukaryota > Metazoa > Arthropoda > Arachnida > Araneae > Macrothelidae > Macrothele > Macrothele yani. The sequence continues at coordinate 81,891,431 of CM076994.1, forward strand.
ATTTTGGATTACAATAAAACACATAAAACTCATCATTCGATTCTCACTTCTCATCTACGCATATTTTTTTCTTTGCACTCCTTCTCGTTCCATCACATCGAGACAAACCAAAAACAAAACCACCGGCGCACCTCGGTTCCGGATTTTGCGTTACCAACTAACAATAAACAATCGCCAGTGGCTGGGTTTCCTCTGCTAAATCCAAGTTCAAACACTCTCCTCGTCAAAAGAAAGCGCCCAATCCGTAAGGAAGGTTATGAGTATGATACCAAGCGACAGACTACGGAACAATGGGGTACCTAATGATACCTGTTTAGTCAGATGGACACATGGGCATTATTTCCGCTATTTTCCCCTACATTAAGGTAATATCGGTATGAAGTGTGGCCAGTTCTCACGGCAATAGAAGCCCTTTGAAGGTAAGAATACGAACCAAAAATGTTCTTAATAATATTCTGGTCTATTGTTCTCTAGATTTCATTCACATGTACCTCCCTGAAGATCTATCACGTTGCGCGACGGAGTTTCTCTCCCCCCCCCTCAAATATTTCATGATGATGACCCAGCTATGGCCATCGGCTACACTTCAAAATTGCCTTTATTCTTCAGTAAAATAACATTTATGTACATGACAATGGAATTCTGCCAATAAATACAGTGGTATATACATCAGCTGGAAAGTTCCAGTGAAACGTAAAACAAAATATTGTTAAAATCATAAAATTATTTCGCCACGTAGGGCGAAGGAGAGGCAGACAATAAAGCACGAGCGATACAAATGAAAATGTTTACCTACAGCATTGTAGACAGGGAAAGACATGATTCTATACTATGCACAAATTCCAATTAAGCATTACTACCACACTAAAGATTAAACATGCACAAGGTACTAATTCACATAGAAGACCATGGGTGAGAAGGAACTAACAGGTGCAACAGTATTTGGAGATATGACAGTAATGGTAGAAACAAATAAGCAGAAATACTAATCATATGTACAGAATTATGCAGTGACAAGAGAGAAATATGCTAAACAGACCCAGGAGAGTAACTTTACAAAAAAAAAAAAACAGAAATCGAACAGTAATGCAATGTACAAGTTTCATATCATATGTTCAGAACAATACAGTGACAAGGAAGAAAGCCGCTAAACATACCCAGAAGGGCAGCTTCTCATGAAACAGAAATGCAACAGTGATGCTACATTCAAAATTTACAACATATGTACAGAAGTATTCAGTGACAAGGGGAAATAACGCTAAATGTACTCAGAAGGGCATCTTGTTACATTAAATTATACACACAGTGACTAATATTTTAAAAATATCGACTACAGATATGGTGACACGGGCTAGCCATCTTAGCAAGGGAACGACTGAAATGTGCTGTTTGGCCTACTCTGAAGAAGTGATGGTGGTCACATACCGCTGGATAGTTAAATTACTCTCGATGATCATTAGTAATGACACCACATCAGGATCCCCGTACTAGGAGGCGTATAACGTATAATGGTAAAGAAAGTAGAAGCTTTTTCTTCGATAAATGGTCACACGCGCGTTATGCCTTCATTTTGCCCCAGATAAAAACAAGTCTCATTGCTGAAGACGATATTTCACTATTTGTCCCCCACTCTATTCGCTTTTTTGCCAATGTAATCTGGCGTGCTGTGACTTCCGGAGATATGTATGCAGAGAAGAGAGCCTTACCTTGCACACTAACTTCACACAGGCGTCGATGGATGGCACTGTAAGACACCTGCGTCTTCAGTCGTTTTGTTATTGGGTATCTTTCGAGAAATCACGTTTCTGGCATTGATATCCACATGCGGCGAATCTGCCAGTCCTACCGATGCGCATTCACTCGAGATCGAACCGAACCTGAACGACGACTTTAACATATCCTATGTACATTGCTGCCAGAAGCGACCAACTGTTCACCCATCACTCCGAAATGCATCCACATCGTACGCCATTCTGTTTAATCTACGTACGATATTACTTCGCTCAAACTCTCTGTGTTAACGAAACATTCTGCCTATGACGTAAAAACGGCATTACCCTTCGATAGTCACGAGACTTAGAGGTCAGGTTGGGTTTTGTTATGTTAATTTAGAGTGCCTATTTTCCTAAAAGGCAACTTCCTACCCAACTGCCGGTATACGTATAACCCGCCGAATTTTAAAGTTGACGGACCAGAGATTTTCCTTTCATTTGTACACACAACGGATCACTTTCGTATCAACTGCATGAATGTAACTCCGCTCCTTTCAAGTGGGGAAGTTTTTTATTTTTTTATTTGATGAATTTAATTTTAATTTAGGCGTGTCCTGAGTTGCTGTAAACTGATTCTTTAGGTAATTATTTTTTCATCGAAGATAGTGTTTAATTGTACAGAACGTCAGTGCTTTTTTAGTTTCTACGTTACTCAAGTTGCATTTTAATATTGTATTGATTTTCACTATTTTTTGATTCTTCATTTATTGCACATGATTTTAGTACCATTACCTTTGCTTCAAGAAATAAATTTATATTTTTTCATGCACAGTTTCTTTTTAAAAAAATCGAAAGTGCCCATAATTTTTTTTTCGATGAAACACACGGAGTTTAATAATAATAATAATTTTCACACGGAGTTCATTTTATGATCTTTCTGACAATGCCAATATACCTGGCACTAAACACATAATAGAAACAACGAAAACATATTCGTTGAGGTTGAAATAAAGAACTGCTTGCTACTAAACAATAATTTACCTCTCACTGTTATAATGGAGGTTACAGATGAATAATTACTTCTCATTATGATCCATCACATTACTATAGGGAATTTGGTTGAATTACGAGTATGAATTAATTTATCCTACAATTATACCTCACCTTTTCTTGATCTCTAGTCTCAGAAAAAGAAACGTGCAGGGATGAAAAACATTGTTTCAGACTTCACTCACTGCATAGATAATGCAACAAATAACGTATCCCTTCATCCTGGTTGAATAAATTATTTGTATATCGCTATTTTCTCTGAAAATAATAATCATCACGCCACGAATCCGTTATATCAAAATGACGTTCACTGTGAAGGTGTTCTGAAGTTTGCGAAACTTCACATTTCTATTTATTCACAAACTTGGAGAGGAAGGCTCTCAGTTCTTTCCTCAAATATGTTAGAATATCATTTCTCTGGAGTGATGGCTCTGCTGAAATTGTCATTGAATACTTCAAAAGTGGTTCTATGAACTGTGCTCCTATAAACGAATTTATTGCCACTATTTGAGATAACAGTCATTCAAACCAGAAGTCTGGCTTCTCTTTAACCTACATGTAGAAACATTAATTATATTACTCGCAAAGGCTATTTCTTTAGGTCATTTTCACGGTAGTATTAGAATTCTGTTTTCTTCCTTTTTTGTAGATTTGCTAGTGCAATGATCTGAAATCAGAAGAGTGCACACATGGAAATTTTGTACACTACGGGGAAATGCAGTGGAACCCACATATAACGAACTCGTATAATACGAAATTTTCCATAAACCTGGAGTCTTTATAGATCCACTGAAATTCATAACTTTCTTTCTTGTTATTTTAATCGCATTCTACGAAAAACACGTTTTGGAGAAATTGCATACATCGAAGTTCGGCATGGTTATCAGTGGTTATCAGCAAAACATAACTAGTTGTATTCGCGCACTTTTTTCATTGGAAAGCACGGGATTATATGCTGTTGACAAGGCCCCGTGGTTTTCTTACAGATAGGTCAATAAGCATGAAGACAAGAATGTTTCAGTCTTTTTCTACTTCCTCAGATCGCCACATCACTTGCCAAGCACAAATCTGATGGGCAAATGCTGTCGTATTTTGCCTCCACTCGCCATCTTTCACTAACTAAATTTCAGTTTAGGAAATCTTGGAGTTTGTTTTGCTTCTAGAAACATCTTAACCACCGCGTCAGAGAAAGTTCAAAAACTTTTACAACACCAATCATGATAAGCACAAAACAAACAAGAATTGGCTCACATATCCGACGCAACATGTAACTGGTGAGATTGCAAATTTTTAACAATTACTTTAATTTTTACATTCGTAAAATGTTTTGCTTATTACAGATCTCACTCGCATTATTTTGCTAGCTATAATGTTCATTTAACAAATATTATTTACCGTCGATTAATTGATGAACAGTTTATGATTGACTAGTTTTAACCTGACATAATGTCATATGTCAAAAATAACTATTTTTATTTGTCCGGTTACAACGAAGTTCGCATATATCGAATGGTTTTGACTCCCCTTCAATTTGGTTGTATTAATATTCGACTGTGTTGAGAAAATCGCCAATTACTGTATTTGACGTATAAATTCCACAATTATATATAATCAGCTATTATTAGTCCACTTGCTTGATAAAGGTATCTTCTAGTGTCTCTCAGAATACCCGGCCTTGAGAAATTATTTCCCGTCTCACATGCCTTAGAATTTCATCCACCCATCTGCCAAGTGGTCTTCTTCTGATTTTTTCCTGCCCCTAGTATTTAAGTAGAACAACGGTTTTCAATTTTAAAAATATTGTTACTTTAAATTCTTTACTTTGATCATGATGTTATCACCTCTTGTAATTTCCCCTATAAAAACGTACGTTTTCCTAGTCGTCTCGGTTAAACCAAGCATACATGCTTCTTTGAGTTGTCCGCAGACCTAGTATGCAATTCTTAGTTTAGTATATAACTTCCTAATTGAAAATATGACAAATATATAGGATATGGTGAAATCAGTAGAACATATACGATAATCCAATAATTCTATATAAGTAAAACTGTATGTATATATACTCTCCAGTGCTTTGTGTGTGTCAGCATTTTAAACCCGTTTATAATTTTTTACTCACAGTGAAATTAACTATCCATCCAGCAATGGGGATTCTTCAAATCTCGCATAAGAAGGGGATGTTGTGTTGCAGTCCTCTCTCGCATGATTTCCTGGAACAAGTTCTCAAAATCAGAGGTGGATGGAGCTTTAAATGCTCGTGGTAATAGTTAAATCGCATAAATGTTATTTAATAATTGATAGCCTTCATTTTTAATCATTATGTAAATTAGTAGTGAATAAGAGAAACCCGCAGGAGAACCATTGTGCAGAACAATATAATGCCTCCAATAAAAACATTTTAACTCCGAAACGAGAAACATTAAGAAATTGCCATTTTTTTAATATGTTTAATTTAAACGATATTGAAAGATAGATTCAAAAAAATGTTTTGGTGGAATTCTATGCACAACCCGTGACTCCTTTGATGCTATACTGAATATCTGCTTCTTCCGATAGGGAAAAAGACACCAGCGGCTGCGAGAAGGAGTCGTCCAGATTTTTGAGGCAAACATCAGAAGGCGAATCAATCGTTTCCATGTGTTGTGCACCTGCACAGTTGCATCAGTTTGTTTTTGTTCCTTCATTCCTTCCTGTCGGCCACTGCCGACGATTGAGAGCCACTCAACCGAGTGAGCAATTCCTTATCTCCATGGATGAACAAAAAAAATGGCACATTCTTCCTCTGCCAACGATGGCGCATCTAATATGCTTTTCCTGTTTGGGGAGACACTGACTGAAAGCGATAATGCTTTCTGTTTCTAGACATTGGAACCCGATAAAAGATCCCGGACACTGGGGCTTACAGCTGTGATATTACTGTACATCTCACCAAACATATTTAACATAAACAGCGTCGCAGCTTGAAGATTGAATCATGCCAGCATATTCTAGAAACGATTTGTTTGAGAAGATATTTTCCCATTACTTTGTCATTGAGTGTACTTGAAGTTTCATGTATTTCCAACGACCGAAATTTTGCAAAGCCTAAGCTTTCTTTTCTTTCATTTTCCATCAGGGAAAATACAGAAGAAAAATTACTCTTTCTATTTTTATTTTCCATCGCTACTGAATTCTTTCCCCTGGTCATATATGTTGTTTCTTTGGCTGTTGCTCCGAGTTCAAATTCATGAACAATTGAGAACAAACTTTTGAGTAATGACATCTTTGTAAGGCACCTGGAGATTATCTTCTTTTTAGTTACATTAGGATTAAGAGCAAAGGAGTGCAACACGATACAATAGGCATTGTAGGCTTCATCTTGATTTATATCCTTGCACATCAAACTTAAATAATTCCTCTAGTTCTATATGTTTGAGAACGTACGTTTTTTTTGTGTGTGTGTGTGTGTGTGTGTGTGTGAGCATCGTCTTCACTACAAACTCCTTTTGTATTCACAATCTCATTTAAGTAAAACTTGAGAAAAAGTATAGAAAAAAAACAATGAACGAACTTGGTATTTTTAGTGGTGTAACTAAAACTCTGCTTTAAGTCCTTGAGATGATCTGGATTTCTCTTTTGATGATTTGAAATAAAGTTCAAGCCCGTATTATGTATGGGCTTGCTGATTTCGTCATTTATCATCTAGTCAATGGATTTCAACCAGGACTCCACGGGCTCTTTCGTGGGGGATCAGGGAAAATAATCAGTTGGGTATAAATTAGTATAAAACTATTAGGATATATAATTAGTAGGTATATTCTTATAACCTTTGTGGTATTTTCAATGTGAGAATTAAAATAAAAGAACCAAAATTCGTACTCTAACAGCATTTATTTCTTTATTAATTTTACAATGCCCAATAAAAAAAATAACTCGTGAAAGTACGACTCGGGTTCCGTAAAATACCGCCACACAATCCCAAAGTTCCTCACCACCATCCTCGCCACCTCCAAAAAAACACGGTCGATTTTTTCAAACAAGTATCAGAAAAATTTGTTTAGTCCAACGTTTTGTAAATTAATTGTTTCCAAAACTCGTAATTAATTATAGAGCCGTGCATTTCGTTGTGAGATTCTTCTGAATGTGAACGAAAAGCACTATCTACACAATTTCTTCTTCAAAATTACAAAACGAAACGAACCCGACAGACAGAATCATGATGTAAGACTTGTGTTTCGGGGGGTTTTTTTTACTACGCTAACAAAATTTAAGCAACGGATCGCTCAGATCTTCGAGAAATATCTAAAACTTTAAAATCTAACTCTGAGGCACAACAGAGTTAACAAACAAACTGCCTTACCATTAACATCTGCACATCCCTCTATTTATAGAGTATGACATCCTACGCAAATATCGTTTAGCAAACCGAGGTATAAATACAGTATATTCGTAGGCCTATGATGAGAATATAGCACGACTGTGAATGCCAGATGCCTCGATAGCAGAGTTAACTGATTTCCAGGAAGGATTTTTAGTAGCGTACCACAGTATCTCCGTCTGCGATATTTCAGCGGCATTGAAGATCTCTATGTTGAGGGTTAATCATGCGATATGGGAATAGAAACCAACTGGGGCAGAATCTGCCAAGAAACGAAACCAGCAGAAAGTGATAGCAATCTACCGAAATTAACCGAACGTGCCTGGATAGCTCTGCAAAGCACTTTCCGGTTAGAACGTTCGTCAACATTGTTTTATATCACGCAAACTTTATAAGTAGGAGACTAGTTAAGTACATGTGAGACAGATGACAAAATCAATATTAGTATCAGTACAGTGCGCAGGATGAAAGTTACCATGGTCGAGCAACTGTCAACAAGTCGCTATTTCCTTCGACTAATGTCCCACGCCAATTAGCATAGTGTAAGGAACGTCCATCCTGGACTGTAGATCACTGGACAACTGGGATTTGGACCGAGGACTCACAATACACAGGGTACTAGTCTAATGCCCTTTCTTGGGTGAGGCAGATCCCAGGAGAAAGATGCCTTCGGGGCTATATCGTCCTGAATGTGAAGTTTGGTGTAGGCTTCTATAGTTTAGGTTGAGATCACTAGTCGTTTTGGACAAACCATGAATGCACACGACCAATGCTGTGTCAGTACTTATTGGAAAACCTACATTTCTATCAGCAAGCAAAGCACCATGTCTCACTATTGCAAATTACGTGAAGCGACGAAAAGATTGACTGACCAGCCCAGAGACTTGACCTGAACCTTATAAAGAATCTATGGGACGAATAGAAACTTAGTTCACAAAATCCACTTACACACTCTTAGACAAAAAAACTCTACGCACATGAAAGCAAGCGTCCCACCCTAATTAAATTTGGTATGTGCGTTGTGGAGGAAAAGATAAAAGAATGTGATTTTTTTTTTGGGGGGGGGTGTGGAGGTTTAACAACGACCGCGAGTAACTCCATGTGATATAAGTAGTTGCACGTACCTCATTTAGGGCCCCTGGCTCCAGGAAAGGGGAGAGCCTGCACTGTGAGACAAACTCAACCCTCATGCTTCATCGGGATTCGGTCCCCGACCCATCTCGGACGAATGATCAGAAACCAGTGGTTAGAGTACTACGCTACCGGGGCGGCAAAGAAGTAATTACAATATCACAGCAGTAGGACTTTGTTTAAGAAGAGTCATAACATAACTGTTACAGAATAATACCTCGTAAAGCCACATCTTTCTGCGGTGCACGCTGTTATACGGCATGGAAAGAAATCAAATAAAACTCTGATGTTGTTCACACAGTGTGACATGAGTCTCAAAACTGCTGCACAAGATCTCCGACATTCCGTGATGGCAGCACTTGACAGCGCAGCATGTCGCAGACATTCGCGATAGAAGAAAGATGAAAGGTCCGGGGACGTGGCTATCCGAGGGAAGGTTGCAACACTAAGGAGGCACTCCAAGAAAAGTCGAGCAGTGTGACAGAGTATTTTCCTGTTGGTGAATGGCCCTTGGGAGATGTGATAAAAAGTGCAGGACGACGGGGTGCAAGATATCTTGAACGTATTGCTGTGAAGCAAGCTTCCTGTTGCCCCAAATAGGGACGCCTGGCTGTCATAATACATGACTTCACATCACCCCAACTAGTAGTGATGTGTCGCTCCAAAACCGAGTCCGGATGAAAGCGCTACCTAGTCTTTCTACGTATGCGAATGCGGTGGTCATCCGCTCTAAGGCAAGAGCAGGATTCCTCCCTAAAAATGATGTAACGCCAGCGAGGTGTCGGCCCCAATCCAGGGCAGGACTCCACTCCAGGCGGAGCCGCCGATATAGGGTGGTTAATAGAAGACTTCGGAAGGAGTGATGAGGATGGAGTCCTATACCTCTAATTCGTCTCGCAATGAAGCGCGATATATAAGATGATGCGTAGAGGCCACAACATTTCTGTGGACGGTGGGTACAGAAGCCCTCGGAGAGGTTCAGGTTCATAGGATCATGACACGCCATTCTCTCCCAGTTTTCATCCTGGGCTGACCAGAACCTTCTCTGCGTGCATATGAGTCCTCATGTACCCACTGTTTCTTCAATATAGCTTAGATGATAAATTATTCGTCGAAATGACCAGCGCGCTTTCCTGAGTCCCATGATGCAGCCCTTTTCAAATGGGCTCAGTTGTTTGTAGCGTCTTCTAAGGCACAGTCGAGGCATTACTAGCGGCAACTGAAATGAACGCGCCTGAAACGAATCCAAAATATTCACAGCAAGCTTCTGACAGCCCTCATCTAGGCCACTAGATGAGGGATTCACATGTGCTCTGATAATGAAGCTTTTGTCAGCTGCCCGCCTAGCGAAGAAATATTTGCATATCGGCTTTTACGGCTCAAGGATGATTCTATCGGTGCTCGTCGATTTTTTCTAAGAGTGTACTTAAGAGACACGCAGATTCTAACAGGGCTAGTGATATAACTGAGAGGAAATGTTCACCTGGATTTGTGTTCTCCTGCGAAAATTTAAACCAGACAACTGCAACTTCATCGACCAAACATGCTGAAGTTATAGTAATATCGAAATCAAGTAAAGAACTCATTTGATTCAGAAAACTTTTAAAAGACCGTGAACAGTAAAGTCCAATCAGTGTCCAAGATAATTAATTAACTATTCACGTTTTCCAAAGTAAAAACATCAAAAATAAATCAAAACATTTCATCGTGCGTTTCAGCTTTCTTAAACAACTGATTGGAACAGTTATGATTCTAAAACAGTTTTTTTTTTCAGAGCATATGTGTTGATATTTTTATATACTTTCTGGAAAAACAACATCTTGAAAGAGTCATTTCTGGAAAAACAACATCTTGAAAGAGTCATTTCTGGGAAAACAACATCTTGAAAGAGTCACAGGAAATCCTCCTCTCGCGCTGACAGATCACAAAACCAGTTTTTTCCAGAGCTCCAAAAGGGAGCTGTGAGCGCTCTTCTCCTTCTTGAAATACAATAGGAAGATAGTCAATTTGGTCAGGCGAACAGTGGCTAAATGTTTTAATAGAAGTATTTGAAATGTTTGTATTAAAACGTGTTTTTACATCTTAACTATCCTTCTGAAAGTTTCTTCGCTTTGAAAGATATAATTCCAATAAAGGAAAGATTTATATTCATGGATGAAAGAACGAGTGCACTTTATTTGTTTGATCACATCTGCGTGACTGATTGATAAACTTTTAATGAGGTCAACGTTTTGCTTTCTTTTTACGCCTAACATCTGGCACTAGACAGACTTGGAGTTTTTTACCCTCCGGTATGTAATTTCCTACATCTGCGATTTGAAAGATCACATCCATATAACTCTGATATGGCCAGACTAATCGTTTTTAGTATAATCCACATACCATCTGATTCTCTCAATGCTTAGATGCAGTGTGTCCGTGCAGCTGGGTTCTAAAACATTCGAAACTATATCTTCACTTCTAAAAGTGTTGTAGGGAAAATTATCTTTCAATTCGCATGCTGTGCTCTTGGCAAGAACTGTTCTTGCATTTCTCTGCTTTGCGAAGCAAAATCTTTTCTTGAGGTTGCATGAATTTAAACATTTTGTTCAGTGATACTCCAGCTTCTCCTAATGGAACAAAGAACACTCTTTCACACATGGCGAGCTCTAATTGAGATTAGTATCATCGATATACCTTCAGATTTGAAAATGCGCTATTTCCCAACAAAACATAAGATATTTGCGTCACTCTATCTATTTAAAAAATTCTATTTTTAAAATTATTTCTGCATTCCATTATAGTAACAATCTACGATTTTCGAGAAATTTCTGGGATTTTATGATACAAAAGTTTCTGCTGAATTGAATTTCTTCCAAGGATTCGATTTTTTACTTGAAAACAACTTATCACAAACCTTAGAAAATACTTTAAAAAAACTTTGGAAAATTGAATTCATTCTTCATCCTAAAATACATGATCATAATGTCTGAAAATCAGAATGCAACCTTCTTGTTTAGAAAAGTTTCCCAATTTGTATTTTCCTCTGTATTAATTAATTGTTTTGTCATTGCTTCTCTATAGTGTTTGCCAAAACAGCTGAGGTTATCTACTTTGAATATGACTAACTCCTAAAAAATTATTTGTAAAATCAGATTAAGAGTAAAGTTTTTAAATTTAGATTTAACAAATGAATGCCATTAATAGAAAGCCGAGATCACAATATATTTTTATCCACTGTCACGAGAGACCGTCGGAAGAATTTCTTTTAATTCTGAAAACAATGAAATATTTGTATCCAGCATCAAGTGATGGTAATTGCGTACCACAACTAATTTATCCACTAACGAAAATAACATTTATCGATAATATTTAATAGAAATACATTTTGGAAGGAAAGATGGCCGAAAAAGAAACAAACCGTTATATACATAAAGGCGATCTTAATACCTTAGATCACGAACCGAAAACAGCAATTACGATGAGTTGGAATAAAAAGAAGTCGAATAGCATCGATCCGAAAACATGGTCTTCAAACTTGGAATGGACTCATTAATTATCTATGGCGAGGAGAAGTATTAACTTACCAAGAGCTTTAAAACCTTTTGATGATAATGAAATATTTTAGTATTCCACTTACGTGTACTCATAAATATCCCAATGAATCCTCAACTGATTTACGATGCAGCAGCAACAACGCCATGATTCACTCTTCCTAGGTGTTCTCAGAAGTTTTCTGCACAGGTAAAGCGTGGCACAAGTTTGCGAACTATTGAATTTGAACTGGTGATTCATGAGGACTACGCACGCGTTTTGTTAGTAAAGAGCGAAATTACCAAACTTTATTTTGAACGTAGACATCCAAATTGTTCATAAATGGGTAAATAGATGGCAACGTTTTGGTTAACGGCGCTGTTTCGGTGATTTCATACCACTGAGATTGATTTCGAATCACGTGAACAACAACGATCTTTTTATTTGTGTTACGTTTCTGGTTCTTTCCCTTCGCGGAAGGTAAGAACCCTAAATCAGGAGTAAATGAATCTTCCTAAATTTCGATGCTCATAGAGAACAAGCATCAAAAACTCCATGATTTTTCAAGTGCAAGCATTTGTTTATACTTATTTTCTTAAAACTACTGTATTGTATACCATACGTAGGCAACTCAGTAGCCAGGAGTTTGAGTTTGAAAGCACACATGTCTAACATCAGAGGTTATGTAAAAGAGGAAAATCCGCATAAACTCTTAAAAAGCGAATGAGACATGCGTTTATTGAATGTAGAACGGAATGGGTTTTTCTTCAGGCGCATGCAGCTTCGTATCATGCGATTGCCTATCTTGTATTATACTCTTATTCTGTGTAGCCTTTCATGTGATAAATACATGTACAACATAGACCCCCCTCCCCTTTCCGTACATTTTAAAGAAAAATCAGCAACAATATCATAAAGAGCTAAATAAAAGGAAACTAGTTACAGTCAACTCTGGATATAGTGAAATTTGTTGTAATGGATATTCCGCTATAGTGAACCTAAATCATTGGTCCCGACCTGCAACATCGAAAATGTACATTAAAATTTTCGTTTATAGTGAACCCTCAGCTTCAATTATAGCGAACCTAAAAATTAAAAATTCAAAGAAAAGAATGTACTTGTAACATGAAATTGTAACTTATTTCAAAACAAACCTTGTAAAAACTTGAAAGAATGTTTTGAGAAAAATATTGTAGGCCTACTACGCCTTAATTGCATTGAAGGACAAAAGTAGGATTAAAAACCTCAGCAACCTCAAGTTATTGTTCCTGCCTGGCCACACCACGTCAGTCCTCCAACCCGTGGATGTGATTCGGAGCTTTAAAACCTATTACAGAAGTAACGCTTTATTTAATCCAAAACTTTGAATCAAAGCAGAATACGGGGGTCGGACAAAAGCCCGCCGGCAAGATGCCCACCGGACACTTGCCCACCAGACACTTGCCCACTGAGCACGAGCCCACTGAACTTGAGCACACTTAGCACAGCAACTTTAGGAATAATCGTTACCTTATTTTCATAATTTAAGCATCATGGCCTGCTTAATTGATTTTGGAAGATGGTGTACCCCCGCCAACATTTTAATTTTGTATACCGTGTTACCCAACGCGCACGTTTGGGACCTCATGTACACCCAACGGATTTGTACACCCGCCGAAATTTTAAATTTGTATGCAGTGTGGTCAAAAAATGATTACTCAAGTTATCACTCAAGTTATGAAATCATTACTCAAGTTAGAAATCATTACTCAAGTTATCACTCAAGTTATGAAATCATTACTCAAGTTAGAAATCATTACTCAAGTTATCACTCAAGTTATGAGAATAATGGCTGTGGAATACATCTCGGTCCTGTGCCTCTGACCTTTGATCCCATTTTGATGATATTCAACAGAACCGGTTTGGTATACCTCCGAAATAACATGATAAAGTTTTGTCGCAATCGAAGCATTTTTACGTAAGTTATGATGCATAAGGGCTATGGAATAGATCCCACTCCTGTGTCCTAACCTTTGACCCAGTTTTGCCCATTTTCAATAGAATTTGTCCCCAGGCAGGTCCCAAAAACATACTAACATTTCATCCAAATCGAAACATTTTTACGTAAGTTATGACGCATAATGGCGATGGAAGTGATTCCGCTCCTATGTCCTGACCTTTGACCCCATTTCGTTTATTTTCAATAGGATTTGTGGCCAGGTGGTCCCCTACCACATACTAAAATTTCATCGAAATCGAAACTTTTTTACGTTAGTTATGACGCATAACAGCAGTGGAATGGATCCCGCTCTTATGTACTGACCTTTCACCCCATTTCGTTCACTTTAAATAAGGTTCCTTCCCAGGTGATACCCTACCAGATACTAAAATTTTATCGAAATCGAACGATTGTTACGCGAGTTATCATGCGGACGGACATACGCACACAACGCGTGACGTAATGAAGCAGATGGGAATCGCGACCATCTGCTGGCAAGAGTATGACGTCATAAAACTTTAATAGGATCCACACACAAGCGTGACGTAATGAGACAAATGGTGTGACCGCGCGCCAACATTCTCAATCGCGAGATTGTGACGTCAAAAGATTTCTAAGCATTGGAAACATTAATGGAACGACGCCATGACACTAAAAACGTTATAATTCGGGGTGGTTATTTAACCCACTAAACGAATTCTCCTAAGGTCGAGATCAAGTTAAATCGATTTCTAGTACCAGAAAACGGTGGGTTAACGACTTTCATAAAAATTCTTAGAGCCGTTTTCAAAATAAAATGTACATACATACATACAAGAATTGCTACTTTAAGATGGACGTCAGGTAATTTTGCTTCCTATACTTCCAATATAAAAACTTCTGTACACATTTTCTTCACAATTAATGCTTTCCCAAGAATGAAAATTTGAACATCGATTAAAATAGCTTCATTTCATAACTTGGAATACTTAATATTTTCTAAACCATAACCGTAATCATATTTTCTAAACCATAACCGTAATTATGCAATCCAACATTTATTTGTCCACTGACGGGATCAAAGTATAGGTCGCGCCATCTTTTTTCTGGTTTCAGCACCACCAAAGGAAAGGTTATTGTTTTTTATATAATTATGCTTATGTTTTAGAAAATGTTAAGTATTCCAAGTTATAGTATGAAGTTATTTTAATCGATGTTCAAATTTCCATCCTTGGGAACACACTAATTGTGAAGGAAATGTGTACAAAAGGTTTTTCATTGGAAATATAGGAAGCAAAATTACTTGACCTCCACCTTAATAGTGTGGGATAAGGGCGATGGAACGGATCCCGATCCCATGTCCTGACCTTTGACTCCATTTGTCCCATTTTCAATAGGGTTCCTCTCCAGGTGATCCCCTACCACATACTAAAATTTCATCGAAATCGAACCATTTTTACGCACCTGATGACGCATAAGGGCAATGGAATGCATCGCGCTCCTATGTCCTGACCTTTGACCCCATTTCACCCATTTTCAATAGGGTTCGTCCCCTGGTGGTCCCCTACCACATACTAAAATTTCATCGAAATCGAACCATTTTTACGCGAGATATCGTGCCGACAGAAGGACGGACGGACAGACGGACGGACAAACGGACGGAAAAAGCTGGAGCATATACGGTTCTTCAACCTACGGTTGAAAAGCGTAAAAAAGAATTCGAATTGTCTCCACTGGAGGGGGGGGGTTCATCCCAAAATAAAGCACACCGCATGCAAATAAAAAACGACACACCAGATCTCTACGGGAAACGGCAAACTCGTACCCGGGAGATTGGTACCCTTCTGTTCCTGTGACATTACTGGGGCATATACAAATTGCAGAAGTAACAACTCATCTCCCTCTGAGAAAACATCGAAATGAGTTTAGGACAAATGAGTACCGGATAACTCGTTGAACGGGCAAGTAGCCACACACACTTTAGGGACAGTATAAAAATTGCACGTTTTTGGCCTCTTACATAAAAAAACTGTAGTTTTGTATAAAACTGACGTGCATAATAAATATCATTATCACTTATAAAACACTTGCATTTTTGGGAACGAATTTCCGTAAATTTGTAGATCTTTTAGGGGGCGTATAAAATTGCGTTTTTGACCGCTTCGCGGCCCCGTCTGCAGAAGTTGGTTATCTGAGTCACATAAAGTTTCCGTAATTTCGTATTTTCTTAATTGCGATATTTAATGTAATTCCTTATAAAGATGTTTATAATCTGCAACTCAACAAAAGAATTTCAGGGTTACTGTAGCTCAATAAATTCTCTGCGGAAACGCAGGAAACCTCTATGAGGGGGGGGGCTTAATACCGAAAATATAAAATATAAAGAATTTGTAGCCCAACCGGGAGGAGACTTTTAGTGGGGGGGGGCTTACTACCAATGTAAAAAAATTACTAAAGATTTTACGGTTTTAAACCGTTTTCCAGGGTGCCAACACAAAACCGTAAAATCTACAGTTTTATGCCGTGTTAGAGCAAAGCTATAGCTTTGCTCCAACACAATCAACACATTCGTTCCAGCCACATTTTTATGTTTTCGTGATTATTTTGACTGTGACTTGCTCCAGCCAAATTCTGTGTTGTTTTCTTCATTAAAAGCGGTGTTGGAGCAAAGCTACAGCTTTGCTCCAATACGGCATAAAACTGTAGATTTTACGGTTTTGTGTTGGCACCTTGGAAAACGGTTTAAAACCGTAAAATCTACAATTTTTTTTTACAGTGTATATAATTTCTGGTTTGATCGGGAGAGTTCCGGCGTTTACAAATTACAATTCAAACCCGTCTGTCGGAAGGGCACAACCCCTCCCCCCAAACAGGTTTCCTGCATTTGCACGTGCCCGCAGAGAATTTAAGCTGTAGTTTGTAAACGCTGAAAATCTCCCGATCGGACCTTTTTTTTTTTTTTATTTTATATGTTTGACATTAGGCCCCTCTTCCCGCCCTCTCACAGACAGGTTTCCTGCGGTAACAGATGCTCGTAGAAATTTTCTCGAGTTGTAGATTGTAAACGCTAAAAATCTTCGGATCGGACCAGAAGTTCTTTACTTTTTATATTTTTGGTATTAAGCCCCCCCCCCTCCCCGTCGCCCGGACAGGTTTCTTATGTTTGTACCTGTCCGCAGAGAATTTGTTGAGCTCTAGTTAAAAACACATAAAATTCTTTTGTTAAGTCGAATATTATAAACATTTTTATAAAGAATTATATTAAATA
Source organism: Macrothele yani (assembly GCA_039090855.1). Lineage (NCBI taxonomy): Eukaryota > Metazoa > Arthropoda > Arachnida > Araneae > Macrothelidae > Macrothele > Macrothele yani. The sequence goes on from CM076994.1 coordinate 81,908,419, forward strand.
TTGCAATTAAGAAAATACGAAATTACAGAAACTTTTCAAAACACCAACCTCTGGAGGCGTGGTTTCGGAGCAGTCAAGAAAGCAATTGTTATACGGCCCCTAAACATTTTTGTGGCCAGTTCTCCGCTTTGTCTTTGGCTTGAAAATAATGGAAATGTCTACATTTCGTTTGTGAACAATAGTTGCTAAAGTAGTGGGAAATATAGCCACACGATATTTGTTTATTCAGAAAATGTTATGGCACTGAAACTGCAATGTGGCCAGTTCTCTTATGACCACTTCTCCGGTGCCCACTTCTCCGAATCCTATCTTGGACCTTACTATTAGTGTTTGGTGCCGGAGTAAATAAAGCAAAAGTGCAACTCTTATACGACCCCCTTAAGTTTTTCTTGTCAGTTTTCCGAATCCGAGTGAAGGGTTTCAGACAGGTATATTACAACTAAAACAGTGCTCCTGCAGGGATGACCTGATAGTAAACCACACTCTCGTACAACACAGTTTACAAACATTAACGAAACAGCTTGTTTGCAAAGTGCGAGTTCCTTAGATTTAAAATTGAATACCTAAACTTCGTGTGAAAACCGCACTCCTTCACGTCTCCCCAGATTTTACAACCTTCTTTTCCGGTGAAAATAATGCTGGAGATACATTTTGCCCGAAGCGCACAATTAGTGGTGAACGAAAGAACGTGGGTGTGTTCCTTCAAGCAACGGCGTCCTCTGCGTACAATTGCGCTGATGTAAACAGCTGTTTTTCCATTTGGCCAAATGACATTTTATCACACATATCTCCCGCTTTTGACCCATCTGTTTTGATTTCTAAGATCTGATAGTAATTTCTTTACGTAGACATAACCGCTTGTGTAAAACACTTGAAGAAATGTTTTAAATAACGGTGGGGTAAACACTTGAAGAATTTTTTTAAAGCTGCAATTGTAATAATATAATTATTACAATTGCAACTTGTTCATCACCTGTTAAATCTCTCTTATAGTAAACTGAATCCCATTACTTTCGGTGGACGGAAAAGTTTGCCACAGGAAAAGTCCTCCACCTTTTCCAGTCAGGGTTCGTGCATAAATTGCAGTTTACGCAAAATATCGAATGCGGGGAGATTTCCGGAGTTAAAATTTCTATTTTCACGCTGTTTAAAACAAGATGCAGCCGTACAACGAGCACAAATATGTGGGGAAATTTCCGGCGTCGGCATTTTTTATTCCATCGTGCTCATGCTCATAACGTTTACGTAACCTGTCTCATTATTAAAATTGCGATATTACTAAGGCAAAAAATTTAATTATTGGGCCTAACGTCTAGGCGCTTCTAAGAGTTTTCATTTTGTCATACCCATATTCATAAAATTTACATAACAAGTAATGTCAATGATAATATTGCGCTTTTAGTTATGAATCATCCATTAATTAATAGACAGTAAGCCTAGGACGTTTTAACACTTTCTTCTTCGCCTATGTGATATTCTTAAAGTTTACAAAAAGTCTAATTAATAGTTTTGCGCCTTTACTTAGGCATTCAAAATTAATTACTAGGCTTTATGCCTAGGACCAATGAATTAATAATTAGTGTCTAACTAAAAAGCTTCAGTTAATACGTAAACGTTATGAATGTGACATCGTTAGAATAAAAACAGTTAAAAAGGCCTAGGGCATATGACCTAATATTTAGTGAATAAGTAAAAGCACAAGATTATTACCTTGACTTGTTATGTAAATAACGTTATTAATATGACATCAATAGAATAAAATCAGTCAAAATGACCTAGGCCTAAGGCCTTGTAATTAATATTGAATGAGTATTGATAAATATTAATTTTGAATGATTAGTAAAAATAGTATTAATATTATAATTAATATTAATATTCAATAATATTAATATTGTATGGCTTAATATTAATTATCGAGTAATTAATATTAAGTTTGAGCTTTTTAGAGCCCATGAAAAATATTATATATGTTAGTTTACATTTGGGGGGTTAACCACCCCTAAATTTAAACTTTTCCAGATTTTCAAGGCCACTGTTCGTCTTTTGATAGGATTGCCTTATAGTTTAAGTTTGAGGTTTTTAGAGCCCATGAAAAAGATCATATGTGTTAGTTTACATTTGGGGGTTAAATTCCTCTAAATTTATACTTTCGCAAATTTTCAAGCGTGTTCGTTCCTCTATTAATAGGATTGCCTTATGGTTTAAGTTTGAGGTTTTTAGAGCCCATGAAAGAGATCATATATGTTAGTTTACATTTGGGGGGTTAACCCCCCCCAAATTTGAACTTTTTCAAATTTTCAAGTGCGTTGTACATCTATTGATAGCATTGTCTTATGATTCGAGTTTTTAGAGCCCACGAAAAGCATTATGTATGTTAGTTTGCATTAGGGGTAAACACCCCCTACATTTAAAATTTTCCATTTTTTTTTTTTGATTGGAGGATTAACGTCCACCGTGAGCAACTCAACGGGGTATAAGCAGTTGCCCATCCCTTATTTAGGGCCACTGGTTACAGGGAAGGGAAAGAGCCAGTGGCGTAAGACAAACACAACGTACATGCCTCACCGACTCGAACCCGGACCCTTTCCGGACGAATGATCAGAAGCCATGACTTAGACCACTGCGCAAACGGGGCTGCCCAAATTATCAAGTTCGTTGTTTGTCTATTAATGGCGTTGTCTTATGGTTTAAGTTTGAGCTTTTTGAATCCATAAGAAAGGGGATATACATAATAGTTTTGGTTTGGGGGTAACCCCCGTGCATTTTAACATTTGTAAAACAAAAGAAATTTTTTTAAAATCCATAAATATTTATGTGATCAGTTTTCCTACACTTGATCGGAAACGCCCTCTGAAGTTACGTATTATCTACAAATCATCCATAGTGGGCAAGTGTCCGGCGCGCATATGTCCGGGTGGGCAAGTGTCCGGTGCGCAAATGTCCGGGTGGGCAAGTGTTCGGTGGGCAAATATCCGGGTGGGCAAATGTCCGGTGGGCAAGTGTCCGTCGGGCAAATGACCAGTGGGCTTTTGTCCGGACCCCGTAGAATACATCAATAAATGTTCTGGATGCTGTACTTTCCGGAAATAAAGCGAGGAGGAGTGTGTCAACTGTCACTATGCAAAACTGTGTCAGGAGGTCTGGATTGGCTGCTGGACGTGTGGCATTCGAAGAGGAAGATAATAGGCCTCTCAAGAACCTGCTTCAGCATATCGGTGCAGATTCCACTGAAGTTGAAGATTTTATCGATGCTAACTGGGAAGTGATAACGAGTAAAATCCCGTCGGATGAAAGACGGTTCCAGCACGGAAGAAAACGAAGCTGAAGGTGACGAGAACGATAATAAAGAACGTGTTCCAACAGCGAAAAAGGCGTTGGTGAGCGTCAGGACAGTGCTAAAGTTCCTAGAATGTATGTTAAATGTAGAATCGAGTGTAGAAAAAGCACAGACTCTAGAAAAGGACATAGAGAAAATATTTATTAAAACTGTTTGCAGCAAGCAGCGGCACATAATATTTTCATGTTAATTAAGGTAATGCCAAATTAATTTTGTTTATTTAATTCAATGAATATACACTACGTATATGAAAATATTATTTTTAGATACATATTTATTTTCTTTCTCACCATTCCACTCAATTCAGGTTAAGGGAAGACACTTCGGTTTTAGTGAACCACGGATATAGTGAACGGAATATGCGAGTCCGCAGAGGTTCACTATAAGAGGAATTCACTGTATTTTATTTTGGAATAAAATTACTTGTTTTCGTTATTCATTTACATGTACGTTGCTCTTTAAAAATAGTGAGAGTCCAGCAGACGTTGGTTTTTCTAAGAACCACCTTGCACAAGCCATGGAGGCCACTAATATAATTCTTCGGCAAAAACAAAATTATTTGTTAGCATCGCTGTAGAAGTACCATGCTACTACATTCATACATTGGCGTCTCTAAGAATAAATCCCGCTGTGAAATGTATTTCATGCTCCGCTTCACACACAACACAGGGTCAAGGATATTCTGACTAAAGGTATCGTGAATGGAATGTGACTCAATCACCCTGAATGAGCCACAGTTCTCCAAGTACAATGGTCAGTCACAGAAAAAGGAAACGATGCTAATTTCAAACAAAATAAACGAGTTCGTGCAAGTGTAACCAGGGATTCCATATTTATCAGAAGCAAAATTCAGTAGCCATTTTTAGAGGTAGTGAATTGTAGTAATTTTCTTTCAATTCCCGCCATTTTGATGAGCTGCGCAGCCAACAGGCAAAGTACTTCTTTTTCCACGCGTCGCAGCAGAGGGGTGTTAGATTTATAGTTTCGTCGATGTGAGAAGAATGAAATTGGACTTTATTGCTTTTCCACCGTCCCAAGTAGCACGATGAAGAGGAGGGCCAGCGAGATAATTAATGAATCTTGCGTTTTTCGGAGAGGCGGCATCTTAGGGTGTGGCTTTGCTTAGGAGGAATTCGTCGGACTTCACACGGAGGGAGAGTTTTCGTTCAGGGTTCGGGGGTCAGCTATCGGAGCAAGAAACAGCAGAGGGGACTCGGTGGCAAAAAGTCGACGAAGCAGGAGATCTTTAGCAGGCGTGCGAGTATCGTCTGGACAAAGGGAAGTAGGAAGGAATGAGGACGATGATGAGAGAGACGGAGGGAGGTTATGAGGGGTTAATATGTAGAAAAAACGGAGATCAGGACAAGGCTTAAAGACATTCCCCGTAACATCTGAATAAAAGTCTTTCTCACTGTAAAATTTGGCCTCAGTCGATTCACTTTTCCATACTTTGTATTGTATTTATCTGCTCCAGTTGGGAGAATTACGGATTAAACCACCGATACAGAACTTACTGCAAAGGAAACATCAAACGAACCCTCCACACAGGGCGCTGTAATAGAACTCAGCACCAAGCCCTGTAACACAGGATATTTTAGTATTTTTAGTTACTTGTAATAGCTTTTAGTTCAAGTTGTTGTCTTAACTTAACTTATCGAACATAAATCACACTCGAAATAGCTAAGTGAATAAACCGCCAGGGTAAAAAATTACCACACTTACGTAATATCAACTGGTTGTGTATTTTCCACAAAGTGATCTGTATCTCGCACATTTCAGTCGACTATTCTCAGATCGTAATTCATGAAAATGAGTCTTAATATCAAGCATGTATGCACACTCCGCCGTATAGTTATAAGCGTTATAAGCCGGTTATTCATCTAATAAGACATTTTCATCAATTTGTGGCTCCACTACTCCATTCCACACCTACCAAATTTGATGTAGACTATTTATTGTCTTCTGACTCACTGACTGCGTAATCGGAAAGTACATACAAATTGCGGAGGTTATGTGCCTTTCAGTGAGAACAGGTTTAACTGAGAGGTGACAAAATTTACATTGGAAAACAGGAACTCAAAAGCAAGATTAAAGTAGAGGTATGCGTCACAACATGATGCACAAGCTCTATAAGAAATAGCGTAAAGGATTAACACTGAAACAACCGGGTGCACATACTGAAATAAATTTGTCCATGCACCTAATGGAGGATAACGCAGAAAAAATGTTTAGCAGGTGACCCCAATTTTCTGAATTGTCTTCTATAGACGGCAAAGCAGCAAGCGATGATATTCATGACAAAAGCGACGACACGCATACATCATATCACGAACTCAGAGGGAAATTAATTGCACCTCTCTCACAGGTGCAGGGTCACCAAACAGAAAGTTGCCGTAATGGAAAGGGCAATGCCCATTAGTGAGACGAGGTAGGACAAATACCTCTCTACATGTCGACCGAAAGTTTGAAGACCAGTACCAATACCATGAAGTTGTTTTCTTTACCTTTTTGTACCAGAGAGCATCCCGCGTAGCCTTAATATACTTTCGAATAATAAAACGTAAGTTTTGTTGGTGTAGTGGTACGGCTGTAATCCCCAACAAAGAAACGCACCCCGCATAAGCATGAGCCGACTCCTTTCGTTGGATCCGAGTGCGACTGGGATTGCAGTGGGAATGGGCGTGATAACAGGACACGTATAAAGAATAGAGAAAAGGTCTCAGGAGAAGCAGAGACGTTGTGTCTCGACCCTTCGCAGAAAACAAACTTTACAAAATGCTCAAGGAATCCATATTAACAACATAAGCCCGATGAGGTTCCGACAGTATATGATGAACTGCAAGTACACACCATGCACTTCTGTTAAAAATGCGGTGACTTCAGGTGGGATCTGCTTAACGCAAAAACATATCAAAATTCCATCTGACGTCGAGCCATCTGTGAATATCAGAACAAAGTCGGAGTGGAGGAACAGTTGCTCAGTATGCAGCTAGTTGTTGGTACACTGAGAAGAAGTAGAACATGCAGGATCCAAAGCAAAACATGTATTAACTTGGATAGTAAGAGGGAACTGGAGAGTCTTCTCCAACTGAAATGAAATCGTTTCTTGCATTCTGTGCAAGAAACATGCATTTGAAGTCCAAATATAGGAACAGACCAGGGTTTATTTTTGAAAAGCCGAGTATTCTATGGGTTGCATGAAATGACATGAGAGGTGACAAGGGACGCCGCTTTGTGATAATAAAAGGATTTCCAACTAATTAATTAATTGGGCATTAAACATACGTTTCATGATCTTGAACAGACTACTGGTGCATGTAACAGGACGAAGCTAGAGGAAACTTTTTGCTGTTAACCAGGGTCAAAAAACTCCGAAACCGTGTTCTATTCAAATGCTGTAAAACTGGAAAGGTATGTTCTCCAATGACGATATTGAAAAAAGCTGTATCATATTAGAGTATAACAGATGGTATCATGCCCGACAGACGTCGCGTCGGAATGATTCAAGGCCACTCTCAACTCCTCTATAGCGAAGGGAATATTACAGTGAGTCCGAAGAAAGGACTCAAAAGGCGGTTTCTTCCTCTACCTTTTCCTGATGGATTCACTTTGGAGTGAATATTCAGCAGCAAGGTGTGTTCAAAATAACGATGCTATGCCTTGGACTTGCCATCTCAACAAGAAGGTTGCCAGAACAAAGTTATTTGATCATCCTCGGAAGGACAGTTACTCCCTGAAAATCTTCATAAATTCCAAAAGTATACTTGGTACTGAGAGTTTTCAAACGAATTTATGATGAAGAACATGCACTGTGGGGAAATACACCGATCAGACATTACATTATGACCACCTACATAATAAGCTGTAAGAACCCCTTTAGCTCGCAAAAATGCGGCCACTCGGCGAGGCATGGATTGAATGAGATGGTGATAAGTATCCTGGGGTATATGATACCGTAATGTCAACAGCAGGTCATCCAGTTCCCGTACATTTTGGGATGGTGGTGATTTAGCACTAGCACGCTTTTCCAAGTCGAACCACGAATGTTCGATTGGGTTCACGTCAGGACAATTTGTAGGCTAGGGCATTAAAAGAAAGTCACCAGCATGTTTCTCAAAGCACTCCTTGACGATTCTGGCAGTGTGACATGGCGCATTAACCTGTTGATCAGGAGGGAACACATAAATGGGTGAACTTGGTTTGCAACGATGTTCAGATATGTGACAGCTGTCAGGGATTGCGCTATTGGGATAAGGGGTCCAAAGTGCCCCAAGGAGACATTTCCCACAATATTACACCGCCGCCTCCGGCTTTTTTCACTCAACAGTGCATCCACGTGCCATAGCCTCCTTTGGTAATTGGCGTATCCTCACTTGGTCGTCTACGTGATGCACAGGAATCTTGATTAGTCAGATCAGGCCACTTTCTTTCAACCATCCACGGTCCAATGTAGATCTTGGGCCCATTTCATGCGTTGTTGGCGATAACGTGTAGTGAGCATATGGACGCGGCTGTGTCTTCGTCTGCGCAGGTCCATGCGCAGAAAGCTGTGATGACCTATGTACTGTGGAATATTGCTCTGGACACCACTGCTGTAGCTGCGGGTGATTTTTCGCACTGTGGCTCTGCGGTTCCTGTGAACAATGCACGTCAGTCTCCGCTCCGCTCTGGCATCAATGAGCTGCGGACGACACATGGCTAGACGACGGTTCGTTGTTTGGTCATCTGTGCACTATTTTTGATACGTACTCACTACAGCTGCAGGTGAACAAACCACAAGCTCAAAAGCTGCGCGGTTTGCAAGATCGTAGTTCAAAGGCGCCGTGCCAGCACTACTTGTCCTTTTTCAAACTCAGATAAATCGTTAGCTTTTCCCATTCTGACTCCGAACACCATACTAACCAAAAGCCGGTCATCGGGTAGTATACATGCTGGTCCGTTAACTTCACCTGCGCCACCGTTCGGTCTCCAGGCGCGCTCATTTCTCTGGTCTGTGAGTGGTCATAATGGAATGACTCATCAGTGTATCTGAACCATGTTTCTAAGTAGAAGAGCCAGACCCTTCGTTTGTACACGAATTGTGTACATCTCCACGGGAAACAGCTAATTAATCCGGGAAAGAGAAAAATGTTTTCTCCGTCAATTTTCCTGATAACCACTGGACAACGAAGAGCCGAGAGTTCTAAACCTCTGAAGGACGCTGGACACAAATTTAGGATGAACTGGCAGATACAGTCCGTCGATAGGGTTGTTATGTGCTCGGCGTGTACAATGACTTTTCCGTGTCCGAGTAACACCGATTAAATATGACTACACCATACCTAGGTGCACGCCATAGTTCGCAACGAGAGACATTAGAGACCTGGATGCCACTCGACCACAACTTCATTGACTGGGAATGGGTTAGTTCCTAGCCTTCCGTATATAGAATACAGAAGTGTTGGCACTTTGGGGCAACAACATTTAGGCCTCCAGGAACCTCAGTCTCCGGAATTATCTTTTTTCCATTTTACGTGTCACGGCACACAAGATACATGTAGGTAGAATTAGCTAACCAAAACCTGAAACAAAGGACCAAAATAAAGGGGTATGAAGTAAATACACCGAAGAGCAATTGAATTAGAGATACCTGTCTGGTAACGGGTAGCACCACCATTCGCCCTGATGACGGCGGCAATTCGTCTCGGCATGGACTCGACAAGACACCGGAAGCGTTGAGAAGCCATAGGGATCCACGACCCCTGAACAAGCTCCCACAGTTCACAAAGATTTGATGGAGGGGGTCAGAGACTCGAACATCTCTCTCAATGACATCCCATATGTGCTCGATGGGATTGAGGTCAGGTGACGTAGCTGGCCAAGGAAGCGAGGTCACGTCGGTGGGGTGTTATACAACCATTCGGATACAATTCGGGAGCGATGGCACGGTGCATTGTCTTGTTGCACGATGAGGTCCCCAGTGGGATGTTTAAGACGCACAAACGGGAGCAAATGGTCTTCCAGAATATCCTGGTAACGTTCACCTGTGAGAGATGATGTCCCACGTACCAGAGGTCCCATTTCAGTCCATGTAAACAGTCCCCAAACGACAATGCCACCACCACCAGCTTGAGTACCATGCTGGCAAGAAGGATTCATAGCTTCATGTGGTTTGTGCCGTACTCGTATCCTACCATCCGCATGTACCAACGTGAAACTCGACTCATCAGTACAGGCAACATTTTTTCACATGTCTAAAATCCAGTGGCGATGTTCCCTCGCCCATGCTAATCTTTCCACTCTGTGATGTGCGGTCAGCAGCGGTACCCTCGTGGGACGATGGTTTCTGTACCCCATAGCGATGAGATGTTTCTGGATGTTGTGGCTGCTTACAAGTTTTTTGTGTCACCAGCGTTAAATTGCCGAGTGATTTCTTGCACTATGGCCCGTCTATCCGCTGTTACAATGCGAGTTAGCCGACGATGATCCCGCTCATCCACAGGCTGTTGTCCACGGCAGTTGGCCCTTGCATGGATGGTTTTACCGGATTCAATGTACTCACGGTGCACCCGTGACACAGTGGCTCGTGAAAATCCCAGTGCCTGCACGACTTCCCAGATGGAGTGACCCATGCGTCTGGCCCCGACAATTTGCCCACAATCAAATGCGCTTAGATCCTTCGTCTTACACATACTGCGTCCGACTCTCACTAATTCCCGTGGCATCACTCCTTATATTGTCGGATCGCTGCATACGTGATGTCATTTCTGTTTACAGGGCCGCCCACAGCCCCACATTTGCATAACGCCAGCTGTCTGTAATTTAATTGCTCTTCAGTGTAGAACAATGAACTAAACTCCGGTGCTGGCGCATAGTCACTATAACAGAAGCCTACAACTGAGGAGGGTGCGTGTGATGCTCAGAACGAAAGACTGAAAATCGAATGTAATATTTTAAATAATAATTTTTGACCACTTGTATATAAATTGATAATCACTAAAACATCGAAAGTATCTCTGAAATAATTACCTAACGGCTACACAGTACAAAGCTAAGAAAAGTACTTACTATATATTCGTTGACAACACTTTTATTTACAGCTCGTTTCACAAAACACATGGAGCTGTACTTGCACTCGTGAATTTTAACACTTGTCAAACTGAAGAACAGCCTTTTTAACATTCTTAAGCCATATATCGTATTAATGTTAATATTATAAGGAACATTCGTGACTAGTGATATGAAACATAATACATGAGGTTCAACTCGAAGCGACCTTGTATCACTCGCACATACTTTTCACCTAAAGTGTGTGTGTGACTTAGTGTTTATGTTATGACACACTGTCAGCCGTTGACTTTGGAAAGAAACTTGGAGGTTCCAATATGCCGTTCAGAATGAAAATTTAACTAAGCAGTAACTCAAAAAAAAAAAAAGAAACTTATAAATGAAGGTGAATTTAGAAATATACGTCACAACCCGCAGCGAAAAGTAAAATGGAAAAATCGGCTCAGGGAGTGGGGTTGCCATTTCCCCTCACCTGGATAACAGCTAAGGTGTCCAAACTGCACAACGCCAGTAAAGCAAGATGTGCTTTCACGATTTCATTTATTCCCATGCAGGGTAAAAGTAAAGTACACTGCGCATGTGCACTATGCATCTCGCGAAATTCTCTCAGCATCTGAAGATCAGAATTGCAGTCAAACTGTTAGCTCAGATCCTTTAGATTTTGTTAACGCGTCTGTATATGTATTGCACTTAAGAAATAGAGAACGAAAATGCACTTTGTAGGATTCCGCATATAATGCAACTGCGATATTACTAGAATTCTTTGAATGAAGTAAGAAGGACGAATATTAATGATGCACAGAATGGTATTCCTATGAGACTTTAGTATACGGTGCGTGAATAGAACAGAACACAAACGGTAGTGATGACAGATTTGTAGATACTTAGAGTGCATAGTTTGAAAAGTGCCTAATGAGTATAAAGTGGCATGCACTGCTCAGAAAACTCTCGAAGGTTGCTTTCGTACAACAGAAACTTGCTTTTAAAGATCACTCGAAGTTCATGGACGTGTATTTTAGATTTGCACTGATCTAATTTTCTTGAAGATATTTTTTATGATTGAAGGTTTAACGAACACCGTGAGCAACTCAGTGGGCTATAAGCAGTCGTCCGTCCCTAATTTAGGGTCACTGGTTCCAGGTAAGGGAGAGAGCCAGTACCGTAAGACAAACACAACATTCAGGCCTCACCGGGATTCGAACCCAGACCCATCTCGGACTAATGATCAGAACTCGGGCTCTTGAAGATTGCAAGGCTCAAACAAAATTAAAGCCCAGAAGACTTCCATTGTCAAATTTGTCAAATTGGACTTTCTAAACTACTTATTAACTCCCACAAAAAGATATTTCTCAGACACTTGGGGAAAATCTTCTGAATATCAGATGCTTAATTTCTAATAAAATTGGAAATAATGAATGTTTTTTTATACTCTGGCCAACTAACATGATTTTCGATATTGTCCTATTCGTTCCTTCATCGAGAAATCAAGGTATGACTTGTGTCTGCGAGAAACATTTTACACTGCTGGCCACCCAAAATGCAACACCAAGAAGGAAGCATCCAATTGGCCTGAAATTCGCAGCATGCGTCGCCCGCGACAGGACATGCAAACGATTGGCATTGCAGGGCATATGCATATGCAAATCATGTGCTCCCGGCACGCCACCGAGAAGCACTATAAGAAGGGTGCACAGTGTTCAAAAGGGCAAAACTGCCGGACCTGCGCGTGGGAAGCTTCTTTATGCCTCGTCGCAGAATACGGCAGTCATTCCAGCACGTTTCGGAGTTAGACAGAGGATGAAACAGTGGCTTATCGCGACAGCGGTTTATCGTACCGAGACATCGGTGCCCGTGTGGGGCGACATCCAGCCACAGTGAGGCGAGTATGGATTCCGTGGGTGCAGGAGGGACGGACGGATCGACGTGAGCGATTGCCGCAGCCGCGGTACACCACCGAACGAGAGGACTGTCATGTTGTGCGGCGGGCATTGACGGGTCGCACCGCCACATCACGAACGTTAGCGCAGGAATTGGGGTGTGTTGCGCAAAAACCTGTGTCAGCACGTACCGTTCGACGTCGTCTGCAGGAGCGAGGACTTGTCACACGGCGCCCATTATTCCGATTACCAATGACGTTACACCACCGGTGAGTGTGGCGGCAGTGGGCTGTTGAACGTCGCACCTGGACTACGGAATGGCACAACATTGTCTTCTCCGACGAATCCCGCTTCTGCCTGCTTCACCTCGATGGTCGGATCCGCGTGTGGCGGCACCGCGGCGAGAGACTGTATGACGCCTGCATTATGCATCGCCATACCGGTCCTTCGCCTGGCGTTATGGTTTGGGGTGTAATTGGATATGACACACGCACCAATCTGGTACGCATCTCCGGTACACTCAACAGCCACCGCTACATCTCCGACGTTTTATAGCCTGTAGTCCTCCCTTACCTGCAAAACCTGCCGGCTGCCACGTTTCAACAGGACAATGCGCGTCCGCACGTGGTACGCATCGTGTAACAATTCTTCACGGCCCACAAGGTGTCACTGCTGCCGTGGCTCGCATGTTCTCCCGATATGTCGCCCGTCGAACACGTCTGGTCGCTGATCGGCAACCGAGTGGCCCGGTAAGCACCACCCGTGGCTACGCCTGATGAACTGTGGCAACGTGTGGAAACAGCCTGGACCGGCATTCCCAAGCCCACATCCAAAGCCTCTTTTGTTCGATGCCGCGGCGTGTAGCGGCCGTTATTGCCAGCCATGAGGGCCACACGAACTATTGAGGTCTGCGTGTTCCGCAAGTCGCACGGACCTGTAAGCTCAATCGTTTCATCTTTGTATCTGTTGTTATGTGTCCAGTAAATCTTGCTTTGCTATCTCGTGTCCTTCTTGGTGTTGCATTTTGGGAGGCCAGCAGTGTAGTTTGTATGCGCATCATTTCGTACATCGCTTTTTGTAACTCTCAGTTGGACAGAAGTTATTCTCTGACACACAGTTCACGATTGTTCGCAAAGGTTTTGTACGGGAACTGTGTGGCGCATATAAATAATTCTTGCCGAAATAATGATTTTTTTTCAAAGCTGCAAAATATCGAATTCTCTACATTTCAGAGAACTATTACTGCAGAGCGATTTTCAAGGAAATATGTCATTTCAAAGATTTCTTGCAGCGAAAATATTCCCAATCCCGCCGTTTCATTTGCACTGGTTACGTATACATGTATGTCGGAAAACATTTTTGTCGCACCATCACCCTGTCCGTCATAGCAGTATGTCTGTATATAAGAAATCTATATTCTCTTAGAAAACGCACAGCAAAACTTCTCTTTCCTTCTGATAAAAATAACAATCTGTACACATTTTTTTTATTCTAATGCGCAATTGCCTTCGTTAGGCATGGTAGATGTGAATTTATTGTTGACGGCACGTTTTCAAATCTGATTGTGAAAATCATTTTCTCTTTGGAAAGCTTTTGCTATGCCCAAAATTATCCACATATATTCCAGTATTTTGATACACAATTACTTGTGAAGCGGATTGTAGTTTCCGTAAGAAATTCAGCCATATATTACATGATTTTCTTGATGCAGAGTTCTTATTGTTCATGGTGTGCGCACTAGGGTACCCCTAAAAATTTTTTTTTTTAATTTGCATGTCGCCTAGTGCGGAAAAGTTGCCATTTGGGTCAACAAGAATAACAAAATAATTTTACGTCTCCGCACGGCACACTAAGTTCGCGTTTTTCCGACTGCATTGGGCCGTAAGCAAAAACGAATATAATTTTTTTGTAATTGAAATCGAGTAACCCCTAGTACGGAAAAGTGTTCTTTGGTGTTTACAATAACAGTTAAGAAAAAGTTTTGAAGTTGATTAATGTGCTATGTTTCCGCTTTGCATGCAAATTTCACCATTTTCCTCCTACATTTGGCCCGTAGGCTTACGCTAGGTAAAAGCATCCTGGCATGTAGGGCATCTGAAAAATCCGTAGGAAATTGCATTGTTCTGAGTGCACCATGCATGTGCATGTGTAATACACTCAGTTTGCTTTGCAAAGTGTAGCGTAGCTCTTCGCTTGCTTGCAATGTCAAATATGAAAACAACCCAGAACTCACCATGAGGAAGTAGCTACTGGCTACACTTCGAGTTCTGCACACCCTCCCCCAGCTCAGTATTTTATTTCTATGTGGTATATTTCGTTCGGCAATCCGCTTTACTCGAAAAATGTGGCATTAATTGCCATGATGTAATGGTTGCTTTTAAGAACGAATCTCTGCGGTTAGTCGATCCAAATCTTCATCTGAGATGTATTTTGTCAGGGGTGGTTCGGTAAGACGCGTTTTAGTCAAATCGATTATTTCATAATATTCATTAGCATCGGAATTTAATTGCGGTACTTCGAATTCTCTTATGACATCATTTATTTGTTGTTGTCTAGCTTTCTTTATTGTTCTCCATCCTAGAGCTCTAACGTGGGGGCGTTCGTCCGCAATCATACTTAGCAATATAATCTCTGGGTGACTGAAGAACAAGTTTCTCTTGATCACTGAATCAATGTCATCGCCCCTCAAAAATCATCGCAATCTTTGATCTGTGTTGCCAACTACATTATGAAGGTATATGGCCTGGTCTGGTTTTTCATAAAGAAGAAGTCTTCGTCGTGCACAAAAGGTGCCAAACACTTTTGGAAACTAATCAACTTATCGCGCTTCTTGGATTTGAAGTGCAAAGTAATCATTGATGCAGTGATCCAGAGAAACGCGTTCTTCAGTCACCCAGAGAATATATTGCTAAGTATGATTTCGGACGAATGCACCCACGTTAGAGCTCTTGGATGGAGAAGAATAAAGAAAGCTAGACAACAACAAATGAATGATGTCATAAGAGAATTCGAAGTGCCGCAATTAAATTTGGATGCTAATGAATATTAGGAGATGATCGATTAGACTAAAACGCGTCTTACCGAACCACCTCTGACACAACACATCTCAGATGAAGATCTGGGTTGACTAATTGCAACTTTTGTCGCAGCTGGCGAAGAAATAAACAAGTTTCCCTGCCACACGCAAGATGTAGTGTAGCCACCTCCTCGTGGTGAGTTCTAGGTTCTTTCCGCATGTGACATTGGAAGCATTGGAAGCAAGCGAAGAGCTACACGCTACACTTTGCAAAACAAACTGAGTGTTACTACACATGCACACGCATGGTGCACTCAGAACAGTGCAATTTCGTAGGAATTTTTCCGATGCCCTACATGCCAGGATGTCTTTACCTAGCCTAGGCCTACGGGCCAAATGTGGGAAGAAAATGGCGAACTTCGCGAGCAGTGCGGATACATAGCATATTGATCAACTTCAAAACTTTTTTTTCACTGCTATTGGGAACACTAAAGGACACTTTTCTGCACTAGTGGTTATTCGATTTCAATTGCAAAAAAATTAAATCTGTTTTTGCTTACGGCCCAATGCGGTCGGAAAAACGCGAACTTAGTGTGCCGTGCGGAGACATAAGATATTGGACGATTTCAAAAAACTTTCTTTTGTTATTTTTGTTGACCCAAATGGAAACTATTCCCTGTTCATATATTGTATATGTATTTGCCAAGAGATATTCGTTTTTTAAAATATGGACCGGGAAAATTCCTTTTACATTCGATAGCTGAAACAATGAGATAGGTTTTTCCATATGATATATCTGTTACTCTGATGACTCATTTTTCCTGAGGCAGGGTGAATATATATCCAGAAAACGCATAACACCTCTTTCTAGGACTTGAAATGAAAAATACAATTGGTGTTTTGATAGAGGTGCGCATGTCCAAGGTTTCGCGGCTTTTTCAGAGCAGAGCTTTCCTTTGAGTGGCAGTATGGAACAGCAGTAGCGCGTGCTGAAGTTAAAAAAATCCTGCAGTATTTTCTGTCTGTATACACGATATCTCTGCTGTCTTTCCAACACATCTAGAACCTTCGAGAAAATTCTAGATGTGTCGGAAATGTTGTGGAGTATTAAAAATAGGGATGTTTCTTATTTTAAATCGCTTTAACTGAGATTTCAGTGTTTCTTTGTTGTGGTCATTGTTGCTTCGTTTTTGCTATAGTTTTTACTTATTTATGTTTCTGAAAGTTATACTGTAGTAGACTTCATCTACCAAATTTGCAAATGTCTTTTATGCACCCCGGGTTTACTTTTCATTTCTTCTTCGTAATAAAACTCTTTAACGTCCTTCATTAAAGAAAACGAAACGGTTTTCTGTTAAAGATAGAAACGCTTCAAGGAGCAGAAGATTGTGCTGTTTCTATCAATAAAACAAGTAAAACCTTGGGCAGCATTAATTTACAAAAGCCCCTTCTGTAGTCCCTTAAAATGAAAATGTGCGTGTACATATCGTTATTTTTCAGTTCCATCATTCTTGGAAGACAAAAGCCGAAAGAGTTTATACACATACTTGAGAAGTAGAAGTCTGAAAAATGTTGTTCTATACCCTTAAACTCCCAGAGCAGTTGTTTTCATTAACAGAAGTCTCAGATTCCTTCATGCCTGAACAATTAACTACACCAAGTTCAAGAATGTTAGTTTACTTTGGAGAATAGCTTTCGGTGCTCAATAAACTATCGTAAATGCTTTAAAATCAAGTTGTTTTCAGTCACTGCCTCCAATTAAAACAGGACTGTTTGTTTTATTTTTTCAACGAGGCGCTTTGCTTTAGAGTTAATGAAATTGAATCATTTCACAATTGTAAATGGATGGTAATTAGTGAAGCTTTGATCGTGATTTTTATGGAGAGAACTCCGATAAACAGGCATTCGAATTTGTGTCGTGTTTTCCTAACTTTCCTTTCTGTCATTACTTTGTGGAACAAATAAATTCTAATAGATTTATGCACAGCTGAATCTACAAAGGAAAACTAAGGCATTTAATCAAAGCTATTTGCATCTAAATTTGGGAAATTTGCAAGGTCTTCTTGAAGAGCTGGAAAACAAATGGCAATTAAAACTACTTGCTCAAAGAATTATACTTGCTTTAGCTCCAAGAAGAAAACTCAAAGTTATAAGGTTCCTGTAACACATGATTCTGCGGTTGGCAAAATTGCAAGTGTTTTATAGTAATTCAGGTATACTGATCACGAATATTACATCTGTTTTTCTCTGTCACCCACATGTTTTTCACAATTTCCCATACTATTTTTGTTTATATATGGCAAAAATGAAAACTACAGTATTATGAAGTAATCTGTTTTTTTATTCTAAAAATTTTAATTTACTAGCTAAAGCAGAACGCTGCAGTTGATATAATGAATGGATAAATTTTAATTGGAAAGTGATACAATAGATGACCTCTCCATATCAATGAATGAAACATTGTGTGTTTTGCCCTTTTGAACACTGTTTTCAAGACTGAAGTGTAGTGTAAGTCGCTCATTTTTAACTGTTGTGTTGTTCGTTATAACCGCGTTATGGCGTCAAGAGGCTGTATTAACAATCCTTATTCAGTTTGATATATATATGTGATAGTTCTGTGATGAGAAAAAGGCAACGCAAAATGACGGATTTTGTCAAAACGGCGTATCAGGCTTTTTTCGGTATAACGCTTGGAGACCAGGACGAGAAATGGGCACCACATCAAGTTTGTCACACGTGTGCTGAGCAGCTGCGAAAATGGACTCAAGGTAAGAAAAACTCTCTTCCATTTGCTATTTCAATGGCATGGCGGGAGCCAGTGAGTCATGAGGATTTTTTTGCTTAACCACACCCATAAAGGGCTACAATTGCAAAAACATAAGTAATATTGTCAACCCAATGACTCTCTGCGTCTCATGGTCCTAATTTACCTGTTCCATCACCTCCTACATCATTAAAATTTTTATCAGCTTCATAAGTTGAGTTAAATTGCTGTAAAACTGAGGACTTGTACAGCAATCTTGAAACTAGTAGTGAACCACAGTTTACACACAGCGAATTAAATTACTTGATACGGGATGTAAATCTGCCGAAGGAAAGTGCACACCTTTTAGGATCAAGACTCAGAAACAAAAATCTACTTGCTCCAGGAACAACATTTTCATGCCACAGAAACAGAGAAAAGGAATTTGTTGAATATTCCGTCCAAGAAGAATCGCTTCTACTCTGACGGAAAAAAAATCCCAACACCAAGAAGGGGGGTGTCACGTCAATTCGTCGCGTGCGTCAATTCGTCGACTACGTCAATTCGTCGACTACGTCAATTCGTCGCGCGTCAATTCGTCGACTACGTCAATTCGTCGCATGCGTCGATTCGTCGAGCGTCAATTCGTCGACTACGACAATTCGTCGCGCGTCAATTCGTCGACCACGACGATTCGTCGAGCGTCAATTCGTTGCGGACAAATTCGTCGACTACGTCAATCGTCGCGTTTACAGATTTTGGTTACATACAAAACGAATGCAGGAAAACGTACGATTTCGAACGTCTTGCTCCCTGTTCAAATTTATAAAGTTTGGACACGCAGACAGGATAGGAATATTACGTTTTTCTTTGGCACTAAAAATATTAGACGGTTTTTGGAACGGGGCAGGGCTCGGTTGGTCAGAGCCTCCCATATACAAAATTTTCGTAATCTACAGTTTTCAATTCAGAACCACCACATCTGGTATACTATCTCGTGGTATTCTAACTTAGACTGTAGACGGTTTTTGGAAGCGGTTGGAGACGGGGGATGGGGGGGCTCTGATCCCCCCTACAGAATTGCCGTAAAATCTAGTTTTCAATTTAGAACCACCAAATTTGGTATACTATCTCATGGTATTCTAACTTAGACGGTAGATGGTTTTTGGAATAGGTCAAGGCGCGGGGGTAAAAGCCCCCACATACAAAATTTTCGTAAAATCTGTAGTTTTCAATTTAGAACTAACAAATTTGGTATCATGAAACTGTAACTTAGACGGGAGACGGTTTTTGCAACAGATCGTGGCGCGGTGGGTCAGAGCCCCACCCCCTACAAAATTTTCGTAAAATATAACGTTTTCAATTTAGAACCACCAAATTTGGTATACTATCTCATGGTGTTCTAACTTAGACGGTAGACGGTTTTTTGCAAAGGGCCGGAGCACGGGTTCAGAGCCCCCCCCCATAAAATTTTTTCGTGAAATCCACAATTTTCAATTTAGAACCACCAAATTTGGTATACTATATCATGGTACTCTAACTTAGACGGTAGACGGTTTTCAGAACGCGTCGGAGCACGGGGGTCAGAACCCCCCCGTCAAAATTTTTGCAAAATCTACAGTTTTCAATTCAGAACCACCAAATCTGGTGTTCTAACTTACACCTCGTGGTATTCTAACTTAAACTGTAGACGGCTTTTGGAAGCGGTTGGGGCCCGAAGGGTTAGAGCACCCCTCCCCCACAAAAAATTGGCATAAAATCTAGTTTTCGGTTTAAAACCACCAAATTTGGTATATTATATCATGGTACTCTAACTTAGACGGTAGACGGTTTTTGGAACGGGTCGGGGCCTCGGGGTTTTAGAGCCCCCCATACAAAATGTTCGTAAAATCTACAGTTTTCAATATAGAACCACCAAATTTGGCATACTCTCTCATGGTACTCTAACTTAGACGGTAGACGGTTTTGGGAAAGGGTCGGGCACGGGGTCAGGGCACCCCCCCCCATCATTTTTTTCGTAAAAACTAGAGTTTTCAATTTAGAACCACCAAATTTGGTATACTATATCATGGTACTCTAACTTAGACGGTAGATGGTTTTCAGAACGGGTCGGGGCAAGGGGGTTCACCCTCCCTACACACAAAACTTTCGTAAAATTTATAGTTTTCAATTTAGAACCACCAAATTTTGTATACTATCTCATGGTACTCTAACTTAGACAGTAGAAGGTTTTTGGAACGGGTCAAGGCCCGGGGGTAAAACACCCCACACATAAAATTTTTTCTTAAAATCTATATTTTTCAATTCAGAACCACCAAATTTTGTGTCATGAAACTCTAACTTAGCGGGAGACGGTGGCTCGGGGGTCGGAGCAACACCCCCCCCCGTACAAAATTTTAAATTTTCGTAAAATCTACAGTTTTCAATTTAGAATCACCAGATTTGGAATACTATCTCATGGTGTTCTAACTTAGACTGTAGACGGTTTTTGGAAAGGGTCGGAGCCCGGGGTTCAGAGCCCCCCTCCCCCATACGAAATTTCGTAAAATCTAGCTTTCAATTTAGAACCACCAAATTTTGTATACTATTATATCATGGTACTGTAACTTAGACGGTACACGGTTTTTGGAACGAGTCGGGGCCCGGGTGGTTAGAGCCCCCCCGTACAAAATATTTGTAAAATATACCGTTTTCAATTTAGAACCACCAAATTTGGTATACTGAGATCATGGTGTTCTAACTTAGACGGCAGAAAGTTTTTTGTAAGGTGTCGGAGCCCGGGGTTCAGAGCCGCCCCCCCCCCCCCCCCCCATAAAAAAATTTCATGAAGTCCAAAATTTTCAATTTAGAACCACCAAATTTGGTATACTATATCATGGTACTCTAACTTAACGGTAGACGGTTTTCAGAACGCGTCGGGGCACGGGAGGTTAGAACCCCCCCCCCCGGTCAAAATTTTCGTAAAATCTACAGTTTTCAATTCAGAACCACCAAATCTGGTATTCTAACTTACACCTCGTGGTATTCTAACTTAAACTGTAGACGGCTTATGGAAGCGGTTGGGGCCCGGGGTGTCAGAGCACCCCCTCCTACAAAATTGCCGTAAAATCTAGTTTTCATTTTAAAACCACCAAATTTGGTATATTATCTCATGGTACTCTAACTCAGACGATTGGCGGTTTTTGGAACGGGTCGGGGTCTCGGGGGTTTAGAGCCTCCCATACAAAATTTTCGTAAAATCTACAGTTTTCCATATAAAACCACCAAATTTGGTATACCCTCTCATGGTACTCTAACTTACACGGTAGACAGTTTTTGGAACGAGTCGGGGCCCGGGGGTAAGAGCCCTCCCGTACAAAATTTTTGTAAAATATACCGTTTTCAATTTAGAACCACCAAATTTGGTATACTATCTCACGGTGTTCTAACTTAGACTGTAGGCGGTTTTTTGTAAAAGGTCGGAGCCCGGGGTTCAGAGCCTCCCCCCATAAAAAAATTCGTGAAATCTACAGTTTTCTATTTAGAACCCCCAAATTTGGTATACTATAACATGGTAATCTAACTTAGACGGTAGACGGTTTTCAGAACACGTCGGGGCACTGGGGGTTAGAATCCCCTCTCCGACAAAATTTTCGTAAAACTACAGTTTTCAATTTAGAACCACCAAATTTGGTATACTATCTCATTGTACTCTAATTTAGACGGTAGACGACTTTTGGAATAAGTCAATGAGCGGGGAGTAAGAGCCGCACATACAAAATTTTCGTAAAATCTATAGTTTTCACATTAGAACCACCAAAATTGGTATCATGAAACTGTAACTTAGACGGGAGACGGTTTTTGGAACGGATCTGGGCCCGGTCGGTAAGAGCCCCTCCCCCTCCCCCCACAGAATTTTCGTAAAATATACTGTTTTCAACTTAGAACCACCAAATTTGGTATACTATCTAGTGGTACTCTAACTTAGACGGTA
Source organism: Macrothele yani (assembly GCA_039090855.1). NCBI lineage: Eukaryota > Metazoa > Arthropoda > Arachnida > Araneae > Macrothelidae > Macrothele > Macrothele yani. The sequence goes on from CM076994.1 coordinate 81,930,412, forward strand.
GATGGTTTTTGGAAACGGGTCGGGCACGGGGTAAGAGCCCCCCCCCCCCCCATACATTTTTTTTTCGTAAAAACTAGTTTTCAATTTAGAACCACCAAATTTGGTATACTATCTCGTGGTGTTCTAATTTAGACTGTAAATGTTTTTTTGGAAATGGTCGGAGCCCGGGTTTCAGAACCCTTCCCCCCCCTATAAAAATTTCTTGAAATCTACAGTTTTCAATTTAGAACCACTAAATTTGGTATACTATCTCATGGTACTCTAACTTAGACGGTAGACGATTTTTGGAACGGGTCAGGGCCGGGGGTTAGAGCCCCCCCCCCACCCCATGCAAAATTTTCGTAAAATCGACAGTTTTCAATTTGGAACCACTAAATTTGGTATACTATCTCATGGTACTCTAACATAGACGGTAGATGGTTTTAGGAACGGGTGAGGCACGGGGTCAGAGCCCCTTCCCATAAAAAATTTCGTAAAATCTACAGTTTTCAATTTAGAAACACCAAATTTGGTATACTATGTCAGGGTACTCTAACTGAGAATGCAGACGGTTTTTGGAAAATGTTGGAGCCAGGGGGCTGAGCTCCCCATGCCAATTTTTGTAAAACCTACAGTTTCGAATTTAGAACGTCCAAATTTGGTACACTACCTCATTGAATTGTAACTTAGACCGCAGACGGAAAGGGTCGGTGCCCTGTGTGAAGGGGGCCCATTCAAAGTTTTCGTAAAAATTAAAATTTTTACTCTTAAGAACTGCATCCCAATACAGCACTCCATTACCCCACCTACGGTCTAGGTTAGAGGCCGTAGATAACAATAAAGTGAAAAAATATCCGGTTCATGGTGTATTAAAAACACAAATTAATAAACGTTAGCTTTCACCACCAACGGTTGCCTTATCAGGCAGAAATACAATGTAATGTAAATAATGTAAATTCTTTTTTGCTTCTTATAATTAAATTAACTAAATCAAAAATTTAAAATAAGTTTACTGGAAATTTACGGAAATAGCTTTTTCATTCATTAACTTTCACCCGCTGAACTCGGTTATTTTAGAAATAGTAATATTTACCTGGGAAATACCGGTACCCTTGCTAGTAAGAACTAAAGATAATGTTACACTTTTAGTCAGGTACAAAACAATAATTAGAAAGCCCTAGGACTGGGCCTGTTTAGCAATTTTCAGTCTGCCGTGCTAATTTTTCATAAGGTTTTCATAGAAGTCCAAGATTTTAGCAATGCGCATTTCTGAGGTTGGAACTATTAAGCAGACCCTAGGCCTAGGGCTTTTTAATAGTTTTCAGTCCTCCTAGCTGATATTTATGTAGTTTTCATAGAAAATAAAATGAATTCTGTTTAAATGTTACTCGAGCACAAAGCATTATTAGATACGCCCGAGACCTAGGCATATGCATTTATAGTAATTTTTATAATGCTGTGATCATATGAGGTTTGCATGACAAATCTATTTAAGAGTGTTACGCTTATCAAAAATTATTTAAAAGGCCTAGGCCTAGCGGCCAATAGTTAGTATTTGGTGCCTAAGTAAAAGCGCAACATTATTAACTTGATTTGTTATGCAAACCTTGTAAATACGAACACAGCGATTAAAAGTTACTAAAGAGTCCTTGTAAGTAATATTTTTTGACCGAGTGCAAGTTCAATTTACAAAATGTCAACAGGTCAAAATTTCTAAATAAACAATGAAATTTGGAATATTTCTTTTTCTTTCTTTTTTATTTCAGTTTTGACACTTGTATTAAGTTTTAAGAACATATATTTCTCCTATCGTTTACCTTCATTGTGCTTTCAACAGAATTTCTTACCATGTTTTGGGTATTTTGTTTTGTGTGGTTTCAGTTTTTTTAATGTTTTGGGCATTTCATTTTGTGTGGTTACTTGTTTTTATGTTTTGGGCATTTTACTTTGTATGGGTGTTTTTGTTATGTTTTTGTTATTTTCTTTTCTGTGGTGGTTGTAATGTCGACAGGATGAAACGGGGAAACTGTGGACAGTCACGATGCCTACTTGCTTATAATTTTTTTTTCAAATACAGCACATAGTTTTGTATTGATTTATACCACTTACTCATTAAGCGACAACAGGTTTCTTTAAATATGAACTTTTTCTTAGAGACCTTTGTTTCCTCTGACTAGCTTTTTCGGCTCCGCAATTTCTTTTTTTGGTTTTAGAATATTTTCCTTATTATTAATCTATTTTCTCATGCAAACTCTTTATGTAAGGTATGTTTATTCTATGGAAGTATTTTGCAATTATACTTGAAGCCCTGTTGCTGAAGTAAAAAAAATATTTCCAACTGCAACAACGCAGTTCAGATATTTTCCCGCTGTTAACTCAAATAATGAAAACAAAAACAACAAATCTGTGCAATGGTTGAGGCATGAGACAGTACTTACTGGTAACCAGGCAAAGTTTTAAGGAAGAATGAGCTTAAGAATTTCTAACTGCAACAAAAAAGAGCATCCGCACTGTATCCCTCTCCATCCCCTAGTACCGGCCTTTGGACGTCTTGAAAGAGAAGTCTTAAGGACACATCTGTATCGTAATTGCCTGAGCATTCGCGACAATCTTCTGGTGTCGTAGTAGAAAAACACACTTCCTACTTCGCCTAAATTGCTTGGATGTAATGCCAACGAACAAAGTTTTGCTCTCGCATTGGATTTCTGTTGCTTTTGATGGAATACTTTTCCCCTGGGGTTTACCTCTTTCATTATAGTCTTCAGGACACACGGCAATACACCCCAACGTAAAACACCAATTTCACGGCAATTAACTGCAATTAGCGAAAGAGAGGGGCGGTACAGGAAATAAGTCGAACGAGACAGATCTGAACTTAGAAAGTCGGGGGAAGGTGTTGCATGAAAAACTGTGTTTGGCTTACAGATCATTTGGCACGTAGGGACGTAGGTTTCGTTTAATACGTTACGGGGTAAACAAATTGTCTTTTCAGTATAACAATTTTCTTTCATACGCATGGAGCAGCACAGAAAAAATTTGAATTTATTTTTGAGAATTAGCATGACGCCTACCGGCCCAGAGTACAGCTGCCTAGTCCGCGCGTGCTGCCGCCTCCGGAACCTGGCTCCGGGTTTCTTCGCATCTGTTGATTCCCCCGCCTGGAGCGTCCCAGCTGTAAAATACATGTACCTCTGCGCTTTGGAAAAACAAAAGATAAGATGCCGATCCTTAAAACTAACCACTTCTTGTGACCGCAGGTACGAAAACCTTGAACTTCGCTTAAACCCTAACTGGAGGAACAAGCTTCACGTGATTGTCTGTATTCTGAGAGTTTTATTGAATGGTTGCTCATTAGTTCGTAGTTGACTGGAGAACAGAGAACGTGCTTGTTGAAGCCTTTGTTGTGCGTTGTCAAGTGATAATAGTGGAAATATATCATTCTAAATATTTTGGAAAGAGAAAGTGCATTGTTTTCCGAAGGCACTATGCAGATGAAGAATGCAACATAAATAGTTAACTCACAAAAAGAAAATGATTTGCTGAAATGGAAAGGGTATTTATTTTGCCATAACAGAGTGCGAGGTGATTTACGGTATTGTCACTGTATTGAAAGAAATTATGGAAATTGTACTGGCTTTGCTAGTACTATTTTTTTGGAGATGAACACAGGATGCGCAATGAGAAACCACATAATCATGCTCCAAGACCGGAGAAAAGTGATGTTGCTGTTGCAAGAACGCAAATAAATGAACGAGCGAGAAATACGGACGAAGCCCCTGTACAAATTATTCAAACCGTGACCACGTCAATGGCTACAGTAAATGCAGCTTACATGCCTAATATGGATGCACTAAGGCAAGTTGTAAAACGAATACGAAGAGAAGACATGCTTGCTGAGCCTACGACTTCAGAACGGATCGGTGCCCCAATAAATTTACAGGAGGAGATGGTGCAAACTTTCTTGGCAGAGATAGCGCATTTTGACATCAAAAAATTATTTTATTTTTAACAGAGAATAATTTACGAAACTTTAAAGAAGCACCCCTCTTGATTATGGATGGGACATTTGAAACTTGTCCAACCCTTTTTAGGCAATTATGTATCATTCATGCTATGGTTGAAACGAATCCAGAGATGCACAGACTTGTCCCACTAGTTTATGGGTTACTTTCCAGCAAGTATAAAGAATATAATACTATTATACAGTATTTTTGCAGGATTTACAAGACTATGCATCAGACTATGATATTCAGCTTGCACCACAATATACGCATAATAATAGATTTTGAAATAGCTACCGTTATAATGCTGCTAAAAAGGAATTTAGAAGCAGCACACACAAATGTTGTTGGTTTCATCTCGGAAACAAATGTGCTGAGGATTATCCATCCTCTGGCATAGCCTCGGAATATAGGGAAAACAGTGAGTTTGCTCTCAAAGTCAGACATTTGCAAGCACTCGCATTTTTTTCATCTGATGAAATTCCAGCTGCTTTTGAAGAAATGAAATCAATTTTACTAGAATATGCAGATTCTGTAGTTCAGTGGTTTGAGGAAAATTATGTTCTTGGAAAATTTCGTGGAAGAAGAAGAAACAATCCGAGCAGAAGCCCTCCGCTTTTCCCACCAACAATTTGGTCAGTAAGTGAAAATAATTTACTTGGCTTTCCCAGAACACAAAACAAACTTGAAGGATTGGACAGACGCTGGAATACAATTCTGGGAGAGAAAAAACTGTGACTGTACAAAATAATCAGTGAAATTGCGAAAAAGCAGAGAACAACTATGGCTAAAATCGAAAGAGTGATAGCACAGATTCCAACAAATCCACCCAGAAGAGAAACGCTGGCAAGGTAAAAAGGAATTCGAACTTCTTTGGCGCACAGAGACAATGTTAACAAGCTGGACTTCTTAAGAGGAATTTCATATAATTCTACCCTTTACTAAAATGTGCTGGTATTTCTCACTAATTGAATTATACCTTTTGCTAACTTGCATTTGAATTTTTCAAGAATGTAATTCCGCCGAAGATGCAAGAATGTAAAACGCAACGCAAAATTAAAAAAGACAAAATTTTCAAAATAGCATGTTAAAAACATAAAATGTCAAAAAGTAATCCAAATTGTGAAACAAATAAAAATTCAAAATGCAATCACAAGCCACAAGCATTACAAAAATGCGAAACGCTATGTAACAAGTACAACACAAAATAAAACAAATGCCAAAAAAAAATATGCATACGCTTTGTAAAATGTACAAAATAAAATAAATGCCATATTCATAAGGATTTCATGGCAAGTCAAGTTAAAAATGAGCTTTTACTTAGACTTCAAATAATAATTACTAGCCTCTACACCTTTTTAAGTTTTTAATAAGTGCAACATCATTAACCTGACTTGTCATCAAACATTATCAATATGACCATAGCATACAAACACTTAAAAGACTTGTTAATGGATGAATTGAGGAATCACCAAGTTCAGCGGGTGAAAGTTAATGGCTGTTTATAGTTTTGTACTCGAGTAAATGCGCAACACAATGAACTTGACTTTCTCTAAAAATTTTATGTATATGAGCACAGTTCATTGAAAACTTATAAAAAGGCTTAAGGCATGTTTATTAATTCTTGTGCCTCAGTCAAAACGCAGTACCATAACCTTGGCATGTTATCGAAACCTTATGAATACGTCGGACTAAAATTCCTAAAAAAAGTTTACGTCTAAGGTCTTGTAACTAAAGTTTTGTGACAGGGTAAAACTGCAACATTAATAACTTGACATGTTATGTTAACGTTGTGAATATGAGCACGGCGGATTAAATATTTCAAGAAATAGCCTTTGGGATTAATGTGTTGTAGCTGAGTAAAAATGTAACATTATCTTGATTTTCTATATAATCCAAACTACGTGCTGAAATGGCCCAACTATATATACGTATACTTCAACCATATACCGAAGCGCTGACAAGGTGAAAACAAAAGCGCGATTTTGTACGGTCCCCTAGCATTTTATGGCCAGCCTACATGGAAGTGGACACGTTCATATCAAAAACTTACTTTTTGTACAGTCCATAACAAATAGCAATGGCACGTCGCAATCTTTTTTTTTGGGGGGGGGGTTTAACGACCACCGTGATCACTTCAGTGGGCTATAAGCAGTCGGACGTTCCCAATTTTGTGCCACTGGTGCCTGGGAAGGGGGACAGCCAGTGCCAGAAGTCAATCACAACGTCCATGATTCACCGGCATTTGAACCAGGATCCTTCTCGACAAGTGGTCAGAAGCCAGCGCCCAGATCACTCCGCCGCCGTAGCGGCGCACGTTGAAATGTATTTTTCATACGGCCCCAAACGCTCTTATGGACATACTAGATTGAACTGGACGCAAATAAATCATTAATATAATTTGTACTAGCAGGGATACCAGTTATTTGCCAGGTACATATTACTATTTGTGGAATCACCAAGTTCAGCGGGTGAAAGTTAATGAATGAAAAAGATATTCCTGCAATTTTCCAGTAAACTCATTTTAAATTTTTTGATTTAGTTCACTTAATTTTGCGAAACAAAAAAGAAAAAAAAGGAATGGGAATACTTACTTTCTAGGAGACATCTATAGAACTGCCGTACATCTGGCGTGCGCTTCTGTGAATCCCGCGACACAGAAATGCAATGTACCCATGTGATGTCGCATGCGTACGACTTCACATTGGCATTGATCATCTTTTTCTTACCGTTTTGATTTTGAATATCTGGAACTCTCTATTTACATTACATTATATTTCTTTCTGATAAGCCGCTCGTTGGTAGTAAAAGCTAAACTATATAGATTTGTGCTTTTAATACACCATTAAACGCATATTTTTGCACTTTATTGTTATCTACAGTCCCTAACTTAGACCGTAGGTTGGTTAGTTGGTTGGTTGATGGTTTATGGTGCAAGGCCCTCAAACGGCCAAAGAGCGCCTTAGAACGTATATAGGGTATTCTTAAGAGAAAAAAACGGAACTTTTTACGAAAATTTTGCATAGGGCTCCCTTGACCCCGACCCCTTCCAAAAACCGTCTACCGTCTAAGTTAGATAACCATGAGTAGTATACCAAATCTGGTTGTTCTAAATTGAAAACTGTAGATTTTACGAAATTTTTATGAGGAGTGGGGGCTCTCACCCCCGGGTTCCAACCCCTTCCAAAAACCGTCTAGCGTCTAAGTTAGAGTTTCATGATACCAAATTTGGTGGTTCTGAATTGAAAACTGTAGTTTTTAAGAAAATGTTGTATGTCTGCGTGTGTGCAGGGGGATGGGCTTTGACCCCCCCCCGGGCCTTGACCCGTCCCAAAAACCGTCGACCGTCTAAGTTAAAGTACCATGAGATACCAAATTTGGTGGTTCTAAATTGAAAACTAGATTTTGCGATTTTTTTATGAAAGGGGTCCTTACACCTTCACGAAAAAATCTGCAACCGCTTCCAAAATCGTCTAGCGTCTAAGTTAGAGTACCATGAGATAGTATACCAGATCTGGTGGTTCTGAATTGAAAACTGTAGTTTTTCAGAAAATTTTGTATGTGGGGGACTCTGACCCCCCGGGCCTTAACCCGTTCCAAAAGCGGTCTACCGTCGAAGTTACAATACCATGAGATAGTATACCAAATCTGGTAGTTCTAAATTCAAAACTGTAGATTTTACGAAACTTTTATGGGGGCGGGGGCTCCCACCCCGTCCAAAAACCGTCTAGCGCCTAAGTTAGAGTTTCATGATATCATATTTGATGGTTCTGAATTGAAAACTGTAGATTTTACGAAAAAAAGTATGGGGGGGGATCTCTGACCCCCTGGCCTTGACCCGATCTAAAAACGGTCTGCCGTCTTAGTTAGAGTACCATGAGATAGTATACCAAATTTGGTGGCTCTAAATTAAAAACTGTAGATTTTACAAAAAATTTTATAAGTGGGGCACCGACCCCAAGGGCTCCAACCACTTCCAAAAACCGTCTAGAGTCTAAGTTAGAGTTTCATGATACCAAATTTGATGGTTCTGAAATAAAAACTAGATTTTACGAAAATTTTGTGTGTATGTGGCTGGGGAAGGCTCCGACCCCCGGGCCTTGACCCATTCCAAAGACCGTCGACCGTCTAAGTTAGAGTATCATGAGATAGTATAAAAAATTTGGTGGTTCTAAATTGAAAACTAGATTTTGCGATTTTTTTTATGAAGGGGGCCCTTACCCCCTCCCCCCGGCTGCAACCCCTTGCAAAAACGGTCTACCGTCTAAGTTAGAGTACCATGAGATAGTATACCAAATTTGGTTATTCTAAATTGGAAACTGTAGATTTTACGAATTTTTTTTATTGCGGGGGGGGGCTCTGACCCCTGGGCTCCAACCCCTTTCAAAAACCGTCTAGCGTCTAAGTTAGAGTACCATAAGATAGTATACCATATTTGGTGGTTCTAAATTGAAAACTGTAGATTTGATTTTACGAAATTTTGATGACGGAGGGGGGGGCTCTCACCCACGGGCTCCAACCCCTTCCAAAAACCGTCTAGCGTCTATGTTTGAGTTTCATGATACCATACTTAATGGTTCTTAATTGAAAACTGTAGATTTTACAAAAAAAATTATGGGGGTGGCTCTGACCCCCGGGCCTTGACCTGTTCCAAAAACGGTCTACCGTCTAAGTTAGAGTACCATGAGATAGTACACCAAATTTGGTGGTTCTAAATTGAAAACTGTAGATTTTGCGAATTTTTTTATGGGGGAGGCCCTTACCCCCGGGCTGCAACCCCTTCAAAAAATCGTCTAGCGTCTAAGTTAGAGTACCATGAGATAGTATACCAGATTAGGTGGTTCTGAATTGAAAACTAGTTTTTAAGAAAATTTTGTATGTGGGGGGCTCTGACCCCCCAGGCCTTGACCCGTTCCAAAAACGGTCTGCCGTCTAAGTTAGAGTACCATAAGATAGTATACCAAATTTGGTGGTTCTAAGATGAAAACTGTATATTTTACGAAATTTTTTATGAGGGGGGGCTCCGACCCCGCGGGCTCCAACCCCTTCCCAAAACCGTCTAGCGTCTAAGTTAGAGTTTCATGATACAAAATTTAATGGTTCTGAAATGAAAACTAGATTTTATGGCAATTCTGTAGGAGGGGGTGGCTCTGATCCCCACCCCCTCATTTGATGACAACTCCATCGTCATCCCCAACCAGCATTAACCGTCCCTGTATTGACCGACCAAGTGCAGCAGGCACGGAACTCCATCCCACAAACTGACATCCAGTACCTGTACAACACAATGCATGAACGTTTGCGTGCTTGCATTCAACATTCTGGCGGTTACACCGGTTATTGATGTACCAGCTTTTCACATTTAAAATGGCTCTTCTCACGCTTACATTAAGCTGTGATCTTGAAACCTTAATCGATTAAATATGTTACCTATACAAATGTATTGCCGCCATTTCATTCCTCACAACTATTTTTTCGTGGTGTTGGGATTTTTTTCCGTCAGTGTATTTTGTAAAGACATTCCTGTACTTATAATGCTTCCACTGTTGACCCATGACCCATCACATTGGAGATTGTTCATTGATTCTAGTAAGAGAAGCTTAAAAGGAGTTGCATAATGGCAGCATTTGCCCCTCAATACCAGTTGCTCATTTAGTACATCTGAAAGAACCTTATGAAAATCTTGACGTTCTCTTTAATAAAACGAGATATAAGGAATTCAACTGGCACATTTGTGGAGATTTTAAAATTCTGAGCAATATATTAGGACAGCAAAGTGGCTACACAAAAATGCCGTGTTTCATCTGTGAATGGGACAGTAGAGCTTAGCAGCAACACTGGATCACAAAAAAACGGCCTAAAAGAGAAAACTTGATTCCACTATCAAAATACGTTCTCCACCCCAACCTAGTGGATCCTTTAAACGTTATTTTACCACCCTTGCATATTAAATTAGGATCGATGAAACAATTTGTCACAAATAAATGGACAAAAATGGTGAATGTTTTCAATATTTGATTAATGTTTTTCCACATTTATCAGAAGCAATAATCAAAGGAGTGTTTGTTGGCACAGATATAAGACGGTTAACTAAAGATAAAACTTTTGAGGTGAAAAGTGATTACAACCAAAAAAGAAGCATGGTTTGGTTTCAGAAATGTTATTAAAAAATTTTTTAGGCAATTACAAGGATCCTAATTACAGAGCCATCGTAGTAAGTATGCTAGAAAAATTTAAGAACCTGGATTGCAACATGAGCTCGAATATTCATTTTATGCGTTCTCACCTTGACTATTTTCCTGAAATTCTTGGTGCTGTGAGTGAAGAGCAAGGTGAGAGATTTCACCAAGATATAAAATGTATGGAAAAGCGATATTAAGGACGATGGAATGTATATAGGATGGCAGATTACTACTGGGGTTTGGAGTAAGATTCTGCTTCTGAAATTTCACCGTATAAGAAAAGTCGTAATCGTTCGTTTGATGGAAAAGGAAAATGATTTTGTAAGAACACATTAATTTGGATCAATTTTGTTTTTTATACTTTTTTTCAAACAAACGATTATTTTTTTCTCTCACACAAATGATTTTTATTTAGATTGTATAAATATCAATGGGTCGTGGATTGTATATTCTCTTAAGAAAATGAAACAAATACTATAAATTACGGATAAACAATATATCATCATCATTAACATCACTGTCAATCATTATCAATCCACTGCTGGACGAATGTCTCTCCAAGCCTCTTGTGCCAGTCTCCTCCATGTTACTCACGCATACTTTCGAAATTCATCCACCCATCTCCCATGTGGTCTTCTTCTGGGTCTTTTCCTGTCCCTTGGAATCCAATCTAAAATTTCGGCTGTCCGTCGATGGTCTGTCCTTCTGGCAGATGTCCAGCCCATTACCATTTCAGGGATTTTACTCTGAATATGATGTATTCCACTCTTGTCATTTTTCTGATCCACGAGTTCCTCTTCTTATCTCTCCTGGTTACACCAAGCATGCACCTATACATGCTTCTTTGAGTTGTATGCAGAATTTGTATATCCCTTTTAATTAAGGTCCATGTCTCTGCACCATACGTAAGCACTGGAAAAATGCATTGATCAAACACTTTTCTTTTAAGACATAATGGCATATTGCTCTTCAAAATTATGCTGTTTCTTCCAAAAGCTTTCCAGGCAAGTTTTATACGCCGATTAATTTCTTCATCAAAGTGACCCTCACTTGATATCTGCTGTCCAAGATAAACGTATGCATCAGTTATCTCCCTCCAGCTTTTCTCCATCAATCGATAAATCTTCATTTCTTGTAAAAGCACTGAACATCACTTTTGTCTTCTGAAAGTTCATTTTTAATCCCACTTCTTTACTCTTGTCAGCAAGTTCCTGCATTATACTCTGCAGCTCTGATGTGGTAGTTGCAAAAATGACTACGTCATCAGCAAAACGAAGGTGAGTTAGATAATCTCCATTAATCTTTATCCCTTTGTTTTCCCAGTTAAGTGATTGAAAGACATTTTCCAATGGGGCATTAAAGAGATTGGGAGATATGGTGTCACCTTGTCTGTCTCCATTTCCAATTTTTATGTGTGCTGTATTCTCAAACAGCCGAATCTTTACACTAGCATTTTCATAGATGTTATAAATAATATTATGACGATCCCTTCCCCCTCGCATAATTAATTGGGGAGAGGCGTGGCTAATGAATGGTTATTGAAACTTGATTGGGGGTTTAATTAACAGAGTTATAATTTAAACACTTGCGAGGGGCAGCATAAAAAGAGAAGATTTTCTAGCACTTTGAATTCGAAGGCAAGATGCAGCTGTTTGCCACGAGAACAAAGAGCCCATAAACGGGCATGGGACAGGTCAGAGTTTAAAAGCTTTTTCCCATAGCTTAAAATTTGTTTAAACGGCAGGCGCTTTTGAAGCTTTTGTCTGTGCCGCGCGCGAAACAATGGGAGAGCTTTTAGACTTGAAACTTTTCGTAATAAACATGCCACGATTTCAAGTGGTAAAATTCACCTTTTACAATCTCTTGAAGACGGGAGATTGTTGTTGAGTAGCAGAATCCGTTTGATATCCGAGAGAAATAGGACGGGGCTCTTCCTCCCGCTTGAAAGTTGTTGTCGTATGCTGCCGCTCTAGAAAATCTGAGCACAAGGAAAGCCAGCTAAAAATATAAGCTGAGGAATAACCAGCACTATTTTGCCTTGGAACTTTCAACCACACCAGCCAGATAGCGATACCAAAAGTTGCCAGAAAAGAAGCCATTTCAGGTGACTGGCAGAGCGAAAAGAATAACGGAATCGGCTCGCTCAAAATACAGAGAGAGAGGGAGAGGAACACCTGCTTTAGGACGCGAATAACTAAAGAGCCCCCCCCCCCCTTTCCTCCACTGCAGAGAGAGAGAGAATCTGAAGCTAATCGCCGCCTTTTCTTGTTCCACGTAGGAAAGAAGTTAGTGCGTTTGAATGCGTGCCTGGGGTGTCCGTAAGCAACGCCGACTCCTCCAAGAGGAAAAGAGAAAGCTACCCGTGGTGCTAACATATCAGCGTGTGTGTGAGTGTGCTTGTGTTGAAAAGTTTCATCCGCACTTTGGATACTCGAAATTATTCGTAAGTACTTTATCAGTATTTTCTTTGAGGCCCATTGTGAACAAACAGACTTTTCGTTAAGACATATTTTCTGAAACACCGAAGAGGGCCCAAAGCTGGCCGTAAATTATAGCTTTTACTATCACATGAAGTATCCAGTGTAAATTATGCCTGTATCAATTAAATCCCTGTTTTAATTGTTATACTGTGCCTTCATTGGTTTCTTGGTGTACTGTGCAGGCTAATTGGCTAACAAGGTGTATTTGCGGATCCAGGCGCAGTCCGGAAATATTTTGGCATCCTGATTATCCGGAACCCGATTGGGCACTAAGTCGTAACAAAATTGGTGATCAGCAGTGGGATCCGTAGTGTACCTCAGAAGCACGGTACAACCAGAGCACAATATTTATGCCAACTTTTGCAATTTGCATAATAAATTGAGCTAAAAGTTTAAAAAATGGAAGGAATTAAAAACAATATTGGATGAACTGAAAGATGAACTCAAAAATGGACTGAAAACTACGAAAAAAGTTTTGAGCAGCAGCTCAAACAACAACAAGAAAGTTTTGAGCAACGCTTAAAACAACAGAAAGAAAGTCTTGAGCAGCATACGGGCAGCATAAATCAGCTGATAGCTAGATTTGTGGGCTATGAGGAAAAATGTGAAAAACAAATAAATAGAAGATACCAACTTGCGTATCGATCAGCTGGTAATTGGGCAGGCAAAATGCGTACACCAAATAGAACAATGTACCCAAAATTTAGAGAGCGTTCGTAACTTGTGCGAAACTCAATGTAGAGATGTGAAGGAAAAACTTTCTGGGGAATTTAATAGTACTACTAAGTTAGAACAAACTAAATTTTATAGGGATATTGATAAAGGATACAACATTGTGAGGCAAAAATATGTTCGTCGGAATTTAAGTAACCGGGGGTGAAGAGCGAAGCCTTGAGTAGGCCGACCCAAATTAAACCGGGCGCGTTTGACGGAAAGACTAGCTGGGGGGTATGAAAGGCCCAGTTCGAAATGGTTTCGAGTGCGAACGGCTGGAGCGAAAGGGACAAGAAAGCTTGCGCGCTTGCGGCATCATTGAGGGATGCAGCTGCTGATATCCTACGAACTTTGTCGGAGGAGAGCCGTTTAAAATATTCGTGTCTCGTCGCTGCCCTGGAACTCCGATTTGGGGAGGAACATTTAAAGCAACTCCGTTTTCTTCAGTTGAAAAATCGCAAGAAGGAGGCCCACGAATAACTTCAAGAGCTCGCGACTGACATCGATCGGATGACAAGGCTTGCGAATGGGGAATGTACGCCGGATATACAGGACACGATGGCGCAGCAAAATTTTGTGGAAGCGGTTGCTGATCCAGACATTCAGCATTCAATGTGCATGGCGGATTGTGACTCACTTAAGTCAGCCGTCTTACATGCAATGAAATTTGACTCGTCGCGCCATTATAGGAGTCCTAGAAAAACAGTTCCTATAGCGACTGTGGCAGAAAGTCCGATCAATGCATCAGTCGAAACTAAACTCGAAGAGCTTTTGGATCTCGTTCGCAGAGATGTTACACATCGTTCTATTTCGTCTCCTAGCCGGGGAAGAAGTGGTACGCCGTCTGGAAAAATGGAATGCTGGTATTGTGGTTTAAGAGGTCATCGCATTATCGAGTGTAGAAAACGGTTGAGAGAGGGAAAAAAGTCTGAGGAACAGGCTTCTACAAACCCTCAGAAGTCAGCTTCAGGGGGCGGAAACTGACGCGGCAAGAGCAAACCAGCGCGGTGAAAGCGCACGTCACAGGTCTTTCTGTGGATTACAGTGATTTAAGAGTTGAGGGGGATGATAAATAAAACTAAATGCCAATTTGTGCTGGATACTGGGGCGAATATTACACTAGCTCGTCCGGATGTTTTCGAGCAAATTAAGGAACCTGCAGATTGTTTGAAGGGCGAGCAACGGGTTGAGATTCAAACTGTGAATGGTGAGGGTTTAGTTGCTCTTGGAACCGCAGGCGTCGACATACGAATTGGAAATAAATGTTACAGACACACGGCAGTGATTGCTGATATCGTTGAAAAATGCATCCTGGGTCTCGATTTTCTTAGTGAGAACGGATATTTTTTGGACCTTAAGAATGGAACCCTGAAGACGGAACATGAGGAAATGGTTCTCATGAGGAGTCAGCATGGGCACCTGAGTTCGCATAGGGTCACAGTTCTCGCAAAAGAAAATTGTGCTTTACCAGCAAAAGAGTGAAACAATTCTGGCAGGATGTTTGCCTGAGCTTTCACCAGAATTTACGATGGCAGTTTGCGAAATGTCCGAAATTTGCCCGTTACCCAAGTATGTACTTGTAGCGCGAGCGCTGGTAAAAACAGCACATTGTATCCCCGTAAGAATAGCTAACCTGGGTGACGTCGATGTGAAGATAAGAGAATGGTTAGTGCTTTGCTCATTGGATCCCGTGATTTCGGCGAGCAGCTGCCAAGCAAGGGTACCACCCGATTCGCGCGTGGGCGGGAGCTGAGAAGTACCGTAGCATCTCGGTGATCTCGCAACGGAGGCCACGGCGGGCCTGAGTACGGATCAACTAGGAGAGTGGATCGAGATGATATGCGAATTCGCCGATGTTTTTTCCGCAGGTGGGGATGATTATGGACAAACAAACCAATGTCGTTTTCCATAGAACAGATACGGAAAATAGTGCTCCAATTAAGCTACCGCCTAGACGTTTACCATTAGCTAAACGAGCAGAAGTGGAAGAGATGTTGAGAAATATAGAGAAGCAAGGAGTTATAGAACTTTCTTTTAGCCCGTGGGCATCACCTGTTATTTTAGTCTCTAAGCCTGACGGTAAGACTAGATTTTGTTTAGATTACAGGAAACTCAATGAAGTAACTCGTAAGGATTCGTATCCACTACCTGGGATATATGACACTCTGGATCATTTGGCTGGATCTGAGTGGTTCTCAACGCTCGATCTAAAAAGTGGCTATTGGCAGGTGGGTATGCATCCAGATGATAAAGAGAAAACTGCCTTTGCTTTCACGACAGGTAATGGTTTGTGACAATTTCGGGTAATGCCCTTTGGATTGTGTAATGCGCCCGCCACATTTGAAAGTTTAATGGAAACTGTTCTTCGAGGTTTACCGTTTGACATCTGCATGGTTTATCTGGATGACATAATTGTGTGTGGTACTACTTTTGCTAAGCATTTGGTTAATTTGAGAGTCTTTTCACTAGGCTCCGTGAAGCGGGGTTAAAATTGAATACAAAAAAGTGTAGATTTTTGCAAAAGGAAATGAAATACCTAGGGCACGTAATTTCTGCAGATGGCAAAGGGACAGACCCTGAAAAGATTGTGGCAGTCATATAATGGCCCCCGCCGACAAATGTTCGGGAGGTGAGAAGTTTCCTTGTGTTATGTTCCTATTATCGGAAATTTATCAGAGGCTTTTCGCAGATAGCGCGACCATTGCATCTGTTAAATGAGGCGAAAGTTCCCTTTGAGTGGAATGAAGAGTGCCAACGAGCCATAGCAACCTTAAAGGAAGCTCTGATATCAGCGCCGGTATTGGCTTATCCCAAAGCGGAATTATCATTTATCCTTGATGTCGATGCTAGTGAAACTGGAGTGGATCGAGTTTAGTCTCAGGTTCCGAATGAGCAGGAAAAATTCATTGCATACTTTTGTAAATCTCTTTCTAAGCTGGAACGGAACTACTGTGTTACTAGAAAAGAATTATTGGCTATGGTAAAAGGTATAGATCATTTCAATCATTATTTGTTTGGTAGAAAATTCTTGTTGCGAACCGATCATGGCGCTTTGCGTTGGTTGTTTAATTTTATAAATCCGGAGGGCCAGGTAGCAAGATGGATAGAACGTTTACAAGCTTATGATTTCCAGGTACAACATCGGAAGGGAAATGCACATAAGAATGCGGATGCTTTGTCAAGATTGCCCTGTCCACCGCAATGCAAGTCCTGTTTACGCGCAGAGAGAAATAATCTGCAGCCGGGGAGCCAAACGGTGCGCCAGGCGATAATTCCCCGGACCCCAACTGTACGAGATCCGTTGAATCCGGAAGAGATGCAAAAAGCGCAGGAAGCGGACGAAGATGTAGAACGTCTGGTCCGATCGGCCTCCGTGGGCAACCGTTGCAGCGTACGGACCGATCTTGAAAAGTTATTGGGCGCAATGGGATACTCTTGTCACAGAGCTTACCAGGAGATTGGAGAAGGTACATAGTTTTGCTAGGAAGAATATTCGAATAGCTACTGAAAAAATGAAAACCAGATATTACGTGCAGGCTGCAGAGAAAGTGTTTAAGGAGGAAGACTTAGTCTGGCTCTATAACCCACGTAGGCGAAAGGCAAAGTCACCCAAATTGCAGCGCCCGTAGGAAGGTCCTTATGCAAAGAAGAAATTAATCAACGATGTTATTAACAAAGTTTAGTACAATAATAGGCCAGTTACAGTCATACACCTCGATAGGCTTAGACGGTATAGGGCAGGAAATACCGAATCATAAACGGTTGAAAGATGAGTGTCTCAGGTGATTGGTTAGTTTCCCGTTGGCTGACTTGGTGATTTGAAAGGGTGAGAAGCGGAAAACCTGAGAACATGGAATGAGCTTGTTCATTGTCGGTTGAAAAAATTTTGTATAGCGTGCTTGGTGTTGTGTTCTATTGGTGGAAATATTTTAATATTGCACTATGTCGTGTGCCGTGGTAGTGGAACTGGGAGATTGTTATTAAGTAGCAGAATCCGTTTGATATCCGAGAGAAATAAGACGGGAATCTTCCTCGCGCTCTAAATTTGTTGCCGTTTGCTGCCGCTCTAGAAAATCTGAGCACAAGGAAAGCCAGCTAAGACATAAGCTGAAGAATAACCAGTACTAGTTTCGCCTTGGAACTTTCATCCACACCAGCCAGACAGCGATACCAAAAGTTGCTGGAAAAGGAGCCATTTCAGGTGAACGGCAGAGAGAAAAAATCACGGAATAGCCTCGCTCAAAATCCAGAGAGAGAGGGAGAGGAACGCCTGCTTTGGGACGAGAATAACTAAAGAGCCCCCCCCTGCAGAGAGAGAGAATCTGAAGCTAATCGCCGCCTTTTCTTGTTCCACGGAGGAAAGATGTTTGTGCGTTTGAATGCGTGCCTGGTAAGTCCGTAAGCAACGCCGACTCCTCCAAGGGGAAAAGAGAAAGCTACCGGTAGTGCCAATATATCAGCTTGTGTGTGAGTGTGTTTGTGTTGAAAAGTTTCATCCGTACTTTGGATACTCGAAATTTTACGCAAGTACTTTATCAGT